>CM077017.1:11698535-13196053 GCA_039090855.1 Macrothele yani | reverse complement strand
TCGTCTTGAAGGCACGCACAAAAGTTAAACGACAGAGCACACAAAACACGCTCAGTAGACGGCGAAACACGGAGCTCCAAAACAGACACGACTTACGTCCCATAAAGCAAGGACTGTTACGGCGTGGTTTGACGGATAATTCTGTATCGTGTATGTGGACTGCCAGCACAGAGCCCTGATCTTAATCCCATAAAACACCTATAGGATAAACAGAGTGCCGCATTAAAAGTTTGGAGCCAAGGTCTACTACTAAGCAATAGTTAGCGGCAGCATCATGTACTGAATGGAAGCGCATACCTATCGCTGTGTTCCAAAACATTGTCGAAAGCATGTCTCGAAAAAGGGTCAGTGCACACATTAAGGCCAAATGTGGACCGACACCGTACTAATGTATGTCACTAAATGCTATGTTGTGTTTCTCTTCTAGGTGTCCGGTGACTTTTGTCAATGATAATGTATATTTCTAGTCTCTAATCTTATATTTATCAAGGCTTTTCAATGTAGTTTCCTAAATATTTTGTTGTCAGATTTTTCTAAAGCAATGAAGAAGCATTATCTAGGATTCACTTTCTTACAATTCTGACGTTTTCCAGATTAAAATGTAGTCGCTGCTACTCTCTGCTCACATTGTATTTCCTTCTCCATCTTTATTTTTTACTGGCAATGAACTCTTCTCTTCCCTGCCTGTGTCTAACTTCTAAGATGCAATCTTTTTTCATTCTGAATTTTAATGCGGCAATATGATTGATGATTGTGTTTATTAATCTATATTTATGGACTCTATTTTAACGATATTTACATTTGTGAGTGCAAAACCGATGAGAAAATCGGTTGACAAACAGCACTATGTGTAATCTCTTTTATGAACCTGCAGGTAAAACTAATTTATCCAACTAAAAGAAGAATTTATGTCGAATAAAGACCCGTTACATAGCACTGCGTCAAAAGAGTGATGTAGATTCGTGGTCAGCAAAACATTGCGACCACGGGTGGATTAACAGTTGCGTTCAAATAAAATAAGCTGTTTTTGCTTCTCCTGATGGCATACGTGACAGTAAAACATGTTCATGCCAGCTCCAGTTGCAGCATAAATGCATGGAAACGCGGCTTAAAGATCACAAAAGGTTTTCTCAGGTGCCTTCAGTTAACTTCCTCGTTGTCGTAGCAATAGCGTGGTATAAATTTTTTGTTTCATGCGTGCCGCTCCTTTGGAACTTCTGACTTGAAACCTGCCACTGCGATATGGACAACAATGAAAACCAATATGCCAAATTTTGAAGCGTTTGTCACGTTGTCATGGAAAGTTATGGCTGCCATAAACTCAAAAACAGAGCATTGTCTTTTATTCTTCTAGATAAGTTCTTACTAAGAATCCTTGTTACGAGGGAGATTAATAAGCAGATCTCCTTTGTAATGGGAACAAGTTTTCTGGCTCAAGGTTTTATCCTCATATACACTCATATTGTTAAAAAAATAGTTGCACCCTAGAAGGACGTGTCGGATTGCAATGCTATTCGGGAGGAAGGTAAAGGAGTTACCAGGAAACAAAGAATGATTAAAACATTGAGATTGATATTGATATGGTTACCAGGAAAAAAATAAAATGATTAAACATTAGACTGGTATATTCTGGCCCACAATACGGCGACTGAGCTACAAGCCAATAAGTAGTGTCTCTTAGTAGGGCGTCGGGCCGCCATGTTTGCTCACACAGCATGCCAGACGTCTCGGCATGGATGTTGTACAGGTTCCTAATGATGTCCGTGCTGTTAAGCTATCCCATGCAGCCTTGAATCTTTCTCACGCAGTTCCTGCAGATTGTGCGGTAGGGGTGGAGTGTGGATAGCTCGTCCAATAGCATTCCATACATTTTCAACGTCGGAGATAGGTCTGGCGACGTAGCTGGCCATGGCAGAGTGTGTGCCAGACTGTGATGGAGCCACACTCCATCAGTGCCTTGAAGAGCAAGCTCTCAGAGACAGCAGCAGTATGCGGAGTGACCGCTTTTTCTGTTGGAAAATCGCATCGGGGTGAGCGTTCAGAAAGCAGGTGCAAGGCCACTGGTTGCAGGACCTCATTAACGTAACGTTGGGCTGCGTCAAAGTGCCTGTAATGAACACCAAAGATGATCTGGCATCGTAGGAAATTGCATACAACACACCATCACACCTGGCCTTCTGGACGTGTGACGCACTACAAGAAACCGTTCATCTTGGCGCTGACCACAGAGCCTCCACACACGGATGCGTTAGTCGTCTCCTCCAAGCACAAAAGCGGAACTTCGTCGCTGAAGATCACCTTGAAGCTGCCATTCGGCGTGGCTCCTAGGACATTCTGGTCACTGACACCATTGCAATCTTTGGCGACGATGTACTGTTGTTGCGAATTTGGCACTCGTCGTAACGGTCTACGTGCGTGTAGTACTGCGTCGTCAGCAGTCGTCTGACAATGGTGCTGGCACTAATCGTACGATGCATGGAAGCGCACCAATGCTCGCTGAATATCCGCAATCGTTGTTGTTGGGTCACTTCTGCACCTGTTGGTCAACCCGTTGATCCTCTTTCTACCGTGGTTCATTTATGTCTCTACAGACCCTTCCCGTCAGCTGCTAAGCGTGTGCCTTTGTTCTATCCGCACTGCCGCCTACACAGCGTGCTATGGTGATATACGCACGACCGGTATGCCGCACAATACGACGATAAGAAGAGTCCCTCCCGCAGCCCGACAATGCGGCCTCTCTCGAACTCTTCTAACTGCTCGAATTGCTTCCGAATTTTTCTCGCAGACGTTCTTAACTTGCAAAAGATGTGCAACCAACACAACAGTGCGACGGGAATCAGAATGACAAGCGCGCAGCAACGGGACGACTCTGGTCAGGCACAGTGCTACGACCCCTCCTTGCTTGCGTCATAAGCATGCGTGGCCCAGCGTGTTACTTGAATCATTTGCATGTCTCTACTATAGTTAAACCTACCCACCAAGTTTCAATTCCTGTCGGTTGATTCCTCTTCTGGGTACAACTATTTTTTTGACGATGAGCGTATATGCTTAAGTGTTGATCTGTTTTGGTACGCTTTGCCATTTTGCTATTCTTCAAATTATTCTTGCAATGAAGGGACAAATATTTCCTTCTTGTGTTTTTTTAATGATTCCACAATTCTTCCAGAAAGAACCACAGCTATACCATTTTGCATTTCATTCATTCTTCTGCTTCCTGCTCAGCAACGATGGATCTCAACGACCTTCATTAATTACAACCTCATGACCTCAGTAAGTCCAGAAATTATTTTCCTTCTGTGCTGAAAAAAAATTTCTTGCAATAGATTGCCTTTAGCATTGCAACGTTCAAAGAAATTTCTTTTGGGCTTTCTGTAGTTTTTTCTGCAGCTGGTTCTTTTTTTGCGGTGTTTAACGAAACACCGTGAGCAACTCCTAAGGGATATAAACATTTGTCCGTCCCAAATGTAGGGCCACTGGTCTCCAGGAAAGGGAGAGAGGCACCGTAACACAAGCACACCACACCGAATCCTTCTGGAGTTGCTCGGACGACTAGCCAGAAACATACGTATCTGACCACTCTGACAGCCAGGACGGCACATTTTTTAGAGCATCCGATTATTCTCTTCTATCCGGTTTCCATTAGTTATTCGCATATGTTCTTTCCTGTTCTTGCTGCTGTGCTTTCTTATCCTGTTGTTTAATTATTTCTTTGTTTGTAGATGATTCTGCGTTCCTCCTCCCCAGAAATGAAAACCTTTAAATGCGATATTTTCCTTACCTCAATACTTTTCTTTATATCCTAATTAATCCAACTTTTCTATTACTTAAAATTGCATCTTCCGGGAACTCACCAAAACCTTTTTCAACGATGTAACATTGACATTCTTAAAAATCCTTTGTGGATCACTGATGATTCCCCACAAGTTCATAGCCCAGTTTCCTGTTATACACTGAAGTACCAAAAGTCATGGGATACATACCTAGTCTCGTGTAGGACCTCTTCTAGCCCGGCGAAGTGCAGAAACTGGACGTAGCATCGATTCTACAAGTGGCCGCAAGACTTCTGGAGAGATGTTAATCCATGCCATCTGAACAGACTCCCACAGTTCCCTGGTATTTGTAAGTGCAGGATTTTGGGTGCGAATGGACCTTTTCACCACGTCCCGTAACTGCTCTATTGCGTTCATGTCGGGCGAACGTGGTGGCCCCACCATCCGTCGGAACTGTCCAGAATTCTCCTCGAACCAATTTTGGACAACTTGGGCCCGATGACATGGTGCATTGTCCACCTGGAAAATCCCCTCGTTGTTGGGGTACATGAAGTCCATGAAGGGCTGCAAATGGTCACCCAGAAGAGCAGCAAAGCGATTACTGGTTAATGACATGTTTGCGAGGACCAGAGGACCCAAACCGTGCCACATAAAGACACCCATACATGTATCAAACCACCACCAGCTTGTACAGTGCCTTGTTGACAGCTTGGGCCCATGGCCTCATGGGGTCTGTGCCACACCCGAACCCTACCATCAGCTCGTAACAACGGGTAGGGTAACTCGTCGGACCACGCCCCATGTTGCCAGTCTTCCAAGGTCCAATTACCGTGTTCACGAGCCCAGGTGAGGCACTGTGTCCGATATCGTGGCGTTAACAAAGGCACTCTAGTGGGTCTTCTGTTCCCATACCCCATGGACGCTAAATTACGCTGCACTGACTTGATGGATATGTCTTTGGTACCTCCTACATTGAATGTGGATGTTATTTGAGCCAGTGTGGCGGGTCTGTTAGCATGGACAATCCTGGCCAGACGCCGCTTGTCACGGTCATTCAGCACCCGTGGTCGGCCACTGCTCTGTCCACGGTGGGTGGTAATACCTTCCATGAGGAATTTTCGGTACCCACGTGACACTGTGGATCGAGGAATGTTAAATGTTCGGACAACTTGGGAAATTGAATGTCTCATCCGTCTGGCTCCCACTACCGTGCCTCGTTTAAAATCCGATAATTCACGTCGTCTTGCCATAATCTAACTGACGGTTGTTCATAATGAATCATGAGATTACACCTCGCAACTGATAAAAGTCGTGGTATGCGTCGAAGCCTTTATAGAACAGCAGCGCTAGTTAAAAATTTGCATACTGCTATCCCATGACTTTTGGCACATCAGTGTACAATTGTCAGTACTTTCTTTTTCTAAAAATGGAGTTTTTCATATTATAGATATTTTTCTGCTTTTCTAAATTTCTCCAAGGGTAATTCCGCAAGTAACTTATATCAGGTTTAATAAGGTTGTAATAAGACACACAGTTTTGACGTATACTCTAAATTAACTTTCAGTTTTAGTTGCTTTCTCTATGCAAATTTTAGTTCATTCTCCTTTAGTGTTTTCAGCCATAATGTTATATCTTCTTGCTCACGGAATGACGTTCGCAACAATTCTGAGGTCAGAGATGTGACGTATGCATGTGACAGATAAGAACGAGCGATATACAAGGTTGAAGCAGCAGCCAAAACTTATGTGGTGGTGAAAAGTTCTGTGCTAAGTCGAAGCTGTGTTTATCTGAAGTTTGCATTTTCGAGCTTTATCCTTATACACCCTACGTCAATAAAATAGTTGCACCCAAAAGGAAGCAAACCGACAGGAATGAAACTTGGTCCGTAGGTTTGACATCGTGAGACATGCAAATGATTCAAATGTCATGCTGTGCCGCGCATGTGACGCCAGCAAGGTGGGGTCGTAGCGCTGTGACTGACCGGATACATAAGGTCATCCCGTTGCGCGTGCTTGCCATTCTGACTCGTGCCGTTGCGTTGGTTGTATCCTTTGCAAGTGAAGTATGCCTCGAAAAAAAGTTCGGAAGCAATTCAAGCCGTTGGAGGAGTTCGAGAGGGGCCACATCGTCGACCTCCGGGAAGCGGGATGGTGTTATCGACGTATTGCGCTCCATACCGGTCGTGCGAATATCACCATAGCACGCTGTTGGCGGCGGTGGATAGAACAAAAAACGCAGCAGCGAATGGAAGGGTCTGGGAGACCTACACGAACCACGGAGAGAGAGAGAGAGAGGACCGACAGGTTATCCGACATGCGCGGAGTGGCCCAACATCCACGATTGTGGATATTCAGCGAGCAGTGGTGCCATCCATGCTTCGTCCGATTAGTGCCAGCACCATTGGCAGACGTCTGCACGACGTAGGACTACACGCACGCTGACAGTTACGACGACTGTCCTTAACACCATTACATCGTCGCCAAAGACTGTAATGGTGTCATGCCAGACTGTCAAGGAGCCGCTCAGAATGGCAGCCGGTGATCTTCAGCGACGAGTCCCGCTTTTGTGTTGGAGGGGACGACCACCGAATCCGTGTGTGGAGGCACCGTGGTCAGCGCCATGGATGAACGGTTTGTTGTAGTGCGTCACACATCCAGAAGGCCTAGTGTGATGGTATGGGTGCAATCGTCTACGATGCCAGATCACCTTTGGTGTTCTTTACAGGCATTTTGACAGCCCAAAGTTACGTTAATGGGGTCCTGCAGCCAGTGGCCCTACCTTTCCTGAACGCTCACTCTGGTGCGATTTTCCAACAGGACAACGCTCGTCCGCATACTGATGCGGTCTCGAGAGCTTGCCTTCAAGGCACTGACACTCTGCCATGGTCAACCGCATCGCTGGACCTATGACCGATTAAAAATGTGTGGGATGCTATTGGACGTGCTATCCACACTCCACCCCTACTGCACAATCTGCAGGAACTGAGTGAGAAGATTCAAGCTGCATGGGATGACTTATCGCAGGACACCATTAGGAACCTGTACAACTCCATGCGGAGACGTCTGGCATGCTGTGTGAGCAAACATGGCAGCTCGACGCCATACTAAGAGACACTGTTTATTGGCGTGTAGTTCAATAAATATTGCCCATATCAGTTTAATGTTTAATCATTTATTGTTCCTGGTAACCTTTACCTTCCTCCTGAATAGCATTGCAATCCGACACGTCCTTCTATGTGCAACTATTTTTTTGATGATGAGTGTATATCGAATACTTGGAGTAATAAAGTTTTTTTCTTACTAACTCACGTTAATCAGTGTTGAAAGATTAGTACTATTGTAATTAGTTCTTCACGTATTTTGGAATGTTCGAGCAAAGTGCTTACACGGTGATGATGGAATAAAAAAGAGTGAACAGTAAGTAAGTCTTTCTGAAACTTTATTTGAGTGACTTTGTTTCACTTCGAGAAAGAGAGTGTAAATAAGAAGAGGTAGTATTCTCAAAGTTTTAAGTGGTGTTTTACAGGATACAAATGGCGAAGAACGCTACACAGTTTACTCCTCTGTATAATAGTGCATCATTAGTCTTATTTGCACCTAACCGTTTAGCCGTAAAATTGTCAGTAACTGATTTTAAATTCCTAGTATCTTGTTTTACGCACCTTTATACCTAGGTAAATACCCGTAGCGTCGCGTGCCCATTTACATTGGGAGTGCTCTGTTAAGGAGAAAAAAACACACGCAAAAATTTTACTATATAACCCGAGCTGAGAAATTCACGCACTGATTTTGAACACACGAAAGCATTTTATTTATTTAGCGGTCGTTGAATAATAATAAAAAAAAAGAATGAATTTTTGTTATCCCATCCTATATGGATAACAAAACTTCAAATTATGTTTTTAAATCTGTGCTCATAAACACATCGATTAGCACTGCGACGGAAAGACAGAAAAACAGCAATTCGCGGCAGAACGTTGAATTGTATTTATGACTCCACGAGATTCCAAGCGCAAACGTATGATCAGTATTGCGTTTTTAGGCGCGCACAACCTGGCCTCTGCCGAAATAAAAACGTGACCTGCAGCGCCATCTGGAGAGCTTTGTATCACAGTTGCTTTACACGCCTCGGGTATTCACTGGCTAAATAGCACACCTACGGATGCGAATACTACAAAACTATGGTTTGTTTACTCAACGAAGCATCGGACCTTTTCCACTTTTGCGAAAACATTGTATAAGGAAGTTAATTTCAGCCACCACGCGAAGCCTTAGGACAACTTTGGTGAGTTTTGTTATAAAAAGACATAATTTAACACCAACTCGTATCACAACGTTGAATTGCGTTGCTCCATGGGATTGAGAGTAGTGCTCTATTTGGCTAGCACACCCTGAGAGATCATCTGTAATGTTTGAAACCACAGGGAAATAAAAACGTGACATACAGCGCCATCTAGAGAGCGCTTGTACCACAGTTGCTTGAGCATCGTCGGATAGCAAGCGGTGCTCTGTTTGGCTAGCACACCCTGAGAGATCAGCTGTAATGTTTGAAACAACAGGGTAATCAAACCGTGACCTGCAGCGCCATCTAGAGAGCGCTTGTACCACAGTTGCTTGAAAACCGTTGGATATCACGAGGATTTTAGCAAAAATGGGATATTATGCTTAATGAACGACTCCTCTTAATGAAAACCATTGTGTGGGGGAATTAATTTTAGCCACTACTCGAAGCATTACGACAAACTCTGGGGAGTTTTTTCCGAAATAAATCCTAAAATGTAATGTCGATAGTATAGGTTAAATAAATTGCTACGACTCTGTGTGGGTGTGCGGGTGCACACCTATCACACCCCGGATATTCGCCCCTGGTAAATACGTTGTTTATTTTCAGGACAAATAATTTGTAAACGTTTTTAAATCGGTCACCATTATAATATTTTTCTTCTCGTTTTCCAGTAACTATACAAAGCCGTACTTTTCCTGCTCTTTCCTCAGTAACGATGGTTACCGTTCTGCTTAACTTCTTTTTCTATAGTGCAGGATATCTAACTTGATATAGAATTGTTCAATTTTGATGATCCGATTGTTAGTTTGTAAAATAATTCCTATACAATCTGTTGAAAAAAACTACTTTGCGCGGACGTTTTGCTTTATTCAAGAAGCCTTTAACAACAGCGAAAATGAAATTTAAATTAGGATCATGGTTATGATATGGCGGCGTACACAGAGCTTCATTAACTTTTTTGACTAGTATTTAAGTTCTCATATTGTGCATTTGTGTTAGTGCATTAATCTTCGCTTCACAAAGTAGATAAGCACCCTTCTTCATTATGTGCATTTTACTAAAAATAGCTGGATTGCATACACGGTCGTATGAGAATAATATGACCATCCCCGGAATCACAGTATACCCGCCCAGGCGCGTAACAGAGTGACGTGACAAGGTCGACTACACGGAAATGTAAGCGGACGGCCAGGACAAATGAGCCATAGTGTGTCATGTGAGCACAATGAGCAGAGGTAGTGATTTGACGGATGTTAAAAAAGGAATGATCATCGGCTACCGCGCCAAGTGTGGAAGAATCTCAGAAACAGCATACTTCGTGGGCTGTTCGCGAGGTGCTGTAGTAAGGGTGTACCAAGAATGGACCGCTAGTACGCCGAGTACCTCCCAACTGGTAAAGGACAATCGACCCACAACAGTGCAGCAACTGACCGCGCAAATGAACGCTGGAGCGCCCAGGTACGTGTCCCCGATAACAGAGCGAACCCTGTAACGCATGGGTCTCCGGAGTCGACGCTGCGTCAAGGCGCCCATGTTAACTCAGGTCCATCGGCAGCGCTTCCTGCAGTTCGCATTTGACTACCGTCATTGGACAGTGGAAGTGTGGAAAAGGTTGCCTTCTCCGACAAATCGAGGTTTCTTCTCCACAGGAGTAGCGGGCGGTGGCGGATACGGCGTCAGACACACGAGAAGCAACACCCGAACACGGTTGTCTGTCAAGTACAGGCCTGCGGTGGCAGGGTGCATGTCCAGGGGATGTTTTCCTGGTATGTCCTGGGACCGCTGGTACCACTGGATGGGTCCCTGAACGCCAATGGCTACCTGTCCATCCTTGCCCGGTCCCTGAACGGCAATGGCTACCTGTCCATCCTTGCTCGGTCTTTGAACGGCAATGGCTACACTGTCCATTCTTGCTCGGTGTTTGAACGGCAATGGCTACCTGTCCATGCTGTTCCCTCCTTGCTGACCATATCCCTTCATGTTGGGAGTTTACTCTGGAGGTGATGGTGTCTACCAACAGGACAATGCGTCTTGCCATGTCGCTAAGGGAGTGCATGACTGGTTTCAGGCACGCGATATCGATGTCTCCGTTCTCCCTTGGAAAGCGAAATCGCCCGAACTTAATCCCCATAGAGCACTTGTGGGACTATTTGGATCGACAGGTTTGACATGCCGTTCCACAACCACGTCATCTCCGGGACCTCCGTGCCCTGGTGCAGTCCGAATGGGCACGTGTGCTTCGGGCATGCGTCCATGCCATCTCCGTCTGGCCGTTGTCATTCGTGCCAAGGGTTGTTATTCCCGTTATTAGGTAGGTGGTCATATTATTCTGATACGGCTGTGTATTTTATAGGGCATTACCCTTGATGAGTTATTCTTTTTATACTTGATCTATGCATAAGTTTACAGCGTTGTGTGGTCGAATAGATGCCGTACTTATACAAGGCTGTCGCATTTAATCATTTTAGAAGTATGTGACACCCGTGAGCTATAACCTTGCTCTGTCTATCCGGTAGCTAGAGAATGCTGTCGTAAAAGAACGACCCCAGTTTCGGTGCGATGAAATTGTCGATGCATTTTTGGAGACCTTCAAGTATGGCGGATCGCTGGCTTGCCAAGAAGTGCTGCATCGAACGTAACAAGTGGAAGTCCGACGAGGCTAAATCTTGGAAGTAAGCCGCATGAGGAGAACCTCCCACCCCAGCTGCATGATGCTTTTCAAGGTCCCTGCAGCGACATGAGGTCGTACTTTATCATACAACAGATGTGAAAACACAAATTTGTCCTTGACGAGAATGAAATCGCGCCCTCTCACTCCAGAGTACGTTGCTCTCCCAACTAAGCTACACGGACTGTATCGCTGCAGATTTATCGTCTTGACACTTGCTACACCTCTGGAGTACGTCCCACAGAATGATCATCGGACACCTATGTCACGAAAATGGTCGTTTCTGATGCAGTTCCTTGTTCAAAAGCAGCTAGTAGACGACTGTAGCGTTCCGCAGTCATTGTTAGACCTGGTGGCATGAGCTCATGATACACAGCACCTTGCATGTCCCATCAGATACAGAGAAGAGCTTTCTTTACCGTAGCTGCTGGGCATCGGTGTTGATGTTATTTGTTGGCCGCGGTCTACTATGACTTTTGCATTGCGGGATGTCATAGTGAACCGTATTTGCATCACCCGTAAAGATTTTCCCTAGGAAATCCTTTTTCCGATGTCTGGCAAGCAATGGAACACATGTATTCCACCTGTGACCATTGCTGCGCGCAGTGAGTTCGTGTGGGACCCACTTCTCTACTTCTTAATTCTTTCCCATGGCATGCAACGATCAAACCACGGTCAACTGATTTGCACCTGACTGCATTGCCAGTTCTGCGATCGGCGGGGGCATCTTCGTCCAGAAGAACTTTGAAATCTGTGCTGTGCATCTCCTTCGGCCGTTTGCTATATGCTGCTTTTCCTTCACGCTGCAATCACCACTTCTGAACTTCACAAACCACTCCACGGCACGTGCCTGCACCTACAAATTTCTCACCGTATTTCGAACAAATCCAATCTCGTGCTTCTTCAGCGGTTTTCGCTAGATTAAGCAAGCAAAACAAACAGTGAATAATGTGCACCTTTTCAGTCGCCATGTCGTTGCTTAACTAACTGCACGTGTGAGCTGTCCGCCAACACGCGTCGTTTAACGCAATGTTGCCACCTTACCCTCACAGTACGAAATTCTGACGAAACTTCAACTGCTATGCTTTTATAGCCCGCTACATGGAGCGCCAGAAAACTTATGCTTATACCTAATACTTTTTGCTTCCTTGTGATCGATAGGGGCACTGTCATTTTTCGCATTACTTCTTGTTTTTCGAACACCCACAGTGAGGTATTATTGTGCATCACCTGCTACTACAGAAAAATACGTGGGTATTAACACATCAGGTAATATTATCCGATATCAATGATTATGAGACTGAACAGTCTCATTTGGAGAGGAATAGGCAGATAAAAGCTTCTTTGCTAATCCAGGTAAGGAAAAGAAAATTGTTCTCACCACATAAGCTGCTCTTTTCTGACAATACAATTAACTCAAGTGTTAGAATAGTTGCTACTGCAGCAGTTAAATGGCCTTAGCGAATTCAAGCGCAGGCTTTTCTGTAGATAAATTAAGTAATAAGAACCATTCTTTATAGAAGTTCAAAGCTGAGATATAACTCCCAAGTCAGGATCTTTGGAAAACTATAGCATAAGAGAAAAAGATGATCGTGGTTAAAAAGTGTCGCAAAAAGTGAAAGTAATAATTTCGCTTCTTCTGGAAGACAGTCAAGTCATCTATGTAGAAGGATCTCTCACAGCCAGACAAATGTGACCATTACTTAGAGAAATACATGGGCGATCAACGCTATCTGGCTAATTATATGTGCTAAAATATTATGTAGTGCGCGTTTTAAAAATGAACCCATGCAACACTACATTAACAATATGCTAAAATTGAATGAAAGACGAACAAGAAGGTGATACAAATAAACTGGACTATATTATTACGTAATTTACCCAATTTCTAGGATCCACTACTTATTGGTTTAGAAGCAAGACCTGAAGAGGAACTCATTTTGGAATATTTTAGAGTGATGCTCGTAGATGAATATGAAAGGCGTACAGAAAGTACAAAGGCTCAAACTCTCTCGGATTCTCTCAGCATTCGAAGCTGCAGTAAATCACACAATGAATCAAAATTATCGTTTTTATACAAAGAAAAATCATGCTAAGTCAGAATGCTCAGACTTCAATAGATGCAGCAAAGAAATTCGAGGAAGATACAAAAATTGGAAAAATTACGTAAGAGGAGAACGTGGGACATGTGTGTCCGATTGCGTGCCCCACGTTCAGTAGTCGCCGGTACCGGTTTTAGGGCCGTTGGTTCCAAGAAAGAAACATACCCAGCGCCATCGGACAAGCACACCGCCCATGCCTCTTCCGGAACTCGATCCCGGGACCGTCTCGCATGAATGGTCCGAATCTATCTCCCAGACCAATCGCTCACCTGGGCGGCTAATTCAGTTTTCCTAGCAAGTGTTATACATTCCAGTATCAGAAAACCACTCCATTATAAAAGCTTTCGTGTTTGTCATTTCGTTTTAGATAAATCATCCCGTCGCATTTTCAGTAGGGTCACTTCGAATTGCGAAAGTTGTTATACTAAGTAAGTAGCTCTCACACTGAATTTAACTCGAACCTATCGAAGGCGAGGGTGTTCCTTGTTCAGCCCACTACCTTTCCTCCAGTCCTATTTGGGTGGCACTGCCGTAACTACTGTAGTTGCCACCGTCAATTGCTTTCAGGGTCTTCTGGCCAACCAAACTCTCTCACCAACTACTAAGATAGAAATACCTAGAGTTTTTCAATTTCTCTACAGTTCTGCTTGAGTGACCCAACTGGTAGCAATTCAGAGCCGAAACACCACTCTGGGCTCTCGTCGTACGCAGGCTCCCCCATTCCCGACAAGAGAGATACGTCGACAGGTCGAGTAATTTAAAGGAGTCTTCTTCTGCGTAGCAATTGGTTTCATGGTAATCTTTTATCTTTCCCTTGACAAACAGGAGAGGGGGAGACGGAGCGACATTACCAGTAATCAATTGAGTTATTTCACCCTCACGGTCCAAACTGACCTCTCTTAACATTATGAAATTTTATTCGCTTTCCTGACTCACCCATTGGTTGGAGATGTATGACATATCTGGTTCTTGCCCCTTTAAACTCTAATCCTCACCTACTTACTCCATAGAAGTAAAACATATTTTAATTTCATAAAAATTATGCGCAAAATTTTTATAAAAATTTGTATGCAATTTTTTTGTGCTTGTTGTTTTATGTTTCTAATTTTTCATATGCTAGTTTTGAAACATTAATATCAATGATAGGATATTCTTAGTAATTTATTTTGTGTAATTATTTGATAAATTTAAAAAACTGAGAGATTTTCTGATTATTTTAAACTAAATTATTTAAGTTTACTATATCACCGAATTTTTCCACTTACATCAATAAATAATGAATTAGATAAAAACAGTCTCTACTAAATAAAAAACTGAGGTTTCTTTAAAGTCATATATTCACTGAAAAGTAGATAAGTTTAATTAATTTTTCTTCTTTGCTTATAATAATTCATACCATGCATTTCAATGCCGATATGAAACATTCTGCAGTATTTTATGCGCAGATGTTGATTATTAAATGGAGTAGAAAATGTCTTTTTTTTATTATTTGAGCGTGCTTTATAGTCATTAGTTGGGTTAATTGGTACTTGAGTTAACATTCATTCCCTTTAATTATAACTGGGAGACTTCCATCAGGCTAAGAAGGCAGCCTGGGCGGTCTTAAGTATATTAATTAACCAGTAAGAATGACGTCTTTACACCGAAGCCATCACGCGATGACAAATTCCGCGAATCACGCTCGTCAATTTCCGACACGTGACTCCAGCGCTAATAAAGAACTCTCAGGCTGATGTCCGATCAGAAGTTAAAAGATGAGAGGCAGGATTTAAGAGATGATGATAAGAGAGATGGAGAGAAAAAATTGATAAAGAAAGAGTAAGAAAAATAAAAGCTACAAAAAGCCGTTTTCCAAATGGCACATACCCTGGAGATTTTAAACCGTTTACCCCCACCAATGATGCGAATATGTTAATCGCAAACCATCACCGCGCTCGAAAAGATGGAAACTTCATTTACATTTTAATGCAAATTTCGAAGCTTTTCACGCCAAAATCTCGACCTTCCTCTCGAATCCCCCTTTCCCCACCGAGAAATATTTTTTCCATCCTTAAGACCGCCCCTCCCTCTCCCCTCTCATTCTCCATCCTACCTAATTCTCCCTCATCCCCATCGTTGCTGTTGGAGGCAGGTGGGGAGGTGCCACGACACACACACACGCACAAACTCACGAACATCCTAAAACTTAAGCGAATGTAAATTAAGGATTCGTGGTCTTCAGCACGCTATGCGCCTAAATGAATATTTTCTCTACTTTATACCACTATAGACAAAAGAGAAGCAAACGCGGGAGGGATGACGGGCGGGGGGAGGAGTAGGGAGAAGAAAGACAGAAGAGAATGAGTGAGAGATGGGACTAGTCCGCTTATAAATCCATCGTGTTTTTACAGGGAAGATCTTCTCCGGCTATTTAAGGCTTCAACCGCAGCGATTATCTGGGAACCGTGGAACGGCAGGTAGAACTTGAGATCCGACGCAAAGACTAGGGGAAGAGCAAGATGGTATTAGAGATGGGAGCGGTTGGAAGAGGAAGAAGAAAAAGTTGAGTAGGTGGGTGGGACTTGAGTAGGGAATAAATACAACCACCAGAGTCAGAGGAAAGCCTGCTAGTAGCTTTCGTAGGATCCTCCTTCTAACACCTTGCGCGCTGTAAACAAGATTATCTCCTGGATTCCGACACCCAAGTGAGGCGAAGGCGGACGTTGTACAGATGGAGTGAAAGTAGTCTGGAGAACTAACTGAGTTGAGTGAACAGCAACTTGGACTTCGCCGTAATAAATAGGCCCATCAGAGACTTGGAACTTTCTCTACGCTACATATGGGCCTACTAACTAGAAAAGTTCAGGTGTGACACGTGTTGAGCTTCGAGTCAACACATCTTTATTACGTCTTTAATTCCGGAACAAAAGAAAAAACAATAAAGAAAGAAACAAAGTTTTTATTTTCAGTTTGATTGCGGAACTTGGGTTTGACAAATCGTGCTGAGAACTTTGTAGGGGAAAAGTAATGTCTTCCAATTGAACTTTTGTTTATTGATGTCTTCAAAACATTGATTGGTAAGTGACAGATCACTCTATTTTTACTGTGTATATTAGTTATGTTTCGGTTTGACGTTTTATCTGCGCGTGCTAATGGTTTTTGGAGAAATTGGATTTTTGATTCTACAGCGGAATTTTTTTTAAAAGATTTGAGAACCGTCTTATTTTGCAAAAATATAATTTCATTTCGTCGCGCTAAACCAACAGAAACGATAATGAAAATATTTCTAATTTTCAAAGATTAAAATTTGTTTTTTTCTAGAAACTGTGAAGGTAAATGGGTTTACATAAAACACGTAATTTAATAAAACATTACTCTGGTGATCTTATCATTTCTTAATTTCAAAATTAACTTCCTCTTGAAAATGTTTTACCGAACAACATTATAGATGTTTTGTTTTTATTTTTAAAGACAGAAATTTCATTATTTTCTAAAAGCCTATATAATAAACGGTTTATACGTGAAATGCGCAATTAAAACACGTAATATTAGTAATATTAAAAAATTTATTTTAAGTTCTTGTTCTTTAAATTTTGTTGAGAAAAATTAATGAAGTTTTATTACTTTCCTAAATTATGTAGTGGAATAAATTGTATGCAAAGCATTTTATTATGTTATGTTGACACTCACGTTGCGGAAATTTGAAATTCAATTTGCTCGTTAAAAGTATTGAATTACTGATAAATATTTGCGTTAATTATTTTTCATGTTCAAAACTTGAAATTTGCACCTTAAATGCAATCGAATGTAAGTTATCATTAGATGACCGTTTATTTTTAAAACTTACTCCTTCATTAAATAGGCGCATGACTATACGGTATTTTGTTAAAGAATCTATTTTGTTTATACATAATATCAATTTGATTTGCTTTATTAAATTTGAAAAAAGAACACCGGATTTACTAAATGAAGATTTTTCAGCTGGTATTTAATAATAAAAGAATATGTTTGGCTTAAAGACATATAATATACTAAGATGAATACATGCCATGCTTATCATGAAAACAAACTACTGATTTTTGATTTCTATAACTATTAAAATGACGGGACGGTTGAAACATTTATTACTATATCACGCAGCTGTGAAAAGTAACCCTTTGAAACTGGAAATTAATCTATTACCTCTTCTCAAACAGGAAAAGTTTATTTTAGCATTTTCCTGTATGTCTGATTTGAATAGGCTTTTCCTTAACGCTAATTGGCTGATGTCTCAACTTTGAAGCATGAAATATCTGCTCGTAGGCCTTAATGCCAGTTGAAATGAAGCTAATTGCTTTCGAACAAAATTTGTCAACAGGTATTTATTTTTAAATGTTACCGAAAGATCTATGTCATATAACTTCCGGCCAAGTTACTGGGAATTTAAAACTATTTCCCATAGAGCAAGCGGACTTCTGTAAAACCTTAAAGATTCGGATTTACATAAAACTGACATATCAGATTTATGCATAATGCCTTGAAACGGATTCAGGATTTTTAAAATTCGGATTGTCAGACTGAGGGTCGTGGCTTCAAAACAGGAAGCTGAGTTTTAATGAAACAGGTAAATTAAAATTTAATGCGGAAGAAAACAACTGCATTGGATTCATAAAATGGTCTTAGAGTTTAAGAGTTTTTTATTAAGTATCGTACGAGGTCGAATGTAGTAGATGAGTTCCTGAACCTAGTGGAATCACACGGTCATCTTTTGTAGCGTCATTATCGAAGAAAATAGCCAACCAGCTGTGCATATAATGGGTATGGTGAAGATATGGCTGCTCGAAATATGGAAATGACTATGAAAGATCAAGCGCCCCCACGCATTTGGACAATACCAACCAAAATAGGTATGTAATAAAATTAAAGTGTCTTCTTACTGTGTAATCACTAAAAAGGTTTTGATTCGGAGTATTAGGATAATTTTTCATTTTATGTTATTTCATAATTACAGAGAGAGTATGAGTACAAGTCGGGAGGGTTGTTCTGTTTTATAGTATGAATGACAATGTTCCTTAATAGAACTTATAATTTAATTTATAAGCATTTGATGTGTCTTTGAAACATCCGTAAACATGAAATGTGAAGGTTATCACAAAAAGTGCTCCCGTTCAAGATAAAGAAACACACACAAAGGTAGACTGAGCTTTTAATAAAAGTATTGTTTAGTCTTAAAAACGACCAATTTGTTCCAAGACCAGTTCCTCGAATATTTTATGTACTTGGGACAGACAGACAGACACACACACACACACACACACACACACACACACACACAGAGAGAGAACAGTAACTTTCGAAATACAATTTTCATGAGAATATTGCACTGAAAACGGAAAACATGAGTCGACAAATTTAATGCATTGGAAGTACACGAATTTAACACCAGTGTCAAATTATAAGAAACTAGGATATAAAATGTGCACTACTGAAGAACAAATTTTTTGTAACTTTAATATTCCGTATTCTTTCAATCTTATCGATAACTAATATTTAACGTGAGTTCCTTATAGACTCTGTAAATCTTTTAATTAATGCTGTTTTACTGAAAGTACATTTTCTGATTGCAATATTTTCGGAAAAATGTTTTTTCCAAAGAGCTGGGTTTCGAATATTTCTCTCCGTAGACACAACATAAAAATAGCTTATCACTAATTAAGCTGAATGAAGAAATTAAAAAATTATTTATAATTTATCAGTGAAGTGCAGTTTTTGAATTTGTAATTGCAGTTAATTACTTTAATTAAGTTTGGTGGTGTAAACAAACAATTTTCTGGTTCTGTGTAGAAAAAATGCAACAAAGGAATTTTCCTCAAAGAAAGACTTCAAAATGAAGAAACAAAACTTTGGTAATGTCTATATACTTCATGCGAGTCTAGTATGCCTCAGAGCTCGAACAACGATTTGCCGAAAAATGCAACAACTTTAAGAATTCTTTCGTTTTAATCGTGATCCAAAATTTGTCTATTTTAACGATTCTATAGGGTTTTTGCTTCACTGCAGTAATTTTGCAAGTTGAAAGGAAGCAGACCGACATAACTGATTACAAAACTAAACTTTTTTCGATGACAATCGTTCCCCCTTCTGTCTGTTTCTTGCTGAAGTTGTCTCTAAAGTAAAAGATTGAAAAGATAGAAGATTTCTGTGTAATAAGTTCTCGATATATGCATATGATCATTGTTCTATTACGGTACGCTGGTGTAGCGAAACGCAAAACAAAATAATTGTTCTACGTGATTGGAAAAATGTTGTAATGGATTTTTGGTATAAGAACAAAGAAAATAATTGATCACCAAATAATAGTAAAGATGCCATATCGTTTAACTGCAGAAGATAAATGAGATTTCACTTGAAAACATTTCAGTTCCCATGCTTCAAATAATTATTTCCGAAGTCATAAAATGTACGGAAATTTAAGGATATAATGAGGAATTCGTATACTTCAACTTTCTTAGAAATGCTGCTATGGCACTCGTCAGGTGGAAAATTATACAAGAATTTATCGCCTTCTTAAGAAAATCTTTATTAGTCTAAAGCGGATGCGACTGAAAGGACTCTGTGGAAGAGTTTTTCGCAAGCTGTTCAAAGCCAGTATTACACTTCACGTGTTTCGCGTTACAACATCTGATAGAGTAAGAATATGATTTAACAATTTGTCGAAAATATTTGCTTTATCATACGCTGTTAAATTATGAACGTTTATAATGAAATTCTACGCGTTCTTTTGAAATACAGATAATCTGAAATTTTTAAAACATTTTTGGGAAAAACTTACACTTTCATCTCGAAATTTTGAAACAGTAAATATTTTGCGAAAGACAGCATCATAATTTAGGTTTTCAAATTTACTTAGTTGTTATTTGATTGCATATAATGAGAACTAAAAGTTGCTTCGCGTCGTTAAAGAAATTTTAACGGTACCATGCTTTCTTTATGTGAGACAAAGGGGCGATTTCGAAGAATCAAGTAAAAATTTAAAATAAGTGCTGTTGCTTTATAAACTGACCTCGGCGCTCTCTTGAAGTTTTAGGTTTTGCGGAACAACGAAAACCTATTTACAGTTCAAGGAATCGAGTGGCACATACTGGGCGTTAATTTCTTATGGCTTGATAACAATTCATGAAAGTCCAAACTAGAATGGAATTCTTTTACCGTGTTCATTGGATAGTGTTACAATGTATATAACAGAAATGAAATAGGTTAAGAGTTATATTATAATAGGATTTATTAGAGCGAATTGATTTGACGTGTGTTTGGACATTTATTTTGAAAGTGAAGCAGTTCTTTTAATAGGCACACGTTGTTCCTTTCGGATAAATATAAACAGTCTGACATAAGTATAAAATATAAACAATCCGACCAGGGGCGTATATAAAGATATTTTTGGGAAAGGGGGTGACGAAAAACGGAAGTTTTGAAATCCACCAGATCAAAATAAAAGTTAATGAAAAATAGAAGAAAAAATTAAAGAATTGTTTTCCAATGTGAGTAGTTGCATTAAAGCATTTTTCTAATGTAAGGCGTATTTTAACCAAAAACATAAGAAATGAACACTTTCGGGGGGGGGGGTGGCAAGGCATCTTGGGTATTACTCCGTTAGATTTTCTTTCTGAACGGCATGTCACGTTCCCGAATTTCCTTATACTTTTTGACAAGATAAATGAAAAGTCACACTGAGAGTGTTGTGTGCTGTTATGGTACGGTGAAAGGTGATTAATGATTGTATTTTGACGCATGCTATCTTGATTATCTACACACTGAACCAGTCTTATCTACGGAATTGATATTGTGAATAAGTCAACAAAGTGCTGTGAGTAATTCAAAGAGGAATTGTGACAACAAGCTGTAATTCAGCAATTAGGAAAAAAAATGAACAAGTCGTTCTAAGTCCCATTTCTTGCTATATTGATCCCTGAGACAATTAGCAGTAGAGTATTTGTGTTAAGCATTTAGTATTATTTCAACAAACGAATTTAAAAACATTTAAAATATTATCCCTGGTTAAGCTTCGGATAAAAGAAATATGAGTTCGTAGTAATCATGAAAATAAGAATTTTTCTTTCCACTAGACCCATGAATGAGACTAAAAAAATGCAGCAGCCCCTCTGTTAACAATGTCATCTATTAATGATCCGTTTTGTTTTTCAGGATTAAACAACTACCTGAGCAACTCTAAGCGCTATAAGCAGTCTTTCGTCCCTGATTTAGGGCCACTTGTTCCGCAAAAGGGGAAGAGCCAGCGCCTTAAGACAAACGCACGTACTCATGCCTCATCCCAGACTCGAGCTTGGGCCGGGCTCGGACGACTAGCCTGAAACCTCCGCCTCTGACCACTCGGCAACCGGGGCAGCAACGATCTGTTTCCCGATCGGCTTAAGGTCTGATTATTCCTATTAGTGATAAATTTTTAATTCCTGATATCTTTACGGTATCACTAAACCTCTGTTTTCGGCCAGTAGTAGCACTGATAAGTATGCTGGCTATCACTAGAGATGACATGCTGCAAACAGAATATGGGACATACCTTCACGAGAGAAGTTCAGGTGGCTTTGTTTACTCTTTATTTGATCTGCATTGTGAAAGATCATAAAATGCCTTCACTGCAAAATTAAAATTTTAAAATGAACGACACATGAGAATATATCATATGCCCGTGTACAAAGAATACATTATCCCCACGCCTAGTTAGGGTTTACATGATGTACATCCATCCGCAAGCTTGTTATCCGAGTTGAAAATTATGTGAAACATAATTATTTCTCGCTTGTCTGGAGACCCGAGAATGAGGGATACTTTTTATAACCACCCGGTCAATAGAGCAGTATCGGAAGAGTTTTACTAAAGTAATTCGTTTATCGTGTAATACTATCGATATTACGAGTTTGTAACTTCATTTCTCCTTGGCTCCAAGACCCATTGTTTCCTTTTTGATTTAATTTGCTCTATATTTTTCGGGCTTGGACAATCCACCCGTCGGCAATGTCACTCGCGTTTTCTCACACACATTTGTCACCTGACACTCTCTGTATGCATCCTTTGTTGTGTCAAATACCTACCTTCAAAACTCGAGTCCCCAGTCATACAATCTCATAAAAACACTTTTATCGCTTTTCTTCTGAACGCGTGCTGTAACATGGGCATCAATGTTTGTCAGGAAGGAATTTAGGTAACCATTTTGAATATAGCGAATTTGAATCATCTTCCCTTGTCTTAGCGCCGCTTTTGCCATTTTGATGCAGCTGGTCAGTGGGCTGGCTTTCGCATGTTAGCGTCCCATCCGAGGGAAAGTTAGATTTACGGGGTTTTGTTGCTATGAGAGGGAGGAATTGGATAATGATCTCTGAGGGATCAGAGGAAGGCAATTAAGGAGCATCCGCGCCTTCTAGGAAAAGTGGGACACTTTTTGGTGTTTCTCAGCCGTCGACTTCATCAACGCTGATGATGAAGGGGGAGTGCGAAATAGGAAAGGAATACTGGCAGCGAAAGAAGGAAATCAACGCGTTACATAGAGAATGAAAGGAAATCCGGCCAATGCTTGAGATCTTCTCCATAACATCTGAATAAATACTTTCCTCACTGCAAGAGCGAGTTATAAGTTTTGCTGATATTTTATTTATCTGCTCCGGCCGGGTTAAATACGGGTTAAACTCCCGAAACACAAAACTCTCTGCAAGCGAAGCATCAACGAACCCTTCACACAGGGCACTGAAAGATAATTCAGTGACAAGCCCTGTAACAGCGCACTGTTAACGCCTTTGGTTTTTCTTTCTCGTTTTCCCCCTAACAGCAGGTTATCACGTGCGCAACTGGTTTTACTCCACAGTTGCTGTCTTTGAGAAAAGTAAAACGCATGCTTCCCAGTCACACAAACAAACGAATAAAGTAGGTTATTATTGATTTTTGAAGTCATCGTGAACAGTCCAATAAAAATGCGCTCTTCTCAGATATTGGATAGCAACGATTTGACCTTGAACGATCGCGCTTTTGTCGGGATAGGTTTTAATTTATGTCTGTTTCTGTTCTCTGTGAATGGTGGAAACATTACCAATTCACGCATTGCTGTGGGAAACAATAACATAGCGACTTCTTCTTCGTAACAATATGTTATTGAGACTGCGTTTCAGAGATTTGTTATTTCTTCCCTTTCACGGTGTATTATTACGTTATTTAGTAGTGTTTGGGAGACGTCACGCAAAATCACTTGGATAACATCCCTTTTTACAGCCATATTTATGATTCATTCTGCATCACGAATGGATAGTTTATGTGAGTCCAGATTACTCTAAGGATGTTTTCCTTTCTCCTTTCATGCAGATTCAGAACGCTTAAATTTCATAATTTCGAAGTTGATTTGAGTTACAGGCTATAATAGCTGGCGTACAAGTTGGCTTCCTAGAAATATTTTTAAAATTTTTTCTCTGATTAAAATCATTGACTCCAGTGTAGAAACTAAACACGATCACGATAAAACTGAAACTTGCAAAAAAAGTCTACATTATGTCACTGATAGCTGATAGCATCAGTAATCACAACTACTATGATGGCAGCACTAGAAAGTCATTTATTACTCGTACAACGGTACATACTAATGATATTAAAAAAGATCGTAACTCTACCAACAGAAACATACTAACAGGAAATGTGTTGTTTATCACTGCAGAAATGGCTCTGTATTCCTTGTTATGTATATAACTAGTGGTTATGATTATATTCTTCACATTATCCCTGTGCCTTAAGATTGTTAATACAAGAAAGACCTTACCTGCCATTCAGCTTATCAGTCTGGTAATAGTACACCTTCCAATGAAAACAATGCATGGCAAAATGGCTAAACGACGAGAAACCTAGAAAGCTAGCAACTGTATTGGCAGAAGATGCACACTAGTATGTGTGAAAGCACTCTCAATTTTGACTGCTACCGTTACAGCAACATGATTAATTAGATAACGTTTTTAATGAATGGGATTCTCTCTGAGAAATTATTCATCACTTTCTGTGAAGTTCTAATGACAAAAGAAACAAGTTAGTAAAATAATGCAATGCATTGATTATGATACGCTTTCCAACATAACAGAAATCATTGCTCAAGTTATTACTCAAGTTATGAGGATAATGGCTGTAAAATAAATCTCGCTCCTATGACCCGACGTTTGACAGCATTTCGATGATATTCAACAGAACCGGTAAAGTATACCTCCGGAACAACATAATAAAGTTTTGTCGTTCAATATCGCTTTATTAGACAACTAATAGTGTACAATAAAACGGGGCCATATAACATGGGCAAAAGGCCAAAAAGGCGTGGACAAAATCACAGGCTTACACGTGAGGCATTGAGGAGAACAAATAATAAGAAAAAGAACTATGGGCGCGCAGGCCACTCACTCAAACAGAGAGATATTTTGAGGAACATGAAATACACAGGACATTAAGCATGGCAAAAGTCAAGCAGAAGTCTAAGGGCTCACACTCTGGAAGATACTGGAATAATAAGGAACTGGTGTTAGCGGATAAGGGAAGGAGAAGTCTGGATATTTATACATAGCACGTTTTACCCAACGCTCATAAGCGCGGCAATAATCACCATAAGAAGCAAAGTCTTGTTTTGAAGGAGGATTTGGAGCAGAAGGCTTACGCCGCCGTCGGGAACGTCGAGCCGTAGAAGATGTACAAGTAAGGGAAGTACTATCAGCAGAAGTCGAGGAAGGCAGCAATGGAGCCTGATGAAGCACAGGTGAAGGAGCACTGGCAGGAACAGTGGCTGAAGCTTATGGAAGGACGACAGGGACGGCTGTAGAGGAAGATGGCACGTGAGAAGGCAAATGAGCGCACTGTGAGTCGGAGGACGCAGGTTCAATGGACATGACAAGAGTTGCTGGGAGTGAAGAACTCACAGAGACGATCGGCATGAGACAGCTGATAAGAGGCGGGTAAGGATCTTCGTCCGGCGACTCAGGAGTTGGCGAAGCAGAAGTGTCTAGAGAAAAAGGCAGAATGGAGACATCAACAGAAGATAAGTGCAACCCAGAAGACACTACAGGGCTTTCAGTGGAGGGCCCTGTAGAAAATAGACTTGCTTGAAGGGAGCACGGCGGTGAACATGAAGTTGTAACAGGAACATCTAGGAGTGAGGACTGGAGGTGAAGAGTAGGAGACGAATCAACATCAGCCGTCAGTAAAGGAAAAGGAGATGACGTAGAATCTGGAGGCACAGAAACAGATAAGTTGCTCTGGGGCGGTGAGGAAGCAGGAGACATAAGGCAGCTGGTAGACGCTGGCTCCGTGGAGACGAAGAGCGGAACCATAGAAGTGGAGACCGCAGTCGAACATGGAGACAATGAACTGACAGGAGCAGGAGATGAAATCGGAGAGAGTGACTGAGGGCATTTCATCGAGATCTGGGCAGAACGGGGGTTCGATGGAGGCGTGCAAAGTGGTGTAGTAGTAACAGAAGGGAGAACATCCAGGAGAGCTGTCGGTAGTAGATGATCAGGAAAATATCCGGAGAACCACGTGAAGTAGAAGAATCAGGGGTCGGGAACAAACCACTCGAAACCGGAAGCTGCGAATATGTAGAAGGAAAATTCGACAAAGATGTGGATGATAAAGAAAAGTCACACGATTTTGGCAAGGCAGAAGGGCGAATGGAAGTCGAAAAATTCTGAGTTGAACAAGAAGAACTATGATGTCCGGGCAATTTGCAAGAAAAACAATGATAGGCGGTAAAAATATTGACAGTGCGAGTGTGTGGACCGCAGATAACGTGGAAAGCTGACGAACAGGAAACAATGGACTGTTCGTCAGGAAAAACGACGAGAGCTTGACGTCGAAAACTATAATAAGGACGATTCCCTTGATCGTCTGAAGCAGCAGGCAAAGTCTTAATAGGACCAATAACTAAACCACATTGAGAAAGGAAAGCATGCAGTAAATCGTTGGAGAGTTCAGGAGGAACTGGAGATAAACTAACTAGAGTAGGGCAATGAGCAAGAGGAATTGCAAACAAACTTTGGTCGCCGACTGAAATTGGAGAAAAAAGAAGCAACTCAACTTTAGCGGGATTAGAAAAGTAAACCAACACCGAGCGAGGCTTTCGTGCGATGTGCGTGATAGCATCAGGTGGAACAATCTGATGGAGTGCTGAAGTGTAAGCTGTAAGTTTAGTTGCGGGAAGCGCGGAATATTTTATTCCGAGAGCTAAAGAAGCGAAGAAAGACTTCCCTGGTGACGAGGACTCTAATAAATTAGCTGTTAAAACGGAGTCGGTACGAGAAAACCGGAAGCCCAAGGCAGTTGAGAGAGGATCTGAGGGGAAGGCAGTGACTGCGGGCGAAGAGAGATGAGTTGAACTGTCAAGTAGTACATCCGGAGGAGGTGTCGGTGGTCGAAGAAAAGCAGGAGACATAGTACAAAGCAGAAACTGGAAAGCAAAGCAGTACAATCTCGAGAGCGTAAGACGATGGAGATGGCAAAA
The DNA here is from genome assembly GCA_039090855.1 of Macrothele yani. Taxonomy (NCBI): domain Eukaryota; kingdom Metazoa; phylum Arthropoda; class Arachnida; order Araneae; family Macrothelidae; genus Macrothele; species Macrothele yani. Next base: position 13,169,740 of record CM077017.1, on the reverse strand, counting down.
GGCACGTAAAGAAGGCGGACGATGGGAAGATGCGAGGTAATGACGTCACTGGAAGAACGGCGAGAGACAGATGGGGCACAGTAACGATGACGTCACCCAAGGACCACTATTAGAGGGTGACGTAAACGGGAAGACGTGTAGATAACAGGAAGATAAGCACAGAAGGCAACTTAATGGAATGCAGGTAAGAAGACAGAAGGAAGTCAAGGCAAGTCACGATGGGCAGATGTAAACATACCCACCGAGATGAAAAATGAAGGAATATCGGTATAAAATTCACTTACTGGTGCTGAAAAGTAGCTGGGAAGATTGCTGGCAGCCTATTACTTGAACAGGGTATGCAGGAAAGGAACAGCAGGCATTGGAACATGTAATTGGGCGCACACTTCAGAAACGCAGTAGGGTGTAGTCGGCAGGTAGTATTATGATAAAATTCGAAGTAAATACGTACTTTCTGACTCGGAAAAGTAGCAGGAAAGGTGGCACATAACCTTATACACACACGGAAGACAGGAGTCTGAGGCAATGGGCTCTTTGACCGAGCAAACTGGGCGAAAATTGAGAAGCTCGAGAGGGCACGTCCAACGACAGTTTTGTCGCAATCGAAGCATTTTTACGTAACTTATAACGCATAAGGGCGATGGAATGGACCCCGCTCCTATGTCCAGACCTTTGATCCCATTTAATCCATTTTCAATAGTGTTCGTCTCTAGATGGTCCCTTACCACATACTAAAATTTCATCGAAATCGCATCCCGCTCCTATGTCATGACCTTTGACCTCATTTCGTCCATTTTGAATAGGGTTCGTTCCCAGGTGGTCCCCGACTACATGCTAAAATTTCATTGAAATCGAACCATTTTTACGTGAGTTATCGTGCGGACGGACAAACGGACAAAGCTGGAGCATAAACGCTTCTTCAACCTACGGTTGGAAAGCGTAAAAAAGGACACTCAGAACTATTTTACTCTTGGATAATGCACCTGCCCATCACTCTGACTTGCTTTTGCTTTGATTGCTTAATTTTCGAGAACAAAACCAAGATTCCAAACAGCCGATACCACAGTTTTAATGCAACCTATGGATCAACAAGTCATTGCCAATTTCAGGAACTTTATATCAAGAAAGTTTTTCCGCAAATATCATATATCATTAAGCAACATGACGAAGCAAATGACAGTGCACAACCCTGGAGAGACGCCCCGGTGGCGCAGTGGTCTAAGGCGCTGGCCTCTGATCATTCGTCCGTAAGGGGTCCGGGTTCGAATCTCGTTCAGGCATGGATGTTGTGTTTGTCTTACGGCACTGGTTCTCTCCCTTCCCTGGAACCAGTGACCCTAAATTAGGGACGGGCGACTGCTTATAGCCCATTGAGTTGCTCACGGTGGTCGTTAAACCTCCAATCAAAAAAAAAAAAAAAAAAAGACCTGGAGAGGTTCTGTAAAACAAAATTTAAACATCTTGGATGCAAAAACTTTTGTTTTACAGTACTTAACAAGAAATTTAATCTGTATGCTTGAATACTGCATGGAAAACTCTTTGGCCAGCAGTCCAACAAGATTTTGTGGGGGTTGAAGATCTTGTTGCTCTTTATGTGGAAATAGTCACAGTTAGAGAAGAAACAGAGCTAGAAGTGGACCAGAATAATGTGTAAAATCTTGGTCAATCCCGTGGCGTTTAGCATCTCACCGATAAGGACCTGCAAAAATTTGACAGGTTATTGAAAATTACAGTGGATTGAAGGAGTAAAAAGATGTTTAAGATCATACTATACTACCCTCTCAAATCAAAGAACTTTAATCTGCTCGGGACACTGTAAAGGGATTGATGTCCAGAGCATCCTGATATAGAACAGAAAGAGCTATTTAATCAGAAGTTGTGTGGGCGAAAGTACTTCCTACTTGGAGATGTTGTTAACGTGGAGAAAAAGGTGACAACTATTAGACGGTTTCTTTAGACAGAAACCAAGATTAGAGCCATCAACAAAGCCAGCATGTACTGTTTTAGCGTATTTGTTTGCGGATATTAGTTAAACGTCTATGTAACAACACCAAAACGCTAGCATTACTTCAATGTAGATAATCTTCGTACTGAAACGTTTCCCTAAGGTTAAGTCGTGCCCCGGACAGCTTACTAAACACGTAAAAGCAAATGAACATGCCCCTATAAGTTACATAACGTTTGGAAATCACTTATTAAAAGAGTAAATTATAAATTGTAATATAAAATTACAATTGTATGTTTACCCACCCTACACCATTTCTTATTTCCATGATTTCTTCACAGACCATTGGGCCAACAGTATACGCAACAGTTTTGCGCATGTAGATTACTATTGGCTATTAACTTACCATGCTTCCCACAATGCAATGAGCTATATTATACATATATGGATTAAATGTGTCTTTATTTATCACATCTGAGGATGAGACAGCCGCTGCCTCGAAAGTGCTCATGGTTTTAATTTTATATATTTTTCATTTTTTATCATTAAATCGTGCTAAAGACGGAAAACTTACATCGTTTCAGTGATTTATGTTCCACGAGTCTTCAATATTTGTTGACGTAAAAGCGAGCTTCGGTTCTAAACAATACAAACAATCAATCAGAAAGAGTCAAGTCTACTTGCGAATTTCACTTTTTACTGGTCTCGAAGGGTATTCAAGTCAGGGCATCAAACCAAAATTCACTTCGTACGTAATCATCTAGTATTTCGACAGCTAAATACAGAAGATTCTCAATATACAGAATACTTCTCAAGTCTCTTATGAACTCAACAACCATTTAAGGTTTTATTGTCAACGAAGCGCGACATTCATGTGAAAGAATTAATCATTAATAGGTAGGCTAAACTCTCTTAACATATGTCTCCAACGCAACGACAACGACACGTATATCACAATCTAGCCGACTTCTAACGAGAGCTCTGATACATCATAAACATCACTCTTATCTGTCTCGTCGACCAAAACATTCAGCGAGAGAGAAAATGTAGAGTTAAGTTCAGAAAACGCTTAAGGAGAATGAACCAAAATTTACATAAGGTATCAGGAACCAAAAAAGAAAGTTAAATTAGAGAATACGTTACAAGCTCCATTAATGATCTTTCGTCATCCATTTTACCACAGGTTTGGAAGGAGACTCCTAAAAATCTATGTTTTCGCACCATAATCACCCAATCAAGCGATAAAGCCATGAAACTCCATAACAGAAAGTAAGAATTTATACTTTGTATTTTATTTGCGCATCGTTTAATGCTCCGTTTGGCCATGATGTACCCATGTTTGTGTTAATATTTATTCTCATATGTTATCATTTATTTATTAAAATTGAGTGTTCAAGTTTCTAAAGTACAACTCTAGAGTGAAAAAGCTGAATTTCCAAACAAAACGTTGTGGAATGAATTATTTTAGTATGTATTCTTTATATTCTATTAAATACAATTTTATTAACAATGACTTTCGAAAGACAATATCATTAAGTGAGGACCCACTACGTTTCCGTAGATGTAATAAAATATTTCATGAAATACGTTGTTGTTTTGTTCGAAACTGTTCCTTTGGCCATTGCATTTTGAATTTCATTGTAAGTCTCAAAATTTTGTCGTTTTCCCTTTTGTAACAGAAAAAGAGCATTGTTTCAATGAAATCATGAGTTGAGATTAAGAAGAGTGAAAATTGGATTAAACAGTTTTTTAAAATATTATTTGATTTTGTTTGCATTCAAGGAGGTAGGTAATGAAAACAATATTCCTCTACCTTCAGAGTTTCGAGTCTGCCTATGGCGGAGCTCGTAAGAGCGTTTCATGTAAGTGCGAGCAACGCAATCGCTAAATATGGTTTCGCCAGTATATTAGTCATTCTTCGCGCCATTTTAACAACATATTTGTGCAGCGTTCAGAACAAACAAGCTCGCGAACCTGTAGACAACAGTCTTACTAATTCCTTCCGACTAAATAGCGGATGAGAAGGACTAAAAGGAATTCTGTGTCCCTTCTCTTAGAGTTATGAAGGATATGTTTATTATATGGTTACAATTTCTAACTTGTTTTCAGAACTATGCAGCAGAAACGAAAATTCTGTTATTTCTACCAGATTTAGTCCTACGTTTTGACATTTTGTGAGCTATAATTCCCCTCTAATACTGAAAATTTCAGATAAATTTGATTAAATTAAGTTAATGAAAATGAATATTGTCCTGAAAGTATTTTGACTGCCATCTCAGAAAATTTCATTCTCTGTCTTGCGGATTCCTTTCACAATCATTATTTAGTAGCAGAGAGGGTGTCGATAAAAGAATTTTCAAACATGCACCAACGGTTTTTCTCTGAAATCAATAATGGACTGAATTGATAGTGTTAATATGCAGTCAACTCCCGATTATCCGCGATAGTAGGCGGCACGAGTTTCGCAGATAATAAAATTCGCGGATAATCTAAATTTGTACAAGGAAATACATTAATCTACAAATTACACGCATAACATAGTGCTATTTTTTATTCAGACTGGTAGTTATTAAAAGAAGGAAGCATCGGATGGAACTGAAATATTATGGACGTAATGATACAGATGAATGATACATATGATGGCAAAAACAGAGCTGCAATACCATTACAGAGGGATCTGTGGCACGCAGTCCGGTCATCTTCAATAGCGCGTCGCACCACCTCGTGCGGCGATACATGCTGCGATACAGTCCGGCATGGATGCGAACTGACACCTGACGTTGTCCTGCTACAGACAGGACCACACGAGTTGGACGGTGCACTCCAAATCCGAGATGGTGTAGCACAGCGGTAGCCGGCGTTTCAACTGGTCCCACACATGCTCGATAGTGGACATGTCCGGAGAGCGGACAGGCCATGGAAGTGTCTGGACATGACGTAGGAAGTCCTGGGCAACCGAGCCGTGTGCGGGTGGAATTATCCTACTAGTATAGCGCACCTGGAATCCCGGCCAGGAATGGGAGCACATGGGGACGTAGGATCTCATCCACATGCCGCTGACCCGTCAAGATATTGGGGGACGGGAAAGTAATGTCGTTTTTGGAAAAGAAGAGAAACACTATTTGTAACAGAAGAAATTTATTTCTTAATCAATTATATAAGCGCCATCATTATCCATCACACTTGCCCATTGTGAAACCAAACTTTCAGTGACGTCTTTATGAAAAGACGTTGGCTGTGATGCAAAGAAGTCCGAGAGCCCCGATTTGACATCATCAATATTCTGGAATTTTCCCATTAAGTAAGTGCTTCAGAGATCTGAACAAATCGTAATCAGATGGTGCAATGTCAGGGGAATAAGGGGGATGGGGCAGAACTTCCCAGCCATAGTCTTTGATCGTCTGCTGGATCCGTCTCGCATTGTGAGGTCTCGCGTTGTCATGTAGGAGGATGATACCTTTTCTGTTGACCAGTGCTGAATGTTTTACAGTAAGAGCTTGCTTCAAACGGTCCAGGTGTTGACAATAGAGGTCTGCCGTTACGGTCTGTCCGGGTTCCAAGAGTTCAAAGTGAGCTATGCCAGCGGTAGTCCGCCAAACACAGAGCAAAACCTTTTTGGGGTGTAGGCCTGGTTTTGGCGTAGGTACTGGCGTCTGACCTGGAGAAAGCCACTGGTTTTTGCGTTTGTTGCTCACGTAAATAACCCACTTTGTATCTCCGGTGACAATTTGATGAAGAAATGGATCCTTTTCCTGTGGGCTGAACAAAGAGTTGCAGATGGTGGAACACTGGGCTTTGTTGTCAGGTGAAAGTTGGTGTGGGACCCGAATTCCTTGACTATAGACCTTCCCTATCTGTTGCAGGTGCTCTTGAACAGTAGACCGTGATGCATTAAGATTTTGGGATAATTCATCAATGGTTTGATGAGGATCTGCTTCAACTGCTGCACGCAGCAGGTCATTGTCCAGCTCCATGGGCCTTCCTGCATGAGGGGCACGAGAGAGTTCAAAATTGCCCGACCGGAATTGGGCGAACCAACGCTGGCACTTGCGGACATTTAACGCATTAGGATAAACAGCGCAAATGTTATTGGTGGCCAAGGTTTCATCCCCCCCCTTGTAAAATTCAGACAGCATACAATGACGAACATAACTCTCCTCGGGTTTTATGTCACTCATTTTGTTCTGCAAATCTGGAAGACAAAAACACCTACATAAGTTAAAAAAGAATAGTTCATTCACTTGTACATACACTTATTTTACGTTGAACGTACATAAACACCTCACAACTGCTCCCCAAACTTAGCCACTCGAAAAACGACATTACTTTCCGGTCCCCCAATACTTCGTGGCCTCCAAAGGCTGTTACAGAGGAATTAAGGAGCCCAATGGATGCCATTTAAACAGAACCAAGACGATTACATTGCAACCACCAGCATACACAGTTAACGTTAAGCAGCTGGGATCCATCGATTCGTGCTGTTGATGCTATGTTTTCCCTCCCACCCCGTCTGCGTGTATTTACACAAAATGTGGTTCATCGGACTAGGACACTTTTTTCCAGTCCTCAAAGGTCCAGGTTTAGTGCTCTCATGCCTACTGCAGATCAATGTGTTGGTTTTCAGTAGAGACGAGTGTTACAAGAAGGGGACGTCTGGTGTTCTAGCACATTCACGCCAATCTGCGGTGGACTGTGTATGCTGAAATTCGATACCACTGTTGTACTCCGCGGTTACTCGACGCAACGGAGCTCACCTGTTACCTCATACAGTCCTCTTCAGCTGCAGTAGCCCTCAAACATCGACCAGTGGTTTTCGTCCAGAGGAAGATGGCTGACTTCCTGTTTTGTTGTTTGTGCATTACTCATTGTACACCTTCGATACACTTGTTCTTCCTTAGCCGAAAAGGTTTTACGTTTCTGAGATGCTTGCAACAGCCTCCGTTTAGCGCCCACTATCATGCCTCATTTGGAGTCGCTTAAATAACTGGTCTTCCTCATATTATCAAGTACCACTATCAACGTTTCGTACATTTTTGAATTCTTCGCAGTAAGCTGTTTGTAGAGCCATCTCAACGGCATAGTTGAAAACGTAAGTGAGGACGGCGCGTGTCTTATTGCTATTGTTACTTCAGTGTAGAATAGAGTGTCTAAGCCGATAGACAATCGATTATGTCAAACCATTCATAATTTCTCTTCTTTCGTTACAACCAAAGAAAACCATTGGTACCTGAAAAATCAGGTTATCAGGTGTGAAACCGTGCTGCTGGTATACAAACGCGTCAAAAATAATAAAGTCACTTTTCTTTATCAGATTTTTGTTTGGGCTGTTAATACGACTGTTTTATCCTGTGACTGTAACACAAGTCCTCTGATTTAGAGACTTCCATGTCAATCTGTCCATCAAAGGGCGGTACTGGATTTCTCCACATCATATTAAATGTTGCTGGCTTCAGGGAATATGCGAAAAAAACAACAGCATGAATTTATTATTGAAATTTTACCTTAATTTCAAGCTAAGACCATGTAAATGGAAGTTACGTCCTAGCCACATAATCAATAAGGAAAAGTTTTGCAGTTTTGATATGCAGTGATTCCTCAGTAGTAACAGGAATGTGCTGCTCAAGATTCCATTCAGGAAAAGAGAGTGCACTCATGCACAGAATATGAGCTTTTGAAAAGTTCATTTATGGAAAAAAATGATGGAACTCTTTTAAAATGCTCCAATTTAAAATTTGACAACACACTACGAATTTTTATATTGCTAGAAATTTAAGATGTACGATAAATCTTCTGAATTTATTCACATCTTATACATTAATTTTGTACTTGTGCAGTCACATTGCAGAAACTTAACTACTCTTTGATTGTCAGTGGTTTAAACCTTATTCTAAAACATTATAGATGGAACAAAGAATAGGCATTGTCTGTAAAAGCAACCTTCAGACTTTATGAGTTAAATGGAGTCTTTTCAATAGATTTTGTTGAATTTTACAATTTCTGTTTTCTTGGCGATATTTTAATACTTTTTTTAAAGTCTTATTAAGCTTTGTATGTTGCATTCCTCAGCAGAAACGTTAAGTGTTACAAAAAGCAAAAGTACTTTGTATCCCTGAATTTTTAGCAAAAAGCACTTATTTATGTGACTGAGAGGTATTTTCAGCTTATAAATGTTATCATAAAACACAACCAAATTTAAATATCTTATGAATAGATTGGGCTAGAGCAGCGGTACTCGAACTTCTGACATCGCAGAGCCCCAATATTTTTTTCAATGCCCGTGCTCATAGTCAGTGCAAAAATTGTGTTTATACAGGTAATGAGGATTTAAGGATTTCATTTATCCAATTTCACGTTCCAGTCTTGAGCCACCGATCCATCGCAAATATTAAACACGCCCACAAACGCGCGGACTTACGGCGCGTTCATTCCCCTGAGTCAACTGAAGTGAAATGAATTAAAGAGACAGACAGAATAAAGCTTGAGCAAATATCGTGGCCGCCCCGGTGGCGCAGTGGTCTAAGCGATGGCTTCTGATCATTCGTCCGAACGGGGTCCGGGTTCGAATCCCGGTGAGGCATGGATGTTGTGTTTGTCTTACGGCACTGGCTCTGTCCCTTCCCTGGAACCAGTGACCCTAAATTAGGGACGGGCGACTGCTTATAGCCCATTGAGTTGCTCACGGTGGTCGTTATACCTCCAATCAAAAAAAAAAATATTGTGGTCACGTGGTGCAATCCTGTGTTCTATTGCAAATTCCAGGAATCGAGCGACAAAGAATAACGCCAGGGAGAGGTCACGTCACGCTTGTTCACTTTTTGTTCTTCTGAGAACTAACCCGTTCAAGGCAAGTCATATCGCAGCTTTGCATCAATAATGCTATTTCGATCGTCGGGCCCGACAGCACATAAGCGTGAGAGAAAGAATTGGGAGGCGACCTCACGTTTTCAACGGCGATGGCGATAGGTTGTGCTTTGTTTTACCTGCCAGTTTCGCAATTGCTGCCAGGTCGTCCTGAGAATAAAGGACGCCTACGCGCGGCTTCCGATATGGGTCGCTCTATATCGTTGGTACATGCTTTGAAGGAAGTATTATGTACATTAATTTTGTAAGGAAATTGAGGAAGTACGTGGATTTTCCAGTCTATTTTCGTTGTCGAACGTGAAGGTGTCACTAGAGATTTTTTACGGAAAATGTCGCGGAGCACACTTTCAGAACAGCTGGGCTAGAGCATATCTGATGTAAAAAGTCCGAAAATTTCACCATTACGCAGACCTTTGGAAACCCGTTTTTTGTTACTAACGCAGTGCAAGTTACTATACAAAATAACTTTAAACTATTCCGCATATATACCGATGAACACACTGTCTGAAGAGGAAGTCAATTGTTCCTTCACTTCACAGTTACAAATTGCATCCTGCAAAATTTGTGGAAAAAGTGCACACACAGATAGAAGGACGTCGAAACACTAAAAGAAATACACTTTTTATCATTATTGTTCGGTCCAGAATGTGTATCATAAATATTATCTCTGCGGCTAACTTCAGAAAAAACTCAAATCTCCGATTTTTTGAAGTACTTTGCCAGGAGTGTTAATTATGGTATTTCTTTGCCAAAAAGTAATATGCCTACAATGCGCTTTGGAGGTAAATGATTAATTTCTATGATATTCATATATGTTTTTCGTGTTGCAGATACTTGCAGACGTTACTTAGGAGCGGCTCTGTAAGCAGCAAGTAATACAGAGTCTACCATTGGGCCTCTCCGGTGGCCGAGTGATCTGATACACGGGCTTGGAATCAGTCGTCCTAGATCGGTATGGTCTTGATTCCCGGATGAAGCACGGACGGTTCATTTTGTCGCATGGTGCTGGCTTTACCCCCTCTCCGGACTCAGTAGCCTCAAATTAGGGACGGGCGACTGGTAGCACGCAGAGCTGACTAATCACGGTGACCTTTAAACCCAGGGAAAAAAATTAGTCTACCATTGGAAAGTTGTAAATAAATTCATGTCAGAAGGTTTTGTTCTTTCAATGTGATCGTAGCATACTGATTTTTCTTACGCTACGAGTAATTCACACAGTGTCGCCACGGTGGCCGAGATGTCTGATGAGCGGTCTTTGGATCATTCATGAAAAATGGACTCCGGATGAGGAATGGGTGGCTTGCCTGTCCAGTGGCGCTGACTCCGTCTACGTTTTGCAACCAGTGGCCCCAAATTAAGGACGGGCGACTACTTATAGTCAGTGATGTAGTCCTAAATAAAAAAAAATGCTTTAGCGGTGAGCGGATTAGGTAAAAACAACCTGGAAAGAAAACTCTCAAATTTTTTAGAAGCTATTCAGGTTTGACTTGTTGTTTTAATAATTTAGAATTTGTAATTAAATTTTTATTATGTGTGCATTTTTATAAGTTTTTGTTAAACTGATTAATTTAAACAATTTTAAACAAAAGAATGTTACGTGGGAGTCACATGCTAAGAATATAATTTTTCTATTTCGAAGTGCCTTCGCGGTGAACGTGATTCCGAACGATTTTAAATATTTGGTGTGAATAATATGAATCAGATACTTTTTAAACATGCGATTTAAGGCAGCTTTTCCCATGATTTAGGGGAGTCAGTAATGGATATCTTGTGTGTGTGTGTGTGTGTGTGTGTGTGTGTGTGTTTCAGAGTTTAATGAGCACTGTGAGCGTCTAGGGCCAAATCAGGGATTGCCTATCCCTGATTTGGGGTAACTGGTTCCGCGGCTCTCCCCTTGATTAGTCAGAAACAAAATGCCTCTGAACACTTGTCTACCGGGACTTCCTTTTTCGTTACTGGTAAAGAATCAAGTGATGTGCTCAGAGGATTACTTTTTTTATTGAATCCCGTGGCGACTTCAGCCGAATCGTCCATTGGAACCTGTGACGTATATTCTAAATTAACTTTCCTTTTTAGTTTCTTTCCCTATGTAAATCTTGAGTTTATTCTGTTATTCTTCATTCTTAACGTGATATCTTTCTCTTAAACGAATATGTTTGGCAACACAATTGAGGATGAATGCACGTGACGTATGCCTGATATTGATAAGAACAAGAGATAAAGGCGACGACTAAATTGTTGCTTGAGGAGCGTTGGGTTGTAAACTGATTATTGAAAGGAGCGTTGTGAAAAGAGTTGTGTGGTGTGTGGAGAGTTTAGTGCAATATGCTATGCTACGATGTGTTTGCTACATCCTGAATAAAGCATCTTTTTCCGTAAGTTTGACTTCTGTTGTTTACATGTTTCGTCTGGCCGTTAAGGTTTCTTTCATTTAGGGACTATTTCTTAGTATTTTGATATTTTAAATTAACGTAGAAGTAAGACAAGACTTCTACGTCATAAACCATAAAACACTTTTCAGTCAGGCTATATGCTGGTTTAATTTTTTGAGTTTATTTCTTTCTTATCAGTAAAATTTTAACATATGGAGAAGCCGCGTCCTACAACGTCATTTTGAAAACTGCGGTCATGACAAAGAAGTTACCATTCTGTGTACACTACAACTCTTGTGATTCATGAAACACACTACTGCGTGAACCGACTGTTTAGTCTCATCCTATGACACAAACATTCGTTTAATACACGAATATGTTTGCATATAAACACCTAAATCCCTACTTTTGCCTATATGGCCATCTAAGAAAATTCCTTTGACCCTCTTCTCTTAACATCTAATCATGTGCCTTAGCGCCACTACGTCGCGCTAAGGCCCTTCTACACCACTGCTTATAGCCCTTAGAAATTTCTCACGGTGGTCGTGAATTGAAACAAAAATAGCTCTGAAAGTTTAAAAACTCATCAGTGGTTGCGCTGTGCTGCAGTCTCTTCCCTGAATGGCAACACTGAAATATTTTATTCTTCAGGAGATAACTTTGTGGAATCGAATTATTGTTAAATACTGACCTGTAGCTGGAAGTAACGAAAGGTACATGTTGGAACTTGGACTGAGATGCAGCCCAGCAGGCTGGCGATTGTTTATTGATAGTAGATGACGTAAGAACCGCAACGGCGGAGCGCTGGTGGCTTTGTTTCTGGTTTGCGGTGAGAAGGAGATGAAGTTCGAAGAAGAAAAGATGCGTAGTTGTGAGGTGAGAATTGAATAATGAGTATTATGTGATTTATTGTACTAAGGTTAATGTTGGAGTGAATGTGTCTTCTTGTATAATATGAGTGTACATTTTTGCATAAAGGTAATAAATGTTAACACCCCCTACCTTGCAGTCTCATCCTCGTCGCCATTTATTTGTCGGTGTGACTGGTCAAAAGGGTAAGATTTGTTAACTAGATATACACAAATCTAAAAAAAAAAAATACAATTTGTACTAGGAAATAGAAATTCGAAACAGTACACTCGAATGATCTCGTTGATCCTGTGCTGAAAGATACAGTTTTTCTAATTAAAAATGTTACACTCATTAATTATTTTCAATCATTTTAACGTATGAGGGTAGTGACGCTTTGTATTTTTATTATGAAGTACTTTCATAGGCTTTGCTGTAGAGAGTTATCAGCCATAGGTCCAGTTTAAAATGTTTTCATTTCTCTGCCAGAAACTCATTTATACAATCTGTCCCCGACGATTCGTCCAATAACGATTGGTCAAATGCCGCTTCTTCCAAAGAGATACTTGTTCCAATGGTAGGATTGTCCAGTGATGATTATTTCAATGGTAGTCCAACGACTGATCCAATGCTGATTCGTCCAATGGTATCATCCGACCAAGGGCATTGTTTCTATTTTTAAGAAATGAAAAATAAGTTAAGTTACTCTCCTGTTTGTAATGTTCCAGAAAATATTTCTCAATCTGAAGAATTTCTGTTTTACGTAGATTTTATGGTATGCTGTACATAACTTAATTTAGTAAATATTCAAGGTTTGAAATCTAACATCTTCTAATTAATTTAATAACTAAGAAATTAAAATTATCAATGCTTGAAAAGTACTCGAAATTTCGTAAAATATTAAGAAGTTATTTTAAAAATAAATCACCAATGCAAAAGTATATAAAAACAGCAAGATTTGTTTTTCTACTTGAGATACTCTTAGTATTTTTTATAATATTACGATTTTATAATAAGAAAAAATGCATTCCTTATTGTTAGGAACTCTTCTTGTTTTCGCTAACAGTCGTTAATATCATCTACAGTTTAAAAACTCTTGTTTTTCATTCGCTCCCCTCAGTTACCCATTTCGTAGCTATCAGGCCTTTCGCAAAAATGTCAAAGGTAAATATCCAGAGGAGACGAAAACTGAGGTTAAATAACTGTAGCTCGAAGTGTTTCTCTTGCTCGGTTGCCATATTTTCTAATGATATTGTGAAACTATAAAGGCTGTACCTCGTACATGATGGGAAGTGGGGGTTCGAGTGAAAACTAAATACGAATTTCTGCACTTGAAGCAACGATTAATTGCCGTTGTTTATTTACTTCAAAAAATTTTTCTTTGTTTTTAATGCATTAGTCCATTTCGAAAATACATTGGCGGAAAGTGAAAAAAGAACACCAAGAAGAAGACGTCTGATACTAACGAAATTTATACAGCATAATAACGGAATACAGAGGATAACGTGATCAAAACATTATGGCAAAATCAGCTGAATTTGCTGGTAAACTGAAAAATAACATTTCCATGTAACATGGTTAGTACGAGGTTGAACCGCCATGAACTGCGTCACACTGTGCAATTCTGGCATGGAGTCTGTCGTACACAAGTTGGATTTAAGTTTGGGGTATTGAGTTCCAAGCATCCTCAACCTGGACGCGTAAATCGGGGATGGTCGTGGCTGGCCGTGGAGACCGGATAAGTCGTTGTCCCATAAAATCCCACACGTGCTCAATGGGGACAAATCGGGTGAATGTGCAGGCCATGGAAGCTGTCTCACATTCTGAAGTGCATGTTACGTTGCACGTGTCGTGTGTAGGCGTGCATTATCTTGCTGGAAAACACCACGATGGACCGACCTTACAAATGGCACAACAACGGGTTGAATGATGTTGTTGATGTATTAGGTGCTGTTTAACGTACCCGGTACAAACACTAGTTGTGTACGGGAGTGATAGCTGATTGTTCCCCACACCAGGAGACCAGGTGTAGGCCCTGTGTGTCGCTGGCGGATGCAAGAAGGGTGGAGACGCTTCCCTGTGCGTCTGTGAACACGCATACGGCCATCGGAGGCTCCCAAGCAGAATCTGCTTTCATCGCTGAACACGACGGATCGCCATTGCGTTCTCCAGTGCAGACGTTGGTGAAACCACTGCAGCCGTTCCTGACGGTGGGCTGGAGTCAGAGGTACACATGCCAGAGGCACACGTGCACGTAGTCCTGCATCCAGTAGACGGTTGCGGATTGTTCGTACAGTCACCTCAGGTGCATCGGCAGCTCGGCTTTGCGTCGCATTGGATGTTCTGCTTGACAACGCCGCTCTTCTTATGCGTCGATCGGTCCGCTCATCAGTCCGTCTGTGACTCCCGGTTCCACGTCTTCTGGTGTGGAAATGTTGCTCGGACCATCTACGCCACCATCGTACCACCACCGATACTTCCCGTCCGATACGCTCCGCAATACGACGATATGACCACCCGGCCTCGCGGAGTCCGACTAGATGACTTCGCTCAAAGTCCGATAACTGCTGAAATCGTACACGTCTTCCATGTCCAGGCATTGCAGCTTCTTCAGGGTCTTCGCACGTGTCCGTATGCTGACGACTGTTTACATTCACTTCGCTGTACTCCTTAAATACCACCGACGATAATTTGCATATTATGCCGTGCTGTGGCGTAAGCGCTCACCGGTTGGTCCCGAAATTAACATCACACATACGTAAACTCGACCTCATTAACATATGTAAATTTCATGATCGTCCGCCAATTCCTTCTTGGTGTTCTTTTTTCACTTTCCGGCAGTGTATTTGTTTTATTGAATAAACAGTCCGTCAAGCCAACAGCAAAGTTTCACATAAACAAGAATGATATAAGGGAATTTTCGAATAGAATAAGCACGCCATTTAAACCAAAGAAGTGTGATAACGTAAAATGCAGTTATAATCAAACATTTTTTGATATGTGGAAAGTTATCATAAGGAGTTTATAATATCTCCCAAAAATTTTGTCAAAAAAATGACTTCCGCTATGCTTGAAAATATGTACAATTTTTTCGTCATTTTTAACTGAATCTGATTGAAAATACAGTATTTTCAATAGATTGAAAAATATGGGACTTATTTTCTGTAATTAATGATGAAAGTTTAGAAACTCAAACACACGGCAAAGATTATTTTGCTGTTGAACTGTTGATATTGTTACCAATAAAAGTTCGGTCACGTAAAGCGTACTTGTTTTCTAGCGAACCGCTAAACGGATTTTGCCTCTGTACTTTCCAAAAAAAAAAAAATTACAAACAAACAAACGCAAATAACCATAAATACATTCGAGAAACCATATTAATTGTAACATACTCTGATTTCCTTATCGACGCAGTAAATGGAAATTAGTATCTTGTAGCAGATGAATAAATGTTATCTGATTTCTTTTGTTTCTATTCTGCCGTATGCATTCCTTAGTTTCTTCATTTCTATCATATTAGCACTGCAACGGATATTCAAAAGTTTATTATTTGCATTATAACGAAATATTCCTATTGAAATAAAATTTGAAAAGACCTTATGAAAGGAAACAAAAAACAAAATCTTTGCAATAACAACTAGAGAAAATTGGGGGCAGGGAGAGAGAAAGAGAAAAATTCCCGCCTTTCAGGGCGAATGAAAAGCCCATTTTTAAAAGTATTTCACTCCAAACTATCTTAATCAAAAATACAACAGTTTTGTTTCATGAAGAACCTTCTTTCCTCTTATTACTGGAGCCCAGAAATTCAAGATACGAACATACAAAAACCACACTCCTTTCTTTCATTCTGTATAAAAGTTACAAAAAAAAAAAAAAAATTTCATTAGTTCCAAAGATACTTCATGCGCAGACAAACGGAAATGGGAAACTTCTTTTTTCCATTATTTAATGCAAAAAGAAACATCGAATTCGATTGAATGGTTCATATATTATTACTTCATACGACAGTAAGGACATCATTATTTCTTGGAAAGGAAACAAGCAAAAAACGAATCCGAAAAAAATATTCTGTAATCACAATATTTCGTATGGAACGTAACATTATTTTACATTCTTTGAATTACTGATACTTTCATTTGACAGCAAAGACCGCAACAGAACCGACGAACTTTGTTCCGCACGGGGAATTAATTCAAACACTTGATGTGGATCAGGAACACCAAACAGAAAACCATCGCTCTTTCCACGTTAATAAGTGAGTTACGGAAATATTCTCATTGGCCGCCACCGGGAATCGAACCCAGGGTCTTCCAGTTACGCGCTAGACATGCTACCACTGCTCCACATCGGCCTCGAATGCTCCCGACTGACATGTGATTAACTGCCAAACTACATAGCAGGTTGTTTCATGGAGCCCCGCACAATGATGGGGATAAACCAAAGATGGAAAGCAGCAACTGAACAAATAACTAGAAGGCGATGATTTCTGTTTGGTGTTCCTGATCCACGTCGAGTATTTGAATTAATTATTAACGTGGAAAGAGCGATGATTTCTGTTTGGTGTTCCTGATCCACGTCGAGTATTTGAATTAATTATTAACGTGGAAAGAGCGATGATTCTTCTTTGGTGTTCCTGATACACGTCGAGTATTTGAATTAATTATTAATGTGGAAAGAGCGATGATTTCTGTTTGGTGTTCCTGATCCACGTCGAGTATTTGAATTAATTATTAACGTGGAAAGAGCGATGATTTCTGTTTGGTGTTCCTGATCCACGTCGAGTATTTGAATTAATTATTAACGTGGAAAGAGCGATGATTCTTCTTTGGTGTTCCTGATACACGTCGAGTATTTGAATTAATTATTAACGTGGAAAGAGCGATGATTTCTGTTTGGTGTTCCTGATACACGTCGAGTGTTTGAATTAATTATCCATTGATCCTTCTAGTTGTTTGTTCAGTTGCTGCTTTCCATCTTTGGTGAATCCTCAGCATTGTACGGGGCTCCATGAAGCAACCTGTCATGTAGTTTGGCAGTTAATCACATGTGAGTCCGGATAATTCGAGGCCGCAATAGTAGCATGTCCGGCGCGTAACTGGAAGACCCTGGGTTCGATTCCCGGCGGCGGCCGATGAGAATTTTTCCATGACTCACTTATTAACGTGGAAAGAGTGATGATTTCTGTTTGGTGTTCTGCACGGGTAGATTTTTGCACAAATCTGTATTGGACTAATCGTATTATTAAGCCAATGGGGATTGGACTAGTCGTACAAACGGGACAGTTGGGATTGGACCAGTCGCACCATTACACAAATGGGCCCTGGACCAATCGCACCATTGGACTAATTGTTTTTATTGGACGAATGGCGTTCGACCAATCGGCATCGGACTAGTCGTCGATGGACGAATGGTACCAGACCCTTCATACAATGCCAATTTTGCGTTTATCTGAGCATAAGCATGCCGCATCTCATACATAAGTACTGCTTCAGTCATTTACACCACATCAAAACTTTACTATTATTTTCCACGTGAGATTATAGCTATGAGCAATTTTACCTATTTCAAATAAAAGAAAAAAAGAACCATTTTTGAATATTTCACAACGAAAAAGGGATGAACTTCTGTGAGCTTTCTGCTAGTTATTTCGTGATTAATTATTTTTAAAATATTTGAATAGTTAAATATCTTTTCACTGAGGTATTCGTATACAATGTGGTACTTTGGTAAAACGCTCTATTGCTGTCAGGTTAGAGTTAACAGAGGAGTTTTTAACATAGATTTCACATTCCCCCCTCAGACTTGGCCACTTGAGATGAATACTTTTGAATAATATATCATACCATTTAAACTGCGGAGACGCGGATGTAATAAAAATATTTCTGTGAATAAATGAAAAATCTATTTCGTTATATTTTAAAAGCAAGGAATTCTGAGTAAAACGGCTCGAAAAAAAAAATGAAAGAAGAAAAAGAAAGGGAGCTCCGCGCAATTCAAATAGATTTCAAATAAACAGAGTAATTACCTCATGGTAAATTCTTTCCTCTGCGTGAAACAGATGAGAAAAATCACATTGGTGGCAATTGCTTGAATTTGATTAGTATCCGTTTGGAGCTTTCTTTACTGGTCACGGAACAATGTAAATGTAAATCGCGTACAAAAACTAAAGACGTTTCATTGGTCTACAGCAGGCGCGCTACCGCAACCACACTAAAAACACCAGCAACTCAAAAACTGATTAATTTATTGCGTTATCTTTAATTTCTTTTTCGTCATTCCTGTTTTTCTTTTACATTCCTTTATTGTATGATTCCTTATTTATACAGAAGAAGTGAAACATTGCGAAAGAAATGTCTTCAGCAAATGAAAATACGGACGCGCGTGATATTCCTAATAATTGTATGTTGGATCATTTGCGTCAAAACCTTCCCTTATACGCATGCCTGTTATTGTCATTGAACATAACTGATAACTATGTGAACAGCATATTGCGGTCCGAGTCTTCCTGCACCTGTTCCGGATCTGTGATATATCTCTATGCTACGCTTGAAGTGAGCAACTAGATATCACTGGTTTAGAATAATACGAGGTGAATTAAACTGAGTTATCTGCCTATCACACACGCTGACTGCCCACAATACGACCGGGCTTCCCATTTTCCTCATTACAAATACGTAGTATACACCGATCAGCAATTTGTATATTGTGAACGCTTCAGTTCGTTACTTTCGGTAGGCGAGAGAGGCAATGCATTTCGATAGTTTATGAGAAATAACCAGTAAATAGAATAGCTTAAGTAGCGTTATTGTATTATGATGTCAGCGTGACGCAAGATTTTACTGCAGTTAAGAATCGACAAAATCGGTTAAAAACAGATGATGGAGTTTGATGCTTAACGTTCATGTGGCTACCATGAAAAGCAATGCCACCACCTTTTCGGAAAGCCCTAGAATTTCTCTACTTGAGAATGTTGGCTTTAGCGTGGTCAGTCAAACGGCTTCATTGTGTACGTTTGATAGTCTGTGCAGCTTTGCGCAGTTTGTTAATCGATGCAAATGCCATTGGATCGACGTTGTTGAAAGCTCCCTTCACCTGCGTTGAACATCGGTTAACTATGACCGATCAATATTGATGCATTCACTGTGGTACGTCACCATATCATACAACAAAAGCGTTCTCCCCTTTGGTGTGTTCATATCAGAGTTCTGATGAAACCGGTATAGTCCAGTTCTCGCGACCCGTTTGTTACAATCAGCGAGGTCATTTGAAATAATCTGCTAAGAGAGGGCTATCAACTCTGTTTTCAAGTTCGATTGTTATATCCTGAGTTTGTATAACTCGCACAAACGCTTGCATAAATTCATGTATTTAATATACAAGAAAAGGGACGTACTTTCTCGTTTAGGCATACCTTTTTGAGACTAAGTTACAAAAAATTAATAAATAAGATCGGCAGTGGCTAGGCTTATCAAACCAAAATGTTTAAGAGCCACGACTGGCATTAACGTTTATATAGAAAAATAAAACATTCTAGAAGCAACTTGTACTGAATTTTTTTTTCATGGAGCTTTTAGATCAAATATTCTTTACATCGGATATGGACATCCCAAAAGATTCGGCACTATGACTAGATTAAATATAAGTAGCTTTAGGAAAAATATACATCTGGAATTCATTCGAAAGACTTGAGAGGAACAACACTTTTCGATTGAGTTTAAATCTTATCAAGTAAGTAGATAACTAATGATTAGGCCAAATTTCTGTTCGTGGGGATTTTAGAGGAATCCTGTACTTGGTGAGAACTTAACGCTTACGTGAACCGTTCATTTCTGTATTTATTAGATTTGTAATTATATTTGTTCCTTTCAGCTTCTATAATTACGCGAAGTCAGCAAAAATGTTCTACTCTAGAGTAAATAAATCATTAGTTTCAATTGTTTTCTTCATTTGATTATATCCAATGAATAAGATGCAGGAGTCCAGGAAAATTTCATCAGATCAGGATTTCAATCTTGTGTCGATTTTTTTCAATAACCACCAAGACGTAAAATCTATTTATAAAATGCTTCAAGCATTTTATAAATATTTTTTACGTCCTTAGCAAGGTGACCAATCTCAAATAATGTGATCACTTTTGATTTCCCGAACCGCAGTCTTTTAATGCTGTGGAACTGGTTGAACGTAAATTGTCTACTATGCTTGGAACTTATGGACGGAACACTGGTAGTGGACAATATTTAAATTAATGAGCACAAACGCATTAAATTTATGTCACCTATTCAAAAAGAAAATAAAACCGGAATGAAAGAGATGCGGAAAATTAAGGCTGAGAGCCATGGTCAGCGAAAGTTTCTAATAAAAGAAATACCTGTAGCGAGATGTTCGAAATCCCCCGCGGTGAGTTGTCCTTTCCCTAGAATCTTTGAGATGGTCTCAGCTTATCAAGATGATCATTATATACGTAGTTCTCGACTGTGAAAAGTTTTAGTACAGAACCTTGCTTCAGATATTACCGTCTCCAGAGCATGCGCTATACGAAACAACGTAGTAAGGCTACGGCTGTGGAGCCATTTGTGTTCCAGTAATCTGCATGTTCTTTTAACTTGACGCATTAAACAAGGACAAAAAGAAAAGTGTGCATGGTATTTTTTTTTTTTTATTGGAGGTTTAACGACCACCGTGAGCAACTCAATGGGCTATAAGCAGTCGCCCGTCCCTAATTTAGGGTCACTGGTTCCAGGGAAGGGAGAGAGCCAGGGCCGTAAGACAAACACAACATCCATGCCTCACCGGGATTCGAACCCGGACCCCTTTCAGACGAATGATCAGAGGCCATCGCTTAGTTTCAATATTCGCTTTTATTCACGCAAAAGAATTACAACAGAACATCCCCTACCTCACACGCAGTGTGAGAGAAGGGGAGAAATAAAACAAAATGTAGATATTTACAATGAAATGATAATTGTACAGATGAGCAATGACAGGCATTGCATTATTTGCTGTAAACAGCAGTAGCTCTGGGATAAATGTTCATCGAAGTCTTGGAACATCACTGGAGCGAAAAAATTTACAGAAAAAAATCTGTGCAGTTCTAGTGACATGGGAATCACTGGTGGTAGAGAGTCACTGTGCGGATGAAGAGAACTGTGTACAAAAGGTGACATCAGCAGGAAGCAAACACAATCCAGTTCCAGGAGAAAACATGGTGAGGGAACAGTAAAAATTGAAAGTTCCGACGTAGGTTTATTAAAACAGCAGATGAACAGTCTGGGCACTAGAAAACTGAAACCAGGGACGACACGGCGACCATGTTGCGAAGAAGGCAGGTAACCGTGCCGTATCTTTCGCCAAGGAATATTCCAGGGTGAGTCTGGCTTTAACCCTGTTGCGGTAGTGTGCAACCAAGGAGGTAGAGAATGTAATAGGATCTGGATCTTGTAACTGTAGCAGGTGAGAGAAAATAATATATTTAGCTAGAATAAATAAATACGAACAAACTGGTAAAATAGAGCAGAAACTTGTAGAACTGTGGCCGAGGAAACGATAATCTTCTAGGGTGAGATCACTGGTACAAGAAGGATGTGCAAGTTGGAACATACTGTGAAATAGTGGGAGCAGCGTCGGACAGTAAACAAACATGTGTAAGACGTCTCCAACGACGTTACAAAAAGGACAGAGATCTGATGATACTATATTTCTCCGGAACAAAGTCGAAGGGACAGGCAGTCGATTGTGCAAAAACCTCCAATGCACATTAAGTTCTGAGGAGAGGGCCGGTGAATGTTGGGCAGTAGACCAGACTGAGGTTAGTGCAAAAGAAGGAACAGAGGGAATAGGGCAAGGTACCGCAGAAGAAGAACGGAGAAAACGGTACAGGGTGCGGGTGGAAAGACTGTGGAGAGGGAGGAGATCACCGGAAAAGGGAAGGAAGAACGGAAAAGGGAGAGAGGCAGAGGAAACGGAAAGGAGGCCAGAGGAATCGACTAGGGAAGGAAAAAGTGATTGAAGAGCATGTTGAAGTTGGAGGAAGTTATCAGAGAGTTCGGGCGAGGGTGGTAGGGTGGGAAAAAGTTCGGAAACGGGTTTCCATGAAAAATCGGGGAGGACCAGTTGGGAAACGGAGACTACACCAGCGTGTAGCCATGCGGGGAAAAAGAAAAATTTGGCAGTAGGGGGGTGGAGGACGGAGGAGAAAAAAAGAGGCTCGGAAAGAAGATCAGGAGTGGAAGAGGGGGGTTGACGAATGAGCGGTAAAGAACGAAGGAACTGAACAGCTTCATGGTAGACTAGAGGAAAACGGGGGGAATGACAGTGTGAATATCCATCTTGAGAAGAAGATGGACGGTGAGGCAGGGATTAAGGGGAAGTCAGAACATTAAGCAGAAGAATGGAAGCGGAAGAGTCTGGTTGAACTGTCAAACGGAGGAAATTGAAAATTCTTACAGCTTTATAACGTACGGTAATCTCTGGCATATTGAGGACACCACAAGTCGAAGGTAGAGACAATACTGAGGAAGATAACCAATGTGTAGATGACCAAACAATGCTGAGCATTGCTGATGTTGTTGCAGTTTGAACGTAGGCTGGTGGCGGTTGTGCAATCCAGGAATGATAAACTAACGAGAGGATGTGGGTGCCAGAAAGCCGTGCACGACTGTGGTAGGTCAAACAGCACTTGAGCTTGGACCAGTAAGCAGCGGTGTGACGTAGTTTCCTGACGAGGGGTCTCCAGGTGGCAGCCGCTGCTGAGACCCGGCTGCCAATGTGCACCCCAAGTATCTTTTGACTGGTGGAAGTCCAATGAGCGCCCCACGGTGTATCGGGGCGATGTCTCCAGGAGCCACACCATAAGCCTGTACACTTTGAAAGGTTTAACGAAGCGCCGGAAGCCGCAGCATACACTTGATACCATGCAAGAACAATTGTGAATTGCCATTCTTCTCGGATGAGAACTGTGATATCATCGGCGTAGGCAGTAAGAACGATAGAATGGTGCCTGGTGCTATGCTGAATGGTGGAGGGGGAGGTTGTAGAAGAGAACGGATAGAGCAAAGAAAAGGCTCAAAGACTAGAGAGAAAAGTTGTCCGGAAAGAGGACATCCTTGACGGATGCCCTTACGAAACGGAATGGGGGCTGTAAGGAAGGAGGCCGTCCGGATATGGACAACTGAGTCCTGGTACAGGGCAAGGAGGGCTGTGATGAAGACAGATGGGAAACCGAAGGCAGAGAGCACAGAGGCAAGCCACTGATGACTCACGTTATCAAAGGCCTGCCTCTGATCAAGATTGAGGAAGGCTAAAGGTTCGGAGGAAAGGTGGGCAAGGCAATATGAGTCACGGAGGAGATTAATATTAGTATGAATGCTTCGGCCAGGGATGGTGTACGTTTGGTCGGGATGTATGACGGTGGGAAGAACAGGGTTCAATCGAAGAGAGAGTATTTTAGTATAAATCTTGTAGTCAACATTAAGGATGGATATAGGACGCCAGTTATCCAACTCCAGCAGACACCCCTTCTTTGGAAGAAGAATGATGTGAGCTAGAGTAAAAGCGGGGGGAAGAACAGATAAAGAAAAAGCAGCTGTAAAGCAAGGCAATAGGAGAGGGTGTAAGAAAGATGAAAACGTACGAAAGAAATTAACTGTCAACCCGTCAGGACCAGGTGACGAGTGACAGTTAAGTAAGGCAGGTGACTGTACTACTTCTGCTGGGGTGATAGGCATAGAAAGAGATGTAACAAGATGCGATGGAATATGTGGTAAGGCACGAAGAATCGAATCAGCATGCGGAGAACTTGACTGGAACTGAGCAAAACGTGACTGGAAATATGTTCTAACACCGGAGCAAATGAGAGTGGGGTCATTAGTAACAGTTCCATCAGGTAACTTCAGATTACGGAGGTGATGAGCAGAACGTTTGTGGAATTCCAGTTGTTGAACCTGTTCACATAGATAGTCATTTGGCTGGAGATAGAGGAGCTGGAGGCGGTGAAGAGCTTGTTGGGAGACAGGAAGTAGCAAGGCACGAAGTTCAGCTTGGTAATGAGAAAACAGCGGAGAATCAAGATCTAGGGTGGAAAAAATCGAGCGTGCAGCATCAATCTTCATAGAGGCGGTGGTACGTTTTTCGTGGGAATATTGCTTGGTATAAAGAAGAATTTGGGATTTGACATTTAACCAATGTTGCAAGGGACAAGAAGCAAAAGGGAGCGTATATAAGGCTTGTTGGAGCTGCGATTGGATGGAATTTACGTAAGTTGAATCAAGTAAAAGATCATCATCAAGGGTCCAAGTACGGTAGTATTGCCGAGGAGATGGACCGGTGTGAAGACACATTACGACACAGCTGTGGTCGGAAGAAACTGTCGGTGTGTGAGAAAGGGAGATAACTGAAGGAAGAAGAATTGAAGAAACATAAAACCGGTCAAGTCGGGCAGTTGTAGGGGAGGAAGTGGAGTAGGAGCGCCAGGTGTACGAACGAAGAAATGGGTGCAGGTGTCGAAAAGCATCTTGGAGTTGTAGCTGGTTGATGGCTGTAGAAAGTGCTCTGGTAAGAAAATACCTGGTATCCGTGGAACCGTCCGATCTGTCGAGGGATGGGTCAAGGGTGCAGTTAAAATCACCACCTAAGATGACAATATCAGAGGCCGGAAGACCTTGAACACAGGAAACAAAATGCTCAAAAAGACAGTCTGCATACTGTTGATTGCCGGAAACATAGATGTTGAAGATATGGTATCGTAAGTTGTGAAGTCGGAAAGACAGAAGCTGCAGGAGGTCACGATAAATCGGTTTGACCGTGATATCAGTAATGAAAGAACGAAGACGAAAATTGATGGCCACCGCAAGTCCTGCGTGAAGACTAAGTCGATGGGCATGGTAGAATTGAAATGGCCAGGTTCGCCACCGGTGGTATGGGGTGTTAGGATGGCAGTTAGTCTCCTGTAGCAATAATATATCCGCATCATGCGGTGTAATGTCTTCAAACACTAACGCATTGGTAGGAGGGACGGAGCATCCCTTACAGTTGAAAGAAAGTAATTTTAACTTGAAAGAGGTTGTAGTGGTTGAATATTACTATCAGCACTTTTGTGAAGACTGGTTACACGTTTCTTTAAGTTAGATGTCTGCGCATTAGTGACTGTGTTAATTTTTGGCAAAAGAGCAAGTAGATTCTGAAGTTGGGTGATAATAGTGGGAAGCTGAGCATTACGTGATTGAACGCAGTCTAGCTGCTTGAGAGGACGTGACGGTTGATTGAGTATAATGAGAGCAAGATCAGAGGGCGCCAGCGGCCCGTCTAATGCAGGGAAAGTTTCCAGATATTCAGCGAAAGCTTTTTGATCCAACAATTTTGGAACAGCTGGGGACTTAAGAGATGTAGGAACTGCTGTTGGAGAGAAAGACTGTCGAATTGGCGAACGGGAACGAGAGCAGCGTGGAGAAGACGTCACTGGCGAGATGGAACTCTGTCTGGTACGTTTCAACGTGGGAACGCCGGGAGAAGCTGGTGGGTGTAGGACATTTAGATCTGACTTCACATTAGGGGATCCAAGGGAAGAAGATGAAGCAACACGACGGAGGGGTTGCCATTCCTTTTCTGAGATAATACCCTCCGAAGAAGGTAGAGGTACCACAGCAGCAAGTGGGTCCAACGATGGAGAGGTGGCCAAAGTACCTGTAGTAGATATCGAAGACTTGGAGACTGATGATGAATCATCACTTGCTGGGGGAGAATCATCTGGAACAACAGTAGAAGGGATCAAGGACGTCTGTGGAGCCGAACTTGGTGTGGCCATAGAAACTGGTGTTGAGGCTGGGGTGTTGACTTTGGGTGGTATGGAAATAGGGGGCTTGGCAGATACATGTGGACAACGTGATTGGATGTGGCCATATGCCTTGCATTTAAAACAATGCAAGGCAGTAACGATATCGATCCGGAAAATCTGCTTCCCTACAACCACAGTGAGGTCAGTAGGGCAATCAGCAATGGCATCTTCAGTAGGAAACAGGATCCTTGCTTGGCGACGCAGACCTAAGATGTTCCTGTCATCTGGGTCTGTTGGTGCGGAAGACAGAGTGGAAATGGATCCAACTACTTTTCCACAACGGGAAAGGGCCGCCATTAAGTAATGGTCCTTGATTTCTGGTGGTACGGGGTAGCACGTAACAAGTACGGGGCGCTGCGTGAGCGGGACTCCCAGTAAGGTATGATCCCCAACATGCAGTCCGTCAGATAAGACGCGCTCCACAAACTCTGGCTTCGCAAAATAGATGAGATCAGTCCTAGGCTTCCTCGCCATATGGGTGATCGCTCCCTTAGGGAGGATTTGGCGGACGGCTAAGGAGTATTTCTTAAGGCTGGTGTCCGGGAGGGCATCAAAACATATGCCAAGTTTCTGTGTGCGTAAAACCTCCTGCCCAGCAGCTGAAGTTTCCGGAATTTCGATGCGTAATTTCTTGTTGTCTCTAGTGACAATCATATCAAGAGGCGTTGTACATGGATTCTTCGCTGTAGAGGAAGATGAACTGGTACCCTTCACAACGGAAGCATAAGGTAGAGTTGCCGTAGGAATGGGCGGAGATGGGGAAGGTCGAGACGCAGTGCTCGCAGGAGCAGATGAAGTACCAGAGGCAACGGATACTGAAGAAGTCAATGACGTCACGGTGGTGGAAAATGTCGGGAAATCAACATCCATAAAGTTGGAGGAAGAAGTGGTAACATCAGATAACGCGGCTTGGAAACCAGCTGCGTGTGGTAGTGACGATGACCGAACGTGGCCAGGTGGGGGCGGAGCTTCGCTATCAAGCTTCAGACCTGGCCTATCAGATGCGGTCGCCGCCATTTGCAATGGCTGGCTTGCTAAACCCGACCCTGGGCAAAGCCAGGACGGAAAAAGAGTTAGTACAAGTAAAGTTTTACTTACAGGACGTCAAAATCGGACTCAATCGACACAGGAGACGTTCACAACACAGGAGATACACAAAATGACGGCACACACACAAAAGAACACCAATAAACGCAGGTCAAACACGGAGCACAGGTCAACACAACCTTTACAAGGCCAGCGCTTAGACCACTGCGCCACCGGGGCGGCGTCCATGGCATTACAGCTGGAACCAGGAACAACGGATAAGCGCTTACATTACAAACGGATCAATTTTTTCTCGAAGCTTTTAACAAACGTTCATGTAATAATTGGAATGGTTAAAAATTTAAAATAGTATTGTACCGAACCAGTCTTCCCAATTAACATTTCAGAAAAAGTCAACACCAAACTTGATGGTTTGATGATACTGGGAGGAATCACGTAAATGTCGCTTCAGCATTCATGAATTAAAACTAAAAGCTGTCACTGCAATCCGTTGTGAAGGTTGCTAATCAGACATACTGATTAGAAACTTTCACCCTGTTAATTGGGAGGACTGTTCTTTCTCGTCCAGCAGGAATTCGAAAGCATCACTATAGGTAAGAGTTAAGAATGATATAGTAAGATAAGGAAACTTTGAAGTTCTAGGTGTGATCCCACGTAGAAAAGTTTCTATTCAGTAATATCAACTTGGGATATGACATTTAATAAGTGAAGGCACATCTACTTTCTACGACATATACCTTTATATAATCTTACTTTTGAGTTTCTGTTTTCTTACGTAAATTTAGTTACTTCTTAGTTAAACGTATTCTCACTTAACGGCAAATTACTTCCACGAACAGCTTTTACTGTTCAGCAACACCAACAGTGGATCACAGCACAATGAAATGCCAACACTGAATGTAGGTTGTTGGTGGAGAGTACGTTGCTAAATGTTGACATAAAATTTGTTGAGTTGATATAAATTCTGTTGAGATATTCACCGAAGAGACAAAATATTATGACCAGCGCATCTGTATGCAAATCGAAGCTACTTCATTTAAACGACGGCGAGTGTGAAGTTCATGAAACAATATACATAACATCTGATACTGAGCTTTGTTGGTGTTATTCCCGTTCTTCAAATAGGAAAGGCAGCGGGATAAAGCGAATTTGACAAAGGCCAAATTATAATGGCCAGGCGTCTGGATCAGAGCTTTTCCGAGACGGCAAGCATTGCGGGGGCTCACAATAAGCCCTGGTTAATGCCTTCAAAAAATGGTTCGAGAATGGGAAACCACGAACGGCCGACAAAGTGTGGGCCAACAACGGCTTGTCGATGTTAGAGGTGTGCGAAGACTATTCCGTATGATGCGAGCCAACAGAAGGGAAACTAGCGCAACTGGCCGGTAATTTGAATGCAGGTGACGGGAGTAATGTGTCCCAACATACAGTACATCGGATCCTGTTGAAAATGGGACTGCGTAGCGGCAGACTGCACCTAGTGCTCATGCTAACATCGGTTCACCGTGGAAAAGTGCCTACAGTGGGCAAGAGAGCATCGAAACTGGACCTTGAATGATTGGAAGAAGGTCGTCTGGTCCGATGAATCTCGTTTCCTGTTGCACCATGTGGGCGGTCGTGTACGCGTGCGTCGTTTACCTGGGGAAGGCTTGGCTCCAGGATGCATCGTGAGACAAATACAGGCCGGTGGAGGAAGTATAGTGCTTTAGGCAATATTCTGCTGGGAAACTCTGTGTCCAGTCACTCATATGCAGGAAACTGTGACGTCTACCACCTATCTAATAAACATTATTGCAGACCAGGTACATTCTTTCATGGCAACGGCATCCCCTTCTATCAGTGCCTTCTTTTAGCAGGATATGGTGCCCACTATGCCACACTGCCCGGATTGTTCGAGAATGGTTCGTGGAACATGAGAAAGACTTCCAGGTATTGCCCTGGTCTCCAAGTTCCCCAGACGTCAATGCAATCGAGCATGTATGGTTTGTGTTGGAACAGCAAATCCTATCTGCGGCGGCTCAACCACGTAACTTACAACAGTTAGAGGATCTGCTGGTAAATTGTTGGTGCCAGATACCACTAAACACCTTCAGAAATCTTGTAGCATTTATGCCTCGTCTGGTAGCAGCTGTTTTGGCAACACGTGGAGGACCAGCATAATTTTAGCCAGGTATAACGAAGTAAATTTCTCCGTCATTTCGGGTCCACGCCGGGGATCGAACCCGAGTCCACTTATTCCGGAACAAGTCGCTCTACCAACTGAGCTACGCAGGCGTTCTATCTTGCTGCTATCTGTCTTTATGTCGGTGCGTCCTGCGGGGCAGGCACGTCACATCTCCCCCTCCCCGAAAGAGGGCCGGGGGTATGGCCCACGGATCAGCCGTCACCATGAATCGTCGTAGGCAGCCATCCGCTGAAGAATGTGCACTTGAGAACTCCCAGTCAATCTGGTGTGTGGAATGCAACGTCACACACATTTATTTTTCGAAGCGCTGAAGAAGGGATTCTCTTATTTTTCTTATCTCGCGGTGTGGAAAGAACATCACATCATTGCGTGATCTTTAACAGCCGGGTCATCCGGAAAGTTCGGGCGCTATTATAACGAAGTAAATTTCTGCGTCATTTTTGGTCCACGCTGGGAATCGAACCCGAGTCTACTTATTTCGGAACAAGTCGCTCTACGAACTGAGCTACGCAGACGTTCGTTCTTACTGCTATCTGCCTTTATGTCGTGTGCGTCCAGCGGGGAAGGCACGTCACATCTCCCCCCTCCCCAAAAGAGGACCGGGGGCATGGCCCACTGGTCAGTCGTGACCATGAATCGTTGCAGGCAGCCATCCGCTGTAGAACGTGCACTTGAGAACTCCCAGTCAATCTGGTGAGTGGAATGCGACGTCACACACATTTTATTTTTCGAAGCGCTGAAGAAGAGATTCTCTTATTTTTCTTGTCTCGCGGTGTGGAAAGAACATCACACCATTGCGAGATCATGAACGGCCGGGTCATCCGGGAAGTTCTGGCGCCATTATAACGAAGTAAATTTCGCCGTCATTTTTGGTCCACGCCGGGAATCGAACCCGAGTCCACTTATTCCGGAACAAGTCGCTTTACCAACTGAACTACGCAGATGTTCGTCCTTGCTGCTATCTGCTTTTATGTAGTGTGCGTCCTGCGGGGCAGGCACGTCACACAGGTGATCACAATGTTCTGTCTGTTCGGTGTAGGTGATCGATAACTGCTTTCATTGGATTGAATTCTGTGTGAAGTCCTGAGAATCACGGTGTATCTGTGGTTTCTGCCTTTCAGTGACTGAAAAAATGAAGTTGGATTTGTATTTCGTAAGTCTCTTATCTCTCATACTGGTTCTTATTTTTGGTCGTTTGCGGTCAATTAATTATTCAAGAGTTTGAATTTATGTTCTACAAAGTTCTCTGAGAACCTTTAGCTACGAGTTGAGTTAACCAATTAAATATACAGCTATGAGAAGCTTAAAATACAGCAACAACTAGCTTAAGCACTGTACTTCTTTTTAACATAAATTTTGTTGAACTTTATAACAAAGACAGAGGAAGCATGCAGCGCCTTTGAAAGTCGGTAACGCGTGTCTGCTACAAAACAGTATTGGGGATAGATCATCTCAAAGTGTTGGCAAGAAGTATTGATATGGGTTGGCATCCAATTGGATGTTATAGCAAACATTAATTTAAGAGCTTTGAGTACCATAAACCACAGTATCAGACTTGAAATTATTTTTCATATCTCTTGCATCGTCGTAAAAACTTGTGCCTGATGAATTCAAATGTATCGTAGTACGGGGGTGATTCAAATAAAAACAGCAAAAGTGGAGAGAATAAATGCTTTTTTTTACCTCATATCGTGGGCAGCATAAGCATTCATTTTGCCAACATAGTCCGATCCTTTTGCAGTGCACGCTCACTATCGCGTAACAAACGCATGTATTCTGTCCTGGAAAAAAATCCTGCGTTGTTTGCGCCACCACTGGTGTTCTGCTTGTCACATTTCTCTGTTGGAATAAAAGTGTTTCCGTCACAATGCTTTTTGAGTGGGTCAAAAATATGGAAATCCCTACTTCCTGCGAACTGTTTTGAATCTCCAAATTGTCGGCTAGGAAACTAGTTCCATTGCAGTACCAAAGAATTATGACTGTAAAGCCATTTCCTAGAGAAAGTCATGTTCCGAAGACTTTTGCCGTTTTACGGTGAAGCCCTTTCGAGCGAAACTTCCTTGTCACTTTTGGTGGTATTCTTTAAACTACATATAAAATTTACCGGACATCTTAATTCAATGCGATATGCAGGTCTTATACCTGCTTAAGAGCAATGCAGGACATTCTTGCAGAGACAACCTTGAGGAGTACAGTCAGCTGATCGTACCCTAAGCTGCCCCGGTGGCTGAGTAGTAAGAGGCTGTGGCTTCTAATCATTCGTCCGAGATGGGTCCGGGTTCTAATCCCGAGACAGGCAGGGTGGCGTGCTTGTATTGCGGCACGGTCCCACTCCCATACCCGGAACCAGTGGCCTCGAAATTAGGGATGGGACATTGAGTTGCTCACGGCAGTCGTTAAACACACAATGCGCTCGTTAAGCATTGCCATCAGATTCAGAAATCTTAATATGGTAGCCTGTGTGTGGAACGTTTTAATTGGAAGTCCGTAAAATATTTAAATTCGTATGTGTTCAGATTAGAAAGCTTGGGAGCTGCACATATAATACAATAAAACCAACAAACGAATAGTGAAACACATTACCAGTTCCGAACACTGATAGAGAACTTTAGGAATTTTATAGTGAAAGGGTGATATAGTAACACAACTTCATATGCAGTAGTTGAACGGAAGAATAATATCACATCGTGCGAGTTCGAGTTTCGATCTTCAACGATGTGTTGCCTCAAAGCATCCGATGACTTTATCCAAAAGTGAATCATTTTTAGCTATTGTTGAATAAAATGCAGTGACAGTGCGAGTAATAAATCATAATTTATATAGCCATCACCTTAGAATTTTTCTCAGTCACACCTTGAGTGATCTCTCTAGGTATACGTCACTGATAACTAATAATATACCTTGAAAAATCTATTTAAGTCAACCTGTATGGGCCTTAATACATGCGTACAACGACTTCTTTCTAAAAAGTGGTTGTTTTATTCATTCTCTTGGAAATGTAGAACGGAAATATGTCTCCTTACCTTCTTTTTAATACTTTATTCAGAAAGTTTCTTCTCTAAATATAGTTCTGTTTCTTTCACAAGCTAACATTTTCCACCATTGGGCACAATTCCAAAATGTTGTCATCCTTTTCTTCTGTAATATTTAACTTCCATCTCTGCGTGAGAATTGCTTTGGACTTTTGCTTTCACGTCAGATAAGTATATTACAATTCGGTCTACTTAAACAATGTATCACTTAATTTTGAGGGACAAAAATTTCCATTCTGTTTAAAAGCATAAACTTCTCTTCCGTCGTCGACTTACTTGTTCTTTTCTTCATTTTTTTTAGCAGCTGCGCATCACATCACGGATTTACAGGTTCTTTACTATTGTTGTTGATATGAACCAGAGTTTTCTGTTAGAAAGTAGCATTCTGTTATTTCCAACTTCGCTTAAAGCAAAAAAAGTACCACATATCTCTTCTTAGATTACTCATATAAGAATTTTTTTGACCGGTTTTGTTTTACTTTGGGTCAGTAAGAAAAGCTGCTTAATTTTCAGTTATCGAACATATCTTGGTTTGCAAGGGAGTAAAATAAAAAGAATAGAAATATTTTGGCCTTTATTTGGCTGATCTAAAATATTATCCCTCGCAATGATTCAATATTTTCCGACAATAATTATCAGGAATTTTCAGCCACGTTCAGGACCAAGGCGTAATCATCGTGTGTGGCAGATTCTGTGTTAGTATACACAGCACACTTTCGCCCTAGCTCTATCATTTTGGGAAAGACATTTACTTCTATAAATGTATAAAGCACTGCGTTACATAAATACACGGAACTTGAGTTTTTGGAAGTACACTCATCGTAAAAAAAAAATAAAAAAAATAGTTGCACCCAGAAGGACGTGTCGGATTGCAATGCTATTCGGAAATAAGGTAAAGGTGACCAGGAAGAATAAATGATTAAACATTGAGACTGATACGGGGAATATTTATCGAGCTACACGCCAATAAGTAGTGTTTCTCAGTATGGCGTCGGGCCACCATGTTTGATAACACAGCATGCCAGACGTCTTGGCATGGAGTTGTACAGGTTCCTAATGGTGTCCTGCGATAAGCCATCCCATGCAGCTTGGATCTCCTCACGCAGTTTCTGCAGATTGTGCGGTATAGGTAGAGTTTGGATAATGCGTCCAATAGGATTTCACACATTTTCAATCGGTGGTAGGTCTGGAGATGCGGCGGCCCACGGCAGAGTGTCAGTGCCTTGAAGGCAAGTTCTCAAGACAGCAGCAGTATGCGCACGAGCGTTGTCCTGTTGGAAAATCGCACAGGAATGAGCGTTCAGAAAAGGTAGGGCCACTGATAGCAGGACCTCATTAGCGTAACGTTGGGCTGTCAAAGTGCCTGTAATGAACAACAAAGGCGATTGGGCATCGTAGGTAACTGCACCCCACATCATAACACCAGGCCTTCTGGACGTGTAACGCTCGACAATAAACCGTTCATTTTGATGCTGACCACGGTGCCTACACACACGGATTTGTTTGTCATCTCCTCCAAGACAAAAGCGGGACTTGTCACTGAAGATCACCCGCTGCCATTCTGAGGGGCCCCATGTCAGTCTGGCACGACACCATTGCAGTCTTTGGCGACGATGCACTGTTGTTAAAGGCAGTCGTCGTAACGGTCTGCGTGCGTGTAGTCCTACGTCATTCAGCCGTCTGCCAATGGTGCTGGCACTAATCGGACGACGCATGGAAGGCACCACTACTCGCTGAATATCCACAGTCGTGGCTGTTGGGTCATTCCGCGCTTGTCGGTCCTTCTCTCCGTGGTTCGTCTTGGTCGCCCAGACCCTTCTTGTCACTGCTGTGTGCCTTGTTCTATCCACTGCCCCCAACAGCGTGCTATGGTGATATCTGCGCGATCGGTATGGCGCGCAATACGTCGATAAGACCATTCCTCTTCCCGGAGCCTGACGATGCGGCCCCTGTGGAACTCCTCCAACGGATCGAATTGCTTCCGAACTGTTTTCCAAAGCATACTTCGCTTGCAAAGGATGCAGCCAACACAACAGCACGAGTTAGAATGGCAAGCTTATATAGCCGGTCAGGCACAGAGCTACGATCCCTCCTTTTCTTGAGTCACAGGCGCGGCCGAGCGTGATACTTGAATCCTTTGCATGTCTCACGATGCCAAACCTACCTACCAAGTTAAATACCCGCCGGTTGCTTCCTTCTGGGTGCAACTATTTGTTTGACGATTAGTGTATATGAAACATTAAGGTGTACTCCAGAATGATAAAATCAAGAGTGAGAAATCTACGAGGGTCGGTACAAAACTAATGCCTCCTATTTTTTGGGGGTAAAAGTGACATTTACCAAGATTAACAATGAATGCCAAGAAAGCATTTTGTTATTCAGCGCATCAGCCCGGTTCTTGTTTGCTGTCGTCACTGCCGTTGCTGGGCGTCAGCTTAGGGGCTTTTCTTCGATATTGGTTTCACCACTTTTGAAGTATCTGACCTAACGTCTAACAGTGCTAACGTCAAAAGTTTCGTCATTATCCGCTTGATCGTTCACCGTATTTGCCATTTTCTACTCCCTGTGTTCGACGCTGAAGTGACCAAGCGCACCGCCGCTGGCTGTGGTGGAAATAGAGAGACTACTAGCGTCGACTCCGTGACACAGGCGAACTTTTCTGCCGCTCCTGATTTGAAGAGAATTCCCTCGTGTCATATATTCAATTTTTGCCTTTGTTGTATCATCTTGAGACACACCTTGACCTGTGTTAAAGTATAAAGCTTCACATTGCATGAATCTTAATATCCATGACTGTATGAAACTACACTGCTGGCCACCCAAAATGCAACACCAAGAAGGACACGAGATAGCAAAGCCAGATTTACTGGACACATAACAACTGATACAAAGATAAAACGATTGAGCTTACAGACCCGTGCGACTTGCGGAACACGCAGACATCAATAGTTCGTGTGGCCCCCATGGCTGGCAATAACGGCCGCTACACGCCGCGGCATCGAAAAAAGAGGCTTTGGATGTGGGCTTGGGGTATGTCGGTCCAGGCTGCTTCCACACGTTGCCACAGTTCCTCATGGGTAGCCGCGGGTGGTGCTCGCCGGGCCACTCGGTTGCCGATCAGCGACCAGACGTGTTCGATGGGCGACATATCGGGAGAACAGGTGGGCCACTGCAGTAGTGACACCTGGTGGGCCGTGAAGAATTGTTGCACGATCCGTGTCACGTGCGGGGGCGCATTGCCTGTTGAAACGTGGCCGCTGGCAGGTCCTGCAGGTAAGGGAGGACTACAGGCTCCAAAACGTCGGAGATGGTGCGGTGGCTGTTGAGTGTACCGGCGATGCGTACTAGAGGGGTGCGGGTGTCATATCCAATTGCGCCACAAACCATAACGCCAGGTGACGGAACGGTATGGCGATGCATAATGCAGGCGTCATACAGTCTCTCGCCGCGGTGCCGCCACACGCGGATCCGACCATCGTGGTGTTGCAGGACGAAGCGGGATTCGTCGGAGAAGACAATGTCGTGCCATTCCGTAGTCCAGGTGCGGCTTTCAACGGCCCACTGCCGCCGCACTCGCCAGTGGTGTAATGTCAATGTGTAATCGGAGCAACGGGTGCCGTGCGACAAGTCCCCGTTCCTGCAGACGACGTCGAATAGTACGTGCTAACACAGGTTGTTGCGCAACACACCCTAATTCCTGCGCCAACGTTCGGGATGTGGCGGTGCGAGCCGTCAATGCCCGCCGCACAACATGCCGGTCCAATCGTTTGGTGGTGTGTCGCGGCTGCGGCAATCGCTCACGTCGGTCCTTCCGTCCCTCCTGCACCCACCGAATCCATACTGGCCTCACTGTGGCTGGATGTCGTCCCACACGGGCTCCGATGTCTCAGTACGAAAAAACCGCTGTCGCGATAAGCCACTATTCGTCCTCTGTCAAACTCCGAAACGTGCTGGAATGACTGCCGTATTCTGCGTCGAGGCATCAGGAAGCTTCCCACGCACAGGTACGGCAGCACAACACACTTCCACTACTTACACCCCGCCTTATGGGCACCCTTCTTATAGTGCTTCTCGGTGGCGTGCCGGGCTCACATGATTTGCATATGCCCTGCAATGCTAATCGTTTGCTTGTCCTCTCGCTGGCGACGCATGCTGCGCATCTCAGGCCAATCGGATGCTTCCTTCTTCGTGTTGCATTTTGGGTGGCCAGCAGTGTACAAGGTGTACATTTGAGAATGTACATAAATTTACCAAGCTGTAGCAGTCAGCTTGGTAAATTTATGTACATTCTCAAATTCATGGTAATTAAGAAATTGAGATTTCCAATATGTATGGAAACTATTATTTCATGCATTCGTTTAGAGTATAGCTGAATACAAGTGCCAAAAATGCAGCTTTCTGGAATTTTTATATGTTATTACAACCTTAAAAAGCCACAAGCTAAAGCTGTAATGTTTTCAGAAAAATAATAGATAATAAGCTTTCGAAAAAGGAGAAATAAGGTTGTTTGAGTTGAATCTTCGTTCTCTATTTTTGGTACTTCTCTTTTTATGTGTGACAACTCAGAGGAGAAGTACGAGAGTGATAAAAGAATGTTGCTGTCGGTGTACTCATTGTTCAGCCAGTAATGGTTAGAACTCACTTTTTCTGACACATCTTCAGTATCAAAATGATATCATCTAAACTCATTCTGGCTATCTTTCTGGCGTAGCTAGACTACTGAAACAATCATGTGCACCTGTCAGGTGACAAGACGAGGAGATACGCAGTGATAAATGACTCTAGAGCTAACACAATGTAATGGCAGCACAAAAGCGTCGTTATTCTCAAAGGGTACCGAGAACTTTAGACATGGATGAGAATAGTTACTTCAGGGATTCTGCATAAAAAAGAAACATTAGTTTATCAAAATTTTGCCATTCTGTACTTAAATAAGATGTATGATCTTCTCATGGGAATAAAACTGGAAAAATTCAAATAATTATATGAAACAAACAAGATCGTTGATATTCATAAACGCATATGACTTCCCATGTTGCACTGTTACCCAGTGTACAGAGCGTAACATATTTGAAATAGGTTGTTTCTTGGGTCCTAACGTATATGATTGCCCTAAAATAAATTGTCTCAATATATCTTAGCACAGTGTATAGTTGGAAGTTTCACACTGTATTTGAGGCACGTTTACAATGTGAGTAGCTATATTTAGTCTACTTTTCAAGCATGCAATTTGAATTCAAAGTAGTATAATTGTGGAAATAGAGCAAATTACATTGCAGTATGTACTTTTGAAAATTTTTTTGCATTGTGGAAGGAATAGGCAATGATAGACTCATCTTCGCAAGATAACTAAGGGCAGGCTATGTGGATCGCGTAAAATACTGAAATTCGCTAAAACAATAACAGCTATGTTATCTGATTTATCACAGAAAAGCCTGTTGGCGAACATGAGATTGAGCGGGAGATGGTAGTTGGCTGGGAAATAATTAATTTCTGATTACCAACATAAATTTCCACCAGCACTATATGAATTCTTCATTTCGTTTTCTTGGATATTTCAGCAAATGGAATTTAGAAGTGCTTCTTTGGTTCTCAGTCTGCGAGCAGAATTTCTTCAAATGGATGGATCGTGTCGCGTCAGTTTTGAGGGAGTAATAAGCAAAATTACGATGGCTAAGCAAAATTTGCGAGAGAAAGTACGTGAACACAGTATGCTTCAGAGAGTTATCGTTTTTATCACCGTTACGCTGCAATTGCCATTAGATTTCTGTTAAGTTTGATCACATTTCGAATTCAGTACTGACTTGAAGAGCTAAAAGTTAAAAACTATGTTCTGAGAACTCTCTTCGAGATGATTTTGAGAGCAGCACTTAGTGAAACACGATAAAGAGAATTTTCTGAGCTATTGTATATATAAAAAAAATTACTCTTTTATTTACTATATTCATTAATATGAACAGTTCGTCATATTTCGGAGCAGCGTATCTGACCGTCAATAGTTATAGACTGCTACACGTCTGTAGCTTTTAAAGTTCAGTACATTATTGATAAATTTTCCGCCTAATAAACGCAACCTCACAGGATTGGAAGATTGAAATGTTTAGCTTTATAGAACGTCTGTCTACATAAATATACAGTAGCGGCCAAAATTGTGGAAACCTTTTGGGAATAGTGTATTTTTGAGGTTTGATGGCTCATAACTCCATTTGTTTTGGAGTAATACCATAAAATTATATATCAATGGAAAGATAATTACATCAAGAATGTAATTCAATAACTTTTATGAAGGATTTTGTATTAGAACAGCAGGTATAAAGAAGAAAAGTGAAACACATAGAAAAAATGAGATATACAAAAATTCTCACCATGTCAGTTAATACTTAGTTGGGTAACCTTTAGCGTTAATTACGGCCTTGCAACGCCTTCCCATGGAGTTAACCAAGTTTTTTAGTTCTACAGCTGTTAAAATGTGAAACCAAGATTGAATTATTGCCTCTATTAATTGGGTTTTATTGCTGCATTGCTTCTGACTAACAAGTTTCTTTAGTTGGCTCCATAGATTTTTGATGGGGTTAAGGTCTGGGCTATACCCATGCCATTCCAGCAGTGGAATATGATTATCGTGAAACAACTTTTTGCCCACAGCAGCAACATGACATGGAGCTGAATCCTGTTGAAATATAAATGCTTCATTATCTTGGAAAAGATCACGTGAGGAACTCTTCAATTTGGGCTCAAGTATTTAATTAATGTATTTTTCGCCATTTATATTCCCATTAATCACGCAAATTCTGCCCACACCTTTTGATGTCATACAACCCCAAATCATAACACTAACTGGATGTTTCAGGGTACATGTAATGCAATGAAGATGCAAATCTTCTCCGATTCTTCTCCTTACGTATTTTATGTCATCACTACCAAACAGGGAGAGTTTGGTCTCATCACTCCAAATAACACTGTCCCATTGTTCCGCTATCCAGTTAACATGGTTTGTAGCCCAGTTTAATCTTTTCAACCTTTGTTTGAGAGATAAAAATGGCTTTTTCGTGGAATTCTAGCTTTTAGACCGAATTCCTGCGGTCTGCGCCGAACAGTCCTTGCACTGAACTTCATATTGCATTGCGCCATTTCATCTTGTATACAGCCAGATGATTTTCTTCTACCACCTAGGCACAGTCTCTTAATTCTTCTATTATCACTTGCTGTTGTGCACCTTTTGCTGCCTTTACCAGTCTGGTTTTGTAGTGACTGAGTCTCCTTATACCTCTTCAAAAATTTAGAAATGCCAACTTTGGTTAAGTTTCCACCAATTTTTCTTGTAATTTTTTCATAACTGAAGCCGTGTTCACTTAATAGTACTATTTTACATCGCTTTCTGGGTGACCAGTCAACTCTTTGCGTCATTTCTTTAATTTAATTACGTTTTACACGCTCACTAAATGAAAGAACACACAGAAAAAACAAACTAACGAACTTGATAGCAATCACATAACCCACTGACAAATGTCCTCCTCTCAGCTCCAATACATGACATTAATATCTGAATACTACTGTGACCTGATTGGCTCATTGCCAAAACAAGATGACATATGACTGTCTCTCTAAATACTCATGCTCATTTGCTACATTCAAATGAAGGAAAGCTACTTCATATCAACCTAAGCAAGTTGTGCTTCCTTTTTCTGGTTATTTGGCTATAACTTTTCATAGAATACAGATAATTGAACACACTTTGTTGCATTACATGCTTGATGAAATTATCTTTCCATTGATATATAAGTGTATGGTATTACTCTAACAAAAAGTGGTGTTATGAGCCATCAAACCTCAAAAATACACTTTTCCCAAAAGGTTTCCACAATTTTGGCCACTACTGTACACTCAGTACATAAAACATTAGAGATAGGGGTGATGGGCAGTTGACATGGGCATCCTCCGCGCAAAATGGATCAGACTCAAACCGAACGCAGGCGATAAATAGGCAGACAGCAGGGCTTCCCAACAGTGTATCGCAACTGACGAACATGAGTAAACGTGGGGATCTGAGCGGCTTTGATTGCAGACGCGTTGTCGGCGCAAGATAGCTGGGCTATTTTATCGCCCTAGTGGTAAGTACCCTAGTGCCCTCGAGGGCACCGTATCAGAGGCGTACCGCGAGTGTACCATCGGTAGACGTACCAGCGCCAGAGAGCAAGCGGTGGCCGACCACACGCCATTGATGACCGGGGTTGACGTAGACTATCCAGGCTCGTACAGACCAACCGCTTGGCAGCAGCGGCGTAAATAATATCTCGGTTAAATGTCAAAGGCCCAAGCAGCGCCAGCGAGTGAACGGTACTGCGCATGTTCCATACTCAAAGCTACGGGAGCCGACGCTCTACTAGTGTGCCGCAGTTGACTGCTCGTCATCGGGCATTACGCCTCGCCTGGTTCCGGGAACATCAAAACTAGACCTCAGCAGAGTGGTGCAGCGTCGTGTGGTCAGATGAATCCCGTTTGTAGCTGTACTAGACTGACGTGAGGATGCGCTTGTGGCGTCGACAGTATGAGGCCATGATCCGTCGAGATACGTTGGCTCCGTTCAAGGCGGTGATGGCTTTGTGATGGTTTGAGGAGCCTTCTCAGGGGACACATTAGGTCTCTAAGTGTGTCTGGAAATGTCCTAACCACTTGCGCTACCAGCATGTGCTGGTTGATCACCTACACGCTTTCTTTTAGCTTTCGCACATACTGCTGCCGGTGGTCTGTTTCAGCCGGACAATACGCCACCTCGCCGGGCCACAACCACACAGGAACACCTATCTGAGATTGGAACAGTCCAGTAGCCCCCAAGGTCCTCGGAATTTAACAATGTGGAAGCTCTCTTGGATGCCGTAAAGCGGAACATCAGATCCATAGATCCTGGACCGACGTCTCGGGCGGAGTTATAGACAATGCTACATCATGCGTGTTTGGCATTACCTCCGGAAACACTCCTGCATCTGGTGGAGTCCATGCCTCGGCGTGTACAGGCAGTTATTCGCCTTGGAGGAAGACCAACACGCTGTTAAGATTAGGTTGGTATCTCTAATGTTTTGTCCATTAAGTGTATATGACAAAAAGTGGCATATTTACGTTTCTGGGGTTTTGTTGCTCGTCTGTGGATGGGGTACCTCCGGTTTTGAAAGCCGCGCTGTAAAATTCTTTCTGTATCAAATAGATGGAATACGTTCCCAATTTTCCATTTTCCGGTTATGCTGATGCGCAGTTTTCTCTCTATATGCTGAATATTAATACACTGAGTGGCCACTTTATTATGACCAACCCCTCAGGGCTTTGTTGGGCCACCTTTTGCCTTTAACACTGCGTCGATTCTTCGTGGCATGGACTCCACGAAATGTTGATAGGTGGTGGAATCTGAGACCATGCTTGATGAATAGCACTTTCCAGGAGTGTGAGATTGCTGGGTTGTGGATCCAGCTGTCTGATGGCTCGTTCAACTTCATCCCACAAATTCTCAATGGGGTTGAGATCTGGAGATTGTGGGTGCCACCTAAGCAAAGTAAACTCACCGGTAAGTTCCTGAAACCAATCCTGCACAATACGAGCACTATGGCAGGACGCATTATCTTGTTGAAAGTAGCCGTCGCCATTGGGATAAACCATCCACATGACAGGATGCACTTGGTCCGCAACGATGTTTAGATATGATGTGCAAGTCAGACGTTGATCAACACCAATTAAATTGCCCAAAGCATGCCAGGAAAACATTCTCCAAACCATAACGTTGCCTTCACCAGTTTGAAGGGTTGTAGCAATGCATTTGGGGTTCATGCTTTCGTGCTGTTTCCGCCAAATTCTCACTCGGCCATCGGCACGGTGCAACTGAAAACGTGATTCATCGGAGCACATAATTTGTTTCCAATTATCGGCTGTCCAATCCTTGTGCTTCTGTGTAATTTGGAGACGTTTTCTCTTGTTAACTGCAGACAGCAAAGGTGTTCGAACAGGCCTTCGGCTTCCATATCCCATCCAATGCAGTGTACGGCAAACAGTGCGTGCAGAGATCATTTGAGGGGATCCTTGATTAAGATGGTCTGCAATTTGCTGCACTGTTGCCCTTCTGTTGTCTGTTACCAGTCTGAACACTCTCCGTTCCGCCCGAGCAGTCACTAGTCGATGACGACCACACGTGGCACGTAGAGACCCAGTTTTTTTGGCTGACAGTGCAGTCTTTAAACACTTTAACAACAGCTGCTCTGGAACATTTCACGAATGCGGCTGTTTCGGTGATACTCGCTCCATAGCTCCGAGCTCCTACAATCATCCCACGTTGAAAGTCCGTCAAATCGCATGTTTTACCCATCTCGTCACCCAAAAATTACTTCTACTACTGTCGCAAGCACTAAGCTTTCCCTTTTTATACTAGCCTCGCCCTCTGGCGGCAACAGCGCGCAGCCATAGCTCATTTGCTTAAAACTGTCTGGGGATCATAATAAAGTGGCCACTCAGTGTATATCTGTTTTTAGAAAACGGGTACCACCTGCCTAGTGCAGGTGGTTACTCGCCAGCTTCGTGTCCGTGTGGTAGGCGACTGCTGTGAGTTCTAACTCCGTTGTCGACTATAAAATTCGTGGTTCTTCCTGGATTTTTAACGAATGTAACGCAAATACGGGTATAGATCCACGAAAACTGTCCCTGGACATATCAGGCGCGTACACGGTTGCCCATGAGATTTGGAACTTTCTTTCCAGCATTGGTCAAGCGACCTGGGCTGGGATATTTCTGGTTTAGTAACCACATGTATGTGGACACTAGGACTCCACATGGGTAGTTGCGCCTTGGAGAAGAAAACGGTTGTTTATTCCGGTCTGATAAAATGAACCATGGAGAAAAATATTCCATTTCGGTGACGTAGGGAACGATTTATATTTGTCACAACATCTCTGTTTTTAGAAGGCGATTGGAAAATTAAATTTGGATCTGTACATGGAGGCATGCCCAAGATTTTTATTATATTATTCTCCTTTTCCGGCACACGGTTTTTTCATGAGATTAGACATTTGCATTTTTTTACGATATTTCCGTTTCCAGGACACAAGTCGGAATATTTTGCTTTGCATCGGACAGATGTAAACATGGAGAAAAATGTCAATTTATTTAGTACCACACCAATGAGCCATTATATTATGACCCCCCAAGCCTAGAGAAATGAGCAAACCTGGAGACCGAACGGTGGCGCAGGTGAAGTTTACGAAGCAGTATATATGCAATCCCCGGAGGACCGACTTTGGGTTAATAGAGTGTTCGGAGTCAGAATGGGAAAAGCTACCGATTTATCGGAG
This sequence comes from Macrothele yani, assembly GCA_039090855.1. Lineage (NCBI taxonomy): Eukaryota > Metazoa > Arthropoda > Arachnida > Araneae > Macrothelidae > Macrothele > Macrothele yani. The sequence goes on along the minus strand of CM077017.1, from coordinate 13,126,294 downwards.
TTTGATAAAGCGTAAATTGTGATGGCACGTTGCATCGGAACTACGATATCGGAAACGGCGCGGCTTGTGTGTTGTTCACGTGCCGCTGTAGTGAGTACGTATCAAAAGTGGTGCACAGATGGCCACGAACATTCGTCCAGTCGTGTGTCTTCCGCAGCTCATTGATGCCAGAGGGGAGCAGAGACTGTCGCGCATTGTTCATAGCGACTGCAGGGCCAATCACCCGCAGCTACAACGGTGGTGATCAGGGCAATGTGTCACAGCACATAGTTCATCGCAGCCAGAACACTGCAGCTAGTGATTTCAGCTGGGTCTTCGGCCTGCGTAGCCGAAGACCCAGCCGGATCCCCATGCTCACTGCTAGTCGTCGCCAACACTCCAACAACGCATGGAATGGGCCCACGATCATCGAGATTGGACCGTGGATGAGTGGAAGAATGTGGCCTCGTCTAACAAATCAAGATTCCTGGTGCATCACGTAGACAGCCGAGCGCTGTCACGCCGATTACCAACGGAGACTATGGTACATGGATGAACTGCTGGGAGGAAACAGGCCAGCGGCGGTGGTATTATGCTGTGGGCGATGTTTTCTTGGGACACGTTAGGCCCCATTATCCCAACAGCACAATCCCTGACAGTTCCCCGGTATCGTTACATCGTTGAGAACCAAGTTCAGCCATTCATGGCAACTGTGTTACCTGCTGATGATGGCCATTACCAACAGGATAATACGCCATGCCACACTGCCAGAACCGTCAAGGAATGTTCGAAGAACATGCTGGTGACTTTCTTTTAATCCTCTGGCCTCCAAATTCACCTGACATGAACCCAATCGAACATTTGTGCTTCGACTTGGAAAATCGGGTTCGCGCTAAATCACCACCACTCCGAAATGTACGGGAACTGGAGGACCTTTTGGTGACATTATGGTACCAGATACCCCAGGATACCTATCACCACCTCATCGATTCGCTGCCTCGCCGAGTGGCCGCTGTTTTGCGGGCTAAAGGGGGTCCTACAGCATATTAGGTAGGTGGTCATAATGTAATGAGTTATCGGTGTATATCGGTATACTGTCTTTCTGCTACATATAGGGAAGTCAGAAGGGAGGTCCTGAATGTCCCTTCTCAGAAAATTATCGTGGATACTACTGAAGTTTTGGATATACAAATGTCGCGTAAAAATGTGAATCAAGTAATGGGCCTTTTGATTGACGTAACCACCGATCCTCTGGTGGTGCATTTAAAATGCTCTTAAACCGAGATTTTCAAATATCTCACGTATCGAAATATATTATGAAAAAGTTATGTATCATCAGCAAATTAGTCAGTAAAAGTCGCATTGAAAATAGCGTTTGAAATTAGTGATATTTACAAGACCGACGCAATTTTCATTTTACCGTATCGTTTCCGTTCTGCGAATTTTCACCGCTCTTTACTTCCTTCCTTGGCAATTGGTGAATGAGAAATACTACGTATATTTGTACTAGTGATATAAAAAGGAAACGTGTGGAAAACGTTAAGCTTAAGGTAAACAGTGGAAATGTCGTCATAATTTCAGAAATTTCTATTTTGGCCCCAAAAAATTTATTGCCCAAGTTTATCAAACCCCAGAACCATATACTCAGCAAATTTGTACTTAATACCAATAACTTGGAGAACAGTACGACTGTATGTTTTTGTTCCACAACACGTTTTCGCGTAATGTTTACTAGTGGTTATTCTACACTCACGGACAATGAAATTTGCTCACCTGGAAGAAATCATGCTACAACCGCGAAACCTTGCAAATAGCTAGAGTGCTTGCTGGTATGCAAATGATCCACGTTTGGTGCGATTGCGCATGACTGCACACCTTGTGGTGGCGCTGCAAGCACGAATCGGAAGCTTTATAAGCCGGCGTGTAGTCGATGCCCCATATAAGCGAAACGCACCGGCCGACGCAAGCAAGAGTACAGAGTGACAAGAATGCCGGGTAGACGCCAGAAACGTCGATTTATGCAACTTACGGACTTTGAGAGAGACCTGATCATCGGGCTGAAAACCGCAGGGTGGTCGGCGCGCTGTATAGCCCGCCACGTGGATCGTTCTGACCATACCGTCAGACGGTGTAGGGAGCAGTGGATACGTGACTACACTTCCACATGGCGGAGAGGCTCCGGACTGGCCAGGAGGACCACCGGTAGAGAGGATCGACGGATCGTGCTCCAAGCACGAACGGATCCCACGGGACCCGGTCCACTATACAGGCAGATGTAGCGGCTCCTGTGTGCCCACAAACCATTTCCCGACGCCTCGCGGAGCGAATATGTGATCCCAACGCCCCTTTCGTGTGCTTCCATTAACACCGGAACATCGCCGGCTCCGTGTGCAGTGTGGCCAGGCCACAGACTGGCGACGTGTGGTGTTTAGCGACGAGTGCCACTTTGTTTTGGGGACAGATGATCATCGTGTCCGGGTGTGGATGTCCCCGGGTCAACGGCACAATACCAACCTCGCTATCGAATGCAACACCTCCACCCCTGCAGGCATTATGGTCTGGGGAGCCATTGCCTATGATAATCGATCAGCTCTAGTAGTGGTACGTGGATCATTGACGGGCCAGTGGTATGTGGACGAGATCCTATGGCCCCATGTGCTCCCATTCCTGGCTGGGATTCCAGGTGCGCTATACCAGCAGGATAATACCCGCCCGCACACGGCTCGGGTTGGCCAGGACTGCCTACGTCATGTCCAGACACTTCCATGGCCTGCCCTCTCCCCGGACATGTCTCCTATCGAGCATGTGTCGGGTCAGTTGAAACGCCAGCTGCCGCCGTGCCGCACTGTCAGGGATTTGGAGCATACCGCCCAACACGTGTTGGGCAATCTGCCGCAGGACAACATCAGGCGTCTGTTCGCATCCATGTCGGACCGTATTGCAGCGTGTATCGCCGCACGAGGCGGTGCGACGCGCTATTAAAGATGGCCGCACTGCGTGCCGCAGATCCCTCTGTAATTGTGCTGCAGCTCTATTTTTGCCATCATGTGCATCATTCATCTGTATCATTACGTCCATAAAATTTCAGTTCCATCCGATGCTTCCTTCTTGGTGCGCAAATTTCATTCTCCGTGAGTGTATGATAACCTCGGTTACTTCGTGATAATGCCTTGCTAAGTTTGTGATAGAAAATAAGCAGTCCATTTGCACGCACAACACTGCGTGAATGTAAAGAAATATAGAAATAATACCATGATATATTGCACAGTTGACTCTAGTCAAACATGGAAGAAATGCATATTTTATCCATAAAATGCTCTCTTTTTTCATAAAGTCCCATTTTCACATTTTAATTTCAGTCATTATCATCAGATTTCACAGGCGTCGCACATGAACACATCTTAAGTTTCATCGTAAGAGTTTTGTCACTTCATGTGGTACCATATCATTCAAAAGCTACATCGAACCCACTGAGCTCCCCCCCCCCCCTATTTTTGACATCCTCGTTATAGTTGTGTCCACAAAGTTGGCCATCCCAGTTATCGTCTTCTCTTTACGTGGGCTTGTTAATAAAAACGGTATACAGCTCATATGAGCTGTATTTTATTACATTTCAATTACACGAACCATTACGTATCACGTAGTTACCACCTGTAGAGGGTAAATTCTTGATACCTTGGTTACATCGTGACAGGCTAAAATTAATTAAAAAACCGGAACTGTGGTGTCTATTTGAACCCAGCTATCATGATTACGATTGAAAAATCAGATACTGTAGTTTAAATTATAGATAAAAGAGTTATTTTTAAATCAACCTTAATGCTTGAAAAAATTAACTTCCCAAAGCTAAGGATCATGCGCCCGTGGCTAAGCTTCTACACGCTATAGAATGCTGATAAATGACTTGCAAGTGCATTTTTAAATTAGTCGGGGATCTAATCAATAACTGGGTTAAATATTGTTCGCTTTCCTCTATTTTTCTTCTCGAAATCCGCTCTTCTACCTTGTATGCTAAACACCAGCACAAAAGACTATTCGATTCCCGCACACACGTTGAATAACTCTCTCGTGACACGAACAAAACTTACTGACAATCTCCTTCCGATTTTAGAAACTGAACATTTATGATAAAAAGTTGAAAATAATAAAGACATTAGTTACCCTACGAATAACCGCTTATATCCTATCACGAATTTACTTATGTCATGAAATTACCAATGTTTACCCTACATTATAAGAGACCGAGATTCTATGCTTCGCAGCGTTCTCACAACAAGGTTCTGTAACTTAAACAGAACCTTTCCACACGTTTCCTCTCTCATACTAAATATAAACAGTAAGTACTTCGCACTTGCCAAGTATTTGGTAAAAATTTGCATTACGCAAAGGACATGGTCAGTGACATAGCATTAGATAGAGAGGTACTCAGTATGCTGTTTTTAACGATGTCGTTCCAATTTAATGAGTATATTTTTCGACTAACTGGATAATGCTGTACAACTTTCTCATTGGCATTTTATGCTACCTACCACATTTAAAAAGTTCGGTTTAAGAACTTTCTATTTTTGTTTCAGAGTGTCACGACCACCATTAGCAACTCTCAGGGCTATAAGCACCATTAGCAACTCTCAGGGCTACCTTTGCGGAGACTAAGTGTTGTGCCACACACCCAAACTGTTGAGCTACGGTGGTCTATGTGGCTGTGCGATCCGTCAGAGACATGCGCACCAGATGTCGGTCCTCTCGTTCGGTCGTGTGATGGGGCCGTTGGGATCCGAAACGTCGGTGCGTTTGTTGCTCCGCTACCCACTGACGCCATATTCTCCTCATCGTGGCCGCATGCCGTCCCACACGAGCACCGATGTCTCGGAGTGATAATTCGCAGTCCCGATATGCCATAATTCTTTCGCGATTGAAGTCGGAAACCTGCTGGTAGGGCTGCCATTGTTTTTGACGGGGCATGCTGCAGCTGTCCGTAAACACACCACACTTTGAGTGCTTAGCACCGGTTCCTGGTTCACCCCTCTTATACGACCTCTAGGGTGCGTTAGTGTCCCACATGATTTCCATATGTTCTGTCCGGTTAGTCGTTTACATGTGCGCCCGTCTGCCGATTTTCGAGCCCTTGGGATGCGATATTCCTGGTGTTGCACTTTTAATGGCCAGCAGTGTATATCGCTCTCTCTAGCAACATGGAACTAAAATGCTTTCTCGGAAGTATTTGTTCAAACGTAAGACATTTTGAGGAAAAGTACACAAACTTTTGAATAAGATCACGCTTCCTTCACCGATTCCGGGTTGCAGCGATCACTCCTTGTAAGTGTCACGTCATTCTCTTCTGGCGACGTCACTCATAATTTCAATGTTCTGGGATGTCAAAGCAAAAGCTGGACTTACCATTTCATGGTGCTTCATGAAATCTGGAATCTCCTCATTGTGATAATCTCATACATTATGCCCAGAATTCTGCTGTACTTCTACTCCTATTAACTGAAATATCAACAAGCATTTTTCAGACGTTTGCGTGTTTTTATGGTTGAGTTATGGCTCTTTATTACATACTCATAAGGAGAGGAGCAGCTTCCATACTTAATTTCGAGCTACTGATCCATGAGTCGCGAAAGAACTTGAGCTAAAGAACAAACTGAACGACAGTGTCTTACCTAGCACTCAGTACGTCAGACTCGATGCATGAACTTCGCATGGCGTGTCATTTAATTATTTTCTTTCATTTTGGCGTTTAACGGCGGCCAAGAAACTATAAAGTTTCATCCGTCCTTAATTTCAGACCGCTGGTTTCAGGGAAGGGACAGAACTAGCGTAGTAAGACAAATTCAAAGCCCATGCCTCACCTTAGGCTCGAATCCAAGTTCAACTCGGAAAATTAGGCAAACGCCAGCGCCTCTAACAATTGGGCTACTGGGACGATTCGTATCGTTTTAAACTCAACTGTCGATATTTCTATAAAACTTTCCGTTATGCAATATTTTCAGAACCATGTATGGTTCTCAAGTCTGAAGAAAATTTCTGAAACTCTTAAGACATGAAAGAAGAAATCGAAAAATTATGTACATAAATCCTCATCTTTTCCAATAACCTACTTAGAGAAAAGAGGAAGGCAAAACGCTAACAGTAACACGCGTGGATGTCTACTTACAAAACAGGTGTTCTATTTAGAGCATTCGATACTTTTCCAGATACATTTATATTCATGACTAATGATAGAAATTCCAGTCAAAAATATGAGGTATTAATGTTGAAAATTAATTAGAGAAGTTTTTTTCGTATGACGTCTTTGAAGCTTATTAGTGATCATCGTCTTAGCTTTCATGAAAATCGATCAGCTGGTGTTTAGTTTGTGTTACTTACCTTTGGAGTATGGCTGAAGAGGAGTTTGGTGGAATCTCTCTCTCTCTCTCTCTCTTAACTTTCGGCACTTAGTTACCTCAAAGACTTTTAATGAAGTCTGAGATCGAAATCTCTTGAACAAACTTTGGCTATATTGCACTGATTTGACTTTCGTCTTGTTGATCTTCAAAATCACCGAACTCTTTCGAATTCGTTGGTTTCAACTATGCTGTCAATTAGATGGAATGTATCTATGGTCCATGGTTCTTTAATTGCAAATTTGAAACATTGTGGATATGCTCTAAAAATCTACAACTTTACTCCTATGCTAAAACCTGTTTTATCCCTCAATGCATTTTTGCTCACCATAAGCGCTAAGTTTCTCTAACGCTGAAATATTGTTCTGGCACATTAAAATCAATCTTGAATCTATTTTATGCTACGAGGAAAAGAGTTTTAGTAGCTACCGTACACTCACCAGTTCGTTTCACCTTCATTCCTATATTAACCAGTTGCCAACACTTGTCCACCTCTTGCAGTTTCTCGCCAAGCGTTTTCTGCCGAAATTCTGTATTATGTGCAGCTGATAAAACCAACGTTTCAACAACGGCAAACTTTTAAATAGTTCCATTTTTTTTACGAATTGGTCTTGTTGCAGCACACGATATGCGGGTTGTCTTTAACTATAAGCTTGTGCAAAATTTAAAAAAACAAAATAATAAATATTTTAATCACCTGTTATCTGGCAAAAGCTTCAGTCATCATTTTCATTCAATGAAAGCCAACACAAGTATCGTCCTGTACTTTTCGATATAACACCCGAGCCGATTTTCTTTCTTTTATAATTAAATGACACAAATCCGCTTTTCATTAGGATTACTGACAGTGTTTTGTTTCAATAAAAGCTCTAGTTCTTGAGGTTTTAGAAACGCAGGCGTGATGTTTTGATCAAAGCATTTTTTAAGTAAATAAAGACTGCATTAATTCATTATATCGCAAATGAATGAGTTGTTATCCTATGCGGCATTTAGCAATGTTTTGCCTCTGGTTCACTGGAAAATGCCCTGCTCAGTTTTGCGATTGTTTTGCCAGCTTTATTATACTCGTAACTACGAAGTTTCGCTTCATATATACAGTAGACTCTTGCTAATCCAGCCTCCGGCTTCGGCAAGGACGTAAAAAAGACGGGGTTACGCTTCCTTGTGAAGTTACTAGTGTGGGTACTACCCAGGCGGCGCTGTGATGGCACGCCGGCTGCTCACGTATGAAAAGTTTTAGTTTATACAGTATTTAGAAGCGCGGGAAAAGTGGCGGAGTGGCGTGGTGGCCTTCAATTATTGCTTGAAAAAGAAATATGTTACGTTAGAATTAGCCCGGAAATTGAAAGTTTTAGGGAAGTTAAAGCAAGGGTGTTCTCAAAAAGCCATCGCTGCTGAGTACAACGTTGGACGTGTCACTATTTATGACATAAAAAAAGGAAAGATAATCAACTTCGGTAGTGCGCGATCCAAATGGACAGTGAGTTGGGAAAACGAAAGGTTATGCGAAAGTGTGAGAACGATCAACTTGATGCAGCCGTTTACAGATGGTTCATAAAGCAACACAGTAAAGGACTACCCGTCAGTGGCCCGATAGTCAAAGAAAGACCAGGGGCATTTAGCAAAAAACTTGGAAACAGTGAACGGTTTGCAGCAAACGAGGGCTGGCTATGAAACTGGAAGGAAAGACATAGTGTGCGCGGAAGCTGACAGTCACTGGGGAAAGTCGCTCAGCAAACAAAAAATATGCGGAAGAGTTTAAGAAAATGTTGGAGAAGATGCTAAAGGAAGAAAAACTAACTCCTGTTGCTGTGTACAGTGCTGATGAGACAGGTCTGTTTTTCAAAATGCTCCCTTTGAGAACCTTTGATGCTAAGAACCAAAAGGAAGCTCGTGAGTATAAACAACAAGCACAACACGTCACATTGATGGCATGTTGTAACGCCGATGGGAGTCATAAACTTCCCTTCCTGGTGATTGGAAAAGCCCAACAGTCACGATGTTTTCAACAGAGTGAGATGAGTACACTACCGGTAGATTATCGTGCTCAAAAGAAAGCGTGGATGGACTCACAAGAGACCTTGACGATTTTGTGAATACGATCACTGAAAATGCTTATCATCATTGGTTTAAGCACCTAAAGAAACGCAGAAAACAAGAATTTTTTATCGGCGGACCGTAAATAAGGATGGAGATAAATGAGTTCAAAGTTCGACGAAATGTTTCTTTTGATTTGTCTTTTTTAGCCACTGTAGGTGCTGAAGTCAACACGAACTGCAGAGACTGCGCTACAGTTCGTAAAATTTGCTCACTGTTCCTCCCATTTTTGTCTGAACCACACAATCATCCTTACGGTACACAATAGTTGCAATTAAGCATGTATATGTCCGTTGAAAATGCAATAATACCAGTTATTCTGTGAACGTTGAACATCTGTAGCTTTCGTCTCATCAGCGGTCCGCCGATAAATGTTGTCTCTTTAGAGGTTCCTTAAGGAGCTCTATCGATTGGTGCTATGCATTTTCAACGATCAAATTTACAAAATTGTGAAGTACCATGGTCAGAAGTTTTCTCTTGGTGGTTGCATGATAAATCCGTACCAGCTGTGATGGGAGAACTGAAGAAAAAAGAAACTCCCGTTAAAAGCCATCCTCCTAATTGATAACGCTCTCAGTCATCCCTCTGACTTGTCTCTGAAGTCTGATGATATAAGAGATATTTTTCTTCCACCAAATATGACAGCTCTGATCCAAACTATGGATCAGGGAATTTTGGAATCAATTAAGCGCCTTTACCGACATGCGCTTCTTACCTCTCTGTTAGATGAATATGAAACGATTCCACCGAGGCTATGCTGAAAGCGTGGAAAGCGATCAACATGCGTGATGTTGTTTTCTAAACAGCAGTGCTTGGGACATTGTGGAGAGTACTACGGTACTGAAGGGTTGGGAAAAAGTGTGGCCATCGATTGACACTGAGTTGGAGTCAGCATCGAGTGACAGTGATGAGCCAGTTAATTCGGAATCATCAATTCCAGATGCTGCGTTCGTTGACATGTTTCACAAGCTTCCAGGAGGAGAAGTTGATGAAGAGTACGTTACTAAGTGGGCGAATGAGCAAAATTGTGGAATAGACCAGGCTTTAACAGGTGAAGAAATCATTAAAAGTGTGCAGGAAGAAAAAGATGAAAGTGATGAGGAAGAGGACACCACAGAGGCAGAGAGCACCAAAATTTGTCACATTGCTGGCGCTGAAGCTGCCGACATCTCCCTGAAGTACATAATGCAACAATCACCAGACACGTGCAGTACTGACGTAATGCTATTTAAAACGATTGCGATTGCGTGAAAAAACGTGCCATCGAGGGCATTTTCATTGAAGCAGACAAAAATCCGTGACATGTTTCGAAGCGACAGCACTGAGAAGAAAATGAAGGAATGCATCTGTGCTTTACTACAATTGCACGCATCTCTTACTGTGTATAGTACATAAATATTATACTTTGCTGTACTGATATGAAAAAAATCATTTCATTGTTGTAAATGAGACAGTACAGTACGTACGGATCGTGTTCTTTTACCATTATGATATGCTTGTCTCTTATTTATGTTTTTTTTAAATACATATGTACTACATATAGTAAACTTGTAACATTAAATTTAATGAAGAATTAAACTAAATTTTTATGCACTCTCGCTAAATCCGACACCCCTCTGTACAAGGAAAAGCCGGATTAGCAAGAGTTAGTGTATAGGGAACTTATTTTCATTCGTCGAAACCTTTGTCTACAAAAAGATAAACTGGACTAGTTACAGTTTAGGTATATTGCAATGGAAAGTTTTAAACATTAGATTTTGATAATGTGTTGTGGCTTTTATCAGCCGGAAAAGTTTTATTTCTTTCCACCTGTGAGAACTTTATTGTTACAAGGTGGCATTCCTTTTTTGATTTATAAGATTCAATCCAAAAATATTGCGTGAAATGTTTAACGTACTGTTTGCATTCTTGGAAACGAGTAACTACACCCAGTGTAAGGGATCAGCGAAAAATTGCGCTACGAGGTGGTTTCGCTGGGTGCAAATGCCACCTCGAAGAGGAAAAAACCGGAAATGTGGCTGGAAAAGAGGTCACTTTGAGGTGAACAAAAGCTGGACATTTTCCTAGATGCTGGAAGTGGGTGTCCCGAGCCAGCGAAGTTGGCGCTTGAGTTTGCGACAAAAACGGTGATATATTATACAACGGCCATTCCATAAAAACTGGGAGTAAAACCACACAAAATGAAGAAATATAGGTACAGCAAATGAGAGGCGATCTGTAGCCTGAGGAGATGGCCGACGAGCTTGCAGTCCGAACTGTAATAACCAGCGACGTACTGTTACAGCTGACATGGGAGAATGAGTCGCAGTTCGGCACTGCTGCACCAACGCCGTTGATGATACGGAACGGTCGCTCAAACGCATCCTCATGAGATGATGTGGTCTGTGTACGACGTTCAGAACCTTCTCTTCGTACCATTCCGTGCACACTCTTGCCACGACGGATACACTCCGCCCCACACTGCCGGCAATCTTCCGGAGGGAAGCATTGCAGTCTTAAATGCCCATTATGCGACATCTGTCGAACTCGCTGGTATGACTCTGCTACTATATTACACGACGATGAGGCATCCTTACCCACTGACATGCCGACCGAGCCACATGTTCAGTTTTTTTAACATGAGTGTATTTGCAGCCGTTTTTGTGGGTCTGAAAGCACAGACACGCGCGTGCTTTCACACACACACACACACACACATATCAGGGACGTTGTGTTTCCATAGATTTTTACCTAAAGTTTCACTGTGCTCTGATTAAGACAAAAAGTACCATTGAAGTAGCTTTGGCTTCGCACCTGTTAAACCTACGAACCCTGATAGTTTAATATCCCGCCATGGAATTCTTTAACAACACGAAATCCTGCAATAATTCACGTAAACTGAAAATTACTTCAGGATTTTCGAGTACAACTGAAGAGGGTTTACTGAAGATATCTATTCATTCACGTAGAGGGAAAGTAAAATGATTAGGTATATTTCTTAATAAAAACAACTCTAGTATGATAAACATTATTAAAAGTTTTCGTGAAAATTTACTTTTTTAAATTAAGTATTGATAAATTTTACTCGAAGAAATATAGAATATTTAAAAAAAATGATGCATAATAGCAAACGAGCACTTCAGGACCGCTAATAAACCTATGCAAAGAATCACCTCACACGTATTTATGACATCATCTTTCCGAAGTTATTATTAGAATTATATAAAAATCTTATAAATGTTCTACGGGAACAGGGCGCTTTAATTCGGATAATTATTGCCAAAATATGAAAAACTCTTCTTAAATAACAAGAAGCTTTACTTCAACCGTAATAAATGCCCATCTCTTTGGTCATGTGATATTTTGTATACACAAAATATTCCTCCCAAGTATAATAAATTTGAAGAAAACTGCTCTTAATCTTGATCATCTTCAGCATTCAGCTGACATGTAGAAATATTGTTATTAGAACTTAGGAGAACTGGGGGAAAGCTCACTTAACTTAAATTAAACTTAGTGTAAATAATATTGCGGGTATTCATCCAAGTCTGAGATTCTCCTTCAGTTTACCGTGAAAGATTTACCGCATGAAAATATTTCGGTCGCGAAATATCTTCTCTGTCATTTTGATGACTTGGAAGCTAATGTCGCGTGTCTGGACTCTTTGCTGAAATACAACTGTTGAAAAGTAAAGCTGGACTGTTTCAAATAGCAGTGCTCTAGCTAATGCTCCGTGTCTAGGAAAGCCTTACGCACCAGTAAGAAAATTTTACGTTCCAAGTGCAGAAGAAGTGAGCGATAGATGCAATATCGGAAACTTTGTAGACATGAAAATATGACGATGCCATTTTATCTGACTTGTAAAATCGTAGTTTCCGAAATAAAACTTGCATTCGAAAGATGTGCTTTAAAATTTAGTACCGTAGCTTATTAATGATGCAGACAGTTGCAACAAAGTCACTCCATGGAGAAAGTTTGAGCTCAACATTTTTCTGCGGATACACAATGCTATTGTATTTTATTTTCTGTCAGAGAAAATAATCCTTAGCCTTTACTACAAACTGACAAAATGCTGAATTAACAAAAGATTTGTCTCATATATCATTTAACAAAAATTAAATTTTCTATAAAAATTAGTTTTCGTGGAAAATGTGGTCATTGCTTCTTGCTTACTGTGAAAGCCACGCACTTAACCTTTTTCAGTATTTTAATGCGTTAAAACAGACGAGAAGCCATACATTCTTTTGTCTTTCGTTTATTTATTCCTTCCCCACATCTAATTTAATGAATACAGACAAAAGTAAGAATATCCTTCTGTTGATCTTCCTCTTGGAAAAGAAAACACACACGCACACAAATAAGAAAAAACTGAAGCTTATCGATACGCACAGGGAAATAGCAATTTGCAATTTCACACACACACACACACACACACACACACACACACACACAAAATCAAAATAAAAGCAAATTTCAACAAAAATCCACAGATGTTTTCGGAAAAGGACTGTTTATGTGACCAGAAATGGAACAGGGTCACTGCTCAAGATTCTTTTTCTGTTCAAACTGATTGACCAAAACCTTTTGACCCGGTTTTGACTCGTGTTTTGTGGGAGATAGATATTTGGATCTCTTTGGAGAAAAATACAAATCTCTGCATAATTTTCTGAATCCTAGTTTTCCAGATGCTGTGTTTCGATTTCATCGTGGTCTGTGAACCAGCAGAACTACCCTGTTCTTTGTCCCACTGACCTAAAATCGAGTCAGATTTTTCTAGAAACGTTTGCAGGACATGAAAGTGTAATTTACATATTTTGTCTGTACCATGTCCCATTGGCATTTTTCTTCCATTTGAAACCAGTTTCGAACTTTATACCGAGATATGCGAATGTATTTGCTTTCTTAATTTCCACACCAGCACAGAGAATTGAATTGTTCGATACATATTCGTATATACTAACATTTATTATGATTTTATTATCCGCATTGTGTTTAAAATCTTATTTTCGGAAACATCGGCAATTTAAAAATATAGTTTTCGTTTAGTCATCTGATTATTTCATTTCTGTTAGTAGGCTTTCATTTATAGATCGATGTGTTCATATCGATACAATCATAAAGTATAACAACCCTGTTTAATGTACATACGAATCAACAAGACTACGTTAATGCTTTTTGATATTTAACATAACGTTCATATGAATTATAATGAAGTAAGTGCATTTAACATGGAGCCTTGAACTGTTCGGTTTACTTGTTTACATGACCTAGTTTGATTTACTACTTTGGAGACTTCAGTAGTTCAATATCCAGAAATGTATGTGTAAAATGTATTAAATGTTACATTTTATTCACTAGGAACTGAAATTATAAGTCTAATGAATCAGTATATATTGACTAACTCATTAAAGTAAGTTATCAGTATATATTGACTAACCCTTTATGCACGTAAGTTACGTGTAATTGCAATTTAACTTACTGTATTTATAGTTACAAACTGCGAGATCTGGGCCAGGTCGGGTCAATTCCGGGTCTGATCGGTTTCGGGTCAGGTCTGGATAAAGTGCATACGAGCACGAGTCGGGTCGGGGTAACGGAATCTTCATCCGATTCTACCCCTAACTGTGGCTCCTATCCTGATGCTCGACATTTTGGGGCTCTGACGCTCCACAGCTGCGTGTACACATTCCTTATTATTTTATTCGTTTGCGACTGTTTCGGGGATTAACGATACTATATCATTTAGTTTGTGGGTCAATTTGCTGTTATGAAAGAATAACAAAATGCTTAACATTAGCACTTGAATTACATCTATGTATTTAAAACACAAGGCCGTTTACAATCCGCCAGCGCCACCCACTGGAGCGATTTTCATGTTTTTTAAATGACAGCTACTGACCCACAGATTTGTCATCGCTAATTTTTACTGTCATCAATAATTTTTTTTTTATGTTACCATGGCATTTTCTTTGTGCAATCCGCCGTAAGCGGAACGATACACGGGAAATCGGGAACTACTTGAAAGCGTTGTGATTCGGTAGTACAGCTAAACATAATAAAAAATAAACGAAATAGTTTATGTCCACCGAAAAGAAGTAATCTTCCCAACGGTGAAAGAATTATCCAAATCGTTTCAGTAGTTGACGAAATTAGTAAAAAAATCCATACATTATCGTGAACCACTTTCTTTCACGTTGGGTGTGATCAGGTTGTATGTAAATAAAGCGGAACGATACACGGGAAATCGGGAAGAACTACTTGAAAGCGATATGATTCGGTAATACAGCCAAAAATAATAAAAAATAATAAAAAATAAACGAAATAGCCTATGCCCATTGGAAAGAAATAAGCTTCCCAACGGTGAAGGAATTATCCAAATCGGTTCAGTAGTTTTCGAGATTACTTCAAACATACAAACAAAGTTTCTCTGCTTATATATTAGTATAGATTATATAATAATACCAAAAAAAAAATTGCTATAAACAAACTGGCAAAATAAAACACAATTTTAACCCCATTGTGTAGTTATCTAGACACGATATCTTTTCAGGTCACTGAAAGAATACCTCAATACTCCAATGTAAGACCGTCAACGACAGGTAAGCACATGCTTATACAATAATGAGGATCGTCATCGCTAAATTCGTTTACTAGTAGTTGAAAAAATTAATGGGAATATTACGAAAATTTTGTTGTTGGTGACCCATCTTATACACTGCCCATTAATAATTCAACCATTTATTATAGTTATGAATTTTATTACGATTCGTGTTATATAACAAGAAAATATTTCAGTCACAACTTTTTCAACCGTGCTTGGCACGGGTTACGGACTAGTTAATAATAATATTACCTAACGCACGCAAAGACTAATAATATTACCTAACGCACACAAAGATCTTTGATCCAAGAAATTGTACTTACTGAAATTCAAAGCTTCTTTATTAGCAGTCGATAGCTGAAGTCCACTCGTAGAACAACAATTTCGTGCTAGTAAAAGTACATATATTTTTTCTGTTAGGTGGTTTAAAGACCACCGTGAGCAACTCGATGGGCTATAAGCAGTCGCCCGTCTCTGATCGCATGAAATCTTTTAAACTAGATCGTGGGAAAATGGGCACCAACAAGATCCGCGTTACCTATTCTCCTCAGAATAAATACATTACCAACATTTAGCATGGGAAACACACCATTAAAGGGCTTAAGCATAAGACGAAGGGGACCCGAATCTTATCTGTGAAGATACAAGCATCTGTATTGAATGTTGTGCTTATTGTGTTCAAGCGCACATGTACCTGTCATACGAGAAATACTGGCCCTCAGTCATGAGAGTGACTGTGTGCCCGTATTTCTCAAGCCGGGCACATCCAAGCTGTGGTCAAATCTGTCACACGGAAAGAAGTATCGTAAGACAAACACAACATGCATGCCTCACCGGGATTCAAACCTGGACCCGTCTCGGACCATTGAATAGAAGCCAGCGCTTATGCCACCGGGACTGGGGCATAATTCCATTGAAAACTTCTTCAATACAACTCGTAGTATCATAGAATAACAGACCAAATATAATTAGCAGCTTATCAGAACCAGGTTTTCTTTGTTGTTTTTTGTTTGGGGTTTAACGACCACCGCGATCAGCTCAAACGAGCTATAAGCAGTCGCCCGTTCGTAATTTAGGGTCACTTGTCCCAAGGGAAGGGAGAGAACCAGTGCCGTAAGACAAACACACCATCAATACCTCATCCGAGATTCGAATCCGGGCCATATCGGACGAATTGTCAGAAGTCAGAGCTTAGATCACTGCGTTACACAATAAGGTTATATTGCAGGTAACATTCACTTAGAAGGCTATATCGTCACACTTCTCATGCACCGAGAGTGTCGATTTATTATTCCTGTGACTAGCTGCCAGTAGTTGCCAAAACGTACGAGAAGATTGGAGATTCCGATTTGACGTTCAGAATGAAACATATACGTAAGAGGTAAGTAATTGCATAAGAGAAGGAAACTTAAAAAGAAAGTCAAAACTGTGATATAAGCCACAACGCCCGTGAGCATCTTAGTCTGTATGGAGTCGGCCGCATGTAATTTAGGGCCACTGGTTCCAGGGAAACGGCCAGAACCAATGCCAAAGGGCAAGCACACCACCCATGCCTTATCCCGGAATCGAAGCCAGGCGACTCTCGGAGAGGTCTTTAACTACTCGGCCGCCGGAGCAAAAGTTTTCAGGAACCTGATGTCGTTCCAGTGCTTGAGACATTAAATCGCCTTAATTTAATCACCCGTCTATTACTATGAAAAAGCGCGCATATCACTTGCCCAGTGTTGTTTTAGTCATTTACAAAATAAGCTTCTACGCCTACGCACTTCTGCCATCGATTCTAAGAGTAGTAAATGCATCGCTTTAAAATACAGTGAGGAATGGTGCTCGTTTAGGCTGTCCTAATGTTAATGTCTTTTATTTCTAGTTAGACGTATAGAAGCACCGGAATGCGCAGTTTGTTAACGCGCTGTGTGCAGTGGGGGAGGCGGACGTTTTTGTCGTGTGTTCGATTCCCGGTCCTGCCGGCCATCTAGTCTGTGGTTTTTCCTCAGACTCCCCTCCCCGTGTTTGAAAACGCGAATGCGTACATGGTTCCCTATAAAGTCGGGCCGGGACGCATGTTGTCCCTGATCCCCGTACTGCGAAGTGGAAGGTAACGGGAACCCACCGCTTTAATTTCCCAGCATTGCCTAACATGGAAGTCATCTTGTGGGTGATGACCACAGATATCATATAAAGGACTAGACTGGACATCCGGCCAGTGAGACGTGACAGTAGGAGCCATGTCGAGCGGGTCAACGCTACTTCCCATAGCTCGACGAAATACGTGTTTCTTATGGCGATTCGTTGGCTAGATGATAGGTCTAGTGCACACATCTAGTACACATTTTGGGGAGAAAATACGAATAATTATATTGAGAAAAAGCGATATTTATTAGTACTGTACAAGTGATAGCTTTAAGGCGATTGCAAAGTATTGCGGAAATCAGATATTAGACCACAACTTAAAATTCCACGGAAACGGCGTTTCGATACCTACGATTAAAAAAAAAGTCCCTGATTCAAGGGAAGTCTTGCAGTTCATCTTTTTACATAAACAATGAATTTGAGATACTAATAAACTTATTTTCGAGGGGAGAGATTGGTTCAATAAGTCACGGAAAACAATTTCCGACGTTCATCGATATAAGAGTCCACAATTTTTTAAAAACAGATTTAATCCAAAAATTCATGGTCATTTTTAATATGCAAGCATATTTGCCAAATTTTATCGTTACGAAGGATCAAAAGTGTGGTGGTGTTATTCATATTCCTGATTCTTAATAGACAGAGAATTCGTCCAACAATTTCTGCATTTGTTTTCTAACATTTGTTAAAAAATAGGGAGTTCTAAAAAGATCTGCTCATTAGTGAAAATTGGGATCACACAAGGTGTGGTTATTCAACTCCTAAAGGCGATTAATTTTAGTTAATGCCAAAGAGCGTTGCTAACACAGCAGCCCATATGTTAATTCACACTTAACATACTTTTTATGGTGGCAAAATATATATTGCAGAGACAATTTGTTTCTGGAGTATATCCGTGTACTTGCACAAGTTATCTAAAAATTGTAAATAAAACATTCTGATGCTGCACATTCTGATCTGCACGTTCAATACTTAGTAACACACAAATCTGTATTTTAGGGGCAATTTCTGTTTGGAAGTATGTGCATATTTACATATCTAAAAAATAAAGCATTCTGATGATGCATATTTGGTAATATCTACTAACACACAAATCTAGATCTCGGAGGCAATCTCTGTTTCTGGATTATATAAGCATATTTGCACTAGTTACCTAAAAATTAAAATTAATAGATGCTGCGTATCAGGAGAGATAAGAAGAGGAACTCGTGAATCAGAAAAATTACAAGAGTGGAAGACATCATGATTAGAATAAAATCCCTGAAATGGCAATGAGCTGGACATATTGTCAGAAGGACAGACCATTGATGGCCAGCCTAAATTTTAGACTGGATTCCAAAGGACAGGAAAAGACCCAGAAGAAGACCACATGGGAGATGGGTGGATGGAATTCAAAAGTATGCGGGAGTAACATGGAAGCGACTGACACAAGACAGACCGTCGTGGAAGAAACTTGGGGAGACCTTCCTCCAGCAGTTAATGGATAATGGTTGACAATGATGATGATTTGGTAAAATCTAATACACACAAATGTAGATCTCGGAGGCAATTTCTGTTTCTGGATTATATATGCATATTTAGACTTATCTAAAAACTAAAATTAATACATTCTGATGCTGCATATTTGGTAATATCTAGTAACACACAAATCTATATTTCAGGGGCAATTTCTGTTTCAGAAGTATATGCATATTTACACACACAAGTCATTTAAAAATTAAAAAAACATTCTGATGCTGCACATTCAATAATATCCAGTAACACACAAATCTATATCTCAGAAGCAATTTCTGTTTTGGAAGTACATGCAAATTTGCACACACAAGTCATTTCAAAACTAAAAATAAAATATTCTGATGCTGCGCATTTGATAATATATAAAGGAGGTTAGAATAATACTTCTGGAGATTCCCCGAGTCTCTTAACCGTGAAGCGGCAAGGTGTGGGATATTTACTTTGGTTACATGATACCCATGTAATTTCAATTGTGCGTATTATGGAATTGCGTGGTTTTGGGTTGCAGAAATCGTGTTAATATCAAACCAGAATGAACTATACTTCGTACACAAGTGAAGTTTTCAATTTTAGTGTTATGTTTTGTTTAGCATTCACAGTAATGTTCATGCATTTCAGTCTAAAATAAAAATGAGAAAGAGTTCCAAAATAATGAAGTATTTTAAAAATTCAGCATTTTCTCACACGATGCAAAATTGGAAACATTTGCGACGAAAGAAGGTGATTCGGCCAACATAAAATGCATTGCAATAGCCTTGGAAACCATCAGCTTTCCCACACTTCAACAGCCGTTGCTCGCTGGTATAGGTTTCACGCAAAGCGGTAGTTGTCCATTAACAAGCGCATCTCCAGATATTTTATTCTAACTTCCTTGATAATATCTAGTGACACGTCTATATCTCTAGGGCAATTTCTGTTTCAGAAGTATATGCATATTTACACATAATTCAACTGAAAATGAAATTTTCTGATGCTGCATTTTCGATTATGTCTAGTGACATACAAATTTATAACTCAGGCAATTTCTGTTTTGGAATATATGCATATTTACACAAGTTATCTAAAAAATTGGACTTAAAATAAATTTTTAAAGGAAAACTTTTGCATAATGAATAAAAAAAATGACTAAAATTGTTTTGGTGATCAATAATAGAATATATAACATTACATTTCATTAAATTAAATTAGAAAATGCCCCAAACCTCACAAATTTTAATCGTTGCATAAGGAACAATCTAATCATAAGGTTCCTTAAATACGCTTTGTATGTCTCATTTGACATATAATTAAATGAATATTTCAAGAAATAGTACCTGGTCTGATATAGTTCAAAATAAAATGTACAAAAGTTAATAACAGTTGGGTACATAATGCAAATACAGTGAAACCTGGGTTGTATGTTTTTCTAGGTGGTCTTAAAAACATAAATGAGATTCCAAAAGGTTAATAAATAGTATTGTTAAATTTACGCTTTAAAAAATAAGATGTTCCTTAATAATGATCTATTTAAAGTCAAATTGGTAGTCAGGAAACAAAAAAATGAGTGCTACAAATTATAATATATTTTATCACATTGCAGAAAATCATAAAAGTCTGTGAAAAACAAGCTTTTCTTTCAATGATTCTCTTGGTCTATAAAATCCTGATTCTATAGATCAAATAAAACCGTCACAACTAAAAATCTGAGACTAGTGCTTCAGTATGGAACTCATGAATTAACAGCTTTTTTCTTCTTCTGTGGATCCTAAGTGCATCTACTTTAAAACCAGAATGTTGAAAATTTAAGACCCATTCAAGATTCTATTCTATTATGCCACGGAATAGTGGAGCCACAAGGTTACGTCTTTGGGATTTAACAACTTTTTAAATATAGCATATGTGTGTGTGTGTGTGTTATGAAACCTATTTTTCATCGAAACCGAATGTTTCGATATGTTGAATGTAAACAACATACTCTTCTCTGATACGACAATGTTTAATTTTGGCTGCACCAACTCGTCAGCGCTGTCTCAATTCTCTCGAAGTTGTAACACATTGGGTTACATATAAAAGAAACAAAAAACCATGTTTTGTTGATAATCTGAAATTCAAATTTTAACGTATAAACACAAAACGTGCATAAATGAATTATGTATAACAGAGTTAAAAACGATAGAAACTATAGTGAAATATCGGAACTAATGCAGAATGGCATGTAAAAGAGATAAACATATAACTGAGGTTCCACCGTACTTTCAATTACTGGTCAGATTGTGGCAATCAAGTAAAATTCAACCCCCAATCATAACATTATGAGCACCAGTATACGAACGTGAGCAGGCCTTCACCCCTCTATATTGGGATGACAATAGCTTCTATTATGAAAAACATGTTGTGTGCAATAAAAAAAAGTACTGTAGCAAACTTGGAAAAATTATGTAATTATGGTTCCGCTACTCTGTAATAAAAACACTAAGACATTTTTGCACATTTATCATCACAGATCAAAAACTATTCCCATGAAAGAAAATGGGAACCTCTGCAATAAATGCCAATCACCCTTGCTCCCTCTTCTCCTGCATAAAGCAATCTTTAATTAGCTTGGTTTTAAAAGACGGAGAAATTTCAACTGCACTCAAGCTGAAAAATTTAGAGGGAATATTGATTCTGGTTAAAAACAAATATCTGTTGACCAGTTCTTTGCCAAACTTTTTGGGTATCACTGAAGAAATGCCTACAGTAAAAACATCCACAGAAAAATGCCAAACCTCAAAAATATGCAAAAATCCTTATCACATTCCTACATAAAAAAAAATATTGCTTAACTTAAATTCTCACCTGGTTTACTATGTGCATCAATTTGGGGTATGTAAATTAATGTCCATAGTATTCATTACATTTGGTTTTTGATGTCAAAAACAAATTTTTGACCTGACAAAGGTATAAAACTGGTTTAAATCATCAAAAACTACTAGACAGAAAAAAAATCCTTACCTACTGTTTTTAAACAAATTATTAGCATTAAATAGATTTATTAAAAGTTAGAACTCGCCTTGTAGATATTTATTTTTTTCTTTTGCAAATTTCTTAACACCGAGTAATAAAAGTGTTATTTTTGTTAACATTTTAAGTTCTTTTTCATATGCACAAAATAATTATTTTAACATAACACTCTGCAGAGGTAGTACTAATTACAAGTCTGGCTGATTTTTTTCCTTGTAGCATATATCACATCACTAATTTTGCACATTTATTAACACCTAAATGAATATGTAGGTTAGAGTGCATAATGCCAAATTTAGAAAATATTCTCTCTATTGAGGCAGGACAACAGCAAAATCATTCTATTTGAACAAGTTCGGAAACAAGACCAGTCTTACAATTTTCACATTTGGAAGTTCCTTTCCACCAGATCACAGGATTGGTCATCTTTCACTTCTTTTAAAATAGGATGGAGGGACTGGTGTTTCCTCAACTTCGTAAAAAATTATGGGAGGCAAGCACCCACTAACTGTTTCCGCCACCCATATGCGGACTGATTATTTTTGTGTGTTGATTAACCCTTCGCCCATATGTTTAGCATGCAAAATGTAAGTCAAATAATAAAATGGGTTCAGAATTTGCTCTATTTATTTTTTCACCTTTTCAATATGTGATATAAGGGAACTTTCAAGAGACTAAGCCAAACATAGCATGCACCAACAGTTGTGGCTGTATCTAGCTAGAATATGTTGCATAATAGAAAGTTACACTATTGAAAGAACCTTACTACAGGCATTATATTATTCACATGTTAATATCAAATGTTACGTATGTTCATGCTACGTATCTTAAAAGGCTATTTTTAAATTAGAATGGGATATTTAAGGTTTTTGACACCAAAGCTTTTGATGACTGTTTAACTCATGGTTAAAACCATCAAAAATTAGCCAACCCTGGTTTTTGTTATTTCCTTCACAATTACTTTACTTGTTAATATAATGAAATAAAAAAAGAGAATAATTTTGAGAAACGCATAAATTCTGGCAAGAGAGATTAAAAACTTGTAGGAAAATCCTAAATTCCTGTGTGTTTAGAAGTTTGCAAATGTGGGCAATTACAGCACATAAGAATAACTGAAAATTAGGAAATCCTTATTACTGATTTTTAAAAATTATAGTACGAGTGAGTTACTGACGTACGTGTGATTTGTGTAGAGTCAAGTTAAATGACTTTGCTATAAAATGGCATCTTACTTTGTAACGTACCAGGAGATGTGACGTACCTGCCAGAAGGACGCACACGACATAAAGGCAGATAGGAATCAGAATAAAACGTCCGCGTAGCTCAATTGGTAGACCAACTTATTCCGGAATGAGGGGACCCGGGTTCGAATCCTGGCGTGGACAAAAATGACGGAGAAATTTACTTCGTTATAACTTTTAAAAAATTCTGAATGATAATTTTCAAAAATCTGTATTTGTCACAATTCACTGTAGGAAACAAATTCTTTTCCATGATAAGAGTCTGAAGAATTTCAGTTTCAAGTTTCAAACCCCAATTTGATGTTTTTTTTTGTTATATCAGAAAAATGGCAAGTACATCTAACAACTTTTTCAATCAAATTAACAGCTTTTACTAAATCTCTTGAAGACTATGCCAATTCACCGTTATCCTTAATCAATATTAAGAGGCAATTGGGGTTTTCTGCAATAAGAGCTGCACGGCAAGTATCACAGCCTATAAAAGGCATTTTTTGGCTACAAAACCAGCAATGTAAGCTAATACATTATCAATTAATGGTGAAAGTGGCATGTTTCCTAAATAATTGTGGTCATATTCTACATGTGTTAGAAATGATACAGCAAGTTCTCTTGAACATTTGTGTTCGTTCACCACTTATGTCAATTAAATCTGTAACATCGAATGGTATTACAGAGCCATTTTTGCTTGGTGCTACACCACACCGGCACAGCATTTTTTTGTAAATGCTACAAAGTTCTTTAGTTGTCTACCAGCTTGGCGAACAGCACCAAAAAATTGTTCTAAATGATCCTGGGACCGCTTGTATGTCAACATGTATTTAACAGAAGAGGAAACCTTTAGAACATGTGTTTCAACAAACCAAATTGTACTTTGTATATTAAAGGAAAATCCAATGAATGCAGTTTTTCTTTTTCCAATATGCAGGGGTTGCCCATCAACTGTTTGGAGAGACATTAAATAGCTCTGAGCTTTTAGCAAAAATGATTGTGTAGATTTACAGTTTCTACACGAAATGAGTGCCTTATATCCATAAGCAAAAGGATTCCTGCTATTCAGGATGTCAAACAGGTAATTAATTATTTCTAAAAACTCAACTGTAGCCTCACAATTTTTGAAATTGTTATATCCAGCCTTTTGGCAGAACTTTAGGGCTGCGGTTACAGAAGAACTCAACACTTGAGCAACAAATGTTACCTTCATTTTATTTGGATGGTACTGAATATGCCGTTTTGTTAATTTATTTGCTAATGTCAGGCTCTCTGATGCTTGCAATACTTCCAAAGCTGAAATGTAATGCCATTCAATGCTACCCTTTTCTGATTGCAAAATTTTGTAATCAGCAAAACAATTTCTTGCAAGTTTTAACAAATGGCATGTATCTAGAAATACTGGAATTTTCACAGCACATTCTTCCCTTTCAATGGTGATGAAATTATGCAAAACATTTCGGGATAAATTAGCACCTAGATTTACCAGCATCTGCTGATTACTAGAACATCCATCACAAACAAGCCCGACAACATCAACATTACAATCAAGCTTGTTTATAATTACTTCTTTCATCAAAGAGCTCAACACTACACCAGTTATTTTATCAATTAAAACGTATGCTAATGGCATTTTCCAATTTCCCAATGCCCCAACTGCCATAACCACTAAAGCTTCTGATGCACAGCATTATCTCGTAGAATTTTCCGCTGCTGGAGAACTTCAAACTCCCTAGGTACAAAATGATTTGAGCATAAGTAGCAAAATTTAGAAGGTTCCCACACAGAGCCTTTTGTTTCCCCTCCCTCTTTGTGGCAAGAGCCCACTCTCTTCTCAGCTTCTCATTTTTGGGAAACCTACAATATCCTAAAATAAATTCAGTTTGCAAAACTTCAAGAAATAAATTGCTTGCAAAACTTTGAAAATTTAGGTTTATGCAATACATTTTTGACACAGGGCACTTACGTATGAATGCATAAACTTAATTGATTGTATGTCCTAGTAAAGCAAGTTACGTTACTAAGACATACAATCAATTAAGTTTATGCATTCATACGTAAGTGCCCTGTGTGGCTTTTTCAAGAAAAAGCCACACAGGAAATGGACATGGAGACATCCAAATGGGACAAGTGAAATTGATTTTATTATGTGTAACAAAAAATTCGTCATAGAAGACTGCAGTGTGCTAAACAAGTTAAACACAGGTAGTGACCATAGATTGGTGAGATGTAAGATGCACCTCAACACTAAACTTGAACGTAGCCAGCTCATAAGACAAACAAAATGTATTGACATAACCAACCTTAAAAAACATCATAATACCTTCAAGTTGTGTAACGTACCAGGAGATGTGACGTACCTGCCCGAAGGAAGCACACGACATAAAGGCAGATAGGAATCAGAATAAAACGTCCGCGTAGCTCAATTGGTAGAGCAACTTATTCCGGAATGAGGGGACCCGGGTTCGAATCCTGGCGCGGATAAAAATGACGGAGAAATTTACTTCGTTATAATGGCGCCCGAACTATCTGGATGACCCGGCTGTTCCAAATCTCGCATTGGTGTGATGTTATTTCCACACCGCGAGATAGGAAAAATAAGAGAATCCCTTCGCCAGCACTTCGAAAAAAAAATTAATAATAATAATAAGGGGGAGATGATGTAACGTACCAGGAGATGTGACGTACCTGCCCGAAGGACGCACACGACATAAAGGCAGATAGGAATCAGAATAAAACGTCCGCGTAGCTCAATTGGTAGAGCAACTTATTCCGGAATGAGGGGACCCGGGTTCGAATCCTGGCGCGGATAAAAATGACAGAGAAATTTACTTCGCTATAGTTGGAATTGAAGAACAGATTCTCTGCTTTAGAAGGCCTAACATTGGAAGAAGCGGATATTTCTGAAGTTAACAGAAAAGTAACCAAAGCTCTTATGGAAACAGCAACAAAATTAGCTGGGTCTAAGAACAAGTGGCATGTGAACAAATTATCAGGTAAAACCAAAATGTTGTTGCAAAAAAGAAGAGAGATGAGGACAACTAAAGAAGATGTGACTTCCAAAGTGGAATATATAGAGCTATGCAAGACAGTACGAAAAAGTATCACTGCAGACGCAAGGAAATTCAACTGTGAACTAGTAAGGAAAGCAACTGAAAACAACCAAAGCCTAAAGATAGCAAAGGGACATCTCAATAAGGGAAGAAAACAGATTATGGCACTGAGAAAAGAAAATGGTTCTGTAACAAGAAATAGAGGCGAAATTTTGACAAGAGTGAAAGATTTCTACTCCAAATTATATGAAAGGGATTATACATGTACTCCAGACATCATGAAAGGTACCAGAGTTCTTCCAGTCCTCCCAGCAGAAGTTGCACATGCAATCAAGAACATGAAGCGGGGAAAAGCTCCAGGAGAAGATGGAATTACTGTAGACGTCATACAAGAAAAATGTGGAGAAATCGAAACAGTACTCGCCCAAATTTTCACTCCATGCCTTAATGAAGGGAAGATTTCTGAGGATTGGAACACCGCTACAATGATCCTGCTACATAAAAAAGGTGACATTGAGGATCTCAGGAACTACAGACCTATCAGCCTCTTATCAGTGGTTTATAAAATCTTCACTAAAGTTCTTTCACACCGCTTGAAGGTAACACTGGACATGGCTCAACCGAGAGAACAAGCTGGATTCAGGAGTGGCTACAGCACAATAGATCATATCCACGTACTGAGAGAACTAATTGAAAGAGCGAGGAAATATGAACTTCCATTGTGCATGACTTTTATCGATTATGAAAAAGCCTTTGATTCGGTGAAACCATCAGCAGTTACAATGGCCCTGAAATCCTGCGGTATTGAAGATGCGTACATTAATATTATTAATAACACCTATGAAAATGCAAGTGCAAAGATTCGGCTGGTTGAAAATACAACACCCATAGAAATTGGAAAAGGAGTGAGACAAGGTGACGCCATATCTCCGACGCTCTTTAATGCCACATTGGAAAATGTCTTTCAATCACTGAAATGGGAAAACAAAGGGATAAAGATTAATGGAGATTATCTAACCCACCTTCGTTTTGCTGATGACATAGTCATTTTGGCAACTACCCCATCAGAGCTGCAGAGTATGATCCAGGAACCTGCTGACAAGAGTAAAGAAGTGGGATTAAAAATGAACTTTCAGAAGACAAAAGGGATGTTCAATGCTTTTACAAGAAATGAAGATTTATCGATTGATGGAGGAAAGCTGGAGATAACAGACACGTACGTTTATCTTGGACAGTAGATATCAAGTGAGGGTCACATTGATGAAGAAATTAATCGGCGTACAAAACTTGCCTGTAGAGCTTTTGGAAGAAACAGCATAATTTTCAAGAGCAATATGCCATTATGTCTTAAAAGAAAAGTGTTCGATCAATGCATCCTTCCAGTGCTTACGTATGGTGCAGAGACGTGGACCTTAACTAAAAGAGACATACAAAGGCTGCAGACAACTGAAAGCAGCATGGAGAGGTGCATGCTTGGTGTAACCAGGAGAGAATTGAAGAGGAACTCGTGGATCCGAAAAATTACAAGAGTGGAAGAAATAATGATCAGAGTTAAATCCCTGAAATGGCAATGGGCTGGACATACTTTCAGAACGACAGACCATCGATGGACAGCCGAAATTTTAGATTGGATTCCAAGGGACAGGAAAAGACCCAAAAGAAGACCACATGGAAGATGGGTGGATGAAATTCGAAAGTATGCTGGAGTGACATGGAAGAGACTGGCACAAGACAGACCGTTGTGGAGGAAACTTGGGGAGACCTTCATCCAGCAGTGGATTGACAATGATGATGATGATGATGTCCTAGTAAATGCTTCAAATATTAAAATTTGATATGCATAGAAATAGTTGATATACAGTAGATTCCCATTAATTAATTGGGGAAATGCATTTATTTGGGACAGTTCTTGAAGAATATCCCGAATTAGCTCTTTGGGATAAAGCTTCACAAAACTGGGCCAGCACTTAACTGGGCCAAAGTGTTATAGTCCTAATTTACCAGAATCTACTGTACAGTGAAAGTTTAGATAAGAACATTCTTTTTGAATTAGTATAGTGCAAAATTCAGAAATTCATTTTGAAATATATTTTTAGTTTGTTCCACTATTAACATTTCTGAAGCATAACTAAAAAAAATAGATAACAGCAAATATGGAGAAAGATTAGGTTTTCTAGCTGTCCAGTGCCAATCATTAATTACCTAGTTCAAATCAATAGCTTTTTGACTTCAGTAGCTACATATGGCTTAAGTACAATGTTTGATTCTACATCACTTTAAAACTGTGCCACATTACATTTTTTAAATTACTTTCCTATCATTTTATATACCCTGCTAATTTCAAATTTACCTCCTCAGCTAACACCTTCTTCTTTGTCTCCTCTCCCTATAACTGAGTTACAAGGAAAAGAAAATTCGTTTTGGTTAAGCGCTAATGAATTTTCATTGAAAATAGTATCAATCATTATAAGCATCTCTATATTCACTGAAATAACAGAACAATACTGTTTCATGTAGCACACCTAATAGCCCTAACTTGACACGTTTTGAACTTAAAATTGGTATGAAATCAGATATTCAGATGGACTTTTTTGGGGGGCCACAATATTTTATATCAACCTTTAAACATTATCACTAACTTGTGATTTTGATTGCAACTGACGTGTTATGACTTGGCCTCCAATTGATACAGCCAGTGAAATTTTGAAGATGACAATCCGGTTTTTGGCGTAAATGTGACAAGGATGGTAAGTCAGATAATATCCAAAAACTTGAAAATTTTCATCGTCCTGGAGCGGAACTCGAACCCGCGTCTCCCAGAAAACGCACAGGTATGCTAACCACTACACCACCCAGAACGACCAAGTTTCAAGTTTCCGATCAATTTGAATATAACCAGCACAGGATTCTTTAGTCGAAGCAACCGGCATTCATGTTTAGCGAATCTGGAGGTTAAGAATCTTATCCCGTGTTTGCCCGGATTGTCAGATTCTTGTAATGCCTGTAATGTATTGCCATTCAATAAGTCCAGTATTAGATTTAAGAATTCGATAATCAGGAAAACAGTTTCTGATCAGTTTTATCATATGGCAAGTATCAAGGAACGCATGCATTTTTAATGTAGATTCTTGTTTCTGAATGGGAATAAAGGTGTCCATACTTTCTGGTGCGAAATTTGCTAACATTTGTTGGTTGTATGCACATCCATCACAAATAAGCCCAAAAACATTTATGCCACACTCAATTAGGTTCAATAATGTTTCTTTCACCAAACAGCTTAACATTGTCCCTGTTATTTGGCCCATCAAAAAATATGCTAATGGCATTTTCTGATTTCCTAAGACTTTAACAGCCATAACAACCAAAGTCTCTGATGCAACAGGAACAGAATCACTATCAACAGTTCCAGCTCCATAATCCACTACACCATGTTGTTATACTTTATACTTATGTTGTTATACTTATCACCTAGACATTAGCATCCCCATCTACCAGCACAAAAATTCACCAATGACGTTTTCCCATAGTGAGCAGATAGGTTTTATCAGAGCAGCACAACTCACCAAAAAAGTGAACTGCTTGGAGTACATTGGTGATGCTTTTAACTTGGGTGAAGAAGCATATACCGTGAAAGATGACCTTTCTGAGCAAATTGTTTTGAGCATACATCACATTCCTGAAGTTTTTCACCTGTGTGAAGAAGCATATGGGTTGAAAGACCACTCTTATGAGCAAATTGTATTGAGCATTCATCGTGATGGAAAGATGTTTTACTTGTGTGAAGTGGCATATGTCTTGCATTTAATAAAATAACTGTCAATATTTTGTTCGAACTATTGCAATATTTATTACAAACTGTAATTAATATTAATGAACTAGACTTTAACGCTATTACAAATTAACTGGTAGTATATTCCACTCAGATGAATCTTACACACTACTATTGAGTTAACTTAATATTGGACAGAAATCTTAAAATTCGTAAAACTGACTACAAACACTCACCTGTGAAATGAAATCCCACTTTGTTTGCTGTTTTCATTGTCTCGGGCACTGCAATTTATTGCAGAACAAGCTTTCACCATATTCGATATCTCGTAGCATACATAGACATAGCAGAACACTCTCTCAAACTGACCCGCTCAATCTGGCTTGTTGATGCCACGTCGTAAGATATAGGGGCTCGTTGATGCCACGTCGTAAGAGATAGGGGGCAGCCAATCTAGTTCCTTATATGATATCTGTGGTGATGACTCATGTTTCCCACCAACCTTCGGGTTGAGGATAGAAAGAGGAGGAGATTCAGACAAAAGAAAGGCATCACGAATGTGGGGTGGGAAGATAAGATATATCTGGAATCACAGTGGCGCTTATTTTCGCCAAAAACTGTTGTACGGCAACGCAGTGATATGGCCCTCTGCACCACTGAAAATGTGGAACACATGTGAACTCGATCGACATTGTTTTATTGCTTCAGTTTTCCGCTAAAATTGCATAACTTCATGTAACATATCGCGCGTTCTTTGTTAGCTCATTTTTTAGTGACCTTTGACAGTGATATACATAGTATTCATTAAGAAAGTTTACCTTGTTGTAAACGACGGGAGTAAACACGTTTAAATCTAATCATAGTTTGCATATCAGAAACAACTTTTATCGCCGAAACCAACGAAGACCCTGAAAAGCGAGCGAGAGAGAGAGAGAGAGAGAGAGAGAGAGAGAGAGGAAGAAGAATTAAATTACCCTGAGTTTCTTTTGGAAAACTAAGCAATATATGTTGGAAGAAACATTTGTATTTCCTAGAAAAGAAAAAGTTTCAGTCAACCCCTGCTTTAACATGTGTTATTTATACATGAACCCTAAATATAAAACAATCCAGAAACTGCAAATTGTGCAAAGGAAGATGAAAAGACTAATGTTAGGGATAATTTTGAAGGAAAGAAAAGGAAATACCGCTGTAATGTAACGAAACTGAAACATACTGTACAATGCCATTAATGCATGCCAAACTAATGAAATGGAAATTGGATGGCCATCTATCTAGCCTGAAGGAAAGATGGAAGATGTTTAGTGAAATGGCGTGAAAGAACCCTGAACCAGGGTACAGAAGAACAAGAAAACCAGGATAGAGACATGGTTAGATGTGATAAAGAAAATTGCAGTAGGAAAATGAAGTTGGATATCCAAAGACAAGTACGACTCGTCAAGAAAGGAGGCTGTTTTCATCCAGCAATGGCCGGAATCAGGCTGACAAGAAGAAGAAACCGATGCAAAGCAGGCAGTGTATAAAATGAAATGGTAAATTTGTTTTCCTGGGGCATAATTAAAACACAGCAACTCTAATCTTTTTTTTAGAGACAGTTTCTTTACCAGCACAAAGCTTCTAAACCTGCAGCACATTATTTAACAATCGATTAAGTTCCGGATAACTTAAGAAAAAACTTTTGCAATTCAATAACACATTACAATCATTTTTATTATCAATTATCGTGCTCAAACCTTCGGAAAATGGGGTTTCTTGGCTCTTTACGCAGTTGTAAAGAGCCAAGGAACCCTTTTGTTCTGGGGTTTCTTGGCTCTTTACAACTGCGTGCTGTCTAATGGGAAGTTGGTCGGTCGTTTGTTGGAGAGCTTTTGAGCAACAGGTTTGAAAAGCCGTAGCTCAACAGCCACAAGATTTAAGTTCAAATGGCAGAACTGGGGCATTGACAAGAAAGGTAAATTATTTCCAGTGCTAATCCTCTTTCGATTAGCACTGTTGCATCACGCATGGCACAAAGCGCCCCACATAGGAACGATAACTTTGGAAACGCTAGAGACAACAACGGAGTTGTACAGCAACATCGCGTTCGTACGAATTCATAGCAGAAATCACAGACATTGGATAAATGACAATTCAGAAAATCAGCGAAAGGTCATTCCACTAGTCGTGTTTGGTGGTTCCGCAGCCCACAGTGTGACCAGCGGTTTCATGTGCCTTGCAGGAAAGGCTACTTCGTGCGATTAACAGTTACTGCACACGGTTTACGAAACGTAACAAACGACGAGTTGTTTCTCGTGCTACATTTTTACAAAAATTCTCAATTAATAAGATTAGATTCTGAAGAATGGATGTGCTACAGTTTTGTTAAAGAACGTTTAGTATTGCTTGATCAGCGTTACTTAGGGAATTAGTTTATTTTTTCGGTGGCGTTAAAGATTTTATATATAAACGTCTGTGTGAGCTATAGATATCAATGTCATATTTTAATTTTTCCAGCGTTGTATCTTCTATAGCATGCAGATTCGCACGCTCTCTCCCTGTGACCGACTTAGCCACAGTTTGGATGTTCCCGACTCGAGAAGCTGGCACTCTCATGACTGAATGCGCGTATTTTTCGTATGACCGGTGTATGTGCGCTTGTAAACAATAGGCTCAACATTTAATATAAATGCTACTATCTTCATGAAGAGGATTTGGGACCCCTTCGACTTCTGCTTAAGTCCTTTAGTGGTGTGTTTCCCATGCTGTATGTTGGTAATGCATTTATTCTGAGGAGAATTGGTAATGCGAATCTTGTCGGTGCTCATTTTCCCACAACCGAATTTAAAAGTCTTCATGCAATCATCATAAGAACTACACTGTATGTCAGTCTCAGTGAACCAGCCCTGTTGTTGAGTGGTCGGAGACGTAGGTTTCCCACCGGCAGCCCGTGATGGAATCTTGGACGAAGCACGGATTGAGTATTTATCCTACGGTGCTGTCTGTCTCCTATGCGTATAACCATAGGCCTCAAATTAGGGACTGACGACTGCTTATAGCCCTCAGAGTAGCTCACGACGGCCGTTAAACCCCGAAACGATATTACTTTGATCATATCATGATCAAAATAAAAGACCCTCAAGTGGAAATAGGCTGGACGTATTGCTTGAAGAACTGACCGCCGTTGGACAGCTGAAATACTAGACGGGATACAAAGGGACAGAAAAAGAAAACACCTGGGAGATAAATGGATGAAATTGGAAAGCATGCCAGGAATAACATGGAAGAAAATGGTTCTAAACAGAGTTGTGGACAAGAGACTTGGGGAGACCTTTATCCCGCAGTGGATTGCGAATGTTTGATGATATGTTTGGGACAAAACTATCTCAAAGTTCGCGCCAGTGCCTTTTATGACTCTATCAGAAGAAGGTAAGCACGTGATTTCATGAAGAACATCACAGAAACATGCAGGAAATCCTATAAAATACCGCACAACGAAATATGTCTTTACACGGAAGCGCCCGTGCTGCACAGACAGTACAGCCCGTAACAGAATCCAGCGGAGAAAGCTCCCAATCCGACTGAACCGTAGCTGGCACTCGATTGATTTATGTACGGCACTTAATTAATCTGTTTGTTTAAGGAC
Source organism: Macrothele yani (assembly GCA_039090855.1). Classification (NCBI taxonomy): domain Eukaryota; kingdom Metazoa; phylum Arthropoda; class Arachnida; order Araneae; family Macrothelidae; genus Macrothele; species Macrothele yani. Next base: position 13,092,955 of record CM077017.1, on the reverse strand, counting down.
AGAAAATATTGCTAATTTAGGACCTTTTGTTCAAGGGAAAGGAAAGAACCAGCGCAGAACAATTCCCTTTCTGAGATAGCAAGTACATCAGTTTGGGGCTTTTCAGAAATCAAAGTAACTTGCTCTTTATCTTACGCCCTGTGCAGTTTTCCTTTCATCACAAAATGTCACCCGCTGATTTATCAAAATAATTCTTCGAAACATCGAGAAAAGTACAAGAATTTGAGAGCATCATTTCGTGAGCACTACATACATCAATGCTGTTGTGCAACAGTAAAGAAATAAGATGTCAGAGAAACTACGATTCCTTTTACATGCGCAGACATAACTGACTTAAATAATGAAAAAAATGCAAATATATTTGTTTCAAAAGTCCAAAACATAACTATACCTCGTTATGAATACTAGAACAAAAACTCAAGTTTCTTCCAAACGTTTAAATACTTGCAGGGAATTATTGGGCATTTTTACTAAAAAGAGAAGTACGATTTTCAGTGCGTTTACCGAATAAAATATCGAGAGATCCCGTAATCTTCTAAAATTACTTGCAAAATAAGGAAAAAATTGCTTTAACTTGAATATATGAGTGATAAGAGATAGAACAGTTTCTTTTTGCCTCCACGTTTTAAAGAAAAGATTTGAACCTTTCTTGTTCATAAAATAAAGCCTTTAAGCCATCTCTCTTTCGCTCCAGATATCTGTGAGACACTCAGTTTATAAAGAACGAGTAGAAGAGAAAAAGAAAGATTGATGCTCCTTAAATTACTTCTGTTCTGAAAATAGCTCCTCAGCTTTGAAGCGATAAAATTCTCATTGCATTTTAACCGTCCCTTGCTATATCGGTGCCTATTACATTGATACTGAAGGGTAGTTCAACATTCATGCTGATGATCGTACAATAGGGTTAGCAATTTATACTGCTTATAAATTGATTTTGAAATGTGTTACAATTTTATATGGAAAATTAAGAGACATGTTATATTATTATTCGTTGCACTGGAATTTTTACCTTAGAATCTTATGGGTCAGAGACAAAATTTCCTTTGGGGTAAAACTGGTTAGACGAAGAGCTTTCTGGTTTGGTCGTGGCCCTGTTCAGTTGATGTTCTATTTTCTAAATAATTATATGCGTATGACGAAAAATTAAACATCTGCTTAATGTTTTGAACGATATTATTCTAAACCACTTTTTTGATACTTTCCTTTCGTTAAAGAGCAAAAATAAAACATTCACATGTATCCACTATAAAACGTCAAAGCAACACTGCTCAATATGCATATTGGTGAATAAAATTATGTTAGTGTTTTCTGTTATATGACATATATTTTGTACAAATTATGGATCATATGTACATTTATTATGTAGCCATAAATATTTCTCAATTCATTTATTTACTCGAATTCAGGCGCGAAGCGTGCTGGTATCTAGTATTCGAAGTAGAAACAGATTTAAATAAGTAATTTATTCATATCTGAAACCGCAGTGCGATACCAATTGCCTATAAAGTCGTTTATTCCATGTTGGCCGTTGGAAGATATCGCGCCAGTCTGCCTTGTGAATGAGGAGACAGTGAAGCAATTGGCAATGTGTATTTCCAATTTCGATAGTAGTTACGAAACACAGCGAGTAGTGTTGACAGCGCTGCGCGCAGAATCGAAAATAATACATGAGCTCTAAGTCTCTAGAGCAAACGTTCGCTGTTACCATTTCAGGATTTGGTTACATGGTGCCTTTTTAGGGTGTGAATATTGTTTCCCCCTTTGATTTCAGTGCTTTTCTCACGTTTGTTTGATGATATAACCACTGCATGTAGACATTACAATTATTTAGCGGGTTATTTTTATTTATTTATATCTTCAAGCTATGTTTGGAACAACCAGAATAAACAGAGGTATTTTATCCCTTCGGATAATAGTTAATCAGAGTATTTTTTTTGAAGTAAATTGCTTGTGTGGTTGTGTTCCGTACTTCTGTAAAGAAAAAGTAAATTGCTTGTGTGGTTGTGTTCCGTACTTCTGTAAAGAAAAAGTAAATTTCTGAACATGGCATTTTTTCACGGCACCCATTGCTGCGGCTACCTTTGGCTGTACAACGACTGGAATGGTGCTAAGAACGTCGCGCATGGATGAGCTAATGGCAAGGCATCGTGTTTTCCGACGAATATCGCTTCAGTTTGCAGCACCATGATGGACGAATCCGTGTCTGGTGGTACCGCGGTGACCGGCTGAGTGTGTCCCGCATTATGCTGCTCCCTACCGGTCCGGCACCCGGCGTTATGGTATCAGGTGCCATTGGATTCCAATCCCGCACGCGCCTCGTCCGCATTATCGGCACGTTGAACAGCCATCGTCACATCACTGATATGTTGGAACATGTTGTTGTGCCATATCTTCAGGGACGGTCTGCTGCCATTTACCAACAGTATAATGCGCGACCACATGTGACACACAACGTCCAAGACTTCCTGCATCGCTACCATATGCCACGTCTTCCTTGGCCCGAGCGTTCCTCTGATATGGCGCCTATTGAACACGTGTGGTCCATGATCTCCAGACGACTGGAACGCCAGCGACCACCCCTGTCTACAACGGAGGAACTGTGGCATCGTATCGAAGCTGCGTGGACGCACTTCACCCAAACACACATACAACGTCTCTTCCTCTCGACGCCGGGCCGTGTAGCATCTGTAATTGCCTCCCACGGTGGCTACACCAGATACTGATTGTTATGCGTTCCCCTCGTCGCACCGCCCGGTATTCGTAATCGATTCACCTTTGTATCATCTGCCTTCTGTACAATAAATATGGCTTTGATATCTCTTGTCTTTCGTGGTGCTGCACTTTTAATGGCCAGTAATGTAATACCTGACACTGAGCTCTGTTAATTACTGTTATTCTTGTTCTTCAGATGAGGAAGGCAGCGAGTTTGATAAAGCCCAAATTACACTATCTACCAACAAGTAATTGGACACCCCTGCAATCGACGATATCTGCAGTCCTGATACACGACACGGCCGCCACCGCTAAATATCGTGTGGGAAACAACAACGCAACCAGTCGCATGCATGCCAGATGCCACGCAGTTCGGAGCTCTCTGACTTCGAGAAAAGTGTAATCGTCGGGTATCACAGAAATGGCCGATCCATACGTGACATATCCAGCGAGTTAAAGTACCCACTATCGACAGTGGCCTACGTGATTGGCAAGTGGAAAATGAGAGGTGACTGTCGGAATGTGCCCCGACCCGGCTGACCCACATAACTGGGAGTTAGAGACCGACGGGTGCTGGCCAGAAAAATTCGGAGGAATCGCACCAAATCGATGGGCCATATCCGCGAGGAGTTTCAACAGGCATCCGGGAGTGGTCTTTCGATGACTACCATCCGTAAGGAAGCCCATCTGCTCGGTTATCATGGACGTGCTGCCGCCCACAGGCCTTTGATCACCAAGTCCAATAGCACTGCTCGGCTAACGTGGTGCAAAGAACCTGTTTGCACTGTTCAACGGTCCCTATCGTGGACCGTTGAACAGTGGAAACAGGTTCTCTGGAGCGACGAATCAAGGTTCACCCACTACCGTTCAGATGGCAGGGTCTGGGTTTTAACATCTGCCTGGAGAACGCCTCCTGCCGGAATGTATTGTGCCAACTGTGAAGTTCGGCGGCGGTGGAATTATGCTATGGGGGTGTTTCTCCTAGTAAATCACGGGACCCTTGGCCGCAATTCCTGGTAGACTCAACGCCGAGACCTACTGCACCATTTTGGATGACCATGCGCTTCCTACGTTGTGGCAGTTTTCCGGGGTGGTACCCATGTGACTTTCAAGATGACAATGCCACCTGTCATGTTGCGAGGTCCACCGTGGCTTGGTATGGTGACAATGGGGTTAATCGAATAGACTGGCCTGCGCAGAGCCCGGACCTTAACCTTATCGAGCACCTCTGGGACGAGTTGGAGCGTCGACTTAAGGGTCCAAAATCGGTGAAGGAACTGACCTGTCTTCTCCAAGCCGAGTGGAAGAAAATACCGCTAGCCGTCGTACAACGCCTGGTTGAGAGTATGCCCCGGAGGGTCGCAGCTGTAATCGCCGCCCGTGGAGGCTCCACCAACTATTGAAGGTGAATAAACTTCGTTTTCCTTTGCTATCACAGGTGTCCAATTACTTGTTGGTAGATAATGTATAATGGCCAGATGTCTGAATCAGAGCATTTCCAAGACTGTAAGGCGTGTGGGGTGCTTACCGTCAGCCGTGCTTAATACCTTCAAAAAGTCTTCCTAGGAGAGAAAAATCACGAACCGCCGGCAAGGTGTGGGCCGACCTCGGCTCATTGATGCTAGAGGTTAGCGAAAGCTATCTCGTATGGTAAGAGCTAACAGAAGGGAAAGTGTGGTGCAGCTCGCTGGTAATTTGAATGTTGGTGACGAGAGTAATGTGTCATAGCACACAGTACATGGAGCCCTGCTGAAAAATGGGGCTGCGTAGCCAAAGGCCATTCAGAGCGAAAACCCCGGTTCACCGACGAAAGCGCCTACAATGGGCACGGGTGCATCAAAACCGGACTTTGAATGATTCGATGATTATCGTCTGGTCCCATGAATCTCAGTTTCTGTTGCATCATGTGGACCGTCGGGTACGTGTGCGTTGTTTACACGTGGAAGTCTTAGCACCAGGATGCACCGTGGGACGAAAACAAGCCGGTGGAGGAAATGTAATGCTTTGTGCAATTTTCTGCTGGAAAATCCTGGATGTAGGCATTCATGTGCAAGAAACCATGACGTCTACCACCAAGATAAACATCACCACAGACCAGGTACATCCTGTCATGGGAATGGTATTCCTCTAGTACTGCCTTCTTTCAGAAGAATAATGCGCCATGCAATACTCCCCGGGTTGTTCGAGAACAGTTTGCGGAACATAAAGAAGACTTCCAGGTATTGATCTGGCTTCCTTATTCCCCAGACATCAATTCATTCGAGAATGTGTGGTTTGTGTTGTAACAGCAAATCCTATCTGCGGCGGCTCAACCACGTTGCTTACAAAAGTTAAAGGATCTGCTGGTAACGTGTTGGTACCAGCTCCTATAAGACACCTTTAGAAATCTTGTAGTGTCCATGCTTCTCTGGTGAGAGCTGCTTTGGCGGCACGTGGAGGACCGATATCATTTTAGGCAGGTGGTCATAATGTTTTGGCTCTTCAGTGGACACTGAAGAGCAATTGAATTAGAGACCGCTGGCGTTATGCAAATATGGCGATGTGGGCGGCCCTGTAAACGGGAACGACATGATGTATGCAGCGATCCGACAATATAAGGAGTGATGCGACGGGAATCAGTAAGAGTCGGACGCAGTATATGAAGGATCTAAGCGCATTTGATCGTGGGCAAATTGTCGGGGCCCGACGAATGGGTCACTCCATCTCGGAAGTCGTGCAGGCAAGGGGATTTTCACGAGCCACTGTCACGAGTGCACCGCGAGTACATCGAATCCGGTAAAACCATCCCAGCAAGGGCCAAATGCCGTGGAAAACAGCGTGTGGATGAGCGGGGTCATTGTCGGCTAGCTCGCATTGTAGCAGCTGATAGACGGGCCACAGTGCAAGAAATCACTCGGCAATTTAACGCTGGTGCACAAAAACGTGTAACCATCCAGAACCATCTCCTCGCTATGGGGTACAGAAGCCATCGTCCCACGAGAGTACCGCTGCTGACCACACATCACAGGGTGCAAAGATTAGCATGGGCGCGGGAACATCGCCACTGGACCCTAGATATGTGGAAAAATGTTGCCTGGACGGATGAGTCGAGATTCACGTTGGTACATGCGGATGGCAGGACCACATGAAGCGATGGATCCTTCTTGCCAGCAGGGTGCTCTTCAAGCTAGTGGGGGTGGCATTCTCGTCTAGGGACTATTTACGTGCACTGAAATGGGACACCTGGTACGTGTGACATCGTCCCTCACAGGTCAACGTTACCGGGATATCCTGGACGACCCTTTGCCCCCGTTTGTGCGTCTTCAACATCCCACTGGGGACTTCCTCCTGCAACAAGGCAATGCACCGTGCCATCACTCATGAATTGTATCCGAATGGTTGGATGGACGACGTGACCTCACTTCCTTGGCCAGCTAGGTCACCTGACCTCAATCCCATCGAGCACATGTAGGATACCATCGAGAGAGATGTTCGAAGCTCTGACTACCCTCCATGAAATCTTCGTGAACTGTGGGAGCTTGTTCAAGGGTCGTGGATCCGTACGACTTCCCAACGCTTCCGGTGTCTTGTCGAGTCCATGCCGAGACGAATCGCCGCCGTCATCAGGACGAAAGCTGGTGCTACACGTTACTAGACAGGTATCTCTGATTCAATTGCTTTTCAGTGTATGTACAATGGTAATGTCTGTAACCCGAAAGTTGATGTGCAGTGAGATTAGTTTGCTAAGCTGATCCACAATGACAGTTGAATTGTGTATAATTGCAATTCTGCTGCTGGTATTCGTGATTCCAAACCACCGGCATGGCGCAGTTGATTAAATCGTTGTGTGGGAGGCGGATGTTTCTGACGGGTGTTTTAACCCCGGTTCTGCCGGCCATCTGGTCTGTGGTTTTTCCGGGGTTTTCCGAAGTGTCCACGTGTTTGGGGACGCGAATGCTCAGATGGTTCCCTCCGATACCAGCCCCGGACGCGCTTTGTTCTTGGGACCCCTTTCGCAGGGTGCTTGGGTTTACCAGACGAGTGTCGATGCTCTGGTAGTAAAACAATGTAAGACGAATGTAATCTGATACTCCATGGCATCAGGCATCTACGGGAATATTACCCATGGTTGTTGACGATTCATAATTCCAAACAAATTATTCTATAATGTGCGTGTCTAGATAACATAAGACAAGAGCCTTGTCACAAAACTTTGACTTGATTGTATCCCAGATTCTGGAAATTTTCTAAAATATTTTTTATAACCAATGCGCTCAATGAATTAGAAATAATAAAATCAGAAAAAAAAACACAGGGAAGGATTCCTCTTTCTTTGCAATCAGTTATTTTCTGTGAAACCCCTATTTGTTTGCTTTTACCGCCCTTTTCTGCCCAAATTGATAAGAGTTTTTTTTTAATATATCCAAGCACAGGATCACGTGTGCACAATAATGGTTCTCCAATTGATAGTGACATAGTTAAATTTACAAGACTCATGGCTGACTGTTTGCTCCGCTGCTTTCAGTAGAAATAGTGGTATTTGGTTGCGTGATAGTGCAGACGAAACCTTGGGTTTTCTGTCGCATGAAAAGAACTGCAGAAATGAAAAGACAATGCCCGAGGTACTTTGAACATAGGGAAAGAGGATCGTTATCGTGTTGGCAGACAGAACAAAGATACTGTGTTCTGAACTAAACTAAGTTTCCATCGTTAAAGCGGTAAACAGAAGGGATTTTGTGAATAAGGCTTTATAGTTATTTTTTCCGGCCACATTTTCTTTCGAGTTTTTACTACTATATACAAAATTTATTTGTTTCGCCATTTCTGCTTTTCATCGGCCCCAACTGAAAACACGCATAGAAAAAAACCGGAAAAATTAAATGACCTCAGAATAAGTGCCCTTGAAGACCTGTATGCTAAAAATAGAATTCCTTTTCATCCTAAAATAGTTCTATAGAGAAATATTTGTTTGACTTGAAGAAACACCGTTTTTATGTATAATAGAAAAGGTGATAGGAAGTCTTTCAGATTGCGGATTTGAATGTTACAAGATTTCCAAACTTTTTTTGCCTGCCCATTTTTTGCAAAATTTACGCCTAAATTTCCTTCATTGGACAAATTATTAGACCTACACAAAATGGGCAAATTATTATATACACTCCGATAAAAATATGCAAAGCAGAAGTATCTCAGTTGTATTTTCACCGTTTGGTAATTAATTAGTGAGGATTTGTTTTGTTTGTTGGTGGGGGTAAGTTGTGATCACCCATTGTTCTATAAATTGGGTCCGTGATGGGTGATAAATATTTTAACACATTATCAAGCAGGCGCTTGGTCAGAATTTTTTTACCTTATTTTCGTGCAATTAGTTATCGCTGCCACCAGTCCAGAATGAAAGTAAGGCCTGGACAACCTTATTCAGAATCGCCTTTTCAGAGGCGTGATGAAGGATACAAGACGATGTTGAACAGAACTGGTACTATTACTAAACACATATTTATTACCATCCAGGATATGCCGGTAGATGAGTATATACACTGAAGTGCCAAAAGTCATGGGATAGCAGTATGCAAATTTTTAACTGGCGCTGCCGTCGTATAAAGGATTAGACGCAGGCCACGGTTTTTAGCAGTTGCAAGGTGTAATCTCCTGAGTCAGGTTGAACAACCGCCAGTAGGATTACGGTAAGCCGACGTGAGTTATCGGAGTTTGAACGAGGCAAAGTAGTGGGATCCAGACGGATGGTGCATTCAGTTTCCGAAGTTGTGCGAACATTCAACATTCCTCGATCCACAGTGTCACGTGTGTACCCAGAATGCCTCATGGAAGGCATTACCACCCACCGTGGACAGAGCATTGGCTGACTACGGGTGCTGAATGACAGTGACAAGCGGCGTCTGACTAGGATTGTCTATGCTAACAGACAAGCAACACTGTCTCAAATAACATCCACAATCAAAGCAGGAAGTACCAGAGACCTATCCATCAGGTCAGTGCAGCATAATTTAGCGTCCATAGGATATATGGGCAGAAAATTCACCAGAGTGCCTTTCTTAACACCGCGACATCAAACACAGCACCTCACCTGGGCTCGTGAACATGGTGATTGGACCCTGGAAGACTGGTAACATGTAGCGTGGTCCTATGAGTCACGTTGCCAGTTGGTACGAGCTGATGGTAGGGTTCAGGTTTGGCGCAGACCCCATGAGGCCATGGACCAAAGCTGTCAACAAGGCACTGTGCACGCTGGTGATGGTTTAATACATGTGTCGGGTGTCTTTACGTGGCGCGGTTTGGGTCCTCTGGAACACGTCATTAGCCGGTAATCGCTTTGTTGCTCTGCTGGATGACCATTTGCAGCCCTTTATGGACTTCATGTACCCCAACAACGATGGGATTTTCCAGGCGGACAATGCACCATATCATCGGGCCAAGTTGTCTAAAATTGGTTCGAGGAGCGTTCTGGACAGTTTCGACGGATGACGTGGCTACCACGTTCGCTCGACATAAACCTAATAGAGCACTTACGGGACGTGGTGGAAAGGTCCATTCGTACCCAAGATCCTGCAGCTACAATTACCAGGGAACTGTGGGCAGCTGTTCAGATCGCATGGCTCAACATCTCTCCAGAAGTCTTTCGGCCATTTGTGGAATCGATGACACGTCGAGTTGCTGCACTTCGCCGGGCTAGAGGAGGTCTTACACGACACTAGGTACGTATCTCATGACTTCTGGCACTTCAGTGTTCAGTGATGGATGAAGTACACCGCTGGAGTTGTATACCGCCGGTGAATAAATGACAGTTGGTACCTTATTTTACAGTTCTGAAATTGAATTTCTTTTTGTCTATACATGAAGAAACACAGGTTTTAGCGCTCAGCATCATCAGCAGAATATTTGATACAATCATTTTCAGATACATATCGTGGAAACAGGATGTGGGAGTGGTACTCATGAGCTATTTACTTATTTTGGATTCCTAGACCTCAGCCTAGTATCTCGGTAACTATCAAAATTAAATACTAACCGCAGTTAGTACAAATTTACCCTAGCGACTCAGCCGCAGCTGAGCGCTAAAAAATAGGTCTCCAAATCCATCGCTCTGGATGACCTGGCCTCTTCTCTCAATGAAAGCTCTCCGAGAAGTCCCGCCCACAGTTCTGGCTTCAAGCGTCATCCCAACTTTCTTTGCGCCTGAACGTTGCACAGCCAATGAGAGGTGTGCATTCAAACCCCTTGTTCTTGACCTCCCTCGCTCTCTGTTTCCAATATTCCTTTCATGATATTTGCCAGGTTGATATATTTGGCTGGATTCGTCCTTCCCTGCTATATTTTTTTGGATTATATTTTTGGGTGGTCCTATGTTGGTGTGGTGTTGTATTAAATTTGTTCTCTGCGGGTATGAACGTATTAGTAGCTGCCACCATTCCAGAAGATGCGTTGCGAAGGATCACGCATTTGTGGTACTGAGCTTACTTCTTACATGGCATAACAACTTTCTTTGTATATACATTCCGTGACGGTTGATGAACTATTTACAATAATGGTTGAAAATATAACTTTGAGGGTAATACAAGCAAGTGAGGGTAATACAGGCAATTGAGGGAAGATATAACTTTGCAAATTTAGGGTAATACAGGCAAGTGGAGGCGGTGTAAGAGTCCGAGGTGCCCTTGTCTTACTTCTACGTTAACTTAAAACATCAACATACTAAGAAATAGTTCCTAAATGAAAGAAAACCTTAATGGCCAGACGAAACATGTAAACAACAGAAGTCAAACTTACGGAAAAGGTGCTTTATTCAGGATGTAGCAAACACATCGTAGCATAGCATATTGCACTAAACTCTCCACACACCACACAACTCTTTAACACAACGCTCTTTTCAATAATCAGTTTACAATCCAACGCTCTCAAGCAATAGATCAGTCGTCGTTTTTATCTCTTGTTCTTATCAAAACTCAGGCATACGTCACGTTCATTCAACCTCAATTGTGTTGCCAAAGGTATTCGTTTGAGAGAAAGATATCATGTTAAGAGTGAAGAATAACAGAATAAACTCAAGATTTACATAGGGAAAGAAACTAAAAAGGAAAGTGAATTTAGATGATCATATGATCATATATAGAGGATTTTAGGAAGGGGTGTCTGACCCCAGGTCTTAAACAACCCTTAGAAATAGGAAACTAGGAGATTTTGGCTAGAGCGCCCGATAGGAAAGTGACACGGAAGCGAAGTAGAAAGGGGGAGGAAGACGCCCTTATTTATTACCGGGGGCCAGTACCCGGGGTCCGACGTCTTAACGTGCCCATCCGACGCACTGCGGATATTTAATGGATCGAGCGTTCGTACCTGCCTGGGATCGAACCTGAGGCCCTTTCCGTGACAGTCACGAACGTTGCCCACTAGGCCACCCGCGGCCCACTTTAATTTTGAATATACGTCACAGTGTATTTATATGGGCTTTCTCGGGGACCCTCGTGTTTGTCGAGGATATCCACATACCGGCACAAGGTACGTGAACACTCTCGCCGGCCATCTACAGCCGTTCGTAACAAATCTGTTTCCGCACCATGTCGCCATCTTTCAACAGCACAACTCCACACCAAATACTTCTCGAGTGTTGACCAATTGCCTTCAGGAGCATTCAGGTGAGTTTACCACACTTGAAGGGCCCCCTTCGATCTCCAGAGCTCAACCCCATATAGAATTTATGGGACAAATTGGAAAGATCTGTTCGAACCCGCCAACATCCACTGGCAACTGCAGATGCTGTATACAGGCGCAAATAGCTCCTCCGTATTTTCAACACCTCATTGCTTTCTTTCAAAGATGTCTTGCTGCTGTCGTGATGGCAAAAGGTGGAGCAACACGTTATTAGGTAGGTATATATAACAATTTTTCCATTGAGTTTAGTATTTATATAAAATAATCTAAGCTGTTACAGAGCAAATAAATAGCAAAAAGCTGTGAATGATGTAATATACTCTCAATGTTCTGTTAAGATGTGTTTGTTTTAAGACATTAAAATTGGCCAGTGCAATTGGCCAGTGCATAATACACAGTGCAAGGATCTACGAGTATGAATTAAGCACTGAGAGCGTTGTCTTTCAATAGAACTTACAATATTTGACTATTACTATTCTGACTCTCGCCAGCCATCTTTCACCAAGTTACAGTTTTTCTTTGACCTGTAAACGTATATCACTGTTATTTCTAGTGTTATTTACATGCAACCGCATATACATATATTGCTTCGGGAAAGACTGCATAAGATACAGTCAAAACATCTTTGCCATTTTTATGCGAAATATGGCATTGTGAGCATTTCAGGATTTACAAAGAAAAGTATTTTTACCTTCTTTTCAACAATTCCTTTTAGCAGGGGGCACCACTGGAATTGGCGCTGTGTTATTCCAAACATGGTTTCTCTCTTGATGCTTACGCGAAAAGTAACAACTCTGTGTTATGAGACTTTTTTCTTTCACGTTTTGGTATTCAGTGTGCAAGAGTAAGATAGAACAACTTCCGTGTAGAGGTCGCTGTGTCTTCCATTTGTTAATCCGTACCACAAACCCCATATGACTCTTTCAGTAATCCTCTGGTGTGGACACGGACAGGAAAGGCATCATCTTCGGAATGCCGCAACAGCACATGTAGTGTAGCTAACTTTGGGAAGAAAATATTAAAATGGTTAAACTTTCATCTTTTTTATTATTGGGGGCTGAATGACAACCGCGAGTAATTCAATGGGCTATAAGCAGTGGCCTGTCCCTAATTTAGAGCCATTGGTTCCAGGAAAGGGAGAGAACCAGTGCCTTCAGACAAACACAACATCCATGCCTCACTGGAATTCGAGCCCTGACCCAACTACATTGGTGTGCAAAAATTAAGGACGAAGAGGAGAAATTAGCATAGCAGCGAAACGAGCACGCAGAACGGACCGAAAGACCACTCAGGAGATAGACTAGGTTCCGGTACGATAGGGAATGCGCATAAATGCAGCATGGCGTAAGGGGGGATGTCGGAAGGGTATAAAGCACACGGGCGGTGTACGCTCTGCAAATCGGTGAAAGCTGTAGCACGGTGTACATCGGTTTGAACGACGTCGAGTTGCTGCAACCGTGTGATATGGCCAACAGGCAATCTATTGGACGACATCTGGATGACTTTACCCGAGGTCGCGTCATTGGGAAGTTGGAAGAAAGTCGAAGCGTGACTAGTGTGGCCGAGGAGTTCGGGATCGCTCACAGCATCGTTTTACGAGCTTGGAGAGCATTTCAAACGACAGGAACAGCTGTCCGAGAGTTTAGAAGTGGTCGCCCACGATCAACCACGGCGGCGGACGACCGGTATATTGTCCTACAGGCGAGAAGAGACAGACGGCAGACAGCGGGAGAAATCGCAAGGCACATGCAACAGACAACTGGACGTCCGTTATCGCGTTTTACCGTGGCCAGGAGGCTGCACAAAGGTTGTCTATTTGCATGACGACTAGTACGGTGTGTGCTATTAACGCCTGCTCACCGGAAACGGCGGTTTCTGTGGTGCCAGGAACAAAAGAACAGGACACATCAGCAATGGGGTCGAGTTCTCTTTATGGATGAGAGCCGATTTAGTCTGACGAGCGATTCTGGACGTATACACATCTGGAGAGAGCAGGGAATACGCAATCACACTTTCAAAATCATCGAAAGGGACCGGTTTGGAGGTGGCAGAGTTCTCGTTTGGTGCGGTATCATGCTTAGTAGCCGTACTGACCTCCACATCTTCCAAGGAGGTTCAGTCACTGGTGTCCGTTATTGTACCGAGGTTCTCCTGCCTCACGTGCGTCTGTTTAGAGGTGCTGTGGGTCCTGAGTTCCTCTTCATGGACGACAACTCTACACCTCAGAGTACAGTGGCTGTCGCAGAGCTGTTGGAGAGTGAAGATATTCAACGCATGGATTGGCCCGGAAGGTCCCCGGACCTAAATCCAATCGAACACGTGTGGGACCTTCTCGGGAGACGCTTGGCAGCACGTCACCAGCCACCAGCAACGATTCTGCTGCTGCGATTGGCGCTACAAGTGCAATGGGCCGCGATGCCTCAACAGCTCCTTGACAACCTCATCCTCAGTATGGACAGACGTTGAAAATCCTGTAACGCAGTCAGGGGGGATCATATCCCTTAATTAAGACTGGATTTTTCTTGGCAGCCGCCTGTCACATGGACGTTTCTGTCTTCTGTCCAGTTGTCAGCAAAAAAACATGTCAGCAAAATCTTTGTGATTAACACTTGGATTTGGACGAACTAGTAAAAAATGTGTTAATAATTTCCCCAAGGAAAGGTTTATTAATCTGAATTTGAATGTGAACTCAAAAAATTGTGATCAAACCAAGACTAAACTTTCGTAAATTCATTCACACAATTCTGTTCTTTCAATGTTCAAATAAAATGATCTGGACTAGTACAGTAGATACATAGTCAATCGCAGACTGTAAAGCTCTCCTGTTTTTATAATTTCACGACTAACTATTGCGAAGGTTGCGCATTTTAGGTATGGTTCTCAGTTATTCGAGTCTGGTGTATGCCTGATTTCAGCTCCTTATAAAATCTTCAATATCAAAACGAGCTGGGATGAGAACTTATATTTTCATAGCCTCTTCAAGGAAGCGTTTTCCGAAATGTTCGCCTCCTTTACTGGCGAACATTTCGGAAAACAGAGGAGGCAACACAGGCGATGTCAAGCAGTTGCGTACCAGAGGATCGGCTGGTAAATATATAATAAAGATCGAGCAGCTGAGACGATCAGTGACAGTGGAAGAACAGCGTGTTTGTTTGAAGTTCTGTGTCTTGTTGCAGTATTCACAGGTAGTTGCACAGTCTTCTGCGTACAGTCGTGGGCCATGATGGCGCTAAGGAAACGGTGCTGCACAACTGGATGACACGATATAAGAAAGCCAGTGTATCACCCAAAGATGCTTAAAGATGGGGACTACCGATTTTGGTTTCCAGACAAGAAGACAAACAACGCATCCGAGAGGCTTTTACAGCAGTCTTGTAGTCTGAGTGTCAATGACCATACCATGACACTGGGTGTCTCTCACACAACGGTTTATACCGAGCTGACGGAAGATTTTGGCTTTATTAGCAAACTAGCAACGTGGTTAGCACACACACTAACCACGACGCAGAAGGAATTCCGCCCCGAAATTACACGGAGTAACCTTGCTTGGTATCGGAGCAATAGTTGGGAGCTCACAAGGTTTCTGTGCTTAGGTAAATCTTGAGTGGAATTTCTTTGCTTAGGTGAAGCTTGAGTGAAGAACACAGGCAAAGACATCAGTCATGGTCCTGGGTTGAGCCCGATACTTCTGCAACGTCTTTACCCCGTGCAAAAGTGCGTGAGCGTAAAATATTACTGCTCATTGGCATGGATTTTCGCCGAGTGGCTTTCTGGAAGACGCATGATGGGATCATCACCATGACATCGGAGTGGTATAAGTCATTTCGAGTGCAGCATATCCCGGCATGGGCACTTCGACATCATGTACAGCGACCGGTCGTCGTACAACACAAAACACTGCCTCACAAGACTCAGATTGCTCAGCTATTCATTGAACAGAACAGTTGAGTAGAGCTGCCCCACCTACCGTATTCACAGGAACTGAAACCCTGTTATTTCAACTGTTTTAGCCAGTCGAAAAGGGAAATGTCTGGTATTAGCTACAAATACAAACAGGATTTTGATATCCGAATCATAGAGATTTTCCACAGATTTAATGACACTGGTACTTTTAATGGTGTTCGTGAACTGCCCACAGTTTGGGAAAGAGTTATTGATAATAAGGGAAACTGCTAACAATTTCCCCCAAACATTGTGATCGTTGTTTTGCTGTTACGGGAATTATGGTGAATGAAAAGTGCTCACTTACTTCCCAAATGAACCAAAATATACACATGTTCCTTAGGAATGCAGCTTGAAAAAATCCTTGTTCTTTATATTTAAACGCCATTCAAAAGGTACAGGAGCAAAATTTTCTCATAGGGTTGTCCGATTAATCATTTAAAAAGCAGACGCTTTTTAAAGACCAATACTTCAATTTTACCGTTCTTGTGGTTGATGAAGACAACTCCGAAACTTAGTTATTGGAATCACCATTTTGTTCAAGTGTTCGTGCAATGTCATTCTGCTGAAGTTTTGTTTTGTTGGCTTCAAACTTTTTTATTTTTATTAAGATAGCAGAGAATGACAACAAGGAATTACTCGCTGTGATGCTTAAAAATTGCTCACTGGTTTTGGCATAGTCAGACGCATATAAGTGTTGGAAAAGCGCTTCTACATTTGTTCTGTTCGTTTTTTGTTATTTCACAAAAAATGAAGCGCTTGAGCTACCTATCATTTTTACTAGTTCACTGGGATCCTGAGATATAGCCGATTTAGCTGCTATTGCCTTTTTTAAAATGACGGAACCACACGAAAACCATTATACAGTATATACACCGACGAGCCATTACATTATGACCACTTACCTAATAAGTTGTAGGACCCCTTTAGCCCGCAAAATAGCTGCCACTCGGCGAGGCATCGATTCGATGGGGTGGCGATAGCTATCCTGGGGTATCTGGTACCATAATGTCAACAGCAGGTCCTCCAGTTCCTGTACATTTCGGGGTGGTGGTAATTTGGCGCGAAAACGCATTTCCAAGTCGAACCACGAATGTTCGATTGGGTTCATGTCAGATGAATTTGGAGGCCACGGCATTAACAGAAAGTCACCAGCATGTTCCTCGAACCACTCCTTGGCGATTCCGGCAGTGTGGCATGGCGCATTATCCGGTTGGTAATGGCCATCACTAGCAGATTTTCCATGAATGGGTGAACTTGATCCGCAATGATGTTCAGATACCTGACAGCTGTCAGGTATTGTGCTATTGGGATAGTGGGTCCTAAAGTGTCCCACGAAAACATCGCCCACAGCATAACACCGCCGCCGGCATGGTCCCTCCCAATAGTGCATCGAGGTGACATAGCCTTCGTTGGTAATCGGCGTATCCGCGCTCGACCGTCTACATGATGCCCCAGGAATCTTCATTCTTCAGACCAGGCCACTTTTTTCCAATCATCCACTGTACAATCTCGATGACCTTGGGCCCATTTCCTGCGTTGTTGGCGATGACGTGCAGTGAGCATGGAGACCCGGCTGGATCTTCGGCTACGTAGACCCACGCGCAGGAAGCTGCGATGAACTGTGTGCTGTGACACATTGCCCTGTTCACCACTGTTGTAGCTGCGGGTGATTTGTCGCACTGTGGCAATGAGGTCACTGTGAATAATACGCGACAGTCTCCGCTCCCCTTTGGCATGAATGAGTTGCGGACGACACACGGCTGGACGACGGTTCGTCGTTTGGCCATTTGTGCGCCACTTTTGATACGTACTCACCGCAGCGGCACGTGAACAACCCACAAGCCGCGCTGTTTCCGAGATCGTAGTTCCAAGGCGCCGTGCCATCACGAGTTGTATTTTATGAAACTCTGATAAGTTGGCAGTTTTCCCATTCTGATTCCGAACACTCTACTAACAGAAAGCCGTTTCTCGGGTTGTATATATATATATACACTGCTGGACAATTGCTAAGGACGGATCATAAACGGCTGTATAGCGCATAAAAAAGTAAGTGTGGTTGGATGCCAAGTGAAATAAAATAATATCAGAATGCCAGGACATTACAAGAAAGACAATTTATTGTGCTCTGAAATCCAGAAGGCTTTGGAACGTGTTCAAGGGACAAACAGGCCATTTTGTGCAGAATACGTAAACGTGAAAAAAATGCAATTACCGTCCGCAGGCGTTCCGGTGTAAGATGTCAATACGGGATATGGCCACCATGGAGGGCGATGCAAGATTCCACACGTCGTGTCATGCTTTGCACAACATTATCAAGCAGCTGTTGGGGTAATTTATCCCATTCCTCTGTCAGTGCACGGACGAGGTTGTCCTTGTTTAATGGAGGGCATTGGCGACCAGCAAGACTCCTCCCCAAAGCATCCCACACATTTTCAATGGGATTCAGATCTGGAGAACGTGCTGGCCATACGAGGCGTTGAATATCCTCGCTCTCAAGACACTCCTGGACAGCGACTGTTCGATGACATGTTGCGTTGTCGTCCATGAAAATGAATCTATCACCGACAGCACCACGGAACATGCAAACATGAGGTAGCAGAACATCATTAATGTATCGTTGGCCAGTCATAGTCCCAGTTGGAAGCACATAGAGGGACGTACGGCCATTGATCATGATGCCAGCCCATACCATGACACTACATGTCGGATATCGGTCCCTTTCCTGTATTTTCGCTGGACAATATGCAGTACCACTATCACGCCAGATCAGTTGTCGTCGACAATCAGACGATAGACTGTATCTACTCTCATCTGAGAAGAGGACAGCAGACCAGTCATTGTCAGTCCAATTGCGATGTTGATGGCACCATTGCAAACGGGCGGTACGGTGACGTCTGGACAATGGGATGCACACAACAGGACGGCGGGCGTATAGTCCTCCTTCATGCAAACGTCTGGCGACAGTTTTTCGGGAGATCCGCTTGCCAGTAGCAGCCATAAACTGATTTGCTACCTCACTAGCTGTGCTGCGCCGGTGTCTTTTTGTTGATAGCACTATGTACCGATCTTGTGCAGGTGTCGTGCTGCGAACACGACCTCCCCCGTGACGTTTGCTACACTCTCCATTTGTTTGAAATGATTTCCAAAGCCTTGAAACAACACTGTGGCTGACGTCGAACTCCCTGGCAACATCTGTTATTTTTCGTCCTTCTTCAATCTTGCCAATAATACGGACACTTGTAAAATCATCTAGGTGATGTCGGGAAGACATACTGAAAATTGCAAATTCGTCAATTGATTCTTTCCCTTTCAACTTTGCGTTTGAACAACAACGGTCAATACGCGTCAAATCCTTTATATCTCTTATCAGCGCTCTGACGTCACGAACAAGTTCGGCAATCCAAAATTTGCATACGCACAACACGTCTTACTGTATCCCGCACTTATGCTAATTTCCACATTTTCCTGCCTTCCATTTTATGGTTGCTATCGTTGCTATTGTCATCCGTCCTTAGCAATTGTCCGGCAGTGTATATACTGCTGTGTGAACTTTACCTGCGCCACCGTTCGGTCTCCAGGCGCGCTCATTTCTTTAGGCTGGGATGGTCATAATGAAATGGATCATCGGTGTATTCACCGCTCAGCAACGAAATCGTAACATCGAGAAGGAGTTGACGTAGTAGATACATGCGAGTCGCTTTAGGTATATGAGGTATGCAAACGATCAAAGTTTCGCCGCGATGAGTCATGTGGATAGCAGCTAAGCGTTGCACGTATGGGCTCGCCTTATAGTAAGACAGACATTTAAGTTCGAGAACGTTCGTCGAAAACTTTCAGAATATCCCATTGATATGCCGATGGGACACCTACGTTCAATTAACTGACAAAGAGAGTCAGAGGATCGTCGTTATGCAAAGAACTGGGTCTCAGTTTAGGAGCGATTTTGACACTGGTATAACAAAGTGCAAAGTGGCTTGCTACTTTATGTCACAGAACACCGAATGGCACGACGGGAAGGAAGTGGGCCACAGTACGTGCAGATTGCGTACTCCGTAGACTATTCTCAACCCGTTCACTAGTACGACCGTTCTGCAGCGTGACCTACTACCTGCTACGGGTACAGAGGTATCCACTCAAACAATGTGATGATGTTTACATATCGTGAGACTATGGGCGAGATGCACTTTGCGGAACCATCACATTGCTGCCAAATCACAGATCCGGTTGTTGGGAATGGTGCTGAGAGAGACAATACCGGACTGTGGAATTGAAGAACATGCTGTTCAAGGGCTAGTCCAGGCTCTATTTTGAGGCCGTACGTTCATATGGCGCCATCACTATCTATGACATGCGGATGTGTGGAATCAAATACAACAGCAGGACATGAGGGTGGAATCCGATACGACAGCAGGACATCTAGAATCCGATACGACATCAGGACATCTGGAATCCAATACAACATCAGGACATCTTTTTCCTACATTTCAGGCTTTGTAGGGGATACGTTCATATAATCGTGAATCCCGTCGTGTATCCTTTTCTTGCCACCACCGCAGAAAAGGTCCTGCACCAGCACAACGCAAGTCTGCACACTGCTCATGCTACAAGGGACAGTCTTCAGGGCGTGGAACTTTTACAACGGCCATGAAACTCACCGAACTTGTCGCCCATCAAGAAGGTGTGAGATGTTACCGATCGCCATCTCAACTGGCTTCCTCTGGCAGCGAAACTTCAATAGCAGCATCGCTGGTTGGTGGCTGCGTGGAATACCATATTCCACCGTACTATTGATGATCTCGTCCTCAAGCTTGTATGCAGCCCACGGTGGACAAATTCTGTGCTGAAGAATCCTGAATAAAAGCAGGTATGCTGCTTTCTCACATTTTTTTATATGTTTTTGTCAGCTCTTTACGTCGTATGAGTTTCATGGCTATGCGTTAAATACTTCTCGGTGTTACGATTTCCATGTTGAGCGGTGTGTGACTAATTTTTCTCTAAATGCTTTGGCACCAACGTAGGAATTTTCTTGCAATATTTTGCTACGACGCAATTTTTCTTTTACTTTGAAACAGGATTCATTTAGACAAGTGACAAAAATACCCTGAATTTTTTAGGGTAAACAAATATCTTAAAACAAACATCTGGTGAAAATAAAAATCATCACAGTGCCATTTCAAGCCATGCAACAAGCTGTGAACATGCCCGACATGCACTAACGCGCCAGCAAACATAAATTTCGATGCCTGGTTTTTCATTTAATTGAACATTCCACGAATCAGTTTTGAATGCTTTGATACTACAGCAGTCACTATCGTTAAATAAGAGCATCGAGGCAATCGTCTTCTATTCAAACAAGTTTGCTTTTACGCTCTGTCAGTTTATTTTCCAAAAGTTTCTGCTTCGAAATTCATTCTTTAGATTACACATGCACGTTTAAAATTGCAGAAGAGCGATGTTAACTTTTCCTTCAAAACGCTGCTGAATAACTTTGCTTACGATGCAAGCAAAACTTTAATTTAAGCTTATCATTCTGATGCTAGGATTTGGAAGAATGTTCACCACTAAAGCTCCTTCATCGATCCGCCGCAAAACGTTAGAACCTGTACTCCCAAAAGTGAATCCATCTCTCAGGCTCGTAGTTGGGGTTTGGATTAGCTGCTACACAGTGAACATTTTCTGGTTCTTCAGTATCTTAGGTAACGAATATCGCTGTACTCCAAGTCCCATGGGACATCGAATCGCCCATCGTAAGACGGTTGTGGAACACCTGTTCGATCAAAAGGATTACATGGAGCATGTTTATGGAGAAACTCCTGCTTTTATTCCTCAGCGACTTCATCTGCAGCCTCATTTGCCATTAATGTGCAGAAGTGAAATGCACCATTGACGTATACATTTAAAGGAAGCATCAAATGAAAAGGAACCCAAAGGAACTGAAAAGTGTGAACTCTTGAGTCGCGAAAGAAAGCTGATTTGCGATATTATTCTAAGGGTAGTAGACACCTTGGCTATTTCTTTGAAATGCTTGTTTCAGCTTTCATTGAAACTCTGAATAAAGGCATGCTTTATATAGCTGCACTAAAATGTTTCATATCTCAATGACTTTTGGAGTTATCTAAATATGTAAATATTAAACACAAGTTAGTAAATGAAAGCAACGTGACACTATTTCACTTCGTATGCTTCATAAGTGAATTCCGTGTGAAATTGCGCTGCATTAGCGTCTTTGTCCTGCAGCTTAACTGAGTTTAGAGACGTCAGTTAAACTATTCTATGCAAAGATATGTAATTATGGCAACATACACCGAGTGATCACTGAAATATAACCGCCACTATCAAAAGCGGATGCGGCCCTCTGACCACGTGGTTTCCACGAGGGCGCGATTAGTCGACCGAAGTAGCATATATAAGGTGTGAGTGGAGAAATTAGATAATAAAATTAGGAGCGTCATGGGTAAACGGAATGACTTATTGGACTTTGAAAAGGGACAGATTGTAGGAGCTCGGAGAGAGGGTGCACCGATTTCCCAAACAGCTGAAGTGGTGGGTTGTTTGCGAGTCGCCATAGATAAAGTGTATCAGGACTGGCGTGAAAATAACCAAACCGTACCAGCATTCAAGACGCACACGTCCCAACTGCCTTCGGCTTCTTATTGAATCGATGCCACGTCGGATAGCTACTGTACTGAGGGCGACAGGAGGATCTTCGAATTATTAAGTAGGTTGTCATAATTCAATGACCACTTAATTTATGCATTCAGTAGACAAAACATTAGAGATAGGGATTATACGCAGTTCACATCGGCATCCCCACGCAGTGTGGAACAGATCCAAACCGAACGCAAGCGATAAATAGGCGGACAGAAGGCCTTCTCAACAGTGTATCGCAATCAACGAACATGGGTAAACGTGGTGATCTGATCGACTTTGATTCTGGACTCATTGACGGCGCAAGACAGATGGGTCATTCTATAGCCCAAGTGGCAAGAACTCTACGGTTATCGAGGGCAACCGTATGAAGAGTGTGCCGCGAGTACACCATCGACGGACGTACCGGCGCAAAGAACAAGCAGTGGCCGAACCTCACACCACTGATGACCGTGGTCGACGAGGACTATCCAGGCTCATACAGACCGACTGCTTGGAAACGGTGGAGCAGATTACATCGAGGTTAAATGTAGGAGGCTCAAGCAGCTCCAGCGAGCGAACGGTACGACGCATGCTACATACCCTGGGCTGCGGGAGCCGACGCTCTACTCGTGTGCCACTGTTGACTGCTTGTCATCGGACATTACGCCTCGCCTGGTGTCAGGAATATCAAAACTGGACCTCTGTAGAGTGTTGCTGCATAGTGTGGTCAGATGAATCCCGTTTTCAGCTGTTCCGAGCTGACGTGAGGGTGCGTGTGTGGCGTCACCAGTATGAGGCCATGACCCGTCGTGACAAATAGGCTCCTTTCTAGGCGGTAGAGGCTCTGTGATGGTTTGAGGAGCATTCTCAGGGGACACATCAGGTCTCTTAGTGTGTCTGGAGAGGTCCTTAACCCCTTGCGCTACCGGCATGTGCTGGTTGATCACCTACAGGCTTTATCTGCAATCGATGGTCGGCTTCAGCAGAACAATACGTCGCCTCACCGGGCCGCAGCCACCCAAACATGGCTCGCGGAAGACATATCTGAGTTTGGAGCAGTCCAGTGGCACCAAAGGTCCTCGGATTTTAACCCCGTGGAAGCTCTTTATTGGATGTAGAGGAGCGGAACATCAGATCCATGTATCCTGAACAAACATCTTGGGTGGTGTTGTGGACAACGCTGCAACAGGCGTGGCTGGCAGTACCTCTGGAAACCCTCTGGCATCTGGTGGAGTTGAGAAAATCAGATCCATGGATCCTGGACCAACGTCTCGGACGGAGTTATGGACAATGCTGCAACAGGCATGGCTGTCATTACCTCTGGAAACCCTCTGGCTTCTGGTGGAGTTGAGAACATCAGATCCATGGATCCTGGACCGACGTCTCGGGCGGAGTTGTGGACAATGTTGCAACAGCATGGCTGTCATTACCTCCGGAAACTTTCTTGCATCTGGTGGAGTCGGTGCCTTGGCGTGTACAGGCTGTTATTCGCACTGGAGGAAGACCAACACGCTATTAGATAGGTATCTCTAATGTTCTTTTAACATTTAATGTATTTCTTAAAACAGAAATCTTTAAAACTTTATTTTTATTTTTAATATACTTGTTTTGGTGTACAGAATGCGCGTGAAATTATGTTTGTGAAGTCCTCCGATAAGTAATTTATCTACGTAACTTAAAGCTTTGAACTGATTCAGTACGTCGTCTTAGCTGATATCGTAATACATTAGCATGAGTTGAACATAGAAGTTCGTGGTAGAAGAAGCTGATAATGTTCCTCTATGTGATGGAATAAAAATTTCTAAAACAAAACTTCGACTTCCAGAAATTCAAATGAAGAGTGTTACTTTGGTGCAATTTCAAATTTGCAAATTCCTGAATCTCGGTGGATTGCATCGCGAGTTTCTGAGACGAAACTGGACTCAAGAGAGGCCTCGTTTAAAGGGCACGCATTTGTCATCTACAACCAATGTATAATAAATGCAAATTCACTGCCAGAAAAAATGCCAGGTTTCTGCAAAAATCCTCTGATTAAATTAAATATTGAAAGGAAAGTCACTAAACCCCTTTCCAGTCATCAACAAAGTTAGCAGAAACGGAAAAATGTTAAAAACATGAAATGTTAATATAATTTTCGGCACTTGAAATTATTTCTGAATGCTAAACAGACTGAAAATATTTTTTTCACCTTACATGGACTCTGGATAAATACATTAAAGGAGGGTTTCTATTGAACAATGAGTGAATAGATTTGTTTATTGAAATAAATTAGAGGGAATATCTTAAAATCTGGTATATTCGTCCAGCTTAGAAGATTTTTATCTGATTGCGGCCTTGGCTTTCTGGTGTGTTTTACATATCTGAATACATCATGTTATATGAGGGTCAGACAAATGCAGCCACACTGCCGGTGTTTTCCCCGCTGCGGCGCTGTGTTTCCCACATCTGAGTTCAGCATATTATACACCGATCAGCCAAAACATTAAAATCATCTCTGCGTTATGCAAATAACCGCGCGTGCAGCCAATCAGCCTCACGTGCTAAGGTCGCGAATGATATACTGTATATTGAAATAAGGAGGAATTGTGTTAAAAGTATATGCAGAACTATAATAGTTCTGTGTAATGCTGAATTACACAGAACTATTAATTACAATAGCGGAACTCTGAATCAGGCGTAAAAGCTGATTGCCACATTTAGATGTCGGTCAAAAGGACCAGTTAAACTTAAAATAGCAACCAATTAATAGTCAAGAATATTGGTGCCATTTATCATTTATTAAATTGCTTTGTGCTGTGCAGAAAGAGTAATCTCTCGGCCTTTTTTTTGTGGATGGTGTCAAACCTATTTGTTTAAGTGTTTGCCCTAGCGTTTAGTCTTCGCGTCCAGAACAACGTCTCGTGATTGTGTATGCAAATGTATTCTTGTCACTAAAATCGGTACGCTACAAAAACTTGCGGCAGAGGTAAAATAGCAGGTGGTCGCTATAAAGATAATTATGAGTCGTGGAGTTAAATACTAGCTCGGCCACGGTCGCAACACTGGTCATTAAACAGAAGTCATCGCTCTTTCTACGTTTTTATAAGCACATCACGGAAAAATTCTCATCGGCCGCCACCTGGAATCGAACCAGTTAGTCGTATGTGAGTCTGGAAAAATTCGAGGCCGCTGTGGTGCAGTGAAAGCCTGGGTTCGATTCCCAGTGGCGGCCGATGAGAATTTTTCCGTGACTCACTGATAAAAACGTGGAAAGAGCAATGACTTCTATTTGATGTTCCTGGTCCACGTCACTTGTCTGTATTAACACAACACTGGTGCTGCGCGTTGGGATAATTTCCACAACAATATAATACCTGGGTCAGAGCTCTCTCAATCAGTATTTCATTTCATCATAACATGGGAAAAGTAAAGGATTTATCTGATTTTGACAAAGGCCAGATCATTATGGCAAGACACCTTGGTCAGAGCGTCTCAGAAATGTAGACGTTGGTAGGCTGCTCACACTATGCAGTAATTAGTACCTATCAAAGATGGTCCGAAACGGGTGACACTTCGAGCCGTCAACAATGGGTGGGCAGGCCATGCCTCATTGATATCAGGTCAGGCTATCTCGTCTTCTCCGCAGCAACAGAAGAGCTATTATGGCTGACATTACTAATAATCTAAATTCTGATGAAGGTCCCAATGTGTCCGAACATACAGTTCATCGTATGATCTTGGATATGGTTCTCCGCAGCCGCAGACCCATTCGTGTGTCTATGCGTACAGCCGTTCATTGTCGTCAACGTTTGCAGTGGGTACGTAATCATCACAGTAGTCTATTCCAGGAGCGTGGCAAAGAATGTTAGGGCTCTGGTGCAGAATCATACAGTGAGTCCCGCTGTTCCGTAGAAACACCGCGCTGTTATGTCTGATATGCCTATACGTATTGCTGCGTAGCTCATGATGCAATCGAAAGTATAGGTTGCAGAATAAGAATATAAGGTTGTGTTACATGGCTTGGTACTGAATTATATTTCAGTGCCCTGTGTCAAGAGTCCGTTGATGCTTCGCTTGCGGAGAGTTTTTGTTTCGGGAGTTTAACCCGTATTTTACCCGACTGGAGCAGATAAATGAAATATAAATTAAATATCGACTAAAGTTATAACTCACTCTTGCAGTGCGGAAAGCGTTTATTCAGTTGGTATGGGGAAGGTCTCAAGCATTGTCCGTGATTTCCAATCATTTTCTATATTATTATTAACACGTTGATCTCCTTCTCTCGCGGCCAGAATTCCTTTTTCTAATCATAAGCGTTCATCCCTTTTCCCCTTACCTCGGTTTCGCACCGACGAGAGAGATTCCTCGCCCCCCGCTATCTCTTCACTTCCACCAACAGATTCCTCTTTTCACTTGTCCCAATTTCCTTGGCCGCCCCTGTGGCGCAGTGGTCTAAGGCGCTGGCTTCTGATCATTCGTCCGTAAGGGGTCCGGGTTCGAATCCCGGTCAGGCATGGATGTTGTGTTTGTCTTACGGCACTGGCTCTCTCCCTTCCCTGGAACCAGTGACCCTAAATTAGGGACGGGAGACTGCTTATAGCCCATTGAGTTGCTCACGGTGGTCGTTTAACCTCAAAAAAAAAAAAAAAAAAAAAAATTTCCTTGAAGGCGCAGATGTTCCTTCACTGGCTTCTGTGACACCTCTGAGATCATTATCTAGCTCATTCCTCTTACAACGACGAAACCCATAAATCTGACTTTCCCTCGGATGGGACGTTGAGAAGTGAGAGCGAACCCGATTTACACAGCTGCATCGAAATTGGGAAAAAGGCACTAACAAAAAGGAAGATGACTCAAGTTCACTGTCCTTAAAATGGTTACCTAAGTTCCCTCCAGACAAACATTGATGCTCAGGTTACAGTTGTCTATTCACCAATATTCGGATCAACCCTAAAGG
The DNA here is from genome assembly GCA_039090855.1 of Macrothele yani. Taxonomy (NCBI): domain Eukaryota; kingdom Metazoa; phylum Arthropoda; class Arachnida; order Araneae; family Macrothelidae; genus Macrothele; species Macrothele yani. Next base: position 13,066,086 of record CM077017.1, on the reverse strand, counting down.
AGAGATGTCATTGTTTTCTCAACACTGACCGACACACGGTTACACGGACGTTGTTATCAATATGGCAGCTGGTAGCTCACTGATTATGTAACCGCCTACAACATATGGCGGCATGTTAATGATCAACGGGACAGCGTGTGAGATCGACAGTCAGTAAGATTAAAAGCGACGAATCGGCAATAAGGGGGCTTACCGTAGAATACGGCTCAAACGAGTGAAAGAGAAGGCAAGAAAGACATACATGCTTGAATTTATTTTCGTAATAAAAATAGCTGATTCAATCTGACGATCGGAGAGTGTTCAATAAGCGCAATAATGCACGATAATTATATTACCATTATCTTCCATTGGATTACTGTGGATAAATTATGTGTCTCACTTTTGAGAATATCATACAAATGTCTTTCTGCAACTAGACAGAAATTGTAAGGTTATTGTCGTAAAGTTTTCATTACTACCATTTCGTCCTTTCCGTAGCTTATCGTTAGCTGGCAATGGTCCCCTCCACCGGCTGGGCCCTAGTACATCTGCACCACCTCGCTCTATGGCAGCTATGCCTCTGGTCTATTCCCAACACTGTTTGTCTTTGACATCAGTAAAAGAATACGGGAAACACACATTTCTAGGGAAGAGAAAACACCGCTGGAAGATAATGCACATTCAGGACAAGTCAACATAAAGACGATGCTGCCAAGGAAAATGAACATTTGCACGGTAATAAGCCTCTTATTGACGACGAAACAGAACGGGAGAGCAGCACTAACCATGAAAATGAGTGTGTAATACTACAGTATCATCTGCACACCACGAGGCTTGAGGGCATCCCAAAACCTTAACGGATGACCAAAGGATATCACGTATGGGTGCTTGATTAACATACGCCATACACTGAAGAGCAATTGAATTAGAGACAGCTGGCGTTATGCAAATATGGCGCAGTGGGCGGCTCTGTAAACGGAAACGACATGACGTATGCAGCGATCCGACAATATAAGGAGTGATGCGACGGGAATCAGTAAGAGTCGGACGCAGTATGGGTAAGACGAAGGATCTAAGCTCATTTGATCGTAGGCAAATTGTCGAGGCCCAACGAATGGGTCACTCCATCTCGGAAGTCGTGCAAGCACTGGGAATGTTACGAGCAACTGTGTCACGGGTGCACCGTGAGTACGTTGAATCCGGTAAAACCATCCCAGCAAGGGCCAACTGCCGTGGACAACAGCGTGTGGATGAGCGGGGTCATCGTCGGCTAGCTCGCATTGTAACAGCAGATAGACGGGCCACAGTGCAAGAAATCACTCGGCAATTTAACGTTGGTGCACAAAAACGTGTAAGCAGCCACACCATCCAGAACCATCTCCTCGCTATGGGTTACAGAAGCCATCGTCCCACGAGGATACCGCTGCTGACCGCACATCACAGGGTGCAAAGATTAGCATGGGCGCGGGAACATCGCCACTGGACCCTAGACATGTGGAAAACTGTTGCCTGGACTGATGAGTCGAGATTCACGTTGGTACATGCGGATGACAGGATACGAGTACGGCGCAAACCACATGAAGCGATGTATCCTTTTATCCAGCAGGGTACTCTTCAAGCTGTTGGGGGTGGCATTCTCGTCTGGGGACTGTTTACGTTGACTGAAATTGGACCCCTGGTACGTGTGACATCGTCCTTCACAGGTCAACGTTACCGGGATATCCTGGACGACCATTTGCTCCCGTTTGTGCGTCTTCAACATCCCACTGGGGACCTCATCCTGCAACAAGACAATGCACCGTGCCATCGCTCCCGAATTGTATCCGAATGGTTGGATACGACGTGACCTCGCTTCCTTGGCCAGCTAGGTCACCTGACCTCAATCCCATCGAGCACATCTGGGATGCCATCCAGAGAGATGTTCGAGGCTCGGACCCCCTTCTATCAAATCTTCGTGAACTGTGGGAGCCTGTTCAGGGGTAATGGATCCGTATGGCTTCCCAGCACTTCCGGTGTCTTGTCGAGTCCATGCCGAGACGAATCGCCGCCGTCATCAGGGCAAAAGGTGGTGCTACACGTTACTAGACAGGTTTCTCTAATTCAATTGCTCCTCAGTGTATGATCAAATGTATCCGAAATCCCCTTTTGAGTAGTGGATTTGCACATATGTATCACAGCAATGGCACGTAAAAGTGTAAAAAGACGCATGTGACCTAGTAAACATCATAGACAAACATGAATAATAAAATGCTCCACGACGTACGGCAGAGCTAAGTGACTTTCAACGTGGCACGGTCATGGGATGCCATCTCAGCCGCAAATTAGTTTGGAAAATTTTTGCTCTTCTGCATCTACACCGCTCAACTGCCAGTGATGTTATTGTGAAGTGAAAAGGCCTTGGAGCAACAACAGCACAATCGCGACCTGGGGCAATGTATGTAGAATGTCAGAGCGGGACTGCCGTGTGCTGAAGAGGGTGGTGCTATATATTCACCTGTCATCGGTTGCGACATTCACCACTAATTTCCAAAATGCCTCTGGAAGCAACATCAACACCATACCGGTTCGTCGTGAGATGAAGGGAATGGGATTGATTCCACGGCCAAGCAGCGGCAGACAAGCCTAACATCAGCAAGATCAACGCCAAGCGTCGGTTGGAGTGGTGGAAACACGGTCTTTGGAGTGATGACTAACGCTTCACCATCTGGAAATCCGACCGACGAGTCTGGGTGTGATGAATTCCAGGTGAACGATACCTTTCCGACCGTGTTTTTCCAACTGTGAAGTTCGCTGGAGGAGGCACCATGGTCTTGGGCTGTGTTTCATGGTTTGGGCTGTGCTCCCTAGTTCCAGTGTCCGGAAATCCTAACGCTGCGGCCTATAATGACATTTCCATTCGATTCTCAATAAATCTGTGATCACAGGATTACGGCAATAGTTTGGTGAAAGCCCTTTCCTTTACCAACAGAAGGATGCTCCCGTCAACAAAGCGAGGTCAATTCAGGAATGGTATGATGAGATGAGTGTGGATGAACTTTACTGTCCTGCACAGAGCCCCGATTTCAACCCCCGGGATTAATTGGAACGCCAACCACGAGCAAGGCTGAACCGTCCGGCATCGATTCGATGATAGACCTGACTAATGCCTTTGTGGTAGAATGGAACACAGTTCCTGCAGCAGCGTACCAAAATCTAATGGAAACCCTTCTCAGCAGAGTGAAAGCTGTGATAGCAGCAAATGTTGGACCAACTGCATATTAATTCCTTTCCTATTATTGGGAGTTTATGGACAGGCAAGTGTCCGGATACTTTTTGATCACATAGCTTATTTGTACTGATATTCCTGTGAAGAGAATACATTTTTAGATAGTCGCTGGTGATGAGTCATGATGCCATCATTAGGAACCTGAAACCAAATGAGAAAGCTTGTGATGGAAACATGCCTGCAGAGACTTTTAAAGCATAGCCAGAAGTGTCACCCTGGCTGCCGTGTGGTCAGAAACGCAAGTTTTTGGCTAGATATCGGAGTTGTGTCCGGGTTCGATCCCTCGATGAGGCAAGGGCGGTGTGTTTGCCTTAAGGAGCTTTATAGTTATTCACGGTGGTCGTTAAACAATGAAACAACTACAGCAGGCCAATTGTTACTGATGTTCTTTGTCATCCATCATCGACCACTTCTAATTGACTTGTGTCCACGTTTTTATATCACTAGTTCTGAAAGATACTAAGAGACCCTGACGTGGTAGCACTGTGCGAAAAAAAATAAGCATCGAATACTGTGGGGGTTATCGTTCTGCATGAGTATTCTAAATCCCATCCGCAACCACAGAAACACTTGGAAAGTTTCGACGGAAAGTTCGTAGCTTTCAATCATGCAGCCCAGATATATTCAAGCTTTCCAAAAAGTAACTGAAAGCTAGAAGATTCGCATTGGACGAACATGGGAAGGAGGTAGCCACACAGTGGCTTCAGTCACAACCAGGGGAATGACTGTCGCCACTGTGTGGCTACCTGTTATAATACTTAGGAGGTGAATTCCAGTTTCATAAACTGGAATTCACCTCCTAAGTAAATATTGGATACTTGCCTTAATATAATCGGGGATTTTTAAGTCTCTGCGAACAATCTGTGCAGGGTATTTTGTGCCTTTGTCGTGTTTCATATGAATGATAATTATATTTTCAAAGTATTCATTATTGGAAAGTGATCTAGCTCCCTGTGTTCCATTTTCCGGCCATTACAAGAAATGGGGCTTTTCTATGACTTTTGATATGTATTTTGAAAATCCATGTACTTATGCATTGTTTCACTATTTATATATTTGTTTGTCGAGACGAAGTATTTGGTTTTAAATATCGGAAGGAGAAAAAATATTTTACATCAAATAAAGCCGTATGTTTTCCTTTTTTCTGGTGCACACTTTTGAAGACGCATGTTTGCGCAAATTTATGCCACTGTCTTTGCTTTTTGCAGGTTTATTTGAAAGATTCGTTTTAGATCGGACAAAGGTAAGCGTGGCCATTTAATTTTTAGCTTCTCTTGATACACAGATTTCCCAGTAGGGATGGCAGATCTATTTGTATTTTTAGATATACCTCTATTTCCAGATAACTGATCTTGGAACATTTCTTTTGGACCAGATAATTCTAAGCATGATCAAAATTGTCCACATCTTTTCTGATTTCTTGGGTGCATAATCTTTCCTTTAAGTGGTGAATTAGTTATTTCAGTTGTTGCGATATAACAAGAAAAACGGACTGCAAAAGTTTTCCGATCATAAATGTGTAAATATAACTGTACTTTCCAGTATTTTCCGAAACATAACTTTCGCGGTGGGTAAAACTACGACCAGTCCTCTGTTAAGCAGACGACGTCAAACTGTGCTGGAGGACAAATCCTAACCCGTGACAGTGATCCATTGCTGCGCTAACACCGTGGATGTTGCTGTGCGATCGGTCACTGCCATGCAGTAGCGGTTTTTGTTATCCCGTGAAGTCGTACAAATTTGCTGTCCATTCCCAGATTTCTGTGCGTCCGAGCCTCATCTGTCCACTGACGTTACGTTCGCACCACTGTACTGGCGTTTTGTCCTGTACGAATGGTAATTTTGCGGTCGGAAAATCCAGCTTCTCTCACCTGCACAATCCTTTCTCGCTCAAAGTCCGCCAGGTGTTCATAACGCGACCTTCTTCGGCGACAGGGCATAGTGAGACACAAGAAACACCCTTTCGACTCAATGCTGGCGCTTCACTGATTGCAACATCTCGTTTGAGCAAACTCTTGACACCCAAGAATCCTTCCTCGCTCAAAGTCCGTCAGGTGTTCATAACGCGACCTTCTTCGGCGACAGGGCATAGTGAGACACAAGAAACACCCTTTCGACTCAATGTCGGCTCTTCACTGATTGCAACATCTCGTTTGAGCCAACTCTTGACACCCAAGAATCCTTACTCGCTCAGAGTCCGTCAGGTGTTCGTAACATGACCTTCTTCGGCGCCCGAGCATAGTGAGACACAAGAAACACCCTTTCGACTCAATGTCGGCTCTTCACTGATTGCAATGTATCGTTCGAGTCAGCTCTTTATATTCAAGACCGGACAGTTCAGAGGGCGCTGCTCCGAAACCGCATGAGCATTTTCACTGGCAGTTAAACCATCTGCATGTCCCAACGTTCTGTGCATATCCTGATACTAGCAGCCCTTCATGGTGTTGCAATTTTCACAAGCAGCAGTGTAATAATTTAATAAATAACCCATATTGTAGAGATTTTAAAGAAAGCAGTGTCTCACATGTGGTCCTAAACAGCCCTAAGGAATAGCACTGGGAATTTAGGGTTAGGGTACCATATAGGAAAGAAAGCAGGAAGAATGTTAGACAGTGAAATATAACTGCACAGTTAGCTGGCTGCGCGCCGAAAAGCAGGAACAAAACACGTAGGGACCAAACCGTCAACACGCAAAATTCCAGGAACCATCATAGCAGCACCTACCCCACGGGCGGAGGGACATACACGGCAGCTGGTGCTCACATCACGTAGAACTAAACGCTTTCTCCTTTCGTTTAACTTCAGCACGCTATCGTACTCACCAAAATCCAAGTAATCCTGCCCGAGACATAGTTCCTGTCGAAATGAAAATTCTTTGTCACTATTTTATTGCTCTCGCCGAAGTACCCGTAAATACCTAAGGGAAAAGGTACCAGTTTGATCTCCTTCGTGACTGACGGGGGTGTCCATTGATCTCTGGTACGATGTTTCGTTGTTCGAATGTTATCGTTAACATTAATCTTACGGTAGCTGTTCTGTACCAACCAAAAATTACCGTTGCTCGGAGGTATCCATTAATGAAGATTTCACTGTACCGGTAATTTCTATGTATATGCTGCCATTACGACATGCACTAGCGGAGACCAAAAATTTTACTATATCTCCGATTTTCGCAAATCAGTGGGCTATGGGCCCATGGTTTCAACGGCAGCTATATTTTGTTAGGCTTCTTCAGACCATGTACTGGAAATCTTATTACGATTCGACTTTACTTACTTCATCTTCCTGTGTGTGATCTCGTATCAGAGATCAAAGCTACTCCACTGCAGTAAATCAGTTGGCCTTTACAAAAAACAAATATTAATTTTGTGTTGCAAATAAATTAATGTACGAAATGTGTTTAAACAGTACCCAGACCATGTTAATAATTCAAAATACAAAATCTTACCAGCTAATCGATTCATTTTCTTCAAAATACAATCCTTACGAGCTAATATAGTGGATCTATCGTTCCTGCCACTTCCTAAATCATTTTTGGAAGTCTTCTTTTATGACCATGTTCAGATCATGAGTCGATGCTGTCTACACTTTGAAATATTCATCCCTTAAGAGTTTAGCAATTTGAAAAAAGAAGAAGAAAAAGAAAAAACATAGTCCCTTGGGGTTGAATCAGGTGGATAAGACAGGTGTGGTACCAGTGAGGTATGGTGTTTAGTCAAAAACTCACGGATAGAGAGTACTGAATGTGCAGTTGCATTATCATGATTCACCATGATAGAGACTCCCATTGTTGTGGCTGTTCGCGTATAATTTTCGCCCTTAGTCTTTTCAAAACCTCATTATAATAAAATCTGGTTCGTAGTCTGCCCAGTCGGAGCAAATTTAAAGTGCACCATACCTTTGATATCAAAGAACACAGTTAACATCACCTTCACATTTGATTTCACTTGCTGGATTTTATCTTCCCTGTTGATGATTGGTATTTTCTTTCACGGTCATAGACATTGACCCAAGATTCGTCACCTGTGAAAATATGTTCTGTAAATGTGGGCTCATTCCTGCACGAGAATTAAGGTCCTGGCAAACAGCGACACGTTGCTGCTTTTGATGATGTGGAGAAACCGATGCGCAAACTTAGTAATCACTCTTCTTGTCCTCAAATCCTGAGTCGAAATTCCATGACATGGCCTAATTGGTGCCATTTTCGCTAGACACTCCCTAACAACCAATCGCTGTCACTTGCTACTACATGTATTTCATTCTCACGGTCGTCTGTCATTGAAATTGATAGGTGTCCACAGCAAGGATCATCTTCAACCGATGTTTTCCCTTCCTTAAGTTTCTTAGACCACTCAAAAGGTACTGAACGGCTCTGAATATTGTTTACTATATTTCAACTATTTCCGAGGCAGTTTTCCCAAGTGTTTGACAAAATGTGTGTAAACTCTTTGCTCATTCACCCGAGCCATTGAAAAATACACCCAGCCACTAAAACCTAACAGTCAACAGAGTAATATGCGTGAATGAAAGCAACTGCAGACTTGAAACTGGGCATGTGCATGGGCAGCCACCTTGCCGTCATATCCATCACTAAAGCTCTAGCATTGCACACTCAGCACAATAACTACAGCATTAGTCCCGGTAAATTTTGACATATTGTATTGCTTCCGTAACAGATGCTTGCCGATATCATGTTTCCTTGAACAACAGTAAGTATTTCGAAAAATACACCTGCTCTTGCTCATTAAGTATAGTAGCTCCAGTTTATTTTTGTTGCTTCTAAGATACCACTTCCTTCATACTCATCTAAATTTTCGAACTGTGCAATTAATATTAGATAATGACCATTATTTGAAAAGTTTTCATTATATTCAATTTTCCACTTAATTCGACGCCTTTTGAGAATGCCCAGGAGCTGAGCTTCCTTTCATCCTTCGCTTTGAAAACGACCAAAACATAATGCTTTTATGTTGTAATGTTTTGATTATTTTGTGCAGGTTGTTTATTGTTAGGAATTTACTGGTATTTAAATGCTACATAAGAACTTGGATAATCAATATACAGTAAAACACTAACTGCCAAAGTTTATTCGATTGGGAATTAACCATTAATATGAAAAATCAAACTCGTACTTTATTTTTCTTTACTTGTCGACATAGAGCTTGCAAACACAAATCCAATTGCATGCGATACCACGAATAACGCTTCACACATCATGATATAGCACTTTAACGCTTACTTGACATAAAGCTCATCGTTGATTCTAGCAATGAAGTAATACCGAAGATAGCATGCTGTTTGATTTGAAACAGTATCACGTCTTGCTGGCATACACCTTTTTACCCGGGCTGGGTTTTTTAATTTACTCTGGCTCATTGTTAGCCATTGGCAAAGGGTATAAAGGAACTTGAAGATTTTGATGTGCTGTTCAGAAATATATATTACGAAGAAGTAACATAATTCACATAAACACAGAAACTCAGAAAGAAAAGCTACTTTTAAAATGTAAGATTTTTCGTTAGATGTATGTTTAAAAACATGTATTTCTAGGATTAAGTAATCGTCTCATGCTTTAGGTCATATCTGTGTACACTACAGTTTAATCTTTTGACTTCTTTTCATTCTTCTGATAAGTATTCGTTAGCGCTTGTGAGGGTTCTTTCCATGAAAACACGGAGAACAAATGCAGCTACATTGGTTTTTCTGTCATATCATTTTCAGAATTCACGTTTTGTTTTATACCATTTTCAATTTAGAAATGAGCGGATTCTATTGGCTTTCACCTTTAGCTGAAATCTGTTTGTTTTATTATAGTTGAGGCAGCTTTTATAGTAATTTACTCATTCAGTGTTTACTATTATTAACGGATTTCTAAAACTTTTTAAAAATAAAATGAACATTTTCTTCTGTTAATTCTAGGGCTCTTTTTATTCATTTTATCCACACCAGAATGTTTCTATAAAATTACAGATAATAAAACAGCTAATATCAAATTCAGCTAACGTACAAATACCTTTTCCCCCTAGTTTTGAAGACAGAGAATTCTTCTTGCTTAGAGCATTTTACGATATATGCATCGAATCTCATAATCAGCTCAGTGCAGCGAATTCAGGTAGATAAACTGTCATACTTATTAAACGAATGCTTTCAGTCAATAAGAACCCCCCCCCATCATAGAAACAGGTTGAAATGAAAGACGACTTCTCATACATAGAGCTTTGCTTTCACAGGACTTCAGCATCTTCATATGACAATCCTCCTCCAGATATTTTGTTTTGACAGCCCACACCAGTTTTTAAAATGGTTCTCGGATTCAAAGCTTAATATTTCCATTTTGTACGAAGGCGCATTTCTTTAAATGAAAAGACTCTGTAGAGAAAGCACTGACTGTCAAAATTGTTAAAGGCATGTGACATAAACAACAGAGTGAATGTGACTAATAGGAGTTTGGAGCCTGACTTTTGAAATTCTCTGTGTGGTGATATCGACTGTGATTCATAGCCGTCCTTTACAATCGTATGAAGGCATGCGGAATTATCTCTTCCTTAATCACTCATTCGCTGCGTTGAGGAAAGATTTTAAAGTTATTTTTCTTAGTTTCAGAGGAGACAAACAGGCCACCAATTTCCTTTAAAAGGAATAACTTCAGATGGTAATCACAACGATGTGGCTACTCTTTTCTTGTTGTGAAGGAAGCAGCTTATGAATGTCCATCTAATATTTGTGAGATAACAATGTTCCACAGAGGAGCAATTTTTCATCATGTTGACAACACATCAGATTTGTTTTGTGGAAGAATCAACTACTACAGAAATAACATTTTCATTACAAATAGAGGGAATCTTTAGGTTTTCAAAGACGCAGAATAAATGCTTTTCGTACTCGTAGGCTGAGTGAAATTTCCTGAAATGCTTCTCAGTGAAAGGTTCTCGTGTAAATATAGTATATTGGTATTTTACATACACTGGTTTCCATAAATTAAAGAAAAACATAAATTCCCTATTATTTGTGAACAAAAAAGAGTTTGAAATACACGAAACTTGGGTATGTGACTATATGACGTGAAATGTAATGCGGAGTCAGAGTGTCGTATGCGAGTGATTGGAAATCGCATCAGTTTATGCAAATTACCAGCAACGGAGGTGTGCGTCACATCGTTTGCGGAGTGCAAAGAAAGGATTTTTTTAAAGGTTTAACGACCACCGTGAGCAACTTAATGGGCTACAAGCAGTCGCCCGACCCAAATTAGGGCCACTGTTTCCAGGGAAGGCAGAGAGCCAGTACCGTAAGACAAACACAATATCCATGCCTCACCGGGATTCGAACCCGGACCCCCTTCACGGGCGAATGGTCATTAGCCAGCGCTTAGACGACTGCGCCCCCAGGGTGGAGAAAGGATTTGGAGTGAACAACTTGTTGATTCCGGTTGTCGGTCACCAACCTCATCCGGACATTTACCGGAGTTGAGAAACTAAGAATTTCAAATTCGCCTCGATTTTGACGTGCGAACTTTCTCGAGAGGCCTGATTTCAAGTATGGGGGTATGCAAGAAAACTCTATCGCCAACTTTCAAATCCTTATCACGTGCAAAGCGATTGAAATACAGTTCCTGTTTAGCAGCTGCGTCTTGTAGATTCCCGTGTACTATTTCATACGCCTTTCGCATCCTGGCCAAAACAGTTTCCGCTGCGGGATCCAGTGCATTTACTACCTCATCCGGGTCATACTGGCGGCTCATCCAGTCCGCAACAACGTTTTCCTTCCCTTTTTCATACAAAATTTTGTACGTGTATTCACTAAGGGCTAACCGCCACCGGTGAAGGCGGCTGTTGCAATCCCGCACGTTTTGTAAGTAGGTGAGAGGACAGTGATCACTGATCACAAAAATTTCTTTTCCCAAAAGGTAATGGCTCCAGTTTTTTTGTCGCGGCGACTGCTGCTAAAGTTCCTTCTCTATCGTGGGGTAATTCTTTTCCGCCTGAATTAGCTTTCTAGACATAAGAGCAATTGGGTGCAATTTCCCATAAGAATCCTTCTGTTCTAAAACGGCCCCGACGGCATAGTTACTCGCATCACAGGGCAAATAAAATGATTTGCTGTAATCTGGGTGTGCGATTACAGGGTTACTCAAAAGGCACTGTTTTATCCTATGGAAAGCCCTATCCGCTTTCATGTTCCATTTAAATTTTCCCTTCTTGGTTAATTCGGTCAGGAGGGTCACAATGTCAGAGAAGGAAGGAATAAAACACCTGTACTAGTTGCATAACCCAAGGAAACAACCCCTGAGGCTCTTTAGAGTAGAGAAGGTTGTAAAGTCGTAGACTTTACATAAATTTGTGGGATCAGGTTGAATTTTTTCGCCGTCCACTACATGCCCTAAATACTTCACTATTGGCCTCATAAAAGTACATTTCTTAGGGGCAAGGGTTAGGTTATGCTCCGTCAATCGCTTGAACACTGCTTCCAATTTAATTAAATGTGTCTCTTCGTCTTTTGATTCTATGAAAATATCATCTATAAAACACATAATATTGTGTTCCGCTAAGCCAAACAGTACTGCGTCGTTTAGACGCTGGAAGCTAGTGGGCGAATTTCGGGCTCCGAACGGTCACCTCTCAAACTGAAGAGACCCAAGCGGTGATGAGAAGGCAGTCTTGAGTTTATCTCTTTCTTCTAACTCTATTTGATAGAATCTGCTACGCATGTCCAGCGTAGAAAAACAGAAATTTCCTTTAGCCGATTCAAGTAGGTCCTCTATCCTTGGCAAGGGGTAGGGATCTGGAATTACTGCTTCATTTAATTTTCTGAGATCAATAGAGACGCGGTAGCTAAAATCCTTATTTTTCTCGAGAAGCATGGGAGCCATATAGGGAGATGCACTTTCGGTAATAATGGCTGCGTCTAATAATTCCCTTAATTGCTTTTCTGCTTCCTTCCGGAGGTGATGAGGAACGCGGTAAAACTTTCCTTTCATAGGTACATCTGTGTTTAAATTTATTTTGTGATAAAGGAGGTTATATTTTCCTAATTCAGATATAGTTCGGGCAAAAACGTCCTTATACCTCATGAGCAGGCGGAAACCCTTCCAGGTCGAAATCCTCGGGAGATAAGGGGGCAATTTTTCAGCCTTATTCTCCTGCACTGCGCTAACTTCTACTATCGGTGGGATAAACACAGTTTTACTATGCTTATTTAAGTGAAAGAGCTGATTCGTAAAATTTGCTACAAAAATAGTTTAATTGGCCTAAAAGGTTAACTATATTCCCTGATCGACCTATCCTGATATTTCCCTGCGAATACTTCTCTAAGGGTTGGACCAACACCTGGCCTTTAGGATTTTCAGCAAAGGTTTGCACCGAACCATTATAATTTTCTGCGAAAAAGGGGGAAATTTATTTCCTAATGGTCTTTCCTACTTTCGTGACATCGCGGGGAATTCCGGTGCCCGATATTTTAGGCCTCACTCCGGGAGGACATCCCTGTTCCACTTTGTTTACCTCAACTTTCTTAGTACTTTTTTCTTTTTCCTTTTTCTGAGATTTAATAGGTGTAGCATCAGATTTTTCGTCCCGTTGCAACGTAGCCGTTTTTGCATTAAACACATAACCACGAGCTTTTAATAAGTCCCAGCCCAGAATTAAGGAGTAACTCGTATGAAGCCTATGTTCCGTTACATGATAGGGGTGTATAATCGTATCTTTGCCTATTAAAGTGGGAAGTTCGTAGCATGCGGAGATGGAGAGAGGGTTACCGGTGATTCCTCTCACGTGTATGCCAGAATCACGTGGACGAATTTTAATCTTATCCCGAATTTTTCTAATAGTTTGGGACAGCACAAGCTCACGCCGGCTCCGGAGTCCAACAGAGCCATCGCTTCTACACCGCCAATTTTTTCTCGCACTAAGGTAGAGCGCCCTGTTCCTCTATAGTGCAGCTAGTAAGGGTTACTTGGACATTTTTTCCACAATTTGGACGACCACGGTCGGTCCTAACGCACTGGTCTGATCTTAGTTTAAAGCCCTCGGCGGTGGAGAATTACCATGAGCAGACTGGGGTGCAAATCTGACCGTGGGATTTGCGGCGTTCGCTCGTCCTCGTATAGCTCGATTGAAATTTCCCGAGCGCCCGCCTCGGGGAAATTTCTCTGCTCTGCTGGCATGGAAGGAGGGGCTGAAGGACGCGGGAGTCCTGTAGTCTCTCCTCGGCTGCTTCGCGGGGCCTGGACGGAATGAACTGTCCGTCCGTCGGTGTGGGCATTCACGTTTGAAGTGCGCATAACTACCACAAAATAACAGGTGCCCCTAAATTTCTGTAGATCTGGAAAATTTCTAACTGGAGGGTTGTTTGTTGCCTGCACATTTTTATGCGGGCTACCTGGGCTCTATGTGCTTTTTCGGCCTCCTGGAGTTTACGTTCGAGTTCCAGGGTCTCTGCCCTTAAGTTTCCGACCTGCGTCTCGTGTTCCGCCATTTGTTGAGCCATCAGAGTACATAATTCAGAAATAGCATCTGTTGAGCCAGTCCCTTGAGATGGTGAACGCAGAGGGTTCTGTGTCGTTATGGGGTCTTCCTCTAACATGTTTAAAGTCCTGCTAATTACTTCTTCATTCTGTTCTTCCAGAATGGCCCTATCGACGGCTTCAGCGAAGGGTTTCGGCGAAAATGATAAAACCACACGCTTTAACTTATTACTAAGTCCATTTAGGAACTGTGACATCTTGGTTTTATCCACCAATTCCTGAACTTGTTGATTATCTTGGTCTAGGCATTTTAAGTAGGAATGAGCCAATCCCTTTAAACGATACACATACTCAGCGACCTTTTACCCTGAACGCTGCCTACAAGAATTAAATTTCTGCATTTTCACTGTAATCGGCTGTTGCGCGTCAAAGCGCTGAATTACAGCATTTTTAAATTTCCTGTAATTGGTTTCTTTTCTCACGTCGATAGCGTCAGTAAGGAATTGACTGGCGGCAGTTTTGCACTTAGCCTTAGTGGCTAGTATTTTAACTAGATCTGACCATTCTGCTAATTGCCCTATGCCATCGATCATTTCAAACAATTGTCGTGCCGATAAGAGCTCATCTGTGCCGGTGAAAACCGGAATGTAGTTGAGCATACCTGCTATAGACTGAACAGTTTTTTGCGTCGCGCGTGAGGTATCGGGGGTTTCGGGCGAGGTCTCTTCTGTGTCCGACATTTTGATATTAGTACTTAATCACCTGAGGACACCTAGCATATAAGATTTCCCTCACAGATTAATAAAAATATTCCTTAACGTATCAGCGAACTACCGAGAAAAAAACGTCTTCAACAAAACAAGGTGCGTGGGAGATAAAACAACGAAAAATAAAATTTTAAAATGTTACTCTTATTTTAGGGCTTATTTATCTTGATTCTATAGAGAATTTTAAACTGTTAACTCATTAGACAAGATGCATACATTTAAAAAAACACAGTACAAATCAAAACCCTTAGAGAAAACATGCCATCAAACACATTTATGTAAATACTTCCTACTACCAGCAATTAGACATATATCTTAAGAAAGCAAAATAAACCATATGCATTTCGGAAAATTATTACCCTTAATCTATGTATATTATTTTGATTCAGCAAAGAAATTAAGTGTACCCACTAATTACTGTGACTGCGACTACACACACATTTATACACTAATGCACTGTAAAACATCTCCAAATTTTAAACACAAATTGCATCAACCAATGTTACGAACAAAATATCAACACTCATAAACCTTATATGGATGCTACTGTTAAACATATTATAAAACATTCAGTTAATTGAACTGTACTCAAGGAAATAGTTTCTCTGTAATTTCCGCTGATTTTACGGTTAAACACTGTTTAGCCACACTCATTCAAAGAATAGTTTCAAAAATCTTTCAACTGTTATATTTAATTTTTCGATGCCTTTAAACCTCTTATTAACCTGCGATAAATATTGACCGTAAATAATGAAATCCAAATTTTTTCCGGTTGCACCTCACGATTTATACTCAACATATATATTCAGTCTGAAAATTAAATTTTCTTCCCTCTCGACTATTGTCGGATGCAGCATAAATTTGGCTACTGGCAGTAGTGGTGAAGGAAGGAACACTTATTAAAAGAACTTAACGTTTTGTGCATTAATTTAACTGCACGGCACCACCTGGTGCTATGATAAGAATTTGTTGGATTTATTCCGTGCACTTTAAATTTAACCTTCTCAATACACTCAGATCAACACTTTTCCTTTTCGACCTTTTTCATTTAAACTTAATAAACACACATCAAAACATCAGTAACCTATATCATGTTTCACTTTTTTAACCAGAATTTTTTCTAAAGAAAAAACCCCCATAACCAGAACTTATTAACTCAAATTTGCCAGAACTTGTTAACCCAACTAGATAAAAACATATGAACCCAAATCACCTACAAATTCACCCTTCTGTTTTTACAGCTGGACCAGTACTAAAACCAATTTCAACTTCTGCGTAAGCTGCTGCGTATCTACGAGGAGACATAGCGACCATGCATATGTGTATATACAGATAATATTGGAACTGGAATTGGGGAAAACAACATCATCTTACCTTCCGTCTGTTGGGCTGGTGCTAGTCGGGATTCCTCAGGTAACAGACTAAGATTCTTCGGGTATGCTGGCTAAGAACTTTGCTTCATTCTTGAACTCCTACTGAGTCTTGTCTCCCCATGCATCTATGCTCCTGATCTCTTATAACGTTACCTCCTATACTTCTATATCTGACTCTCTATATCTCTCTTCCTGTACTTCTATATATTTCTACATGTCTATAATTTATCTCTATGTCTCTGTGCTTACGCTTTTTCTGTGAATATATTTGCGTCCCTTTAATTCCCCACGTGATAGGGGCTTTTTCCGCCTGGGGTCTGGATTGGTCAGCTGAGTTGACCAGTGCTTGACCTTAGTGGTTATTGGTTGGCCCTTGAGCCACTCAGCTACCCTTTCGCGACAGCTGGGATATTGGGCAGGTGAGGTTTCTCCACTTTAAATGGGACATATTTTCTGGGGCCCGGTGAATAGCGAAAGATTGCCGGAGCTTCCCTCTGACAGAGTTGCGACTTTCTTGTGACACCGCAGTGTATTTTACGACTTTTGCTGGTGCCTACTTCTAGAGGAGATGGTCGTAAAACGTAAACTCGCCTATTCATCTGACCGAGGTTCGGACTTTTGCATGTGCATTTCTGAAATACCGGGATGTTTTGTCCTACCAGCAACACTAGCACTGGGGCCATTTCATAAATTTCGCGAATGCCGTGCTTCTTCTCACAAGAGTGAAAAGAAGAGAAATTGCTTGGTCACTCCCACGGGTGTCCGAGGGAACCGCCATAAACCGCCTTGAGCACTGGGCTTTATGCTCCAATGGGGAAAAGGGGGGTTATGAGACAGAAAGAGAGCAAAGGAAAAATAATTTAAATTAAATAAAAAAATTAAAGTAAATTACACCTGGTCTTTGTAATTAATTAAACCGCTAAAACAATGTGGCCCAAAATACGAAGTAGTTCCACGGCAAAAACAGCAGAAATTACATATGAGAATACAATGCTTCATTCTGCTAATACCAGCCATTTTATTGATGTCTAACTCCACGTCGACGAAAAAATTTGATATCTGAGAGTTCTGAGATTATGCATATGCTGTGAACTCTATATTTCCTTTATGTGTGATCGCATGAATTCGCATTTTCAAATTGCTGCTACTAACGCGACTTAAAAGATATTGAAGAATGATACCACACAAGGATGCAGACTTTTACTTTGATTAACAATATCTTAACAATGAAACTACCAAATGGCAAGACTTCGTTCTAACAGAATTCAGTTTCATAAAAGTTTGCGCATCTCAGTAAGCGACTGCGAACCGTTCTCTGACCGAAATTGAGTGATGATACCTCTCTTTGAAATTCGAGTACACGAACACTTTCATTAGCGTATGAAGTCGCATTGCAGGCAATGGCTGGCGGTCGCATAGCACGTACATGAAATTTGTGCCTACCGATGGGTTAGTGAAAGTTCTAATAACGATGGAACAGCTAAGATGATCAGTGACAGTGGAGGAACAGCCTTTTTTTTTTATGAAGTTTTGTGCCTTATTGCCATATTTAGAGGGCGCAGCACGAAGCCTTCACCCTTAGACACCACAGTAGCTTTTTTCTGTGAGTATTATTTATTGAACGCGTTTTTATTTTCGTATGCGCATTACAAAATAAGCCATGTGGTAGCAAAAGGGTGTTCCACAGTGGAACTAAGAATGCAATGCACTGGCCATGTCTTCAAACAGCCAAATGAAAAAAACATACTGTCGTAAGACTGGGATGTACAGCATTATGGTGGCATTCCTGCTTTTGTGGATTTTGTAATTATAGTAAAATAGTGAAAATGAAGAAATTATTGCCTTATCTCTGGAATGTCGAGCAATACTGATTACTTAAGATTCCACACCATAAACGCTTCGTTGAAGAACTCCGAAATGTACCACTCTAAAACTGATCATTGCTAGTGACCCTTGTCTACAAACGCTGTTCTTGAAAAGTACCACCATTATGAGCGATGACCTCGTAGGCGGAGAGTTGTTTGAAAGTACTTTGCGACTGCTGCCTACTCAATCTTCCAGACGTGTGCTGCTGGTTAGTTTTTGGATGTTGGTTTCTTTATTTCTTAGTTTCCTTTTCTTTTCGTTCTCTTTCTTTTTATCTGCTCTTACACACAGTAACAGAGTTTCCAACTTCTGCTTTTGTCCAGTTGTTTTGTACCTTTCCTCGGGTCATTTCGATTTTTCCCCTTCCTTTGCGTGCTTTTTTTGTCATATCGTTACTCGCCCGCAAAACTCGCTGCCTTACTACTTGGCAGTTTCTTAACCGCCCGTTTTCCATGACTTCCCATCAAACCGATGAACCGTCATCATATTTTTGAATAATTTTATCACCGGAAGCTGGGTAAAATTAAAAGTAATAATAAATACAAAACGGGAAGAAAATATTCACAAAGAACCAAATTCCAGGAATATATCTAATACCTCACTCAATAAACCAAAAGCTGTGAAAACCTACTAAACAAAAGGTTGTTCGTGAGTATAACAAATGAATTGTTTGAACCTATAGGAAGTATATCAAAATTTCTAGAAACAATAACAGAAGTAGTAAATGACAAATAAAAACAACAAAGTGATATATACCTTCATATGGAAACTAAAACAATCTTTGCGCATTTCGTACGAAACTGAGCAGTGCCTAAAAGGACTCTGCACTGTTCAGTTTCGTATGTTCATAGAATTCCATTTTGTAGAAAATCTTCATAGAGAGGAGTTTATTTCAAATCTAGTTTAGGTAGACATATTTCTAGCACACTGAGGAAGTTGGATTTTAACTTAAACTAAACGTGAGTTTTTTTATCTAAACTCTACGAAGTTTTCGGCTTTTCTATGCCATTTTAACGGATTGTAAAGAGAAGAATGATTTCATTGTTTTCTATGAACATTTCGGATTGATTTAGTTCATTTCAGATTTTGTTTTACGCTTACTACACATGCTACCATCTACCTTATGCAGTTACATGCGGCACTAATCATGTATGACATATTTGTCAGCGTGATTACAATAGTTGTTTGTCGCCTATCTCGCCGCGCTCCTTCGTGTCTCGACGTGCTGTTGGCCTCAACACGATAAAGGAATGAGTTTACTTTCTTATAACACCAAGAAAGCAAAGTAATATATAGTTTTATTCTTCCAAATAAGAGAAAGATTTTCTTCTTAAGAAAAAAGATAATATGAAAACCATTCTTCAGATATTTTTGGGTTGCCGCTGATGAAATGTCCGCTTTCAGCGGGTTGACGTGTTTGACTCTTGCAACGGAATGGTGTAGCCCAGCAAAGTCACGAGGTCGGTATATGCATCTACGGCACGCGTTGTGCGCTTCGCATTTAAGAGCCTTAGCTGACCCAAAACTGGAATTATGAAAATTCCTGTAATTAAACTCCCAACAACTCTTATACGTTCCTATTAATTCCACGAACTCCTGCTTTGATCCCAAATAATTGCCAGGAAATAAATCGTACTTTCGTCACCTGCGTATTCCCCTGACCATGCTCTCACGGATTATCGCCTCATTCGGCATCTGAACCATTTCCTGACAGCGAAGACCTTCCCAAATGACCAACATCTTAGGTCGTTGCCACTTTCATAGACTCCGTAGTTTCATCGCCGTGGGATCCACAACCTCGTAACCTGTTGGGAAAAGTGCGTCAGTGCAGAGGGAAACTATTTTGACTAGGCGAGTAGGGGCTTCCTATTTTTATGAAGGTTTGTAGGTGGCACTCGCATTTCTGACATTTCATCTGCACCAACCCAATACAAAGTTCGAATTCTTCATTTTCAGAGATTTTGAAGTTAAAAAATGCTTGGTTTATTGTAATATTTAACTATAGTAAATCTATTAATGTCGCATAGTAGGCGGTGGCTTTATGGCATGAGTTTTTACCTTCTTGCACTTCTGTGTCTGGGTCACAATCTCGAGTAAGGCGTGTGACTTGGAATCTCGGTTTTGTAAGCTCCCAGCTGTGCGTTGTTCTTCTTCAGGTGACAGGTCGAAAAAAGTACGTTTGTCAGTTCATAACAATGAATTCATTACCACCGTCCTGGTGGCGAATATTCCAATGAAGGAGGACTATGATGGTACTTTTAGCGATTCATCATCATGAGCTGCGCACGGTCTCCGGTATCCCGTGGAAGGGAAATTCCCATGAGTTGGTAAGGAAATTCTGATGAGATGGTTTCGCATAGTCCCCCTCATCAAGTGCCAGAGTTTAATGGCCAGAAATGGCTCGATACCTCCTGGGCCGATTTTGGAGATCTATTCACGTTGCATTCGTGGAAACCCAAGAAAATCGTGAACTAGATGGTCGCGGTAGCATGGGATTTGAATACGTAACAGGCGCTTGCCACGCAGGCACGGTGCTGGCGCGCTGGCCAATGGTCTACGTTATCTGCAGAAGGATATTTGTGTCGAACCCAAATGGTTATAGATCTAAGGCCTAGTGGGACTAAAAATCAGCAAAGTGTTTAAAGGAAGAGATTGATATGTTTGTCTATAAATGCTAGGCTAACATAAATTCTGCAAGAGCAACTATTAGGCTACATGTAAACAGCTCTGTAAAAAATGGAAACCGAATTTAAAACTCAGATAGGTTGCTATGCTTCCTCAAAAGATAGGTTATGCTCTCCTTCCTTCACAAGCACGAAGGACCATTACCTTCGTCGAAGATAAAAAAAGGGCAGGTGGAATTTCCGAACTACCGGCATAGAGCAGTTGGTTAAGTCGCTCAGCACTGTGTGGTAGGCGGACGTTTCTGACGGATGTTCAAATCCCGTTCCGGCCGGCCATCTAATCTGCAGTTTTCCCGTGGTTTTCAGCAGACTCGCCGTGTTTGGGGACGCGAATGTGCTGATGGTACCCTCTCAAGTCGGCCCCAGAAGCACTTTGTCCTTGGTCCCCCTTCCCTAGGCTGCCTGGGTTTACCAAATGAGTGTCGATGCGATGGTAGTAAAACAATAAAAGACGATTGTAATTTGATGCCACCAGACACCTATGGGGATCTTCCCATGGTTGTTGATGATGATGATGATGCATTTCCAAAAAGCATTCGATTGTGGGAGTTGTCAAATGAACTGGATTGAGAAATAAGCATATGCATTTAGTAACAGCTCACTACGAAGTCATGATATCATAACTGATAAAGACAGGTTCTTGTGTACAGTATTTGGGATCTCGTGCTCGTATCGTGAAGATTGGTTGTACCACTGAAGAATTTGATATTTTTTGTTTCTCATATCATTTTCCAATGACTACGTCATAGTTATTTAATTTTTAATTTATTTACCTTCAGAATAATTTCTTGTGAAAAAGTCAAATTATTTAATGTTTTTTAATATTGTGCAATTCGTTAAAGATTGAGTTAACAATAGTTGGAACACTTTCCAACAGCAAGTGTAGAAAGCGGTGAAAATTTAAACTGAAGGGGAAATTAGTCTTTTGTGCAAAGCGTCGTGTACATGATTTGAACAAGGTGAATGTGTTTTCAGAAACGGAAAGATATTTGCGAAATGGGCAGTTGTGTTTGTAACGTACCAGGAGATGTGACATACCTGCCCGAAGGACGCACACGACATAAAGGCAAATAGGAATCAGAATAAAACGTCCGCGTAGCTCAATTGGTAGAGTGACTTATTCCGGAATGAGGGGATCCGGGTTCGAACCCCGGCGCGGATAAAAATGACGGAGAAATTAACTTCGTTATAATGGCGCCTGAACTATCCGGATGACCCGACCGTTCAAAATCTCGCATTGGTGTGATGTTATTTCCACACCGCGAGATAGGAAAAATAAGAGAATCCCTTCTCCAGCACTTCGAAAAAAAAAAATTAGGGGGAGATGATGTAACGTGCCAGGAGATGTGACGTACCTGCCCGAAGGACGCACACGACATAAAGGCAGATAGGAATCAGAATAAAACGTCCGCGTAGCTCAATTGGTAGAGCAACTTATTCCGGAATGAGGGGATCCGGGTTCGAGCCCCGGCGCGGATAAAAATGACGGAAAAATTTACTTCGTTATATGTTTTAAAATTACTAAACAATTTCTAGAAAATTTCATGCCTTTGAAAATTAAAAAAAGAGAAATATTTCGCTTTGAGGTACTTTTCAGCAGCGTACGAAGACAAATCTAATATTTGAGAATGGCATTTGCATATACTGTATAATATGACTCCTGTTGAGGCACATTTTCGGAAACAACTGCTGTTATGTTGGCTTCCACTGAGGACAAAACACTATGTGAATAGGTGGAAGAACAATTATTTCCATTTCCACTACTCCTTACCAGAAAAAATGAAAACCATCTGAAATAGAAAAGAACGAGTTATACTTTTAGTAATTCTCGCTGCTGGGCTTCCTGTAAATTTTTTAACACTTTATTTTCGTCAATACTACGGTGAGTACGGAGATCGTACCTTCACGAAGACATTATGCTCTCGGATCTGAGAAGTCTCATTCTCTATCAATAGCTAGGAAAGATAGACAATAGCTAGGAAAGGTAGATCTTTGGCCACGAAGAAACCAACCACAAAGCCCGTTATAGGGTGAAGAGCATTTATGTTCTCTTCAGCCAATCAGCATTAACTTTAAAATATATTCTTCTCGCAACTTGTTTGAGTTATTTCTGAAGAACAACGATCCATTTAATTCTAAAAGGAAACTAGAAAATCATCTCAGGTTAAGTGCAAAATAAATAAAGGATGTTTCACACACATGATGATTTACGAACGTCTTGAGTAGTTTATTTAAAACTGTTGTGTGCGACAGTTTTGTAGTACATTCTTTGACATCCTGTTATGCAGTTTAAGGAGCTGACTTATATGAATAAATGGGGTTTATCAAAATAAGAGAAACACTTACTGTTTGTGGAGAATTCTTTATGAACAAGCTGTAGGACCACCTCGGTCTTTCAGAACAGAAGCAGTTCGATTTGGAATAGATTTATACATGTCATGCACATACGATAATGGAATTTGGGACCGCTCTTCCTGTAAAATATGTCTCATCTGTGCCAGGGATGTTGGAGGTGGAAAGTGTGATCTGACCTCTCGTTCCAGATATTCCCACAAATGTTCAATAATACTGAGGTCTGGTGATTGAGGTGGCCAGGGTAGTTGCTGAACCTCATCCACATGCTCTGAAAACCACAACCAAAACATTTCGTACAATTCATGTGTGCGTTATCTGCTTAAAACCAAGGTCAGTCATTAGGAAACAATGCCTGCAACACTGGGTGCAGGTGGTTTCCACGAACGGAGTTGTACTTTCAGATATGACATGATCCTGCAGAATAAACATTGGTCCTAAACAATGCTATGATATGGCACCCCACAGTGTCAAGGATCCACCTCTATTCTTCTCAGTCGGAAACAAACAGTCGGGATGACACGTTTCTGCAGGCTTTCTCGGAAGTACACTCTACCAGTGGTGGGAAACAATGTGAAGCACGTTTCATCAGACCAGATGACACGTTGTCTGGTTTTAGCATCCCAGATTGTATGTTATTTGCACCACCTTACACGTTTTGTTGCATTGACGTTGGTAATCGGAGGTTTGTGGATTAAAGTACTGCGATAAATACCGGCACGATGGAGTTCTCGACGAGCTTTTATGGCGGACGTCCACAATTTGCATGTTTGGAGGAAACGCCGTATCCTTTTTGATAGGTAGTCATAATCTTCGATACAGTTCCTCGTGTTACACATACTATTTCTGCCGTTCTAGTTATTGAAGATTCTGCAAGACGATCATGCCATTTTTTGTTTGAGGGCATTCAGATGTGACATTGTCGACAATTACTCTATAGCAGCTGTTTCACCTGTGACTGTGGCACTGCCATGTGATAGCCGACATCGTATTGCATTTCTTTATATACCTCATATCGCGGGTGATGTCGTCCCTATGATTTGCATACGGTGCATTGCGTGTACTCCAGTCACAGTCGGTATTTCCAATATTTTAATAAACCACCGTACTTGAAACAGTTCAATCAAAACTACCTCGTTGTCCTAAAGTTAAGAAATAAGTGTGTGGTGTTGAAAAAATTTCCCGTTATTGCGGGGGTACTGCAGTTTCTCTTTGGAGTAGGAGAACTTTATGTACATGCAGTCAAAGGTTGATCTGGCTTTAAAGTTTCACAAGAAACGTGTGAAATGTTCAATGATTGAATAAGGGACGCCGCCCCGGTGGCGCAGTGGTCTAAGCGATGGCCTCTGATCATTCGTACGAAAGGGGTCCGGGTTCGAATCCCGGTGAGGCATGGATGTTGTGTTTGTCTTACGGCACTGGCTCTCTCCCTTCCCTGGAACCAGTGACCCTAAATTAGGGACGGGCGACTGCTTATAGCCCATTGAGTTGCTCACGGTGGTCGTTAAACCTCCAAATAAAAAAAAAAAAAGAATGAGGGACGGTTCATGTGGACTCTAGCACAGCAACTCTGTCGCATTCGTAAGATAGAGATTGTGGCAACAGAAAATGGTTTGACTTATACAGGTACTTTAGAATACCTTCCTTCAGATATTGTATTAATCCAACTCACTTTAAATTCCCTTTGCCGCTGCGGAGATCGAGTGGCACTGATTTCTGGGTTGTTACTGAAGATGCTTGCGGTTGAGGCAATGGTGCGCTTGTTTTACGGCGTTTCTCTATCGGGAAACAAAATTAGGAACGGGAGGTTTTTTTAACCTTAAAAGTTGCTCATGGTGGTTGTTTAATCCTGAAAAAAAAACTGCCCTTTCTGATGCACTTCCATTGGACTGCGCACATGAAAATATACAGATGAAAAAACCGGCACTACAGCCACAATGTATAGCATGGATTGTTCTGGTGAATTATTGTGGTGTCGCTCGATGCTAAATCGCTTGCTTTTGACACAAAATGATATATTTATGTTTTGGGATTAAGCACAGAAAGTCATCTTCCTTCGCTCTATATCATCAAATGTGTTGAGAACGGTAGCGGGATGCTGTTACTTGTGGAATGACAACATTTATCATGTACGGATTTCATTGAAAACTAGTGAGCGGAGATGATCTTTTCCATATCTGTTACACAATTTGATTATACTTTGCAGCAGTGTACTCCTTCTATAACAAATAGAAGGAAGTGTACTACGGCAATTCGCATACTTCAATTTGATCTGCCACTGTTGTATGAAGAATTGTAATTGAAACGACTTACATTTTCAGAAATTTTCGGTTTACTCCTGATCCTATCAACATACATCCCTGATCCATAGGCTAAACTTTTTCACATGTGTCTGACCAGTAAAGCACGTTATTGTTGAACACACGGTACAGTACGTTATAATGCTGTTTAAAGGAACTCTTTAAGGAACTTTTAAGTTTATTTAAAGTGAGCCTAATAAATTTAGAAAGGTATTTTTGCTTTCAGAACACGGAAAAGGTCTATATAACAGAAGAAGGAAAATAAATCTTTCTGAAATGAGGAGCGAGTGGTAAGTAGCACGTAATTTACGGTAAGAACCGCCTGAAATGTCTTTTCCTACAAGAGAAAATAGAAACATAAGAGAGCTAGGGTAATTTTATAAAAACATTAAAATATAACAAATAGAAGGGAATATTTGGTTCGGTAACTTAGAAATGCGACGTCAGGTGCCAAGATATTGTGACATATCACTCTTCATCATCGTTGCAGGATCCAACTTCAATGCCTTCGATTTTTCTTTATTTCGAGGTTTAACAACCACCATGGCCAACTCGTTGCGCTATAAACAGTCGTTTGTCCCTGAGTTGGGGGTCACTGGTTCCAGGGAAGGATGAGAGACACCACTCATGCCTCATGGCGCGCTCGGGTCCGTCCCAACTCGGACGAATGATCAGAAGCCAAAACCTCACACATCTTGTCACCAGGGCCAGCCATCTTCGATATCTCCCTTGCCTTTCCTCATCTCGTGCAAGCTGCCTTCTATACAATATCGTCGTTAAATGTCTATTGAACACAGTGCTGTGATCATTTTTAAGGTCAAATATACTTTCAACACACTGGTAAATATCGAATGAAGTGAATTCTCTTCTCACAAAGAAAATGTTACCCAGCATTCAACGTTATATCCACAATTCTGACTGTTCTTTAACAAATGCTACACGGTAAAAACGTGTATCTGAAACGATAGCGAGGACCTGTGACATGACTTCCTGCCCGTATCGGTGCGCCCTCAGTAGCAGTCATATGACGTGGTGAAAACCTACACCTCAACCGTTGTGTACGGAGGCATATCCGTTTCTGAACGACATATCTATAATTTCGTGTTCAATAACGAAAGCTCTTCAGCCGCGAAATTAGAATTTTGATGCTATGCGTCTTTCCTGGCAGTAGTAAAGTAAATCCAATGTAAGTAATTTCGATATAACGAAAATGGGTAACGGGAGTAGTCAAAATTATTGTTGAAGTCTAATCCTGACGCATACTGTCCCATGAATTGACGCAAAAACAGTTTATTTCATTGTTACTCAACAATATATTTTTCTTAAATTATTACCGAACATTATTTAATCATGTTTTACCTGAACGTAACAATCCCATGGTAATCTGCGTAAATTATGAGATCCTGATGCTAAATATGATAAAAGCCATTACAAAAATGCATTTCGATGCTATGAAAACGGTGCGTCGTAGCTAAATTTATTTGCCTTCTTCTCGACCCTCCCAAAGAATGTTTACCTGCTACTGACGAGAACTTTAAAATGATGTATAACACGATGGGATGAAACCTGTAGATATCTTAGACCAAACGTTACCAATCCCCCTCACTGACAAACCTACGATTCATCTTTACTTCCTATCTTGAGTTCCGATTTTATTTTCCGCATGCACTGATGGACTTTCGTAGCTACATCATATTTCATCGGTCGTTTCTTACGTTCGTCTAAATCTAAATAATATAAAATAATATTATAATAATACAAATATTGTTTTTAAAAACATAAACAGTCGAAATACTATTGCCGCCGCAATAGTGTAGTAAGTGTTTACTTTTACGACTCACATATCTTCTTTCATTGGTTTTACAACAATAACATTCATTAATCCACCTACCTAAGTACCTCTCAATGGACAGGAATTAGGAAACCTTATTGTTATAATTTAATTTCACTTAGTATGTATCGGATTGTAGCTCAGTGTGGTCGTGAGTGACCCGAGTGAATGCAATATGTTGTACGTAAATAAATGTATGATCTCGAATCACTGGTTTTATTTCACACTCACAAAGATCTTGGCAAACGAAAGATGCATAGCATAAATTAACTACAAAGATTACCAGGGTACTCTCTCAATTTTTTTGGAATTCTGAGGCACAAAGTTTTAATTTTCAGTCTGAAAGACATACACTATATTGACAAAATTCACCGGACACCCCTTCAAAAGCAAATGAATGGATCCGCTGCGTTGTTGAGATGCGCGGTACAGCTGTAAACGGTATAAAAACAAGCCTGCAGCTGACCGCAATCATATCGCACTGTGAGGTTGAGTGGAGTGAAAATGTTGCGGCGGGACAGAACTGACTTTGAGAAAGGAAAGATTGTTGGGTGTTATATTAGTAGGTTGTCCATAAGAGAAGCCGAGAGGCGTTTAAACATACCCAAGTCAACTGTTTTGAATGTACCGAATAAGTGGAAGACTCATGGCGTGCCTGAAGCAGCAAAACGTACCGGCAGACCAAAGAAAATCAAAATGCTGTCAAAATTCCATGAAATTTTGATTTAAATTTAAGGGTCGCCAAAGCCTACTACCGTTTTACGTCAAACCGTATGAATTGAAGTCACGACCCTGTTCTAAATCGCAAAATAGTTATGAATCTTAAACTAATTTTCTTCACCTTAATTATTTTTCCTTTTCTTTTAATTTCATATTCAAAAATGATTTTGTAAATTCACCGTTCGGAGAACGGGCGTAACTGTTAATTTTACATAAATCATGTTATTCTTTATAATATTATATAAATTGTGTAAGTACAATTTTTTTGATTGGAGGTTTAATGACCACCGTGAGCAACTCAACGGGCTATAAGCAGTCGCCCGTCCCTAATTTAGGGCCACTGGTTCCAGGGAAGAGAGAGAACCACTGCCGTAAGACAAACACAACATCCATGCCTCACCGGGATTCATACCCGGACCCCTTTCGGACGAATGATCAGAAGCCATTGCTTAGACCACTGCGGCTAAGTACAGATTACCTGGGAGTGTGGGAAAGTCACGCCTAGGAAAAGATCAAAGGCATAATCGATTGCTGGAAGGGGAATTTATTTACTACTTCCAGCTTGACCATATGGTGATCGACAGAAGATCGTTACTTTCACTCAGTTCTGAAACAATGGACAGTGGATTGGCGCCCCACTTTGCCAGAACTTAACTGGGAAAGAAATCAAAACAGTAATCAACAACAGTAATCCTCTTTTTCTATGTGAGGTTTAAGAAGCAGCAGGAAAATCCTGCTCAGTTTGTCCACTAGAATGAAAATATGTAAACAAAGTCACTTATGAAGCTTGCTTTAAGCAAGCATGACTTTTCTCTGGAATGTAAATTTGAGTGTTAAGAAAAGAGAAACAACGGGATTTCTTTACAAATGAAGCTTATGTAACATCAGTTCGATGTTACATAAAGCTTTATTTACTGGGATCTCGGTCTGTCGGGGTCTCCCACTCCGTTGCGGCTGCGGGGCCCTACACTACGCCACTGGTACATATACTTTTAAAATATTACTCACGTTTCATGAATACATTCTGATGATTCTACCTTTCGTAGAAATTGCTTTAAGTCACTGCATAAGAGTTCATTTATCACTGTTACGAGATTTCAAAATGAAACTCTTTGGGAGAAATTTTCAGTTTTCAGAAAACAAAAGGACTGACGGATTTGTGACGTATATTCTAAATTAACTTTCCTTTTCAGTTTCTTTCCCTATGTAAATCTTGAGTTTATTCTGTTATACTTCACTCTTAACGCGATATCTTTTCTCTCAAACGAATACTGTTGGCAACACAATCGAGGTTGAATGAACGTGACGTATACCTGTTTTGATAAGAAAGAAAGATAAAAACGACGACTAAACTGTTGTAGGGGAGCGATTATTGAGAGCGTTGAACGAGAGTGACTATTGAGAGCGTTGAAAGAGTGCGTTGTAAAGCGAGCGTTGTGTTAAGAGCTGTGTGGTGTGTTTAAATATTGATATCGTTCTGTTATGGACGTGCTACAACCTTGAATAAAGCATCTTTTCCGTAAGTTTGACTTCTGTTGTTTACATGTTTCGTCTGGCCGTTAAGGTTTCTTTCATTTAGGAACTATTTTTTAGTATGTTGATGTTTTAAATTAACGTAGAAGTACGAAAAGTCTTCTACGTCATAGATTTCAAAACACCGGTATAGTTCTTTGGCCAAGAATTTCAGTACCGGTAGAGTTATGTTTGAACTTGACAGATTTGTACCTTTCCTTTTTTTTTTTTACTTTTTCTTGTTTGGGGTAATTGTTCTGCGCCATACCGGCACATTTACTTCATGTTCAAATATTTGTTCTAGGATAGATTGGTAGCTTCGCTGTTCATGTTCAGTTCTTGTATTTACTTTCAAAATTCAGTCGACAATATTTTCTCATCCTTTAAGTAATGTTTTTCACATATGAGAATGCGTTACTGAAGACACTAGATAGTCGTATTTTTCCCATGTCTTACTCTCCCTTCAGATCTCTTACGTCAATAAGCTGTGCGTACCCAAATTCCTACATTCCCAGATTTTTTGTCTCCTTTCGGAGTTAGACGACTACCATGAGCACCGCTGAGGGTCAGAAGCAGTCGCCCAACCCTAATCTGGGACCACTGATCTCAGGAAGGGGAGACAGCCCCTGTACCTATGCCTCACCTAGGAATCGAATCCGGGCCCAGCTCTGAGAACTAGTGAAAAGCATACGCCTCTGACCATTCGGCCACAAAGGTGGCAACCCCAGATTTCCCAGAAATTCGATTCTGATCATCCGATCTGACATTTTTTTTACAGATTACAGTTCTCATAAATGATCAAGACTCATCTTCAATAAAATGGCTACCTGGTACTTTAATAAGTACAGTACTGTTTGTGAAAACTGCAACACCAAGAAGGAATCGCGCTATTCGAGTGAAATTTATATCACAGATTCCTCATGTTACAGGAGACAACTGATAACATTTGTAGAGCTATATAGGAGTTTTCCACTTCAAAACTCAGTATCGTGTGATGTCACCTCGAGCAACAATAACACCCTCTACACAGCGTGGTATTGAATGGTAGAGGTTTTTGATATCGTCCTGAAGAATAGTCTACCAGGATGCTTCTATGCGAAAGCGGAGTTCATGGGTGGTGACTGGTATTGAATGGTAGAGGTTTTTGATGTCGTCCTGAAAAATAGTCTACCAGGATGCTTCTATGCGAAAGCGGAGTTCATGTGTGGTGACTGGCGGAGGCACGTAACGGCCCAGTCGATTAGCTACTATGTCCCAGATATGTTCGTCGGGGACATACCCGGCGAACGTGCAAGCTAGGGGAGAAGCTATATCTGCCGTGCATCGAAGAGATCTTAGACACATGTGGCCGAGCAGTGTCCTGTTTGGATACAGTGCCAGGTCAACTCCAAAGGAAGAATATCCCCTCTGCCTCTAAAACATCCATGATGTATCGCTGGCTGTTGAGTGTTCCCTCGATTCGTATCGTGCGAGATCGCGAATTGAACCCATTGGTGCCCCAAACTATGACACTTGGCGTTGGGCCGGTATGACGCTGCAAGGTGCTGTTCGCCACGATGTGTACGAACACGTATGCGGCCATCATGATGCATTAAGTTGAATCGTAACTCGTCAGAAAACACGACATGTTGCCAATCGGCAAGCAAGTGTCTGTGTTCGAGACCTCATTGCAGCCTGAGGTGTCTGTGGTGGAGAATCAAAGGAATACGCTGCTAGCGACCAGTCATCTGTTAAGCAGACGACATAGAACTGTGCTGGAGGACAAAACCTGATATGTGACAGTCCTCCACTGTTGCGCTATAACACTGTGGATGTTGCTGCGCGATCGATCACTGCCATGAGGTAGGGGTTCTTGTTATCCCGTGCAGTTGCACAATTTTGAGGTCCATTTCCCGGATTTTAGTGTGTTAGCTATGTCACCAACGCCACGGTAGCATCACTGCACTGGCGTTTCGTTCCGTACGAGTGGCAATCTCGCGGTTGGAAAACCCAGCTTC
Source organism: Macrothele yani (assembly GCA_039090855.1). Lineage (NCBI taxonomy): Eukaryota > Metazoa > Arthropoda > Arachnida > Araneae > Macrothelidae > Macrothele > Macrothele yani. Next base: position 13,034,981 of record CM077017.1, on the reverse strand, counting down.
TCTCATCCCAACAATTGTTTCTCGATCCTCGTTCAAGTCCAACAGGTGTCCATAATGCGACCATCATCGGCGACGGGGCATGATGAGACACAAGAAACACCCTTTCGACTCAATGTCGGCTCTTCAATGATTGCAACATTTCGCCTGAGCCAGCTCTTTATATCCAAGACCGGATAGTTCAGAGGGCGCTGCTCTGAAACCGCATGCGCATTTTCCCTGATATTTTAGTCATTTGCATGTCTCAACCTCTTGTACACATCCTATAAGTTTCATGGAAAACCAGCAGTCCTTCATGGTGTTGCAATTTTCAGAAGCAGTAGTGTATTTGATAAATCATTTACTTATCTCAACACTGGGATATAATAAATACTAATAAAATACTGAACTGGATGACACATTAAGAACTGTCGGAAACAAAATTTCTTACAAAGCAAAGATTTATTGATATTTAGTTTTTGTTGAGGAAGGTTTTAAATAAATGTGATCGCAATTGCCAAATTTTTACAAACGCAGACGGTAGAGTGTTTTTTAAACGAAACAAAATGCAACTAGTTTTTCAAGTCATTTAGCAAGTCTCGAAATATGAGCAAAACAAAAATTCAAGATAAACCATTTTCTTACCATTTCGAAGCTTCATAACAGTAAATTTCAAAATGCAAGTAGCAGATGAACACTTCGTCTCAAAAGGACTTTTAAATTTTGAAATGCAGGGACTCTTATGTTCTGGGAACTTCGTTTTCTCCAAGGAATCGATATTCCCAAGTGACTAGTGCCTCGCAAACTGAGAAGATTTTGGTTGGTAATGCTAAAACCTAGCAATGTTTTAAATATCAGAATCTCTTTTTAAATGTTTTCTTTACTTCGCTTCTGTTGCTTTCGTTACTATTTTGTAAGAAAGAGTGTTTGGTGATTACCCTTGTGTTTGAGAAACCATCCCTTCCCACAGGGAATTCAAACTTGTGAAGGGGACTCTTTCAGCTAATTTGTACGTATTTCTTAGTTTTTGATTGCTTCCTTATTAGAATACCTGTTAAGAAAATAATGTTTCGCAATTCTCCATTTCTGTTTTCTTTATGATGTAAAATTGTAAATGCATCAGTTTTACATGCGCATATTTTCCCGATAAATTCATCTTTTGATGACATAAGAATGACGTTCCATTTCTAATTACTTCCAGTAGAGCCGGAGTGTGGAAATTATTGAAGGGGCAAGTTTTATGTTACTTGAAGAAATTGAAAGAAAAGTGAAGGAGAAAATTTCATAATTTTTTTAAGAAGCGTAATTCATGTTGAGGACTGATAGGTCTCTCTAGGTGTGCCGTTAAGCCACACGAGATGGAGATGCATCAGTTGCTGAGCCCATCCTTAGATGCCGACAGATAGACACACATTGCTGGGCTGTTGTCACAGCAGCGTAAGGTGAACGCACTCGGCTAATTATCGAGAGATCTGGGGTTCGATCCCAGCGGTGTAGAAATACAATTTTTCGGTTGCTGTGTGTTAATTAAAGAAAAATGTGGAAAGAGCGATGACTTTGTCTATTTACATGGTCTCCACGTATTCGGAAGATTTTCACCATTTCTCTCACAACCTATGAGCAGTTGTGGGGTACGAAACATAGTGTTTGGAGGACCGCCTGAAAAAAAAATGCTAAAGTTTTCATGAAAGTTGATATAGAGATGACATACTGAAGAAATAATTAAATAAACTTTGTATGGCATCGAAAGAAACTGAGAGCAGGAAATACTTTACCCATAAAAACAATACGAGATTTTGGCTTCAGCGCGACTTCGTCGTTATTTGTTATCTGCGCCAACACAGAGCGATCTTTTGGGTGGCAGTGGGTGCAACAATGATACGGAAAATTTCTATAGCTGTAAACATGCTATTAATATTTGCAGAAATTTTCGCAATCGTTATATGGCCTGATAATAGCCGCGCTATTATAAAATGCAATTTGCTTCAAACAACGTGAGACTGATAATCTTTTTTATCGCGCTGTAATCTCACTCTGTCTCATTGGTATTCACCAGTTCCCTGAAGCGGGCAGCTAGCCGTCGGATTATTGTTTTGGGATCATCGTTGCGGAGTTCTTGGGAAGTAAAACAGATCCATTACTTGCAATCGTTCCACACTGCGATGTTCTGTTCCTTTTTCAGATCTACTGGTTTCACCTTGACTTTCTAGCCTCGTGCTCAGTTAGTATGGACTGAACATGCTTGGATCTAAAAAAAAGAGGGAACAAATGAACTCTTTATGATGTTGTTCTGTAATTGTTGGTTGTTATTCTGTTCAAGAATGGAACTTAAATAAACCTATGGATCGCTAATGTACATATCTAATATATACTGAGTGATCACTGAGTTATAACCACCCCTATCAAAAGTGGATGTGGCCCGTTGAATACTCGATCGGGAGAGAGCTATCATTGGACTGCTGTAGCATATATAAAGAGTGAGTGGAACAGTAGGTAAAAGAATTCGGAGCGTGATGGGTACATGGAAGGATTTATCGGACTTTGAGAAAGGACAAGTTGTGGGAGCTCGGAGAGCAGGTACCTCGATTTCCCAAACGGCTGAAATGGTGGGTTGTTCGCGAGCAGCCGTAGTTAAATTGTATCAGGACTGGCGTGGAAAAGGTCAAACAACGACCCGGCGGTAAAGCTGCATAGGACAGCGAAAGGTTGATGTGAGAGGTGAGCGCCGGGTCCGATGCCTCGTACAAGTCAACAGACGCAGCACTGTTCAACAGTTGACCATCCAATACAACAGAGGTCAACTCGGAACAGTATCTGTCATGACCATGCGTCGCACACTCGCACGTATGGGGTATGGCAGCAGACGACTCCGACGACATCCTCTCCTAACCACGCTTCATCGGCGCAAAAGACTGGCCTGGTGCAAAGATCATGCAAGTTAAAAGTCGGATAACTGGAAAAAAGTGTACTGATCTGACGATTCGTTTTTTTACTCCACTCCGTCGATGGTCTTGTACGTATTTGGCGCAAACAACCTGAGGCACTCGTTCCATCGTGTATGGCCTCCAAGTGCAAGCCAGTGGAGGCAGTTGTACAGTGTGGGGCATGTTTACCTGGCAGGAACTTTGACCCCTGGTACATGTGGAACAACGTGTGTCAGGTACCTACTATCGTGAATTGCTTGCTGACTCTGTATACCGAGCAATGTTGCACTTTTCCCGAATGGAGACGGTGTCTTCCAAGATTACAATGCGCCGAACCACAGGTCCAATGTTGTGCAGGAATGGTTTGAGGAACACAGTTCAGACTTCCAGCATATCGATTGGCCTCCAAACTCCCCATATATCAATCCCCTTGTGGGACATTATGAAACGGCATAGCAGGCTTCTATTTTTTGACGATGAATATATACACTGAAGTGCCAGAAAAACTGGTACAAACGACCTTTTGCAAAATACTTAGCAACGTCACCTATGCGGGTACTCGGTTGCTTCCGACAGTGCGTATATAAAGCAATAGACATCCTTGCCAGCTGTCAGAGATTTTTTCTGCATGAGAATGGCAAGTTATAACGATTTAAGAGATTTTTAACGCGGTGTCATAGTTGACGCTCGTGAGATGGGCCATAGTATTTTGGAGGTAGAAACGAAGTTCGGATTTTCATGGACGACCATTGCAAGGGTGTACCGTGACTGCAAGAATTCTGGCAAAACCTACAACCTACGATACCAGTGTGGCCGTAAAAAGGTACTGGGTGAACGTGACCATCATCGGCTGTCAAGAATCGTTTCACGCGATAGACGTGCAACACTCTCGCAGGTATAATCGGAATTCAATGCTGGAGCCTCAACAAGCATCAGCGTCCGGACTGTGCAACGTCCCGTGCACGATATGAGCTTTCGGAGCCGACGCCGAACTGGAGACCCCTTGATGAATGTACGACACAGAGCTATGCACCTCGCTTGGGCACGGCAACACCGCCATTGCCAAGTTCGTGAGATATTGGCCTGATCAAGGACTTTACTTGTAACCCTGTATATATACACACAGTCGAGTCACATTATTGTGACCACCTCCTACTTTTGACGTCAACAGCGCGTAACCAATGATAGAAGGCACTTGTCGTGAGCTGGCCGAAAGGGTATATAAGGAGTGCTGTAGGCATTCTGAAAACATATCACTCGTTGCTTTCATGGATAAAAGCGATTTATCATATTTGCAAAAAGGGATGATTATCGGCTTTCAGGCCAAGGGTGGCAGTGTTTTTGAACTGGTCGCGTGCTGCTGTGGTTAAAGTGTATCGTGATTGGAGAAATGGCCCCATTGCGAATAAGCGACGTGGAAACAGAGGAGCGTCACGTGCCATTGATGTGAGAGGTGAACGTCGGCTGCGAAGGTGCGTGAGGGCCGATCGACACGCTACAATGCAGCAACTCACTGACCGAATGAACTAGCAGGCTACCTGAAGTGTGTCTAACGACAGTTCAGCGAACCTTGCTGCGTATGGGGCTCCCATGCAGACGGATGGTCACTGCACCTATGCTAACGAAGGCGCATGGGCAGAAAGGGCTTACATTTGTACGGCAGTATCGGAATTGGACCTGCGCTGATTGGCAAAGGTTTGCCTTCTCCGATGAGTTACATTTTCTGCTTCATGGAACGGATGGACGTTGTCGTATAAGGCGAGAAAGATAGGAAAACAAACACTCTTCAATCATTGCTGGAAGAACACAAGTTGGTGGGGGCGGCGTTCTGGTCTGGGCAGAGGCTTAACTAGACATTTCTGCGCTCGGGGCAAACTGCAAAATATTGCGCCGCAATCTGCCTCTCTCTCTCTCTGTCTCTCTCAATCTCTCTATGTTTCTCTTTCACTCTCCCTCTCTTTTTCTTTCACTCTCTATCTATCTATCTATCTATCTATCTATCTATCTACTCTCTCTCTTTTTCTTTCACTCTCTATCTATCTATCTATCTCTCTCTTTTTCTTTCACTCTCTCTCTCTCTTTCACTCTCCCTCTCTTTTTCTTTCACTCTCTATCTATCTATCTATCTATCTATCTATCTATCTATCTATCTATCTATCTATCTATCTATCTATCTATCTATCTCTTTTTCTTTCACTCTCTCTATCTCTCTCTCTTTCGCTCTCTCTATCTTTCTCTTTCTCTCTTTCTCTATCTCTCTTTCTCTCTCTCTCTCTCTCTCTCTCTCTCTCTCTCTCTCTCTCTCTCTTTTCTCTCTCTCTCTCTCACACACACACCAAAAGAACAAAAAAACAGCATTGAATATCTAAGCAAGCACAAGCTACAGAGAAGAATGTTCAAGAAAAATAGCTTGAAATTAAAAACAGCAAAAAGCAGATACAATTTCAAAAATATAACAGTATTACAAAGACTTTCTAACGAAACTACGCGTAAAAAAGGCACAATCAAAATATGACTGCTTTTACAGTTTTTCCCAACTGCTTCGGAGTTCGGATCTTCAGCACCGCATCAAGCAACCGAATGTAGCTGACAGTCGCGGCATGCAGCCACAATAAAGACTGAATAGCCTCCAGAGAATCTTCAAAAATGTGACGACATCCTGTTCTTGCAACCCACATATAGTACATCCAACTAAAGAAGTACTATGGGCCCCATTGTTGTAGAAGGGGGGGGGGCATGGTTCTTCTTCAGTTGGACGGACCACGCCTTCATTACTGAATGTGAGCAACTAACAACTCCTGAACAGTTTGAGGAGGAAATTCTGATTATAATTCTGCCAAAAACTTGTGTAAAATTTTCAGTTCCAATTGTAATCGCATTCCAAACAGTGATTTTTGCGCCCTCTCTTGAACTGCGCCCGGGGCAGCCGCCCTAGGGACCGCTCTGGTCTGGGGAATGTTTTCCTGGCATTCTCTGGGTCCACTCATGCCTGTGGAAGGCACTCCGGACCGGTTTCGTTATGAATCCATCCTTGCAGACCACGTACACCCATGCATGCTGATTGTCTTCTTTGGGGCGGATGGGATCTTCCAGTACGACAATGCGGCGTGTCACACAATTAGAAATGTCCGAGCGTGGTTGGAAGAGCACGAGGAAGACTTCAAAGCACTTCCCTGGCCCCCTAATTCCCCAGATTTAAGCACAATTGGGCATCTGTGGGACCATCTCGATCGTGTTGTTCGCTCTATACATCCTCCACCACGGACCCCTCCAGCAGCTGTCAGATGCACGCAATCATCATGGCTCCACATACCTGTGAACACGTTCCAGCACCTTATTGAGTCACTCTCAGCCCGTGTAGCTGCTGTTCGCGCTGCACCCGGCGGTTACTCTGGATATTAGCTGGTGGTCACAATAATATGACACTCGACCTTATATATATATATATATATATATGCATATGCAAAAGAATATTAACACACAAGCAACCAACTTTCATAAACAAATAACTAAGGGCTAAATCAGTTAATAAGGGGGTTGAGGGAGCACTGGAATGAATTTTGCAGCCACGAATTGGATGATCGGCAGAGCAGTGTGTCTTGGTGCGTTGTCGTAGTGAAGCATTCATTACTGGTCTTATTCTCCGGCGTTTTCAGGTGTTTTAATGTGCTCAGACGTTTGAAGATGTCTAAGTAACGTGCAGCGTTAACAGTGGAGCCACACGGTAGGAATTCATAATCCATCAGTCCTTGGATATCAAAAAATGACGCTGGCCGGACTTTAACGTGCGATCGACACTGACCTGCTTTCTTTAGTCTTGGGGAGCTTGTCCCTGGGAAACTGAAATAAAATAAAAAAGCTGGTCGTCACATCAGTCAGTTTGAAAAGCGAGTATTAGTCTTTTTCTAGATTCCGCTATTAAGAAACATCATAAAATCACTACAGGTGTTTTATTTGTATGGAAATTAATATTTCTTCTATTTAAATTTTACTTATGTGTATGGTCATTTTTTATACTTGAATGTAAAAGAACGCACCTATTTAAAAGCGTTCGCACACAGACTAAAAGGCTAAAAAAAAAAAAGAAGAATCAGAAAAGAGAATGATTTTATCTGATGCGGTTTGAAGATGGTAGCTGTTTGCAAATTTTATTTACTTTTGAATTTGTTACTTGCTACCGTTTCTGCTTTTCGGAGCTACTAATTTTTCCGATCGTTTAAAAAACTGTCACACTGTCATCGAAGATATTACGTGTTTCATTCTTCTCCTTAAATTAAATATTTGTTTTTAATTAATTTCTCAGTATTTCATGTCTTTGTATAAGCGATTAATCTCTAAAATAAATCAAGCGGAACAGTTCTTTTCTTGATGTAGGAGAAAGTAAGTTTTGGAAAGTTCGGAATCGGAAGAAGTAATGAAATTTCATGTAGGTTAATTTGTTTTAAACCGTTCAATAAAATATCCATGGAACTATTTATCGAACAGCGCTCCTGTTGAAAGATTTTTTCAGCTGTTTTTTTTCCTTTCGGATACCGTTTGCGAAGCTAATAAAGTCCTTGGGGAAAATATGGTTACCAAGGAAAATGGGGAAGGAGAGAGAGAGAGAGTGACGCTCAGAGCCATCGGAAAGGAAACTGTTCATCTAACGGCGTCAAATGCGAAAAAGAAGTAATGGGAAATAGGATTGATATTCCCATCTAAGAACCTATCAATCTTTTTTGCCTTCGGCTATGCATGAATGTTTTATTCGAGGTCGACTTAAGCTGTTTCCTAAGTCGTGTTCCAAGCACTCTTAAGCCGCAGTAAGTGAATTTGTGTTTAGGCTACAGCCATGTCGTTTCCTTACAACTAAAGAGATTAGGAGGTCAATCAATCTATTTAGTTGAAAGAAAACATCACTGGAGCACAAAAAGAAAGGCTTCAATACGAAAAAAAGGTGCATTTCAAACGTAAAGAATTTCATTTCATTTTTGTTGTAGGGTTAGAATTTTTACTGTGATTGCTTTCATATCGCGGAGTAAGGGTTTGCAAACTTCACAGTCCATCTTAGGGTTTGCGACAAATAAATCAGTAATGGTCGTTAATGTTTTTAACCTTGTGAAGTACAGTACATCTTGCAACCTACTACGTGGCATGACGTAGATCTACTGAGGTAACGCATGAGTCAAATCGATAATAAAACAGCCGGCGCAATTCAGTTGGAAGAACAGCCGTTCTACAGCAGGAAGATTTGGGTTCAAACCTCACAACCGGCAGTAGATTATATGTTACAACCTCTAATTTAACCTCTAGTTTGAATTTCTATCTTTATGTAAATTTTATTTGTCAATTTGATTTTTCCTTCTGAACGGCTCACTTCTGCAATTTGTTTTATACGTTTTGGCAACATTGACAGTGGGTGAAAGAGTAAATAAAAAACTACGTCGAAAGCAAAGTGCTGAGAGTGGTGAGTGAGGTGATTGTAATAGTACGATCTTGAAAGGATTTTCTGATGCAGATTGTTATGTAATTTTCCTACGAGAGTTTAAAGAATACGTGGAAGTGCTGCAATGTTTCACGTCTACGTAAATCTTCCGTGTTTGTGACTTCGAAAACGGAATGGAAACAAATATTACTGGAATGTTTCGTAAGTTGGTTATAAGTACATATGCACCTTAGCCGTTCTTTATTTTGTTAAACTTAAGTGATTGTTTTGTTTGTTCAACAATTAATTTTATAAAATACTAACCTTAAAACATTAAAACACAATAAATCTTTTAACTTGACGGTCTAGGGTTCGAGCCCCTCTTCGTTCGTCACTTATAGTATTTTAATGTTGGCGTTTCTGATAAATTGCTTGTTAAATAAACAAAACAGTCACCTAACTTTAACAAAATAAAGAACGACCAGGGTTCACATGAATGAGCAACTTACGTAAAATTCCAGTAGTCTTTATTTTCATGCACTTTTTGAAGTAACACTTGTAGTATTTTTACGTAAGCATGAATCGCATGCTACAGCACGCACTTTCATTTACTCTTTAAACTCTCGTAGTAAAGTTATTTGGTGTACAAATAAGTTTTAAATCTTTTTTGGTGTGACGTATACCGCTAATTTACATATCTGACATTCCACCACATTGTTGTTATGTGACCGTAACTGGTCCAGAGTATAAAATTTGACACAGAAGTTTGCCCAACAGGCAAACGCACTTGCACATCCGTAGGTGAAAGATGGCAAGCTATACTACATTTATTCTACACTGCATTCGTTACAAATTTCATCAAAGAAAAGGTGCTGCAAAAGCATGTGCATCGATCTGTTCTGTTCTGGAGGAGAATAAAAGCACGTGTGAGTTTTGGTTTAGACGGTTAGAGCGGGTGATTTTGATGTTAGCGATCGAGACCGTAGCAGCGCCTAACTCAACAAATCATTTCCAATCGTTTACGCGCAATGGGAAAGATTCAGAAGGAAGGAAAACGGGTGCCACATCACCTGAGCCAGAGAACAACTACAAGCGTGTGATGAAGTGTTTGAATCTGTTGAATAAACAACACAGAAAGTCTATCCTGTGGAAAATCGTTACGGGTTATGAAAAGCAGACATGGTACGACAATCTCAAACGCAAAAAAAAAAAAAAAAAAAAACAACAACTGAGTAGACGCCGATGAAGCAACGACTTCGACACCGAAACGCCATATTCACTCCAAGAAAGTTCTGCTGTGCATCGGGCGGGATATTAAGGGTGTGCTCTATTACGAACTATTAGAACAGGGTCAAACCGTTACTGCTGATCGCTACAAGCAACAATTGCTGTGATTGAACCAGGAAATCTGTCGAAAACATCCATTTACAGGCAAAGGATTGCATCCCGTGAAATTACTGCATGACAACGCTAGGCCACATGTCGTGGAATCGGTCAAGGAAACGTTATTGATGCTTGGCTGGGAAGTTTAGGAGCACCCGGCGTATAGTCCCCGACATAGCCCCTTCAGAATATCATTTGCTCCGATCGATGCAACATGGTTTGTCTGCTGTACGGTTCCGGACATGTAACGAAGTGCAAAAATTTGTTGACGACTTCATCGCGTCACACGACGAAGTATTCTTCACGGCTGGAATCCGTCAGCTGCCCAACCGATGGCGGAACGTGATAGATAATAACGGCGCATACTTTGATTCGTAAAGGTATTGTTGTTTTCTCTCAAATTACATGTTGCGTTGTCTTAAAGCGCTTTAAAACTTATTTGTACACCTAACACGTGGCAATGTACATGAGGAGGTCCATCCACGATCGTGCGATCACCTTCTCATCACACTCACACGTCCTTTCACGATCGTGCAATCACTCTCATCAAGCTCAGCACTTTGCTTTCAGCGTAGTTTTTTATTTACTGTTTGACCCATTGAAAATGTCCCCAAAACGTATAAGGAAATTCGGTGAAGTGATGAGCCATTCAGAAGAAAAATCCTAACCGAGAAGTAGAAAAAATTGCATAAGAATAGAAACTCAAAAGGAGGTTTAAATGGGAGATATGCATTTAGATTTTTCACTGATTTTAGTCGCTGTTGGGATCTACAGCGAAGAACCAAAACATTATGACAAGCGCGTTTTTACGCCAATCTAAGCGACTGTAGCTAAACGACAGCTCGGTCATAAAAAGGTACAAATATCACCTAACACTGAGCTCTCTTATTCAGTGACGTTCTTCAGATGGGAAATGTAGTGGTCTTAAGCGAGTTTGACAAAGGCCAGATCGTAATGGCCAGACGACTGGGTCAGAGCATTTCCGAGATGGCAAGGTTTGTGGGGTACTCATAAACAGCTGGGGTTAGTACCTTCAAAAAAATGGTCCAAGGAGGGACAAAACCACGAACCGCCGGCAAGTTGTTGGTGAACCTCGGCTCATCGACGCTAGAGGTGAGCGAAGACTATCCCGTATGACACGAGCCAACAAAAGGAATACCATGTTGCAACTCGCCGGGTAATTTGAAGGCTGCTGAAGGGGCTAATGTTACAAACACACAGTGTATCGAACCTTTCTGAAAATGGGACTGCGTCGTCGCAGCCCGCTACGAGTGCTCGTGCTAACCTCGGTTCACCCTCGAAAGCACCTACAATGGGCACGCAAACATGAAAACTGAACCTAGAATGATTAGAAGAAAGTCGTCTGGTATGACGAATCTCGTTTTCTGTTGCAGCATGTGGATGGCCTGGTACGTGCGTGTCATTTACCTGGGGAAACGTTGGCACCTGGATACACCGTGGGACGAAAACAAGCCGGTCGAGGAAGTGTAATGCTTTGGGCAGTGTTTTGCTGGGAAATCCTGGATCCAGTCATTCATGTGCAGGAAATAATGACGTCTATCACCTACCTAAACATTATTGCAGACCAGGTACATCCTGTCATGGCAAGGGTGTACCCCTCTAGTAGTGCTTTCTTTCAGCAGATAACGCGTCTTGCCACAATGCATAGATTATTCGAAAATGGTTCGCGGAACATAAAGATTGCCCTGGCATCGAAATTCTCCAGACAGCAATCCAATCGAGTATGTGTGGTTTGTTTTGGAACATCAAATCCGATCTGCTGTGGCTCAACTGCGTAAAAGGATTTAGGTAACAGAGTTAAAGGATTTTCTGGTAACGTGTTGGTACCCGATACCACAAGACACCTTTAGAAATCTTGTAGCGTCTATACCTCGTAGGGTAAGAGCAGTTTTGGCAGAACGTGGAGGACCAATATCGTATTAGGCAGGGGATCATACTGTTTTGGCTCTTCGGTGTATGTCTCCGATAACTTCCATCTACACTGCTGGCCACCCAAAATGCAACACCAAAAAGGACACGAGATAGCAAAGCCAGATTTACTGGACACATAACAACAGATACAAAGATGAAACGATTGAGCTCACAGGCCCGTGAGACTTGCGGAACACGCAGACATCAATAGTTCGTGTGGCCCCCATGGCTGGCAATAACAGCCGCTACATGCCACGGCATGGAACAAAAGAGGCTTTGGATGTGGTCTTGGGGTATGTCGGTCCAGGCTGCTTCCACACGTTGCCACAGTTCATCAAGCGTAGCCGCGGGTGGTGCTTGCCGGGCCACTCGATTGCCGATCTGCGACCAGACGTCTCCGATGGGTGACATATCGGGAGAACAGGCTGGCCACGGCAGCAGTGACACCTGGTGGGCCGTGAAGAATTGTTGCACGATGAGTGCCACGTGCGGGCGTGCATTGTCCTGTTGAAACGTGGCCGCTGGCAGGTCCTGCAGGTAAGGGAGGACTACAAGCTCAAAAACGTCGGAGATGGTGCGGTGGCTGTTGAGTGTACCGGCGATGCGTACCATAGGGGTGCTGGTGTCATATCCAATTGCCGCCGCACTCGCCGGTGGTGTAACGTCAATGGTACTCGGAGCAATGGGCGCCGTGTGACAAGTCCCCGCTCCTGCAGACGACGTCGAACGATACGTGCTGACAGAGGTTGTTGCGCAACACACCCTAATTCCTGCGCTAACTTTCGGGATGTGGCGGTGCGAGCCGTCAATGCCAGCCGCACAACATGCCGGTCCTCTCGTTCGGTGGTGTGCCGCGGCTGTGGCAATCGCTCACGTCGGTCCGTCCGTCCCTCCTGCACCCACCGAATCCATACTCGCCTCACTGTGGCTGGATGTCGTCCCACACGAGCGCCGATGTCGCGGTACGATAAACCGCTGTCGCGATAAGTCACTATTCGTCCTCTATCGAACTCCAAAACGTGCTGGAATGACTGCCGCACTCTGCGACGAGGCATTAGGAAGCTTCCCACGCACAGGTCCGGCAGCACAACACACTTCCACTACTTACACCCCGCCTTCTGTGCACCCTTTTTACAGTGCTTCTCGGTGGCGTACCGGGCGCACATGATTTGCATATGCCCTGCAATGCTAATCGTTTGTATGTCCTCTCGCGGGTGACGCATGCTGCGAATGTCAGGCCAATCGAATGATTCCTTCTTGGTGTTTCATCTTAGGTGGCCAGCAGTGTATATACACCGAGTTCTCACTGAATTACAACCACCCGTATGCAAAGTGAGTTACATGCGTCATTGGCGTAATGAGGAGAAGGGCGTGGCATGTAAGCTAAAGGGGTGTATGAAAGAAGTTGGTCGTTCAGTTGAGAGCGAAGTTACGGAGGTGATGGGTGAAACCAAGCTAAGATTTATTGGAGTTTACGGAAGGCCAAATTGGACTACGGAGGGAAGTTCCGTCCATTTCGGTAACGACGACACTAGTGAGTTGTGCGTGGGTGTCCGTTGTTAAAGTTTACCAGGAGTGGCGCCAAAATGACGAAACAATCAACTGGAAATAAAAGTATGGAAGTATGCCACTTCCATTTATTTTCAATGTAAAGCAGAAAATGGTTACAAACAATTTTTGCACATCGCATTTTTTCCATACAAACGGAAAATACTGAAGAACGCTTCCAATACCTGTAATAAAACTCCTAGTAATAACAAAAACTGTGAGTTCGTGTTGCCGTTATATTTTTATTACATCCTATTAACACGGAAGTTGTGTAATATAATGTGGCAGAAAGGTTTTAGCCGCGGGTTATTGCGGGTGGTTTTAATTTAGGTTGGCTTAATGCTGACGAGTGGTTGCAAGAAGGGCACCATTGAGATTCGATGTATTTCCGCGACCCTATCTCTCAGGAATATGAAAGTAGCTTTGTAGTGGACAGTATATATGTATTCCTTCAACGCTTGTGCAACATTACAAGAAGAGAGATGGCATCCATTTGTCCCTCCGGTTTTTATGGTTTTATGGTCTCGTCGTATAAATACAGTTCTTTGCTCTTCGCCGATCTGCATCCGCGAGGAGCAAAGAAAATTTTAGCATGCTTTATGAGTGAAATAAAGGAGCTTTCGGTGGAGAACTAAAAGCATTTTTATTTCAAACTGATAAAAAAAACAAGGTTCTAAGTAATCCCAATGACATTGCAAATGTTTTATGCCAGTCCGTTGTTAAGGACAAAAGAATGAAATGTAGAAGAATTATATATTGTACTTATTTTTGTCCATGCCAGTTATGCTGGTTAATGTGTCAAATACAGCTTTTTCTGGGCTTCGCTGAACTAGAGCTTCATTGAGAAGAGTAAGGCTAAGAAAATTGAATCGTGACTCGTCAGATGACATGACCTGTTGCCAATCAGCGAGCGAATGTTTGTGCTCGAGACCCCATTGCAGCCTCATTCGTCTGTGGTTGAGGGTCAAAGGAATGCGCAGCAATGGTTTGCTAGTGACCAGTCCTCTCTTAAGCAGACGACGTCGTACTGTGCTGGAGGACAAAGCCTGATCTGTGACATTGCTCCACAGCCACGCTAACACCGTGGAAGTCGCTGTGTGATCGGTCACTGCCATCCGGTAGAGATGTCTATCATCCCGTGCAGTTGTGCGATTTTAAGGTCGATTTCCCGGATTTCTGTGCGTCCGAGGGTCAACTGTCCACTGACGCCGCGTTCGCTCCACTGTACTGGTGTTACGTCTTGTGCGAGTGGCGATTTCGCGGTAGGAAAATCCAACTTCTCTCATCCCAACATTCATCCTTAATGGCTCAAAGTCCGCCACGTGTTCATAATGCGACTTTGTTTAGATAGTGAGATACAAATAATACTCTTTCGATTCAATGCCGGTTCTTCACTGATTGTAGCATTCCGTTTGATTCAGCCCTTTATTTATACCAAAGACCAGACAGATCAGATGGCACTGCTCCGAAACCGTATGCGCATTGGCACTGACATTTTAATCATTTGCATGTCCCAACCTGTTGTACATACCCTGTAAGTTTCAAGCTAATACCAGAAGTCATTCATGGTGTTGCAATTTTCACACATAGCGTGTGGAGTATGTGTGTGTGTGGTGATTGTGGCTAAATTGCTGTAGGTTCAAATACTTACGAGCTTAAGTGCTTAGTTATGCGTTTCTGCAAATGTTTGCAGAGAACTTCGTGAACATGTATCACACTTGCCAAAATAGCATTCGAACGATTAGTGAAATAATCAACATGATAACTTAGGAAAAGTTTCACGTCTTTATTTATCCACCACTGGAACGTCAAGTCACTCATACACTGTGTTCAGTAATTCTTCAACAAATACGACTCTGCGTAACGCAGATTTCCACAAATATGAACCTCTGTAACTCTATCGTATATAACTCTCAACAACTCCGCCTCAAATATATCGCTTAGCTATCACTTCGTGTATCACGCGTTTGTGCGTTTAACAACTCTCCGTCTCTGCTATCTACATTCAATGCTTGCATACTCCGACTCACTGTCAGTGATGCCAAAATGAAAAAGCTCTTCGGAGAAGTAATGTGTCGTTCATTCAGAAAATATTTATGGACAAAGTCATCGCTCTTTCCACGTTTTTCTTTAATTAAAACACAGCAACCGAAAAATTGTGTTACGACACCGCTGGGATCGAACCCCAGATCACTCGATAACTAGCCGAGTGCGTTCGCCTTACGCTACGGTGCCAACAATCCACAGCGCTATGTGTGTTTATATGTCAGCATCTGACTTCACAAACCTGTAGGAATGGGCTCAGTAACTTAGACGTCTCCATATGGTGGAGCTTAACTGAACAAGCTATTTAATTATAGCTAATAAATCCAAAGGGGGAGAGAAATGGTGAAAATCTTATAAATACGTGGAGGCAATGTAAATAGACAAAGTCATCGCTCTTTCCACGGTTTTCTTTATTAACACACAGCACCCGAAAAATTGTATTACGAAACCGCTGGGATCGAACCTCAGATCGCTCGAAGCCTCACCAGATGGAGACGTCTCAGTTAAGCCCCACCAGATGGAGACGTCTCAGTTGCTGAGCCCATCCCTGCGGATTTGTGAAGTCAGATGCCGAGAAATAAACACACATAGCGCCGTGGATGTTGGCACCTTAGCGTAAGGCAAACGCACTCGGCTAGTTATCGGGAAATCTGGAGTTCGATCCCAGCGGTGTCGCAATACAGTTTTTCGGGTGCTGTGTGTTAATTAAAGAAAACCGTGGAAAGAGCGATGACTTTGTCTATTTACATTGTCTCCATGTATTTGGAAACTTTTCAGAAAATGTTTAACGAGAAGAAGCCAAATTTACGTAAGAGAAAAGAAACTAAAAAGAAAGATTAAATAAAAGTTCATCAAATATGTCTCGATATTATACACTGCAATTACCAATTTTTCTGATTAGCTTGACATAAAAAATGCTTAAATTTGGAAAGCACTCTAGCTGCAAAGGTATCAGAATGTTTTCGCTTTGAGGGGCGAAGTTAAATTATTAAAGGACAGTTGTTCTAATAAATTAATTAAAAATTTAAAGCTCACTAAACCCCAGAGGTTTGTGTTAGTCTGAACTTATTTTGAAAGACAGACAGCCTTATCCCAATAAAATAAAGAAGGTTTGTCTTTCAACCATGCATACGGAGGATGTGCGTGACTTTTAATACTTGTTCATTTATAATCACGTGCATTAAATGCAGCGCGACAGGGCGAGAATGAATAAAGGGCAGGAAAACGGACCGGGAGAAACGATTGCCTCCCGCTATCCTTCACTGGCTGCTCGCAAAACGAATTAAAGAGGTCTCTTTAAATTTTACGTCCCACGAACCTTCGGAACGGTTTCCTGTTTAAAATGTGGTCCTTGAAAAATGGATTCACAACAGACACCGAGTTACGTACGAGTAATTAAATTATGCAATTTGCTCTTCTTTATTTGCTTCTTTTTTTTTCAAATTTCTGTTTTCTGACGACTGTAATGCATTTTCCCCGCTTATGATTCAAACGATGTATTAAGAGCGACGGAAAAAATGAGACTTTTACTTCATGTAAGCAGCATTTTCCTTAATCAAACAAATGAGCGTTTGCCACGGCTTGGGGTGATACCGCCGAGTTCTGAAATGCTACAAATATTATGAGTAAAAAAAAAACAGATTATGAAGAAAACGGGAATACATTACTTTTTTCTCAATGTTTTATGTTTCAGATCATTATCTTAGCTCCGAAAGAACATTTTTGAACATAAAAGACTGGCAGAACGAAGTATGTATCCGTAAATTGGCGTAAAACAAATTATTGGTGGGTATATACAGTTTTGAAAGATACGTTTTGAACTCTGTGTCAGCAGCTCGCAGTAAAATTTTTATCGGAAAAGGGTAGTTGTAAAATTTGGTGACACTTGTTTCATTTTATGAATCTGTTCTTGAGATTTTTTTCGCAGTTTTAGGTTGAATGAGAGACTGGTTGCATGCTGAATTGGTGGAAGTGTGGAGCTTTTGAGTTTGAGAAATCAAAAACATGTTGCTCCTGAAATTTCTTTTATCTTAACGAACGAAAATAATAAAGTAACATGATCTACATCTATAGGATTAAAAGCAACATATTTCGCTTTGGGGTAAAAGCATTGCGATTTCTTCTTATCTTTTTCTTAAAGTGAAATTTATATCATTACTTAACAGTAGAACACAAAAAGACCCGAAAACGAAATTTTGACAAAAACTTGGCTTGGACTAACCACTTAAGTACGAGTATAAATTCAAATGAAGTTAGCACTTTTATTCTGAGCCAAGTGGTTAGTCCAAGCCTTAAGGGCCTTCCCGGTGGCGCAGTGGTCTAAGTGATGGCCTCTGATCATTCGTTCGAAGGGGTCCGGGTTCGAATCCCGATGAGGCATGGATGTTGTGTTTGTCTTACGGCACTGGCTCTCTCCCTTCCCTGGAACCAGTGACCCTAAATTAGAAACGGGCGACTGCTTATAGCCAATTGAGTTGCTCACGGTGGTCGTTAAACCTTCAATCAAAAAAAAAAAGCCTTAAGGTACGAGTATAAATTCAAATGAAGTTAGCATTTTTATTCTGAGCCAAGTGGTTAGTCCAAGCCTTAAGGTACGAGTATAAATTCAAATGAAGTTAGCACTTTAATTCTGAGCCAGTTCATGTTCGTAGTTCTCATGATGAGCTGCGGATACAGTGTCTTTAAAATATGCACCATATTTAACTGTGTGTTGACGACCAAATCATGCTGTAATTTATAAACCTTTTATTTTTATTTGTTATTTATTTGTTACGTGGCAGGCGATCGTAACGGAAAATGGGTTTGCCTTACCGCTCTCCTTCGCAACCACGCTACATATGACAACAGCTGAGGCCTCTGTGAATCTGAAAAATAATATAAAATTTAACTTCAGTACAGTATTGTTGAGATACCATTTAGTTCTGTGTATCGTTGGCCAAAAGACTCCAACTCATTGTTTTTTTTTACAAAATCTTTACGTTAAATGACCCACTGGAATCGTCGGCTGTGATTTGATACCGTGCATTGATGTATTTTTATAATTCTTTAGACAATGAATGACTAAAATGGACTCAAGAGTAGGATATGGTATGGGTGGGCTTACCATTTCGAAAGCTAGACCATCACCGAAACTACTTGGATATAATAAACGGGATATGAGGAAGAGCAGAGTGACTGTAAGATTGGTGTATGGGACATTAAGGGAATAAATGGAAATGTGAATGATTTTGATAAAGATATGAATAAATATCGATGAGATGTGCTGTGTGTATAAGTGAAACTAAAAAGAAAGGATTTAGGGCAGAAGAAGATAATGGGCTGCTGAGTGTGTGGTCTGGCTGGTGAACAGGACGATCTGGTGCAGGAGGGTTTTATTTGAAATGATGAAGAACAACCTGATTTCCTATAATTGCGTAAGAGAGTTTTGTGGTTGAGTTTTGTGGTTGCGTTTCAAAGTGAAACTTCAGAGAACAGAATTATAGTAGTGTTTGCTTCTTGTCACCCTGAACCTTTAGATAGAAATGATACTTGTGGCTCAAAACAAGGTAAGACTTGTTTTGAGCCGCTTTGGGTTTGAAGAGGCAGTTATTCTAGCAAAGGATTTCATTGCTAGAGTAGGTATTCAGAATGAGATGTCTGACAATGTTCTGATAAGTTTAATAATCGTAGTGTGAATAATAATAGTGAAAGATTAATAGAGGTTTGCATTGAGAATGAGTTGTGTGTATCTAATGCAATTTTATCCACAAGAGACACGGGTGTAGTTTATTTTTCCGATGTCCACTTAACCGAAGACCGAAAATAATCTCACCGAAAGGTCGTTTTATCAAAATGCTTATGTATTTATTTTAACGATTTGTTCATTTCCTTCGACAGGTAATGATAACACGTGGTTCATTTTATCTGAAGGTTACTTCACCTAAAATTTCATTTCATCAAAAGATTATTTCACCGAAGGATAAACAAGTAGAAAATAAACTGCACCGTATCAAACCAATTCTTAGAGTCTGGAAATCATCATGTCGCTGGAACCGTAGGGAGGAAGTTGTACTAGCACGTCTCCGCATTGGGCATTGTCGTTTCACTTACCGCTATTTGCTGTGTGGCGACACTGCCCCTATGTGTGGGACGTGTGATGTGCCTTTAACTATTGTTCATATTTTGTGTTCATGCCGTTGCTTCGTTCATGAACGATCTCGGCATTTCCTTTTACCTCTTTTACCAGACGACTCAGTGTCCTTGAGTCGTCTTTTAAATGATCATTGTGACGTGTCATCCGTTTTATGATTTCTACGCTGTACTGGTGTTTTTAGTCCTATACAGTGTATTAGTTATTGTTTTACCGGCTTTACAATTGTGTTATTTTTCATAAATGTTTATCTCTTAATGCTGTGTTTGTTTTTTGTTTCTTACTTTTAAATCATTGGACTTGGCGCTCTTTGGCTCTTGCGCCATTAAACGCCCCAACCAACCGAAGGGTCAGTTTATCGGAAAATTTGCATTTTACTGAAGGATCCATTGGAGTGCAGTGCTTTCTGGTGTATATTTATAATACAGACCTCGTAGTTTTTATTCTTCTCTCCAAATGTTTTCATAGATGTTATTAAATATATTTTTTTCTGTGATGTGTTTGAAACACACATTCTTTAGATCCTGAGATAAGACGGTAGGAACAGGCGATTTCATCGAAAACGACTTCATCAAAGACTATTTCATTGAAAGCGAATTGATCGACGAAATCACCGAATGTAAAATCATCGAAACCAAATTCGAGGCGTTGCTGGGCAAGGCCCACAGTAATTCACGTACGTCTCATTGCCATCAGAGAGTTCGCAAAATTCTGTACCTCCGCAACCATTTATCTTGGAGCCATCCGCAATCAGCTCTCTCCCCACCCCGAGGGAAGATCTTTGTTCCACGTGGAAGAGATTTCTTTGGCCGGGTGGCAAGCCCAGTCAGTCTTAAGCAATTATATGTCGGATGACCGAAAACGGTCTCCTAGTAGTTCAACGTCATTACCAAACCTGAGGGATTGCATAGCTGCATCCCTTTCAACTACTAGGTCCGCCGGTTCACACCCAGCTAGCACTTGCAGTGCAACTGTGAAGGTTGTGCAGAAACACCTAGTTATGCCCAGCAATGCTCTTCTCTGAATCTAGTTAAGACCATTGTTGATCCTAACCGTGTCCGACCACCATGACGGACACGCATAAGTTAGAATTCTTTCAATCCTTCGCTTATATACCACCTTTTAGGTTGGCCCAGACAGCCGCATTCCATTAATTCGGTTCAAAATCCCTGAACACTGTCGTTCAGGAATCTTAAGTGAGGGAGTCCTGACAGTTTAGTATCTAGGATTACTCCCAGATACCTTACTTCCCTCACTGCCTTTACCGTGTGCCCATTACACTGACATTTAAGGGGAGTGACCATATCCCCCTTTTTCGCAATAGCTAATAGTGTCGTTTTCTCGGGAGCGAAGCAAAGCTTACACTACTTATTTACTACATCGTTCCAACTGTGTTAGAGCAGTGTATACCTTCTGCTCTATCATGTGTCTACTCGTTGATGACACTATTAGGATGAAGTCATTCACATAGGCTTGCATCTGTACTCCATCTTCCGACGGAAGTTCGAATGCTGTCCGCAAGACTCTAGGGTATCCATCCAGAAGTGATGCAAGTCACTCGAAACAGAATTGTTGCTTACATTCTATGTTGTAAGTAATTCGATGGTCTCTCTGATGGCAGTCCCAATTTGGGGAGTGTATGGGACCAAACATTTACATCCTGTCCATTGAGGTGTCCCATAGTTGGGCTCTCAACACAGCCCTTCTCTTGAAACGGCTGTGTTGTGGGTTCCATTTTTACATTTCTTTTGTGTTTCTCAATCAGCGTTCCAATTGACCTCTTAATAATTCCTTTGTATATTTTAGTGTTCCGTCAAGGTATTCCAGCGAGATGGAATAAACTCATGCCTTCTGTTCCATGTCGATTTTCCTCCTGGGAAAAGGATACTAATATCAGGATGCCTCGATACAGCCATCCGTAGGTGTTTGACAGCTTGGCAATATCAGTTGTCTACGCCAATAAAAACGGATTTTTGTTATACATAGCTTGTGAAGAACTGCTGTTGCAGGCCATCAGCACGATCTACGGTACATTTTCTTTGTAGCGAAAGTCGTTTGTTACGGCAGCCGTTTTGACGAGGTATGACTTTTGTGTACGAAAGATAAAAAAAACCAGGAAATATACATTTCCTTACATATTCATGCATCTACAATTTCCATTTCCTTGAAGACGCCTTCAACAATAAAAGAAGAGATGACATAAAATTTTCGGTTGTAATGAGCCCGTCTTTTGAATCCTTTCTGGCGCGAATTAAATTTATCAAAGTCAATGGAACCGGTTAGGAAAACAATCAACCGGGTTTCTACACTTGATAAAACATCCAGAAATAGAAACAACTACTTACGTCCACGAGCGGCTAAAACGTATGTTACAAAAATTAACAAATGGCGCACAAAACGTTTCTCATAGCATATCAGAGACAAAGAGACTTTCAAATAGAACCGTTATTAGAAGGAATATACATGGAAATATGACATAACTTTGCTTCAAGCGGAAAAATGTTGCATAATGGAAGACTTGAAAATAGGCGAAAGATATTCTTCATTGAAAAAGAACTTTTCAAATACGTCTCCCGGAAGCAGAGATAGCAAGAAAAAGGTTTTGACCTTTACGCTTCTAGCGAGAAATCTGTGCATTACTTAAAGAAGATAATGCTCCACATATCTATTGTAGCGAATGGCATAGAGTAAAGAAGAAATTTCTCAATAGGGTTTTTAGAAGCGGAAATACAGCTGCAAACTGTATTTCATAAATACTACCTAACGACAGAACTGTGAACTAAAAAACTCATATACCCTACTAACCTAAAGTGTTCTACAAGGTAATTGGCATCCGGTGTTGAAAGAAGTTTTTAAATCGCACATGTAGAAGCAGAGATATTGAGAAAAACAGATTAAGAACTTGCGCCACCGGTCGGCGAAATCATGCATTATTTTGGAAAGAAAATACCAGAGAAAATACACACACACGGTTTGAATAGTGAGTAGCATCCGACCGAGAAAGAATATTTTTAATCGGGTTTTTAGTCCTGCTGATGTTGCTGTAAACAGAAATTGGAACTTACGCCATCTGGTGGAAGGCTTGTGCGTTAAGAAAAATTTGAAATTATATGAGAAACATTTCTCACTGGAAATGCTCTCCAACAAAGAAAGAATTTTTCAAATCGGTCTCTTCGAAGCAGAGATATCGATAAAAATAAGATATTTATCTACGCCCTCTGGCCGGAAAGCTATACATTATTTTAAGAGGAAAGTATTCTCAAAACGTTTTCCGAGATGAGCGGTATCAATCCATGAAATAAATTTTTCAATTGAGCTTTTAGAAGCTCAGGTTCTGCTGCAAAACAGATCAGAAGCAGAAATTAACGCTTATGCCCTGGTGGCCAAACCATTTTTCATCAAAAATTAAAAATTACAATCGAAACATTTCCAACCAGAGCTGTATCCGGTGCAGGAAGGAATTTTTCAAATCAGAGTTTTAGAAGCAGAGATCTCGGGGGAAACTTTTACACCCCCTAGCGGAAAATGTATGCGTAACTTGAAAAAGTGACTGTAGCGAAAATAGTCTTCCATATAAATGGAATCAAATGTAAAATAATTTTTCAATCGGATATTTAGAAGCAAATATATGGAATAAAATGTATTTTGAATTCGATATCATCTATATTTGTGCCCTCTAGCGGTGAAATTGTGCATCGCAAGAAAAACAGAATGCAAGGATCTCACATTTCATGCTTCCCAATGCAAAAATAATTTTTCAAATCGGACTAATAGTTGCCGAGATATGGTGTCTACAGACAGACGGACAAACCGGTAACATACGCACGATCTTTTTTACAAAAAGTCGTGCCAAAAAAGGATAAACTATTAAAAGCACCCCAAAGAATACCCACGAGATGAAGTTAGTATTAGCAAATTACAAATCTACATTAAGGCTATAAATAGGTGTTGAATTGTACGTTTTCAAGTACAAACGTTTCAATCTTTACTTTAAAATTGTAGTGAACACCGTATGATAATTTGCTTAAAATCGGTTCAGCATATTTCTCTGATTCCTTGATAAGATTTGCTCTAATAACAATGCTCTAAGAAAAACTAAATTAGTATTTTTTCTAAATGATGAAAGACGTCTTATAATTACCTTCGCGTGGTAATAAATGTACGCGTACCCCGTGCGTGGTTGTTATAAACGGTAAGAACAGCGGACTCGTTTGAGTTTGTAAGGAGACCTGTTTAATAAACAGAGTACTCCACTTGAACAATGATTTACAACAAATATCTCTACAAACACTGAAACAGGCGTCTCGATATATGGCTGGAAGCATCACACTTCCCAAAACTCGGAGGCAATAAATTTACGCGCACCCAGTTCTCGTGTACAATCACCAGTTCGTGGGTCCTGCTTTTGTATCATACACATCGGCAACTCGCCTAGGCATCGATTACGTAGGCACGACAACAGTCTTTTGGAATGTTGTCCTACGCTTCTTGAAAAACCGTCTTCATTTGATCATTTGCTCGGAGTTGGCGTTTTCGCACTTCTTTCTTGAGGACACGCCACAGGTCCTCGATTGAGTTCAGATCGTGGTAATTTGGGACTCAGTCCAGGACTTAGACCCCATTTTAGCGATGCCAAACAGTGGTGTAGCGTGCAGTATCAAAGCCATCTAGAAAACACCATGCCATGGCATTAGAGAGATGAGTTCCCTCCGTTTGTGACGTCACTGTTATGTTACACGGACTGTCGTGTTTGACGTCACACACGACAGCGTTGGAAACCAATCGGAAGCCTTGATTTCCGCGTGAACTAACTAAAAGAGGGGACTCATCTCTATAATGTCATAGCCTTGTGTTTTCTAGACGGCCTTGGCAGTATGCGGATTGGCCAGATTTTGTTGGAAGATCGCAACTCCCTGCGACGAAGGCTGTTCACAGAAAGGAGAAAATGATGTTGCCAGATTACCTGGCAGCTTTGTGCATTGACAGTCTCATCATACGGAACCAAATCACCAATGCCGTAATACCCAAAACACCCCCACACATTCACAATGCCTGGGAAGTTGACTTCTTGCTTCACACAGTTTTGGGCGAGTCCTTCATTTGGCCGGCAGGTGACTCTCTGTCCGATATTTCCGTGTTGGACTAGACAGGGAGACTCGTCACACCAAATCACCTTCCGCCGTTGAGCCTCTGTCCAGGACAGGTGGTCCCTGGCCCATGCAAACCGCTTCTTTTGTGGAAGCGGCGTCAACATGAGCTTTCGCTTACTCTTGTACCAGCCGTAGCTCGTATCATGTAGCCTGTTGCTAGAAGTTCGTCGAGATACAAGTCGATCTCTGCATTCTCTACACAGTTCTGCAGCTTCTACGAACACAAAGAAGCGGTTCATGAGAAGGCGACGCAAAATTCGACTTCCTTGGCAGTAGTCGTCGGTAGCCTACCTTTGCTGCATCCAGGCGCGATGGAACCGGTTTCCTTTAGTGCCTGAGGAACGTTCTGACGGTAGAATCGTTAAAACACAATTTCCGAGCAATCTGCCGCTTAGCTGATCTATTTCGTCGTTTCTAGAATACATTCTCGCGTACCTGCAGTCCTAACCTCTGTCTTGCCATTTCTTTGAATTTTGAACAACGCAGAGACTACATCAGATTTCATACAGCCCTCCGTTTGCATACTATCGACTGCGCAAAATACACAGCAGTAAATACAGTATTTGCATGTCCAGCCGAGCAACGTCTGGGGAGTGCCTGGTGCGCGTAAATTTATAACCTCCAAGTTTTGGGACGAGTAATGCTTCTAGGCATATATCGAGATGCCTGTTGTAGTGTTTGTACCGATTTTTGCTATAAACCATACCTCAAATAAATTACTTTCTTCATTAAACTGGTTTCCTTACAATCGGAAATGAGACCGCTTTTCTTACCATTTATAATAACCACGTATGAGGTGCGGTAAATTGATTGCCACGGATAAGGTATTTATTTGTACATGAAGCTCAGACTCCTTCTGTTGTTTTGGTATTTATTACTCCAGCTGTTTAAATTGTCACAAAACATCAAGAGAAGTAAAAAAAAAGACGTTAAAATAAAATTAAAAGATTTTTGAAACGGAAAATACATATTTAAAAATAATAAAGAAAGTTTTCCATGCATTTAATGAGACACATTATAAACAAACAAAACTCCGTTCTTTCTCTCAATGATGGCTGAGCTTCTGTAGGGATTACTTAGTTCTTTTTCATGCGAGAGAAGTAATCCCTAGCGAAGCTCAAGCGTAGCTGAGAGAAGGCTTTGAGCTTTATGTATTTTCCAAACATCTCATTAAGTGGACTGAGTAATTTCTTCTTTTCTTATCAGATCCATATCAGCAGCAAAAGTTATTTTTGTTCCTTTAGGTTGACACCGTTTTGCATTAAAGATTTTAACCAATTGCTTGACTCATCCCTTTACAGCGAGAACGTTCATAAATGTTTGTAGATAGAGTAAGAAAGCCTACAATAATTACTTTATATGACATCGGCTTGGTGGCTAGCTGATTGCATACTCTTATGATTCTTCAGACTGTAAAAATATTGACACTGAAGAACAATCAATGAAAAATTTGCCACAAGAAGTCCTTAAAATACTTGTTTCGATATATAGAAAACTTTTCATTTATCATATCACGTATATTTCTAATTTAAACTTCCTTTTGAGTTTCTCTTCTTATGTAAATTTCGTTACTTCTCAGTTTGATTTTTCCTTCTGAATGGCGCATTTCTTTCCCGAATTTCCTTATACGTTTTGGCAACCAGTGGGTCAAAGTGTAAAAAAGAAATTACGTCAAATGTAAAATACACTGACGGAAAAAAATCCCAACACCAAGAAGGGGTTGTGTTAGATAAACGACAGTTGGTAGGTGGTGAGAGTACATCTGTAAGATGACGTCTATGCAAATTTCGCGCTCGGCGCATACGTGTGGCGCTAGTAGCGCCCCTCGGAACATGCAAAGCAGGTTTGCTGTATATACGCGCTGTAACGTTCGTGAGCGTTAGTCATCGTTGAGATTCGACGTAGGGTGTTGATGTTAGTCAAGAATGCCTTTAAGAAGACGAAGAAGCCATTATCAACAGCTCACGGAGTTTGAACGAGGTCGTGTAATAGGGCTACGAGAAGGAGGATTTTCTTTCAGCAATGTTGCAGAACGACTTGGCATTAATGTAGCCACTGTGCATGATTGTTGGCAGCGGTGGTCAAGGGAAGGTACTGCCTCAAGAAGACGGAGTTCCGGCTGGCCACGTGGCACTACTGAGAGGGAAGACAGCCGTGTACGGCGTATGGCCGTGGCGCATCGTACCGCGTCTGCGGCAGCAATTCGAGCTGCAGTTGCCACCACAGTGACACAACGAACTGTTACAAATCGGTTACTTGAAGGACACCTCCGAGCCAGACGCCCTGTAGCGTGCATTCCACTTGCTCCAAACCACTGCCGTTTGCGACGTCAGTGGTGTCAAGCTAGAGCTCATTGGAGGACGGAGTGGAGATCTGTTGTGTTTTCTGATGAAAGCCGGTTCTGCCTGGGTGCCAGTGATGGCCGTGTGTTGGTTAGAAGGAGGCCAGGTGAGCGCCTGCAACCAACCTGTCTGCGGTCGAGACACACTGGACCTACACCTGGAGTTATGTTCTGGGGAGCAATTTCCTATGACAGCAGAAGCACTCTCGTGGTTATCCCACGTACCCTGACGGCACAGTTGTACGTTGTTCTGGTGATTTAACCTGTTGTGCTGCCATTCATGAACAGCATTCCAGGGGGTGTTTTCCAACAGGATAACGCCCGCCCGAATACCGCTGTTGTAACCCAACATGCTCTACAGAGTGTTGGCATGTTGCCGTGGCCTGCTAGATCACCAGATCTTTCACCAATCGAGCACGTATGGGACATCATTGGACGACAACTCCAGCGTCACCCCCAACCAACAATAACCGTCCCTGTATTGACCGACCAAGTGCAACAGGCATGGAACTCTATCCCACAAACTGACATCCAGCACCTGTACGACACAATGCCTGAACGTTTGCGTGCTTGCATTCAACATTCTGGCGGTTACACCGGTTATTAATGTACCAGCATTTCACTTTTAAAATGGCTCTTCTCGCGCTTACAATAAGCTGTGATCTTGAAACCTAATCGATCAAATATGTTACCTATACGTATGTATTGCCGCCATTTCATTCCTCTACAACTATTATTTCGTGGTGTTGGGATTTTTTTCCCGTCAGTGTAAGTGGTGGTGGTTGTGATGAATGAGAAGATGCTATCGTGAGAGATTGCTGATAGATTTACGTTGGTATGTTAACTTGATACTTCAAAAGTATGAAGCTTATATGTGACTGCTGCTGCATAATATTTAGGGGTGGCCAACGAAACTGAAACACCTGCGCAAATAGCACCCCACGTGTCACGCCGCTGTAAGCGCTACCTGGTGGCCAGCCCGTATCTATTTCGTAGTGGATCAACGAGAGAGCGGAGTGTGAAGGTTGCAGTAGCACAGCTGGACGACAAAAAGTGCGATCCACACAACATAATGAGAGACATATCCGAGTTTCAAATAGAACAGATTGCTGGTGCGCGTCTCGCCGGTGCGTCTCTGCCCAAGACATCAAGTCTTTGTCGTGTATCGCGAGCCACAGTATCCAAGGTCATGTCGGCATACCAGCAAGAGGGAAAAACCACATCTAATTGGAGTAACTGTTCAGGTAAGAGGAAGCTGTCTGACAGAGACGTCCGGGTACTAACAAGGAGGGTAGCCAAAAAACATAAAGGCACAGCTTCCCAACTCACCGCAGATTTGAATATGCACCGTGACTCACCTGTTTCCATCAAAATTATTCGTCGGGAGCTTCACCGAGTCAACATTCACGGTTGTGTTGCTGTCGCCAAACCCTGGATCACCAGTGAGAACGCCAAACGTTGGTTGCAATGGTGCTGGCAGCGCAAATCATGGACGTTGGACAACGTGAAATCTGTATTGTTCTCCGATGAATCGCCCTTCACTATCTTTTCCACAACCGGAGAGTTTACGCGTGGAGACTTTCCTCACAGGCATTCAGGTAACACTTATAGTGTACAGGTAACACCCGGACTGTTTATTTTCCACAGTGCAGCACGGAAGTGGATCGGTGATGGTTCAGGCCACAATATAGTAGCAGTCTGTCAGCCCGCTAATTGTTCGTGAGGGGCACATCGCTGCCAAGGACTATCGGACAATTCTGGAGGAGCAGGTGCTCCCAATGGTTCAAATATTGTACCCTGGCGGTGGTGCCGTGTATCAGGATGATAACGCACCGATACACAGAGCCAAACTGGTGGAAGAGTAGTTTATTGAGCATGAACGTGAGATTGAACATCTGTCATGGCCTGCACAGTCATCCGACGTGAACATTATTGAGCTACTCTGGGGTGTTCTGGAGGAGAGAGTCAGGAAACGTTTTCCTCTACCAGCATCGCGTCGTGAACTTGCCACTTTTCTGCAAGAGGAATGGCTTCAAATCCCTCTGGCCACTGTACAGGACTTGTATCGGTCCTTCCCACGACGAATTGCAGCTGTATTGGCCTCCAAAGGTGACCCTACACTGTACTAATAAATTGTTGTGTCCTAAACCCATGTGTTTCAGTTTTGTTGTCCACCCCCTGTAGATGTTATAGCAAAGTTTCTACACTCTTGTGTCATCTACATTTGGAAGGAATAAAGCACTTGGGCTGTAACATAAGTTGTTCTTATTCATATGAACCAAGGCCGTCCTTTACTTGTTAAAATAAAGTGACTCTGTTGATCATTCAATAAGAAATTTGCAAAACGTCAACCTAAAACATTGAAACACCATGAGTGTTACCTGAATATTAACTACGCCTAAGCAAAGTGAGCTAGAGCCGATAGTGGTGTAGCTAGGAGAAGGGCGTGGCCTGTAGGCTAAAGGAGTGTATAAAAGAAACTAGCCTGCAGTCCGTCCTAGAACGGCTGCTTTTAAGCTTTAAAGGAATATTCATATATAGGGGATGTTGCCCGACCTAGGACGGGGCGAAATATTTAATTGAAGCAGATTGAAAACAAATCAAATAGACGCCGGATTTCTGTAAGTAAATATAATAAAAACTCATTCATGTAACAGCTGAAAAGGTTTTTAGAAGCGGTTTTGCTCACTTTGACATCTCAAAATTTCAGTTTTTATTGTAGCTTAGAGCGTTTTAAATACATCTGGGTGTTTATGCTTATAATAGGAAGCCCGTAGCGAAGCATTTTGCAAAATGTATGATATTGTGGTGTATCTGAAATATTTTGCAAAATGTATAAGATAATGAACTCGGAAAGTTTGATAAAATAGAAAAGGAAAAATAATTGAAACGTGCAAATTAATATTCGAATTGTGCAGATTAATATTCGAATTGTGCTAAATTAAATTAATATATAAACTCAACTTGCCTTGATATTAAGAATTCAATTCGAATTTTGTAGATCGGATAAATACGACGTAGAACTCGAGTTATTGATAATCCAAAGTTTTTAAATTAGCACGCGATTACCTTAACATCTCAAAGTGATCGTCTGCCAATGTCTAGCACGCAATCACTCTGACATCTCGAGAGCACACACGAATTAATTGATACGTTCAGTTGTTAAAAACTTGTTTTCGGCTCGCAGAACAATTAAAATGTGAGCATGTTGCTGTCGTCACTTTTGAAACTCAATCGTGCAGATATGAGCTGTCGATTTTCTCAAAACACTGAACTGTCTGATCGTACATGAGTGATTTCAACTTCAACTTGTAAGTAAGCCCATTGCGGAATATGTTGCAAAATGTACGATAATGTGACGTATTTGACTGCGTTTCCTTTCAGCATCAAGAGATGGAGCCACAATGCAGACGTCGCTGTGACGTCAATCGTTCCAGACAGAGACAGAATGACAGAGTGATCTGGCTGTTTTGCTTGAATAATTGCTTGTTCAGTTGAGAACGAAATTATGGACATGATAGGAAAAATGTAGGATTTATCAGCTTATGAAAAGCCATCAAGGGTTGTTACTTCCAAATCGGAAACCAGACCTTTTTTTTTTATTTTGTTTGTTCGAGGTCCTCCTTAGTTAAAGTGTTTCAAGAGTGGTGGCGAAACAACCAACTGGAGACATAACTGTAAAGGGCGGCGAAAGTTGGATTCCGGGGGCTAACAACGGGTCTGTCAGTTTCAGCACAGTTTCGTTATTATGTACAGTACAATATTGGTCAACCAGAAACAATATCCCGCGCGACTATGCGTTGTACTTTTGCACGGATGGGCTACTAGAGCGGATTCCCTATACACAACCATCTCTTAACACCAGTCCATCGACATAAACGACTCTTCTGGTGCCAACAGTATGCTGATTGGAAGATTGGAAGCAGATGTGCTGGTCCGATGAATCGTGATATATGCTACATTCTGCCGATGGTTGAGTCCGTATTTAGCGGCAGCTGCATGAGACTATGGATCCTTCATGCATGTCATTAACCATCCAGGTCGGTCGGGGTGGTTGTTTGATATGGATATGTTTAGGCGGCATGAACTGGGACTCAATGCTACGTGCGGACATATTTATAGACGCCGGCTACTAGGAGGGACTGCTTGCCGACCATGTACACACCACAGTGCTGTACGCATATCAAGAGGGGGTGTTTTATTTCAGGGCAATTATGCTTCATGATACCGTGCCTGCATCCTGCAGAAATTGTTCGAGGTACACAGTGCTGTTGTAAGACATCTCGAATGCCTCCAAATTCGCCTGATTACAGCACAGTCGAACATACACTATATTGACAAAAGTCACCGGAAACCTAGAAGAGAAACACAACATAGTATTTATTGACATACATTAGTACAGTGTTGGTCCAACTTTGGCCTTAATGCATGCACTGACCCTTCGAGATATGCTTTCGACAAGGTTTTAGAACAGAGCGATAGGTATGCGCTTCCATTCAGTACATAATGCTGCCGCTAACTGTTGCTTAGTAGTAGGCATTGATTCCAAACTTCTTATGCTGCGCTCTAATTCATCCCATAGGTGCTCTATGGGATTAAGATCAGAGCTGTGTGCTGGCCAGTCCACACACGATACAGAATTTTCGTCAAACCACGCCGTAACAGTCCTTCTTTCATGGCTCGGTGCATTATCCTTCTGGTACCAACAAGGCTCGGTTCCATAGTATTGCCACAGAGTTGGCAGGGCATAATTGTCCAGAATATCGAGGTGGACGTGCTAGTTAACAGGTTTGTCCACGATAACCAATGGGCCGGGACCATACCACGAAAAACACCCCCACACGAGTACACTGCCAGCTCCAAACTTTACCGTAGGAACAGTACACTGTGGTAAATAGCGTTCCCCTGGCTGCCGCCATACCCATACACAGCCATCAGACTGATGGATCATGTATCTCGATTCATCAGTCCCTAGGACCCGTTTCCATTGGTCTACGGTCCACGATAAATGTTCTTTACACCATGCTAAACGACGAGTAGCATTCCGAGTGGAGATGAAAAGCTTATGAGCTGCCGCACGACCATGGTAGCTCATGGAATGAGGTTATCTGTGAATAGTACGTGTACATATCGAGGTTCTAGCATTTTTACTCACCTGTACACTGAGGTCTTGTGCAGTACTCCGTTGATTAGCTGTAACGACGCTCCTGAGGGTTTGACGTCCTCTATCGCTGATTTTATTTAGTCTTCCGGTACGTTTTGCTGCTTCAGGCACGCCATGTGTCTTCCACTTATTCAGTACATCCAAACATTTTCACTCAACCTCACAGTGCGATATGATCGCGGTCAGCTGCAGGCTTGTTTTTATACCGTTTGCAGCTGTACCGCGCATCTTAACAACGCAGCGGATTCGTTCATTTGCTCTTAAAGGGCTGTCCGGTGACTTTTGTCAATATAGTGTATGTGGGATGTCGCGGAATATCATGTGAGGCAATTACACACCATCCTACTCCATACTGAATCTGGGGGGGGGGGGGGGGGGGGCAATACAAACACCGAAAGAAAGAGATCATGCAGATCCTCACATAACTTTACAGTCTTGTTGTGGAGTCGATGCCACGCCGGAAGGCGGACGTTCTCCGGACGAAAGGATGATCCACAAAGTATTAGGTGATCGTAGCTTATTGAATACTTAGTGTAAGTCTCTAACAGATTGCTTCTAATTATAAGTGTCCCGCCTCTCTTTATCGCAGAAAAGTGTAAAAAGTTTTGCGCGTGTGTGCATTTGGACCAAGATATGAAACCATGATAGAAGAACTTTGAATAAATGCTCTAATTGAAATGCCAGAATTATAATGTGCTCATCAGAAGTAAAACACCCAAATTAATTTTCACGAAACTTTTCAAAAGGTTTCAAAACGGCGAAGTAGAAAATTATGTACTAAGGAAAGAAAAAAAAAACAGGAGAGAGTGTATCTAATATGTCGCATCGTGAGTTAAAAAAAAACAACATGAAATAATTTGTCTGTGAAAACATAAATTAGCCGTTGGCGGGACTCGAAGTAGCATACTTCTGCTTCGGAGCCGAATTGCTTTCCCAATGAAACTATGCCAACAATAGCGCTTTCCCAAATGAAACTATGCCAACAATAGTTTATCTCTGCTACTTGACATGTGCTTTACCTCTCTAGTACGTCACATATACCCCCTACCCTTTGTGAAAGTCGGGGACACGAAATCGTAGGTTTCGAAACCGCCGCAAACCATGCTTGAAGTACACTGTAACTCTCTGTAGTAAAAGGAATTCCCACTAATTCCAGACGATGTGTGGAGGAAGCGTTACTCGTTTTTCGAAGCGAAGAAGGAATTTTCATTAATTTCAGACGATGTGTGGAAGGATCATAACACATTTTCGAAGAACCTAACCAGTAGATCCATTTTTACGTTCGAGCGCCAATGTGAAAGTCAAATTTGCCGGTGGCTGGACTAGAACCACCATCCTTCTGCTACGGAGCCGAATGCTTTCCCAATTAAGCTACACCGGCAATGGCTTCTCACTGCTATTTGCTGTCTTGACAAGTGCGTCACCCGTGTAGTACGTCACATGCCCTAAGAAACGTTAAGATGATGATGGAAATATTGTTTGTAAATAAGTACCCTTGGAAGCAACTTGTGAAAACCACGCGAAAAGTCGACTGAACGTAATAAAAAAATATACTATTTATGATATTAAGTAGTGCTGGAAATACTGTACACTATCAAGAGAAAACGATGAAACACTTGCGGGATCGAATTCTACAACTTTCTTACAGTGAAGTATTTTACCGATTTCGCAAGGGAGTGAATGATACAGGCTTTTAATTCATGTAAACGAACTCCTGTTTCAGAGAAATAGAGGTAAATAGGTCGACTCGAAAAATTGGAGCAAGCGTTTTCTTTCCTTGTTAAGTTTCTGAAAAGGGGCTAGTCCCAAAAGAGGGAGAAGCGAATTATCAGGACTGGAGATTTTGCTTTTGTGTGCGCATATCTGCTAAGTTCCACCATGATATTTCATATCGATTGCCGAAAAGCATTCGCTAAAAATTTTATACCATCCAAGGGAACAGAACTCGAATTTCATTTAGTCTGAGGTTATTCGTTTTTTGTTTCGATTGCGAAGTATTATCAATAAATATCCACTAGCTGTCCAAACATTAAGCGGTGCTTTTAGCGCGGATGGAGGCTCGTTTAATAAATTAAGAAGTCGCTTTACAGAAAAGACAGTAGCTAGGGTTAATATAAAGCCTGTTGCTTGTTTCGGCGCACCTATTATCGCTTCAAGAACAATGTGAAAGTTACTCTGCTCAATTGAGTGATCTCGTGAAGTAATTAAATTAGGAAATGCGTTCTCCTCTTCATCATATGATACTTTTTGAAGATAATGTGTTAGTTTATTACCAATGCAAATCACAGGAAAAAAATCTTTGAATCTTTCAGAATAATTGGTGAGGCTTCTTTAATGAAACACAGTTATATAAAAATCAGCAGGCTGCGCTTTTGTGAGAAAATTTAAAAAGAAAGAATTTCCATTATGAATCCTTCACCGAGTTAATTAGCAATGATATGATAGGTAAAAGGATTTTACTTGAGACAATGCACAGCAAAATAAAGTTTCCTCTTTTACATTGAAACACATGAAAATGACTTAAATATTTGATGCATTTTATATTTCATTCAGAAACAAATGTTTCGGACTTTTTTCTTCCACAAATATCAACCGGAACAAGAGAAATTCAAACTGAAAAAATGAGAAAAATCAAATACATTTTTAAAAACTCACAGGAATGTAAAAAATATAAATGGTTGCCGAATAAAGATCGAGAAAATACTGATATTAATGGTACTGAAATGCAAAAAAGAAAATTTACGTGCTACACTAAGGAAATTTAAAAAACAATAAACGAGATATTAAATGTACTTTGGGTTCATTATTCCCGAAAAGAAAGAACCAATAGCAAAGCAAGGTGTTGCAAGTGAGAAAAAAGGTTTGCAAGTGTTGTTGTGTTGCAAAGGAGAAAGCAATATGGTAAATCCACATCAATAGAAACAAAGAAGGAGAATAATAAATTTTCACCTGGGAGAATAAAAATTTAATTATCGGCACATTTTCAAGAAAGAAATAAAATGGTAAAAGAAGAGGAAACTGTTTATAATGAACGGATGAAAAAAGGAACATAATATAATGGCAGCAAGAATTTCGAAAGTTATGAATCAGTGTCATTAAATGAAAATGTACATCTTAAGGAGGTATTTTAACAAAAAAAAAGTTATTATTCGAAAGGTTCACAAACGGTAGAAAACTTGTTCATATTTCCATAAGCGCCTCCTTTACTTTAAAAATAAAATTTATTGCCAGAATAATGAATGATGGAAAAACTCTGATTAGAAAGAGAGACAGACAAACTCAACGTAAATGAAACTAGAAACTGAAATGTTTTCACTTGGCTTCGTAGGATCCCACTACCGAGTACAAGTGCGATTGTCCACGCACTACTGTTTGATTTTGTAAACGCCACAGTAAAAGACAAATGATATTTCCTGTACAATAAATAATATTTGCATTTGGCTAGTTGCAGTTTGCAGTGGAAAATGATACTTTCCATTTTTTTTCGGTACGGTTATTTGAAGATGTGGCGGAAGGTGAAACCCATTAGCCCAGTCCGAAATTTCGAATCGGATAATAAGACGGAGTAGTTACATAGTTGCAATGTTACTACGTCCTACAGTGAAATTTCTTTTCACTATAGGACGACTAACCCCACACTAACCACACCCTTCTCTGGACCTTCCAACTAACCCCACACTAACCACACCCTTGTCTGGACCTTCCAACTAACCCCACCTTTGGCTGGACTTTCGAACTAACCTCACCCTTGTCTGGACCTTCCTACTTGCGCGCCGCTCCTGTCTTGACATAGGGAAAATGAGGTGTGGGTATGTTACTGTAATAGAGAAGTTTGAGCGTCACTTCCAAATTACCTCAGAAATGTACACCGAAGAGCCAAAACATTATGACCATTGCGTCTTTATCCTAACTGTAGGTAAACGATGGCGTGTGCAAAGGTCATGAAACAGTATGAATAACGCCTGTACAACAATTACGACACATTGCTATGGCGCAGATACAAAGGAACTTGATGATTAGGTAGCCTTAGTACGGCGATTTGGACAGCGATGTCACACTTACCTTTTTGAATTCCGGGAAAATCACCTGAACAAAGAAAAAGGTTTCATAAACTGCAGGTGGCCTTGTGGTTGGGACGAGCTACTTAGGAAGGTAGGTTGAGAGGTTCGTGCAGGAAAGTGGCTGTCGTGGTTCCGTAATCACGTTATGTCGGTGGCCACGGGTTACAGACTCCACGTTATTTTGTCGTACTTCACGTTCTAATCAGTGTTATGTATTACGTTGTCAATATTTCCATAAAATGAACGAAGTGCTAATTAGAAAATCAGCTCTTTCAACGAACATTAATTATTTACTTGTATTTCATTTTATCAATTTGGAAGCAAAATATTCTCTTGGTTGTTTGCCTGTCTATGTGCAGGAACTAGAGTTAATGCCAAATGCAATGCATCTTGACACGTCTTCCTTTACGCGCATGACGGATGTTGTCTTTCTTACGAACATGTCGGTTGTTATCTTTCTTACGAGCATGACGAACAACTCTGTTAATTAGTGCTGTTCTTCAGATGGGAAAAGCAGCGAGTTTGACAAAAGTCCAATTGTAATGGTCAAGAACGACTGC
This sequence comes from Macrothele yani, assembly GCA_039090855.1. Classification (NCBI taxonomy): domain Eukaryota; kingdom Metazoa; phylum Arthropoda; class Arachnida; order Araneae; family Macrothelidae; genus Macrothele; species Macrothele yani. Next base: position 12,998,363 of record CM077017.1, on the reverse strand, counting down.
GTTAGTGCATTTCCGAGATGGCAAGTCTTATGAGTTGCTCACTGTTAACCGTGGTTAGTACCTTCATAAAGTGGCCCAAGGAGAGCAAACCACGAACCGCTGGCAAGGTTAACCCCGGCTCATAAATGCTAGAGGTAAGGAAAGCTATCTCGTATAATAAGAGCCAACAGAAGTTATTCTTGGCGCGACACGCCGGTAATTTGAATGCTGGCGACGGGAGTAACGTGTCACAACACACACACTACATCGAACCCTGTTGAAAATAAGGCTGCGCAGACGCAGGCCACTCCGAGTGCCCATGCTAACCTTGGTTCGCCATCGAACGTTCCTACAATGGGAACGCGGGCATCAAAACTGGACCTTGAATGTTTGGGAAAGGTCGTCTGGTCCGTTGAATCTCCTTTCTTATCGCACTATGTGAACGGCCAGGTACGTGCGCGTCGTTTCACTGGGGAAGTGATTGTACCAGGATGCACCGTAGAACAAAAACAAACGGGTGGAGAAAGTGTAATGCTTTGAACAATGTTCTGCTGGAAAACCCCGGGTACAGTAATATATACAGGAAACTATGACGTCTACCCCCTACCTAAACGACATTGTAGACCAGGTACATCCTGTCATGGCATTGGTGTTCCCCTTTATTAGTGCCTTCTTTGAGCAGAATAATGCACCATGCCACACTTCCCGGAATGTTCGAGAACAGTTCGCGGAACACGAAGAAGTCTTCCAGGTATTGCGTTGGCCTTGAAATTCCCAAGAGATCAATTCAATCGATCATCTGTCGTTTGTGTTGGAACAGCAAATCCGTTCTGCAGCAGCTCAACCACGGAACTTACAAAAGTTAAAGGATATGCTGGTAACGTGTTGGTAACAAGTACCACAAAACACCTTTTGAAATCTCGTAGCATCGATGCCTCACCGGGTAAGAGCTATTATGGCAGCATATGGAGGACAAACATCACATTAGGCAAGGTGGTCATAAGGTTTTGGCTCATCGGTGTATACCACTTTTTAATCCACGCATTGGTACACACGCACAAAAAACAATCTACATGTAAAATTCATATAATAACAACCAAGCACACACATACAAAAAAGAATGCTTCAAAAGTATTGACCGGGCCCCAGCGGTAACGCCGCTTGTGGGTAATCGTTCTATATGACAATTTTCCATTTTCTTTGTTTCAGGGTTCAACGCCCCCCCCCCCTCCATGAGCAACTCTTAAGGCTTTAAGCAATATCCCGTTCCAAATTTGGGCCATTTGTTCTAGGGGAAAGAGAGAGCCAGTGAGGGAAGTCTGGGTCCGGACACATGTCGGACGAATACGACTCAGACAACTCGTTCACAGGGGCTGTAATATTCTTTTGCTTCAAACACTGTGATGTGCCTGCCCCGCAGGACGCACACGAGATAAAGGCAGATAGCAGCGGGAACATATGTCTGCATAGCTCAGTTTGTAGAGCGACTTATTCCGGAATAAGTGGACTCGGGTTCGATGCCCGGCGCGAACAAAAATGACGGAGATATTTACTTCGTTATAACACCTATAACGAAGTAAATTTATCCGTCATTTTTGTCCACGCCGGGGCTCGAACCCGGGTCCCCTCATTCCGGAATAAGTCACTCTACCAATTGAGCCACGCGGACGCTCGTTCTGACTGCTATCTGCCTTTATGTCGTGTGCGTCCTGCTGGCAGGTACGTCACATATCCCACCCCGAAAGAGGGCCGGGGACATGGCCCACGGGTCAGCCGTGACCATGAACCGTCGCAGGCAGCCATCCGCAGTAGAACGTGCACATGAGAACTCCCAGTCAATCTGGTGTGTGGAATGCAACGCCACACACATTTATTTTTCGAAGCGCTGGAGAAGGGATTCTCTTATTTTTCCTATCGCGCGGTGTGGAAAGAACATCACACCATTGCGAGATTTTGAACGGTCGGGTCATCTGGAAAGTTCGGGCGCCATTATAACGAAGTAAAATTCTCAGTCATTTTTGTCCACGCCGCGCCGAGGCTCGAACCCGGGTCCTTTCATTCCGGAATAAGTCGCTCTACCAATTGAGCTACGCGGACGTTCGTTATCGCTGCTATCTGCCTTTATGTCGTGTGCGTCCTGCTGGCAGGTACGTCACACACCTTTTTGTATTTTTCACGAACGTTATTTTTTAAAACTCAGTGAAATATCAAAACTTCAGGATCTTCATTATGAAAGCAAACGGCACAATAATATTTTTCTTAGCTTGCTGTTATACGGTGGTTATCACTGTGGAATACTGAAGATATTCAACAATACCCTAAACACATTTAGGAATACACTGAGAATTACGGAAGTCACCAGCTTAACTTTGAGCACAACGGTGATTTCTCTGACTCAGGGCATAGGTTTGTGTTCTGAATAAGATAAAGATATCTTTGCCCATGGATTCAAATTCTTTTCGTTCTTCGGGACCAGGAACCTTTAATAGGATATTACTAACTTCTGTTAGCCACAGATGCTCATCTCATGATCATCGTCAAAAAAAGTAATAAGGTTACAAAATGACAGTTTTCATTAGCATCTCCCTCGCCTGCAGAATGTCCTGCAAGATATTTATATGATATTAGCAAAACATTGTATTACCCACAGTAACAAACAGCCATATCCCTAGAGTTTCTGTAGGACATCTTTTACAAATCCGGAGATATTCTTGGAATATAATTTCATAGCCTTCTCCCAGTTCCACTTGATCCTCCCAACACAGAAGAAAAAGATAAACAAGACATTCTGAAATAGTTCGGCAGCTTCGAATTTCAGTTGCGTCTCAGAGATAACATGAGACGAATTCTAAACATTTCTTATTTTTATAACGCAATCCTAAAAAAATGGGACAAACGCTGTAATTCGAATTCTTACACGATATTCGTTGATACTTCGAAAAAAATTGCATTTCTTTTTTCTGAATTTTTTTTAAGCGTTCATGTTTTCGCCTTGGTACATGCACTTTAATCTAATCTGGGTGAGCCGAAAGCGTGGAATGTTGACGGTGGGGGCTGGCTGCAGAACGCTTTGCGCTGGATAGATGCAACAAATCACTTGCATATCAAAATGCAATGATGGTGAACAAGTTACTGCGCGGTAGCTCTAATTAGTGATCCAGCGAGGATTTTTAACAACGTGGAATAAAGATTACCTTCAATTTCCTCTGGGTTTATATTCAGTTCATTCAGATTTGTTTTTAGAAGCCATTATGGGCGGCAATTACAGCTGCTACACGGCCCGGAATCTAGAGGAAGATACATTGGATGTGTGTTTGGGGAATCTCCGTCCACATAGCTTCGATACGATGCCACAGTTCCTCCGTTGTAGCCGGGGGTGGTCGCTGGCGTGCCAGTCGTCCTGCGATCATGGACCACACGTGTTCAATAGGCGACATATCCAGGGACCGCGCGGGCCATGGAAGACGTGGCACATGGTGGCTATCCAGGATGTCTTGAACGTTGCTGTTGACAAATGGCATCAGACAGTCCCTGAAGATATGTTACAACAACAGGCTCCAACACTTCAGTGATGTAACGATGGCTGTTCAACGTACCGATAATGCGGACGAGGCACGTGCTGGAGTGGAATCCTATGGCACCCCATACCATAACGCCGGGTGCCGCGCTCGCATGGCACAGCATAATGCAGGTCTCATTCAGCCGGTCGCCGCGGTACCTCCAGACACGGATTCGTCCATCATGGTGCTGCACAGTAAAGTGGGATTCGTCGGAAAACACGATGTCTTGCCATTCGCTCCTCCATGTGCGACATTATTGCCACTATTGCAGTCGCAGGCGCCGGTGTTGTACAGTCAAAGGTAGTCAAAGCAACGAGCGCCAGGGAAAAATGCCCCGCTGCTACATACGACGTCGCACCTTTCGTGCGGAGACTGTGTGTTGTTCCACACACCTGAACCGTTGAGCTACGGTGGTAGATGTGGCTGTACTATCCGTCAGAGCCATGCGCACCAGATGTCGGCCCTCTCGTTCGGTGGTGTGACGGGGTCGTTGGGATTCCGCACTTCGGTGTGTTCATTCCTTCGCTATCCACTGACGCCGTATTTTCCCCACTGTGGCTGCATGCCAACCCACACGAGGACCTATGTCTCGGAGTGATAATCCGCAATCCCGGAAACCTGCTGGTAGGGCCTCACCTTTGTCTTCGACGGGGCATGTTGCAGTTGTCCGTGGCCAGGAACGGCGAGCAAATGCACTTTGAGTGCTTAACACCGGCTCCTTGTTCACCCCTCTTATACGATTTTCAGGGGATGTTGCTGACCCACATGATTTACATATGTGCTGCCCGGGTAATCATTTACATGTGCGCCCATGTTCTACCTTCCTGCCAACTTTCGAGTCCCTGGGATGCGATCTTCCTGTTGTTGAACTTTTAATGGCCAGCAGGGTAGTATAGAAAAGCTATATCTCGTGATGACATTCCTGCGACCGCAAAAATTCATGGACCGGAAATATGCCATATTTTCAACACCGAAACAACAACTGAAGCGCCATTCTGTGACGGAAAAATCCTGTCAAACGAACTGGAAATTCCTCTTTCATTTATGTCTGCTGAATTGTTCGTGAGCAGATGACACCGAATCTCGGGTGCAATGAGCACGTCTTTTGAACAACAAAAATGCGTGGCAATATATACCGAAACGTAATAATTATCGAACCTTTATTTGCATGCAAAATCTCGTAACGAAGGATTTATTATAGCAAATACACTAATGTTTGTGAAAATTGCACTGCCATGAAGGGCTGATTGTATTTTCTTGAAAGCTACAGAATATGTACGAGGGTCGTTCAAAAAGTAACGAGACTGATTTTACATAGAGGCAGAAGTATCATGCATTAATCATACTTAGACTTATATACTTTCAAAATATTCTTCCTCTGCTTGAATGCACTGGTCCCACCTTTCTTTCCACTTCCGGAAAATGCTCTTCCTCGACATATGGTTCAGGATACCCATCACAGCATCGTTTAGTTCAGTGTTTGATGCAAACAGACCCCCACAAAGTTGTTTTTTCACTTCAGGAAATAGGTGGAAGTCACACGGCGCCAGTTCCGGTGAACACGGAGAATGTGACATCATTTAGACGCTTTTGGATAACCTACTGGGTAAGAAAAGCATGATTGCAGAGGCATTATATTGATGCAAAATACAACCAATCCGGAAAGTGGATGCGGACCGTTGACCTCGTGATTTCCGAGAGGGACGCGATTAGTCGACCAACGTAGCATATATGAGGTGTAAGTGGAGCAGTAGGTAGTAAAATTCGGAGCGTGATGGGTAAACGGATGGATTTACCGGACTTTGAGAAAGGACAGATTGTGGGACCTCGGAGAGAGGGTGACTCAATTTCTTAAACGGCTTAACTGACGGGGTAGCTAAAGTGTATCAGGACGGGCATGAAAATGGTCAAACAAGGACCAGGAGGAAAAACTGCCCAGTACAGCGAAAGGCTGATGTAAGAGGTGAGCTTCGGGTCCGACGACTCGTGCAGGTCAACAGACTCAGCACTGTTCAACAGGTGACTACGAAATAGAACAGAGGTCAACCCGGAACAACATCTGTCATGACCATACGTCGTACTGTCGCACGTATGAGTTATAACATCACACGACCTCGACGACTTCCTCTTCTAACCACTGTTAACCTGCGCAAAATACTCGCCTGGTGGAAAGATCATGCAAGCTGACGGTCGTCGGATGATTGGAAAAAAGGTGTACTGATCTGTCCAGTCGCGTTTATTACTCCACTCCGTGAATGGTCTTGTACGTATCCACTCGATTCATCCTGCATGATCTCCACAGTGCAAGCCGGTGAAAGCGGTTTTGTGGAGTGGGGCATGTTTATCTGGCGGGAACGTAGACCCCTAATGCATGTGGAACAACGTATGACTGGTGCTTGCTATCATACACCCAGCAATGTTGCTCTTTTTCCTGATTGGCGACGGTGTGTTCCAAGATGACAATGCGCCGAGTCACAGGTCCAATGCCCTGCAGGAATGGTTTCAGGAACACTGTTCAATCTTCCAGCATATCGATTGGCATCCAAACTTTCCCCGTTATCAATGCCATAAAGCACTTATGGGAAACTATGGAATGGAATATCAGACGTCATGATACACCAATCACCTCCATACCTGCATTGAAGGCCGCATTACACACAGCTTGGTTTGCCATACCTCTAAACTGCGTCCGGCATCTTATTGAATCGATGCCACGTCGGATAGTTGTTGCACTCAGGGCGAAAAGAGGGCATACGAAGTGGTATTAGGTAGGTTTTCATAATTCAGTGATCACTCAGTGTATTTTACACTGAAGAGCAATTGAATTAGAGATACCTGTCTAGCAACGTGTAGCACCACCTTTCGCCCTGATGACGGCGGCGATTCGTCTCGGCATTGACTCGACAAGACACCCGAAGCGTTGGGAAGCCATACGGATCAACGACCCCTAAACAAGCTCCCACAGTTCACGAAGATTTGATGGGGGGGGGGGGTCATCTCTCTCGATGGCATCACAGATGTGCCCGATGGGATAGAGGTCAGGTGACCTAGCTGGCCAAGGAAGCGAGGTCACGTCGGTGGAGTGTTCAGTCAACCATTCGGATACAATTCGGGAGCTGCATTGTCTTGTTGCAGGATGAGGTTCCCAGTGGGATGTTGAAGACGCACAAACGGGAGAAAATGGTCGTCCAGGATATCCCGGTAACGTTGACCTGTGACGGACGATGTCACACGTACCAGGGGTCCCATTTCAGTCCACGGAAACAGTCCCCAGACGAGAATGCCACCCCCACCAGCTTCAAGAGTACCCTGCTGGCTAGAAGGATCCATCACTTCATGTGGTTTGAGCCGTATTCGTATCCTGCCATCCGCGTGTACCAACGTGAATCTCGACTCAACAGTCCAGGCAACATATTTCCACATGTCTAGGGTCCAGTGGCGATGTTCCCGCGCCCATGCAAATCTTTGCACCCTGTGATGTGCTGTCAGCAGCGATACCATCGTGGGACGATGGCTTCTGTACCCCATAGCGAAGAGATGGTTCTGGATGGTGTGGCTGCTTACACGTTTTTGTGCACCAGCGATAAATTACCGAGCGATTTCTTGCACTGTGGCCCGTCTATTCGCTGTTACAATGCAAGCTAGCTGACGATGACCCCGCTCACCCACACGCTGTTGTTCACGGCAGTTGGCCCTTGCAGGGATGGTTTTACCGGATTCGATGTACTCACGGTGCACCCGTGACACAGTGGCTCGTGAAAATCCCAGTGCCTGCACGACTTCCGAGATGGGGTGACCCATTCGTCGGGCCTCGACAATTTGCCCACGATCAAATACGCTTAGATGCTTCGTCTTACCCATATTGCGTCCGACTCTTAATGATCCCGTCGCATCACTCCTTATATTGTCGGATCGCTGCATACGTCATGTCGTTTCCGTTTACAGGGCCGCCCACAGCGCCATATTTGCATAACTCCAGCTGTCTCTAATTCAATTGCTCTTCAGTGTATATTCAATATCATCTGCGTCTACGCCCGTATCTGTAATGTTATGAATCGAAAAAACACAAATAGTTAGGGATTTTTGTTCTCACAGTTGAACCTTCTTAGCGCAAAATGAATTTCTTAAATCGACGAATTATCGCTGAGATATTGTTTGCACAAACGGACGATCGAATTGACATAGTGATACCATGATATAACATTCTGTTTGAATATTATGTAACGTACTTAAAAAAATAGAAAGAAAACGTGTTGAAAATGTTTGGGATCAAATGCTTTGATACTGGAAGATTCAAATTTGTATTACATTTCGATTTTGCACATATTAGCTTTTTATTTCAGGTCATAATGATTTCTAATATCATGAAATTAATCTGATTGTATCAGCGAAATGTGGCGCGCTTTCTGAGAAAGAAATGAACAAAAAATCTTCCAAATCCGCTTTTGCTTGTTTTTAGACAGTGATAATGTTTTTTTTTTCATTAATGAGGAATTTTTAAGTTCATCAGCCACCTAAAGGCACATAAAGAATAAAAGATCTCCAGGAATTGTTGCCTACAAGGAACAAACACTCACGAGGACCTTATTAAAGCACGGAGTCTCTTTGTTTTTGAAATGTCAAATGCTTTATCGGATTATGCTTTAAAACTTTTATAATGGCACGTCAAGAGGAATTTCTAAAGTGAAATACTTAATTAATTTTATGGAGAATTCTCGAGAGCAATTTGAAAATTTGCGACACGTAAATGTTTAATTTGACTTTTCATGATGCTTTCTTTTATTATGGAGAAACCTGTTTTGAAGGAGTATTGTTTTGAAACTAAAGATTATGTACACTGGTGTGCAAAAATTAAGGACGAAGCGGAGAAATTAGCATAACAGCGGAACAAACAGGCAGAACGGACCGAAAGAGCACTCAGGAGATAGACTGGGGTCCGGTACGGTAGGGCATGCGCATATATGTAGCATGACGTAAGGGGAGGGGGTGTCGGAAGGGTATAAAGAACACGGGCGGTGTACGCTCCGCAATTCGGTGAAAGCTATTGCATTTGGTGTACATCGGTTTTAACGACGTCGAGTTGCTGCCACCGTGTGATATGGCCAATAGGTAATCCAGTAGACGACATCTGGATGACTTTACCCGAGGTCGCGTCATTCGGAAGTTGGAATAAGGCGGAAGTGTGACTTGTGTGGCCGAGGAGTTCGGAATCGCTCACAGCATCGCTTCACGAGCTTGGAGAGCATTTAAAGCTCACTGGTCGTCCACGAGCAACCACGGCGGCGGACGACCGGTATATTGTCCTACAGGCGAGAAGAGACACACGGCTGACAGCGGGAGAAATCGCAAGGCACAAGCAACAGACAACTGGACGCCCGTTATCGCGTTTTACAGTGGCCAGGAGGCTGCACAAAGGTGGTCTATTTGCACGACGACCAGTACGGTGTGTGCCATTAACGCCTGCTCATCGGAGACGGCGGTTTCTGTGGTGCCAGGAAGAAAAGAACTGGACACATCAGCAATGGGGTCGAGTTCTCTTTACGGATGAGAGTCGATTTAGTCTGACGAGCGATTCTGGATGTATACACATCTGGAGAGAGCAGGGAACACGCAATAACACTTCCAACATCATCGAAAGGGACCGGTTTGAAGGTGGCGGAGTTCTCGTTTGGGGCGGTATCATGCTTAGTAGCCGTACTGACTTCCACATCTTGCAAGGAGGTTCATTCACTGGTGTCCACTAGTGTACCTAGGTTCTCCTGTCTCACGTGCGTCTGTTTTGAGGTGCTGTGGGTCCTGAGTTCCTCTTCATGGATGACAACGCTACACCTCATCGTACAGTGGCTGTCGCAGATCTGTTGGAAAGTGAAGATATTCAACGCATGGATTGGCCCGCAAGGACTCGGGACCTAAATCCAATCGAACACGTGTGGGACCTTCTCGGGAGACGCTTGGCAGCACGTCACCAGCCTCCACCAACGATTCCTTAGCTGAGATTGGCGCTACAAGAGAAATGGGCCGCGATGACTCAACAGCTTCTTGACAACCTCATCCTCAGCATGGACAGACGTTGTAAATCCTGCAACGCAGTCAGGGGTGATCATATCCCCCACTAAAAACTGGATTTTTCTTGGCAGCTGGCTGTCACATGGACGTTGAAGAACCTATGAAGATGGATTTCGATGGCCTCCAAAGACTGGATCTTTATTGTTCAGACTGTTTTGCAGCGACCGGAAACATTTAGTAATCTTACGTTGTAATGTCAAGTGAAAATGTCTGGCTGCGAAAAACAACACAATCTAACTGCAACTATTTTTGGTTGGGAGGTCAAAGACACACATTGTCTTGCGTTGTCATGATGGAACACGACACCTTTCCGATTCGCCAATTTTTTTTTTGATTGGAGGTTTAACGACCACCGTGAGCAACTCAATGGGTTGTAAGCAGTCGCCCGTCCCTTATTTAGGGTCACTGGTTCCAGGGAAGGGAGAGAGCCATGCCGTAAACAAACACAACATCCATGCTTCACCGGGATTCGAACCCGGACCCCGTTCGGACGAATAATCAGAGGCCATCGCTTAGACCACTGCGCCACCGGGGCGGCTCGCCAATTTTCGATCTATTTCATCGATTGCTGTCATCAGCCAACCCAATTGGAAGCAACACGTACCTGAAATAATGGTTTGATTTGTTTGATTGCTTGTCAAGAGTTCATATTAAAGGATTCCCGTCCAATTTCACAGCACACAAAGCATGACCTTCTTTGGATACAGGCCGGCCTTGGATTTTGTTAATGGTGGCTCGTCTCACTTGCTCCAGGATCTTTCCCTTTGGACGTTGTTGTAAAGAATTCGTGTTTCATCAGCCGTCACTAACCGATTCAAAAATGAGTCGTTTTTGTTGAGTTGCAGGAATGAATCACAAACAGAGACGAGGTCCATTAATTTTTTTTTCACTCAATCGATGCGGCATCCACACATAGTACCGATTCAAAAATCCAAGATGCTCCTTACAACTGATATTTGTGATATTTCTAGTCTTTCAGCAATATCTTCTTTTAAGGTGCTGCGCTGGTTAGTTTGGATTAAACTTTTCGTGACCATAGCGCCCAACGCGCCTTTGCACGCAAACAACCACAAGCGCCCGAGTCGCCCAGCTAGCATGGGTAGGAATTCCTACCCCCCATGTTCTTCGAATTTGCACAGCGTCCGAGGAATTAGCAGAAGTCACACTTAGTCGTCATTGTTGCCCTTTAGAAAGAAGTGAACCAAGAGTTATGTGTCCCGGGGCTATATCATTCAGCCTTCTGACATTGCTTAATGGAACTTTTGCTTTGTTGACACGTGCCTCGTTTGTCTGTGATATTTTGCATTGTCTAAAAAGCGGAGTTTATGAAAGAAAATTTGTCGTAAGAATTCTTTCATTTTGCTCAATCCAAATGAACAGATTGAGAGCATTTTTTTTTACAAGAAAGAACAATAAAAGGGTAAAGTAAACAAAATTTCCTAGCTGTTACCACTACCTCCTATCTGTCTAAGGCTCTCAGTGGAAGAATGCACTGATTTCCCCAGGGAAATGTCCGAAGGTCAGTGCCTCAGAGATTGGAAATTTCAAGTTGAGACCCAGCACTAATCCTTCTTTTGTTATTGCGGAAGGGAATGGAAATGAAACTCGGAAACGAGCATCAGTCATTTCCGGGCGTTCGGGTATTCTGAGCGAAAAATATTTTAGGATCGTGGTCGTTAAATGATTAAAGTAGGAATTTGGCCGTTCTCAACAGTTGAGGGCCTTCCTGAACGTGAGACATCTTCCAAGAGAAATTCCCGGCCCGAAACTTCGCGAACCACTTCTCACACGTTCGGTCATTCCCAGCATTATCTCCGTACACTCCATTAATTTTTTTTCGGAGTTGTGTTGCATTGGCCCCTTTCAGAGAAAAAGGACATTAGATGGCGAAAATGTAGATTCGCATCTTTTATTTTGAAACTGACCTTACGCCACAATCGCTCAATAAATCTGCAAGATTTGCTTTTCAGAACACGCTGGCAACTGTCGAAAGCACTCACCATTTATAGCTGCAAATGCACTTGGTTGCGCAGATCACATCCAGTGATACTTCCTGGTACAAATAAGAACGAATTCCTGGTTCAACCCAACGCAGTCTGTGACATTGAAGTTGCCACGCACAGGAGCTGCAGGAAGTTCAAGTGAAATTCACTGGCAAGACAGCTTAGGAGGTGAAAAAGACGTGACAACATTTTCACGAAAAATGAACAATTTTGTTGCAACGAACAGATGGATACATGGGACCCATAAGTACGACATATTCTCTTTTCTTCTGTTGGAAACACACTTAGCTGCGCGTGGTGGAATAGAGTCGTAGAGCTGTAAGAAGTCCGAATGCGACCACTGTTTCTGTAGCTGTTCTTGCAGGGCTGTTGTTATCTATTCAGGTTGCAGGTGAATTTGGATATGAAGTCCAAACATTTATTTTGACGAAAAATTGTACGCATCTTGAGATACCTTGTAGAAATTCCCATAAGATGTTCGCCATGTGTGGGTGAGTTTTGTCTTGCTAAAACACGGTGCCAGGCACCTCTGTTACGAGAAAGAAGGATTACTACGAGTTCCCGGATGTCTGTGAACGTAACGCCGGGTTATCAAATTGTCGGGATACACACCACATATATCCGGATATCGTAGTGGATCGCTCTCCATGCCATGAAGCTTGATGTTCATGCCGCATACCGTCCGTTGATGGTTTTCTGGATAAGTGCGTTGACCGTGTCGCCTCCACATGTGTATCAGATGATTATTGGGTTCTGGGGTTTCATCGCCATTGAACACACGACACCTTTCTGTATTCCATTTGACTCGTGAGTTGCAGCACTCCGGACACTAGCGACGATTGGAATCGGTCTTCAGCAGGCTACACATTGAACGCCATGCATGCCATTCCACTCTCGCAGTCAGCCCGAAACGGTACGCCGTGTGATGGGGATACTGATGACCAGCTGTACCGCTTTGCTGATGGAAGCTAAAGTTGCAGCAGGTGCGATATAGGTTTGACACCTTATCATAGGGTCCGCTCGGGTTGTAGTCATGCAGCTGGCGTCAGTCTCATCCCTACCGGTGTGTGTTCTTTTTGGTAGCAGATCCAGCGCAACGGGGCCCATGGCGTCATGCAGTTGACACCACACTCACACGCTTCCGTCAGCTTGGTACAGCTGAAAATGGGATTCATCTGACCACACGACGTGGATATTCTCTGCAGATGTTCAGTGTTGATGTTCCCGGCACCAGGCGAGGCGTAATTTCCAATGACGATCAGTCAACAGTGACACACGAGCAGGCCGTCGGCTACCGTAGCCCATGGTATACATTGTGCGCCATACCGTTCACTCGCTGACGCTGCTTGGGCCTCCGACATTTGACCTGGATGTGATATGCCCCGTCGTTTCCAAGAGGTCGGCCGATACAAGACTGGATAGTCTACGTCGACACAGGTCATCAGTGACATGTGGTCGGCCACCGTTTGCTCTCTGGGCGCTGGTACGTTTTTCGATGGTAAACTCGCGGTACACCCTTGATCCTGTTGCCCTCGAGAACCCTAGGGTTCTTACCACTAGGGCGATAGAATGACCCATCTCTCTTGGGCCGACGATGCGTCCACGATCAAAGTCCTTCAGATCACCACGTTTACCCATGTTCGTCGATTGCGATACACTGTTGGGACCCCTGCTGTCCGCATGTTTATCGCCCGCGTTCGGTTTGGGTCTGTTCCACTCTGCGCGGGGGATACCCATGTCAACTGCCTATAACCCCTGTCTCTAATGTTTTATTATCTTTAATGAGTGTGTAACTTAGCACCGAACGTGTACTACTGTCCTGTATGCACTACGGATTCCAGTTTCTTGCTGTTTTGACATTTACAGGAAACGCGTAATTATACATCTCACAAGAACTCTTGTTTATTCCGAATCTTAGCAAGGCTAAACAGATAAGCTCACTGAGTTCAAGTTTCAACGAATCTCTCATATCCTTTCCCGCAGAGGACAGTTGCGTGACAAGTTTATTTAATTGCCCGGTGCATGCTCAATTTGTGAGATTGCAAATTCAAAACAATATGATCATGATATGATCATTTGTAGAGGATTTTAGGAAGGGAGTGTCTGACCCCACGTCTTTAACAACCCTTAGAAATAGGAAGCTACGAGATTTGGGCTAGAGTGCCTGATAGGAAAGTCACACGGAAGCGAGGTAGAAGACGCCTTTATTTACTACCCGGGAGCCAGTACCCGGGGTCTGAAGGCTTAACGTGCTCATCCGACGCACGTCGGATATTTAGTTGATCGAGCATTCGTACCTGCCTGGGATCGAACTTGAGGTCCTTTTCGCGGCAGTCGCGAACGTCGTCCACTAGGCCACCCGCGGCATTCAAAACAATAAACAACACAACACTCTTTTAGATTATATCGGCTGAGTCAGGCAAGAGTTTTTCCTAAGGGGCTGTGAGAAACCATAAATGACTCCGCTGTCGACGTATTGTCCACCCATGCTTTAAGCAAATATGTAAGGGTAGGCAAATCCATTTAACAAACTTAAAAATTATACCAGTTTAATTTTTTATTTGGATGCACTCGTATATAAAATTTTGCGTATGAACTTTTATTTTAAGCATTTATGCGTCTTCATTGTGTTGTGTTTTTTTTTGTTTTGTTTCTGGGTTTAAAGACCACCGAGATCAACTTTAAGACTTTAACTGTAGCCCGTCCCTAATTTTGTTTTGGACCACTGATTCTAGAGATGGGAGGGAGCGGTGGAGGGATATAAAGCCCGGACTAGGTCGGTTCCCTATCCGGATTCCTATGCGTCTGACCACTCGGCCATCGAATTTGCGTGTTCTGATCAAAGTCAGCCTTCGTTAGAACGATAATCTGCAATAATTTTATGAATTTCTCCATCATTGGCCGAGGTTAGAACCAGATTGTTTGTTGTGCATCTTACAATATTTGAAATATTACTTAAGTGCTGAAAAGATGACACGGTGGCTGAGCGGTCAGAGGAGCGACTCCGACCTGGGCCAGAGATGCTGACCCTCGGATGCAGCAGCCACAATTACAGAAGGGTCACCCCCATCGTCCTGATGGCTATGTAAGGTACTCAATCTTCCCGACAAAAAGGTACCTTGAAAGAGGAGCTGTTGAAATTCATCAGCAGATACCTTATAAATAATTATGGCAATTAGCATTATTTGACTTTAAACGAACTCCATGAGAGAGTTTTTACAAAATGCTATTAAATTTTCGATATCTCTTGTCTGCTTAGAAATTCCATATTTTCTGTAAGCAAAGCTTGGACAACTTTGAACACTAATTGTAATAAGAAATGTGTTCGGTATTTAAAGTTTTCTCTAAGTGGTGTTTTTCATACATTTTTAACATTGGAATCACTAAGATTTCTTAAAGCAAACACACTCAGCAGAAAGTATTTATATTAAGTAATATTAAGTTTAATTAATTTTCCTGTACTTTTTGCATCACTAAAAGTTTCATGACGTGGATGGTTAAGTATATGATTATGACCTTTTTTAATAAAGCTGTGTCTCTCATTTTTCCTTTGAATTTTTCCTTTTTAAATCCTGGCGTTTCAAACTGAAGCACCATGCGAGTCTGATGTTACATAAGAGGCTTTATCCCTGTAATTATTTTTCATAACAAAAGGCATATAATTCCTTGCTTATTTAAAAAAAATAAAGATGAATAAAGGGGACTGAAATATTCCGGTAGCTTTTGATTAATAAAAAGATTTGCTTGTTAAGAAGTTACTTAAATAAAAATCGGTTCTTGTGTAATCACGGCGTGGATCCATTTTACTCTAGTGGTATCCAATGTTCTCTAACGACACGCTTTTTTGTGGGTTTCTTTATGTGGATTTTCTGATTAATCCTGTTTTTGAGATTAATTAAAACACTATTCAAGAAGTAACGGCTAGTGGAATTTTAATGAAAAAAGAGAGAGTGATTTAGTGCATGTAATTTTTTTTACATTGTTGTTTACATGCAGTGGTGTCTTCTTTGAAAGAGGTGGGCCGACGACTTAGCGAAATAAGCAATCGGACACTTTCTGTAAAGCCGAGATTAAAAGTCAACAATAGATAGAAACAGAAGACGGCTCAGTGTTCGGTTTTAATTAGGCGCACTGCACGAAAGGTAAGCTCACAATGATTTGTTGAACATAAGCATTTAGTACTTACAACTTCAAATACTTTTTCCCTCTGTTGTTGGCATTTTATCAAGCTGTGTCCATTGTACTGAAGTTTTTCATCATTTTTGAAATTTCATTTATACAACATTCCACGTATAAAGTGAATGATCAGCTTTACTTTTATTGGCTTTCAATAATGTGAAAATCGTCTTTGCTTTGGCTGTCACTCCGTTTCTTGCAGTAAATCATGGAGTTGCAAATTTTTGACAGTATTTGAAGACCAGATATTTCTCGCCGTTAGTCCCTGTCCTAACCCCAAAGTTATCGTTGTAGTCTTTGTTGCGTTGTGAATGCATGCTTTTAAGAAGGATGGCGGACAACTGTGTCAGAACCACAAAATGGCCTGCAGATGTTTAACTACTTTTTTCTACTTTAGCAGGAGACTCGTAAACGTTAGTTATACTCTAAAAGAAACGGCTGAACTCAGATTAGAGACCACCTGCCATTGTAAATGTGACAGGATACAGACAACTGGAACATAGACCTTTCTGAAAATCGCAACAATTACACACATTTGCAGTTTGAAACTTGATCCAAGGTATAATTAGCGTAAGAAATTATCTACAGGCCGCGAGCTTTACCTTTCTTACTTGAAAAAACGAAAAAAAAAAACTCGTGCTTTTAACTCCTTTTTTATCGAAATCACCCGAGTAACAGAATGATTGTGTGCTACAAGCTTCTGGGTTCTGTACCTCCGTCAAATACACTCTTTGCAAAAAATATAATAATAATAATAATAATAATAATGATAATAATAACGAATCACGCTTAAGGAATCATCCAATCGCGATGAAAATTGTTATGTGCAATGTACAGACCTCAAATAAAAAACAAAAAAATGAGCCACCTCCCTTAACTTTCGAACCGTTTGTCGCATGTAAACAAGAAAGATACCGTTGGAAAGCACTTGAAGGGAACTATAATGTGGTGTGAAGAAACATGCTAATTAAGCTAATTAACACGCTGATTATCTCTCTATCTCCAAATTTTTCCATGTAAGACGTAGGCTATTTTACGCGCATTCTATTCAGCACATAATAAAACCCTTAAATTCCAAATGTCATACGAATCGACCAGTAAATACGTGTACAGTGAGCTACGGAAAAAAAGCTGCCACTAATGTTAAACTGCGAAAATTGTTTTTGATTTGTATCATTTAATCGAGAACAGATACAGTGATTCGGTGTTGCAACAGTAAAACGCAGAGGATCAGATAATATGAGCTGCTATACAAGAACAGAACCGGTATATTAAGAGAATTATAAATTATGAAATATGATCACGAAAAAAAGAATTATGACCATGTCAGATAAATAGTCCATAGGATGGTAAATATATTTAAACCTCTAAACCCAAATTTACAGCGTGATAGCATACAACCTTGTTGAGATATAAGCGAAAACTCAAGCATACATTCATTAAGGGGGGCCGTGCATAAAAAAAAACATATTTTCCTCTACTTACTGTAAAACAGTTTACCTCGCAATACTTATCGGCACTTAGGAGAAAGCGTTTCTACGTGACATTGTTTGATACTGAGGCTGTATTAATACGAGACGGAAACCATGGGATTTAGGAAATCCAATGCGTAATTGCAACTTTTAATGATGAACATTATAAATTAATAATTTTGCACGAAAATAACTTAACTTACGACGTCGTTCCTGCAGTTACATATTTTTCTACTATTGGTTACATAGCTGACTCCTGTATATTGTTTAATTCAAAAACGGAAATACAAAGTACGTGCCATAAAACAAAAGTTTCGTATAAATGTGTTTTCTCTATATTTCTTACATAAATACCTTTACAGCTTCTTCAAATTTTGAAACTGTGGTCATGCAAATGAAAACTGCAAATTGTTTCCTGCGCGAGTGAATCCGTGTGCCTGATTTTTTTATATTGCAGATTTGCTCTTGTATACATTCCGTCTCGAATTATGGTGTAATCAGCATGTATTTGCTTATTGTTCCGATTTACTGATATTTTCCGTTATTGTAATACTGCTTAAACTGTCTGCAATATACAAAACGGGTTAACTGCCTTTCGCTGCAATACAGAAGCCGAGTTTACGTGTGTAGCTTTGATCTGCACGCAAATCGCCTCTTCGGCATTAAACGTTTTCGACTACCGGTTAAGAAAATAACCGTAACCAGTAGCGTTTGGAGCATTAAGTTTACTTAGTGTAGTTTAATACGGATCTAATTGCATTTTTCTTTTCTTTTTATTTTCTTTTCCATTCCTTCTTCAAATATAAATAAAACAATAACAGGTAAAACAATAATTCTACTCTGGGAAAAAATTTAGTTACATTCTGAGAATTTCGTAGTTTAAGGAAAAAGAAAGTTCCCAAATCATGTATCTTCAGCATGCGCATGAATGAATAAAAACACACTGTTACCTACTTTATTGGAACTCTCAATTTTTAGACTTAGTTAGTTAGTTAGTTAATTGATTTTAGTGGCGCAAGGGCCAAAGAGCGCCAGACACAGAATTATCAGTTAAATGAGAAAAGAAACTGGTTGGACAATCTAAAATAAACATTTTAGGTTCGCAAGGGAAATCTTAAAATTAAATTTCATACGACAGAATTCTTGTCGGGTGTTCGAATCTCGGACCTGCTGGCAAACTAGTCTGCGGTTTTTTCGGAGTTTTCTACAGCCTTCCTGGGCTTGGGGACGCCAATGCGAATATGATTTCCTGTCAGGTCGGTCACAGATGCACTTTGTCTGTTTCTCCTCATGCTGGCAGTAGCAGAAAAATACATTTCCCAAGCCGTCTGGTCAACGTGGGAAATTAGACAATTACCCTCCCGAATAAAGAATTGGGAGATACTTATAGCCAGAAGTGGCTATAAAAAGGGTTAACAGATAGGCAGACAGATGATAGGATTCTAAATGAAAAATTCTATATAACCTTTATGAACGACAAAGTAAAACTAAAATTCCTGACGTAACGCTTTCCTGTTTCAAAAGAGTTGATCGTGTGAGGTTAATCATGGGACGTAATACATCTCTGACGCCATGTCAGAATGATTTAGATGAAATGGCGTCACGCCAGCAGCTGTTGAAAAACGGTTCTTGTTACTATAACAGCAAACCAAAGTGGTATACGCGTCCGCCGTGGGCGAAAACATGGGACAAACGTTCATACTTTCGAACAAAGAAAATTATATTGTTTTCAGTTGACACGTGGAATTAATATATGAGGGGCGCAAATTTAAATTACAAGACATTGCTGTTTCCATTAATTCGTATTTTAAGCACGATAACTATTAAAGAAAAGTGAGTTTTTGAAGTGGAAATAACAAATCATTTCGAATAGACCGCACACTTTCGTAGCATTTTGCGAATGCCATTTTCAAAAATAGGCTGATCATTGTGTTCCTCAAATGTTGCCAAAGTGTTCTGAACCTGTTCCGCATGTGTTATCGAAGCTCTTTCTACTATAAAATGTTTTATGATAGAAGATACTAGTATTTTTACATAACACATTCGGGACACTTCGTGACAAAAGCATGGAACACTGTCGTAGCACACTGCGAATACATTGTCCGGAATTACTTTCTCGATGTGTTCCAAATGAGTTGCCAACCTTTTCTGAATGTGTTCCTCTGGGAACACTTTGATATGCTATATATTTCGAAATGACACGGACGGCTAGAAAATAAATTCTTGAAATACGGCGTGGCTCAAGCATCTGCACCATTTTAACTGTACTAATGCCCTAATTTACTTAAATAGTGGGTTTTGGGTAAGTGAAACTTGACTTCAAACATGTCATATGTACAGTACTTTGGTGCACTGGTGCACATAGACATTAATCTGTATCCATTCAGTAGGTTAAGAGAAGCGCCAGTCTTTATATATTCCATGGCGTATATACAGGCAACTGTATAAGAGTTGACGACTTTTATCATTGGGACAAAGAACCTTTTTACGGTTCGGCATATATATTTGCGGGTTAATTTCATTAGGTCGAACGGTTCAAAACTAGCCCCTGCCCTAATTTGTATTATTTGAACTCCGTGTTCATGTGCGGCTGTACCCGGCTCGAACGCAGACCTTTCAGCTGGTTCTCGTAATACGTGACCAATGACAAGCAGCATAGAGCTTTATACGTATTTCCAGTTATATTTGGTATTTACGTCCTCGTTTTCGATATTTGTGTCTTCCAAATATTTGAAATAAAAGGAATGATGACACTGAATTTTCTGTTGTAATGAGCAAATTTTTGAACCGTTTCTCACGCGAATTCAGTTTTTCAAAGTTATTCAAAATAAACGCAACCAGTTAGAAAATCTTAACCGGATTTTTAAAATCAATAAAAAAATCAGAAATACGTAGAAACGGCTACATTTCTTCTAACACCGTCTAAAACGTACGTTACAAAAATTAACAAATAGGGCACAAACATTTTCTCATAGCAGAAGGATATCGGAGATAAACAGATTTTCAAATCGAACAATTAAAAGAAAAAAATATAGAAAAAAAAACATGATATAACTCTATGCCTTTTAGCTCAAGAATTTTACATAATAGCAAAGTTGAAAGTAGGCTTAAAATATTCTTCATGGAAAAAGCTTACCTAAGGAAAAAGAACTTTTCAAATTTTCAAATACGTCTCCCGTAAGCAGAGGTAGCGAAAAAAAAAACCACAAAAAAAAAAAAAAAAAAAAAAATTGGCCTTTACACCCCTAGCGGTAAGTCTGTGCATTATTTAAAGATGATAATGTATCACATTTTTATTGTCGAGAATAGCCTACAGTAAATAAAGCAATTTCTCAATAGGGTTTTTAGAAGCAATGATACAGCTACAAAGAGAAGTACACAAGCACCACCTAGCGACAGAACTGTGAACTATAAAACTCCTCAAATACTCACCTAAAGTGTTCCACAAAATAAATGGCATCGATGTTGAACGAATTTTTTAAATCGCACGTTTAAAAGCAGAGATATTAAGAAAAACATTGGCGTGCCCTAGCGGCGAAATTTTTCATTATTTTGGTAAGAAAATACGCTTACAGAGTTTGCACATTTAGTAGTATCTGACCGAAGAAAGAAGTTTTTCAATCGGGGTTTTAGTCCCTCAGATATTGCTGTAAACGGAAATGTGAACTTACGCCCTCTCGTGGCAGACTTCTGCGTTAAGAAAAATTTAAAATTACATGAGAAACATTTCGCAGCGGATATGCTCTTGACCAAAGAAATAATTTCTGAAATCGGGCTCTTAGGAGTTTTTAGGAGCAGAGATATCAACAAAAATAGGATATGCATCTATACTCTCTGGCGAAAAAGCTATACATTATTGTAAGAAGCGAGTATTCTGAAAATGTTTCCCAAAGAGAGCGAAAGGGGTCCACGAAAAAAAATTTTAATCGAGTTTTCAGGAGCTCAGATTTAGATGCAAATGCATCAGAAGTAGAAATAAACACTTACACCCCCTGGTGCCAAACTTTTATTTACCAAATATAAGAAATTATATGCAAAACATTTTCTATCGGTAGCTGTATGTGATACAGGAAGAAGTTTTCCAATCGGAGTTTCAGAAGCAGAGATATCTGGGAAAACGCAATTTACTTTTACCCTACCTAGCGGAAAGTCTATGAATTACTTAAAAAATTTGGAACTATATGAAAAACATTTCGCATCAGAAACTATGCGCAACAAGAAAGGAATTTTTCAATTAGGACTGTTAGAAGCAGAGATATTAACAAAAAATATGACATACCTCTACGCTTCCTGGCTTAGAAACCATACATTGTTTTAAGAAGCAAAAATTCCGAAAACATTTATCGATGAACATTTTTCAATTTAGGAACGAACTTTTTCAATCCAGATTTTTGCCGCAAATACATCAGAAGCAGAAATTAACACTTACGCTTCGTGGTGGCCAAACCGTTTTTTACCAAAAATTAGAAATATATGCAAAATATTTCCCATCAGGAGCTGTATCCACTGAAGAAAGAATTTCTCAAATCGGAGTTTTAGAAGTACAGATATCGGAGAAAACCCGATTTACTTTCACGCCCCCTTGCGCAAAATCTATGCGTAACTTGAAAGAGAGAGTATACCTGAAATGCTTTTTGACATAAATGAAATCGAAAGCTAAAAAGATTTTTTTCAATCGGATGTTTGGAAGCAAATATATGTAATAAAATGTGTTTCGATTTCGATATCATCTGCGTTTACGCCCTCTAGCGGCGAAATTGCATGTCGTAAAAAAAGTAATAAAGGATCATCATTCCCACATTTTAAGCTTCCCAATACAAAAATAATTTTTCAAATCGGACTAATAGTTGCAAAGATATGATGTACACAGACGGACGTACGGACAAACCAATGACACAAATACGATCTTTTTTTTTTACAAAAGACGTTCTAAAAAATCGGATTTCGTGATTTTGCTTCAATTTTCTATTATGAAACAATCTTCCAGTAATACACGAATGCTCAATGCCTCGAGAAAGTGTAATGATCGGAAACAAGAATATTCAAAACAAATTTCAGCACGCATAGATTCGTGTTTTCCATTATTAGAAAAATACATACTGTTTATTCTAACATTAATTCAAGTCATTAGCACGAATAAATGAAATAGTTATAAAGGAAACGGCAAGAGTTAATAAACTCCGTCCCTGGGCCTTTGCTCGTCTGTTCTCTGCATTAAATTTGTCGGAGTTCGCGCAAGTTGCAGACTTTCCAGCATTATCACTCTTCTTGCAGGAAAGGAAATATTCCAGGTGAGTTTTCCAGATGTTGATATATGGATGCCCCTCTAAATTTATTTGCTAATATCTTGGCTATTAATCATCCGATTCGGACGATATTTAAGATTTAGGAGTTTTTCCATGTGCCATTTAAATACACTGGTGTGCAAAAATTAAGGACGAAGAGGAGAAATTAGCATAACAGCGGAACGAGCAGGCAGAACGGGCCGAAAGAGCACTCAGGAGATAGACTAGGGTCCGGTACGGTAGGGCATGCGCATATATGCAGCGTGACGTAGGAGGAGGAGTGTCGCAAAGGGTGTAAAGCACACGGGCGGTGTACGCTCAGCAATTCGGTGAAAGCTATTGCACGGTGTACATCGGTTTTAACGACGTCGAGTTGCTGCCACCGTGTGATATGGCCAACAGGGAATCCAGTAGACGACATCTGGATGAATTTACCCGAGGTCGCGTCATTGGGAAGTTGGAAGAAGGTCGAAGTGTGACTAGTGTGGCCGAGGAGTTCATTATCGCTCACAGCATCGTTTCACCAGCTTGGAGAGCATTTCAAACGACAGGAACAGCTGCCCGAGAGTTTAGCAGTGGTCGTCCACGAGCAACCACGGCGGCGGACGACCAGTATATTGTCCTACAGGCGAGAAGACACAGACGGCAGACAGCGGGAGTAATCGCAAGGCACATGCAACAGACAACTGGACGTCCGTTATCGCGTTTTACCGTAGCCAGGAGGCTGCACAAAGGTGGTCTATTTGCATGACGACCAGTACGGTGTGTTCCATTAACGCCTGCTCATCGGAGACGGCGGTTTCTGTGGTGCCAGGAACACAAGAACTGGACACATCAGCAATGAGGTCGAATTCTCTCTACGGATGAGAGCCGATTTAGTCTGACGAGCGATTCTGGACGTATACACATCTGTAGAGAGCAGGCAGGGAACAAGCAGTCACACCTCCAGCATCATCGAAAGGGACCGGTTTGGAGGTGGCGGAGTTCTCGTGTAAGGCGGTATCATGCTTGGTAGCCGTACTGACCTCCACTTCTTCCAAGGAGGTTCAGTCACTGGTGTCTGCTATTGTACCGAGGTTTGCCTCACGTGCGTCTGTTTAGAGGTGCTGTGGGTCCTGAGTTCTTCTTCATTGACAACAATGCTACACCTCATCGTACAGTGGCTGTCGCAGAGCTGTTGGAGAGTGAAGATATTCAACGCATGGATTGGCCCGCAAGGCCCCCGGACCTAAACCCAATCGAACATGTGTGGGATCTTCTCGGGAGACGCTTGGCAGCACGTCACCAGCTGCCAGCAACGATTCCGCAGCTGCGATTGGCGCTACAAGAGGAATGGGCCGCGATGCCTCAACAGCTCCTTGACAGCCTCGTCCTCAGCATGGACAGACGTTGAAAATCCTGTAACGCAGTCAGGGGTGATCATATACCTTAATAAAGACTGGATTTTTCTTGGCAGCTGGCTGTCACATGGACGTTTCTGTCTTCTGTCCAGTTGTGCTCGAAGCTACCTCTTCAATAAAGTGCCTATGTATCCTTTGGATTCCTTGTTTGGACGGTTTTGCTCACTTGTGCCATATTTTTACATCTTGGGGATCTTATGGTATGATTTGAATCGATGTGGAGCATTTCTGCACGGCGTTGCATTCGAAAAACCGTCTCGTCCTTAATTTTTGCTCGCCAGTGTAGAATGTGCATAAAATGACATACCCCTTATGTAGAGAAATTCAGAGATAGTGAGCTAATTAACACGTTAATTAGCTTAATTAGCATTTTTCATCACATCATGTGATAGTTCCCTTCGGGTGCTTTCCAACGGTACCTTCCTTCTTTATCTGCGGCAAATGTTTGGAAAGTTAAGAAGTGTGGCTCGTTGTTTTTTTCCCTTTTTCTGAGGTCTGTACATACATGTATAAGAAACGAAATGATTGCAGTTCCAGAGCAGTTGGGACATTTATTCGGATTAAGCAGCTACACGAGTGGGACAAGTCAGTACGTTGTAGCGCCACCTCTGGCACTGATACAAGCGGTTACTCAGCGTAGCATAGATGCATACAGTTCACGAATACTGTCCTCAGGTATAGCATGCTATATGGTGTCGAAATTGCGGGCCAGTTCGCCGACATTCCGGGATGGGCATACGTGGTGTCCCATGATGTTCCAAACGCGTTCGATCGGGCTGGCCATGAGAGGATGCCGACATTACGGAGGCATGTCTGGGAGATCTGTGCCGTGTGTGGCCCTGTTGAAAAATTGCTCAGTGATTTTACGATAGGAATGGCAACACAACAGGTCGTAGAATGTCGTCGATGTACCGTTGAGCCGTTTGTGGTATGGAAGACTACCCCAAGTGTCTCCAGCTATTGTAGGAAGTGGCTCCCCAGAGAGTCACTCCCGGTGTGAGAGCCATGTGCCGTTCCACGGTAAAGACAGAATCCGTGCGCTGGTCGGCTCGCCACCAGACATGTATGCGCTGGTTATCGGCGCCAAGTGCAAACCGTGACTCATCAGTGAAAACAACACGACGCCACTGGACACTATCCCACGGTGATCGGGCCCGGCGCCACTACAACCGGTGCCGACGATTATTACTTGTCAGTGGTAGGTGGCAGAGTGGCTTCCTTGAATGTAGTCTCCGAGCTGCAAGTCGTCTGACAACGGTCCGGATGGCAACTTCTGTACATGTAGATGACGAAGCGTGGCCACGGATGGTTGAGAGCGATGGATTCGGTTCTCTTCGCACAGCTGTCACAATCGCTCCCGCTCTGTCGTTGCCCTCGGCCGTTCACTGCACGCGTACCGATGGGTTGCGCGCTACTCAACCCATAGGCTCCAACATCGTCCGATTGCCACATTGCTCCGATCCAAATGCCTGGCGATTCGATGACTTGAAAAACCGACCTCTCTCAGCCCAATTATACTTCTTCTCTCAAACTCGCCGAACTGCTCGTACTCTGCACGGATCCGACGTCGAGGCATCCTCACACTCCGTGCATTTTAACACAGTCCCAATCCGCTGTCACAATTGTCCCGGCGTGCGAGTTTTGCTTTTGATATACTCTCCTCGATGCGCGGTTTACATGCACTGTCGCGGGCCACTATTATATTATTGGTTGTCATTTTTAAATCAATTCCATATTCCGCACTGAGTTAACGAACGAGTTTCTCGGTCCTGAGGTACTTGCACGCGGAGTTTCATCAAGATCGAACGACCTTCTTCGTGTGCTTCATTCTTTCTTTTTTTTTTTTTTTTTTTTTTTTTTGCAAAGAGTGTATTACACATCCTCATGCGAACTTTAGTCACACAGATTTAACTTCTTCCTTTTCTAGCGTTAGTGTAATTGGGTTCAAATGAGGCTGAGGTGGCGTACACCTCGTGCTGAATGTATGGCTTGTGTTTTCAACGGTATTCATGTACGCTTTTCCGCCATTTTTCAGTTCCTTCAGTAAGACCTGATCTGTAGCTAGTTGTATGTACCGTGTTGCAGTTAAAAACCGGGTGGGCAGTTATTCGTACAAAACAATTTCCAAAAATTCAATTACGTACCTGAATCAGGTATGGTAACCTTTAAAAGTGCTAAACACTGTTAGTGAAACTGGGAATGGGCTCGGATATTTGAATTCCGTTTTCATATAAATCCAGTTAGGACAAAATGATCAAAAATTTCCTTTCCTCCGCAGCTTCGCTGTTTAATTTGTGATGTCCTACACTGGTCACAAGAAGTTAGGTATATTGTCGTTTCAAAGAGGAAAGGTGGTGATATGCAAATTTAGTTACTACTGGATTTCCAGGTGCCATAGCCTCCGTTGGTAACCAGCGTATCCGCACTCGGTGGTCTACGTGATGCACCAGGAATCTTGATTCGTCAGACCAGGCCACATTCTTCCAGTCATCCACGGTCCAATCTCGATGATCTTGGGCCCATTTCATGCGTTCTTGGCGATGACGTGTAGTGAGCACGTGGATTCGGCTGGGTCTTCGGCTACGCACGACCATACGCATAAGGCTGCGAGGAACTTTGTGCTGTGACACATTGCCCTGATCACCACTGTTGTAGCTGTGGGTGATTTGTCACCTTGCGGTCGCTGTGAACAAAGCGCGACATTCTCCGCGCCCCTCTGGCATCAATGAGCTGCGGACGACGGCTCGTCGTTTGGCCATCTGTGCACCACTTTTGATACGTATTCACTACAGCTGCATGTGAACAACCCACAAGCCGCGCCGTTTCCGAGATCGTAGTACCGATGCTCCGAGCCATTGCAATTTGTCCTTCATCAAACTCCTATGAATCGGCAGTTTTTCCATTCTGATTCCGAACACTTTACTAACCAAAGCCGGTCCTCGGGTTGTATATATACTGCTCTGTGAACTTCACTTGCGCCACCGTTCGGTCTCCAGGCGCGCTCATTTCTCTAGGATGGGGGTGGTCATAATGAAATGGTTCATCGGTGTACAATACACTGCATACACTGTAAAAAAAAATTGTAGATGTTACGGTTTTAAACCGTTTTCCAGGGTGCCAACACAAAACCGTAAAATCCACAGTTTTATGCCGTGTTGGAGCAAAGCTATAGCTTTGCTCCAACACCGCATTTAATGAAGAAAACAGCACAGAATTTGGATGGAGCGAGTCACAGTCCAAATAATCACGAAAACACAAAAATGTGGCTGGAACGAATGTGTTGATTGTGTTGGAGCAAATTTATAGCTTTGCTCCAACACGGCATAAAACTGTAGATTTTACGGTTTTGTGTTGGCACCCTGGAAAACGGTTTAAAACCGTAAAATCTACAGTAATGTTTTTACAGTGTACAGAGATATACCTTTGACACTCTACTTTCATGAAATGTTATTTAGCAGACTTGAAATTCTAAATGGAAGTAATTGATCTTTGCGTTTATTGATAATGTCATTTTTGCGTTCAAACGATTTCTAGAAAGACTTTGGCCTTTAGGTTTTTTAAGGGATTTACTTTGTTACGGAGAATAATTTTTGCTGATTCATTGAATCTGTTTTGACGAAACTTCCTTTCAGTGAAAGGCGCTGAGCGGGATTTAATTAAACGAGACAATAAGAAATGATTTCATCGGCGTAGTTTTAAATGTTCCAATACACATTGCAGCTCACTGAGAGATGGTTATTGTTTTAACAAAAAGGAAGGGAGCTCTTAGTACCATACACCAAAGAAGAATCTTGTGACTAAGTAATGATTGAACTTTTCGTAAAAATACACCGGAAAAACGTCCTTACATTTTCCACGCTGGCTAATGAACTCTGCAGGAAATTTAAAGCAGCATATGATTTAATGGAGAAATTAATCAGCTAATATGTATTTCTGTGTTTGAACTAATACCTTTGTTTTATAGATAACACCACAAGTGCTTGTTTTTCTAGTACTTATAATTACATGCGTCAGTATTCAGGAACAGCATTCCCCTTTCCCTCAAAAGAAAGGCTTTTAAGCAATATATAACTCTAGTCCTAGGTTAGAGAACCATAGGCCGTAAATGCAAACAATCCAGAAATATACATGTTACACAAAGAAAGAAAGTATAGTGATAGGTTCGACTTTGAATAACAGAAAAGAAAATACTTGGATAAAACAATAAACTAAAATAGAAGAACTAAATAAAGCACGCGAAACTAATGAAACGGAAATCATCAAGCCCGAAGGAAAGATGGAAAGTGTTGTAATAAAATCTCT
Source organism: Macrothele yani (assembly GCA_039090855.1). Taxonomy (NCBI): domain Eukaryota; kingdom Metazoa; phylum Arthropoda; class Arachnida; order Araneae; family Macrothelidae; genus Macrothele; species Macrothele yani. The sequence continues at coordinate 12,970,120 of CM077017.1, read as the reverse complement.
GTACGGAAAGTTGAACTACAAAATAATCGGAATAGAGGGAGACCCAGCCATTGATAGCTGGATTATAGGGGTTTCATGATTTTAAGAAATATCGGTTTAAGGTTATTTGATAAATTAAGGTACTTGGAGAACCCTTATGTTCTAATTAGTATAGATGCTTTAAAAGTTAAAGCTGTGAACGTTATTAAACAGTGTGAAAAACACTTAAAGTCAACATGGTCCAGGATTCAATAATCTCAGAATTCTGTACTTGCAAGTTCAACGTTTGTTTTTTCTATCACCAAGCACGTCAAGTGTGCAGCACATCGATAATACAGAGGGTGTTTAGAAAGTAACGCCTCCATATTTATATACAAGCCCAGTAGCAAGGTATCAAATTGAAACAAAACAAGAACAAAACTCAGAATTTCTACTTTAATTCACATATTTTATTTTCCTACGTAGTCCCCCTCACGCTCGATATAGATACTCCAACGTTTAGCATGTTTCTAAGCCCGTCTCTGTAAAAATCTACAGGTTGTTCTCGGGACCATTTCCTCGTAGCGGCTTGAACATCATCACAGGTGAACTAAATTCCTTTCAGATGTCTCTTGAGAGCAGAAAAAAGAACCAGAAGTCGGACGGCACCAAATCTGGGATGCAGGTAGGGAGTTAAAGAACTTCAAACCCGATTTTCTGTATTGCCTCTAAAGTAAAATCACTGGCGTGGGGTTTGGTGTTGTCGTGTTGCAGAATAATTGCCTTCCTCCACGCCCCCACGCACGCGGTTTATACTTAATTTTTTTAAGGTATGTGCTTAGATCCCGGAGTTGACAATCGAACCTTTGACCATGTACTTCTGATGTTAATGCCTCTGTAGTCCATAACACAGTGAGCATGCCCTTACCGGCAGAAATCTGCGTTTTGAATTTTTTCGCTCGAGGAGAAGATGGGTGTCGGTATTCCAGCGATTTTTTCATTTCTGGGTCATAATAGTGAACCCAACTCTCATCACCAGTCACAATGCTTTGGAAAAAATCGCTTCCATATATTTCATAGCTAACAAGTAATGTTACAGGGCTTGTCACTGAATTGTACATATTTCAGTGCCCTGTATGATGGGTTCGTTGGATCTTCGCTTGTAGATAATTTCTAAGTTTCGGGGTTTAACCTGTATTATTCCCCGACGATGAAACAAATAAATAAAATATCCGCTAAAATCATAAGACGTTCTTTGCAGCGAAGAATAAGTTTATTCCGATGTTATGGGGAGGGCCTCAAGCATATTCCGGATTTCATTTCGTTTCTCCACATTGCTAACACTTTGATTTATTTCTCTATTAAAATGGATCTTCTTCAGTTCTCTCGTTTCTAAGTATTCGTTTCCGTATTTCTCATTTAGCTTTCAAGTCAATTATCCTTCCTTCGCCGTCTATCTCGGTTTCACCCCGAGGATAAAAATCCACTTAGACCGCCCTCTCCCTCGACTCTAAAACCGATTTCTCTGTTTTTTTGTCATTTCTACACTCGGCCTGTCTGCGTGACCTCCTTCTTTCTTCCCTGTCCAGATATTCACAGAAGACGCGAGAGTTCCTTAATTGACCTCTCTCTAACCCCTCAAAGATTATTGCCCACTTTCCCCCTCTCATACCAGCAAATTTTTTTTTAAAAATCTGACTTTCCCTCGGATGGGACGTTAAGGTAAAGAGAGAGCCCTGGTTACAGCAACCTTTGGCATGTTTCAAGTCTTAATTTCTTCACCTCAGTCGTTAGGTGACGCAATACCCAACGATCACACACTTTGTTGTATCCTAAAATGTTAACAATGTCACTGACAGTACCTTAAATAATGCTCATCTTACCTACTATGATTCTCTGAGTTATTCTTCGATTTTCCCTGATGAACTCATTGATTTTCCCTGATGAACTCATCGATTTTTTGCCTTTTCAAATTTCAAGTTTCAATAACGGGCCTTCCACTCCGCTGCTGATGCTTTACAGCCAGCATTCCTCCACTGTCCTTTGATTTTCTTACCCAACGATGAGCAATGCTTATGTCCAAAGTTCCAGAAATATAAAGTGCCTCTAATGTAGCGTGAATGTCTTTTTGAGGTGCATTTTCATGTGTTAAAAACTGTATAACTGATCGTTGTGTGACTCCCGTCGACACTGTTGAAAATGAATCGTCTGTTTTAAACACAATTAAATGCGAACAAATAGATGCTCAGAGTTCTATTACGCAGTAAAATGGAGCAAATGGCACAAAGAATCGTTTGTCGTCTCACTGGTTGCTAGGCAAGAAGTCATACGCGAGACACTTGCCCTGAGGCATTACTTATTGAACACTCCTCGTACTTTGCTTGTTAAGCTCTAGATGAAAATACTTCAAACAATATTTCTTAACGAAACACGGTTGACAAGTATACCTCGTCGCCACCAAGTTTAATCCGTATATATCAAATCGCACTACATCGCTCTTTATCTAAAACATAGCATATCGTAATCCACTCTGTGATGTACTGCAGAGGTGAAAACATGTGCCAAGACGACAAATTTGCAGCGAGACATTCTGTCCGCGTAACTCAGTTGGGAGGGCGACTTACTCCGGAGTGAGGGGGACAAGGGTTCGATGATCGTCGCTGAGAAACTTATGTTTTCACATTAGCGCCCGATTGTGGAAAATGGATCCACCGGCCGTTGGGTTTTTCGAAAAATATGTGGTTTGTTCCACACATTGTCTAGAATTAATGCAAAATTCCTACTTCGCTTCAAAGAAAAAAAAATTAAGAGGAAGATGATGTGACGTACTATAGAGGTGAAAACGTGTGTCAAGACGAAAAATCTGCAGCGAGACATTCTGTCCGCGTAGCTAAGTTGGGAGAGCGACGTACGCAAGAGTGGGGGGACACGGACAAACCTGTGTTTTCATAACTCATAGTATATCGTACTCAGCCCACAGCTTATCATACTTAGAACACAGCATATCGTCCTCCGCAAGTAGTTCTGTATTTCTTGACTTTTACTCAACGTTTTGTTTACCTTCTGACCCATTGTCACGCTACCATTTGTTAAAAGCTCGTGAAGAGCAATAATGTGCCATATGTGAGGAAATATTAACGAGGAAAAAACAAATTTTCATGAGAACACAGAAGCTTGAAAGGAAGGTTAATTTAGAGGTATACGTCACAGGATGATTGCTGGAAGAGAATGGGTATTAAGTGCAAAAGAACTGCCCTGGTGGGCGAGTGCTCAGAGGTGCGGATTCCTGAGTAGTTTTGCGAGATAGACATGGGAGTTGCTTGGCCTACGGCTCTGGATATGTCTTTTCCCTAGAACCTGCGGTCCAAAATTAGGGACGTGATACCCTTTATAGCCTTAGATGCACCTAAGTTTTGCTAAACCCAGAAAAAGTAAAAAAAAAGTGCTAAAGCCAGAGACAACTAGGAAATAAACGGGAGAGATCTTCATCCATCAGTGAAATTAATTCGAATGAAAAGGCTATTTGGAGGATTTTTTTTAATTTCCTTTGTGCACTTTCTTTTTCATTCCTCTCTCTAGTTTAGTTTCTAAGTTGTAGATCACTGCGGGTGATCATTTATTTATTCATTTATACTGGAATGCCATTATCAGTTTTTTACTCTTCAGCAGCTGCTTCTTTGTTACGAGACGGCTAAACTGCGTTACTGTTTAGTTTGTGAAGGCGTCTTTGTGTATAAGATGATTAAAATAAGCAGAATAAATGCTAAGATCTTCGATTGTGCTCCTTTCAAAACGTTCCCTTGAGTTCTAGGTACCTATTCTGCTCCACTTCATTATATAATTAATAGCAAAAACGTCGATCATCGTTACTGACTTTCATTTCTTCAGTGACTACGACAAATGATTTCTTACTACTTTCTTCTTCCGAGACGATGAGCTAAGAACCGGAACGCTGGGTCTATTTGCGGAATTTCCTAAATCATCGACAATACCGCAGTTTAAACATGTCTCATTTAGTGTTTATTAGCAATCCCTGAACAAACATCTAATGCCTTTTACACTTACGTACTCGTACAGTTCACGCAACGAAACCTGTCTCTCTTTTCAGTTCACTTAACATTTAAGAGTCCGGAGTTTCCAAAAATAAAGCGAATAAGTTTTAGAAGCGTGCATACAAGATTTTTAATTTTGGACTAGAATATTCTTCCCTGGATTAAAATTTGAATTTCGGGGGTAAGTCGAAAGAAATCGGAAAGACGTTTACACTCTTCGAACACAATATTCTTTATTTTCGTAGGGGAAAAGAAATGCATCTTAGTCTAAATATCCATCTCCTATAATTTGCAGTTTAAGTAAGCGCATAAATCACTGAAACGTATCGCACGATTTTCCACATCATGTCACCTATTGGAGTATTTTCTTGTTCCCTTTTTTGATCGAGGCTCTAATATCACTTGAAATCAACGGACTTTGTGAATGCAACGGGAAGTTAATTCATTCCTTGTTTCGTATATGGTGTATAAATTAACTTGACATCTGCTCAGTGAGCGACGTACATAGCACTTTTCCTCTTCAGCGACTGAATTAAAAAAAATTACAGTTTATGTGGGAACAAATTAAGCCGTCACTGAAAAGCTGTTTATTTTCAGATTCTCGAACCTCTTGTCTATATAAGGTTGGCTTCACTGCACAAGCTAAATTTAAAATACACAGTCTAGTCAAAAGTTATTATCACCAGTTAGTATAAGAGACGACCTCCTCGTGCCGTTAATACCGGAGATATACGGCATGACATTGATTCAATGAGGCCTCTGAACATTTCTATAGGGATACTATAATACGAAGACACCAGAGTTCTTCGCAGATCATCAAGAGCCATCGGTGGTGGATGCATATGTCAAACCTATTGGTCAAGATAGTCTAGTCCTACAGATGTCCAATGGAATTGATGCCCGGCGAGTACGGTGGCCAGGATAGTTAGCTAAATTCCCTGGAATGCTCCTAAAACCATTTTCGCACGCGCATAGTAACATGGCAAGGGGTTATTATCTTGCTGGAAGCAGCCTATGCCAGCGGGGTAGACAGTCATCGCGAATGGGACCATCTGATCCGCCACAATGGATAGGTAGCCGGAAGCATTGATCGTACGATCGAGGGAGACGATTGCTCCCAATGATTAACAGGAAAACATGTCCAACACGAGCACATTGCCACCTCCTGCCTGTTTTTTCTCGAACATCTTGTGGGGATGATTTCTATCAGCAGTGCTTCGCCGTATTCTCTATCGACCATCCACACGATAAAGCACAAAACGTGATTCGTCTGAAAAGGCGACTTTAGTCCACAGTTCGATGGTACAATGCCTCCTCTCAGATGCAAATTCACGCCGTAATCGTCGATGTCTGGCCGTCAGGATGGGTTCCTTGAGTGGACGGCGGCTACGAAGACCCATCGAGAGCAGAGTTCGTTGGACATGTGGTCTACGATACGCTCCTCGATGTGCCTGCATTAAGTGCTCTGACCAGTTGTTCCACTGTGGCTCGTCTCTTGAATCGTACTAGTCGCGTTAGCCGTTGCTGCCCACGGTCGTTGGTGTTCAATATTACCCAGATTACTGCAGGTCTTGCCGGTTTCCTTCCAGTCCAGGAATACTTTTAACAACTGCACCACGTGAACAGCCCACAATATTGGCTGTTTCTGCAATGCTACCACCCTTCAGGCGATAGCCAACAATCATTCCTTTTTTCAAACTCTGTTAGGTCACGTTCTTTTCCCATTTTCATGCGAGATCTCATACCATCCGCGAGTTCATGCCATTTTAAATGCCTTATATGATTTGCATGCATATGTTTTTATGCTCACCATCTGGCTGCTGGTTGCGGTTCCCCCTTACATTTAAAGTGGTCATATTTTTTTGACTGGACTGTGTATGTTTTTTTTTACAAAGTAAAATAACTCTAACAGCAATTATTTTAATTGCGATTTTCTCTGTAATTAATATTTATGGATTAATGTCAGCCTGTCCGTGCTGCCGCTGTGGACAAGTGTTCAGAAGCGCTGCCTTCTGGCTAATCATCCCATTAATTTCGCTGTTTTAATTTCGCATTGTCAGCTGGGACTCGGGCACGGCTCAGGTGAGGGCTGTCCAATGGTTTTAGTTCTGTCCATTACCTGTAAGCAGTGGCTCTAAATTAGAGACAGACAACACCTTGCAGCCTTAGATGTTCACAGTGTCGTTATACCACGAACAAACAAACAGTTTGGGCTTCGACTTGATCTTTTCGTCGTACCCTTGATCTCGTACGAATCACATTTACGTGTGGAAAAAAACTGTTATATGCTTGAGTGTTGGAAACAGTACTGGTAGGTGTTGTTGAAGACTGTTTTACTGAAAAGCTTCACGAATCCAATAAAATGAATTGAACACACTTGTGACGTTTGGCTGTCAATACCCGAGGGTACGGCATGTGAACAAGAAAGCGAGGACACCGTAGGATATTGCGTCTAAACTTGGGAATTGCGAAGAGTTCGTTTTTCCATACCGAGAAAAATTCAAAGCTCCTTGAGCCTACAGTTCAAGGGCACAACCGAAGGATCGTTAATAAGAACAGAAAGAAATCTGAAGCGTTCTCTTCTTCTTATGTGACATTCACTTAAATGCATGCCCGCGTACGCAGTTTTAAAAACAACTTAACAGCAACTTTCCACACTTATAACACAGTGATAACCTATTAAAAAGCAAAACAAGAAAAAAATATAAGAATAACTCATTTGCTGCAATATCAAGGTATCTCCATGATATCATTCTCTCTCTCTCTCTCTTTCATTCTATCTTGTCCGCCCATGGCGCGTTGAGTTCCACAAAGACGATTATGCGCCCTAGAGAATTACTGGCAAATTAATGCAGCCGGCTTGCCATTCCTCCGCTGCATACGGGTAAGGGACAAAGTGCGTCCGGGCCGACATCACAAGGAACCATCTATGCCTTTGCGTCCCCAAAGTCAGCCTGCGGAAAAATCCCGGAAAAACCGCTGACTAAATGGCTGGCCGGACTGGGGTCCGAACACCAGTCAGAAACGTCTGCCTCCCACACAGGGCATAGCGACTTAATCAAATGTGCTGTGCCGGTGGTTATTATTATTATATTAAGAAAAAAATGAGCGTCCTGTCGTAACGGTATCAATATTTGACTGTCAGATAAACGCATTCTGAATTTATACTACAAATATATCAAGATAAGATATTTCATTCTTTGGCACGCTTATGTGACTGCAGAGATATTCAGAAACTTTAATTTACAAGAATACTGTTTTCCGGTGGTCCCACTTGAAATTACATCCAATATTTGTTTCTAGAGATGCCTGGACAAAATATTTGAATTTCATTCTGTGAGTGAAACAAGAGAGGAATAAGAAATTATCACTGAAGAGTGTGACGTACTGCAGAGGTAAAGCACGTTTGAAGACGACAAATCTGCAGCAATACATTCCGTCCGTGTAGCTTAGTTGGGTGCAACTTACTCCGGAGCGAAGAGGCGCGATTTTAATCTTCGCCACGGACTAATTTGTCCGTGGCAGGGATTAAAACCGCGTCCCTTCACTCCGGAGTAAGTTGCTCTCCCAACTACGTTACATGGACGGACTGCATTGCTGCAGATTTGTCGTCTTGACACGTGCTTTACCTCCTACGGCTTAATCCTGTCCACAGAACCAGTGGCCCCAAATAAGCCCGGGCGACTACTTACAGCTTTAGTGCTCATGGTGGTCATTTGCCCTCCGCCCTCACAGAAATGTTATGAAATAGCATTAAAATTAAAGCTCAGGGTGTTCAAGATGTGGGACAGAAGGTATGAGTGGTGGATAAACTGCGATGCTCATGGCATTTGTCTCTAGTATTTAACCAAAGTGGAGATAGCTGAAAGTGTAAGCATTGCAAAAAAAACTTCCAGGGAAAAAACAGGTGATGATGACAATTATTAGGGGTCCTTACATGTAGAGACTTTCAAATTCCTGAACATGGATGATTGAAGAAGCGGGAATAGTTTAAAGATATTCACTTTCGTCTTTTCTTTTCGTTTTTCATTCCTTAAATTATTTTCAAAAAGTGATTGGTAATAACATTTGTCGCTCGATAGGCGATTGATCGGAGGAACAGTTTCCTGATTACTCGTATAAGCGAGGGTCAAGTTCCGGAAGAAAATTTCATGGTTTGTTTGTCCTGTTCCTTCCCTACAGCCTGCCACCTTAGGTACGTGAACCTCTGGCCACAGAATCCCGAAATACCCGGTCGTATCAGAATAATTTGACCACTTACCTAATAATGGAAATAACTGATCTTAGCCCGGATGACACTGGCAAGACGGCGTGGCATGGACGCAACGACGCCCTAGAAGGTTGCCCGAGACACACGTGCCCGTTCGGACTGCAGAAAAGCACGGAGGTCCTGGAAATTTCGTGGTTGTGGGTCGGCACGTCGAACCTGTCGATACAAATAGTCCCACAAGTGCTCTATGGGATTGCGGTCGGGCGATTTCGCCGGCGAAGACCCCCTGTGCAACATGGCGGGGCGCATTGTCCTCTTGGTAGACACCATCACAACCAGGGTAAACGTCCAACATGAAGGGATGCATGTGGTCAGCGAGGATGGACAGGTAGCCATTGGTGTTCAGGAACCCATACAGTAGTACCAAGAGTCCAAGGTCATACCAGGAAAACATCCCCCAGACATACAGACTGCCACCGCCAGCCTGTACTTGACCGACAAGCGTGTCCGGGTGTTGGTTCCCGTGTGTTTGACCCCGTATCCGTAAACGTCCGTCAGTTCTGTGGAGTAGAAACCTTAATTCGTCGGATAAGGCAACCTTTTTCTACTCTTCCACTGTCCAATGACGGTAGTTCCATGCGAACTGCAGGCGTCGCTGCCGATGGAACTGGGTTAACATTGAAGGTATGACGCAGCGTCGACTCCGGAGACCCATGCATAACAGGGTTCACTCTACTGCTATCGGGGACACGTATCTGGTTGCCCCAGCGTTCATTTGCGTGGTCAATTGTTACCCTGTTGCGCGTTGATTGCCCTTTACCAGTCGACGGAGACGACGTTCTCCCCTGGCCTTCAAGGTTCCGCAGTTATGTAGTCAGGAGGTACTCGGTGTGCCAGCTGTCCCTTCTTGGTACACCCTTACTACAGCACTTCGTTAACAGCCCACGAAGTCTACTGTTTCTGAGATGCTTTCACCCTTGGGGTGGTAGCCGATGATCATTCCTTCTTGAACGTCCGTCAAATCACTAAGTCTGCCCATTGTGCTCACGTCACGCACTATGGCTCATCTGTCCTGGCCGGCCGCTTATATCTCCGTGCAGTCGACCTAGTCATGTGCACTCTGTGACGTGCCTGGGCGGGTACATTATGATTCCGGGGGGGGGACATATTATTCTGATACCACTGTGTACTTTCACGGCGGGATAGGGGTTGCTGTGCCTCAGAGGGAACAAAGGGTTTGTAACGGGTTTGAAAAACTTATAGGGCTAGAGATGGAAGAACTGATTCAGTATGCTGTAAATAAGAGCACTCAGAACAGTGTGAATACAAAGGGTATCCTGAAAGTAATGCCTTGTCCCTCATTAGATTTTTATTTGTAGCAGCAAAAATATGAAACTTGGTGGCAAAATACTTCGACATATTGATAATAATGCTAGCCTATTCAAAGTATTGTCCATCATTTTCTATGTATTTCCGCCATCTTTGAACTCATTGGTAAAATCCATTTTGGAAAAATTCTTGAGGCTGTCGATTCACCCATGAGCTCACAACAAGTTTAACGTCTGTCACATCGTCGAAATGTTCCCCACAAAGGGTGTTTTTCAAAGGGGCAAAAAGGAAAACGTCTGAGGGAGCCAAATCAGGACTGTAGGCTGGTTGGGGCATTACCGCCCACCCCATTTTGGCAATAGCCTGTGAAGTCTCCATTGAAGTGTGGGGATGTGCTTTATCATGGTGTAAAACAACACTATGAAGCGGAATGCCACGTCTTTTCCTTCTGATCACTTCCTTTAGTTTCTTCAATGTCTGCACATAGTGAGGACTGTTTATTATTGCACCCCGTTCAAGGAAATCAGTCGAAATGACACCACGTTTGTCCCAGAAAATTGTCACCATCCCTTTCCCTGTGGGACGAGTGGTTTTCACCTTTTTCTATCGAGGTGAAGATGTGCGGTGACATTCCATTGACGCATGTTTTGTTTCTGGGTCATGAAAGAACACTTAGGTTTCATCCTCCATCACAACATTAGAGAAAAAACACGTCTTGCTTCCTCTCATAAGAGTCCAATAGGTTCCGGAACATGTCCACCCTATGCTTACATGGTTCACGGGTTAGGGTTCTTGGGATCCACTTTGAAAATTTTTTTCTGTAGCCAAGATCCCTAATTAATGTTTCCATAGTACTGTGATCACAGTGAAGTGCATCACACAACTACTGGATGGTGACACGACGATCAGCTGTGATGAGGTATTTCACTCGTTGCCTGTTGACTTCTGTCACTGCAGTTGCGGGTCTTCCACTCCGTTGTTTGTCCGACACTGAACTTTCTCCCTCTCGAAACCACTTTATCCATCTTCGGACATTACTGTGATATCGATTGTGGCAGCTCCATACACCGCCAGGAGTCTTCTGTGGATTTCTGGAGCCTCACATCCCTCTTTTTCCAGATATTCAATTACGGCTGGCTACTTTTCTCTGTCATTCATGATCTTTATTTCCGATTCTGAAAAATATTTGTTCCCACATTGGTAACATATAAAAGTACATATCAGTGATAATCAATATATACACTATAGTGACAAAAGTAACCGGACACCCCTTGAAAAGCAAATGAACGGATCCGCTGCGTTGTTAAGATGCGCGGTACAGCTGCAAACGGAATAAAAACAAGCCTGCAGCTGACCGCGATCATATAGCACTGTGAGGTTTAGTGAAAATTTCACGGCGGATGAGAACTGACTTTGAGAAAGGAAAGATTGTTGGGTGTTATATTAGTGGGATGTCCATGATGGAAACTAAGAAGCATTTAAACATGCCCAAGTCAACTGTTTTGAATGTACTGAATAAGTGGAAGACACATGGCGTGCCTGAAGCACCAAAACGTACCGGCAGCACAAAGAAAATCAGTGATAGAGGACGTCGAAGCCTCAGGAGAGTCGTTACAGCTAATCGATGGAGTACTGCACAAGACCTCAGGGTACAGGTGAGTTAAAATGCTGGAACCTCGCTATGTACACGTACCATTCGCACAGAACTTCCTTCCATATGTTACAGTGATCGCGCGGCTGCTCATAAGCCTTTCATATCCACTCGGAATTCTACTCATCGTTTAGATTGGTGTAAAGAACATTTGTCGTGGAACGTAGATCAATGGAAACGGGTCCTATGGACTGATGAATCCAAATACACAATCCATCAGTCTGGTGGACGTGTGTGGGTATCGCGGCAGCCACGGTAACGCTATTTACCACAGTGTACTGTTCCTACAGTAAAGTTTGGAGCTGACAGTGTACTCGTGTAGAGGTGGTTTTCGTGGTATGGTCTCGGCCCATTGGTTATCGTGGACAAAACTGTTAACCCGCAAGTCTACCTCAAAATTCTGGACAGGTATGCCCTACCAACTCTGTGGCAAAACTATGGAGCCGAGCCTTGTTGGTACCAGCAGAATAATGCACCGAGCCATAATGCAAGGACTGTTACGGCGTAGTTTGACGATAATTCCGTATCGTGCGTGTGGACTGGTTAGCACAGAGCCATGATCGTAATCCCATAGAGCACGTATGGGGTGAATTAGAGCGCCGCATAAGAAGTTTGGAACCAAGGCCCTACTACAACTAAACAACAGTTAGCGGCAGCATTATGTACTAAATGGAAGCGCATACTTATTGCTATGTTTCAAAACTTTGTCGAAAGCATGTCTCGAAGGGTCAGTGCGTGCATTAAGGCCAGAGGTGGTTTCAAAATATCTTTATTCAAGGTAGAAATCAGGAGACGAACTAATAAGGACGTCTAAATACAAATAAAATACGATCAAAGATCGTTAAACTACTAAAACCTATATAAAAATATACAGCATAGTGCACAAGTTGAAAAATGGAGCAAAATTACAGCTCGTGATAAATGAACAGCGACAAGCATGTCTGGGCATTGAGGAAGGATTTTAACAAAAAAACTTATTGCTCATAAGTGCATTGCTGTGCGATTAACAAACCTGTTCAAGAAAATTGAGAGCTTCAGGAGACAACATTTCTCTTGAAAAAAAAATATATACAATACAATAAGACAGTAAGGTGTAACACATCATAGTTACAAGAATGTACAGTACAAAGCAATTGACAAACTGATCATAAGACAAATCAATGAAATGATGAATATCAGGAGAAGAACAAACTTGGACTTCCTGGTGTAAATATAATATATTACCTGTTCGGCAATATTCAAAAAACAATGTACAGATATACAGCACAGTGTCAACATGTTACAAATCAAAAGCGGACCATATACAGAAATGCAACACTATTCTGTTGACCAGATAGAAAATGTAAGTATAATAAGAAAACACACGATGAAGAAAGCTTTAACATATTCTCACTATCCATATGTAGTGATAGAAGAATGATAGTACCAAGCATCACCTCACACAAAAGAACGAAATAGGTAAAATGTTATTCAAAATATATTACTCATGAGTACAACACCATGCAATTGACTAACTTGTGCAAAAATAAATACAGTAAGAATCATTAGTCAACATGTCTCCTGAAAGAAGGTACGATATGACAGTGAGTTTTAACACAACATATTTACAAGGATGTACAGTACTATGCAATTTAAAAAACTGATTATCAGACAAATCATTGGAATGTTTAATAACAGGAAATAACTAAACTTGGACATTCTGATGCAAATAAGATGGATTACTTGTTCCGCAATATTTTGAAAACTATGTACAATTATACAGCACAGTGCAAACATGTTCGGGAAACAAAATAGAACAAAATTACAAAAAACTACACTGCAGAAACAATATCTATGTTTATACAGCACTATGCTAATGACTAACTGCAATATTTATACTCAAAATGTAAACTAAAGACGAACTAACTTGAACGTCAATGTAGGAAAAAAATACAAGATGAGTGTCACAAAAAACAATTTGCTGTGTAAACACGTACAGCCCTTTATAAAAAAAACCCATGCGGTAAATTTCCAAGCTGTGCAAAGATCTTGAAAACAGATTGTTGATATTTACATATGCATTTCTGATTCAAAAAGGTCAAATACCAAATCTGCCGACCGTCAGGTACAATGACGCTGGCGAGCTGGTAAACCATGAGGCAGCCGGTGACCAGGTGGCAAGGAACTGGCTCTCTCGACGCTGAGTAACTGCAACAGAATACTCTAGCCGAAGTCGAGATGTCAGACGGTCGCGGAAATGGCATAATATTGCCGTAGAAGCTTCATGCACAGTCAGAGGAGTAGTCAAATATCTGCAGCGTTGATGAAACACGTAGATTACATGCTTCGCTAAAATAAAAATATAGGCACAGACTGATGGGAGCTTGACTGGGGGAGAGTTCTGTAGCAGAAGAGTCCGATATGCATCAAATGTAAGATCTGCTGTAATGGAACATTGGGCGATAGTAAATGCCAAGTTCAGCATTGGGAGTAATATAACACAGTGTTGATAGACATGGGAGACATCAGCCTCCCGAGCACAGAAAGGGCAAAGAGGGGAATCGAGAAGAGACATTCGGAAAAGAACGGAGGGAACAGGAAGGCGGCGATGGAGGAAAAGCCAATGGGTATTAATTTCTAGAGGAGCAGAAAGAGGAGACAGGGCGGCTGACCACACCGTAGCAGTGGCAGCAGGGGGAACATCAGGAATGGGGAGAGGAGGAGAAGAATGGGACATAGAGAGGAACCGATAAAGAGCTGACACCGAGAGAGAAGAAATGGGATGAGCTGAGCCAGAAGTAAGCAAGAAAAGAGGAAATGGGAGAGAAGCAGAAGGAACAAAGGAAAGACCTGAGTGGGAAGCAAGATGAGGAAATTGAGAAATGATAGATGAAAGAATAGAGTCGTAGATGTCACGAGAGGAGGAGGAGAGGAGAAGAGAGGGAGGGAGACTGGCGAAGGGTCGCCAAGAAAGGTCAGGGTTAGTGAGATCTTTAACTGTTACCACACCTGCGCGGAGCCAGGTTGGATAGGCAAAGTACGGAAGATGAGAGGGGTGAATAATCGAAGAATAAAAGAGGGGTTCAGCAAGGAGCTCAGTTGTGGAATCAGGTGGAGAACGAGAGAGAGGGAGGGAACGAAGGAAAGTTAGAGCTTCACGGTAAACAGGGGGAAGTCGAATGAGGGTGAGGGGTCGGTGGTCCATGAGTAGTAAGGAGAGAAAAGAAAAGTTAGGGTTGCTCGGGGAGGCGATGACGTCCCTAGCTAAAACGGCATCTGGTACTGGCGACGTGAAGAGACGGAGAAAAGTAGTGATTCTGACGGCCTTGTAGTACTCCTGTGTATCAAGGAGTCCGATGCCGCCGTGATCCGGAGGGAGGCAAAGCTTTGTGACACTGACCCAGTGGTGGCAGGTCCAAATCAGAGAAGTAAGACAACGGGTAATTTCATGAAGGCGGAGTTGTAGAGACTTGACACCAAGCCAAGAGTGTGTGCACAAGGAAATCAGGTAAGTTCGAGAGAGGCGAGCTCTCTGGAAGAATGATGAGCAGAACTGGGCTCTCCTCCAGGAGGCAGTTGACCTGAGCAAGCGTGGGTGAATAGCATTCCACGTGTAGAGGGGGGCAGCTTGCAAGGAACCAAGATGAACTCCAAGGAAGCGCTGTGAGATGGACGACCAGCTTGCTCCCCAAGGGGTGTCTACACGATGTGCCCATGAGCCGCACCATAAACCAGTGCTTTTAGATGAGTTGAGCGCTGCACCGGAGCATGAGGCATAAGCTGCGAATAGACGTTGGAGACACGGAAACTGTGAGTCATGACGGATGCAGATGGTGACATCATCTGCGTATGCAACAGAGGTAGTGGCATGATGTCTTGTGCAGGCAGAGAGTGGTGGCAGAACTGCTGTAAAAGATTGGTGTACAGAGCGGAGGAAGGGTTCAATTGCGATTGCAAAGAGTTGTCCGGAGATTGGGCAACCCTGCCGCACTCCCCGGCGGAAGGGAATAGGCGCTGTGAGAAAGGTGGGCAGCTTGACCTGGAGAACGGCGTCTTGATAGAGTGAGAAAAGAAGAGAGACGAAGGAAGGAGGAAAACCGAAGTGAAGGAGTGTAGCCGATAGATAGGAATGTGAGATATTATCAAAAGCGGATTGTTGGTCAAGAGAGAGAAGGGCGATGGGTTCAGAGCGAGATCGGGCAAGATGGATTAGATCATTTAGTAGATGGATGTTATGAGAAAGTGAACGGCCGGGAACTGAGTAAGTTTGATTTGGGGAGAGAATGTGAGTGAGAATGGGGTTAAGGCGTTGGGAAAGAAGTTTAGTATAAAGTTTATAATCTAGATTTAAGAGGGAGATAGGGCGCCAATTCCCCAGGTCAAGGAGATCCCCTTTCTTAGGGAATAGTACAACATATGCTACTGTGAATCGCCTCGGTAGAGGGGAGTGATTGAAAGCAGCAGAAAGTGCAGAAAAGAGAAATGGTAGAAGGAGAGGTAAAAAGGTTTTATAGAAGAGGAAAGTGAGGCCGTCCGGACCCGGTGCGGCCCTAGAGTTTAAAGAAGAAAACGTAGAGGATAGTTCAGAGAACGTGGGAGGAAGGAGGAGAGAAGAGGCAAGATGGGGAGGAACTTGTGGTAGGTTAGAAAGAAGTGATGCCAAAGCTGAAGAGGATGGCGGAGGAGATTCACAGAACTTCTCTGTATAGAACTTTCGGACCTGGGAACATAGAGTGAGTGGATCATCAGACACCTCTCCAGATGCGAGGCGAAGGTGCCGAAGTGAATTCGATGCTGTTCGTGTTTTTTCCATGGATGTAAGGAAATCGTAATTGGATGCGTCTGGCGATAGATGTTGTAGCCGGAGACGTCGTAGAGCTTGTTGAGCCAGAGGAAGGAGGATTGATCGCAGTTCTTCTTGATAGTGGCAGAAGAGAGGATCACTTAGGCTTAGGATGGAGAGCATGGAACGGACATGGTTGAGACGCATGTTTTGAAGCGTTTTTGCTTTAAAAGAAAGATTGCGAACGTGGAGAACGAGTTGCTGTTTAATGTCCAACCAAAAAGTCAGACCACAAGGAGCTGATTGAAGTTGAGGTCGTTTGTCCTTAAGGAAGGAGCGTACTGAAGTACAGAAGTCTGGATCTGTAAGAAGAGTGTCGTCAAGAGTCCATGGACGAATTGTACGGGGTTGTGCTGGAACTGCTTGAATAATAAGAACGATGGCACAATGGTCAGAAGAAGCTGTAGGAGTGATAATAGATTCTGTCACAGCTGTAAGCAGAGTAGATGAGGCGTAGTATCTGTCAAGGCGAGCTGTGTACGGATTTTGATTATGTTGCGAGCGCCAAGTATGTACAGTCGATGAAGGATGGAAGTGACGGTGAACATCAATGAATGAGTTGTCGGAGACCACTGACTGAAGAAGATTCACCAAGTTAACACGGCGTTCTCTGGTGGAAGGAGATCGGTCCAGGGTAGGATTCAAAGTGCAATTGAAATCCTCCAATTAAAACATGATCTGTGGGAGGAATGCGAGACAAGGCACGACGAAGGCGAGTAAAAAGTATTGTCAAGTGGGTTGAAGAGCTTGGAATATAAATATTAAATATATGATAAGATGTGGAAGCTATGGTGAATGATGCACACTGTAATAGGTCTCGACATAAGTTTCGAACCGAAAAAGAGGTGATTATGGAGTTGAAAGTATGGCGGATACCTATAGCTAGACCACTATGGGATGATAGTTGGTAGGCGTGGTGAAATGTGTAGTTCCACTGGCGCCATCGTGAGAATATCGTGGTGGATTGGCAATTCGTCTCTTGTAGTAAGAGAAGATCAGCTCCTAACGGAGTGAGGTCTTCATGTACCAAGGCATTAGAAAATGGGGATGCAAATCCCCTGCAATTAAGAGATACAATCTTGAAGACTTTTTTCCATTAATGCTTGCTGAAGAGCCTTCACAACAGGAGGAAATGATTTGAGTCGATTAAAATAGGTTTTAGCCCACGGATGTTCCTTGCGAAGGTGGGAGATGCATTGATTAAGGACTTGGATCTGATCATGCACTAGAGGGAGAAACGATGCATACTTTGAGAGTAAAGCATGCGTTGTGGAGTGGTCTGTCTTATGTGACAGGTATTGATGTAAATCTTCAAATGAAATCGGCCCAGTAGGAACCGAGCCATCCTTAAGGTGTTCGACAAGATCCTCAAATTTAAGAGGAGGCTCTTCGTCGGCCTGGACAGAAGAGGTAGCAGCCTTTGATGGTGAATTCTTTCGAGAGGTACTACCAGTACGGGGAGAGGTGCGGGGTGATGCGGCAGTCGGCTTCTTCGGTGGGCGTCTTCGAGAAGAACCACGACGTTTCAGCGAAGGCTCAGTTGAGCTCTCATTAACTCGAGATTCGTGGCCAGAAAATCCGTCATCAGCAGATTTAGAAGTATCATTGATAAGGGCAGTTGAGAAACCCCCTGAAGGGGACTCCGCTACAGAATGACGACTCATGGGAAGCGAACAATTAAGTGAGGGAAAATCCAGTTGCTGGTCGAAGGATAAAGGGTCCGTAGACACGCGTTGACCAACTCCTGCAGTCGACTTTTGTGAAAGTTTCGATTCTGAAGCTTTCTGTGCAGTGGAAGAAGGTGTTGCTCGGCTCAGAAGAGGGTCAGAAGTTGTAGGAGAATTATCAGGAGCCTGTGATGCTAGATGTGGGCAATGCACACGTAAATGATTCTCTCCGTGGCAAAAAGTGCAGTGGAGGAAGGTAGTCACTTCAATTCTCCTACGTTGCTGTCCACAACGAACGTTGAGCACCTTTGGGCAGGCGAGCAAATGTTCATCAGATGGAAAGATCACTCTTGCACTTCGGCGAAATCCTCCTATGGATTTATCGTCTGGATCTCTTGGCGCGGCTGAAAGAGTAGTAACTGGCCCAACAATTCGGCCGAACTTACTGAGTACAGTGCACAGCGCAACGTCTGACACCTCAGGTGGAACCGGATAAAATGTAACCTGGATTGGACGCTGAGAGACAGGTTCTGGTAGAAGATGGACGTCTTTGAGGGACAAACCTTCTGTCAAGACAAGATCCGCATGCTCTTTAAGAGCAAAGTACACCAACACAGCTCGAGGTTTTCGAGCCATGTGAGTAATACTGGCTCCAGCTGGAAGTATCTGCTTGAGAGCCATACTATATTCTTTCAACCTTGTGTCTGGGAGCGCATCAAAACACACTCCGAAGTCCATTCTAGAATAGAATTGTTTTCCCGCTGGGGAATCTTCGGGAATATCTATGGTGGCAGTAAGGCCATCAACAATGACGTACGAGTCTGGTAAGACTTCTGCAACAAACTTGGAAGGAGCTTTTGTTCCAGTAAGAGCGGCAGAGTATGCCCTAGGAGCAGGACTCGAGCGTGAAGGCTGCAACGCAACCCGCTGTTTGAACTGAGTGGAAGTAGAGGGTAAATTAGCAGCGCTGTCAGACACATCCATGTCTTCACTTAAAGCAACAGAGAGTTGCGCTGCACTGACGTCACTGGTCGAAGCAGGGCAAGAAGCTTGAGCTGTAGTTGAGGAGTCACTTTCCACTTCTAGTGGTTGGGTGACGTCACCTACAAGCATTGGAGGAGATTGGTCTCGTGTCGAGGAGGAGGAGGAGGCGGCAGGAAATGCCTCGCTGATATGGGCGTGGACATCGCTCTTATCAGCAGCAGCCGCCGCCATTGTTAATGACGAGGGCTGCCTGAGAAATCGACCAGCTAGGTCGACAATTCAAATGATAACAGAAAGAATAAACTACTCACCAACTTGGGAGATGTATCAAAACAAAGCACGAACCTTCAGCTTGAAGGAACACGAAAGGAAAATGACGAACCACACGATGAAACACACTAAATAGGCACACAACACGGAG
Source organism: Macrothele yani (assembly GCA_039090855.1). NCBI lineage: Eukaryota > Metazoa > Arthropoda > Arachnida > Araneae > Macrothelidae > Macrothele > Macrothele yani. Next base: position 12,951,026 of record CM077017.1, on the reverse strand, counting down.
CTCAGAAAAACGTGACTTAGGCCAGAGGTGGACCGACACCGTACTATGTCTTGTACCAGTCTCCTCCATGTCACTCCCGCATACTTTCGAATTTCATCCACCCATCTTCCACGTGGTCTTCTTCTGGGTCTTTTTCTGTCCCTTGGAATCCAATCTAAAATTTTGGCTGTCCATCGATGGTCTGTCCTTCTGGCAGTATGTCCAACCCATTGCCATTTCAAGGATTTAACTCTGATCATGGTGTCTTCCACTCTTGTCATTTTTCGGATCCACGAGTTCTTGTTCTTATCTCTCCTGGTTACACCAAACATGCACCTCTCCATGCTTTTTTGAGTTGTCTGCAGCCTTTGTATGTCTCTTCTAGTTAAGGTCCACGTCTCTGCACCATACGTAAGCACTGGAAGGATGCATTGATCAAACACTTTTCTTTTAAGACATAATGGCATATTGCTCTTGAAAATTATGCTGTTTCTTGCAAAAGCTCTCCAGGCAAGTTTTGTACGCCGATTAATTTCTTCATCAATGTGACCCTCACTTGATATCTGCTGTCCAAGATAAACGTACGTGTCTGTTATCTCCAGCTTTTCTCCATCAATCGATAAATCTTCATTTCGTGTATAAGCATTGAACATCACTTTTGTCTTCTGAAAGTTCATTTTTAATCCCACTCTTTACTTTTGTCAGCAAGTTCCTGGATCATACTCTGCAGTTCTGATGGGGTAGTTGCAAAAATGACTACGTCATGAGCAAAACGAAGGTGGGTTAGATAATCTCCATTAATCTTTATCCCTTTGTTTTCCCAGTTCAGTAATTGAAAAACATTTTCCAATGTGGCATTAAAGAGTTTCGGAGATATTGTGTCATCTTGTCTCACTCCTTTTCCAATTTTTATGGGTGTTGTATTTTCAAACAGCCGAATCTTTGCACTTGCATTTTCATAGGTGTTATTAATAATATTAATGTACGCATCTTCAACACCACAGGATTTCAAAGCCATTGTAACTGCTGATGGTTTCACTGAATCAAAGGCCTTTTCATAATCGACAAAAGCCATGCACAATGGAAGTTCATATTCCCTCGCTCTTTCAATTAGTTCTCTCAGTACGTGGATATGATCTATTGTGCTGTAGCCACTCCTGAATTCAGCTTGTTCTCTCGGTTGAGCCATGTCCAGTGTCACCTTTAAGCGGTATGAAAGAACTTTAGTGAAGATTTTATAAACCACTGGTAGGAGGCTGATAAGTCTGTAGCTCCCGAGATCCTTAATGTCACCTTTTTTATGTAGCAAGATCATTGTAGCGTTGTTCCAATCCTCAGGAATCTTCCCTTCATTAAGGCATCGAGTGAAAATTTGGGCGAGTACTGTTTCGATTTCTCCACTTGCTTCTTGTATGATGTCTACAGTAATTCCATCTTCTCCTGGAGCTTTTGCCCGCTTCATGTTCTTGATTGTATGTGCAACGTCTGTTGGGAGGACTGGAAGAACTCTGGTACTGGTACCTTTCATGATGTCTGGATTACATGTATCATCCCTTTCATATAATTTGGAGTAGAAATCTTTCACACTTGTCAAAATTTCGCTTTTATTTCTTGTTACAGAACCATCTTCTTTTCTCAGTGCCATAATCTGTTTTCTTCCCTTACTGAGATATTCCTTTGCTATCTTTAGGATTTGGTTGTTTTCAATTGCTCTCCTTACTAGTTCACAGTTGAATTTCCTTACGTCTTCAGTGATACATTTTCGCACTGTCTTGCATAGCTCTATATATTCCACTTTGGAAGTCACATCTTCTTTAGTTGTCCTCATCTGTCTTCTTTTTTGCATCAACATTTTGGTTGTTCCTGATAATTTGTTCACATGCAACTTGTTCTTAGACCCAGCTAATTTTGTTGCTGTTTCCATAAGAGCTTTGGTTACTTTTCTGTTAACTTCAGAAATATCCACTTCTTCCGATGTTAGGCCTTCTAAAGCAGAGAATCTGTTCTTCAGTTCCAACTGGAAGGTATTATGGTGTTTTTTAAGGTTGGTTATGTCGATAGATTTTGTTTGTGTTATGAGCTTGCCACGTTCAAATTTAGTGTTGAGGTGCATCTTACATCTCACCAATCTATGGACACTACCTGTGTTGAACTTGTTTAGCACACTGCAGTCTTCTATGACGAATTTTTTGTTACACCTAATAAAATAAATTTCACTTGTCGTCCCATTTGGATGTCTCCGTGCCCATTTCCTGTGTAGGTTTTTCTTGAAAAAGGAGTTCAAGATGAAAAACCCTTCTGCCTCTGCAAACTCTACGTGAGTATTTCCACGCTGGTTTCTATTGCCGTGACCAAATTTACCTACTGAAGTTTCATTCTGTTGCCGTTGCCCTATTGCTGCATTGAAATCTTTCATGATTATCTTCAAGTGCTGCTTACCTTTACTATTTAGATGACGAATTTCCTTATAAAATTCTTCAATTTCTTCTTCAGGATGACTTGTGGTGGGTGCATAAGTTTGAATAATCTGACCCTGGTATCTTCTCGAGAGTTGGATAACGAGTCGTGCAGCTCTGTCAGAGGAACTTTCAACTTCTACGACTTTATCCTTCAGTTTCGTGTTTATTATAAATCCAACACCACTAGTTCTGCCAGTCTCAGTCCCACGATAGTAGAAGAGATGTCCACTTTTCAGTTCAATGAGATCTTCTCCTTTTCTCCTTACCTGATTTAGCCCGACGATGTCCCACTTGATTCTTTCGAGTTCCTCTTCCAATTCAAGAAGCCTTGAATCAGAAGATAGGGAGCGTCCATTATACGTAGCCAAGGTCAGCATCAGATGGCAGCCTAGTCCGGTCCTCCGGGGATTCTTAGCACCCTCTGCCTTCATGTCGCACTGGCCGCTGCCTTGGCCAGGTACATTCCAGCTGCCGGAGACTGAGGGCCAAGATTTAAGTTGTGGAGTCATTTTGGAGGGTTTGGCCATAATTCACCACGCTGGCCAAGCGGGTTGGTGAGTGTGGGATAGCATTTCCTCTAATCCCGATGGTATAGTTATACCGCTATTGGCGGTCGTCAGAGCCCCTTTAGTTGGAACAGGATGTACCACGAGAAGGCGGGGTTGACATTTGTCAAGGAGAGGCTGTGATGTTACGCATCACCTGACCTTACATCCCATATATATATATATATATATACTTAAGAGCAAAACTGAAGACTAAGGAAAAAATTTTAGAATTTAAAACGAAGGGTGCAAAATAACCTGAAAATCAAAACGCGCAACGCAGCAGTTTTGAAAATTCAGAATACACATTCTATAAAGAAGATACCTTTAAGCAAAAAAATACATATATAATTTTGACTCACACCTATATATGTATTTTTTTGCTTAGGTATCTTCTTTATAGAATATATATATATATATATATATATATATATATATATATATATATATATATGATTTGGAGTTGCACTGTATTTCTACCTTTCCATTAATGTAATTCATATTGCATTAATACAACATTATTTTTGTGTAGCTCTGATGATCATCATCATTTCAGGTTAGCCCAGATAGCTTGCGCTCCTATACACTTAGAAAGGTCGCTGTGTGGTGGGACGTATACCTCTGTTTAACATTCGTTCTGCTTAATATCGTTCTGAGTTTCTATCTCGTTAAATATTTCCTTACTGAACGATATATCCCTTACCTGAAGAGCTTTGATAATTTGGTTGGCAAAACTAACAGTGAGTCAGAACGGCACACTGTATAAGGAATATTGAATGTAACAGAGAGTTGAGCGGAATAGTTGATGCGATATAGTTCGTATGGAGTTGTCGAGAGATTTATATACAGTAAAATAAAGAAATAGCGATTTATATGTGTATGGATTTATGTACCAGAGGTGGTGGTGTTGGAAATTAGATTGTTAAACTTTATTATAAAATCCATTGAAACCGATGTGATCGACGAACGAATATATTCATTGATGAGTATAGTGTATGAGTGATCTGATTGTTTAGTGGTGGACGAATAAAAGCCGTGGAACTGTTCATAAGTAGTCATGTCGATTCTTTCCCTAACCGTTTGGCTATAATTTTGAAAAGAGTGATTTATGTTCACGAAGTTCATTGTGAACATTTTCACAGCCACATATTTAAGCACGCAAAGTAGTTAAATACTGTATGTGTGTGTTAATCTAAATCTGCACAGACGAAAAAAGGAAGCAGAAGTAGGTGTTCAACGTGTCTTATTGGTTGAAACGTAAGCTGTAGTTCCTTTGAGATACCAAAACGGCTTGGGGAATGGTCGAAATGGAGATGCGTCTTCTTTTTGAAAAAAAAATGAGTTCAGGTACTGCAAAAAAGTTTTTGAATTATACCAGTTTAAAAGCATACAAAAGAGATGAAGATTAAAATAATCTAAACAAAAAAAGATGGCCGTAGCCTGCTTTTAGCGTAGATTGTAAAAGCATGTGCGAATAATCCCACTGAAAGGATATTCTTATTTCTTTCACTTCGGTCTCTGAGGTGTAGGTTTTTCTGCGAAGGAAACAAAACCTTTCTTTTTAAAAGCCGTTTGGGTTTATTTTGGGGCGATTGGACTTCCGGATTAAATTTCTCAGAAGATGAGACCTCATGCCTGTATATAGTCAGAAGATTTGCACGTAAAATTTATTTCTGTAAGTTTGAAACAATCGTAAAATCCCCTACATTCAACTTAAAAAATGATTTGATATAGCTCTGTTATAGCGCAATGCATTGCAGTCCGAGATGTACACTTCTGACTTTTAAAACGTCCTGCTCCGTTCAACGAAATAGATTCTGATTTCGAACATTTTTGTATGTGAAGATTTTGTATTTTAAAAAATAATACAGAACATTTTTGAATTCAAATCTTTTCTCTTAAGAGTGAACTGATGCTCGTAACCCCGACATCCGTATCAGAGGTCGGGGTTACGTGTATCCCTGTTTTGGTTGTCCGCGGAGGAGTGTTCAATCTTCGAAATTTCCAGTTCATGAACGCAGAGAAAAAAACTATTCTAAGCTACGTGGTGATTCGTAATAGTTCCGACCAGCACGTCATGATCGCGTCCAAAGCTGGAATTCCTTCGGATTAATCAGCTTTTTGGCTAGTTGGCAGTATGCTACTAGTACCATCGTGTCCGTTCTTCCGTCTGTGGATATCTTTGACCAATCAGACAGATTTCAAAAATTCTTTTCCAATTGCGTCGTTTGAACTATTATTATATTATCTTTCTGATGCAAAATTTTGCCGCTAGTGGACTTAATGCAAATGGTTGTATATCCTGATATACTGTATCACATATCACCGGCCTGCGTTGTTTTTGAAATTTTCCGATGAGTGAAATGTAATAGGTGACTTTAAATCTCTTTTTGGTCTGATTTAAAAGATTATGCCAGTTTTTCAGAAATTCAAAAATAGAAAAAGTAAAAAAAAAATAAAAATATAAAAATTTGTAAAGCATACTCTAATATAACTTTCATTTTTAGTTCCTGTACCTATGTAAATTTTAGTTCGTTCTCCTTTAAGCAGTTTCTAAATTAACCCTATATTTTTTCTCTTTCCCGACTGAATGTTTTGTGGCAACTGCATTGAAGTCGAAGGTTGATGGCGTATGAGAAAAGCAGAAATAAGAACGAGGTTTGCGATGTATGTTCAGGTTGTCTCTCGTCAGATGTATTCTGCTGTTTTTCGTTAGATGCACCTACTTGGCTAACTCATGTTAGTTGAATTCACTTTCGGGTAGAATTTGTAATTGCTTTGGAAAGAGATTTGGCATGTGATAGTCGATGATATATGCTTAGAAACTTTTATTCGAGCTTGATTGAAAGTCGTGCATTGAATGATATACTTCATCATTATTTAAGTCAAATTATTATCAACATGATTTGGATATTGTTGTGTGTTATGCTCATCGGATAACTCAGCTGTTAAGGTAACGGTTGAAGTGGCCACTGTCTTACGGACCTGAATAAAAGGTTGAAACTGTAAGTAGATCTCTTGACGTATTCTTGAAGTGACATTTCTGTGCGTAATTAACGATATTAAATGTTAAGCCATCCAGGGTTTCAGCTAAAACAAACCAGTTACAAAAGCTAATCAAGCTTCGCATAATGTTGATGGTCTAGGTAAACTGACTTTCACATATACGAGTATTTATATACTTAAAACCAAAGAACACCACAAGTTGCTTTACTATATAACAAGATACAGGTAACATTTATAAATAAATATATGCTAAATAGTTACGTTGGGTACTAAAACATATTTAAAACACAAGCTTGCGTAGTGGCCCATAAATTTATACAGTATGTTACTTTGTAACGTGCAGCGCTAAGGCGGATTACATTTTCGAATTTTTGATTTTCATGTGTAAAAGCTCTCTTCACTGGAACTGTCCATTAAATGGGCAGTTTCTACTTTTACAAAACGGTCATATTCGCCTCTATAGAGCATAAATGCATATTTATGTTTGAAGCCATATATTCTTCTAAAACTGTTTACTGCAAACATTTCTTTTGCATCGGATATCTGCCATTATGAAAGATATTTACATAAACTTTCTTCTTCTAATGATGTGCAGTTTATCCTCTAGGGTTGAAAATGTATTTTTCTATTTGTGCAACCACTTTTACTCTTCTATAAAAAGCGACTAAAATTATTTTTATATCTATGACTTCAAAAGAACCTCTATGTAAAAAAAGTGCGGACAAGCCGCACTGTTTTTACCATGAAAGTCGGCTGTTAGCCCGAAAATTACGGTAACTTTAAAATTTTTAAAATGGTTCTGTTATCAATTTCTTCATCTTCTGAAGGTGAAGAAGACGGTTTATTGCGAGAAGACCGAGGTGTCTTGTTACGACGGGTAAGAACCCTAGCTGATTCTTGAGATAGAAGATAAAGTGGTGATGGATGATATGACGAAGGTTCTGTTGCAAGCTGATTTCACAAATTTCTAAAAATATTCTGGGCACCCTAACATTTCAGAAATTTGCAAAATTGTGAGGCGAATAAACTTACCATAAAGAAAAAACTCGTCAGTTTACAGCGAATTGAGTGCCTCGTGCATAACACTTCGTTGCATGCCACTCTCTGAGTTCATCAAAAGACGCATGCGAATCCTTTTATGATGCATCGAAAGATGGTAGAATTGACACATGATTGATCTTTGGCATCTAAAGCCGAAGCCTTGAAAACATTTCCTTCTTAGGGCGGAAAAAATAAAACATTTCGCAATCCCTCGGTGGAGGATTGCGCAATCTTAAATGCCACTGCTGTCAATGACGAAGCTTTAAAAGGTGCAGCTTGCAGTGCTGATGATGAGGAGACCTTGATCAGGCAAAAGCTTTTTAAGAAGTTTTCCCAGTAGCTGGGTGACGAGGCTGGAGTGGTGCTTTTAGCTGCAGTTCCATAAGGTTTGGCAGTCACAGTTGAGGATTAACAATCTCCGTGTGCTATAAAATATGATCATTGATACAGTCGATGTGAGTATAGCGGCAGCCCTCTTTTCAACATTCAAAGAAGAGAATTTCTGTATATGTGATAATACTTTGAATGTTTTCGGAGGCAAGGCGGCTGTCCCGATTTTTGAGATGAACAAACAGGAGTTGGCAGCAAATGTTCTCAGAATCTCATGGAACATGCGTTCCATGACTAACTGAAAGGAGTCTCTTGTGCAGTTATTTTGATCACTGCACACATGATAACCTTAAAGCAATAAATAAATACGTGTGTATATTACGGCAGTTTGCTTGAATCTCTTTTAATTGACAATAAAAAGATCTGTGTCTCAGGAACAATGTGGAGTTTGCCATTTTTTAGATTTCTTAGCTGTTAGAAATTCTTTCACAAAGTTAAAAACCGGAACAATTTATAACAAAACTGTGTTCTTCCGCTTCTGTGTTAACTGTCTATTCATCAGTAATTTAATATGAGACGATTCCGCAGCCAAATTTTGGCGGATAGCTTAAAACTCTGCTAGAGTAGATAAACATCATTTTCTACTTGAAAAAATTCTTGTTGTAAAAAGAACCAATATTTAAATCCGAGATCAACGCCATACAAGCAAATATCTTGCACAACTTGTTATTCACTCTTGCCTCGTCAGAAAACCACTCGAGAAGGTGAACACTTAGCAGCTTTTCTAGGTAGGAATTTCCATAGCCGTTTTTATGAAGTCATTCTTCAAAGTTAAACTGACAGACCTTTATTTTTGTTCTGGTTTACCAATTATATATTTCATTGAAATGCGCCAAAAAATTGCTCTGATAAACTGCATTGCCGCGCAGGCTAAAAGATGGACTAACATAACCTCTCATAAAGGCTATTTTTCTGAAAGAGGTATACTTATTCGAATAGTGTGCTTAGAAAGGAAATCTTCGAAATAAAGATTCACTCGATCCGGTAAAATTTGAGCTTAGTTATCTTATTTTTCGAGTCTACCGCCAAGTAGACTCGAAAAATAAGATAACTGATAAAAGCTTCTGCATCATGTTTGTGCGTAAGTGTTGTTTAGAATAAAAAATGCTTTTAAGTTCGTTTTGCAGTTTTTAGTTCCGATATACATAGAACGATCACGCGAAAATAACTTTAGAAATACTTGTGCTCTTTGTTGATAGTCTCAGCTCAATTCGAGCGGAAAATCTTAGGAACGGTGAAAGGTTATGAATACATATACAGAGAGAGAGAGAGAGAGAGAGAGCTGACACTTTTTTATATTTTAAGTAATTGCTTTTGGCAATTTTTGTGAAATCCCTTCCTTTTGTTTTGCTCAGGATGCTATTTTACGCGTAATTTTCTGTGCATGTAATCATAGAGATGATTTGAAAAACCCTAATTTAGTACAATTACCTATGTATTATCATATGGTTCTCTGATCGCGTTTCAGTAAGTTAAATTTGAGGGCCTGCTTAATGGGTGTTTTATCGCGTGATATGGTACTTATTTATTTTTCAAGGCTTTCAATCATAATAGCCCCTTACATGACAGGCTTCTGGAAAGTTTTTGGGAATAATTTTAGCACATTTTGTTTTAAAATATTGTTTTACAAACCACGTTTGCTGACTCTAAAAGTAAACTTTCTCTCTTCGCATTGTGTCGTATGTACTCTGTGAAAATTAGAGACCGGATTATGTGCACCAGAAGCAGCAAAATAGGCACGCAAGTGTGCACCCTTAAAATACCTGAAATATACCCTTAAAATATAAAATATACATTTACACATTTTTTTTTCAATTTGATACTTAATTTTCATCACTTCTTTTTGTAATGTGAAAGATGATTTTCACATGCTGATCGATCTGATAGTTTTTCTCCCAAGCAATATGTTTTTCACAAATCGAGCAATATACAATTTTTGCATAAATAGTTTAATCCTTACGGAAGTCAGAAATTCATGCTTTGATTTAATTTTAGGTATTTTGGCTGCTAACTCATACTATCAAGGCTGCGTTTTCAATACACTCAATTAGTAATCACAGATCCAACGTGATCCAGGTTCCCAGAGATCTGCTATGTTGATTTGTCGTAGTTAACATTTGGTATGATGAGATCATTACGTTTGAAAATTAGGTTAAAGAATTAAATGTTGCCTGCGGTGTTTTTGCGTAACTCGGTATGTCTTTCATCTTAGCTTTTGGGGGAACTGGGAGGAAAATTCAGCCACGAGTGTCAAACATCAAAGCAAGCCTACCGGCAGAGGATATTTCTGATGCCGCATTTCTTGCTGCCATGTGTGAAGAGAAAGGAAGTATAATACGTTTTTATTCTCTTGTTTTCAGTGGATTGCCGATCCTTTGGTCTACTAGTTCTTTGAATTTAGGCTATTGCTTACTTCCTCAAGTGTCTGGAGATTAAAGTCTTTTTTTTTAAAGTAAACTTTTTAAGTAAACGTACGTTAAAAGATCAAATAAAAATTGTTTTCCTTGAAATTTGAATTTTTACGGGTAATTTCGCATTTCTGTACACTTATGTGCACTAACGTCAAAAATGGCTAAAATATGCAATTGCATATAAATTCGACTTTAGTGATCAAGTGTCGTTTGATTCTTTTGCCCTTCAATCTGTTTTTTCTACTTGGCAAAAACGCTGCTACCTGACCCGATGCTTTACCTCGGGACTTTTTAGCGTGATCACAAATGGCGATATCACATTAGTTTCTTGACGATGAACATTAATTTCCTTTCAGATGCATGTTAAAATATGTCAAACATGTAACACGTTCTTTATGAAATGAAATGGAATTACGTTAATAGTCTAGAGCCAGTAATTTTGAGGAATCTCAAAACTTATGAGGGTTAACGCAGTCAGGTATGGCGTCATATTCGGTTCATGATATCTATATCATAAAACAAGCATTTCACGCGGTTATCAGGGCTTTTCCTATGTATGAAAAAAAAAGAGAGGCATAGGAAAGGCTTTTTCACTTTATATTGCTGATTGTTTAATTGTATTGCTGACTTGTATTTTTACATTAATTTCACTTCACTGCGGAACACTAATAGCTTAGCTCTCGTAATGTTAAAGTTAGTAAATTGGCTTCACTGTAGAATTCGGATAACTTCGCTGATCATTGAAGCTGAAAGACTATCAATAATACATGACATGCAGTTTGAGACTAACGTCCAAGGGTACGATATGAATCGACTTGACTTGCATATAATCCACTTTATTTACTGGTATAGTACGTCATCCAAACGGAACATTTAGCCAGAAAACTCTTGTTGGCTTCGAATCAAATCACAACACTTAGAGCGATCCAAAATCCGATTATAGTTAACTCTTTCTGATCTTAAAAATAGTGAGCTTACAAAATTTCGCTCGCTGTCGTCTCGTTAATCATTCGTGAATCATTTAACAAACTTTACTCAAGAATCGTCTAAGAAGCATTGCTCGTCTCACATTGAACACTGAGCGCTTATCTCAGCAGTCTTACTACCTAGCTTGCCCTTTGGCCCGCTGTCAGGAGTTGCCAACTTCAAATTCATTGAGCGAAACTCTGTGGAGTTAAGTTAGAAAATACTTAACGAAAATAAACCAATTAATTCATACACTCGACGTGGATCAGAAACACCAAACAGAAGTCATCGCTCTTTCCACGTTAATAAGTGAGTCACGGAAAAATTCTACCACTGCACTACAGCGGCCTCGAATTCTCCAGACTCTCAGGATTAACTTTTCCGTGACTCACTTATTAATGTGGAAAGAGCGATGACTTCTGATTGGTGAAAAGAAACCAAATTTACATAAGAACACAGGAACTCGAACAGGTGGTTAAATTAGAGGTATACGTCGCAACTGCGATTGTATTCTGAGCATTTATATCTACGTTTAATAAGACTACGTATATAGGGAAATTTTATAGATACTAATAACTGAGATCATGACCAAAAACTAAACATTTTTAGTCGTTTAATCTACTAATTTGTTATTAGTATGGCTATTATTCATTATTTGCCCTTAAATAGTTCTTGTAGCTTTCATTTATTATTTCTTTTTCAGATGCGAAATGAGAAAGAATTCTTAGAATGGCTTCAATCCGAAGAATTCGAACTTGGCTTCGACTCACTTTTCTCCTCATCGATTCCGGAATTATCGCATCAGCGGATAATGGTTGGTTGATTTTTATCAAATGAAACTATAGTGCTGACCCACGTTGGTTATTTACTAATATAATTTTGAAATGTCAAAAACAAAGTAAAAATTAAGTAAATATCACAGCAGATTTCTATGGTCTGAATTTATTTACTTGTGTTCTTCTAAAGGGTAATATCTCTGATAACTGAAAGCACGGTTAACTGATTAATGTCGTACGGTGCTCTATCAACCCCAAGCTTAGGCTGCTAATCACTTGTGCCACCTGAGTCTGGGTTGTAATTCCGCGAAGACATGAATGGTGTGATGATCCCTTCTGTCTCCGCGAATGGGCACTGGCCACCCCAGTTGCTTACATCATTGACCTGGAAATCTAGAGCTTGCACTACATAAAGGCCAGTGGTTATGTGCTTGAGACTTAGTGGGGATAATCTACGACGTATGGATTAAAACCATGAAGTGAGTTATCAATTGCATGTGTAAGTGCTAAGACGTATGTTTTAGCTCTTAATATTTGTTACTTCTCATGTATGATAACTGGATGAAAAGTGTCTCTTTAAGAATCAGAATCAAAGATTAGTTAATCTACTTTCCTTTAGATAGATATATTATCATTAATTTTGAATATAAAGTTTTGAGTCTATTGTACTCAAAGGTAGTGTCAAGTACCGAGTCATACGTATATTTTACTCGCAGTTACACTGCAATCTGAAACTGTTGCAATGGCGTTTATTCTGAATGCCAAGTTCTGAGTCCGCTCGACTCACAGATAATTTTGGATATCAAGTTTCGAGTCTAAGGATTAAGTATCTCATCTCGATATTTTGTTATGCATATTCTTTTCCTGCGCGAATGCAAGAAAGTAACAGGAAAGGCGATCATCATAATATCTTAGCGATATGGATGTTTAATGGTAATTTCCTTCAGTATGAAGCCTATCCAAAGTTTTATGCCTATGAATCTTTCTCTTTTCTGATGTTAACTGTGGTGAAACACAGAGGATGTTCGCGCATTTTTAGAACGTTTTTGATAAAAAATTACAGAAAATAAAAGAAGTTTAAAGAATTAAAACTGGCAGCAGATGAACACAAAAGAAACATCTGCTGCAGTTAAATATCGTCTGCTAAGAAAATGGCGCTCGTAAACAAGCTGTTGATAGAAGGTTATGTTTTTCCTGTTCACGAAGAAAACTTTTTGTATTCTGTAATTTAAAAACGCTGTGAAAATCATGAAATTTTTTTAATGGAGGTTTAACGAGCACCGTGAGCGACTCGATGAGCTATAAGCAGTCGGTCGTCACTAATTTAATGCCACTGATTCCAGAGAAGGGAGAGAGCCAGTGCCGTAAGACAAACACAACATTCATGCCTCACCGGGATTCGAACCCAGACCCATCTCGGGCGAATGGTCATAAGCCATCTCTCAGACCACTGCGCCACCTGGGCGGCAAATCATGGAATTAGCATTTTTAAAAGTAAAATAAACAATTTTATTAATAATACAGGGAAAAATCGTCAAGCATTGCTTTTAACATGAAAAAGAACACCAAACGAATATCCAAAGGAGGTACGTACTTTACCACTATTTCAAAACTAAGATCTGTGGTCTAAAACGAAAATCCACTGACCAAAACAGCAATCGCAATCGCGAAGTCAGTAAAAATTTCTGTATCAACTGCAAACAACAAGGTAATAAACAAAGATTTGAATCTGAAAAAAAAAAAAAAAAAAAAGGAACAATGTTCACCGCCTTTTGCTTAGGCACGTGCCTAAGCGTAGAACACGGTGTAAACTTCTTTATGAAAATCATTTAGTGGGAGACAGACGAACATTTATTGTGGCCATGATGAAGCATGGATCTCCCTAAACGACTGTAACAAAAAGAGGTCGATTTACTATAACAAAAGAACAGAAAAAGACTCACAAACTTGTTCCAAGAATCAAAAGGAAATATCAGCAAAGGATTCATGATAATTGCTGGTTTCTCGTATAATGGGAAATTAAAGTTAAAAAAAGTTGAAAAGAACGTTAACATCAATTCTACATATTACCAAAATAATGGTTTAGCTCCTATATTTAAAAAAAGAAATATTTCTTTATTCACAGAGTCTTCAAACAGTAGAACTCCATCACGATAAGACTACCAGTCATACAACCAAATCTACCACTCTATTTCTTGAAAAAATTGAAAAAAGAGGCGGGGTATCAAGTCTATACCTTTTGCTCATATTCCTTCCAAGTCCCCTGATTTGTACTTTCGGACTGCTAAAAAAGCGTTTTCGAAACGCAGACCTAAAACAGTGATTGGAGTATGGGAAGCTCTGGAAGAGGAGTGGAATAAAATCTTGGAAATCCAGATGTAGGTTTCCCGAGAAAGGACTCTCCGATAGAGCATTTAAGAAAGACATAATTTTATTTTAAATATTAAATAAATTATTAAATATATCAAATATTGCAGAAAAATCGTTCTAAAAATGCACGAACATCCTCTCTACAATCTTTCATTCCTGACACATGACTTCATCATCACGAAGATCGAAACCCGAAAATTATTTCAGCCGATTTAGGAAAGAGGGATGAATATGTCAGCTAACAGAGTTGATTTGCATGAAAGAGACTAAAAATTTAATATTTCGGGTAAAACTGCCGAAAGTATTTGTAAAAAACGGGATGAAAAATTTACAATTTGACAAGATTATTTGAAGCACAAAGATTTTTTAACATCTTGTAGTTAGAGCGTTACAAGTATAAAACATGTAAGATCCGTTTCGGCACAAAGACTGTTCAGTTGAAGGTGTAAAGAAAGAACTTAATTATCCATGCTTGGCTGAGAACTTAATTATCCATGCCAGTGAGGAGACAACGGTAACAAATATGTTACCGTTGTCTCCTCACTGTTTCAGTATAACGTTGATAAAAAATTATGAAGTTGTTGTCTGAACAGAGAAAATACATTTCAAGTATTTTCCATTTCAGTTACTTGAGCTTTAGTCAAAAGAAAATAGAAAACATTTTTAATTTTTCATACACTCGTCGAAAAATGAAGGTAAACATTGTTTTCCACTAATATATGGCATTTTAAAAAAACGTTACTGATGGCAAAATGACGCAGGCATAACAACATTAGTATGCACATTTGCAGTATCAAAGCAAAACAGATCTGCGACGTTAAGATTTCGTGGCACATGCAAATTACCCATTCGTATAACAATTCTAGTTTCTACCACATTGCTTTATTTCATACCAAACCTTTGCGTGCTTAGAAGACTATGCACTTTGCCAGTACTGAAGATGATAAATTATCATCGTTCACAAGATACTTTGAGATGCAGCCAGTTGGACGACTCGAAGCAGAATAATTTATGGTGGAGGTTGCACATTTACTTATTCTCTCGATTAAGGAGTTTCATATCGTAGAAGCAGTTCCACGAAACAGGAACCTTTGCAAAAAGAGTTTGCTCTACTTAGTTTTGTCTATTTACAGTAACTCACTTTCCCCCACAGCTACAACACGAGACAGTCGTTTTTTGGCTCTGACCGCAAAGGAGAACACAACGACGACTGCATAGCAACTGCCTCTTGAGTTTACTGCGGTAAAATGGTGTTACGACTAGTAAATGCGAGTGGACTCTGTATCGGAGCACCCATGCTTTGTATCCCGCAGATCCCCAATCAGCAAAGCGCTCGTCGGAAATAGTGCCGATAAGTTTCTTGGAGTCCTCACCGATGTGCTACGGAACTGTTTTCTGACGAGCCTGGTTTCAGTCTACAACACCTAGACTTTATTTATGCCACGCGGAAAGCATTATCATCTTCTAACATAAGGGAAAGGGATATCAGTGGTGAAGACGGTGTGGTAGGATACCATAAGGTTAAACGGCCGTACTCCGATTCATGTCTTTGACGAAGGAGCGGTAATTTCTCGGAAATACAGTGACCATGTCCTAGAACTTTACATACGACCCTTTCACCACCTCTTTTGGAAAAAAAGTATATGCTTATAGTACATATCATCTGTTCCTAGATACCATATTTCTGCAACTATTAGCCCGATTTGCAAACCTCTTTTCGCAGTCGAAATCTTGAACACCTTATACTTCTAACTGATGTCTTCTGTTTATCTTCAGAGCACCTGACATCAACTTCTATAATGTGCACTATTTGTCTATTTTCATGCAGTCACTATATGCTTTGAAGGTTGTTTTTGTGCACTCGTTTCATTGTTGTTATCTAAATTCTGTCGAGGAATGTGCATGCTTTTCAATATACAGACGAAAAGGTTTGTGATCTACTGGTGTGTGGAACCCCTTGCATACCTAAACTATATTAATCATATTAATGCAATGTGAAATAAGGATTCACTATCGCAGTCTCATCTATGACTAAATAACCACTTGTGCTGAATAGGTAAAATAATCTCAACAGCCTTTAATAAAGCATAAACATTGACTGACTGAGTCTTAAAAAACAGGTTTACTTTAGAAGAGATAGTCATTCGTAACATAAAGTTGCGAAATCCTTGTGCTGGGAAATTCTTAAATGCGATACATAAAGAACGAGATACTGCCGGTATGGCATTTTATTGGTATGCAGAAAGCTTATCGGAAGCAGGAGAATTCTCTAAAACGAGGACTTTGTTTTAGTTTCCTTGTAATGTTTTTCGTGCTATCACTGGACACTGGACAGGGTTCTTAAAGAGAAACCATTTCAGTACTCTGCCTACACTGAGCGCAATGCATGCTTAGAATGATATGGGCTAAATTTAATGGACGAAGAAATAATTTTTAAGTTTACTAATGGTTCGTTCGTAGAGATTATGCAATTCAATCAGAAAACTGGTTATTGCATTTTAATGAGCCTGGCGTAGTTATAATTTAAATATTTACGTCCAGATACGCCCGAATCCCTCTGAACTAATTCATTACTCAAACACTTTGTTAGGTGCACCAGACAGGATCTGCTGATCAAATATCAATGCTTTCTTCGATTTTTTGTCCTAACAGAAAGCACTGATGTCGGCGAACCTACCCTGCTGTGTAGTTTTTTTTTAAATGTCTCATGCGAAATAACACGTTTTACTAGAGAGAAAGAGAGAGAGAGATGAGAAAGCGTGTAAGGAGAGGGAAAGAAGTCGCATTGAAGGTGACAGTATACAATGGAGAGATGGAAATGTGGGCGAAACAAGGAAAGTAAACGAGGAAGGGTGAAAATGATTGAGAAGAAGAGAAAGGGAAAACTGAGTGGAAGAGTGAATGACAGAAGAGCAAGCGGACATGTAAAACAGGAAGACAGAAAAGATGGTGAAAGAGAAAATAATAAATTAAGAGAGTTTCAGAGAGACGCCATGCGGTGGTAGATGAAGAGGTCGGTAATTTGGAGAGGTGAAGGGGAGACAAAGCGGAGGAGAGGGGGAGCGGGAGAAAGCAGAGGAGAGTGGGAAGGGATTTGAGTGAGAGAACAGTGCTAAAAATGAAACAGAGAAAAAGACAGTGGAAGAGAGAGAGGAAAGAAATGGTAAATGATAACGGGAAAGAAAGAAATAGAGAAAAGGGGAGAGTTAAAAAGTTATAGAGAGATAACGAAAAATGTTGACGATATTGCTGTGAACACCACTACCAAATTGCCGTCCTTACGAAAAGTTACCGGCGAACACCCTGAAAATGGAAAATAACTAAAATTTGGTCACACATTCTTTGATGTGATTAGAAGAGAGAGAGAGAGAGAGAGAGAGAGAGAGAGAGAGAGAGAGAGAGAGACGGAGAGAGAGCTATGGTGAGGGAGGGAGAAAAAGAGGGTGAAATAGAGATTGAGTGATATAAAGATTGGAAACAATAACACAAGAAATAAAAATAGCTAGAATAAAAATTGGAAGACGAGAACATAGGAGGGGGTAAGAAACATACACAGTAAAAAGTTGAGTGCATAAATGAACTAGAACGATACGTTTGAGTGGTTTCAGAATGGGAGAAGGAAGACATCAGACAAACGTCAAATCAGATTATAACGAAGTAAATTTCTCCGTCATTTCTGTCCACGCCAGGATTCGAACCCGGATCCCCTCATTCCGGAATAAGTCACTCTACCAATTGAGCTACGCGGACGTTTTATTCTGATTCCTATGTGCCTTTATGTCGTGTGCGTCCTTCTGGCAGGTACGTCACATCTCCTGGTACGTTACATCATCTCCCCTTATTTTTTTTAATTTTTTTTTCTGAATTGCTGGAGAAGGGATTCTCTTATTTTTTCCTATCTCGCGGTGTGGAAATAACATCACACCAGTGCGAGATTTTGAACGGTCGGGTCATCCGGATAGTTCGGGCGCCATTATAACGAAGTAAATTTCTCCGTCATTTCTGTCCACGCCAGGATTCGAACCCAAATCCCCTCATTCCGGAATAAGTCACTCTACCAATTGAGCTACGCGGACGTTTGTTCTGACTACTGTCTGCCTTTATGTCGTGTGCGTCCTTCTGGCAGGTACGTCACATCTCCTGGTACGTTACAAGATGACCACACAATTGAGCGATAAAGTATCTCGTCGGGCGGTTGGGAAGTTAACATCTCGCGCTGTGGTCGGGCTACAACTTGCAGTGTATAAGAAAATGACATCAAATAATTAGCAGCGTCGAATGTGGTCAGACTAATCGTCATTCACAGTGTTTCTGGGATCGGGGTTTGCTCGATCCCAGTGTTTCTGGGATCGAGCAATTGAATTAGAGACAGCTGGCGTTATGCAAATGTGGCGCTGTGGGCGGCCTTGTAAACGGAAACGACATGACGTATGCAGCGATCCGACAATATAAGGAGTGATGCGACCGGAATCACTAAGAGTCGGACGCAGTATGGGTAAGACGAAGGATCTAAGCGCATTTGATCGTGGGCAAATTGTCCGACGAATGGGTCACTACATCTCGGAAGTCGTGCAGGCACTGGGTTTTTCACGAGCCACTGTATCACGGGTGCGCCGTGAGTACATCAAATCCGATAAAACCATCCCTGCAAGGGCCAACTGCCGTAGACAACAGCGTGTGGATGAGCGGGGTCATCGTCGGCTAGCTCGCATTGTAACAGCGGATAGACGTGTCACAGTGCAAGAAATCACTGGGAAATTTAACGTTGGTGCACAAAAACGTGTAAGCAGCCACACCATCCAGAGCCATCTCCTCGCTATGGGGTACAGAAGCCATCGTCCCACGAGGGTACCGCTGCTGACCGCACATCACATGGTGCAAAGATTAGCATGGGCGCGAGAACATCGCCACTGAACCCTAGACATGTGGAAAAATGTTGCCTGGACTGATGAGTCGAGTTTCACGTTGCTACATGCGGATGGAAGGATACGAGTACGGCGCAAACCACTTGAAGCGATGGATCCTTCTTGCCAGCAGGATACTTTTCAAGCTGGTGGGGGTGGCATTCCCGTCTGGGGACTGTTTACGTGGACTGAAATGGGACCCCTGGTACGTGTGACATTGCCCCTCACAGGTCAACGTTACCAGGATATCCTGGACGACCCTTTGCTCCCGTTTGTGCGTCTTCAACATCCCACTGGGGACCTCATCCTGCAACAAGACAATGCACCGTGCCATCGCTCCCGAATTGTATTCGAATGGTTGGATGAACATTCCATCGACGTGACCTCGCTTAATTGTCCAGCTAGGTCACCTGACCTCAATCCCATCGAACACATCTGGGATGCCATCGAGAGATATGTTGGAGGCTCTGACCCCCTCCATCAAATCATCGTGAACTGTGGGAGCTTGTTCAGGGGTCGTGGATCCGTATGGCTTCCCAACGCTTCCGGTGTCTTGTCGAGTGCATGCCGAGACGAATCGCCGCCGTTATCAAGGCGAAAGGTGGTGCTACACGTTACTAGACAGGTATCTCCAACTCAATTGTTCTTCAGTGTAGTAGCATACCTTAGGACCCTCTTTTTACACTGCATAGCAGAATAAAGATGAGACTTAAGAAGTCGTTTCTTAGGTGACCTAATGCATTCTATGTTTCATACATTATTCTCTGTATTTGATGCCACCTTCAAGAAAATAATGCTCCTATTTAAACAAAGATATGTGTTGGATCCTAGTTGAAATGCATGAAGATGATGTTCAGCACCTCATTTGGCCTGCATGTTCGCACCATTTAAATCACGGAGACATTACGGGCAGTTCTTAAAAGTTGCTTGAGGAGCAGATATCGTTTGTTTCTTCACTCTCGGATCTCCATGCGAAATGTAGTATATGCTTTTAAACAATAGACTGTTTCAGACTTATACAGTCCAGTAAAAAATTATGACCACCCCGGATATAAGAAGGAAATGTAACCAGCAGCCAGACGGCTTGCGTAGCAAGATATGCAAATCAATCGTGTAAGGCATTTAAAAGAACGTGGACGCGTGGACGGCATGAAGTTTCGGGTGAAAATGGGAGAAAAACGTGTCCTAACAGAGTTTGTAAAAGGAATGATTGTTGCTACCGACTGAAGGGTGGTAGCATTACAGAACGGCCGATATCGTGGGCTGTTCACGTGGTGCAGTTGTTAAAGTTTTCCTGGAGTGAAAGGACGCCAGCAAGACCTGCAGTAATTGGGGTAATAGTGGACACCCACGGAGCATTCACGACCGTCAGCAGCGACGGCTATCGCGACTAGTACGATTCAACACCACAGTGGAACAACTGGCCAGATCATTTAATGCAGACATATCGAGGAGCGTATCGCAGACCACAAGTCCAACGAACTCTGGTCTCGATGGGTCTCCGAAGCCGCCGTTCACTAAAGAAACCTATGCTGATGGCCACACATCGACGATTACGGCGTGAATTTGGATCTTAGAGGAGACATTGGACAATAGAACAGTGTAAGAAAGTCGCCCTTTCAGACAAATCACATATTCTGCTTTATCGTATGGATGGTAGATGGGGAATACGGCAAAGCACTGTTGACAGAAATCATCCCGACATGATGCTCGAGAAGAAACAGGCAAGAGATGGCAGTGTGCTCGTGTGGGGCATGTTTTCATTGGAATCATTGGGAGCAGTCACCCCCCCCCTTCCTCGATCGCACGATGAACGCTTCAGGATACCTGTCCTTTGTGGTGGATCAGGTGCTCCCATTAATGATAAATGTCTACCCCGATGGCGTGGGTTCCTTCCAGAAAGATAATGCCCTTTGTCATGTTGCTATGTGTGTGTGAAAATGATTTGAGGAGCATTCCAGGGAATTTAGCTTACTCTCCTGGTCATTGTACTCGCCCGGACATCAATCCCATTGAACATCTGTGGGACTATCTTGACCAACAGGTTCGACATATACATCCACCACCGATGACTCTTGATGATCTGCGAGAAGCTGTGGTGTCTGCATGGTATAGCATCCCTACAGAAATTCAGAGGCCTCATGTAATCAATGTTATGCCGTATATCTGCGGTATTGGCAGCACGAGGAGGTCATCCCTCATACTAGCAGGTGGTCGTAATTTTTTGACTTGACTGCGTATTTGTTTCTGTTCCACGAAGATTGCAATCTGTATTACGGGAAAATAGTGATCCAGCACCATATTAATAAATACATATGTTTGATCTCTAGTGCTTCTTTTGTTTTATCCGTTCGTTGGAACAAGTAATGATTGGCTCATTCAGTGACCGCATCTCTCTCTCTCTGTCTCTCTCTTTTTCTCATTTATGTGTACATTTATGAATTTGTTTCTTTGTTTTGTAAACTGTATCTATTAGAAAATTCTACACGTTAAATTGCTTGGCTAATTATTACGCCCTTAGTGGACAGAAATCCTGGTATACCTACCTAGTAACGGGTAGGTCCACCTTTTCTCTGGATAAGGAGAATCACACGGCGAAGTATTAATTCTACTAGGTCACGAAAGCGTTCCACAGTATCTCCATCCGCGCTTGCTGCACCGCTGTCCATAATTTCATTCCATTTCATTTGATATTTTTGTAACACTGGCTTTTTGCTCAGCAAAATAAATGAATTGAATTCCTGGGTAGAGAATCCAAAGCTCATACATACCTTTCCATGGCATCCCAGAGATTTTCCACAGGGTTTATGTCCGGTGAAGAACGGGGAGGCCATTCCAGGGTTAGAGTTTTTGCGGAATGCTCATCTAATTATGTTCCATTCAGCACGACTCTGTGGGGAGACGCTCTATCTTACTGAAAGAGTCCATTGCCATGTGGATGTATGATGACTATGAGAGGATGCAGATGATCTATAAGGATGGAAACGTAGCACGGACCGTTCCCAGATGCATCTCGACGTAGCAGAGGTTCCAAGGTGTGCCAGTTGAACAATCCCGAGAGTATGACCAAGCCTCCACTAGCCTGAACAGTTTTTTGTTGACATGCCGCCTCTACTAGCCTGAACAGTTCTTTGTTGACATGCCGCCTCCATCGTTTAGTGCGGTTTCCGCAAGATTCGCACCCTCTCGTCTGAAGGAAAAAAACAAACTTAAAACGGTTCTTATCGGACTAAGAGACCTGTCTCCAATTATCCTAGGTCCAGTACCGATGTTCTTTTGCTCTGTTGAGACGTACAGTTGTGACGTACTACAGAGGTAAAGAACGTGTCAAGACGACAAATCTGCAGCGATACATTCCGTCCGTGTAGTTTAGTTGGGAGAGCAATTTACACCGGAGTGAGGGGGCGCGGACAAACTTGTGTTTTCACATTGGCGCCCGGCGTATGAATGGCTGCACTGGCCGTTGGGTTCTTGGAAAAATGTGTGATGTTTGTTCCACACATCGTCTAGAATTAATGAACATTCGTTCTTCTCTTACAAAAAAAATAATAATAAGAGGAAGATGATGTGACGTACTACAGAGGTGAAGCTCCTGTCAAGACGACAAATTTGCAGCGATACATTCCGTCCGTGTAGCTTAGTTGGGAGAGCAACTTACTCTGGAGTGAGGGGGCACGAATTCGTCACGGACAAACTTGTGTTTTCACACATTCGTTAGGAATGGGGCTCTGGTAGGTTGGCGACTCCCCCAAACCTGTTGAGGCTAATGATCGCCAGATGGTCTTGGTGAAGACGTTTCTAGCACCTCCCTCGTTGAAGTCGGTGGCTACTTGTGCCACTGTCGTTCTCCAGTTGGTTGCAACTATGCGAGACAGACGTCGACAGCCTCGTCCGCAGCGCTATACACGATGTGATGTTATTCCAGAAATGGCGTACTCGCGATACACCCTTGATGCTTTCTAACGGGGAAATAATTCCTGTACCACCTCCACTATAGAGTTACCCATGCGTCGGGCAATCACTATCATTCGTCTTTAAAACTCTGTTAACTCACGACGTTTACCCATAGTGACATAGAATTACCCTCTACGTGAATGCAGCGATGCCGTCCTACCTATATAGCTGCCAGCCAGTCGGTTTGTCCACTAAGGAGGGGGATGACAGCCTTGCGTTGCGAGGTAACCAGGTGTCCTATGATTTCTGTCCTCTCAGTGTACACTTACCATTGGAAAAGTTAAACTGACTGCTAAACATCAAATATAAAAATTAACTGATAAAAATCATTTTAAGGGGAATGTTCATATTCTAGAAGACATATGAGAAATATGACTGTTTCTTATTCCAGTGAAAGTAAAAAGCGTGAAATCATTTCCAGTTTTTGGTGGTTTTGCAATTTGATGTTAAACGCGTGGGAAAGGATTGCAGTGCGGACCCTCGAAAGAATTCGGGTGAATTCTTTTGCTTCGTCAGAAAAATGGATGGAAACGGTTTCCCTATTATCTAGGGAAAGAGACGACACTTCTATGAAACAGTTCCTTTCGAAACAAAAATGATGGGCTCACTGTCAAATGACGTGCAGATGGATCTTCCTTACATTTTTTATTCAGGCATAAAATGTTACAGCTTTTTCTTTTCCTAGACAGCTATTTTGCGTTTCCTTAGAGGAAGAAAACTCCGTCACGTGCGGTTTGTTGCTGGAATTTCTCCAAAACGTTCTTGTTCCTTTTCTGCTCCTGCTACATTATGAAAGAATGGTAGGATGTTTGATTCATTTTTCCTCCATGATGGTCTTACATTGATGGAGGCTTTCTGTAACAGATCTAAAAATGTTCAGAGTAATGTTTTATGTTCCTAAGTCATGAAATCGTATTTTGACTTCTATGTGAGTATTTACCTTATTTAATCTTTGGATCGCTCATGTGGCCGTTCCCTTGGACTCACACGGGATGAATGCTCAGTATGAACGCCGTCTCTTCAAGGAACGGCTACCTGCAGATATTGTATTGTAACTATTACGACAGGAAGTTAGGACGAGATCTTGGAAATATCGAGACAAATACAAATGAAAATGTCGATAAGCTGAGAGAACTACGGTTTTCCAAACTTCCAGTAGTGATGAAAGATCCTTTATCTTTTTCCCCTTCTAAGGGAAGAAAGCGAAATAGAGATGTATCTGCTCTAGTCTTTAGCCCGAATTTGAAAACTATGCTTTCTAGTCATCACACACTTTTCAATTGAAATTTACGTAATATACTAAAATTTAAGCTTTTCTAATATACCCGGTGGTTGCAAAATAAGTATCCCTATTCTAGAAAAGCGAGAAATAGAGATATCGCAACGAATCTTGATAGATAGCTTCCTAAGGGCATGGAGAAACGATTTAGCGAGAAAGAAATAGTTCAAAATTCCGCCGCAAGACAACAATGGCGCTGCAGACGTAAGAAAAGAACAGACACATGCACGAATTTACTGGTTATCGACACCACAAACGTTTCAGAATAAAATCGGCTTAATATGCTGGCCATCACAAGAGACGACATGCTGCAAACGAAGAACGACATGTGACACTGCTGCTCGTAGTATGTCATACGCTCTGTCTCTCCGATCTAAAAACGAGTATCAGACGTATTGGCCACTTTACGTCTGATACTAGTCTTTAGATCTGCGAGACAGAGCGTATGCTGTCCCGTTAAACCCCATGTTTCAAGTATCCCCAAAGCCAGAAATCACAAGGAGTGAGGTCCAATGAGCAGGCTAGCCAGGGCTGCGGAAACCCTGGAGAAGTGCTTTCATCGTCGAATGTTCGACTGAGCAATTCCTTCATCTGCCGATCGCCATGTGGAGGTGCGTCGTCTTGCACAGAGGCATTAGTGACCAAGCATTGCTTTCCTACAAAGAGGGAATAACATGATGCCTCAGCGCAGTACGTTCACTAATTATAGGGCACACTACTGGGCCCTGGGTGTTATAAAATTTGCTGAGAAGATACACATTCCGGCACATATTGACTCTGTTGACTTCTTTCATGAACAGCAGCTGGGCGTGCAGTTCCTCGCATTTAACAGTCCTGCGAGTTCACAGTCCCAAGAGTAGTGAAATATGCCTCATCTGACCAGATGATAGCGCAAGGCCACAGGCTGTCGTCCTCCATCCAGGCCAGGAATCCGAGAGCGAAGTCCAAGCGTTGTTCCTTGTAGCCCCGTAACAGTTCTTGCATCACAACATTATGTACAGATACCAACCCACAATAGATCGCAATATTTGGTGGACTGTTAACCACGGAAAATGTTATTGTCTGTCCACTATTCTGGCACTGCTGTGTGTGAATGCCTTCCGGTTTACCCAGTCGGCACTGGCAGCTGTAACTTCATCCACGACATTTACGCTATACCCAATTCTCTCGAGTCTTTGAGCCTCCGTATCATTGACCTCAACGCCAGGGGAGTAAGGAGTCCTCTCCGTAATCGTTTGATTCGTCGATACTGGCGAAGTGCACTTTTGACATTACTCTGATTTTAATAGTAAAAATTTTCTAGCAGCGTGCGTTCCTTCTTTGCAAGAGCCATTATGACTATCGGCAGCTGGATCATTGACGCTTTTGTCCTGCCAGACGCCGTATGCCGAATTTGCATGTGAAACTTTCCATGTGAACAACCTCCCATTTCTTGGTTTTCACAGTGATGCTTTTGCTATGTATCATAGGTAATGTCTTGTGATGATCAACATACTGAGTAGATTTGGTTCTGAAATGTTTATGATGTCAATAACCAGTAAATTTACGCACGTGTCGGTACTTTTCTTGCGTCCGCAGCGCCATTTTTGCCCTAGAGGCGCAATTTTGAACTAACAATTTTATTCCACTAAATCGTGAACCCATGTCCTCAATAAGCTGCCTAACAATTTTGGTCACGATATCTCCATTTCTCGATTTCCTAGACATCCGAGAATAGGGATACTTGTTTTATAAGCACCTGGTATATACAGTGTCTATACTCTGCCCTACCGTTAACATGCGGACACCTGCATGTCAACAAATAATACTGATTTATAGAAAATTTACTAGGGCTATACTGGAACTAATGAGCAACAAGGTTTTGAAACTTGCGAGTTCTAATGATTGAAGAAATAAGTACAACACCGTAATGTACATACCTTAATCTATTTTTCCACAAAATCCCCATATCTTTGGACATAGTTTCCCCGTCGTTCTGGCAGTTTAAAGGTAGCCTTACGGAAGAACTCCATTCGAGTTGCGCGAAGATATCGACGTACAGTTTGTTGTATTGCTTCCGTGCTTTGGTCGCGCATCTGGTCCTTTAGGAATCCAAAAAGATGATGGTCGCAGGGTGCCAGATCTGGACTGTAAGCAGGGTGAGGTAAAAGTTTCCATCCGAATTTCAGCATGCGAAAAATGAGAAGAACGTAAAAGAAAAGTTTGCGAAGAAAAGTTCTGTTGATTACACGTAAAGTTACAATTCGACATTTTTATTTCTTTGAGTAACGAAAGTTAATTAAAGGAGCAAAACGTGAAAGAAAGTACTGGCAAAAACACAGAACATGGGCCATGTTAAAAGTCAACTGATTTTTAAAATAGGGAACTGAAATTTCTGCCTTTTTAATTTTACGATGTTTAGAATTCATACATCTGGTTTACATATTTTTATTTATTAATCAGTATTAATAAATGAAAATATCAAAAATTACATACCCCGAAACAGTTCCAGTTTACACGAATATAAAATGGACAAATGTTCGACTTCAGCAGTCGTCATCGCCGAATATTTCTTGAGCTTTTAGTTTTTCAAAAAGATTTACTTAAACAACGAAATTTCTGAACTTTTAGCTCTGTAAGGTAAATTTAGTTGATTTATAGGAGCGTGGAAGGCAGTGTTTTGGAGAGAATGACCTTTTTCATGAAAATATACGAGAGTTTTACCGAAAGTAATGCAAAAGTGGGCATAACCTTTTTATTAACTGACAGAGGTCGTTCAAATTGCACATGCTGGTAGAGTAACTTTTTCTCTATACAAAGGTATTACTGAACATAGGCTCCATCACAAGCAATGCATTTGCGCCATCGTTAAACCCAACTCTCGAACCCTCTTTGAAAAAATTCAGGTGTGGGCAGTTGCACCCACTCAATGACAGCCCTTTTTTACCTCGTCGGTGTCATCAAATCGTTGTCCCCGGAGACTGTCCTTCATTGGACTGAACAGGTGGAAATCGGAGGGTGCCTAGATCTGGGGGACGGGGGACCACCGACAAGCCTAATTTGCTGATCGCCTGCTTTGTTGCCAAATATGTGTGTGGTCTCGCATTGTCATGGTGAATGTGGATCCTTTTCAGATTCTTGATCGGTCGCTCCCTCCTTAGGGCTTCTCTAAGCTTCTTAAGTGTCTCAATGTACCGCTTGCTGGTCACGGTACGGCCATTTTCCAGAAAATCAAGCAGAATGACACTCCTGTCATCCCAAAAACAGTCACCATGACTTTCTGTGCTGATCGCTGGCTCTTGAACTTCTTAGGCCTTGGTGAAGAGGTGTGAGGCCATTCCATGGATTGATTCTTGGTTTGCGGATCGTAAAGATACGCCCACGTTTCATCCCCTGTTACCAGACCAAAATAAAAACCGTGTCTTCATTGGCTTCAAACGCTTCCAGCAGATCAGAGCAGACTTCCATCCTTCATTCTTTCAAATCAGGTGTCAACTGCCGAGGTACTCACTTCGCACTCACTTTCCGATACTCTAAGTCTTCCACCATCTTCTTTATGGCACTGCGATCACAGTCCAGTTGTGCAACAAGCACAAGGATTGTGACTCGTCTCTCGGCGTGAATCAATTCATGCACTCCCTGACGATTCGTGTCAGTGGTCGCAGATGATGGTCTCCCACTGCGTAGTTTGTCTTCAGGGCTGATTTCTCCTTATTTAAACTTCTTCATTCATCTGTGCATATTGATCTTGTTAATGGTGTCATCTCCGTAAACATTATGTATCCTTCTGTGGATGTCGGACAGCCTGCACCCCTCCTTTGTCAAGAACTCAATGACGGCACATTTCTTCTGCTTGGAATCCATTATTTACCGGCAATAAAGAAGAAATGTTACTATAGAGGAAGAGTTACTCTACCAACAAATGAAAAACATTTTTTTTTTTTTTGATTGGAGGTTTAACGACCACCGTGAGCAACTCAATGGGCTACATGCAGTCGCCCGTCCCTAATTTAGGGTCACTGGTTCCAGGGAAGGGAGAGAGCCAGTGCCGTAAGACAAACACAACATCCACGCCTGACCGGGATTCGAACCCAGACCCCTTACGGACGAATGATCAGAGGCCAGCGCCTTAGACCACTGCGCCACTGGGGCGGCCAAATGAAATTTGAAAAGACCTCTGTCGGTTTATGAAAAAGTGATGCCTACTTTTGCATAACTTTCGGTAGAACCCTCGTACATAGATGCCATACATTTTACTATTTTACACAGAGCCACTCTTAAGAAAACTTGAAGATTACATCGCCTTGGACGGGAACCGAACCCTCCATCACCCAATTTACCTTCGAGCATTGCTACCGTTCCAGTACCCAGGCCAACGTATTTCCATCCAACTGAGTCTTAGCAGATCAAGGCAACTTTCCGGATGTGCGCTAGTCGAAGCATTGGCGCATCATCGTAGCGTCGGCGACCATTGCTCAACCATATACGGATGAAGATCTTTAGTGTTACAGATCATAGAAATAAATGGGAGGTGAATCCCTACAAGAAATAATTCTTCACAAATACATGAAAGGTATATACAGGGTGTGAGCAAAATAATGCTAGTTATGAAACTAGTACATTTTATAATGACCCAGTTACAAATTTGTGAACATCCAGTGATCAAATGTTTTTGCATTTCTTGTAGGAAGTACTGTCGAGAACAAAGGATACGAGCAATAGCTTCTTTAGAGGTCATAAAACATCGTGCTTGACGCGAAATGAACGAGCTGTGTGAAATCCAAAGACAGCAAATTGTTGGAGTACGTTTATCCGGAACAACGGAAATTGAAACGGCGGATTTGTTGAATGTATCGAGAGCAATTGCATTGTAAAAGTTATGAGAGCAGTCACAAAGTCTGGGAAAACAACATTCGATATGACGAATCGTGGCGGAAAGTGACCACCGACCAATGAAATAGATTCTAGCCCTCCACCGAAAGCATAGAACTACTGCCGCCAAAACTAATATCGTCCTCAGCAACCCAGTATCTGGCAAAACAGTTCGTCGGGAATTTCATAAAGTTGAAATGTATGAGGGAGCCACTATTGCCAAGCCACTCGTTAATGATGCTCATGCAAAACAAGGAAGATGACACCGAATTTTCGGTGTAATGAGACCGTCTTTTGAATTCGTTCTGACGCGAATTAAATGTATCAAAGCTATTCAATGCCAACGGAACCGGTGTAGAAAACAATAGTATCTGACAGAAGAAAGAAGTTTTCCGGTCGGATTTTTAATCCCGCAAATATTGCTGTAAACGGAATCGTGAACTTAAACCCTCTGATTGGATACTTGTGCGTTAAGAAAAATTTGAAATTGCATGAGAAACATTTCGCAGCGGAAAAGCTCTCCAACAAAGTAATAATTTTTCAAATCGGACTCTTAGAAGCAGAGATATCGACAAATATAAGATATGCATCTATGTCCCTGGCGATAAGAACAGGCTTTTTTAAAAGAAGAAAGTATTATCAAAAGGCTTTTCGATGTGACCGGTGTCGGTCCACGAAATACTTTTTTCAGTCGAGTTTTCAGGAGCTCAGATTTTGCTGCAAGTATATCAGAAGCAGGAATTAACACTCATGCCCCCTGGTGGCCAAACCATTCTTGACCAAATATTAAAAATTATATGAAAAACATTTTCCATCAGGAGCTATGGGCGATACAGAAAGAATTTTTCAATTCGGAGTTTTAGAAGCAGAAATATCGGGGGAAACGCAATTTACCTTAACGCACCCTAGCGGAACGTCTATGAATTACTTTAAAATATTCAAATTATATGAAAAAGATGTCTCACTGGAAATACTTTCCAACAAATAAGGAATTTTTCAAATCGGACTCTTAGAACTAAAGATATTGACAAACATAAGATATACGTCTACGCCCCTTGGCGGAGAAACCATGCATTATTTTAAGAAGAAAATATTCCGAAAAAGTTTATCGACGTGAGTATCGTAGTATCGGTCCACAAACAAAATTTTTTCAGTCGAGGTTTTAGAAGCTCAGATTTTGCTGCAAATATATCAGAAGCGGAAATTAAGATTTACGCCTAATGGTGGCCAAACCATTTTTTACCAAAAATTAAAAACTACATGCAAAAGATTTCTCATCAGGAGCTGTATCCGGTGCAGAACGAATTTTTCAAATCGGAGTTTTAGAAGCAGAGATATCGGGGGACACGTAATTTACCTGTACGACCCCTAGCGGAATGCCTATAAATTACTTGACAATTTTCAAATTATATGGAAAAGATGTCGCACCGGAGACTCTATCCAATAAAGATGGAATTTTTCAAATCGGACCATTAGAAGCAGAGATATTGACAAAAGTAAGTTATTCATCTACGCCCCCTGGCGGAGAAGTCATGAAGTATTTTAAGAAGAGAATATTCCAGAAAGGTTTATCTACGTTAGTGGTTTGCTTCGATCCACGAACGAATTTTTTCAGTCGAGATTTTAGAAGCTTAGATTTTGTGGCACATGCTTCAGAAGCAGAAATTAACACTTACGCCCCCCCCTGGTGGCCAAACCATTCTTTACCAAAAATAAAAATCATATGCAAAAGGTTTTTCATCAAGAGTTGTACCCGCTAACGAAAAGAAATTTCAAATCGGAGTTCTAGAAGTAGAGATATCGGTAAAACGCCCTTTTATTTTTACGCCCCCTAGCGGAAAATCTATGCGAACTTGAAAAGTAACTATATCTAAAATACTCTTCGATGTAAGTGGAATCGAAAGGTTAAAGAAGTTTTTCAATTGGTTGTTTAGAAGCAAATATATGGAATAAAATGTATTTTGAATTCGATATCATCTACATCTACGCCCTCTAGCGGTGAAACTGTGCATCGTAAAAAAACAAAAACAAAAACGAAATAAAGGATCGTCATTCGCACATTTCAAGCTTCCAATTGCAAAAAGAATTTTTCAAATCGGGCTAATAGTTACAGAGATATGGTGTCCTCAGGAGGACGTACGGAGAAACCGAGAACATAAGCACGATCTTTTTTTACGAAAGACGTGCTGATGAAGGATGCAGTAAGGTTACGAGCTTAAAACCTGGACTGTAGGTCATTGGAAACATGTGATTTGCTCCGAAGAATCATCATTCACAGTTTTTCCATCTTCGGGGAGAGTTTACGTTTTGTGAATGCCGAAGGAAGCATGGAATCCCGATTGTCGTGTGCCAGCCGTCAAACATGATAAAATATCAGTAATGGTCTGAGCAGCGACATGTTGCTATTCTTTAGGCCCTATCATCATTCTGTGCGTAAAACTTGCAGCCACTGCATAATTTGTTATTCAGTCTCATCCCATGATGCAAACATTGCTTCCCGTAAACGATGTCATTTTTGAAGACGGTGATGCTCTAACACACACAGCCATATGTGTCCAATCTTGGTTTAAGAAGCATGAAATTAAAGTTAAGCATCCCCCATGTCTAGTACAGTCACCATTATTCAGCATCTGTGAGCATAATAATAGAGGAGGTGAGAAGCTGATTTCCACCATCGTCGCTTCTCTGATGTCGAATAAAAGCTGAAGCAAAAGCAAAGGGTTTCCCAAAACCCTATTAAAACTTGCGTGTAGCTTTTCTCACAGGTGTTTCCATTATTTTATTCGCCTCCCTGCGCATATCATTGTCGGAATATGCACTGCTGGCCACCCGAAATGCAGCACCAAAAAGGAAGCATCCGATTGGCCTGAAATTCGCAGCATGCGTCGCCCGCGAGAGGACATGCAAACGATTAGCATTGCAGGGCATATGCAAATCATGTGCGACCGGCACGCCACAGAGAAGCACTATAAGAAGGGTGCACAGAAGGCGGGGTGTAAGTAGTGGAAGTGTGTCGTGCTGCCGGACCTGTGCGTGGGAAGCTTCCTGATGCCTCGTCGCAGAATACGGCAGTCATTCCAGCACGTTTCGGAGTTCGACAGAAGACGAATAGTGGCTTATCGCGACAGCGGTTTATTGTACCGAGACATCGGCGCCCGTGTGGGACGACATCCAGCAACAGTGAGGCGAGTATGGATTTGGTGGGTGTAGGAGGGACGGACGGACCGACGTGAGCGATTGCCGTAGCCGCGGCACACCACCGAACGAGAGGACTGGCTTTTCGTGCGGTGGGCATTGACGGCTCGCACCGCCCCATCACGAACGTTAGCGCAGGAATTCGGGTGTGTTGCGCAACAACATGTGTCAGCACGTACCGTTCGACATCGTCTGCAGGAGCGGGGACTTGTCGCACGGCGCCCATTGCTCTGATTACCGTTGACGTTATACCACCAGCGAGTGCGGCGGCAGTGGGCCGTTGAAAGCCGCACCTGGACTACGGAATGGCACGACATTGTCTTCTCCGACGAATCCCGCTTCTGACTGCAACACCACGATGGTCGGATCCGCGTGTGGCGGCACCACGGCGAGAGACTTTTTTTTTTTTTTTTTTTGATTGGAGGTTTAACGACCACCGTGAGCAACTCAATGGGCTATAAGCAGTCGCCCGTCCCTAATTTAGGGCCACTGGTTCCATGGAAGGGAGGGAGCCAGTGCCGTAAGACAAACACAACATCCATGCCTCACCGAGATTCGAACCCGGACCCCGTTCGGACAAATGATCAGAGGCCATCGCTTAGACCACTGCGCCACCGGGGCAGCCGGCGAGAGACTGTATGAAGCTTGCATTATGCATCGCGATACCGGTACGTCGCCTGGCGTTATAGTTTGGGGCGCGATTGGATATGACACCCGCACCCCTCTAGTACGCATCGCCGGTTCACTCAACAGCCACCGCTACATCTCCGACGTTTTGGAGCCTGTAGTCCTCTCTATATGTCACCCATCGAACACCTCTGGTCGCTGATTGGCAACCGACTGTCCCGGCAAGCATCACCCGCGGCTACGCCTGATGAACTGTGGCGACGTGTGGAAGCAGCCTGGACCGACATACCCCAAGCCCACATCCAAAGCCTCTTTCGTTCGATGCCGCTGCGTGTAGGGTCCGTTATTACCAGCTATGGGGACCACACGAACTATTGATGTCTGGGTGTTCCGCAAGTTGAACTGGCCTGTAAGCTCAATCGTTTCATCTTTGCACCTGTTGTTATGTGTCCAGTGAATCTGGCTTTGGTATCTCGTGTCCTTCTTGGTGTTTCATTTTGGGTGGCCAGCAGTGTAGATGCCGTGCATTTTACTGTTTCCCCATGTAGCCACCCTTCAGATAACTACATTTTCGTCGCCCTGACATCATAGGAAACAATAAAGTATACGCCATCTATATGCCGACAATAATACGTACACTGGGTTACCTTTGCATTAGAAACACCGCCGTTTTACATATTCGGAGCCATAAAGAAGTACCACGTGCTATCAACGTTACGTGCGACTACCATAAATTGTGCACCCCTATAATCCTTACGCAATCAGTAAACGTTTTCAGGCACTGGGCAAACGTGGCGACGTAAGCCCATTTGACCGCTGCCAGATAGTTGGAGCCTGGAGGGCAGGTGCTAGTATTTCCGAAACAGCCGCACTTGTTGGCTGCTCCCGTACTACTTAATGTATTAAGGGTATGCCAGGACTAGATTAACCATGCACAGACATCCAACAGATGGGTTTACATTGGTCAGCCACACGCGGTTGTTCCGAGAGGTAAGCGTCGGGTGTCACGACTGATAACTCAGCAACGACTTGCAACAGTAACTTAGCTAACCCACCAGTACAACAGCGGTGCAGTTCGACCTATTTCCACATGCGCAATGCGCCGTACCTTGCTTCGCCTGGGGTTCCACAGCCGGAGGTACACGAGGGTACCCATGATGATGCTCAGTCACCGTAAACAACGCCTTGCATGGGCCTAGGAACTTCGGCAATGGTCCTTCGACAGATGAAAAAGGTCATCTGGAGTGATTAGTCCCATTTCTTGGGGCACCATGCTGATGACCAGTTTAGCATATGGTGTAAACACCATGAATCTCTATCTCCCGGTTTCACAGTTGGGGTTTAACAGGCCGGTGGAAGTAGTGTTCCGGTCACGGGAGCTTTTTCCTGGCAAGCCTGGTTATCATCTCATAAACACTGAAGGATGGACGCTACAGGGATCTGTTAGCCGACCATCTCCATCCATATCTGCAGGAGGTTTACCCGGAACACAATGCCATCTTTCAACAGGACAAGGCACCGTATACCTACTCAGTGATTGGAGGTACACCACAACGGATTCACCATATTATTGTCTTTGCCCCCAAACTCTCCTGACTGAACAGTTGTGAGATATGCTAGAATGGTGTTGCGAGAACTGCTTATCTTCCCCACGGAGTGAGCATGAACTGACGGAGCTGCTGCACCGGTAATGGGCCACGTTACGCATGGAGGATGTTCGACACCTTGTAGAATCTGTTTGCGAGCCGTGATTACACAGAAATGCGGACCAACGCGTGATTAGGTTGGTGTTCCAAATGCAAAGCTAGCTCAGTGTATATACGCTTTATCTATTTGTGAAAAATTATTTCTTCCAGGAATTTGGTTCCCATTTTTTTTTCAGATCTTGCATATTTTACGTTAGGTCACGAGCACCGTTATACTTCTCCATTCGAGTAAAAGTGGAGTGCGGATCGATTGCGGTAATTATTTTTGGCCGTTTCCTTATGCGTTGTTGTAGTACATTGGTATCTGAAATTTCCGTGCAAGCAATGCTTACTTTGGATAAAGGTGCGGCAATTGTGGTGAAGTTGGGCACCAGCACCACCAGTGTGCTGCCGCACCGAACTGCAGCAACTGCACCGCTGCAAATGCTAAGTTCCGCCTGAAGCTGGACGTCTCGCACTCCAGCTTCAGCAAGACATGCCCTAGTCTTGTTAGGGAACTTGAGCAAAGAAAGAGTCGGGTCAACTATGGTTGACAAATGGAAGTACCCTCGGAGGTACGTAACTCTCAATAATGAGTTTTTCGGTCTAATGACCTAGGTGTTTGATTTGACCCTGGCCCGGGGTCATCACCACAGCTCTGGCCCTAGAGCTGTGAACAATGTAAATATTTTCAATGTGTGTGATTTTTGTTTAGTATCTAAGTTTTGTGAGAGGGGTGCATGAGACCCTCATAGTGAAAATGTTTGTAATTGTGCTGAGTTTTGAAATAAAGGACAGTAGTCCCAAAAAACTCGCGTTGGCGGGCGATCTCCCGGCCACGAGATGAGATATTTTGAAAAAGTTGCTAGCCCCAACTGCCCATAGCACGTCGCACACACGGGTTGTTACAGCGGGGTGTAAGGTACCAGTCCCGTGGGGGAGGCAGATCCCCACAGGTCTCTAGACCGAATCTGTCCGAGTAGAAGACCGTGGTTTCCGGTGACTGACAGGCTGGCTGTCGGAACGCCGTCGAGGGATACTATCTATCCCAAAACTATTCGAGAGAGTTCCGCATTTCCCTGCGAAGTCAGCACTTTGACGGTGCAGGTAGAGTCATCAGCTAGTGTTACTTTGGATAAGGGATCCTATCAATCCCAAACTATTCGAGAGAGTTCCGCATTTCCCTGCCAGGTCTACACTAAGACGGTGCAGGTAAAGTCATCAGCCTAGGTTACTTTGGATATTTTTTATAAAAATGCGAAGTCGCAGAACAGCCTCATCTAAATTGTATGTTAGTTATTCTTCATAGTAGAGTGCTTTATGTGTTTTTTACAATCATTTCAAAGTTAAACGGAAGTGCCTTGGGAATGTTTTGTAATCTGCAATGAATTTTAGCGGGATTCCTTTGTCCTGTTTCCAGCTCTTTAATTTAGAATTTTAAAATTAAGTTTTGACAATTGTGTTGCCATTTCTTTTCGTTATTTTCATTATGCACTGTTTAATCATTTTCCCACTATCCCCCATGCAGCAAAATTTTCTTATTCTGTTAAATGTAAAGACATACTGAAGCTTTTACTTTTTTTCAGCAACGTGTGAGAGCGTAGGAATAAATCCTTTTTAAACAAAATCCTAGAATTTTATCGTAATCTCACTTTTGAAATGGAACAAAGCAAAATGTCATCACAAAATATTTTTTAACTTGACTCTTAGGTCTAGATGAGTAAAATCCCCCCCCCCCCAAAAAAAAAATTCTGACGATTTAAGACTTGTGGAATGTTAGCAAGAGTGAGTAACATTCTGCTTTTCTGAAATGCTTAATTACCTAAGAAAATTAACAAAAAGAAATACTGTATAATAAACGCTTACATTCAGCGCTGCTGTTAAGTGTTAATATAAGGCCCAGTTTTTTCCGTAAAAATCTTCTCAAAAATGGTGTGCATTTATAAAAGGAAACATTGTGGTCTTATTTTCTGAAATGCCTAATTACACTGATACGGAACGAACTTCTTTTTACAGTTAATTTAACGGAGAACAAAAGAAACCGCGAATAACAAAAAAAATATTTATGCTTATCTAACAGATGCCTAAAAATACTTAGTCGCTCCTTAGGTATCCCGCGTCATTGGAAAACATCGATGTTTATTTAAAGCCTTTATGTTTTGTGACGTATATTCTAAATTAACTCTCCTTTTTAGTTTCTTTCCCTATGCAAATCTTGAGTTTATTCTGTTATTCTTCACTCTTAACGTGATATCTTTCTCTCAAACGAATACATTTGGCAACACAATTGAGGTTGAATGAACGTGACGTATGCCTGAGTTTTGATAAGAGCAAGAGATAAAAACGACGACTAATCTATTGCTTGAGAGCGTTGAGTTGTAAACTGATTATTGAAAGGAGCGTTGTGTTAAGAGTTGTGTGGTGTGTGGAGAGTTTAGTGCAATATGCTATGCTACGATGTGTTTGCTACATCCTGAACAAAGCACCTTTTCCGTAAGTTTGACTTCTGTTGTTTACATGTTTCGTCTGGCCGTTAAGGTTTCTTTCATTTAGGAACTATTTTTTAGTATGTTGATGTTTTAAGTTAACGTAGAAGTAAGACAAGACTTCGTCATAGTTTCTTAAGTACCTAACAAAATTTTAACAAATACAGAAGGACGGATTTGTTTCGAATGGATAGTTTCTTGTTTTGCGCAATTAAGAGGGCATATTTTCATTTTGAAAGCGGAAGTAAGGAAGCCGATGAAGTTAATTAGCTTTTATTTAAGTTTCTAGGTGAAAGCCGTCAATAATGACGGGGACAATCAAATATGTAGGGTAATTTTTCAATAACCAGATGTTGTTTTTGTTTGTGATGTCCAAATGTGAAAGTATGTTTCATGAACATTACAGCAATAAATAAAAGTACTACGGCATACAGTTGTTACGTCACACGCTGACATAATTCATAGTTTCTATGCATGGAACACCTACCCGAAAACACGATAACAAAGTATGTCGTCACAAATATTTCTTTCTCACTTGTTGCTATGATGATGAATCTCATAACTTAATCCGGAAAGCAGTTTCCATTCACTGAACATCTGCACGAAAACACGATAAGCCAATCGTGACGTCACAAATATTTCTTTCTCGATTGTTGCTATGGCGATGACCATTTCCACTGCGCCACCAAAGTGGGACAAATGTTCAAACGTTCAGACAAAGGAAATTATACTTTTTATGACTGCAGCGCAATGTAAGTAATGAATGAGAAAAGTTATGTAAGTCCACGTTAGAATAAGTGTTCGAAATGTCCTCTGTGAACAGTTGATTAGGACTTGGCGTCCCCACTCCAAGCTGGCTTTTTGTATAAATTTCGTATTTGATGTTGGCGCTGTTTGGCCAAATATAGCCCTAAAATACACAATAAACGCTGATAGACAATGGCCCAAGAAATGCAATTCTAACTATTCCTCTATTGTACTTGACGATTCACTACAGTGTTAAATTCTTTGCGAGTAGATCTACATTGGTTTCCATAAATTAAGCAAAAAGAAAACAAAAAAAAAAAAAACAAAAATCATAATGACTAAAAAAATACTTGATGAAATGTTATGAAATTTGGTAAAAACCTGTATCATATCGTGGGTTAAAGAAACATTTCGGGAGAAACATTTCTTTCCGGCAAAACCGACCACCAGGTGAAAAATTAGGTGGCAAAATGCAATAGCCCCAGTACTACAATAAGGATTCTTGTCACTCCTGACGGCGATATTTCATGTTGTTGATGATGTTATCTATTAGCTCAGTACGTAGCAGCGAGCATTGTTCGCGCAAAGGTTGTCTAAACACCTCCTGGTCTTGAAGATGGAGGTTGAAGGCAGAAACACGTCTCCCTAGAGCACTCCAGACCTGCTCGATAAGATTAAGGTCTGGAGACGTGACTGGATAATCCATGCAGATAATGGTCTCTTCTTGAAGATATTATTCTACCAGCCTCGCTAGATGGGGATGCACTTTATCGTTTTATAAATGAAATGTATCTCGCATGGCACCTGCATAAGTGTGAACATAGGAGTTCAGGATATCATCACTGTAGCCTCGAGCATTCATGGTTTCTCTTGTAAGCACATAGTGATCTGTGCGTCCACCTAACGAGATGCCACCCCAAACCAGCACGCTACCACCACAATAAGTGTCCGTTTTACGGGTCATAGAGGCATTATAGCGCGCACGTCGTTCACTCCAGATCAGAGGACGTATGGAATTGCTGTGCAAAGCAAATCTGGACTCATCTGTAAAGAGTGCTGACCTCCATTGGTTTTCAGTCCAATGGACGTGAAGTCTTGCCCAATTCAAACGTCCCACCCTTGTGACGGAGGATAAAAGGCACGCAGAGTGCTGGCGGCTTAATATAAAGACCTCCTTGGTGAAGCCTTCTGTTCACAGTGAAAACAGATATCCCCGCTCCTGTAGCCGCAGAAAGGGCATGTCGCAGCTGTGTCAGGTTAGACGTTCCTCCGCGCAGTTAATCGGAGACATCGGTCATCCACGGATGTCGTAGCCCTAAGCCTTCATTCGCTGAACCTTCTGAAAGCTGATTGCGTGTTTTGAAATTGATTTCGCAGTCTGTGGACCACAGGACTCACATCCAGCCATCTTGCAACTCCCACCTGTATTTGGCCTAGCTGTGGCCTTCCGTTTGCTCTCTACGTTAGTTCATCTGTTATATGATGTCTCGCAGCCATTACAAGAAATCTCGAAATCCTTTCTATACAATCCGCAAACGATGCGACATACACTTCTGGAACATTCCCTTTTATGCTGAGGTTCATGTTTTTATTCCATCGTCCCTTATTTGTATACGAAACCCTGACTCCGCATTACGTTTCATGTCATATACCGAAGTTTCGTTCATTTCAAACTTTTTCACTACACGATTGTTTTGTTTTTTTTCCTTAATTTATGGAAACCAGTATAGCTTTAATTCAATAAAATTCTAGCGACACAAATGCATTTCAGCGGTAGACACTTGGAAGTTTTGATGGACATAACCGGAAAATGTCTATCGCTTTTTAACATATAATTTGAAATACTGTATACTACTTAAGTTCGTGTGACCGTAAGAGATTTCTGTGTGGCACGAGAACTCATACCACTTGTGTGCCTGACTCAAGTCTTAAGAGCCATTGTTTCATACCAAAGTCGCAGTAACACACGATCCTTAAATATACACTGAAAACCCAATTTAATGGGTACACGAGCCATCGTCACATAAATGGCTTACTCCAACACATGAGACGGCACATGAGCGCAGTGTGTCTTATAA
Source organism: Macrothele yani (assembly GCA_039090855.1). Taxonomy (NCBI): domain Eukaryota; kingdom Metazoa; phylum Arthropoda; class Arachnida; order Araneae; family Macrothelidae; genus Macrothele; species Macrothele yani. The sequence continues at coordinate 12,911,277 of CM077017.1, read as the reverse complement.
AGCAGGCAGACAATCTCGTCGAGCATGAGTTAGTCTTCGATTGAAGGTCGAAATGGGGTAAAGCGTGGTGCCAACTTACCGTGTCACGGCTTTGAAGTTGGCACCATGTGTGTCTGTTCGCGCGTCTTTCAGATACCTGTCCTTTTGGGCTTTTTCGCACACAACCTAGAAAGGGTTTACCGTAAATGGAGCGACAAGCAAAAAAAGAAAATTCCAGCAATCGGCAATTATGTGGACGAAAACACAAGGTGGATCAGAGGGGTCAAAGTAGACTGGCGATGAGACTGTAGGCTGTTGTAGCCCATTTCACCATGGTCCGATACGTGGTACGTTCGGAAATGACCCTCGGCACTGTATGTGTTTGTGATGACAAATGGAATTCAGTACTAGGGAGAATTTCTTCGAAAACGTCTTTCACAGTCGCAGGCTTGAGTGCAGTGGGATTTTTTGTGACTTATCTCGTGCCTTCGACACTGTTTTTCATAACATCCTTATTTCTGAGCTCGGACACACTGGCATTAGGGGAGTCGCAAGGACTCTTTTGAAAATTATCTTTTTGGGAGGAGGCAATATGTTCAATTTCGAAATGTTCGTTCTGATATTAAAATTGCTTTTTATGGTGTTCCACAGGGTCCGGTACTGGGGCCATTACTATTTTTAATTTATGTTAATGGCATTTTTCATGTTCGTTCCTGTGCGTATACGCTCCTTTTTGTTGATGACAAGAGAATTTTTTTTCCGGTCATGCAGTGTCTGACTGAGTACTAACCACGCCTTACAGGAATATCAGACTTGGTTTCGTTGCAATTTGTTAACTCTTAATATCACAAAAAATAAATGTGTTTTTTTTTCTGGCCAAAAAACTCAAGTTGAAGCTCTACCGGAAGTGATTTTGAATGATATTACCTTGATTTTTCAAGACAGGGTTAAAGTTTTAGGTGTTTTGTTTATTTAAAGTGGGATGCCCATGTTGAAGTAATTTCGCGGGACTTGAGGTCTCGAATAGGAGTTTTATCTAAAGTTTCTAGTCTATTGCCACTAAATATTAAATTAGCACTCTATTATTCTTTTATTTATCCTTACCTGTCTTATTGTCTGCTTGTTAGGAGTAGGACAACTAAATGTAACATTAATAGAATTTCTTCTTTACAAAAAGAAAAACAAATCTTTTTTTCAATCCACTGGAAAATGTGGAAATTCTGTTCAGTCTTTATAAATTATTGATCTTTGGATCTTTGAGAGATTATACAGATATCGACAGATGTTGTTATTGTATGAGCGTGTTTATGCCAACAAACATCTCAATTTAATAAATTTATGTTATCCTGCACATAGTTATCAAACTCGTGGGTATGATAACTTTTTAATTCCATGAGCTCGTGCTAATGAGCTGTATTTTAATATTAATGCTCACTGACTCCGGCTCTGGAACGGGTTGCCGATTCATGTAAAAATCACTTGCCTGTTTTGTATCGCTTAAAAAAAGCACTAAAGGAATATTATGTTAATAGTTAAATTTGATTAATTTCAGTTATATCGTATTGCAATGTTTGTGCCACCCCGGTGGCGCAGTGGTCTAAGCGATGGCTTCTGATTATTCATCCGAGAAGAGTCCGTGTTTGAATCCCGGTGAAGCATGGATGTTGTGTTTGTCTTACGGCACTGGTTCTCTCCTTTCCCTGGAGTCAGTTGCCCTAAACTAGGGACGGGCGACTGCTTATAGCCCATTAAGTAGCTCACGGTGGCCGTTAAACCTCCAATCACGCACACACAAATGTGTGTATATTAGTTGAAAAGTATGTAATTACTTGACTTGACATTTTTTTATTTTTAAGGGCCAGGGGCTAGTCAGGCTATTGACAACCTCAATGAACTATAAGGGGCGATGCGCAAATGTAAACAAACTTCTTTTAGTACGGGCAACTTCCCACGTGTTCCCGTGAAGTCGTATGTAGGAATGGCTGGTTTAACACTCACAATCCTTGAGATAATGCAATTGGTGGACGCTACGAAAAATTCACGATGCATCAAAGCAGAGGAAGGGATTCTTAATGCAGGTCATGTCATTTCATGTGGAATTAAGAAGGAAGATCGGAAAGAAATCCACATAGTTTCACATTGCATTCAATCCCCCGCAATAACGTGGTTGCCTCATTCGATCGACGGTGTTTTAGACAGAAATAATTGTGAAATTTCTGTAAAGTGTTTTGAGTGCTCTTGTTAAACAGGCAGAAGTGGAACTTGTAAGCACTGTGTATCAGTAATGCTTTACTGTAACACGCAATTTTTATTTTTACATTTTGTAAAAATAAAAATAAGTGATATAGTAATACTGACAGGGGTGTAGCAAGATTTAGTGACACCATGAAAAAGTCACATTTTGGTGTCCCCTTCACCCGCCGCACCACTAGTAGGTATACTGGCAGATTAGAGTTTTGTTTTTTCCGCCTGTAAATCAGACAAAACAATTAGATCTGTTAAAGTAAAAGTGACTGTTGACAGAACATTGCAAATTTTGTTCCTTAAAAATGGAGTTTAAATTTCTATGGATAACAGCAATTACTTGTTTTCAAGAGCATGCAGAAATACGAAATTTTAAAGTATTTACTATGCAATAAAAACATGTCTTGTTTATTATTAATTCAAACACGTTACTAGGTTAGTAGCATTTCACTCGAAGGATTTCAAATGCAAGGCACAAACGTTTAGGTAAATGTGTAGATTAGCGTCCTAAATTATTTCGTCGGAAAAATGTTAGTATTTGGAAAACATGCGGCTACAGATTTTACGTTATGGAAATTAATGGCAAATGATGCAGAAATTTCATGTTTTAAATGTCTTTTAAAGATTTTTATCGTAATATTTACCTGTAAGTGCGATGCTGTGAAGAGACTCTGCGGTAGGCCAAACGCATCGCTACCGCGACGAAGTCAAGCTTTGTTCCGTTGAAAGGAAAATTCGCTGCGGTTATACTCGCTGCTTTATACTTTTACGCACGGATGACTACAAGTGCAGCCGCGTACGTTCTTGCCAAGAGAACGAAGCATCATGTACTCATACGCTACAAAATATAGTTCGTTCATGTTTTGTCATTGTTTTTAAAGCAGATGTTGAGAAATGTTTCGTTCTTTCACACATGATTCCAAATACAAAGTACGAATGTGCCTTTCTATGTTGTGCAGGAAACTGGGAAAGTATAACTTTCGGTTCTGCTTTGAACGGCTTCCATTCGTAGGTGATTTGCTGTGCCACTGTACTTTTGGTTCTCCTGTTAATACATTCTTCGCAGGTCAGCTTCTATCTCACTGATACGTATCTTGCAAATCAAAGAGGTTTTTTTCGGGTTTTTTTTGCCAACAACGTACAGCATATAACAAAATAAAGGGTGGATAATCTGGACCTATTTTCTGTAGCTTATCACTACAATATGTATCGCTCTCCTGCCAACAACGTAACCGCTTTCTCTTACACTCTTCCGCCCGTCATTTAGGTACAGCACGAATCCTCCCTTTTAACGGAGCGAAGCTTGACATCGTCGCGGTAGCGATGCGTTAGGCCTACCGCAGCGTGTCTTCACAGCATCGCACTTACAGAAAAATATTATGATAAAAATATTTAAAACACATTTAAAATATCAAATTTCTGCACTATTTGCCATTATTTTCCCTACCCTAAAATCTTTACGTCTTTTCCCAGGCACTAACATTTTTCGGACGAAATAATTTAGAACGCTAATCTACACATTTACCAACGTTTATACTAACTTGTGAAAAACATAGCTGGAACCTTGGGAACAAAACTGCGAGACGCAAAAATATGAATTGTACTTCTTCACGGAATTCTCCATTATACTACTCTCTAATTCCAGAATGTATGCAAAAATACCCCAAAACAAGCAACCCAAACTTAAGCCACGATCTAACAACAGCTAAGAATGTTATCCATACTATAGTAATTTTTCCTTTCGCCGCTAGAGGGAGAGCGGACCGCTGAGAATGCCAATCATTAGCCTTTTCTCCTGGTTCCCTGTTATGTTGCAATGGAGTTAACTGCATGTAACATGGCGAATAAATAAATAAATAGCAATTGTGCATGCACAAAGTTTGAACTTGAGAAGCAAGGTTTCCTTTAAAGCCTCAACAGATCACTGAATACACAAAACCACACACTGAATACACAAAACCACAATGACGCCTCAGCAACACATTGGCGGCCTGTATCATTACACAAACGTGAATATAGCAGCAAGTGGGATCACTTATCGTTGGGAAGATATCCGACTTGTCTAAAAAAATTAAGACATTACTGGTACAATAGGCTAACAAACAACGTAGCAGAACATGCATTAATGGTAGAAATAGATGAGTGACAGCGTCCTCTATTTGTCTCAGAGGTTGTGTTAACTCACTGTTATCCCTAGATGTTAATTGGAATACGCTACCATCTGTTCAATCTCTGAATATGGGTTCCCCGTGACTAAAAAAGAAAAGAGATTTTACAAAATGTAGGTTAGTCCTCTTAAGGTCTTAAAATTTTCCCGATGTCCGAAACAATGTCAGCAGGAATTCTATAAAGTCGTCCTTCTAGCATCAACCTGTATAACGAAGTAAATTTCTGCGTCATTTCTGTCCACGCCAGGATTCGAACCCGAATTCCCTCATTCCGGAATAAGTCACTCTACCAATTGAGCTACGCGGACGTTTGTTCTGATTACTATCTGCCTTTTTATGTCGTGTGAGTCCTGCTGGCAGGAACGTCACATCTCCCCCCGAAAGAGGGCCGGGGGCATGGCCCACGGGTCAGCCGTGACCATGAATCGTTGCAGGCAGCCATCCTCTGTAGAACGTGCACTTGAGAACTACCAGTCAATCTGGTGTGTGGAATGCAACGTCACACACATTTATTTTTCGAAGCGCTGGAGAAGGGATTCTCTGATTTTTTCTATCTCGCGGTGTGGAAATAACATCACACCATTGCGAGATTTTGAACTGTCGGGTCATCCGGATAGTTCGGGCGCCATTATAACGAAGTAAATATCTCCGTCATTTCTGTCCACGCCAGGATTCGAACCCGGATCCCCTCATTCCGGAATAAGTCACTCTACCAATTGAGCTACGCGGACGTTTGTTCTGACTACTATCTGCCTTTTTATGTCGTGTGCGTCCTGCTGGCAAGAACGTCACACCTGTTGCTGTATGATGTATGTCTTACGGTGTAAATTACAGTACACTGAAGAGCAATAGAATTAGAGACAGCTGGCGTTATGCAAAAGTGGCACTGTGGGCGGCCCTTTAAACGGAAACGACATGACGTATGCAGAGATCTGACAATATAAAGAGTGATGCGACGGGAATCAGTAAGAGTCGGACGCAGTATGGGTAAGACTAAGGATCTAAGCGCATTTGATCGTGGGCAAATTGTCGGAGTCCGACGAATGGGTCACTCCATCTCGGAAGTCGTGCAAGCACTGGGATTTTCATGAGCCACTCTGTTACGGGTGCACCGTGAGTACATCGAATCCAGTAAAACCATCCCTGCAAGGGCCAACTGCCGTGGACAACCGCGTGTGTGGATGAGCGGGGTCATCGTCGACTAGCTCGCATTGTAACAGCGGATAGACGGGCCACAGCGCAAGCAATCACTCGGCAATTTAACGCTGGTGCACAAAATCTGTAACCAGCCACACCATTCAGAACCATCTCCTCGCTATGGGGTACAGAAGCCATCGTCCCACGAGGGTACCGCTGCTAACTGCACATCACAGGGTGCAAATATTAGCAGGGGCGCGGAAACATCGCCACTGGACCCTAGACATGTGGAAAAATGTTGCCTGGACTGATGAGTCGAGATTCACGTTGGTACATGTGGATGGCAGGATACGAGTACGGCGCAAACCACATAAAGGGATGGATCCTTCTTGCCAGCAGGGTACTCTTCAAGCTGGTGGGGGTGGCATTCTCGTCTGGGGACTGTTTACGTGGACTGAAGTGGGACCCCTGGTACGTGTGACATCGTCCCTCACAGGTCAACGTTACCGGGATATCCTGGACGACCATTTGCTCCCGTTTGTGCGTCTTCAACATCCCACTGGGGACCGCATCCTGCAACAAGACAATGCACCGTGCCATCGCTCCCGAATTGCATCCGAATGGTTGAATGAACATTCCACCGACGTGACTTCGCTTCCTTGGCCAGCTAGGTTACCTGACCTTAATCCTATCGAGCACATCTTGGATGCCATCGAGAGAGATGTTCGAGGCTCTGACCCCCTCCATCAAATCTTCGTGAACTGTGGGAGCTTATTCAGGTGTTGTGGATCCGTATGGCTTCCCAACGCTTCCGGTGTCTTGTCAAGTCCATGCCGAGACGAATCGCCGCCGTCATCAGGGCGAAAGGTGGTGCTACACGTTACTAGACAGGTATCTCTAATTCAATTGCTCTTCAGTGTATAGAATTGCAATATGTCTTACTGTGTGAATCAAACTTCGTCAGGCTTCCCACAATCTTTTTAAATCCTTCAAAAGTCCTTAATAAGTGCTGAATGTTTCTAGGGTGCTTAAGGTTGTTCCACTTAAAATCTCTGCCTTATGTGTCCAATGGTAAAACGTGTTTACATAATTTCTTTGCAATTAATCTATTCCCAAGGATGAAACTTTGCACGTCGATAAAACTGAATTTAAGTTATAGCATGGGGATACCTTATGCTTGCTAAAACATAACCCTAATTAAGCAATCAAACATTTGTTTCACTACTGACGTAACCAATGCACAGGTCGCGCCATCTATTAACAGGTCTGAACATTACTCAAAGGAAAATGATTAAGTTTTAATATAATTGTGGTTATGGTTTGGCCAGTAGTAAGTATCCCATACTATAACTTAAAGTTAGTTTTATCGTTGTGCAAATTTTCATCGTTGGGAATACATTAATTGCGAAAAAAATATGTAAAGAAGTTTTGCCATTGGAAACATAAGGGAGAGATTTTAGGTGGAACCACCTTTAAAAATTCTTATTTTTTTGCCAGAAAGTCTCTAAAGTACTTGAAAAGTACTTATTTTTTCCCTTACTGCCTGTGTGAAAACAGAAGTTACAATGCAGTGTATGCAACTTCTGCTGTTGGTTGGCTATGTTGATGATGACGCCGTGTGATGTCGCCAGAAAGCCCGTGGGAGTGCACGGGGCAGGAGAAGCTCTCGTCAGTGACTCATGGTGAACTTGACTTGGTAATTTTGATTTTTTTATGATTGAAGGTTTGACGACTACCGTGAGCAACTCAATGGGCTATAAGCGGTCGCCTGTCTCTAATTTAGGGCCACTGGTTCTAGAGAAGGGAGAGCGCTAGCGCCGTAAGACAAACACAAGATCCATGCCTCACCGGGATTCGAACCCAGACTCTTCTCGGACGAATGGTCAAAAGCTAGCTCCTAGACCACTGCGCCACCGGGATGGCACTTTGGTTTTACAAATTAAACTATGAAACAACTATATGCAATATCCAAATCTAAATCTTGTAACTTCAGTTTTATGATTTATATTCTTTTTGTTGCATATGTGAGTGTTCTCTCACATGAAAACTGATTTGGACAGCAGAACTGTCTCTTAAATTGGATAAAGTCTGATTCATTACATCCACAAACTTGAATTATATGCAACAATATTGCAAGCTTCATCAACAGACTTTAGTTTGTATAATTAAGTCATGTGTAAAAGTATATTTGCATATATGTTTTTTCGCGTGTGCTATGTGTAAGTTTCTTATAAAAAAATTGTAGGGTTTTTAAAAGTTCTCAAAAAGTACTTATATTTTTTGGAAGAAAATGAGTGGGAACCCTGTTCCTGGATGGTGTACTTCAAGATTAGGGATGGAAGACTACTTCTTTCTTTAACTTACATGCAAAACATTTCACACCAGAAACATTATCCGGCAAAAATATAATTTTTCAAGTTGGACTGTTGGAAGCAGAGATATCGACAAAAATAAAATATTCATCTACGCCCCTGGCGGAAAAACTATACACTGTTTTAGGCAGAAAGCATTCTCGAAAGGATTTTCTGTGGAGAGCGGTATCTGAATACAAAATAAATTTTTAAATCGAATTTTCAGAAACAGATATTGCTGCAAATACGTCTAGAATAGAAATATATAGTGGCCACATTGTTCTTTACCAAAAATTAGAAATTATATGCAGAACATTTTCCACCAGAACCGCTACCCGATGCATAAAGAATTTTTCAAAGACTTTTTGAAGTAGAGATTATCAAAGAAATTGCCCTTTAACTTTATATGCTTTGCAGTGAAAAAATTATGCACTACTTGAAAAAGAAACTGTACCCCAAATAGTCTTCGTTATAAAACGTATCGAATGGAAGAAAGATTTTTTTTTACAAATTGATATTTAGAAGCAATTATGTGGAATAAAATGCATTTTGAATTCGACAGCATCTACGCTTAGCCCTCTAGCGGCGAAGTGATGCATCTTAAACATATTAGTTAAACTTCAACAAATGTATGTATGACGCCCTTTCTAGCCCACTCCTGCAACGAAGAATGCTGTGCATTGCCGCAATCAGTTTCTAAGAAAATTCTGGTCTTGTTTGATATGCAACATGAACAGCTTACCATTTGAAAAATTTGACCTTGATCCAATATGGTGGATTTCAACATGGCGGCCATCTTCCGGAAATAGCCGAAAGGTTAGTCCTCCTCACCGATTCTTTGCTGGGATATTCAGATATATCATTTTCCCTCCCGTTTCTGAAATACAAGGGTGTCCTGCGATTTTTGACTCACCCTGTATTTAATAGTATTGGTTTTGTATACCTAATAAAGTAATTTTAGTAATTAAAGTGGCACTGAACTATCCCAGAAAGACATAACTGGACTTGTGTTTCAGCTATTTGTGTTTTGTGAAGAACTTAAAGTGACATAAAATAGTTTCCTTAGCACCTGAGATACTAACTGGAGCACAAAATCAACTTATTGATCAAGGTAAGCAGCAAATAGCATTACTTTTAGCATAAGAAGTTTTACAAAAATTACAGAAATATGCTTTAAAAAGTTAGAAATAGAAAATTAAAGATTACTAATTAGAAATGAAAATAGAAAATTAAGATAATTCTGAACAGAAATGCATTGCAATGCGTATGGGTTGATACATGTAATCCTTTGGCTTTGTTTCTCCAACATATAAAGAGAGAATGGACACTTATGAAGCTTACCATGTTTATCATTTATGCAACAGTAAGCAGTAATATTTTGACATGGATTTTGCAGTCTAATATTTACAAATGACTATGAACAAATGAAATTAGATTTAAAAGTATTAAAAATGGACCTCTCTCTTTAGCCTTTTGAACTGACTAAAAGGTCAAAGGGATACACTGGGAAAATGAGAACAGCAGGGCAATAGTAGAGTAGTAGGGATGCTTGAGAGGAGGGTGGAGAAAAAGGGGATAGGAAACAATTTTACTAATACTAATTTCTACTAATACCTTTGGATGTTATGTGCCATGCTTTCAGGTGTAACTCTGACTTGCCTACATTGGTATACGGAGATCAAGGCCTTGTCTGGACTATTGTGGCCTTTTCCCAGATCTCCCTTGCTGTTACAATTACTTACGCTGTTGTTCTATTACATTGTATTTTTGGTTTAAATGTAACAGCTAAATAAACTGAATTGAATTGATAATTAAATTCCTAAATTAGGAATCTCTCTTTCACAAAGAAATAGGAGCAATAGGAATAAAATGGTGAAAGACAAAGAAATAAATAGCCAAATTTAGTGATCTGGAGAGATTTTGAGTTGTACAATTTCTGTTCAGTGCATGTTTCTTAGGAAAAAATTCATTACAAAAATATTTTAAGCCAAGCGTTCTTAACCATAACATACATACATGGACTTTTAGTCCAGCATTGGTGCTGTGAACGTTTCATGTCATGCGGCAGTTTTTATGTCAGTAAAATGTCAGCGGAATTCACCGCCCGTTTTAGAGGATGGTTGATTTTATCGATAGCCAGTGTATTTTAAAGGGGTTTAACGGCCACTATAACGTCATTCAGCAGTAGCAGCTCCTCATCTGCTTCTTTACTGATGTATTATGCCTTTACGGAGCAGAAGCAGGATAATAAGAGGAAAAATAATTCATGAATTCTTATTTTCGCGGGAGAAAAGAATTACTTAGGTATTTTCTTTCGTAACTTGGCTTTACAGCGAGAAAGCGCACACCTCTGTTTTTGTCTGTTCCACTACTTCTAAGCACATTAGCATTCTGCATTACGTATTCAGGTTGCGTGGCATTTTTCTTTTGCTATTATTCAAGAGAAAGTCTTATTTTAACATTTCGAAATATTCGCTTCATCGCACGTCATATCGGCGCGTCTTTGTTTTACGACAGATTACCGGACGACTTTTTACTGGAGAAGGACAGAACGGCAGCGGATGTTTCATTCCCGGAATGAATAAATATCATATCACAGTATATGAATACGTATCATGTATCATAAATAAATATCATAGAAATGTTTCCCCAGTAAAATGGCTTGGCGATATATTCATGGCTTAAATGCGAAGAAGATACAATGCTTTCTTTCAGGCGTATGAGATTTTCGTAGGAGAACAAATACACTGTCACATTATCACCTCTAGAACCCTTGATTAGGTAACCGACTCGCATAAAACAAATAACGCTATATTTTTTCCCAATACCAAATACTGATTCCTAAGTTCCGAAGAAACATAGCAGCGAGTTTGCATTATTTGAAAAGAAGGCATATATTGAGGATCCAAACTCATTTTGTCTAGAAAGTCTATGAAATTTTAGCTCAATCGTTTTCATGTCTGTTGTTTTTATCTCTTTAATGCGATGATATAGGTGCATAATCATGTGACTTACGTTTTACTAAAGGAAATGAAACGTCAGTTGGGTTTTGGGGCTGTTCGGAGACTTTAGTTAAGTTAGCCAACATTTTCCCTCTCAGGGCATCAAAGTTAAATAATTATTAGATTGATACTTCAACTATTTAAGGAGTTACGAGGGCTGATCAAAAAGTTATACTGCTCAATAAAAAAAATTATAAAGATATATACTCAGGGGATGCATGTTGGTTTAAAGGTACAATATTTATTCATTTTTCGATATAGTCAACTAAGGACTGTGAACATTTATCGGAACGTGTGATTAACTTTTCCATATCTGTAGAGAAAACGTCTCCTTTAGTTTGGTGCAATCAGTTAAGGACCGCAGTTTTCACAGCCTCATCGGTTTGAAATCGTTCTCTATTAATTTTACCGAACAAAAGGTAGTCGCACGAGGATAAGTCGGGGACGTTAGGTGGACGTTGCCACATCTCCCACTTGAATGACTGCAGAAATTCCTTTGTTTTCATGTCATGCAGCAGAATGACACCTTCGCTCAACTTACCCCGGCGTCTGTCCTTAATTGGCTTTTGCAAATTTCATAGCGTTTGGAAATATGAGTCAGCATTGACAGTTGTCCCTTTTAGCAGAAATTCTGTGTAAACAACACCTTCACAGTCAAAGACCTTTCCCGCAGACGATTGGACTTTGCACTTCTTCCTTGTTGGAGAGGTGACATGTTTCCATTCCATGGACGATCGTTATGTTTTAGGGGTGAAATGGTGAAACCACGTTTCATCACCGGTGAGGATTCGACGCAAAAAATTGTGACCCTCAGCAGAATACCGTTGCAGAAGATCCAAGCACGACAGGAAACTTTGGTTTCTGTGCTGGTCGGTGAGTAAACGTAGCACCCATCTCGCAAACAATCGTTAACCTCAGCAGAATACCGTTGCAGAAGAGCCAAAGACGACAAGAAACGTTAGTTTCTGTGCTGGTCGGGGAGTTAACGTGGCCCCCACCTCGCACACACTTGTGACCCTCAGCAGAATACCGTTGCAGAACAGCCAAAGACGACAGCAAACGTTGGTTTCTGTGCTGGTCGGTGAGTAAACGTGGCACCCATATCGCACACAACTGTGACCCTCAGCAGAATACCGTTGCAGAAGAGCCAAAGACGACAGCAAACGTTGGTGTCTCTGCTGGTCGGTGAGTAAACATGGCCCCCATCTCGCACACAATTGTGACCCTTAGCAGAATATCGTTGCAGAAGGGCCAAAGACGACAGGAAACGTTTGTTTCTGTGCTGGTCGGTGAGTAAACGTGGCACCCATCTCGCACACAGTTGTGACCCTCAGTAGAATACCGCTACAGAAGAGCCAAAGACGACAGGAAACGTTGGTTTCTGTGCTGGTCGGTGAGTAAACGTGGCACCCATCTCGCACACAGTTGTGACCCTCAGTAGAATACCGCTACAGAAGGGCCAAAGACGACAGGAAACGTTTGTTTCTGTGCTGGTCGGTGAGTAAACGTGGCACCCATCTCGCACACAGTTGTGACCCTCAGTAGAATACCGCTACAGAAGAGCCAAAGACGACAGGAAACGTTGGTTTCTGTGCTGGTCGGTGAGTAAACGTGGCACCCATCTCGCACACAATTGTGACCCTCAGCAGAATACCGTTACAGAAGAGCCAAAGAAGACAGGAAACGTTGGTGTCTGTGCTGGTCGGTGAGTAAACGTGGCACCCATCTCGCACACTATTTCCGAGATCCCAGCTGCTCGTGAATGATGTCCCGTACGAAATATCTAACGTACTGGCAATTTCCTTGATTTTGATACGCCTATTATCCTGTATCATGTCGTCAACGGCAGCAACATGCTCCGGAGTGCTGGATATTGATGGTCTGCCTTCGCGATATTCGTCCGTCAAATTTGTGCGACCCTTTTCAAATTGCTGGCCCCACTTTACATTGGCTGGGTGAGACACGGCATTTTCCCCGTATACAGCACAGATTTCACGATGGATGTTAGTACAATTTAGGCACTTAGCCCACAAAAACCTATTGAATGGTTCCTCGCACTTCGAATTTGGAGAAAGAATCCAGTTGACGCGCCATTACGAATTAGCACCTGCACACACCTTACACAGTTACTGAACTAAAACACCTCCCGTTGGCATCCCTGAAGTACTGTTTACTTCTCTCCCAAGCAGTTCAAAACGTACTTTATTCCCAAAGAACACTATACAGAAATCAATAAACACTATATAAAAACATTAACAACAAATATTTGCAAAATATGTACAATGTTGCTAAAAGCAGTTGTGCAGCATTACGCGATAGCTGCATGTCGTCTACCCCAATGGGGAGAGACGTAGCTAAACAGGGTCAAAGATGCAAAAACGAGTTCTAGACTAGGGAAAACAATTCAATGATCAATATGCGGCAACTGATCAATATATCGAAAAGAAAAAAATACTTACAAAATATGTACAATGTGCAGGACAGCTAAACAGCAGAGACGACACCTTTGAGAACGGCAGGGAGGCTGGACCCAGAAAGCAGTATGTAGAGCACATCAAGTAAAACGTCAATGCAGAGTGAAGTAGGAAAATAATTGACAAGATATGTACAATGTAAAAACACAGTCAGGAAACACATCACCCTAGTGAGCGTCACACAATCAGTGAAGTTATCCAAGCAGTTCGCACTTTGCGTTGCGAAGTCCTTGAGAGGGACAGTATGACGAGTTAAACAGGCACAAAAGTCGATCAGTTCATCAGAAAAGAGTTAATACAAGACGACGGAATAATCGCAGATCTCGAACCATGTTTTATGAGGAGACCAGTCGCTGAAAAAGTCTCTAATCGTATCAGAACGGCGGGCAGCGTCATACTCGATTTGCAGGAGGGCAGCCAAGGAACGACAAAAATAACTGCACAAAAATGCACGGGCTGTAGCATAGCGGCGCAGGGAGTGCGACTCAATACTCCGCTGGTAGAGAATGTAGATGTTGTACTTCGCTTGCAAGATAATACTGTACATGCACAAACAGTATTCTGCGGACGAGAATGGGGATGATGGGAATGAAGAAACCGAAAATGAAACGTGGTGTGATGCGAGGGGCAGGCTAGATTGAGGAGAGCAAACATCTTTGAAAACAGAGGTTGGAGAACAAGGCAAGTAGTACACGAATGCTGAACATGTCCAATGGTCCCGCAATAGTAACAATCGGGAGATGGTGCGTGACGAAACCTATGAATCGTTCATGGGGTAATAAGTCGCTGGTGAAGAAACAGCCAATGGATATCACGTGTTTTGGGGGAAGCATAGGATGTAAGACCATCACTCCACGTGCTAAAGACAGCAGAGGAGGGAACAGTCTCAATATGGATCGGTTCTTCGTCGTGATAGAATAAGGAGCACTTGTAACATCATTGATATTACCGGAGAACGGAAGTAAGGTCGAGGCGGAGGCACAAGGGATGAGGATTGTGGTGGACACCAAATGTGGATACAGGCGGAGAAGAGATGCTTGCAGAAGTCGATGCTGCTCCCGCTGCTGAGGTGTGTTGGAAGTGCCGGTGAAATTTCCTCGTACGACTTCCATGAGGAGTCCGGATGAAAAAGTTGTCAAACGGAAACAACACCTCTTGCGAACCAATCAGAAAAGTCGAAGTAATCACCAGTGAGAGATACGGTAGTGGAATTATAGAAAAGTGCTTCTGCGAGCAGGTCATTAGTATTTGTGGGAGGGAGGTGGGCAGGAGCGAGGGAAGACCAGAAGGTAAGGATGGATTTGTAAGTTGCGGGTATTTCTAAGGAAATAAGAGGGTAACGATCCATGCACAGAAACAGAAGAACAGAAAAGTGATGACTGAAGGGAAAGAATAAAGAGTTTAAGGCAGTAAGAGAAGCAGTCGTGGAAGAAGAAAGTTCACGGAGGAAGGAAATGAAAAGAAACGCGGTGTGCTTCCGTTCTACATCAGGCAAGTGCAGGCTCCCATAAAAAACAGGGTCCTGTGCGATCTAATAAATCGTATTCCAAATAAAACAAACGAAAATGCACTGAATATGAAGAAGATGCGTGGAAGGTGGAACAGACGCAATCCACGCATGCAAAAGCCGTGGCTGGAGAAGTGTGTTGAGGACAGTAGCACGACAAAGAAAAGAGAGATTTTCCTTGAGACTATGTAGCGGAAGCAGACGTTGTTGAAGTTGATAAAGTACGTTTGGCCAGGTTTTATGCGCAACAGTAAGAGGCTTACCAACGAAGACGCCGAGCAGTTTGACAGAATCGGATGACCATTGTGCTCCCCACGGACGATCAGTACGTCCGACCCAGGAACTTGCCCAAGGGCCGGAACACTTGTGCATGTTCACGGACGATCCAGATGCATTGGCATAAATTTGATACATATCACTGAGGACTGCGAAGGTTGAATTTGAACGTACAAATACCATGAGGTCATCTGCGTAGGCGGAGAGATGAATACAGTGATGACGTGTTCGAGCAACTTGCGGAGGGAGAGAAGAATGTAGCCGTTTACGTAACTGGATGAGAAACGGTTCAAAAGTAAGAGCAAAGGGCTGGTCAGACAGGGGGCAACCCTTCCTGACCCCTCTCTCCAAAGGAAGAGCAGCAGTAAGAAAGGTAAAGGTGCGGACTCGAAAAAAGAGTGGAGATAGAGATTGGAGATAACGGAAATGAACACTAGAGGAAAACCAAAGGCATGCAACGTGAAGGACAGATAAGAATGAGAAACGGAATCGAAGGCCTGACGTTAATCCAGGTTAAAAATCGCAAGTGGTTCAACGATAACGGAAGCAAGAAAGTGAAGGTTTCGTATGGCAGTAATATTAGTAGCGATATATCTAGAAGGCACAGTATATGACTGATCAGAATGCATAAGGAGCTGAAGAAGAGAATTGAGGCGCGCAGAAAGAATGTTAGCGAACATTTTATAGTCAGAATTTAGGACAGAAATAGGACGCCAGTTAGCAAGAAATCGAAGATCGCCAGGTTTGGAAATAAGTCGAATGGATGCAAAGGAGAAATCCAAAACGGAGGAAGAAGGCGAATAAGTAAGGAGACCATTATACGCTGCAGTAAGAAAGGGAAGTCACAACGGAAGAAAGACCGTATAGAAGGGAACTGGAAGACCATCTGAGCCAGGCGCGCTACGAGAATTAAGTGAAAAAAGAGAAGAACGAATATCCTCGGGTAAAATGGGGGAAACTAAAGCAGAACAAAACGATGCTGGAACTTGAAGTAAATTTTGGTGCAACATAGACGAGTTGGCTGGGGACGTAGGAGAATACTGAAAACGTTCTTTTTAGTAGGAAAAGACTTCAGAGCAGATTTGACGTTGATCATCTGTGGAGGTACCATCAGGAAGGAGGAGTTGAGAAATAGTATAAGCTTTGACTCTTAGAGCTTCAATATGACGAATGGTATCAAGAGGGTTATGGGCAAAATGTAAAACACGAAACTTTAGACGTGATAAAGCAGCTTCAGCAATGGTACGAAGTTTGGCATTGAACTGCTCTTGAAAGATGAAATACGAAGCAGATCTGAGATCAGCTGCTGCGAGCTGACTTTTCAAATTCTGAATCTCCATGGATTGAAGTGTATGTAAAGTAAATGAATGAGGCTTAGCGAGGGAAATAATATGAATTTTTGTGGTGAGTCACAGAGCAAGCGGATCAGACGAGACGGAGAGAAGGGGAAGTGCACGAGAAAGAAGAGATCGTACTGCAGACTGAAATTCAGCGTCGTATAAACACTGATCGGAAAGAGTCAATGTGCGAGGAAAAGGAAGAGAGGAGGAACACATAAGAATAGAAAAGCTAACCGGACGATGATCAGATTCAACTCCTGGAGCAATAACAGAAGTCAAAAAGCGGGCACGAAGAAAAGAAGAAACATAAAACCGGTTATAACGTGAAGCTGAAACGGAAGAATGAATCTGTAAGAAAAAACGAAAAATCAGTAGTGGTCGGGTGCATATCTCTGTGAACATCCACAAAATCATAATCATCGACTAGTTGTTTCAGCCTGGACACGACCGAAGGACGAGGGTTGTGCGGAGGATCAGAATCAAGGCATGGAGAAAGCGTACAATTAAAATCACCGTCAATAAGAATGACTTCAGAAGGTGGAATAGATTGAATCACGGAAGAAACATCGTCAAAAGAAGAAATAACTGTAGCATAGTGAGGAACATGAACAGTTAATAAATGAAAGCGATCATTATTGAAACGGAAAGTGAGGTACTGAAAATTGCCCTGCAAGCTCTGACTCATCCGGGGCAGATATAAGAAATAAAGCTGTGATGAAATCCGATGGAAGTTCCGGATCCAATATGGGTCCTGTAATTATGAAAAAACGTGTAAAGCCACTGACGCCAGTGAGTGAAATCGGTTGTTGGGGCACAGTTCATCTTTTGAAGAAACAGGAGATGAGCATGTAATGTTCGGATATCTTCAAATATTAAGGAGTTCGCTGAAGAGGAAGCCATCCCTCTGCAGTTATACGTCACACATTTAATAATTCACGTCATGGGGGGATTGGAGGTAATTCTAGGTAAGGTTGTTCAGTTCTTGTACAATCTCTTCAATACGGCGGCGATAATGATGCACGTCTGAGGGTCGGATACCGATGCGGAAAACTCTGCAAGCAATGAGAGCTGTAGTATCATTTCTGGAAGGCGAGAGAGGTTCGATTGGATGCATGCTAGATTACGGAGTGGAACTTTGGACTCCGTGGTAGAGAGAATAGACAATTCATGATATCATAACGGTAACAGTGGCACGATACTCTAAAGCAATAAGCTTTCCAATTCCTGTTGCTTAGTAGGAAGGGGATCATCAAGACTGGTACGTGATGAAGAAACTTGAAAAGCCTCGGGACCGGCGGGAGAGTCAACTTCCATATCAGCCAGTACTGAAAATTGGTTTGAGAGAGGAACATCGGTTGCAGGTTCAATATTCAAATCCGTTTGCTTTGAATATTGAACCTGCACTAATTGCTAAAGTCATTTTTGTTGTTTATTTAAGGTATTCTGAAGTTTTATTCAATGTGTTAATTAGCGTGTTGTGTAAGATAAAGCAACAATGTCTACAAAAATGTGTGCCTACTTCAGCAGATGAAGTAAACGATGGGGTTGTCTACTATAAATTCATTTCCATTGTTCTAGTGCTTAGAATTCTTGGACCGGTAAGTCAAAGTTTTTAAATGAGAAGTTAAGTTTACGTATGTAAGTTAGTTAAAATATCCCGTTTGGTTCAGGGTTTAACGATTACCGTAAGCATAAACAGTCTCAATTTGGGGCAACTGGCTACAGTGAAGGATCAGAGACAGCGCCAAAATACAAACACATCACTCATTCATCATCCGGGACTCGAACTCGGGCCCACCTCGCCACGAATACGCACAAGCCAGCGCCTCAGATCACTCGGCCACCGAGGCGACTTACTCACGTTTATTTACAAATATATAAGTGAAATCAAAGACGCCTTTATTTTCACTTCAACGGACGTTTTACTTGTTACACAGGAGTTTTGTTTAAAAATACATGAGAATAACGTTCTGTCATAACGCTAAAATTTTATGGAGATCAGGAAAGATGTTAAATCATTTCGTGTATCACATTTTTACAAATATATCTGAATTCTTTGGCTTAGAATAATTTTTATATGCTGCCTAACTTTTCAACAGTACAATTTCCCAGAAGAGCGCCCATCTGCAGAAAGAAGTTTTCAGTTTCTCAGATTTTCAGCGAGACATATTCCTATTTTTCGAACTATTGCATCCCTGCTATTTTGCCAGAAGCAAACACATACTGACACTCCAGGATGCAAGGGTCATTACGGTTGTTGAAGACATTAAAGTTTCTTAGTTTGTTACACGCATACTCAAAAGAAAAAACAAACAGCACATCCACCATAGTTTCAGAAAATTTACATTTCTGAGGAACTTAATCTTATTAACAATAACCATTTCCAAGTGAAAATTTGTTTACTTTGTTTGCTCTGTCTGTAAATTAGTTTAAACATTTGAAGGTAATTTTATTCCATGTGCATTTCAAAATTTTGCAGACTGTTTGTACTCATAAATGATGCTTCTAAATGATGTGCGTTAGCATATTGCGAGAGATAGAGAGCGGGTGAGAGGGAATAAAGAGAAATATTTTTGTGTAAAACAGACGCAATTTAATTCCTTAAGCTCCCCAAGTGAAGGCCGTTTAATTTGTTTGGGCCTGTTAATCTTTCTTCCAGACGTTGTTAAGATTAGTGTCTAATTAAACCACGTTTTTTTACATAAGGAAACGTTTTGCTTGCTAGTCTGAAAGTTCTTTTAAATTTAAGTTTTCGTTGAATCGAGAAAGGAACGAGAGGCAGTTTTTGGCTGACTCTTTTGCAGATTAACAGTGGAAAAGTTTCTCCTTATCTGCACTGAGATTCTTCTTCTCCCCTCACAAGTGAAATTAATTGCACAAAGTCTCCCGGCGCTATTCCTGAGAAACGCAATTACCCGAGGAAAGAGTTAACAAGCAGTGAAGAATCTTAAGAAGAAAAATCATGGAGAATTATATTAACACTTCAGATACTTAATAACAATTAGGAAGTAAAAGTGTGCTGTTGACGAGACAAAGAAACGCGGTGAAAAAAACAATCCCTGTCCTCAGCTTATGCAAAGCAAAACAGGTTTCGTTGGTGTGTAAGCAAAATACCATATCAAAACATTTTCCTTTGGAATGCATCACTGGAAGCAAGATTAAAGCTTGCATAACGAATGCACTGTGTACTTTAATAATCTCATCATAACACATGTGCTGTATACTTTAATAATCTTATTTGCTTTATGACTTGTAAAACTGCACACTGTAGTAAGTTTTCAAGTATTTCTCTTCACATTTATAAATAAATATAACTAGTAGCAAAAGTTATTTGAATAACTTCACCTTTATGTCATTACAGGAGACTAAAATATAAAAAGAGTACGATGTCAACCAATTTGGTTACGCGGACATCTAATATTTCCGTTTGACGACATACGTTTCTCGCATGAGACGTTGATGCATAACACCAAAACGTAAGAGACAGTCATGAAACGTTAACTGATACTTGCATCTAATATTTGCGTTTGAAGTCATACGTTTCTCTCATGAGAAGTTGATGCATAACACCAAAACGTAAGAGACAGTCATGAAACATTAACTGATACTTGCATTTAATATTTCCGTTTGACGACATACGTTTCTCTCCTGAGACATTGATGCATAACACCAAAACGTAAGAAACAGTCATGAAACGGTAACTGATACTTGCATCTAATATTTGCGTTTGAAGTCATACGTTTCTCTCCTGAGACGTTGATGCATAACACTAAAACGTAAGAGACAGTCATGAAACATTAACTGATACTTGCATTTAATATTTCCGTTTGACGACATACGTTTCTCTCCTGAGACATTGATGCATAACACCAAAACGTAAGAAACAGTCATGAAACGGTAACTGATACTTGCATCTAATATTTCCGTTTGACGACATACGTTTCTCTCCTGAGACGTTGATGCCAAACACCAAAACGTAAGAGACAGTCATGAAACGGTAACAGATACTTGCATCTAATATTTCCGTTTGACGACATACGTTTCTCTCCTGAGATGTTGATGCATAACACCAAAACGTAAGAGACAGTCATGAAACGTTAACTGATACTTGCAGAAGAGTTAGTTTCTCTAAATTAGGGCTAGCATGCATATCGGTTTAAATTAGTTTAATTTTCATGAATTAGGATCGACTGTAATCTGTAAATATTTCGTAAAATAAAGGAACCTAAATGACTGATGTTCAGAGACTGTAGATCTGTTCTGTAGAATTACAGGTACTCTCCAATATACGTCGTTCTGATTTCCGTTGTTTCAATATAACGCCATTAACTAATAGAACAATTTGTTCTATCAAGTCGTTCCTGTCCCATATAACGCCGTTTTGAGTCGAGACTCAAAACTATCACCTTGTTCCATCTTGAAATACGAAACAACGGCAACATTGTACCGCATGGTATGAAAAGGAAGCCTCTTCAAAAGTACCTTTACGTTTTCTACGAAGGTTGTACCGAAAGTAATGCAAAAGTGGGCATAACGTTTTTATTAACTAACAGAGGTCGTTCAAATTTCACATGTTGGTAGAGTAACTCTTCCTCTATAGTAACTCTTCTTCTTCATTGCAGGTAAATAATGGATTCTAAGCAGAAGCAATGTGCCGTCATTGAGTTCTTGACGAAGGAAGGGTGCAGGCTGTCCGACATCCACAGAAGGATACAGAATGTTTACGGAGATGACACCATTGACAACAGCAATGTGCACAGATGGATGAAGAAGTTTAAAAAGGGGAAACCAGCATTGAAGACAAACCACGCATTATGAGACCATCATCTGCGACCACTGACACGAATCGTTAGCGTGTGGATGAATTAATTTGCGCGGAGGGATGAGTCACAATCCGTGAGCTTAGAATATTCAAAGCAAACGGAATGTAAGTTCTGAATTTGCTTGTAACTCTTACTGGTCATCCATTCAGAATTTAAGCAAATTCAGAATTTATATTCGGTTTGCTTTGAATATTTTATCAATTTCCCATGTATTATGATGAATATTTCCTCCTTCATTGATTTTTTTGCGCAAATGCATTGCTTATGATGGAGACTATGTTGAGTAGTACCTTTGTATAGAGAAAGAGTTTCTCTACCGACATGTGCAATTTGAACGACCTATGTCAGTTAACAAAAAAGTTATGCCCACTTTCGCATTAATTTCAATACAACCCTCGTATTTCATGAAATTGCCTACGTCTGCAGCAGCATGATCCCTAGTTAGCTCGTACCTCGTAAGCAACAGAATCAAAGAGTGCCCCACACTCCCCCACTCTGCTTATGTAACTCCCTGAACTTTTAGACACTCCCTGATCCCTTTCTCTCGTTTTTGTCATGCGTCTCGTCTCGTGTTCATTATCCCTTAAAATTTCAAAAGCCGCGCACTTCGAAATCCTATGACGTATACCTCTATTTAATATTCTTTTTAAGTTTCTGTTTCCTTGTGAAAATTTAATTTCCTATCGTTAAACATTTTCACACTGAACGACACACTTCTTCCCTGAAGAACTTTTACAATTTGGCAACACTAACAGAGAGGGCAGAAAGAGTCGAGAAAGAGTTGATGCGGAGTTGTCGAGATATATATATACGATAGAGATATAGCAATCTACGTGTAAAGATTTATGTTTGAAAGTAGCAGTTGTTGGAGAAAAATAATATTAAGTGCTGTTATTGAAATCAATGTGATCAACGAACGAATATAATCATTAACGAATATACATTGTATGAGTGAGCTGAATTTTCAGTGGTGGACGAATAAAAGACGCGAAAGTGTTCGTAAGTTAATTCTTTTCCTGGCCCTTTGGTTATAATTTTAACTAGGTGTGATTTATATTGAAGTTCATTGCGAACATTAGGTGAGACACATAGGTATTTAAACACGTAAGCATTTGAACTTAATCAGGCCGTTCCGGTAGCGCAGTGGTCTGAGAGCTGGCTTATGACCATTCGTCCCAGATGGGTCTGGTTTCGAATCCCGGTGAGGCATGGATGGTGTATTTGTCTTACGGCACTGGCTCACTCCCTTCCGTGCAACCATTGACCTTAAAGTAGGGACGGACGACTCCTTATAGCCCACTGAGTTGCTCACAGTGGTCGTTAAACCACCGAACAACAAAAACAAAGCAAAAACAGGGATTTGCTCGTTTTAGGCAGCGCCCATGTACATCGTGTTAACAGAGAAGATCTGGCAGACAATGTACGCATTGTGTTTATGTCAATAAGTAAGGCGTCATTGTTACAGTCTTATGAACCAAGGAGTGACAGCGACGTTCAGTGCCTATTATGTCTAGCAGACCACGTAGCATCTTATCATTGACACTATTAGAGAGAAGAAAATTTAAGTTCGGAAGTTCCGGAGAGGCTATGATATTAAGAAGACTGTGTAAACAACTTTGGGGTGTCGTGGGTGCAGGTCGCACACTCTACAGTGAATGGTGTTCGGCGAAAGATGTGGCTGGAGTGTTAAAGACGTCTGGAGCTGCTCCGATGACTGCGGAATAGTAGAGCAGTAGACTGTCACTCTGGTAAAGAACTTTGGATTTGACAAAATGGACACCGATGATGAAGTGGAATGGCTAGAGTTGCATGGGAAAGACCTGATAGAGTAAAACAGGAGAAGGAAATGGAATCAAAACCATAGCTGAAACATCTGACAACGAAGAGTCTATCTGAAGCCTTCAGCATCTTCAAGGCAGGAATGACAAGCCTCGTTGAAGATGACCCAGATACAGAACGAAGTAGCAAATTCAGACGAGAATTGAATATAAAGTTTTGTGCAGCTTCAAAGAGCTGCATCAAGAGACGAAACAAAAGCTTGCTCAAAATTCCATCACTGACATTTGAAAACGCATATGAATGACTAGGGCTAGGAATTTATTGATTTTGCATTTATTTTTTGGCAATACTAAAACGTTGTTCAAGTGTACACAAATGTTTTTTTCCCCCGTTTTTTTTATGATTTTTTAAGGCATTTTTACCGTTTTTTCATGATTTTTACAGGATATGGCATTTTCCCAGGTTTTTCGGTCATTTTAAGACATTTTTTTTGCTATTTTTGAGTCATTATTTTGCGTATTTCGGTATTTTCAGTAAGAAGAGCATTTTTTGGATAAATTTCTCTGGGATGAAGAGGATTGACTCATTTGACAGAAATGAAACTGCCTCAATTAAAGTTGCGAAGAGGCTACTTTCTGTTCCTGAAATATCAGAAAAGCTTTCCTATATAAAGTCGAAATTTGGATTTCTGCCTGGTGCCATTACTTTCTTGGAGAAGTCAGCAGTGATATTAGTGCATCAAATCAATTTGATGAAGAACATTGTAAATGACCTAGACATTACGACTGGAAAAGTGGGAAAGGCTGTGAAAATGAAAATTGAGAAAGTTTAAAAACAATGTAGGGTATGAAAAGCTATACGTAATTGCAGATGTGCTATCGGGGAGAAAATTTTCCCTTGGTGAAATTTCAGATGACTTTGAACGAAGTAACACTTTATTTCAGGAACATAGCCTCCTGTAGTTTCAGTAGAAGTTGAAAGGAGCTTTTTAATGTTTAAAGCTTTGTTGGCAGACAATAGGAAATCATTTTCTTTTGAAAATCTGCACATGATTTCCGATGTGCATTAAAGTTCTGGACTGATGAAATAAAAACTTTTAGTTTGCTATGAAAAACTAAAAATATTAAAATAATTTTTTTAGTGAAATTCAAACTTCCAGCTTGGCACGGGAACTGTCAGAAAATGTAAGTTCCGTTTTTATTCTTTTTCTTGTTTTGTTTAATAGGGCAGTCTTTGTTAACAAACATGACTCAGTTTGGCACAGAAACTGCAAAAAGTTAAGTTGCATTTTTAACTGTTTTTTTCTTTGTCTTATAGGTCATGATTTCGAGAGAAAAATAGTTAGTTTGGCACAAAACTCTAAACCAATTAAATTGTATTTCTTGTTTGTTCTCTGTTTTGTTTTATAGGTCACGTATTCGTTAGTAAAGTAAAGAATTTTAGTTCACACAACAACAGTCAAGAAATTAAGTCATATTTTTCAGATTCGTTTTGTTTTGTTTGATGCATATCTTCTTTTTTTTAATTAATTAGTGTTGCAAGAAAATAAAAAAAATAAATGTGCATTTTTTAGGTAAACCTTTCTTTTATAGGGCATATTTTTAGTTTTTTGTGTCATAAATGTATTCTTATGGGGCATTTTCTAGCAATTTTTAGGTCATAAAAATATAAAAATCCTAGTCCTGGTAATAACAAATAGGCTTTGTATTAGTTTGCTTATGCATATTTGTATTCTACAAAATCCATTTTCTTACAAAAGGTTTTAATTTTTGACTGTAAAAAGAATTCATTTGACGCTTACGTTAAGTTAGCGAGCAAAAATTTGATTCGGGGATGATGCATCCTAAGGTGAAATCTAAGGGCAAATCATTTCTCATTAGCGCAAATACGCTGGTGCTCAAAATTGAAGAATAATTTATAAATTCGTACATACTTCGAAGTATTTATGAGAAAATTTAATGATATTCAGTAAAGAGGGTTTCTTATGATATTACTTGTGTAACGCAAACAGAGAAAATCTTAATATCATAATTTGCGTGAGTTAATATCATAACCTTGTAATTTACATGAAAGAGCAGTCCATGGAACAATATTTAAAGTCTCTTGCTTAAGGCATGTGGTATTTTAATATGGAGTATTATAACTCCTGACAGCCATGCAGCTCAAGCAACGAAACCTCCTACTGTTTATGAGGGCTGCGTGCTTGTCTTACGCACTGGCTCTCTTCCTTGCCTGAAACCAGTGGACCTAATTGGGACGGGAGACTGTTTATAACCATTAGAGTTGCTCATGGTTGTCATTAAACCCCGGAAACTAGAAAAAGAAAAGAATACACTATGATAGTGCTATTTGGTTTCGTCCGTTTACATGGTTAGAAGAGGATCACAAGATTTACATGGTTAGAAGAGGATCACAAGATTTACATGGTTAGAAGAGGATCACAAGATTTACATGGTTAGAAAAGGATCCGTTGTTTATAAGTCTGTATTTACCAAAATATCAGCGGAATCATTTGCTTATGAATACGTACAACGTATGCTGTATGACTCGTGTGAGGCTTTTCGACAAACATGTGTAATAAAGTAAGTTTTACGCATAAAGTAAGTTTTTCGTAAAGATATGCGACACTGCTTTGAAACTAGGCAGTCGAATTGTCCGTAGGTCTTACTGGATACCATTTACTTATTGTTTTAGGTCTTCTTTGGTCCGTTTTCTTGTTTCGGGGTTTATCGAAACCCGTGAGCTCTTAAGGTTATATAATGGTCTCTGGTCTCTAATTCAGGGCCAGCATTTTCAGGAAAGAGACAAAACTAGCGCTATAGGACAAGCGTACTACCTATGACTCACCAGAAACTCGAACCTGGTACTAAATCGGAAGAATGAGCCAAAAGCCGCTCGGCCACCGGAGCAGCATATTCGATTTCAATGGCACCGACAGCGTCTTTTACGCAAACGGCGCTGCTGCATAACTTCTTCATTGGAATTTGGGCGCAATCCGAAGTACTTTTAACCTTCATATGTATTTCCTTGGAATCTGTTGGGGCGCTCTGGTTTAAGCGCTGGCTTACTGACCGTTCGTCTGAGCGGGCCCAGGTTCGAGTAACGCATGAAGCATGGATGGTGAATTTATCTTACGGCACTGGCTCTCTCTCTTCCGTAGAAGTAGTAACCCAAAATTAGGGACCGGCAATTGCTTACAGTCCTCTGACTTGCTTACAGTGGTCGTTAAACTCCAAAACAAAAAGAAAAATCTCCTGGTCCTAAGGGTTAATTCCTGATGACCTTCTCCAATGTTTGTATTGGTTTAATGACGATTGTGAGCAACTCTAACGGCTATAAGTGGTATGACGTCCTTAATTTAGGGCCACTGGTTTCATGGAAGGGAGAGAGCTAGCGCCGTATGATAGGCACATCACCCTTATCTTATCCATGACTGGAACCAGGACCATATTGGGCGACTAGTCAGAAACATGCACCTCGGGCCACTCGGCCATCGTGGAGGTCCGTGGCGCGGCTTTTCACCCTAACATGTAAATGTTGCATAATTGGAAGTGCCAGTTATCTGATTTTATAAATAAGAGAAAGATCTTTTAAAACTTGGGTCTATCTCACAGTGGTAAGCGTTTTCCCGTAAAAGGTGCTTCTGATTTAAACGATGAAGTTTTTTTCTTAGTGTCACATTTTTTTCTTTTACAGAAACAATATAATATTTTGTACTTATCTTCTAGTTGCTTTGCCAGAGTTTGCTGCCGTTGCTGACAGTACTGCTCAAATACCATGCTTGGTGCCAGAACGTCCTCCGGAAAGTGGAATCAAGTGCATCTTTTGGTACAAAGACGACGAGGTGATGTCCGTATACACTGTGGACGCTAGAGAAGGTGTTGGAGGTCTTCATGTACCAAGCGATAAACTCCGTTCAAGGGCAACTTTCAACCCCAGTCCATGGCCCCCAATGCTCAAGATGGAATCTGTGAAAGAAGAAGATGCTGGCGTCTACTACTGTAGGGTGGACTACCGCTGGGACAGAACATACATGTATAGCACAGTACTTAAGGTGATAGGTGGGTAAAGAGTTTATTTGAGTTATCTCACGTATGATTTTGAGAAATGATATTAGCATAGATACACTGCCGTACTGTTTTCAGTACGAAAATAGTGCATTATTTAGGGGACTTGTGCTATTTGAAAACACCCTAAAATGTTGAGATGAATACATGGAAACAAAAAGGAGTATAGAGTTTATTTGAGTTATCTCACGTATGATTTTGAGAAATGATGTTAGCGTAGGTACACTGCCGTACTGTTTTCAGTACGAAAATAGCGCATAATTTAGGGTACTTGTGCTATTTGAAAACACCCTAAAATGCTGAGATGGATACATGGAAACAAAAAGGCCACGAGGTTTATGGTACGTAACATTTGCACTTTGATCTTTTGGTGCCTGCTACGTTTATACATTCCTAGCCCGACTGTACTGCTTCTGTACAGAAACTATTATTTGGAAAGTTCTTAGTCTGACATCTAGTGATGATGTCCTGAAAGTGGGCGATGTAATTGCTCTGAAAGAAACACATTGAGCATGTAATGAATACACGTACTGCAGAAACCATTTCGCAGGAGAGTACATTTATTATTCTTGTGGTTTTCATCACGCCTTTGACACGCGAAGCATGTTAAAATTCATGCTATTCGTATCGGTATGTCTTCGTCAGTCTGCGTACACCAATTGTCTCTGCACCCATTAGTTGGATACACATTTTATTACTGGGGTATCTTAAACTCTGAAAAAGATTCCTTTTATTTTTTATTCTGACCCTATCCATTTCGTAACCCTGGTCGGAAGATTGTGCGACCGGCGTAAGAAAATGAACATGTTTATTCACTTTCATATTTACTTAAGTCCGTATCACTTTCATATTTACTTAAGTCCCATCAATCACACAGTCCGGACCTTGCCCTCATACGACTACCCCCTGTTTCGCTCCATGGCCCATTTCCTTCAAGGACGGCATTTCGCTTTAGTGGAGGATGTATAATAGGATCCGGAATCAGAGAGTTTCTGTCCTTGAAACCTGCCAAGTGATACCGCCGTGGGATCACGACTCTGGTGGAACGTTGGCAAAGGACTTGAGAAAACATCCTGTGTACTAGCTGCAACAGGGACGAACTTTTGACTCACCTCTGCACGTGACTCCCGCCGTTGCTCTCGACTGCTAAACTCTGGTTTCCGGCATATTGGGGTAGATTAACGTCCTTCTTCGGATCATTCGCGCCATACCATCACTAGGGGCCCCTCGAACTGCCTACAATGCCTGCAGTCGCTTAGGTGCTAGCTCCCACCTTTTTCGCGCCAGTAATTCATTTCCCGTTCAAACTCCGAGAAATCTTTTCCTTTCCCCATTGCAGTAAGAATTAGCACTGGTAAATTCAAACTGATACGCCCTGTTTGTGCTACCTAGATTTCCCCATAAATAAGCTTGATGTGGAATGTTAATATATTTGAAATGAACCTTGGGTGCAGAAATGTGCCAGTACATTACGCGATATATATACTCAACGCCCATATTACGAAATGTTTGAAGCTGATTTTTATGACAATGAGTGTATTTGCAGCAAAATCTGAGTTTCTGAAAACTCGATTGAAGAATTTATTTCGTGGACCGATACCACTCACTTCGGAAAACCTTTTGAAAATACCTCCTGTTTAAAATAGCGTATAGTTTTCTGCCAGAGGGTAGATGTATATCATATTTTCGTTGATATCTCTACTTCTAATTGGTCGATTTGAAAATATTTTTTTTGTTGGAGAGGGTTTCCAATGTGAAACGTTTCTCACATAATTTCAAATTTTTCTTAACACGCATGTGTGCCACTAGGGGGCGTAAGTTTACAGCAATATATGCGGGACTAAAAACCCGATTGAAAAAATCTTTTTCTGTCAGGTACTACTGACTATGAAAACTCTTTGTATCTTCCGAAAATAATGCAAAATTTCGCAGCTAGAGAACGCAGATGTTTAATCTGTTTTTCTTAAAATTTCTGCTTCTAAATGCTATATTTAAAAAAATTCTTTTAACACTGGATACCACTTACCATGTGGAACATTTTAGGTTTGTATTTGAGGAGTTTTACAGTTCACAGTTCTGTCGCTAGGTGGTGCT
The DNA here is from genome assembly GCA_039090855.1 of Macrothele yani. NCBI lineage: Eukaryota > Metazoa > Arthropoda > Arachnida > Araneae > Macrothelidae > Macrothele > Macrothele yani. The sequence continues at coordinate 12,882,036 of CM077017.1, read as the reverse complement.
TACGTGCTTTTTTTGGCAGCTGTTTAATAGTTCACAGTTCTGCCGCTAGGTGGTGCTTATGCATCCCGCTCCCAAAAATCCTATTGCGAAATTTCTTTTTTTACTGTATACCATTCGTACAATACAGATGGAGAGTATTAATGCACATCTTGCCCGCTAGGATGCAGAAAGGTCAAAACCTTTTTCTCGTTATTCACTGTTGTCCAAAAATTAAGGTCACGGACACATATTATGTGATATCTTGAAAATTAAATGGTTTATTGCAATGCAATTTGGTACATAGATGCCTCATACTATGAGACATGCAATAAGCAACATAACAAAAGGAACAGAAGGTAAATTGCGTGCGATATGCAAATTAGACCAAAAGCGGTCCAACCATGGTGCATCATATCTCGAGAACGGTCCGGCTAATAGGGAGTGTGGCCACCCCCACAGCTTTACAAGTCGCACGAGCCCTCATACCGTAAATGAGGTTGTTGATAACAGTTTGTGGCAACAAATCCCATTCTTCTAAAAACGCGGATTTTACTCCTGGAGGGTCCTGGGAGGGAATTGACATAGTGCAATGGCTCTTCCTAGAGCATCACAAACATGCTCTTTAGGATACAGATCCGGCGACTTCGCTGGCCACACCATACATCGAATGTCTTCTCCCTCCAGAGAGTCGTCGACAAGCTGAGCTCTGTGTGGCCTCGCATTATCGTTCATAAAAATGAACTCTGTGTGGCCTCGCATTATCGTTCATAAAAATGAAGTTCAGTCCAACAACTTACCGAAAAAGCTTCACATAAGGTTCAAGGACCTCATCCCAATGGCGCTGTGCGGTCACAGTGCCCCCATCGAATACGTGCAGTGGTAACATAGATTTTAGCCTCTGGTGGAAGTAAGTAGCAGTTTTTATTTCTTCATGTTTTATCCATTATAGAAATCCAATTGATTTTTCTCTAACCGGTTCCACTGATTTTGAATAACTTTGATAAATTTTATTCGCGTCGTAAAGAATTCAAAAGACGAGCTCATTACATCCGAAAATTCGGTGTCATCTTTCTTGTTTAGAAACACATGCATGAGATCTCTTGCCTAAGATACAACCAGCATGAATCTTATTCCTGTTTTTGCATCAGTTCAGCCACAAAAATGTATGCCATATTTGTATTAATATATTATTTTTTCTTTCGGAATTTAGCTATTCTTGTGAAGTTTGTGTCCACCATAGAGTTGTTATGATAAACACAGTAGATGAGCGCAGATTTTTTTCTTTTTTAGACATTTTGCGGATATCTATGTTTCTTCAAACTTTGAGCTCTGTAAATGTCGCAAATGTTAAATTCAGAATGTACAAAGATAAATGAAAAAGTATATCAAACAACGCACCATGACTAACTAAAAGAAGAATGAATTCTAGAGTTGAAAACTTTTAGTTAATTTCTAATCATTAATCATAATTTGTTCCAGAAAACAAAACTGCTATAAAAGAAGAACTACCTGATAATAGCACCGTACACAGTTTTTGGATAAATATGGGACAAGGAAAGAACAGGAAGAAGGCATATAGAAAATAAAAAAAAAATGACAGCTGAGCGATTTAGAAGCAGGTACACAAAAGCCATTGAATAAGAATTGCAATTCTCATTGAAGATGACAGATAGTGTCAGGAAAATGTGAGTAACTTATATGCACTAAGAAAAAAGAATTATGTTCAATTCGAACATAAAGAAAAAAGGAGACACAGCTTTATACGGAGCTTCGCAGCTCATAACTTGCTGAAGGTGTAACAAAATTTCTGTTGAGCTCTACGAAAAACCATGCGAAGGCAAGACGTCATTGATACAAAGAATGTCTGGAAAGGATATGTATGAAACATACAGGGAACATAAAAATCGCGTTCAAAGCAGTATGTCATTGACTAAATAAAAGCAGCCAAGATTAATGCCTTATAAAATGGAAAAAATCAAAATGTTGCGACGTAAAATTCTTAAAAGATAAGGGATAAGTTATCTAAAACATGATTATGTACCAGTGTTACCTCAGTATTTTTATAAAATGATTAAATACTGCTTTAAAATATTTCTAAGCGATATTATTGACCACGCTAAGTAAATTAAGTGAATTTTCAAAGGAAAAGTTCGCCAATTCTGGAAACTGTTTAGTATTTATTGTTATAACTGTTTCAATTAACAGCTATTTCTGTTTGAAAGAATTAACATCGTGGATAAGGGTAACATTACATGAAAAGTTCGATAGCTTTTGTGTACGGATAATTCCTTCTTAAGAGTTGCAACATTAGAAAGTGCAACAGATACATTACTAACATAACTTTCAAATTTGGCTAATTTTATATACCTAATGTGAAAACAAACAAAAACTGCTTAAAATACATAAACATTATGTAAATCCTAGATGTGGAAATGTCCTATATAGGAAGTATTTGGATATAATGATCAAGGAATCCTTGAAATCCCTGACGTTCGACTCTGCAGAGATTCTTACCCATCAGGTATGCCTCAAAGACAAGGGTACTTATTTTTTTTTTTACAATCCCTCAGATTTAAAAGGCATGAAAAGTGTTCTGAATAACTAAATATTCAGAGATCTTGAAATTTTTGATACCCAATAAATATTTACATGACGAAAAGGTGTTATAAAAATATTTGAATTCAAACATCGATTCTAAGCCTAAATGACGATAACTGTAGGGAGGCTTAATTAAGGCATGCTCTATTGACGAGTGCGACAAACAGTTAAGCATGAAGAGTGCAACTCGAATCTATATTTTGGGTTAGTGTTCTATGTCACATTTATTAAGACGTCCAGTCCATGAAACTAAAATGCAACCAAAACTTGAATGGCCACTTTGCATTTTAAATATTGTTTTTAGATCATATAGTGAATCGAAGCGCATTCTGTTCAGTTCTTGCACTCATAAACATTTTATGATACATGAAAGGAAGAAAAATCGCAAACGTGCTCGAAAGTGACTGCTAGCATGGACAAGACGATAGCGAGTCCTTCAGAATCTCACGAACGTCATTTGTTTCCTCCAGAATAACTTGATCATCGCTTTTCGAGGTTCCTGGTTCCTTTCTACCGCCATCCCGAAATTAGAATTGTTGAGAAAAGCAAAAGTTTCTCGGACGCCTTTGGAGAGATGGTAGTTTGGTGTCATATATGGCAATAAGCGGAAAACATGAAATTATGTAAAGTGCATATCGAGCCCATTATTACACAACCATATCACTGCTGTGTTAGAAAATACTGTTATTGTATTTCTCTTATACTTGTAAGCTTCTGACGGATATTTTTATAACTTTATTTAAGCAGTTTTTGTTTTAAGTACCAAATAGTATAATTCAATAAATTTTCCTGAAGGATCAGTTTGGTAGATACTGATCTCATCATAAATTGTAATTGCTGGATAGATCCTTTCAGAGTATCTTTCAGCTTTTGAGTTGGAGAAAATTATAGGGAACTGGAAGCTCAAGGCAAATATAAAATATATTTCAAGATAGCTAAAGGGAATTTCTGTTCATTTTGTTAGACATCGCAAATAAATTGCACAATAAATTGCTCTTTTTAATCCCAGGAGAAGAGGCAGGGAAACGTGATATATTGTCTATGATAATGATACGTGCTCATATTGTTTCGTGTAAGTGCCATAGCTTTCAGCTCTCTGAAAGCACATGGAGTTCTACACTTGAACATCACAGTTAAGGTTCGTGTGAAGTGTTTTATTATTTCCAAATTTGCACAACTATCAAACACGTTTAGAACTGAATGCATGTACATCCGACTCAATGCATCTAAATAACAATGGTGTCACGTGTCCATTTATATTGATTAAGCTGTTAAGGAATTCGCGAGTTCATTGCAGCAATCAACAAATGATTTGCAGTTGGAAATATCAAAAGTTTTCGTGCGCTATACTGATAGAAATGTCATCTAAAGTTTTATGATAATTACATCTACGTGATGTGGATAATTATATTATTGTACAAATCTTAAACATTTAGCCCGCAAATATGGGATTATATTTGAAGATAAAGTCTAATTATAAGGGTGGTAATGGGTACCAAATATTGAAAAATATTAATCACTTGAAACATAGATATAGATATAGATAAAAAGACTAAATATGACATTCTCTCTCGCGGGTGGTCTGTGCAAACCTTGCTAAAGCAAAAAGGTTTAATTCACGTCATCGCACTATCTGGCTGCAACCTACTGTTATTACGCTATACAATATTTTTACACCATGACCCCACACAAGTATCAGGTATTTTCAAATTATCAAAACAATTTCAAAAGAAAAAAATACTGTTTAATAGATACTGATATGTGGTTTACAGCGCATATGGAGAAATATTCGAAGTTGTTTCCGTCAGTACTAGATAACTACACAAAAGTTGTTAGGAGACTATGTAATTAGGCTTCATGAGAAAACAGTATTGTGCCTTGTAGAATTTAAATTCGTCGCAATAGCTCTCTAAAGCGGTGTACAGAAAAACGTCGCCTGCACGTACGTGCATATAAACTGGTGTGTAAAACCTAAGGACAGACTACATTTTTACCTGTGTAAGAAACAAAATACATAACCGCAGCCAAACGGGAAATTAATAATATTGCCAGTTTACGAACACATGAAAATACACAAAAAGTTGTTTATAAATGAATGACGCACCAATTGCATTGTAGCCAGTGTTTACTCAAAAGTTACAATTTACGGAGAACATAGTTGGAGAATGGATGCACAGTGTTTACCGATAACCAGGCGGAGAGACATTTCAATATGGCACATGTTCACCACAAACTGCGATGCAGCTGTCACAACATCGTGATATGTTGAGTACAAAGTGATCCACTAGTGTCTGAGGCAAATTGGTCCACTCCTCCCTCAGAGCACGTATTAGGCCCTGCTTGTTTTCTGGAGGGGTCGAACCCCAATGCATCTATCTCCTCATTGCGTTCCAAACGTGTTCGATGGGGTTGAGGTCTGAGGAGCGATCTGGCCAGTCGATGCGATGAATATCCGCCGTCTCCAGAAGTGTCTTCACAGCTCTCGTACGATGAGGTGTCGCGTTGTCACCCATGAACAGAAAGTCTTAGCTTACAGCACCACGGAATAATCGAATATGACGTAAAACTTTGTTGCAATATCGTTCGCCAGCCACAATCCCATTTTCCAGTACTTTTAGCTCGGTGCGTCCATTCATCATGATAGCGCCCTACAGCATTACCCGTGCTCCGCCGTATCTGTCCCTTTCCTGCACATTCTTGAGCTGGTACGCCAGATCAAGTGACGTCTAAAATCTACGAGAGACTGACAGAGAGAGCGAGAGAGACAGGGAGAACAGACATGACTCTCATCTGCGAAGAGTACATTGGCCCATTGATGACGTATCCAATTTCTGTGGATACAGCATCACTAAAAACGTACGCTACGTTGAGCTTTGGATAGAGGGACGCACACTGTAGAAAGACGTATGCGACATATAGGGCATATAGCCCTATATGTCGCATACGACTTTCTACAGTTTGTCGGATATCTTCGATCTATGCTGGAATGAAGGCGACTCGCAGGCTGACCAGAAGTGGAGCGAAGATTACGTTTTGCTGTTACAACTAAACATCGGTCGTCATGCGTCGTAGTAGAGCGTGGACGACCTCCTAGGATGCGACTGGAACACATTCCATTGGTTTGAAACGCTGCTCAGAGCCTAGATACCACACTATGTTCGATTCCAAACTTTCTAGCAACAGAACTCACTCGGCGGCCTTCATCCAGCATCTCTATAATTCTTACCCACGTGAAATCATCTATATGTCTTTGAGACATAATGTAAATTATACGTTCGTACCTTTATTCTGTCATGTCCAGATTTTCCTCAAAAAGATGTCGCTTTCCTCGCCCCTTTTCTCGTTTATTCCTTTAAGTGATACCACGTTACCCCTGTGCGCACGATTCGACATTTTGTATGTGCACCTGCTTTCTACTGAACGTCGGCAGTTATGCATATTGCCACAAGCTGTTGCGTCTGATTTTGTGGTTGTCACCTTTAGAAATAGTGTTCGCCTTTAAGTTTTGGACACCCGTGCACATGTGGTTTCGCAAATTCAGATCTGCAAGTCTATATATCAGAAAGGTTCTGGACCATAATCAAAAAGTGCAGCCTCTGATGAAGGTTCGTTTTTGCCTCTCTTTTCTATGCAGTTCACACAAATCCGAGTGGAATGCTTGCGTTGAACTTCAGATCTACCAACCTCAGTTCATCGAGCCTTACACACAGGAGATTTACATCTGCAGCTTCGTAAGATTCAGATTCTGAAGCGCCGAAGCACAGTGATGGAACAAAGAGACATAAACGTTCCGTATATACACTTGGCAAATTGGTCGGAAGGATACATTTTTGAGCTTTATCGAATTGGTCGGAAGGATACATTTTTGAGCCGATAATCAAATTTTAATGAAAAGTGGAATTGTTAAACCGAAATAACTGTCTCTTTTGGAATAGGAGTCCTCATACAACGCTTTTAATTCCGAAAAATTACAATGTTTGGCGCACTCTCCTCAGGGCGATTGGTCCATTTCTTTGTGTGTCGAAAATACAATCACCAGAAGCACCTACGTGCTGCATGAAGACTATGCGTTTCCCCAGATGAAGTACGGAAAAATGTAATTTGCCAAAATAAAAAAAAATAAAAATGGAGAACTGCAATCGAACTGCGTTTGATGCTCTTAAAAGAAATTGTACAAGCCGATGAATGGAAAGGGGGATAGGACTATCTCTTGGACACTTCGCTTTTTAGATATCACGCCTTTAGACTTAGTTACATCAGGGTTTATCAAGGATACTGTTTTGAAAATCCAGGTTCCTGCCTTAGGCACGTAACAACGACAGACCTTGGATGGCTTCAAGATGATTTTACTTACTATAGTGCAATGGGTTTGGCTGCATCTGGAATACAGGTTATTTATTTTGGTAGCCATAAAATGTGCTCACCTTTAAATTTTGTAACAAATCAAATTAAAAAACCCTACCCGTTTCTGATTCACAATGTTGTTAACCTCTAATAAATACCCATAACATAGAGATCATACGAAATGTTGAAGCAGTTCCATTAACGCTGATTGAGTCAGCCGTTATTTTGAACTTTAATGAACTAGACACTGTCAGTTCCTGTTTAATTAGTTAATGCCTGTGGTGTACTAAAGAGGTGAAAACATGTGTCAAGACGACAATTCTGCAGCGAGACATTCTGTTCGCGTAGCTCAGTTGGGAGAGCGACTTACTCCGGAGTGAGAGGACTCGGAGTCGATGTCTGTCGCGGATAAACTTGTGTTTTCACATTGTCGCCCGAACGTAGAATTGGATCTACTGGCCATTGGATTCTTCGAGAAATGTCTGATGTGTGTTCCCCTCATTGTTTGGAATTAATAAGGAAATTCCTACTTCGCTTCAAAAAAAATTTAGGAGGGAGATGATGTGACGTACTTCAGAGGTGAAAACATGTGTCCAGACAACAAATCTGCAGCGAGACATTCTGTCCGCGTAGCTCAGTTGGGAGAACGACTTACTCCGGAGTGAAAGGACACGGATTCGATGACCATCGCGGACTGTGTTTTCACATGCCTCTGAAGAAACAGATTTAGTTCAACATAAAATCATATACTTGAAAATATTAAGTCCAGGCGTTTCTTTGTAATAGTAATAATCAAATGGTTTACTATTTGATTATTGCTATCCTGAAAATATTACGTTATAACTCTCATTTTCGATCTGAGGAGTTCGAACGTAAACGGGCTATCCTTCTCTGGAAAACATATATATTTTAATTTTCTACATTTTTCTCTACCATTTTGCATGTGCATACTCGTATTCTGTTTTTTTTTCAGATGAAACTTCCATGAGTATAAAACTTTACTCCAGAACGCACAATTTTTTACTCTGTGCTGGTTTAGAAATCTTGATAAATTTAACGAATTCTGCCGCGGTTTCCGTTTTACATTGTGCGATGTACCTAACCTTTTGAAGTTTTTACACCATCCCTTATCGACACTCAATATTTGTTCGACTTCGTTACTAGGAGATACTTGATAAAAAGTCCTTTGGTCATGCTGAGGGCACCAACCCAGCAAAATTTTCCGGAAAAGGAAGAGCATTTCTGCTAATCATATTCTGATAAGGATGCACATTTCTTTTTGGAAGGGGGGAGGGGGTCGTTATCTTTTTTTCAACCTTGTTCTGTTTTAACGAGGACATACCGTATATAATCCTTGAGCACTTACCTAAATTATTTATTAAATATTTTTTCCCATTTGAGTATTGTATCCAAGGTTGTCTAGAACGTTTACTTTCTGCAGAAGAGTCATCGCCATTTTTTCTTTCTTCTCAAGTTTTTTTTTATTTACATTGCTAATATCTTATCTGTGCGTAAAATATTCAAATGTAAAACGCCAAACTCTGCGAGATCTTACCGTTACTCATGCACTACACGGATTATCGTGCGGTAGCACGCGATGATCTGGTGCTAAGAAATTGCGAGAAGAGTGCACCCCTGAAGATTTTTTTTCTGGTAATACATTACCGAGTGTTCGATCACGAATGCAGAAATATTCGTGTATAATAACTTTGCCTTTTGGCCTATATATTTAAAAATTTGAACTTGTTTTAATGATACATTGCGTAAAAATATTCTTGAAAAATTAAACATAAAGCTAGCGAATACGTAATTTTTCGGTTCAGTATCGTGCATTAAGTGTTCAACTAATTATGATTACCGTCAATGTAGATTTAAAATGCCCATTCTAGCGGGAGAGAATTCCCGTTAAGAAACTTCAACCAGAAATTTATCGGCCCGTGAAATGAGAGTTGATAATGTCTAGCAAAGTGGGTAGGCAAAATGTGCAATTTGGCGGACATTCAAAGACGAATGTTAATTGCAGTTAATGTAAATCTTCTCTGTGGGAACCAGCTCGAGTGGTGGGGCGTTACAGCACTACATAGATATGAAATCTGCCAAAATTAGTAAAATACTGGAGAAAAATACTACAGATCTACACTATCTACCAACAAGTAATTGGACACCCCTGCTATCGACGATATCTGCGGTCCTGATACACGTCACGGCCGCCGCCGTTAAATATCGTGTGGGAAACAACAACGCAACCAGTCGCATGCAAGATACTACGCACTTCGGAGCTCTATGATTTCGAGAAAGGTGTAATCGTCGGGTATCACAGAAATGGCCGATCCATACGTGACATATCCAGCTAGTTGAAGTACCCGAAATCAACAGTGGCCTATGTGATTGGCAAGCGGAAGATAAGAGGTGACTGTCGGAATGTGCCCCGACCGGGCAGGCAGACCCACAAAACTGGGAGTTAGAAACCGACGGGTGCTGGCCAGAGAAATTCTGAAGAACCGCACCAAATCGATGGGCCACATCCGCAAGGAGTTTCAACAGGCATCCGGGAGTGTTCTTTTGATGAATACCATCTGTAAGGAAGCCCATCTGCTCGGTTATCATGGACGTGCTGCCGCTTACAAGCCTTTGATCACCAAGTCCAATAGCGCTGCTCGGCTAACGTGGTGCAAAGAACGTCGACAGTAGACCGTTGAACAGTGGACCGTTGAACAGTGGAAACAGGTTCTCTGGAGCGACGAATCAAGGTTCACCCTCTACCGTTTGGATGGCAGGATCTGGGTTTGGCGTCTGCCTGGAGAACGCCTCCTGCCGGAAGGTATTGTGCCAACTGTGAAGTTCGGCGACGTTGGAATTATGCTATGGGGGTGTTTCTCCTGGTATGGCACGGGACCCTTGGTCGCAATTCCTGGTAGACTGAACGCCGAGACCTAGTGCACCATTTTGGATGACCATGCGCTTCCTACGTTGTGGCAGTTTTACGGGGTGGACCCATGTTACTTTCAGGATGACAATGCCACCTGTCATGTTGCGAGGTCCACCATGGCTTGGTATGGTGACAATGGAGTTAATCGAATGGACTAACTTGCGCAGAGCCCGGACCTTAACCCTATCGAGCACCTATCTGGGACGAGTTGGAGCGTCGACCTAAATGGTGCCCCCTCCCCGTCCGAAATTGGTGAAGGAACTGACCTGTCTTCTCCAAGCCGAGTGGAAGAAAATACCGCTAGCCGTCGTACAACGCCTGGTTGAGAGTATGCCCCGGAGGGTCGCAGCTGTAAACGCCGCTCGTGGAGGCTCCACCAACTATTGAAAGTGAATAAACTTCGTTTTGTGTTGCTATCACAGGTGTCCAATTACTTGTTGGTAGATAGTGTATTATAAAATCTGTAGGTGCCAGTGAGCAACGTATCTGCTGAACGAGCTAAAACTGTAACTTTTTGTGAATACCAGTATGTTAGTAACAGTGAAGATATTTGCCTCGTAGTACAGAGCGAAAGTGTTAAGATATAGTTGGAGCAAAACAATTCAGTAACTCTCTACACGGTGGAGAATGGCAGCAGCCAAAAAGGGTGCATACTGATACGTTCGATAGCTCTCATTCCTCACAATGTAAATAGTCGACATGGTGAAAACCAACTGAGGCTTGCACGAGACATTGACAACTAGTAAAATGAGTGTTCTTGTCTCGTTTTCAGTAGCAGCTTATTTACTAGGTCCACCATGGCTTGGTATGGTGGCAATGGGGTTAATTGCATGAGACTACGAACTCACCTTGTGTAGTTTATACAGTATAGTCCGCTAGTGGAAATGACATACGTCAGATATTACATTGCTGCTCTCTAAACTTCCTTGTAGTTACGCCCATCATCCTATTGTTTCGCATTGGCGATATTCAGCAGCATAATGTTCCTTGCCATCCTGCTCACATTGTGCGGACATACGTCGACGGATATTAACCAAATATTGCCGTTCTTTCCGAAACTGTGTACACCACGTAAGATAAATTTAAATTCTATCGATCCTTTACGGATCAGGTAGTACAAGATACATGTCATATCTGTCCATAGTTCTTCATTAGCGGGAAATTATAGGATGTTATCTGCGAACATTATGTCATGTCTCCTCGGCCTTTTTACATTATTCGAAATTTTCTGACGTTCTGCAGTTAGGGCTGTCGTATTTCACCATACAAGCTCCATGCAGCAATCCTGTTTCTGAGGTAATCCAAGACTATCTATTGGGCGAGTGTGCAAAACTGAGTGGCAGTTAAGTGCGCAGATACCCTTGCCGCTCTTTTAGCTTCTCCAGTTTTAATGTGGTTTCAAACGTAAATTTATTCGTAACGGAACTAAGTTCAGACACCGTGGTGCCATGAGGGTGTCCTTATATCGTAGCGGGGATTTCCTTTCTTTCTTTTAAGCATTTGTACTAATTTTGGAATCAGTATGTACATACAGCCATATACAACTGGTTTCAGAAAGGAAAGTTTTTTCCTAATCCAATCGGAATGCTTTAATGACTTCCCGATGCCATTTTGAAGCTGGAGGTCCTACACTACCTCAAGAAATATTTTAAAAGTGCTCAGCTGAAAAAGAATGGGCACCGTCCTTGTATGCTTCAAAACGTACAAAGCAGTACTGATAGTGTTCGGTGACCTTTTGGGAATTACCAATGGTTCTCACATATCGAGAAATTACGGGGAATTGGTGGTTGTGGCATAGGGAAATATCTTGCAGGAAGCCATCAACTTCGAATCCAGGTGCTGATGTTAGAAGAGAACAGCCATCACAGGCAGGTGGAATGAATGCTTTTACCACAGAATTTATTTCGTGATTCTGGAAATTACTCGACCAGTATTTTACGTCTCTATATTTAAACCGCAAAATTTTGCGTGACAGGAAGAAAATATATATTTGGTGAAAATACCACGCATTTGATTTTTTTGGGTCAGTAGAAGTGGTACTACTCATTAATAATAAGAGTTGCTATCAGTGTTGAAGTACGCAAGCAGGATGATTTGAAAAACACAACTGAGACTGAACGTTTGTAACTTTCTGCTTCATAGGTTTCTGTGCAAAAGTGTGATGCTTTGAAAATCCTTCTCACCATTAAGCGCTGTCATTAGGTAATTTTCAGTACAGTTTAAAACCAGAAGGCTGTTACTGAGTTATCGGGAGCAATGAACACTTTGCGACGTGTACCCTAATTTAACCTTCCTTTTAAGTTTCTTTCTCTATGTACATTTGAGTTCGTCCTCCTTTGCGTTTTCAAACTTAACGTTATATCTTCTCTCTCGCAAGAGTATAATTGGCAACACCTTGAGGTTGAAAGGTATGACGCGTGTATGTGCCCGATGAGAACTGGAAGATATTATATTGTGTGAGCAGCAGCAGTATGTGGAGATGGTGGAAGTATAATGCTAATTGTGGAAAAGACGTTGTTTAGTTAAAGTTGTATATATTTAAAGGCTGTGTGTTGTGCTGTTATATACACCGATGAACCATTACATTATGACCTCCCACAGTTTAGAGACATGAGCGCGCTTCTAGACCAAAAGGTGGCGCTGGTGAAGTTCACAGAACAGTATTTATACAACCCGAGTACCAGCTTTCGGTTTGTCGAGTGTTCGGAGTCAGAATGGGAAAAGCTGCCGATTTGTCGGAGTTTGATACAATACAAATTGTGATGTCACGGCGCCTCGGAACTACAATATTGAAAATGGCGCGGCATGTGGGTTTTTCATGTGCCGCTCTGCTGAGCATGTATCAAACGTGGTGCACAGATGGCCAAACGACGAACCGTCGTCCAGTCGTGTATCGTCCGCAGCTCATTGATCCTAGAGAGGAGCAGAGACTGTCGCGCACTGTTAACAACGACCGCAGGGGGCCACAGTGCGACAAATCACCCGCAGCTACAACAGTGGTGATCAGGGCAATGTGTCACAGAACACAGTTTATCGCAGCTTTCCGTGCATGGGCCTACGTAGCCGAAGACCCAGCCGGTTACCAATGCTCACTGCACGTCATCGCCAAGAACGCATGAAATGGGCCCAAGATCATCGAGATTGGACCGTGGATGATTGGAAGAAAGTGGCCTGGTCTGACGATACAAGATTCCTGGTTCATCACGTAGACAGCAGAGCGCGGATACGCCGATTAACAACGGAGGCTAGGGCACCTAGATGCACTGTTGCGGGTGGAAACAGGCCGGCGGCGGTGGCGGTGTTATGCTGTGGGCGATGTTTTCTTGGGACACTTCGAGCCCCATTATCCCTTAATAGTCCAATCCCTGACAGCCGTCAAGTATCTGAACATAGTTGCGGACAAAGTTCACCCATTCATGGCAACTGTGTTCTCTGCTGGTGATGGCCATTACCAACAATATAACGCGTCATGCCACACTGCCAGAATCGTCAAGGAGTGGTGCGAGGAACACGCTGATGACTTTCTGTTAATGCCCTGGCCTCCAAATTTACCTGACATGAACTGAATCGAACATTTGTGGTTCGACGCGGAAAAGCGAGTTCGCGCTAAATTACCAGCATCCCGAATTTTACGGGAACTGGAGGACTTGCTGTGGACATTGTGGTACCAGATACCCCTGGATACCTATCGCCACTTCATCGAATCGATGCCTCGCCGAGTGGCCGCTGTTTTGCGGGCTAAAGGGAGTTCTACAGCTTATTATAGATAGGTGGTCATAATGTAATGGCTTATCGGTGTATAAATTGAGCGTTAAGAGTTTTACCGATTAATGTTATTCAGTTCTGAAGTTTACTACTAATCTGATACGTTTAACGTTTGAGTTAAAGTGTTCTGTTCTGTTGGAATGTTACCGTTCAAGGATCTGTTGGCAGAATAAGGGAATCAATCTGTAAGTAACCTTTTCCTGACGTTCTCTTGGAAGACTCCTGTTTTACTGTAGGTGAAGTTTTTGAAAACCGATTTACGTAGTGTTCAGACAGCCGTATTTCCATGGACATTAAATTTTTTTTAAACATAGCTCTCAAACCTACTGCAGTAAAGATATTTCAAAGAACACCACCTCATAAGTGGGGAATTCTAACCAATCGTCCGAGCTGGCACGGGTTCGACTCTCGTTGACACAGGTATGGTGCCTTTGCTTTACGCCGCTCCTTCTGCTCCTGTACTGGTACTAATGCCCCAAAATTTGGGACGCGTGACGCAATTGTAGTTATAGCAGTCATCTGAAACAGCAGTTTTAAACACTTAGCCCAGCAACTGTGCACATGAAAAGAAGAAAGGATATAAAAAAAAAATGTTGGTCGCAGTAAGAGCTATCTGACGCAAAAGGAATTTGATTTAGGCTGACGTTGAAAATATGAAACACAATCAAAAATAAAAATTGTACATGATGAAAAGCAAATAATGCACACAAAATATTTACATTATTGGAAACTATCTCATGGAAAAATTATTGTTTAAGTCGTATTTTGTTTTTTTGATTGAAGAGTTAACGATCACTTTGAGCAACTCAATAGGCGATTTAGAGCCACTGGTTCCAAGGAAGGGAGAGAGCCCTTGCCGTAAGAAAAATATATCATCCATGCCATACCGGGATTTGAACCCGGACCATTCTCGGACGAATGGTCATAAGACAGAGTTTAGACCACTACGCCACTGGGGCGGACAGTCGTACTTGCGCTCTAGAATATGTTTGCTCAAATAGAAATATGAGCTTGCCCCTTGTAGAGCAACTGTGCATGCCGAAAATATTTCCAAAATGTTCCTTATAGTGGAAGTCATCCTGACCCAAACCCATTTTTTCAACGGCGCTCTTAAAAGCGGAGATAATGTGATAAATAAACTCAGTAATGGACATCCCCCGCGCAGAGTGGGCAGACCCAAACATAACGCAGGCGATAAAGAGGCGGACAGCAAGGCTTCCCGACAGTGTATCGCAATCAACGAACATGGGTAAACGTCGTTATCTGAGTGACTTTTTCCGTGGACGCATTGTCGGCGATAGACAGATGGGTCATTCCGTCGCTCTAGAGGTAAAAACTCTAGGGCTTTCGAAGGCAGCCGCATCAAGAGTGTACCGCGAATATCCCATCGACGGACGTACTAGCGCCCAGAGGACAAGGGTTGGCCGAGAACACACCTTTGATGACTGGGGATGACGTAGCCTGTCCAGGCTCCTACAGACCGATCGCTTGCCAACGGCGGTGCAAATCACACCCAAGTTAAATGTCTGAGGCCCAAGCAACTTCAGCAAACGAACGTTACGGCGCACGTTGCATACCCTTGGCTACGGGAGCCGACGACCTACTCGTGTGTCATGGTTGACTGATCGTCATCGTAAATTACCTCGCTTGGTGCTGAGAACATCAAGAATGGACCTCTGCAGAGTGGTGCCGCGTCGTATAGTTAGACGAATCCCGTTTTCAGCTGTACCGAACTAACGGGAGGGTACAGGTGTGGCGTCAACAGCATGATGCCATGGCCTCGTCAGGCCAAGTCGGCTCTGTTCAAGGCGGTTGTGCCTTTGTGATGGTTTGGGGAGACTTCTCTAGGGACAAATTCGGCCCCTTAGTGTGTCTGGAGATATCATTAACCGTTGCAGGTACGTACTACGAAGTCCATGAAAGCGTGTAGGTGATCAGCCGGTAAAACCCATGTGCTTGCTGATCACCTATACGCTTTCATGGCCTTCGCTCATCCTGCAGCCAATGGACTGTTTCAGCAGGAGAATGCGTTGACCCACCGAGCCGCAACCACCCAGGCATGGCTAGAGGAACACTCATCTGAGTTTGGAACCTTCCTGTGGCCCCTAGGGTCCAAGGATTTAAACACTGTGGAAGCTCTCTGGGCTGCCGTGGAGTGGAACATCATCAGATCCACGGATTCTGAACCCACGTCTCGGGCGGTGTTGTGAACAATGCTGCAACCAACAGACATGGCTGGCATTACCTCCGAAAACCCTCCAGCGTCTGGTGGAGTCGATGCCTTGTCGTCTACAGGCTGCTATTCTCGCTAGAGGAAGACCAACACGCTATTAAGTAGGTATAGCTAATGTTTTGTCCATTGAGTGTATCAGGTCGTTCGGGAAGGAAGTACGCGAACATTTTCAGTGGCGTAAGGAGTGAGACAAGGTGACACCATATCTCCCAAGCTCTTTAATACCACATTGGAAAATGTCTTTCAATCACTGAACTGGGAAAACAAAGGTATAAAGATTAATGGAGATTATCTAACTCACCTTCGTTTTGCTGATGACGTAGTCATTTTTGCAACTACCCCATCAGAGCTGCAGAGTATGATCCAGGAACTTGCTGACAAGAGTAAAGAAGTGGGATTAAAAATGAACTTTCAAAAGACAAAAGTGATGTACAATGCTATATACAAGAAATGAAGATTTATAGATTGATGGAGAAAAGCTGAAGATAACAGATACGTACGTTTACCTTGGACAGCAGATATCAAGTGAGGGTCACATTAAAGAAGAAATTATTCGGCGTATAAAACTTGCCTAGAGAGCTTTTGGAAGAAACAGTATAATTTTCAAGAGCAATATGCCATTATGTCTTAAAAGAAAAGTGTTTGATCAATGCATCCTTGCAGTGCTTACGTATGGTGCAGAGACGTGGACCTTAACTAAAAGAGACATACAAAGGCTGCTGACAACTCAAAGAAGCATGAAGAGGTGCATGCTTGGTGTAACCAGGAGAGATAAGAAGAGGAACTTGTGGATTAGAAAAATGACAAGAGTCGGAAGACATTATGATCAGAGTAAAATCCCTGAAATGGCAATATGCTGGACATACTGCCAGAAGAACAGACCATCGATGGACAGTCGAAATTTTAGATTGGATTCCAAGGGACAGGAAAAGACCCAGAAGAAGACCACATGGGAGATGGGTGGATGAAATTCGAAAGTATGCGGGAGTAACATGGAGGAGACTGGCACAAGACAGATCGTTGTGGAAAAGGTTTGGAGAGACCTTCGGCCAGCAGTGGACTGATAATGGTTAACATTGATGATGATGATGATGATGACATTTGAGAAACCTGAAGTGACAACACAGGTGATGTCTTGCGTAGTACGTACCTCTGGCTCAGTTCGTTTCTACCGATCGGAGAATGAAATGAAAATTCTAATAACGATGAAGTAGTTGAGACGCTCACAGTGACAGTAGGAGAACAACCCGTTTTGTGTCTGCTTTTTTTTTTGAAGTTTTGTATCTTATTATAGAATTAAGCAGTCTTGTAGGTTGAGTGTCAGTTACCTTTCCTCACAGCTGGGTATCCCTCATACAATGATTTATGCAGTGCATACGGAAGATTTAAGCATAATGAGCAAATTAGCAATGCGAAAACCGGAGACAATACTCCCGACATAGAAGGAATACCGCTACGAAACTGCATGGAGTAACCTTGCGTGACATGGTCGCTAATTAGGTTGCTTTACAAATATTCAACTGCTAAGAAGAAAATTGGGTTGGAACTTTCAACACCCGGGCGACGGCGTAAGACTCCTAGGGAGAAAACTTTGCAACATTAAAGCTAAAAAACATAATTCAAATATTCTTCATAGAGGATTGTCCACATGCAGAAAGAATTCTTTCAGTGGTCTTTGAAATGTAAAGATATGGTTACAAATAGAAATGTACATTTGCCCTACGTAGGAAATGGAAGTAGGCAAGCAAAATTTTATCATACCGATAGATATCCCATTCAAAGGGAGATTTTTAAAGTAGACTTCTAAAAGTAGAGATAAAAAGGAAAATTGAATGTACATATACGCTCCTAGCGAGGGAAATCTGCATCATTTTGAGCAGAAAATGTTCGCAAAACATTCGTCATAGTAAAACGTACCTTGCCGCCCCGGTGGCGCAGTGGTCTAAGCGATGGCCTCTGATCATTCGTCCGAAGGGGTCCGGGTTCGAATCCCGGTAAGGCATGGATGTTGTGTTTGTCTTTCGGCACTGGCTCTCTCCCTTCCCTGGAACCAGTGACCCTAAATTAGGGACTGGCGACTGCTTATAGCCCATTGAGTTGCTCACGGTGGTCGTTAAACCTCCAATAAAAAAAAAAAAAAAAACGTACCTGACGAATAAATAATTTCTCAATCGGAAATTTAAAATCAGTGATGTAGAATAAATTTAACATCGAGTTAAGTAAGCATTAACTTGCTTCCCCCAGCGGTCAGATTCTTCATCAGGAAAAGGAACAAATATATGGACTGTCGTCCTCGATGTTTAAGTTAGCAAACGTTATAAAAGAAAAGAATGAAATCCGACCTATACGTGCAGAAATATGGCTCCCGTAGATGGGCGGCTAGGCATTTTGATACTAGTAGAAATAATATTTACATACCCGTACGTCATAGTATGTACTAAAAATAACAAAAATGTATTTCACCTCGCAAAAGAGTATCTGCAAATAAATGTTCCTCAAAGGAAAAAGAAACTTTCCTGAAATAAGGAATGAACTGTCTTCAGAATCGATTCTTTATCCCTCAGATAAAAAGAGACGACCTTATCTCGTCCTTTGTAAAATTTTCGCTTGCCGTATAATAAGCTTTGGTAAATTATTAGCTGTGGGCAGTAAAAACAGTTAGTAAAAAAATATGTCGACTTTTCCATTTGATGTATTGCATTGTTATTGACATTGCAGAACATTTCAGTTAAAGAAAACGTATTAGGATTTTTTTAGTTTTTCCCTCGCTATTTGGTTCAACCACCAAATGAGTTGTTACATGAGGAATAGTAGTACTTCATATTATTCACCGAGTCGTGATCTAGTGAATAAATTAGTTACTTCAGCACACAATCCGAAATCATGTAAAATTTTTATTTTCCCTGCAATATTTTTGTTAATTTTTTCTACGACGAAAAGTTTCCTTTTCCTGCAGAGAAAGATTTTGCCGCATTTTAACTGACAGAGATGAATTAATTGTAATGAAAAAATGCAGTGAACAGCATTTTACAGAAGTATTATTTTGAGCTATACTTTTAAAGTGTTCAGCGCAGGAAATCACAGCTTATATTGCATCATGTAAAAGGAAATATTTTTGAGACGCCCGAAAACAGGATATTATGGTTCTTAATGAACATCCTGCTTCTCTCAAAAAACGTGAATAACCTTTAAATAGAAAATTAAACAAGTTAGTAAAATCATGCAATGCATTGATTATGATACGCTTTCCAACATACCAGAAATTATTACTCAAGTTATGAGGATAATGACTGTGGAATAAATCTCGCTCCTGTGTCCTGACCTTTGACCCCATTTCGATGATATTCAACAGAACCGGTTCAGTATACCTCAAGAATAACATACTAAAGTTTTGTCGCAATAGAAGCAGTTTTACGCAAGTTATGAGAATAATGGCTGTGGAATAAATCTTGCTTTTGTGCAATGACCTTTGACCCAATTTCGTTGATATTCAACAGAACCGGTTCAATATACCTCCGGAACAACATGATAACGTTTTGTCTCAATCGAAACATTTTTTGGTAAGTTGTGATGCACAAGGGCAATGGAATGGATCCCATTCCAGTGTCCTGACCTTTGACCTCATTTCGCCCATTTTCAATAGGGTTCGTCCCCAGTGGCACCCTACCACATACTAAAATTTCATCGAAATCGAACCATTTTTACGCAAATTATGACGCATAAGGGCAATGGAACAAATCCCGCTCTTATGTCCTGCCTGACCTTTGACCCCATTTCGCCCATTTTCAATAGGATTCGTGCCCAGGTAGTTCCCTACCATATACTAAAATTTCATCGAAATCGAACCATATTTACGCATGTTATGACGCATAAAGGCAATGGAATGAATTCCACCTTTATGCCCTGACCTTTGACCCCATTTCTCCCATTTTCAACAGGGTTCGTTCCCACTTGGTTCCTTACCACATACCAAAATTTCATCGAAATCGAACCATTTTTACGCAAGTTATGACGCATAAGGGAAATGGAATAAATCCCGTTCTTATGCCCTGCCTGACCTTTGACCCCAATTTGCCAATTTTCAACAGGGTTCGTGCCCAGGTAGTTTCCTACCACATACTGAAATTTCATTGAAATCGAACCATATTTACGCATGTTATGACGCATAAAGGCAATGAAATGGATCCAGCTTTTATGGCGTGACCTTTGACCGCACTTCACCCATTTTCAACAGGGTTCGTCCCCCGGTGGTCGCCTACCACATACTAAAATTTCATCGAAATCGAACCATATTTACGCAAGCTATGACGCATAAGGGCAATTAAATGGGCCCTGCTCTTATGGCGTGACCTTTTACCCCACTTCACCCATTTTCAATAGGGTTCGTCCCCTGGTGGTCCCCTACCACATACTAAAATTTCATCGAAATCGAACCATTTTTACGTGAGTTATCGTGCCGACAGACAGACGGACGGAAAAAGCTGGAGCATATACGCTTCTTCAACCTACGGTTGGAAAGCGTAAAAAAGGATTAGATTTCAAACAAAAATAAGAATAGAAGCTTTTGGGAAAAGAACTTGTTTCTTCAATAACTTTTTTCATTTATTCTTTACACGGTTTTCAGTGTATCTCGTGTGACATACTACAGAGGTGAAGCACGTGTCAAGACGACAAATTTGCGGCAATGTATTCCGTCGGTCTAGCTCAGTAGGTTAAAGCAACTCACTCCGGAACGAGGAGAAGCAGGTTCGATCTCCGCCACCAAAAAATCCTTGTTTCCACATAGGCACCCGAACATAAAAATGGATCTACTGGCCGTTAGGTTCTTCCCAAAATGTGTGATGCTCGTTCCACACATCGTCTGGAATTAATAAAAGGTTCCCTCTTCGTTTCCAAAAAGAAAAAAAAGAGAGAGAGAGAGAGAGAGAGAGAAAGCTGATGTGACGTGCTACAAAATTGAAGCACGTCTCAAGACTGCAAACCTGCAACGATATATTCCGTCGCTGTACAGTGGTGTGCAAAGGTATTGCATCACCTGAAAAAACCGTGAAATTTTATGTTTAACTCTTTTTTTAACTAACTAATTTTCATACTTATTTCATCGTTTATATGTCATTAGATGCGAAATTTAATGGATATTTTAGAAATGTCTTATTTTTTTCTGTAGCTACTTCTGTTCTTAAGATATGACAAAATATGGGGTTTGACAAACACATTGAAATTCACGTTAGCTGCGTATCAGTTGCTACAGCCAATCATAGACATCCTTTAACCTGATTCGCTGCTTCCTAACGCTATCCTAATCCTACTCCAGCCGTTATCAGGGTTGACGCAGAGCTACTAGAGCATTGGAGCCGCGGATGGCTTAGTTTTTAGTGTTTCAGGTTATCGATGCTGGGTCCCCAGGTTCTAGCCTGGGCTGATCTTTCGCAGATGGTGTGATTTACTAACAATCGCTGAATATCCGCCGTGCATCGGACGAGCACGTAAAGTGACGGCCCCCAGGCTGGACCCACTGGTTAAATGGGTATCATTTCCTATGTCCTCCCTGAAATTCTCTCACCCATCTATGTGCAATATCGTACTTGTACGGTGGCGCCATCTACTGTACTCTAATCTCACTACAAACTGTTCTGTCAAAAGTCGCTAGACTTGCTCTCATTCCTTCCGTTTCTGTGTCCTGCCCAAAAGGCGATCTCGCTGTAGGTGGCTGGGACCTAAACTCTACTACCTGTGGACGGAAGTCCTACAAAAAAATGACGCTGACGATTCTAGTGGAATACTAGAGCATTGTAGTGGTCGCTTCTTGTTGTTATTAGGTAATAATTTGTGTACATTCTCAATAATGGTTAAAACTGCGGAACTGTCCACGAAATTGTTAGAGCAAAAATAGTTGTTCTGCATGAAGAGGAATATTCTTCAAGGCAAATCGCTGAAACAGTGGGCTGTCCTCAATCTACAGTTATTAGACCAGTGTTCTGCAACCATTTTCTACTCGCGGCACACCATAAGTTATCCATGACTCAATTCGGCACACCAAAATGTTAATCCCCTCAAAAACGTAAGATATGACACTATTAATATAAATACGTAATGTAATCTACCTATTATTATTAGATTATACAAGTATTATTATATTATACTTGCATTATTATTAAACAGAAATCGACTGGTGCATTTATTAACAATTTATGAACTTCAATTCACTGAAGAAAATACAAGAAAATACACTTCTCTATTACTATTAAAATAAGTAATTCTACTCATACCTCCAATGTGATACTTGCGTCTGCTTAGCTGCACACAGGCGGCTGACCCGTGGCGGAATCGTTGACGATGCTATTCTTATTTCTTCATAGACGGATTTGATTATCTCCCTCTTTGATGTTTTAATTTCAGTTAACGTCGAGAAGCCCAGTTCACACAAATATGTTGTTGAAAACAGCAATAACACATTAACTGCCATCTCGGAGATAGACGGGTATTCACTCTTTATTGCCAACCAAAATGTATCCAAAGGCACTTCCAGAAGTTATAATTTCAATGTTCTGTCTGCTTTTAAATCTGCGAGTTCCTCTTGTATATTAATCGGGAGAGGTTTTGAATTCGCAACGAATGGATCACGAACACAGTCGAAATCTTGAACACTCTCTCCAAAATACTTCTTTAACGACTGCTGCAAGATTTCTATATATTCTTTAATTAAGTCCATCACCACCTTATAGTATCGTCAGCAAGTGGCCATACACTCGGGAACATCTCAAACGACCCATTTTTAATTCTCTGTATCCACAAATTCAGCATATTCACAAGTCCTTGAATCTTATCCATACTAGTCAGAATATTTTCATTCCTACCTTGAATTTTTTCTGTTCAGCTCATTCAAGTGTACGAAAGTATTTGAAAGATATGCTAACTTACATACCTATTCATCATCTGCAAATAAATCCGCGTAATCATGCCCTCAACAGTTAAAAATGCATGTACGTCCTCTTTAAGTTCAAATATTCGTGGTAACACTTTTCCTCGTGATAACCACCATACTTCTGTATGTAGCAGGAGTGTAATGTGTTCTGATCCGATTTTCTGACACAAAACAGGAAAAAGCCACGAATTTAAGGGCCGCGATTTGATGAGGTTCACGACTTTTACTCCTTCGTCCAGCACAACTTTCAGAAAAGATGGCAAAGACTTAGCAACAATGGCTTCTCGGTGAATGAGACAATGATCGCATCGTATGTTAGGATTTACTTCGCGTACTTCAGCAACAAATCCTTTCACTCGGCCTGTCATAGAAGCGGCTTCGTCTATACAAACACTAACGCAATCCTTCCATTTTAATTCATTATAGAGCACATATTCATTAGTCACACGAAATATTTCTTCACCGGTGGCTCGCTCGGGAAGTTCTTTGCAAAAAAAGAAATTAGTTGAAATTATACATCTCCATCTATGTACCGAATGTAGGCAAAAAGTTGTGCGTGACCGCTAATATCGGTGGACTCGTCACTCTCAAGTGAGAACTTCTGACTTCTGTTGATTTTCTCCTTCAAAATGTTTTCAACGTCACTGGACATGTCACTAACTCGGCGACTGATTGTGTCAGCAGAGAGAGGAGTTTTTTAAATTTCGCTAGCATCTTCTGAACCCAGGACTATTTTCACCATCTCTTTACAAGCAGGCATTAACGTTTCTGCTATAGTGTGTGGGTTTTTGGCCTTTACGATAAGTTCGGCTACCTTATAGCTAGCTTCCTGTAGTTTTTCCGAAACACGTACTGTCGCAGTCATGAACGTTGCTCATTTTTTGTTTTGTTCCAACAACCGACGAAAATAATTGATATCTTTGCTTGACAGAGAAGAATGCTTTGTTGACAAATGTCGTTTCACTTTACTCGGAACCATAGCAGCATTACTGAGTGTTTCACCACAAACGATACACTCGGGGATTGGGCATGATTTATCACCACACACACACAAAAACAAACAAACCGTAAGGTAAGTAATTATCACTATACTGCCGGTGCACTAATTTTTGTTTCTTTTTTCGGGCTCAATGCTTTCACTATTTGCACTCGTGGACGGAACACGCTGTACAAGTAACTTGTCTATCTTGACAAAATAGTTTAAAAGTAATAGAAAACAGCAAGACTGACTAGTAATCACAATTTTCGGACTACTTCAGAGCACAGATGTGATAAAACTGAAATAATTGTAAGACGCGAGACCTATACTCTTCAAAGGGAAGAAGGGATGCATATACTAACTTATTTAAAATAAAGTAACGTTGGGTGAGTGCATCGGTACAGGAAAAAAGTAATAAAGTTGAAGAAGCACTAACAAACAGGGACAAATACCAAAACAACGTAATAAAATAATAAAAGACATGGAAAGTTTTGCTAATCCCCGCACTTTTAGGGAAAAACGTACACAGAACATGCGGCAAGTGTAACAAAGGAGCCGCATAACGCGGCGTTAGAGGCGAGAAATATAAATATATAAATAAGCAAAACTACGATATAACAACAACTGTGAGTAAATAATTTACATTTAATTTCTTAGATTACATAAAAATTCGCGGCATGTGATAAAGAATAAACAAGCATCATCTTATTTAATCAGTGCTGCGGCAGAGAATGAAATACAAGCATGTGAAACACAGTAACTGGGATAAAATTTAAAAAAATATAACTCGACAATTAATTTCTTACTATAGGATAATAGGTAAAAAGTTCGCGTCACACCTTTCACCTTGTGAGAACACACCGGTGTGCCGCGGAACACTGTATTAGATTATTAAAGAAAGTAAAAGACACTGGTGATATCAAAAATATGCGTCGCAGTGGAAGGCCCAGATCGACTACAACCAAGCAAGACAGGGTGCTCAGAAAGCTAACCTTGGCAGACAGGAGGCTCAGTTGCCTAAAAGATGGTCTGAAGTGACTGATGTTACTGCTAGTACATCTACTGTTAGGAGGAGGTTGCTTCACAATGACTTGCGTGGCTGCAAAGGCAGGCGTAAACAGGTGTTTACTGCAAATCAAAGACAGCGTAGACTTCAATGGGCAAAACAGCATCTTTCATAGACAACCAAGCAAAGGGAGAATGTTCTTTTCAGTGATGAATCAGAATTTTGCCTAAAGGGGAATCAGAGTAGTGCCTATGTAAAGAGGTTCAATCATGAAGAATTCTATCCTAGTTGCTTAGTGACTACTGTTAAGCAGTAGTCACTAAGCAACTTGGATAGAATTCTTGCATTCGGTGAAGGTCATGGATTGGAGCAACATGTGTGGACATGGTATTGGGAACCTCTATATAATCGATGGTATGATAAATGCCCAGAAATACATCTGGATATTAGAAAACAAGAGGCTACCATCATCTAGAAGACTTTATGACGACAATTTTATTTTTCAATGCTCCCTGCCATCGTGCTAAAGTGGTAAAAAAGCGGTTTCAGGGAGAAATGTTCAGCATCTTGATTGGCCACCCCAGTCACCGGACTTAAACCCGATCAAAAATTTGTGGTTCAAAGTGTCGTATGAACTATCAACAAAGAAGCCAACAACCAAAATTCAACTCACTAAAGATGTTATTCAAATTTAGAATTGTATTGTTCAACCTAATCTTTTACAAAACCTTGTTCACAGTATGCCAGCAAGATGCAAAGCTGTGATTAAAGCTTATATTAGGTACATTGTATAATTTTGCTGTATTATATTTGGTACATATATATACAAAATAAACAAAATATTAGGTACATTGTATAATTTTGCTGTATTATATTTCTGTACTTGAATGTTATTTCGAATCCTTATGAATTACAAAAAAGATTTGTTGCGGTAAACCTAAGTATTGGATAAATGTTCCTCTTCGTAATAATTTCGACTTGGTCATGATTTTTATAATGTATCTTAAGAACATAAGTCACTATAGGAAAAACCAAGACATTTTTGAAATCTCTATTAAATTTCGCATCTAATGAGACATAAATTATGAAATAACTATTAAAATTGGTCAGCTAAACAAAGACTTAAACTTAAAAGTTCACGGTTTTTTGCAGGTGATGCAATACTTTTGATGACCACTGTAGCTTAGTCGGTTAAAGCAATTCTCTCCGGAACGAGAAAACGTGGGTTCGATCCGACAAATTCCTGTTTTCACATTGACGCCCGAACGTCAAAATGGATCCACTGGCCGTTGGGTTCTTCGAAAAATGTGTGATGTTCGTTCCACACATCGTCTGGAGTTAATGAAAGGTTCCTTCGTTTGTTGTTTTGAAAAAATAAATAAGAGGGAGTTGATGTGACGTACTACAGAGGTAAACTTGTGTCAAGACGACAAATCTGCGGAGATCCATTCCGTCGGTGTAGCTAAGTCGGCTAGAGCAACTCACTCCGGAGCGAGGAGACGCGGTTTCGATTTCCGTCATCGACAAATCCCTGTTTTCACACTCGTACTAATGACATAAGCATTAAAAGGCTGCCCAGGTGATCGAGCAGTCTGAGGCTCTGCTCTCGAACCATTCGTCCGAGATGGGCCGGGGCTCGAGTTTCCGGTGATGCATGGGTTGTGCGCTTGTCCAATAGCCCTTACCTGGAATCAGTAGCCCCATATTAGTGACGGGCGAGTGCTTCGAGTTGCCCCCTTTTCCCGTGTCCTGTTGTGTTGTTGGGGTGGCACCACTTTGCTGTCAGGTAGATCAGGGCTGCTTGCTACTTCGGTGCTTAACGGGAAACCGTATGCTCTTGAAACTCTTCATTTTTCCTTTCCTTCACTTTA
Organism: Macrothele yani; assembly: GCA_039090855.1. Classification (NCBI taxonomy): domain Eukaryota; kingdom Metazoa; phylum Arthropoda; class Arachnida; order Araneae; family Macrothelidae; genus Macrothele; species Macrothele yani. The sequence continues at coordinate 12,855,407 of CM077017.1, read as the reverse complement.
TGATTTTACCTATTAAGGCATCCTGTTCCTATTCCTTCAGTTTTTTATGCCTTTTTAGACTCATCGAGTTGCAGATCGAAGGACTCTGAGCCTTTTAAGGATTTAATCGTCGTCGTTATATATGAAATTATGTTCTGTTTGAACGAATAGGTTAGCCATCCGTATCCAAGACCACTTTGTCTTTTACGAAACGAACAGTCCTTAATATCTGCGTAAGTAAAATGTTAAGTTTGGCTACCGCACTTTCTTTTACGTAGGTTATAACAGCTCAGTTCCATGGGATGCCACGGAATATGACGCTGTAGAGTTATTTTATAACGGCTCAGGTATGTGTAGCGTGCAGTGTATTTCGGACTTCCATTTCATCTTAGGTGCCTGGTTTCTGTTCACCATGAATACCATTCTGGCATCGCGGAATATGACACCAAGGGAAAGCGAGCGAAAAGGATGAAATATTGAAGTTTTCAGTACCAACATTTCATATTCGTACCACTCGTGTCAATAAAAAATAGAACACCTGAAAGGAGTCGAGCTACGACTTTGATTTTTACAGGATATGTTCATTAGGCAATACAGAACAAAAGATTAGTATCTCGGTGTCATACGTACCAAGTGCGTCTATGTAGCTAATATCGGTGTGGACACATCTGGTTTGTATCACCTGCTATACGCTCTGAGAAAACAAATAATGTGTCCTGTGGAATAGCCATTCAGGCTGTATTGACCCGCGTCCAAAGTTCATCAACAGTTGCTGGCCGACGGTCGTACCCAAGGTGAGAAATTAGAAAAATTTGGCATCTGCAAATTCGCTTCTGTAGCTAAAATTCTAGACGCAAATCTTACTGTACCATGAGCAGAATCTGTTTTTCGAGGGAAAAAGCATATAACAGATATGCTCGCATGCATTTAAAAGAATTTATTCAAAAATAAGTAAATATGAGGTATTTGTGGAATCCTCTTATGTGCTTGAAATCTGACTGATGTGAATAAAAAACTTCATGCATGGGGTGGGGTTGGGATAATTTTTGTAGATTTTTAAACCACATTTTATCAAAACTCTCTGTAACTGAAGTTTACAACTCAGTAAAATGTTCTTTATTTCCTCCATCAGATGTATATTAAATATCATAAACGCCTAAACTAAATTGAAATTTGCTGTATTTTCATAATATGGGGATGAGGTTCACCATATCCAACTTCTTGTACTTAAAATAAACGGCACGCATGAATTCACATATTTCTCAAACTTCACAGATTTGTCAAATAAAAAAATGAAGAGGAGGGAAAAATCTTTAGAAATTTACTGTGTTTTCATTAGCTACACTACATGAGTCACAGAAGTTAACATATTTAGTCCATACGTTAAAAATTACAACTAAGCTATGGTTACCAAAAGTTATATGTAGTGTAGATAATGAAAAACTTGTGTTTTCCAGACACCTTTTAGTGCATATGTGTCGCGAATCAAAGATTCATTAACCTTCCTATGGCCTTTGGGGTCTTATAAGTACCCAGAAGATCTTTGAAGATATCTCTGTAATTACAGTTAGGGGAGAAATCTTCACTCCGTCTAACTTCTGTTTTCAATAGTTTTCAAAGACAGGATTCCGTTTCCAGCCAGAAAACGTCCCTTCTCCCCCCCCTCCCTCTGCACACACACATTAATCCTCCGCAACAATCTCTTCAATTTTGCATCGCTCCCGAGTATAACACAAATGACGACAACAAAGGCAAAATTCCCCGAATCCGCGGGTGCAACTCACGCCTAAAGATTATAGGGAAATTTTCGCTTCCTCGAACGTACGTTTTAGGAAATTCTTGCCTACAGTTCCAAGCTTCGTCACAAACATTTATGCAATAAAATGACATTTAGCAACAATGCCGGACAGATCATAGGCGTAACCACTGGATGGGGGGTGGTGGTGGTGGTGGTGGGGGGGGGTTACCCCCAGATTTTCAGAGGCGGGGATCCTCGTATAATGTGTGTATGTGTGATCGGCCCCCCGCAAAAATTTGAAACATGGTTACGCCACTAGGACAGAGGCAACTTCGCGAGAAAAAGAAATTAATGTTAAGGGAAAAAAATCACTCCTTTAAACTCCCGTTTTCGGAAGTTTTGAAAAACGGAAAAACGCACCCCCCAACACCCCCCACACTAATCCCCCCAAATAAAAATTTTCTTTAGTTTTGCATCGATCCCAAATGACGAAAAACGTGGAATTCCGCGAATTCAAGGAAGAATCTCGTGCCTAATTTATAACAATCGGCGATATGCAAAACGAACAAATCACGCCGCTAAGTATGGAAGCCGATTCACGTTTCCATAAACTGATTACATTCCCGACATGAACGATGTATTCGACTGCAATTATCGGAACTTTGTTAAGGGTCCGTTTCTAACGCACGTAATTTTACGAAGGATACGTTTTTAAAGCTTGAATTTTGAGAGCGGTCAAAAAAAGGGACCCAGATTTTATATATACTTCAGTTTATGCATATATTTGTACACTGAAGATCAAAGCTGCCTCACATTTCCATACTTCCCTCCTCTACTTCATTCCGGAAGAAGACCAGAGAGAGTATGTGCTACATCCTCTCGTCTGGGCAGGCGCACAACAAACAAACAACCCTTCCTTCGTGCCCGCTTGGCTTATCTTTGCGTGACCCTCCCCATCCCCAACCTGGACTTAACTTTTGTGATATCGCGGCGCTCGTATTTGCGGTCAGTTGTTTAAGTTTTAGGGTAGTTTTACCGTAACTTCACCAGGAAAAACGTAATATCAACATAAATTCAAAAAAAAAAAAAAAAAAAAAAAAAAACTTAAACTCTTGCATTCACGAATTTGCGCCCGTGCTCAAAATATTTGTCGCAGAACGAAAAATTACGTTCGCATTTTGTGCCTTGCGTCAGCTAACTTCCCACCATGGTCGTACCACTGCACCTGCCGTTTGAGGATGTCCTGGGTGACAAATCCGGCGATCTAGCCGGCCACGGCAGAAGTGGAACGTTGCTATCTCTAAAGAAGGTACGTGTTGTTTCTGTAACATGCGGTGTGGCATTGTCCTGCTGAAATATGACCCGGGGGACATCCTGTAGGTACGGAAGGTCAACCGGCCGTAGAATGTCATTGACGTAACGGGCACTCGTTATGGTTGTACGGACTCTCACGAGAGGTGATCCGCTTTCCTACCCGATAGCACTCTAGGCCATAATGCCTCGTGATGGTGTGGTATGCCAGGTGCGAATACACTCTTCCCGGCACCTTTCTCCCTGCCGTCGGCGGACACAAATGCGACCATCATTTTCGCCTAAACAGAAACGCGTTTCTTCCGAGAACACGATATTGTGCCATTCGTCACGCCACTCCGTTCGTTCGATGCACCAATGCAGCCTGGCAGTTGACCTGCAGTGTCAGAGGTAGCCTGAGCAGGGACCGACGAGCTTGCAGTCCATACTGTAACAACCGGCAACGCATTGTTACAGCTGGCATGTGAAAATGCTCCACAGTTCGCGCCACTGCTGCGCCAACGCCGTTGATGATGCAGAACGGACACTCAAATTCATGAGATGCCGGTTGTGCCTCGGCGTTTTCTGTGTACGAAGTCGAGAACATTTTCTTTGTGTGCTGCGCCCTTCTTCGTACCATTCCCTGCTCTCTCTTGCCACGAAGAACACACTGCGCCCCTACACGACCGGCAGTTTCCCTGAGGGATGCATCGCAGTCTTTCATGCCGATAACGTGACCTCTGCCGAACTCGCTGATGTGATTGTATGACTGTCATACACGAAGACGAGGTATTCTTACCCACTGCTGACCAAGCACTGACATGTCGACAGAGCTATGCCGCTCTTATAACAGAAAGACGGCCGGTTTCCAGTCTGTGACGTTGAGCGATCTGATTTGCCTAGACGCTGTAGGTCTGTGACGTCGAAATACTAAGTGTTTCTGCGATATTTCCTGATTAGCACATCCTGTAAATATGAAAGCTCGACTCTTTTCAGGTGTTCTGTGTTTTATGAACATGAGTGTATACATATATCGAAACGCAAAAGGTGCACGTGCACAGTGTACTTTTAGCTAAGGAACATGCCATTTTCTTTTCAATTAATTCTCACGGACTCTTGCAATAATGATGTTGTTTCCAAATAGGCAACTGTACTACACAAAGCAACGGGAAAATGAAACAGAGGAAAGTAACGTAAGATTACACGTTGACACGCAACAAAAAGGAGCAAATTAAAGAGCGGAAATAAGAAACCAGAGATTAAACACAATTAGAGAGATAATGCAAGCAAAAAAGAAGATTAAATGTTGAAGTGCCCAAAGTCAGTCATTAAAATCCGCTCAAAAAATTAGTGAACATAATATGGGTAATTCAGTTGGGGAATGCACGTTTTGTGAAGCAACGTCAACCTAAATGCATCAGAAAAATACAGAAAATGATGATGGAAAAGTTTTTCTAGAAACTTAAAGAGAAGGAACTGTACTGTTTAGAAGAAGCTACGGAATATGTTGAGCTAAACCATAATGTGTTTACAAGTACTACGACAGTAAAAGGAAATACATTCCTGCTCTTTGTGTGTGTGTGTGTAACCCGGAGATCAGGTAGAGGTACTTTGCTGGAAACGGACGTGCCCTTTAAAATACACCATTGAACGGTTCTTACTATAATAATCATCATCATTGTCAACAATTATCAATCCACTGCTGGACGAAGGTCTCCCCAAGTTTCTTCCACAACGATCTGTCTTGTGCCAGTCTCCTCCATGTTACTCCCGCATACTTTCGAATTTCATCCACCCATCTCCCATGTGGTCTTTTTCTGGGTCTTTTCCTGTTCCTTGGAATCCAGTCTAAAATTTCAGCTGTCCATCGATGGTCTGTCCTGGCAATATGCCCAGCCCATTGCCATTCCAGGGATTTTACTTTGATCATGATGTCTTCCACTTTTGTCATTTTTCTGATCCACGAGTTCCTCTTCTTATCTATCCTGGTTACACCAAGCATGCACCTCTACATGCTCCTTTGAGTTGCCTGCAGTCTTTGTATATCTCTTTTAGTTAAGGTCCACGTATCTGCACCATATGTAAGCACTGAAAGGATGCATTAATCAAACACTTTTCTTTTAAGGCATAATGGCATATTGCTCTTGAAAATTATACTGTTTCTTCCGAAAGCCCTCCAGGCAAGTTTCATACACCGATTAATTTCTTCATCAATGTGACCCTCACTTGATATCTGCTGTCCCAGATAAATGTAGGTATCTGTTATCTCCAGCTTTTCTCCATCAATCGATAAATCTTCATTTCTTGTAAAAGCATTGAACATCACTTTTGTCTTTTGAAAGTTCATTTTTAATCACACTTCTTTACTCTTGTCAGCAAGTTCCTGGATAATACTCTGCAGCTCTGATGGATTAGTTGCAAAAATGACTACGTCATCAGCAAAACGAAGGTGAGTTAGATAATCTCCATTGATCTTTATCTCTTTATTTTCCCAGTTCAGTGATTGAAAGATATATTTTCCAATGTGGCATTAAAGAGTTTGGGAGATATAGTGTCACCTTGTCTCACTCCCTTTCCAGTTTTTATGGGTGCTGTATTCTCAAATAGCCGAATCTTTGCACTTGCAATTTCGTAGATGTTATTAATAATATTAATGTATGCATCTTCAATACAGCAGGATTTCAAAGCCATTGTAACTGCTGTTTGTTTCACCGAATCAAAGGCCTTTTCATAATCGATAAAAGCCATGCATAATGGAAGTTCATATTCCCCCACTCTTTCAATTAGTTCTCTCAGTACGTGGATATGATCTATAGTGCTGTAGCCAGCTTGTTTTCTCGGTTGAGCCATGTCCAGTGTCACCTTGAAGCGGTGTGAAATAACTTTAGTGAAGATTTTATAAACCACTGATAGGAGGCTGATAGGTCTGTAGTAACTGAGATCCTCAATATCCCCTTTTTTATGTTGCAGGATAATTGCAGCATTGTTCTAATGCTGAGGAACCTTCCCTTCATTAAGGCATTGAGTGCAAACTTGGGCGAGTAGTGTTTAGATTTCTCCACTTGCTTGTATGATGTCTACAGTAATTCCATCTTCTCCTGGAACTTTTCCCCGCTTCATGTTCTTGATTGCATGTGCAACTTCTGCTGGGAGGACTGGAAGAACTGTGGTACTGGTACCTTGCATTATGTCTGGAGTACATGTATCATCCCTTTCATATAATTTGGAGTAGAAATCTTTCACTCTTGTCAAAATTTCGCCTCTATTTCTTGTTACAGAACCATCTTCTTTTCTCAGTGCCATAATCTGTTTTCTTCCCTTACTTAGGAAACGGAACAAAAGCTAAAATGCCGGCAGTTGCCATTGTATCAAGTCCTGGAATTCTATTCAGTTAGTATCCGAAAAAAATCTCAAAAATGTGCAACTGCATATTAACTAATAAAGCTCTGTAGTTTTCGAAATCAATATGTTTCTTAAGAAACTTTAATAACTCAAGAAATTTTAAATTTTTAGAGTAATTTAGGCATGATGGGGAACGGCTACTGCCCCTGACAGGAACGTCATGCCACTAAGTAGAAGCGATTATTTTATTTATTAGGTTTGTTGGTGTTGTTATAGCTTTTTTAGCATGTAATCGGGGTGAAAATATTAGTGTCAATTGTCCTCTGAAGTGACCACTTTGAGTATCAAAGGTGAAGGGGAGAGCAGCAATTTGTGATGCGCAGGTGGACACGTTCCAGCCAACATCTTAGATAGCGAATACAACCTGCGTCAAAAAAGTTCCAGAACTGACGCAATAAAGAAAAGTACCATACTTACAATTAATGCTGGAGACCTTTAAAATGCCACCTTTTGAATCAACACACAGTTTCCAGTGTTTCTGAGGATCCTGAAAACAGTTCTGGAGAGCACTTTCCGGGATGTCAGCAAGTTGTTTTGTCACTGCTGTTTGGATAGACGTAATGTTTCCGTGATACTGTGAGTGGGTACCTCTCCATTCAGCGCTTTGTTGCTTGGTTTGTGAATAATACTGCCGACACCATGTTTCATCTCCTGCAATAATTCTGGAGCAAAAATCAGGATTCTCAGCTGCAGTGCGCAGCAGATTGGAACAGATCGATGAAGGAGCCTCCTTTTTGGTCATCATTCAGAATGCGGGGTACCAGTCTGGCATTAAGTAACCGTTCTGCATCATCAGCAGCGTTGTCGCAGCAGTGGCGAACAGTGGCCCATTCTGCCATATCAGCTGTAACAATACTTTGCCTGTTATTACAGTTCGGACTGCAGGCTCCTCGGCCCCTCCTCAGACTGCTTTTGACACCGCAACAACGGACTGCCAGGCTGCAACGATGTACCGAACGAAGGGAGTGGCTTGACGAATTGCACAATATCGTGTTATCGGAAGAAATGCGCTTCTGTTTAGGCGAAGCTGATGGCCGCATATGTGTCTGTCGACGACAGGGGAGAGGCGTCGGGAAAAAAGTGTATTCGCACCTGGCATGCGGCACCAACACGAGTCATTATGGTCTGGGGTGCTACTGGGTACGAAATCACATCACCTCTCGTAAAAGTCCGTACAACCATAACGAGTGCCCGTTACGTCAATGACATTCTACGGCCGGTTGACCTTCCGTACCTACAGAACGTCCCCGGGGCCATATTTCAGCAGGACAATGCCACACCGCATGCAGCAGCGACAACACGGGCCTTCTTCGGGGATAGCAATGATCAATTTCTGCCGTGGATAGCTGGATCACTGGATTTATTACCCATACAAAATCTCTGGGACATGCTCAAACGACAGGTGCAGTGGTACGATCGTCCGCTAGCAACTCTCGATGAACTTGGGACGCGGGTCCATACAGTCTGGATGGCTGTTCCACAGGACACATTATTTGTTTCGATACGTCAGCGCGTACAGCTGGCGATATAAGCTAGAGGTGTCCACACCGATTATTATCTATATTGACGCACCTGCTACGTATGACACCGAGATGCTAATCATTTGTTCTGTATTGCCAAATAAAAACATTCTGTAAATATCAAAATCGTAGCTCAACTCCTTTCAGGCATTCTGTTTGTAATGTGTTATGATAATTTTAAATTATAATTTCCACTTTTTTATTTGAAGTATACTAAATGCTATTCTAAGTCACCCTGACATGCAACTTCTTAGTAAAATAACGCTTCTAATTACTGGACATTCCCTTGCGCTCAGGGACCGACCTAAAGCAGTTGCATCTGGGGTCTTTCCGCAAGGAGCATGGAGGAGCACTGCTCCTTCTTGATTTTCTTTCGCGGTTTGGTGACCCGCATGCTAAGGATATGGGAAATCTCTCGTTTCCAATTTGGGGTCACTGGTCCCATCCGGTGATTCGGACGCAGCGCCAATGCTTCGTCAGGGTTCTGACTGTTGGTCACATTACCACACCTGTGGCCAATCGGCGCCCGAGGTAGTGTATGTATGACTACGGATTGTCCCGTAGGAAGGCGCACAAAGGAATAAAAATGTCTTTATAGTTTTATATTGGCTATGACAAAGTTTCAGTTCCTATTTATATAATTATTGCAAACGTTTTGCTTGATGTAAAAAAAACTTTGTAATAAATCTTTGGATAAAGATTGGTTTGTCCACTACTACGGGCGTGTGCATATATTTGTTCCTGACATATTTGTAGTAATATCTGCGCTTCTGAGAGATCGATTTAAAAAATTATTTCGCAGTCAGACACCACTCATGAAGACAAGATTTTTGAGAATACCTTGAGCTGAAAATAGTGCATAATTTTTCCGCCAGGGGCGTAGCTGTATAACTCATTTTTGTCGTTATCTCTGCTTCTAACAGTCTTTTTTGAAAACTTTTTTCTTTGTCGGAGAGCGTTCTGTGTGCGAAATGTTTTGCATACAATTTCAAAATTTTCCTAACGTACATTTGTGACACCAAGAGCGCATAAATTCGCGCTTCCGTCACTGCAGTGTGCAGGGCACCAATCTTGCATTAAGTTTTCGTTTTCCCAGACCCTTGCGTAGAATCTCGTGACAGATTAACTTACTGATGCCCACAGACTCAGTCACATGTCGCACTGTATTTCGGCGATCATTTTCTAAATGATTCCGCAACTCTTCGATTTTTACCTCTGTCGGTACACTGGAGGGGTGCCCAGATCTCAGATCATCATCAAAGGATTCCCTCCTGTCAGGAAACGGTGCATATCATTCGAAAACTCTGCTGCGGAATAATGCCACGTCTCCTTGCGCTTCTTTTACCATTCTATAAGTTTCAGTAGCTGATTTACGAAGCTTCCAACAAAAACGGATGTTTGGTCTCTGCTCTTCCATGGCTAATATGAAATAGGACGATAACGCTTTCTATGACTCCTTTAATGGCTGTCTGCCGTCTGTCGGTACCTGTACAAACCGGTTTCCAGATGTTCGCTGATTGGCCAAGCACTGATGTCTTCTGGCGAACTCGTGGTATTTTTATCCCACTACTATTACGTCAGTTGTGCGGTAAGTTCTGGAACTTTTCGGACGTAGGTTGTATTTTCTTCTAATTAATTATTTGATTTGAAAATCCCTTTTGCCTCTGATATCTTTCGCTATGAGAAATGTTCTGTGCACAATTTATGTTTCGTAACACTCTTTTCAGCCGTTAGTGAAAGTAGGTATCTATTCCGGCCTTTAAGCGGTTGTAGGAATCCGATTGATTCTCTTTTTTTTTTGTAACTGTCTCCATTTACTGTGAATAATCCCACTCCCGCATTGCATATTTTAAGTTATGGGCAGTTTTCCCGTAGGCGGTGTAAGTGTATTCTCTTATTTGCTAATTTGTTAGAATTCAAATGACGTGCCAAAAATTGGGTGTCGTCTTTTTTTTTTTTATCATTGGTTCCGTTATGAAGAATACTGTGATAGCTCTGTATTTTAAATAATGCTCAGTTCTTCTACTAGAGGGCATAAATCCGTACTCTTTTTCGCTATTTTTGTTTTACTAAAACTTTATTCTGAAATATTATTTTCGTTTAGGAAATTACTCAAAAGACGTGTTCATTACACCAGAGGATTCAGTGTCATGACTCTTGCTTAAGTTTTAAGATGATGAAGAACAACAGCAAAATGGTTCACTGCTGCTCCATAAACGAAACTTAAGTGATGCCCAAGTGTTGTATCATTTCGCACAATTTCCTCACAACAAAAATGGTTCGGCAGCTTTAACAAGAAAAAAAAAAAAAAAAAAAAGAAAGAAAAAAAAGAAAAAAGAAATTACATGAGCATCCCCTGTTCTTTGTAGAATGACTGGAGCGCGCTGGTTTTATGGAAGAGCAAACATTAACGATCCTTAATTTTTTTTTCTTAGTTATTCTGCGATCTAATGACTCAAGTAAAAAAAACAGGAAGGAGGGTGAAAAGCATGATAAGAAATTTATGTTTTCCTTTTATGGAATACACCTTTTTAATTTTTGCATATTTTGTATTTTAGCATCTCGAACGTTAACTATTAAATATCATTTATTTTCTCCACGTCAAAGATATCAGTTCAAACTGTTTTTTTAGTATGCAACGCTTTGTGAGTTTTTAACTAAATTTACGATAACGATTTTTTTGGCGTGAAACCTTAACGAAATTAACGATGGATTTCAGTTTTAGGATACGTTAATTTATTTAGCATATATACTGATGGTAAGCTCTATGTGCCATGGTTTTAAATTTTTGTTCAGCGTACATATGTCAAAATAAATAAAATAACTGACATGTTTTCTTTTCCTGGCAACATAGGATATTCAGAAGCTATATGAAAATCATGTATTGTATAATGTACCTTGCAGAAAGCACGAAACAATACGCACGAACACGTAACAGAGTCTTGAATACACGAAGTCTAAAATGCTTTAAATTTCAAATGGAAGCTGAGAAGGTTGGTTGGTTGGTTGATGGGTTTTATTGGCGCAAGGGCCAAGTATGGCCAAAGAGCGCCAGACACGAGACCAACAAAACAAAGACGTTAGGAAGCTGAGAAGAAAAAGAACTTTTGAATACCAAATGTTCTAAACATATTGATGAGAAATTCCTAACGGCTACTTGATTCCTCTCAGTAATAATCCGTTTTGGAATTTTAATATCATCCTCTCTCAATTTAATATTCAGGCTACTTCAAATCTTTAATTATGCAAGCAGAATTCATCAACCGAAATGGACTTGATGGCAGTTTTACGCAAACACTGTGTTACGAAAAAAAAAACAGTTCTATAAAAATGCACGAAGTGAAAAACCAAAATGTGTTCTTCAAGAGAAAGATATTAAATTTTGTAAATTTCCAATATTGCTGAATAATTCCAGAAGGCAAATATAATTATATAATATTGATTTAAAGAAAACTTAATACTTAATGAACTTTTGGCATGTTTATGATTAGAGGATATAACGAAGTAAATTTCTCCGGCATTTTTGGTCTACGCCGGGATTCGAACCCGGGTCCCCTCATTCCGGAATAAGTTGCTCTACCAATTGAGCTACGCGGACGTTTATTCTGATTGTTATCTGCCTTTATGTCGTGTGCGTCCTGCTGGCAGGTACGTCACAAGGAAACACCACGCTTTGGTATATTTAATTTTCTCCAGTGTGTTTAGCAACTGCTAATGTTGAAAATATAGTTGGCTGATCAATGTTTTGTTTCTATATTTGATGAGTTTGGTACGGCTGAACAATATATGGGTGCTTCATGCTTTAATTAAAAGTCAGGCATTTAAGTCCCAAGACATAGTCAGTAAAATGCGTAAGAGCAAATCGTCCTTCTTTAAGTAATGGCGCGAATACAATTCTGATAAATTGTACTTCATGTTTCCCAAAGTCGCCGAATATTATTTGCTGTTTGAATTTGGCAGTTGAAAGGGCGTTTTAATATGCGTAGCCATATGTATGCTATTAGTGCATGCATGAAAGAACAGTATTGTGTATTGAATAATGCCACAAAGCATGTAGGTCTAAGTAAGACTTTACAGAATTCTCAGACCTATTGTTTTTAATGGGCGGCAGGTCTCAGCCATGTATATTACTTCCCATTCTTATTATATATTTAGCAAAAAATCGCCATGGATGGTGTCCGGTGTTGAAATAATTTTTTAAATCGGATTTTAAGGAGAAGAGACATCGAAAAAAAACAAACGATTAAAATTGCGCCACCAGTAGCGAAGAAACTGGTCTTTATTTTGGTCAAGGAAATGCACACAAAATGGTTAAGTGGTTAATAGTGTCTGACTAATAAACAATTTTTTTCCACAGGTGTTTAAACGCGCAAATACTACTGTAAATATGCTGTAAACGGAAACGTGCACTTATGCCCTCTAGTGACAAAATTTTGCGTTAAGAAAAAATTGAAATTATATGCAAAACCTTCGCATCAGAAACGCTGTCCGATAAAGAAAGAAGTTTTGAAATCGGACTGTTAGAACCCGAGATATCAAGAAAATATGATCTACATCTACGCCTCCTGGAGGAAAATCTGTGCACGATTTTATGCAGAAAATATGCGCAAAAGATTTCACTTGGTGAGCGGTATCTGAACGAGAAAGAACTTTTTCAGTTTTGTTTTCAGAAGCACAGGGACAGTTGCAAATATAATACATCGGAAACTTAAAAATGAACTTGCGCCCCATATTGGCAAAGCAAAACAGTTTTTCACCAACACTTGAAACTATATGGAGAACGTTTATCACCAGAAACTCCATCCGACGCAAAAACGATTATTTAAATCGGACATTTTGAAGCGGAGATATCGGATAAATCGGAATTTAACTTCACGTTTCCTTGCGGAAAAACTGTGTGTTACTTGAAAAAGAAACGGTATTCAAAGTAGTATTCGCTATGTATGGTATCGAAGAAAAGAAAGAATTTTTTTCAATGGGATATTTAGAGAAAAAGATGTAGAATAAAATGTACTTTGGATTCGATAGCATCTACATTTACCTCCTCCCCCAGCGGAGAAGTTATGCATCAGATAAAAACGAAACAATGCAAAGCAAGGATCATCGTTCTCACATTTCAGGTTTCTCAGCGCAAAAAGAATTTTTCAAAAAAATGTAGAGATATGGTCTCCGCAGACGGACAAAATGATATACACTCACGGACAATGAAATTTGCGCACCTAGAAGAAAACATGCTACAACCGCGAACTTTTGAAAATAGCTAGAGTGCGTGCTGGTATGCAAATGATGCACGTTTGGTGCGAGTGCGCATGACCGCACACCCGTGGTGGCGCTGAAAGCAAGTACGAACTGGCAGCCTTATAAACCGGCGTGTAGTCGATGCCCCATGAAAGCGAAAAGCACCGGCCGACGCAAGCAAGAGTACAGAGTGACAAGAATGACGGGCAGACGCCAGAGACGTCGATTTATGCAACTTACCGACTTTGAGAGAGGCCTGATCATCGGGCTGAAAACCGCAGGGAGATCGCCGCGCCATATAGCCCGCTACATGGATCGTTCTAACTATACCGTCCTGCTGTGTTGGTAGCAGTGGACACGTGACGACCTTGCCGCACGGCGGAGCGGCTCCGGACGGACCAGGAGCACCACCGGTAGAGAGGATCGACGGATCGTACGCCAGGCACGAACGGATCCCACGGAGACTCGGTGCACTATACAGGCAGATGTAGCGGCTCCGGTGTGCCCAAAAACTATTCCCCGACGCCTCGCGGAGGCGAATCTGCGATTCCAGCGCACCTTAGGTGTGCTACCATTAACAGCGGAACATCGTCGGCTCCGTGTGCAGTGGTGAAAGGCCAGAGCGACGTGTGGTGTTTAGCGATGAGTGCCGATTCATTTTGGGGACAGATGATCATCGTGTCCGGGTGTGGAGGTCCCCGGGTCAACGGCACATGCCCAACCTCGCTATCGAGCGCCACACCTCTCCCACTGCACGCATTATGGTCTATGGAGCCATTGCCTATTATAGCCGAGCAGCTCTAGTAGTGGTACGTGGATCATTGACGCACCAGCGGTATGTGGATGAGATCCTACGGCCCCATGTGCTCCCATTCCTGGCAGAGATTCCAGGTGCGCTATACTAACAGGATAATGCCCGCCCGCACACGGCTCGGGTTGCCCAGGAATGCTTACGTCATGTCCAGACACTTCGATGGCCGTCCCGCTCCTCGGACATGTTCCCTATTGAGCATGTGTGGGTCCAGTTGAAACGCCGGCTGCTGCTGTGCCACACTATTCGGGATTTGGAGCACACCGTCCAACACGTGTGGACCAGTCTGCCGCAGGACAACATCAGGCATCTGTTCGCCTCCATGCCGGACCATAATGCAGCATGTATCACCGGACGAGGCGGTGCGACGCGCTATTGAAGACGACCGGACTGCCTGCCACACATTCCTCTGTAATTGTTCTGCAGCTCTGTTTTTGCTATCATGTGTATCATTTGTCTGTATCATTATTCATTACGTCCATAAAATTTCAGTTCAATACGATGCTTCCTTCTTGGTGCGCCAATTTCATTGTCCGTGAGTTTATATAAGCACAATGTTTTTTACTAAAGACGTGCTGAAAAGGCGAACTCTGTGATCTACAGACTCAGCTTACATTTGTGTGCGTATGTCCCTCTGAGCAAGAGCTTATGACACTGAAATAGAAAATATCTGTCTTTATTTAGTGTACTACATTATTTTACACTTTTTAGCACATCTTTGAAGGAAATGAGTGTTCTTATAATATCAATATTTCGGTCTGTCAGTCCATCCGTTCGTCTGTGGACACTATATCTCTGCAACTATTAGTCCGATTGGAAAAATTTGTTTTGCAATAGAGATCCAACACTGTACGATCTGCTATCTATACGTTTCTGTAATTTTCAATACATAACCTCACCGCTATGAGGCGTAAATGCATATACTGTTAAATTGAAACCATATTTTACTTTATTCAAATGCTTAAGAAAAAACCATTTAAAAATTTCTTTACACTTTCTGGTACCATTTACCTAGAAGGTCATTTTACGCTCAGTTTCCGTTTGAAGTAATTCGTGATGCCACCGTTATGGAGCGTAAATGTATACTACACTATCTAACAACAAGTAGTTGGACACCGCTGCAATCGAAGATATCTGTGGTCATAATACACGTCACGGCCGCCGCCGTTAAATATTGTGTGGGAAACAACAACGCAACCAGTCGCATGCAAGATGCCACGCAGTTCGGAGCTCTCAGATTTCGAGAAAGGTGTAATCGTCGGGTATCACAGAAATGGCCGATCCATACGTGACATATCCAGCGAGTTGAAGTACCTAAAATCAACAGTGGCCTACGTGATTGGCAAGTGGAAGATGAGAGGTGATTGTCGGAATGTGTCCCGACCCGGCAGACCCACAAAACTGGGAGTTAGAGACTGACGGGTGCTGGCCACAGAAATTCGGAAGAACCGCACCAAATCGATGGGCCACATCCACGAGGAGTTTCAACAGGCATCCGGGAGTGTTCCTTCGATGAATACCATCCGTAAGAAAGCTCATCTGCTCGGTTATCATGGACGTGCTGCCGCCCACAAGCCTTTGATGACCAAGCGCTGCTCGGCTAACGTGGTGCAAAGAACGTCGACAGTGGACCGTTGAACAGTGGAAACAGGTTCTCTGGAGCGACGAATCAAGGTTCACCCTCTACCGTTCGGATGGCAGTGTCTGGGTTTGGCGTCTGCCTGGAGAACGCCTCCTGCCGGAAGGTATTGTGCCAACTGTGAAGTTCGGCGGCGGTGGAATTATGCCATGGTGGAATTATGCTCCTGGTATGGCACGGGACCCATGGTCGCAATTCCTGGTAGATTCAACGCCAGGACCTACTGCACCATTTTGGATGACCACGCGCTTCCTACGTTGTGGCAGTTTTACGGGGTGGATCCAAGTTACTTTCAGGATGAAAATGCCACCTGTCATGTTGCAAGGTCCACCATGGCTTGGTATGGTGACAATGGTGTTAATCAAATGGACTGGCCTGCGCAGAGCCCGGACCTTAACCCTATCGAGCACCTCTGGGACGAGTTGGACCGTCAACTTAAGGGGTGCCCCCACCGTCCGAAATCGGTGAAGGAACTGCCCTGTCTTCTCCAAGCCGAGTGGAAGAAAACATCGCTAGCCGTCGTACAACGCCTGGTTGAGAGTATGCCCCAGAGGGTCGCAGCTGTAATTGCTGCTCGTGGAGGCTCCACCAACTATTGAAGGTGAATAAACTTTGTTTTCCTTTGCTATCACAGGCGTCCAATTACTTGTTGGTAGATAGTGTATATTTCCCCCGAAATCTCTTCTCGAAATCGCATTTTGAAAATTTGCGTTAGATGAAATTTAAGAAAATGGATATTTTGCATGCATTTTACCATATTTTTTGACAAAACACTTAGCCACTAGGAGGTAAGTGCAGATTTCTGTTTTTTACATGCTTCAACCGTATCGTCGCTTCTAAAAAATTAACAGAAAAACACTTTTGTGGTCAGACGCCAATGACCACAGAAAAAGAAAAAAGTACGTGGACTTTTTTTCTCAAATCAGTGTTTAGTTATCCTTCGATGTAAATCACTGTAAGGATGATATCACCGCTTCTTAAAGCCCAATTAATTTTTTTGTTACTTATAGCGTTTGTGACAAGGAATATTTTTCATATATTTTCCAATTTTGGTACAACAGAGTTTTGACACTAATGGTGCATGTGTGCATTTCTATTCGTAACATACTTGAAACCGCGTCTTTGCTTCTGAGAATCCTATTTGAAAAATCCCCATTGCTGTGGATATCTTCCGCTATGCTTTGTGCCCAACATGTAATGTTTCGTAGAGCATACTTTAGCCGCTAGCGTCAGAAATTAGCTGTTTCTATTTGTTAATGTTTTATCGATTGTGTAGAAATCTGGTTGACATTTGTTTTATAATTGATTCAATACCCTATGAAGAACACTGCATATATTGCGCATTTTCGACATAAGCCGAGATTTTTTGAAGGCGTAATGGCATTCTTTTTTTCTTCTGAAATACAGCTTTAATATATATATCATCATCATCATCATCATTGTCAACCATTATCAATCCACTGCTGGACGAAGGTCTGCCCAAGTTTCCTCCACAACGGTCTGTCTTGTGCCAGTCTCCTCCATGTCACTCCCGCATATTTACGAATTTCATCCACCCATCTCCCATGTGGTATTCTTCTGGGTCTTTTCCTGTCCCTTGGAATCCAATCTAAAATTTCGGCTGTCCATCTATGGTCTGTCCTTCTGGCAGTATGTCCAGCCCATTGCCATTTCAGGGATTTAACTCTGATAATGATGTCTTCCACTCTCGTCATTTTTCGGATCCACGAGTTCCTATTCTTATCTCTCCTGGTTACACCAAGCATGCACCTCTCCATGCTGCTTTGAGTTGTCTGCAGCCTTTGTATGTCTCTTTTAGTTAAGGTCCACGTCTCTGCACCATACGTAAGCACCGAAAGGATGCATTGATCAAACAGTTTTCTTTTAAGACATAATAGCATATTGCTCTTGAAAATTGTGCTGTTTCTTCCAAAAGCTCTCCAGGCAAATTTTGTGCGCCGATTAATTTCTTCATCAATGTGACCCTCACTTGATATCTGCTGTGCAAGATAAATGTACGTGTCTGCTATCACCAGCTTTTCTTCATCAATCGATAATTCTTCATTTCTTGTAAAAGCATTGAACATCACTTTTGTCTTCTGAAAGTTCATTTTTAATCCCACTTCTTTACTTTTGTCAGCAAGTTCCTGGATCATACTGTTCAGCTCTGATGGGGTAGTTACAAAAATGACTACGTCTTCAGCAAAACGAAGGTGGGTTAGATAATCTCCATTAATCTTTATCCCTTTGTTTTCCCAGTTCAGTGATTGAAAGACATTTTCCAATGTGGCATTAAAGAGCTGCGGAGATATGGTGTCACCTTGTCTCACTCCCTTTCCAATTTTTATGTGTGTTGTATTTTCAAACAGCCGAATCTTTGCACTTGCATTTTCATAGATGTTATTAATAATATTAATGTATGCATCTTCAATACCGCAGGATTTCAGAGCCATTGTAACTGCTGATGGTTTCACCGAATCAAAGACTTTTTCATATATATATATATAAATATATATATATATATATATTGGTCTGTGAGGATTCAAAAAAGACCTGCTCATTAGTCCGAGAATTTGGTGGCATCATTCTTGTTTTTCTTTCATGACCAGACGTTTTACTGATGTTAAATAATAAATCTACCTTATTGTGCAAAGAACGACTTACTACCATTAATCGTGATAGAGATTAATGCGCTGTAACAACGAAGAGCGCACATGTAGTCATTCTAAATGAATAACTAATGTTAAGGAAACGCCTTACATTAATGTAATAAGAAATGAATCCTGGCTCATAATCATTGTGTGTGTGTACGTGCGTGCGGAAAGGAGAGAGAGCCCAAAGATGTGAAATATATTTCTGCGCCAAATATCAAGATAGCTCGCCTCTCTCTACCGTTAAACGTTTGCGATCAAGGTATTTATCTGAAAGCAAATGCGTCTTGTACATAATGAGAAGCAGATTATTTAGAATACTGAGAAAGATATTTTCGCTGTCGTAAAAAAATAAGTTTCCTATCGTCGGTTCGTTGTTAAGTAGCTGAGTGCAACTGGCAGAAAGTAATGGTCCAGTACTGCTATACATTGCGCTGCTGTGGAATGAAACATTTACCTGAAACTATTTCTGGAATCGTAATCTTGTTAGGATCTAAATGGATTCTTTACATGACTTTAGTACTGGAATGCTGTTGGGAAACTTCAAGCCAATAACTAATGAATATTTCTACCGAGGCAAGTATCATTTAATTTTCTCAGTGTTAATTCCAGAAGTAAGGTACACTCGTTAAGCAAGAACTCCATAATTCATATATTGACGTGAAACTTACACGGGAATTACCTACAACTGTAAAATACGTGTCCACATAGCGTGCAAATCGAAGCATTTATCCTGTTGACGTATGAGCTGAAAAAATCCATCTCAATAAAAGTCCACACATTTTGATTGGAGATAAAGAGTGGTTTTTCCTGTACCTCTTCCACCCTAGCGAAATGCGAGGAGGAAGAGGACTCCTCTGATGTCTTTTCTGTTTAGAAAACAAATGGTTCTAAACGACTTTTGATCACTCTAAACAGAAACAAATTCGATGACGCAAGATCTTGATTGGAGGAGGATGATTCATGACTTCTCACCCATTTTTCTCCAGCCAGAAGCTTGTTTTGTCCGTTTAGGCGGTGTTGCGTTATAATGATGCAAATGAACTTGTTTACACATTGCGAAATTTTTCCTGTTGCGTGAAACGCATTTTTCTTTTATAATATCTCAATGTAATGTCTACATTAATGGTTTAAATTGATTATACGTACATGTCACTCTCGAAGTACTAACTCAGCCGACTGACTGCGTTCTCGTGCCCAGAACACTGTTGCAATGCTTTTCTTTGAGAGAGACACGGGATTCTTCCATCTCATGGAAACTCTCTTTAAAACAATGATGGCATAGTGACATAGTACCCCCACGTTTCATCACCTGCCAGGATATGTTGAAAGAAGTTCTCTTCAGTTCGAAAACGATGATTTTCAAGAGAATTTTTCACGCACATCTTTTTGTGGTGTTCTGCCAAATGCTTTGGCCGCCATCGAGCACAGTCCTTTCGCAAATTCAATTGTTTGGGAACAGTTTGACGAAACCTTGTCTTGAGAATGTTCACTTTAGCGGCTTTTGTATGAATTTAAATGTCATTAGTGTGAAGGAAGTGGTAGGTATTCTTTCTAAATATTCATTAGCCGCAGGTTCACGACACGATTTGAATTGCGGACACCAAAGGAATACTTGTTTTCAGTAAACGGATACTTGCTTGCCTATAAGCTTGATACCTGTAAAATGATACTTGCTTTCGAGAAAATTTCTGAACAGCATATATTATACACAGGTTCACATGGCCCCTGGAATCCTGGAAAAGACCTGGAATTTAATTTCACCTTTTCCAATCAAAGATTTTCCAGGCGTGGAAAGTCCTTGATTTTTCATTTTTTTCTGAAAGGTCCCGGAATAGTCCTGGAATTTTTTCTTGCAGTGAAAAAAGTGGTGAAATTAGAGATGAACCCGGGCCCGTTATGTCATTATTTATGACTGGCGTGGGTTTGAACAGTTGCGCAAATTTTCCGTATGTGTAATAAGAAAAAATAAAGCATGATTTACTCTATGGTTTTACTCTTATTTATATTTTCATCATCAGTTAAGAATGTTAGTGCTCCCCGTTAATGTCGCCCTCTACAAAAAGAGAGAGAGAGAGAGAGAGAGAGAGAGAGAGAGAGAGAGAACACAACACGTAATAATATTAAGAATTTTAGGCCAAGAACAAAAGATAGACTATATGTCCTAACCATTCAATTGTGCGTTTCCCATTGCATTAGTTAATTCGGTTAGTAGTGTTAAATAAAATTAACTAAAAAGGTGAAAGGAAAAATGAACCCGAGCCAGGGCCCGCAAGGGCTCGGTTTTTAGTCAGAGATTTCATATAAGAGCCCGCCTGTGTCCGGATCCATTTCCGGTCTTTTTGTCATAGCCTGAGCCCGTGTTTCTCTCTAGTCGAATTGCTTGGATTAATGGCATTATTTTCTTCTAGCTCCCTGCGGTGTCTGCTCGTGATGCCATCATTTCCTTCCATGGAGTGGGGAAACATGATATCATCTCTTTCATCTTATGTGACGCTGCAGTACAATACGTTTGAGTACCATATTTCCAGCAACCTTGGTCTGTGGTATAGCAGTTGTGTGCAGTTGGAGTCACAACAGCTGGTGGAAACGTTCTGGTGAGTCAAAGATGGACTTTCCTCCTAGCACGCACTTTCCTCACTGACGGAGCACTTTCATCACTGAATGATATCTGGCCTACCTGCTCCCAATGTGTGTGAGAGTAAATGACTACAGAATAGGGAATCTTCAGTGCCATGGCAAAATTGTTGTATATTATCATTATCATTGTTCTATGTTCCAGATTGCTTCATGTAAGTTGTATACAGAGCAATTTTTATACGGGGAGATTTTGCCACTTCATTGAAGATGTGACACACATTGAAGAACACTCTGTAACAGTGGAAACCATATAACTTTATAAGAATTCTAAATGCATAGTAAACTTTAGACCAATTTTCAAAATTAGTGCTATGGTTCTAGCAAAAATGTAAGCTGCTGGAATTTTTTTATGAACTCCTCGAAAGTTTTGAAATTTATTTTTTGCAAGTATGTACAAACCTTGTATAACATTATATGTAAAATTTTGTGGGATTTATACTTTTTAAGTTTAAAAACGAACCAGAAGAACCTTCTCTCTTGTTCTTGTTAAATACCAAATAGTCATGTTTACATGCTGTAATCATCTAAGAAAACACGTCAACCAGCTGAAGTTTCTCCGCCGTCCTGGTGGACGAATGGTCTGAGACGCTGGCCTCTGACCATTCGTGCGTGATGGGACAGGGTTTGAGTCCCAGATGATGCTTACGTGTCATGTGTTTCCATATGGCGCTGGATCTGTTCATTTACTGGAACCAGTGGCCCTAAATTAGCGACGGTTGGCTACTTATATCCCTAAGAGTTGCTCATGGTGGTCCATAACCCCCCCCCCCACTCCCAAAGAAAGAAGCAATTCTTGGCTAACGCGTAATGCGCTTCCCATCGTAAGACTAAGAATAGCGGCATATTTTTTCTTTTTCTGCTGTAGGAAAAGATGCGGTGCCGTGGATGAAAAAGTATACCTTACTTTCAGGACAGCTTACGTAGCGTTTCTGTCTGTGTTTATGTTATAGTGCAGAAAATGTTAAGTCGCCATCATTGGCCAAAGAATAGAATTAATGGAAGGTTTCATCGTCGGGGCCGCTCCCTTACAAACCGGATTCAAATCAGGATTGACAAGTTCATTTTTTTTTCATTGTAGCTACTAACTTTACCTCTGACGAATGTACAGAGGGTGAGCCGAAGGTTTTGCAACATTTGGATCACTTTATGTCTTCATACGTACCTTTACGACGAAAGATGACTAGCATTCAAAGTATAGACCATCGTGTTGCACCGTCTTCAGCCATTTGTCTGCGAGTTCTTTGATTCCAGGGCGGCACCAGTTCTTGCCCTTCGAGACGAAGAACTCCTTCATCCCAGCTGCCCCTTTCTCCTGCTTGTTGAAGTGCCCCCCCCCCCGCGAAAAACGTGAGCCATTGACCGGAGCAGACAATAATCCGACGCGGAAAGGGGCGGACTATATGCTGGATGTGGCATCAGTTCGATGCCCTCAAGTTCCTGGAGTTTTGCCAGGGTCATTCCTGCGGTATGAGACGAGCGTTGTCCTGCTGTAGGGGAGCGCGCTTTCTGTTCACCAGTGCCGAGTACTTCTCCTCCAAAACGGCATACATCCGCTCCAGCTGTTGAGAGGTTGACGTTGATGGTCCGACCGTCTGGAACAAATTCGTAATGGATCATCCTATCGAAATTCCACCAGACGCAGAGCATTACTTTGTGCTCGAAGCGCCCATGTTTGGCAACAGGTTCTGGATCTGGAAGCTGGCCCGGGCTCAACCTCTGCCGTTGTATGTTAGGATTAACAAAAATGGACACACTTTTCATCGCACGTAACAACTCTCTTGATAAAACGTACATCGCGCCTGTTTTCTAGAAGTTCCGTGCACACTTCGACTGGGCGGTTTGCATCAGCTGGCGTCAGTTCGTGAGGGACAATTGGCAGCTCCTGTAAACCTTGCCGAGGTCCTGAAGATGACGAACCACAGTGGCCTTTGATATGCCCAGCTCGCCTGATAACCTCTGAGTGCTGGTTGTCGGATTTGCCTCTACGGCCTGGCGCACGACCTCCGAATCCACGGTTCACGGCCTACCTGACCTCAGCTGATCGTCGAGGTTTCTGTCACCTGAGCGAAATTTTTTGAACTATCTAGTTGCGATGCTGTGGCCCACAGAACCTTCCCCTTTCTCATGACAAATGTTTCGTTTCGCTTGAGCAGCGTTATGGCTGAGTTCAAACTCGTAAAGAAAAAGTTCCCTAATTAGCCGGTTGTGGTTGTTCACCTTTTAGGCGAACCAACCACTGACAGAACGACGACATGCAATGCTCTTCACAGCAACGACTACCACTTTATATCCCTTTCGACAGACTGCAGGGCGCGACTTGAACTAGTTTAAACACGTGACAAACCCGCCGCAGCACATGCGTTCATGCAAATATTGCAAAACTTTGGACTCACCCACTGTATTTGTTTAGATCGGAAATTTCCCACATTTCTGCTGAGTCATGTTTATATCTATCGATTGTTTGTATTCGACGGTAAACAAATTTCTAAGTGAGAGAATCTCAGTCGATAACAATAGCATCTGACAAACATCGTGCTATTCATTTTGCATGCAAATTCAGAAGTACGGGATTTTAGAAGTACTTTATCTATGAAATGATTTTTGATCATTTTATTTCAGAGCTTTGAAATAGTTCATGTAGTGTGGAGCTCGCATTTTATTCCTAATGATCCTGAACATCTATAACGAAGTAAATTTCTCCGTCATTTCTGTCCACGCCAGGATTCGAACCCGGATCCCCTCATTCCGGAATAAGTCACTCTACCAATTGAGCTACGCGGACGTTTTATTCTGATTCCTATCTGCCTTTATGTTGTGTGCGTCCTTCTGGCAGGTACGTCACATCTCCTGGTACGTTACATCATCTCCCCCATATTTTATTTTATTTATTTATTTTTTTTTTTGAAGTGCTGGAGAAGGGATTCTCTTATTTTTCCTATCTCGCGGTGTGGAAATAACATCACACCATTGCGAGATTTTGAACGGTCGGGTCATCCGGATAGTTCGGGCGCCATTATAACGAAGTAAATTTCTCCGTCATTTCTGTCCACGCCAGGATTCGAACCCGGATGCCCTCACTCCGGAATAAGTTGCTCTACCAATTGAGCTACGCGGACGTTTTATTCTGATTCCTATCTGCCTTTATGCCGTGTGCGTCCTACTGGCAGGTACGTCACATCTCCTGGTACGTTACACACCGTAATGAGAAACAAACAAGAAAGATTACATCGAATATTTTGTTGTAAATGAGGGATGTGCATATATCATGAATTGGTTGAAGATTCATACAATTGCAAAGGACAGACGGCAGACTATGTACCAAACTAAAGGATCTACGTCTATGATAACAAAAATTATTAGCAAGAAACTATGATTGGTAATTGAAGAGATGGAGAAACGTCTTTTTTCATGTTTCGAGGACCACTAACAATAGCGCATACCCATTAGCTTCAGGCTCCTACAAGAGGAGGCAAAAACGTTTTTAGGACATAAAAAAGACATAGTGAGTGTTCAAGGAGACACTTCGGAGCAAGTCATAATTGGCTCTACAAGACTCGTGCTAATTTGGATAATATTAAAGTCACCGGCGAGTCAGCAAACGCAGGTGCAGTCGCCGCGCAGAGCATCCGAAAATATTTGCCCGTTTTATCAAGAAAGGATTTGTCAAATACAGCAGTTATCGAACGTAAATGAAAAAACTGTACAAAAAGACGATGCCGGAAAGGTGCTACATCTCAAGTAAAAAAACGTACGACAGGCTGCAATCCTTGAAAAGAATCTTATATCCCTGCTTGGTGGTAATATGTCCAGAGACCATTAGTGTAAGCCAGTTTTCGTCTGTCCGTGCGAGAACACTGATGTACTGAAGAATATGAACAAAGCATCATTGCATGTGATATAGAAGTTGACTCCAAAGGCCTGGATAACTCCAGCAACCTCCGAGGACTAGTATTTCCATTGTGTTATGACACAGACGGGAAAAAATCATTTTCTGTCACTTGCCCTTCAGGGCTCTCCACGGCAGGAACATTTTTCTGGGCATTCAGACTTCGTTGAAATCTACCGCACGAATATCAAGATGGGGTGTACCTGTTACCAAACATCACATCTCACCTCTCTAACTCAGCCAATAGATATGGGGCCATTTCCAACTTCACTGGGTTTTTACCTTCGTAGGACACTGAAGCAGGCACTGATGGAGACAATAAGGGACAGCGAAACGGCACTGAAGCAGATCTTGAAAGATTATAACACCTATATTGCTATCAAAAATATTCATGCTTGTCTGTATGAGGTAATAACCAAAAACATGAATGGGAGAACCATTTCCTTTTTCGTATAAGATTCTAAAGGCTCTGAGAAGGAGGAACAATCAGTAACGAATAACGTGGTGCCGATGGGCATTGATCTGGAGTTCCATCTATTTGAAGAAGCCTTTGATTAGTTGTTGAAAAGCCGCGAAAAGAACTGATTAATGCAAATTGATGCATTTTGTTGTTACAAAATAGATGAGAGAAGGTTTCAGCTCAATAGAGAAGACCCTACACTGATAGATTTGCAAAAGTTGGCAGTGCAGTTAATGATGTCTGACATGCTGTAAATTAATTTATCAAGAAAACAAAGTAACTAGGCAGGCACCACGAGACAAGATTTTCAAGAGTGGAAAACACACAAATAGTACAAGAAGAAAAACAAGTCGCAAGTGATCCGGTGTTACCTACGTCTAACTTTGGAAAATGGTTGTATCCTCATCCACCTCAACATTTACCATCTAACATCTTCTAACTACTATTGGCATTGAGTTGAACTTCTGCGACCTACTTTTGGGAGTAGAGCAATAAAACGTATTCTAAGATTTCTTCCTATCATTATTCTTGTATAAATTGTTTTATTGCAGTTTGTACTACAGTTTGTACGTTAGAGAGTGATTTGTATGTATTTGGCATTAAAAATGAATGAGTTTGAACTTCATAACTAATTCTCGACCCCAATTAAGTTCATAGGTATGCTAATTATTTTGCTAAATTTACACATCGAAAATGCCTGTACCTGTTCTTTTGTACCGGATTAAAAATTTTTCTTGAATAATTCTACTTAGAAGGATCTATTAAACTTGCGAATATCGTAAGCTCGACTCAACTTCCCCTAAGGATCCGCGGACCACCGTTTGAAAAACACTGCTCTATCTGATACGTAGCACATAACATACACTGGTGTGCAAAAATTAAAGACGAAGAGGGAAAGTAGCATAACAGCGGAACGAGCACGCAGAACGGACCGAAAAACCACTCAGGAGATAGACTAGGGTCCGGTACGGTAGGGCATGCGCATATATGCAGCATGACATGGGGGGGGGGGAGAGTGTCGGAAGGGTATAAAGCACACGGGCGTTGTACGCTCAGCCATTCGGTGAAAGCTATTGCACGGTCTACATTGGTTTGAACGACATCGAGTTGCTGCCACCGTGTGATATGGCCAACAGGTATTCCATTAGACGACATCTGGATGACTTTACCCGAGGTCGCGTCATTGGGAAGTGGTAAGAAGGTCGAAGCGCGACTAGTGTGGCCGAGGAGTTCGGGATCGCTCACAGCATCGTTTCACGAGCTTGGAGAGCATTTCAAACGACAGGAACAGCTGTCCGAGAGTTTAGCAGTGGTCGTCCATGAGCAACCACAGCGGCGGACGACCGGTATATTGTCCTACAGGCGAGAAGAGACAGACGGAAGACAGCGGGAGAAATCGCAAGGCACATGCAACAGACAACTGGACGTCCGTTATCTCGTTTTACTGTGGCCAAGAGGCTGCACAAAGGCGGTCTATTTGCACAACGACCAGTACGGTGTGTGCCATTAACGCCTGCTCATCGGAGACGGCGGTTTCTGTGGTGCCAGGAACACAAGAACTGGACACATCAGCAATGGGGTCGAGTTCTTTTTACGGATGAGAGCCGATTTTGTCTGACAAGCGATTCTGGACGTATACACATCTGTAGAGAGCAGGCAGGGAACAAGCAGTCACAATTCCAGCATCATCGAAAGGGACCAGTTTGGAGGTGGCGGAGTTCTCGTGTAAGGCGGTATCATGCTTGGTAGCCGTACTGACCTCCACATCTTCCAAGGAGGTTCAGTCACTGGTGTCTGCTATTGTACCGAGGTTTGCCTCACGTGCGTCTGTTTAGAGGTGCTGTGGGTCCTGAGTTCTTCTTCATTGACAACAATGCTACACCTCATCGTACAGTGGCTGTCGCAGAGCTGTTGGAGAGTGAAGATATTCAACGCATGGATTGGCCCGCAAGGCCCCCGGACCTAAACCCAATCGAACACGTGTGGGATCTTCTCGGGAGACGCTTGGCAGCACGTCACCAGCTGCCAGCAACGATTCCGCAGCTGCGATTGGCGCTACAAGAGGAATGGGCCGCGATGCCTGAACAGCTCCTTGACAACCTCGTTCTCAGCATGGACAGACGTTGTAAATCCTGCAACGCAGTCAGGGGTAATCATATCCCCTACTAGAGACTGGATTTTTCTTGGCTTCCGCCTGTCACATGGACGTTTCTGTATTCTGTCCAGTTGTTCTCGAAGTTACCTTTTGAATAAAGTGCCTTTGTATCCTTTGGATTCCTTGTTTGGACGGTTTTGTTCACTTGTCCCATATTCTTACATCTTGGGGATCTTATGGTATGATTTGAGTCGATGTGGAACACTTCTGCACAACGTTACATTCCAAAAACCGTGTCGTGCTTAATTTCTGCACGCCAGTGTATTTTCATTTCATTTAGACAGTTTATGTTTGGATTTTGCAACCTGTCGCTAATCTGTAGACTGAAATTATCTCCAAATTACAGAGACGACTATGTGAAACTGGTTCAATCATTTGACTGCAACTAGCATTAGATCGGCTAATCTCTATCTTTAAAGAGATTTCACCATGACGACGCACCTAAGGGATGCTCTGAAGACATCTTTAAAAAAGAGTGACGAACTCCAGTTTACACTTCTACAAAAATAAATAATGCGGTGCTTTTTTGGAGAGTCAGTTTTAAAAGCTCATTTGCGTATTTGGAATCTCTAAAGCGGATTTCGCTGATCAGTGCATTCAACACAAATAACTAAATTGTACGTTATAGTTTCCTACGTTTTTCTGAAAACTTCGGAAAAACGGTTTACCGTAAGACTATCATCTTGTTTAAAAGAATTATCTTCGCTAAAGCGGATTATGAGCTGAACGAAATGCAATTATTTCACAATTTATCTGGAAACATGTCTTCAGGACAAAAGATTTAGAGATAACACAACATAAAAAAAATATTTTGATTATCTTGTTATTCACAATAAAGCAGATGGCTTCTCGAGAACTAAACTTAGCGCTGTTATATTCATCCCAACGAGAATCACTCATCTAAAAACATTTAATAGCCCAAGATAACTTTACACCACTACTGCTGATGCTCGTTATAAGTATAATGCAGAGCATGATAAGCATGACAGTGCTGTTCTCAGCGAAACTGTTAATCCTGTACGTCTGCTGAACTCCTGGCGAGATCACCTTGGCATCCGTTTCTAATATCCATTTCTCCTATTTTCCAAGCTAGTCACTGCAGTTGCTGCAAATGGTGATTATCTAGCACGATCGTTTCAGGATTTTAATAATTCTCTGCACTGAGTTTATTTTAGTGTAATGAGAAAAATGCAACTTCATTAAACAGATAGCAATTTCAAAAATTCATGAAATATCCATTTTGCATACTTTGTGTTGTAAAATTATGAAATGATATTTGATAAACGCTTTTCTATAAAAAAAAGGATGATGGGTTTTTTGAGATATCGCATAATTTCATTATTTGTTCACTTAATGGAATTCGCATGGTCATTTCACTTTTGGTTGCGCAATGCGTAAAACTCCATTATTTCAGGATGCGTAAGTGCAAGGTATTATATTGTTTCGAATGTGAAGGCGTTTGTTATCCTACCAAGTTGTGTCCATCGTCGATTGGAAATATCGCCTCTTCATATGAGTATTCTACAAGCAATTTAGCGAGATACGCTGCTCGCTATAGAAATGCCCCAAGAGAAAGCACTTCTCTGAGCGCTATGCCAAATGCTGGGTATGTGTCAACAGTTGGGTTATGTAAACGATTAGAGCTGTGGTCCAATCAAGTGATAGCTAAGGGAGATAGAAGGGCAAAACGGCTAGCCTAGCTAGTAAGTTTAGCCTTCCTCACCTGGTGTGTGTGAACCATTGAATCGGAGTGATCTCGGTAGAAAAAACATTTGTAAGGGGTGAGAATTACTGGACGATGTCATCGGGAATACTTAGTAGGATAACATCTCACGGATACCTTTACCAGAGGTTTAATACCCGCGTCGCATCGCGGCGAAAACGCACCTGGATATAGCAACTGTTGACCGAATATGGCGACAGTGGTGGAGGAATGTAGCGTGTGGCAGGTAGGACTGGTGAACATAGCGGGACTGGTAAATGTGGATGGACGTCCGAAGGCCTCGATCACCGGATTCGACGGCAAGGTATAGTGGCAGCCGGACGATCTACAGTAGACGACACTCAATAAGGTGTACAGGCAGCTATCCCCGTATCGACACAGACTGTGAATCGTAGATTTCCTGAGACAAATTTGCCCTCACAGCAGCGATTGAAACGACTGCCACTCACCGTAGCACGTAGTCGCGCAAGGCTGCGGCGTTGTCGTGCCAGATATTTTTGTCTGCACAAATGGAACCATGTCAGTTTCAGCGACGAGTCCCGCTTCTGTCTCAGTGACGACGATGGGCGATTGAGAGTCTGGAGACGGCGTGGTCACTGAGCTGATCTTGCTGCCATCCATTAGCATCATACGGCTCCTCAGCCTAGTGTCATGGTTTGGATCGCTATCAGCACAAATAATGGGTATAATAAAAGCACCACCATAGGTCGGGAAGGTGCAGCTGCTCGTTTTGTTGCCGTATCTCCGTGATATCCCCGATTCCCAATTTCATCATGATAACTCCAGCTCACACACTGCTAACATAAGCCGGCAATGCGTACAAAGTGTACAGGTCCTGCCCTAGCCAACGCGATTCCCAAATCTCTCCCCAATAAAGAGCGTGTGGTACGTCATTGGGCGACGACTTACAGTCTCAGCACAACCCAATCACAATGTCAATGAACTTTGGACACAATTCAACGACTCATGGTACCACACCTCAGGGAGCCTTCCGGGGACTTCTCCACTAGATGCCACGTCGTGTTGCTTAATATGATACCCAGCATGGTGGTCATAGGACTTACTAACTCAGGCCAGATTCCACTGTCTCCTTGACCATCGCCTCAGAAATTAAATCAGTTTCTTTCCACCTACTTGTCTACATGTGTGGTAAGTTTCGTTTCGTTTCGTGCATTCCTACATCGTGTGGCATTTTCTATGTCGAGCAGTGTATTTCAAACTGAACGTGTTGTAAAAGTGATGATGTGTGTTTCTGATTCGTTATGGCGCACATTATTTTTAATAACTGATGAGATCCAGTTTTGTCGCACGTCGCCTTGGACAGAGTTGTAAAATTGACACACACCTGAGTCAAAACGCATAATGTCGAAGGCTTAAATAAAAGCTGCTTCCCAGTTTCGTAATTGAATTTTGAATTTTAATTTGCATGTAATTCCATGTATCTTCCGTGCGGACCTAATTGAAGGCATCCAACGAATTTATACGAGTAGTAGATTTATTTTTGAGCCTTAAGATTAGTTTGCCATTTCTCGGAAGCATAGTTATCTGTGAAGTTCATAAACACAATTAAAGAACTCCCATGTAATGCACTTCTGCAACGCTTGTAGGTAAATAAGTTTTTTAATCTTCTTAGTCAAAACGCTGAATAAAATTCACCTGCTTAAAGAATTATTGTTAAAAAATACAGTAATCCTTTAGAAATGTACAGACGTGAATAGGAATTTAATAATACAAAGAAAAGACGAACGATTTTTTCATGCAAAAGCACAACTGAGCTTTTTTAAAGAGAATTCTGATTTTGTATGATGATTATTATATGCTCGTACGAGTAGGAAAATCGGTTAATTATTTGCCGAAAAAATCTGATGCAAGAAAAAAAATTGTCTGGGGTAAACATAAATACCAAAGCCACAAATTATAGATAGAACAGCGCATCTCGTGCTGTTCACAGAACTATCAGACGGTTAACACAGGAAAAAAAAAGAAAAAATCGGTTTTTCCCACAAAACTTCTTGTAGTTTTTTTCTTGTGTTTTATTTTGTATTACTTATAATGTACTACAAAGAAAGGATACAAAAAGGTACACCTTTTGTTCTGAAAATCTCCTTTAATATAGCTTTTACAGCCTGTAAAATAAAAGTAAATACAATTATGTTTTTACACCCTTCAGCAACCTATCAGCGAAACTGGGTAAACAAGAAAGATGACACCGAATTTTCGGGTGTAATGAGCACGTCTTTTGAATCCGTTCTGACGCAAATTAAATTTATCAAAGCTATTCAAACTCAATGGAACCGATATGGAAAACAATAGTATCTGACGGAAGAAAGAAGGTTTTCATTCAAGTTTTTAATTCCGCAGATATTGCTGTAAACGGAATAGTGAGCTTACGCCCTCTGGTTGAAGACTTGTGCGTTAAGAAAAATTTTAATTTATATGAGAAACATTTCGCAGCGGAAACGCTCTTTAACAAAGAAATAATTTTTAAAATCGGACTCTTAGAAGCAGAGATAAGGACAAATATAAGATATGCATCTACGCCTCCTTTCGGGGAAACCATGCTTTTAAGAAGAAAGTATTCTCAAAAGTTTTCTCGATGTGAGCGGCATCGGTCAAAAAAAACAACAACAAAAAACATTTGTCGAGTTTTCAGGAGCTCAGATTTTGCTGCAAATACATCAGAAGCAGAAATTAACACTTATGCTCCCTGGTGGCCAAACCATTTTTTAGCACATATTAGAAATTATATGAAAAACATTTTCCATCAGGAACTGTATGCGATACAGGAAGAATCTTTCAAATCGGAGTTTTAGAAGCAGAAATAATGCAGAAATCGCCATTTACCTTTGCGCCCCTTAGCGGAAAGTCTATGATTTACTTGAAAATTTTGAATTTATGTGGAAAACATTTCGTTTCGAAAACCCTGTCCAACAAAGAAGGAATTTTTCAAATCGGACTCCTAGAAGTAGAGATATTGACAAAAATAAAATATACATCTACGACCCCTGGCGTAGAAACCATGCATTAGTTAAAGAAGAAAATATTCCTAAAAGGTTTGTCGACGTGAGTAGTATCGGCCCACAAACGAATTTTTTTCAACTGAGATTTAGAAGCTCAGATTTTGCTGCAAATACATCAGAAGCGGAAATCAACACTTACGCACCCTGGTTGCCAAACCAGTTTTTACCAAAATTAGAAACATATGCAAAGGATTTCTAATTAGGAGCTGTATCCGGTGCAAAAAGAATTTTTAAAATCGGAGCTTGGGAGCAGAGATATCGGGGTAAACGCAATTTGCCTTTACGCCCCCTTGCGGAAAGTCTATGAGTTAGTTGAAAATTTTGAACTTATATGTGAACAACATGTCACAGCGGAAACTCTACCCAATAAAGAAGGAATTTTTCAAATCGGACCATTAGAAGCAGAGATATTGACAAAAATAAAATGTGCATCTACTCCCCCAGGTGGAGAAACCATGCAACATTTTAGGAAGAAAATATTCCGAAAACGTTTATCGACGTGAGAGACATCGGTCCACGAAAGAATGTTTTCAATTAAGATTTTACAAGCTCAGATTTTATGACAAATATATCTGAAGCAAAAATTAACCCTTACGCCCCCTGGTGGCCAAAGTATTCTTTACCAAAAATTAGAAATTATACGCAAACGATTTTTCATCAGGAGCTGTATTCGCTGAAGAAAATGTTTTTCCAGTCGGAGTTTTAGAAGAAGATATATCGAGGAAAACGTAATTTGCTTTTACGCCCTCTAGCGGAATATCTATGCGTAACTTAAAACTAACTATACGTAAAATACTCTTCGACATAAATGGAATCGAAAGGTAGAATAATTTTTTCAATCGGATGCTTAGAAGCAAATAAATGGAATAAACTGTATTTTGAATTCGATATCATCTGCATTTACGCCCTCTAGCGGCGAAATTGTACATCTTAAAAAAAAGAGAACGAAATGATGGATCATCGTTCACATATTTCAAGTTTCCCAATGCAAAATTAATTTTTTAAATCGCACTGATAGTTGCAGAGATATGGTGTCTACAGACGGACAGACAAACCGATAACATAAGCACGATCTTTTTTCAGAAAAGACGTGCTAGAAAGTGTATGGGAAGACTGTTTCCTGTGATGTTAGATATCTAACGCAACCCCACTTGTGAAAATTTAAATACCGCAAAAAATCTGAAAATGCTTGTCGAATCTGACTCGCTTAGGTGGTTTGTGTTCTAACAGATACATGAAAGCTGTGCCATTACAATTCCTTTCCTATTTTTTCGGAATAGACCGCACTGTAGCGCACTAGTGCAAGGGTACACAACCTTTTAGCACTTATGGGCTAATTTCAGATTGACTAAACAACGGCGGGCGGCCTCTGCGGGTACCCCCAACAAAAGATTACAAAAAGATCCAAAAACCAAAATATTAAAAAAATAACAAACATCTACAGACATTCAATAAACAAAACAATCTACTTGCTTAAGAAATATGCAGGCGTCGTCAAAAGCTTTTTATTTTTTGTAGGTCTCTGATAAGAAATTTGACATTGTTTGTTTTTTATTAGTCTTTCAATATTTGGTTTAATGTTGGACACACCGCAGGTTTTCCTCCAAGTGTTCATCAGTTAGACGAGAACTTCTTGATTTCACCGGTTTCATTACAGAAAATCATTGTATGCATGAATAGATGCTTTCGAATAATGTTGCCGTTTCTTGAAAGTGGATTTTCAATCTCTTCATTTCACAAGGCAAATAGTTTATGTGAAATTCTAGTAAAGAAACTTCTGCAAATTGAGCCCTCAATTCGGAGTTATTTTTAAGGTCAGAAAGCTCCATCTGAAAATCGATGGGCGCTGTTTCAATATTAGTTGCGAATGGTATTGCAAACCCGGCGTCTGTACCCCCATAAAATTTTCACATCTTTATATATTTTTGTTTGCGTACCGTCAGTATCCCATCCCCATAAAATTTTCATATCCCTAAAATTTTTCGTTTCTTTTGTAAATGCTTGACTAATTTCTGTTTTGTGCCCTTGGTGCCCGCGGGCCGCTGGCTGTGCATGTCTGCTCTAGTGTCTTCTCCGCGGTACAGAGAAAAGATAGAAACAAAATTCAAATTTTTACCTTCATCATTGAAACACGCACGCACTATACCAGAGGCATATGACTTCTCACGGATGTTTTCGTACAGCAAATGGAAGTCACTGCTCTGGGGTAGAGAGAAAGTGATGACATACCTCAAATCTTGCAGTTTGTGGCAGTCTTCGCAATCTGGGAGGGGTGATTTGAAACATAGTCCTGAGGAAGACCCCTATTCGTAGGTCTTCACGGCATTGGTGCCCTTTTCCAGGTGTTCAGCCATGATGATGCTTTCTGCACCACCAAACTGATTTCATCACCGTGCTGGTTGACTGAACAACATGAAATTTCTTGGGAGGAGGAGATGCATGGTTTCACATTATATCTCATTTTCTAGTCTCTGGGTAAAAGAGGTGAACCTGCGTTTTAGCCATCGTAAGAATCGGGTACCAGAAATTTCTTGAATCTGTGACGTATACGCTAATTTAACTTTCATTTTTAGTTACTTTTTCTATGTAAATTTTAGTTCATTCTCTTTTAGCGTTGTTCAAACTTAACTTTATATCTTCTCTCTCGCGGAATGAGGTTGGCACCACTTCTTAGGTCAGAGAGTATGATGTATGCATGTGACCGATAAGAACTAGAAGAGATATAATGTTGAAGTAGCAGCCAAAAGTGTGGTACGGTAGTATGATGTTATAATCGCGGAAGCGACGTAGTTTACGTGAAGTTTCTGCTAACGTTTGTTAATTACTATACTGTGCAAATTAATTATGACAAAGTAAAAATCCCTCTTTTTTCCAAAACTATGCCTTTATATCATTCTATGCTTTGATATACACTGATAAATACCTGTATTAGTATGAAGTATGTCCTCCTTTAGCAGAAATGACCTCTTGAATTCGTTTTGGCATTGACTCCACTAATTGAGTGCACATAGTTTTGACTTCATAATCGTGGAACCACACTTTTATAGCATTCGTTATCATGCGTTCTTTGGTTGTACAGTCCATTTTACCCAAACGTCTCTTCAAAATATTCCGCAAGTTTTCTATGGGATTTAAGTATGGTGACTTTCCAGGCCAATCAAGCAAATGAATTTGATTTTCCAGCATGAAATTCTTGACCAATTTCGAATTGTGACATGGGGCCAAGTCATGTTGAAATGTCCCGTTAAAAGTTTGCAAGATTGAAACAATCCTACGTACTAATATTTCTACGTACTTGGCTAAATTCATCATACCTTGAACAGGAACTAAGCTTCCAGTGCCATTTGATGTGAAAAAACCCCAAAACATCTATTTCAGAGGGTGTTTTACAGTTTGTTTGACATGCTCAGGTCTTAAGGGTTCACAGTTGCTTCGTCTAACGACATTTGCTTGGTAACCCTACACAAATAAACGAGTTTCATCACTAAAAATTACCTTTTTCCAGTCGTCAGCAGTCCATGATTTATATTTTTTGGCCCATGCTAAACGTTTTATCTTCATTTTCTCATTCAAATATTGTTTTTTCGTTGGTCTTCTTGCCTTCCGTCCAACTTCCAGAAGCCTACGGCGTATAGTTGAATCGCTAACATCACAACCACCAGCCAATAAACCTTTTTCAAGGTCAGTGCTTGTTTTTTTTGGATTCATTTTACTATTTCTGATTAGATATTTATCGGTTCGTGGAGTTGTTTTTCGTTTTCTTCCACATTTACCTCTCCTTTTTGGAGACGATGATCCAGATGCATTGTATCGCGTAAGCAGTCTTGATACACTTGATTTGCCTATACCAACTGCAGAAGCGATGTCTTTCACTGTCATAGAAGTGTGATCCTTCAGAGCAATTATATTTGCAAGCTTCCTTGGGGAAATATCCATTTTTCAATACACCAAAGCAACACGTACTCACAGAGAGCAAAAGCTAACATCCACCTGTCACACACAAAAGCTCACAACTGAAGCTGAAGTGCCTATTTCCTGTTTAAAACT
This sequence comes from Macrothele yani, assembly GCA_039090855.1. Classification (NCBI taxonomy): domain Eukaryota; kingdom Metazoa; phylum Arthropoda; class Arachnida; order Araneae; family Macrothelidae; genus Macrothele; species Macrothele yani. Next base: position 12,819,208 of record CM077017.1, on the reverse strand, counting down.
GGTCAAACCACATTCTTACTATCAAGTTCTAACAGTCACACCACCTCACAGCTGATAAAACCGGTTTACGTGGGTTTCCGACATCAGCTGGCGATCACATTACAATTCTGAGAATAAAATAGCTTGTCCCAATTAATTTGCACGGTATAGTAGTTCTAAAGTGTTAATACCATTATGATTAATTCAAGTTGGAATAGTAACTTTTTGTATGAACAGTATTCATGAGATGTTGACAGAATAAAGGAAAAAGTCTGTAAGTAATTATTTCTTTGGACTTTATTTGCGTGACTACTGTTGCACTTTAAGTGAAGTGCTCGTACTTAAGAAGAACTGGTTATATGTAGTGTTCAGTAAGCTATATATACACTTTAAACATAGTAACGAACATCACAAATCCGCGCGCACGTTGAAGTTGCTGAGGTACTTTCGTTGGCCTTTGCGAATTTTTCAGTATTCGTGGAGCTCATCGCGCTTCAAAGAATTCGCTGCCGACTGAAATGCTTTAGCTACACATCTAATAGTTATTCGCCTGTCTTGCATCACGAGGTTGATGTTTTCCTCAGAGGTGGATATGGAGAACGTTGCATATCGCTAGATTCCTCGTCACTACTAAATTTTGCTTTTTCTTTGTTTCATGTTTAACGACCTCCATGAACAACCCCGCTCAAGAGCAACCCTGACGTCCTTAATTCTGGGATACTAGTCGCACTAAAAGAAGAGGGTCAGCACCGTAGTGTTACAGCGCTCATCTTACTCGTAGCGCGAGTACTCTTTATGTATTGAGTTTCTTCTTTTCAGTGGTAGTAAACTGGGATTAGGATACATACCCAGTCGTATCAGAATAATATGACCACGTACATAATAATGGGAATAACCACCCTTGGCCCGGATGACAGCGGCATAACGGCGTGGCATGGACACAATGAGGCCCTGGAAGGTTGCCCGAGGCACACGTGCCCATTCGGACTGCAGCAGAGCTCAGAGGTGCCGGAGATTACGTGGTTGTGGGCCGGCACGTCGAATCTGTCGTTCCAAATAGTCCCACATGTGCTTTATGTGATTGAGATCGAGCAATTTCGCCTGTCAATGGAGAACGGAGACATCTTTGTCGTGTTCCTGGGACCAGTAACGCCCCCCTGGTGACATGGCAGGGCGCATTGTCCTGTTGGTAGACACCATCACCATCAAACTAAACGTCCAACATGAAGGGATTCATGTAGTCAGCGAGGACGGATAGGTAGCAATTGGCGCTCACGGACCCATCCAGTAGTACCAGCGGCCCCAGGTCATATCAGGAACACATTCCCCAGACATTCATACTGCCACCACCGGCATGTACTTGACCGAAAACTGTGTTCAGGTGTTGGTTCTCGTGTGTTTGATGCCGTATCCGCTACCGCCCGTCACTTCTGTGGAATGGAAACGTCAATTCGTTGGAGAAAGCAAACCTTTGCCACTCTTCCATAGTCCAATGACGATAGTACCATGCGAACTGCAGGCGCCGTTGCCGACGGACCTGGGTTAACATGGGCGTCCTAACGCAACGTTGACTCCGGTGACCCACGCGTAACAGGGTTTGCTCTACTGTTATCGGGGGCACGTACCTGGGTGCCCCAGCGTTCATTTGTTTGGTCAATTGCTGCACAGCTGCGCGTCGATTGCCCTTTACCAGTCGTCGGAGGCGACGTTCTTCTCTGGGGTCGATGGCATTTGAGGCTCCACAGTTATGACGTTGGGAGGTACACGGTGTGCCAGCAGTCCATTCTTGGTACACCCTGACTACAGCCTCTCGCGAACAGCCCAAGAAATATGCTGTTTCTGAAATGCTTCCACACTTGGCGCGGTAGCCGACGATCATTCCTTTTTGAGCGTCCGTCAAATCACTACCTCTGCCCATTGTGCTCATGTAACGCAGTAGGGCTCGTATGTTCTGGCCGGTCGCATATATATACGTGTGGTCGACCTTGTCACGTACACTGTGTGACGCGCCTGGGCGGGTACACTGTGATTCCGGGGGTTGTCAGATTATTCTGATAAGTGTATGCTGTTAATATTATTATTATTGATTTTTTTCTATATAATTAATCGTAGTTCTTCGTAATTTAATGAGAAGGAGAGTAGCTGGCGTTGTCTTTTTTCTTTAAAATCATTATCTCATGGTTCATTCGTGCATATGATTTTTGTATTTTCGTCTCCTTAATGGTTTTTTTCCACTCTCCCCTTTATGACTATACCGTTGTTCTTCCTCAAACCATCACGCGCCAAATTAATTGTAGAGAGAAGACCGAGTGAGAAGTTTAAGCTACTATACTTGCCCCCGCTCGGTTGGGGAGCGGAGGAAGCGAGTAGGCGATGAGATTTTTAGATCCTGTGGAAAATATCACTTTGTAACTGTCGTTAAAAAGATGTGGAAGGCAGTTTGGGTATTAATTCGCCATATGAGAACGAGCAGGGCGTGTTTTGGACTATTTTTATAAAACTTGGGAGTGAGATACTAAAACTACTTACTGTGTAGGTAGATGAGACTTGCTTTGGGGTATAACTTGCAATTTTAATTTAATTACGATAGTTTTATCATCATGGTCGACCAGATGCGTGTCAGGCGTCATTCATGTCTCCCCTTTCCCTCATATAAAATTCATTGCGTGCAGCAGTAGTTCCTTTGATCAGGGGATCAAAGGTTTGGTTATGCCGAATTTGTGGTGTTAGCTAATTAAGATGCGGATATTATGGTGATTAACCAGTCGTTTTTTTTTTTTTTTTTTTTGGAGGAAGTCCAAAGTCTGGTTCTTCATGCCACCAAAGTGGTAATTGACAATAATTTTTGAAGAAGAACGACAACAGTTTTAGGAACAAACAATTCGGGGAAATTAAACTCGTTATGTTTCCTTTCGAAAGAGGAGATAAATACTACTTTTCAGTTAACGCGACTTATCTGTATGCAACATGAAATAACGATAGCGAGGGTAACAGTGGGACTAGAAAAATGGTCGGCTGCCAGAATATAGCATGTATAGTCTTCCTCGAATTCACCTGGATTCCGGAACTACACAATATGGAGAAGGAACAAAGAATTGGATTCCAGTTTTTTGTCAACTCCTATTGTTTACTCTTCAAAATGTAGTGTCATTCTGGCATATTTGCAGGGACTCTCACGGCTAAATAGTACAAATGGGTACGGAGGCAGTGTATCTCATCTGAGCTACATTACTTCATTTATCGTGTTGTTTTTTATTTATTTCAGTCTAGTGCATCAATTTGTGAGTTGAAATTTGCAGGATACAGCTTATTGCAAAGTTCTTATAATTAAAATTAACAGGATTCTTTGTGAAATATAAATAGTTGAATAATTTCTTTGTGAATGAACTTTGGGACTGAATTTTTTTAAAAGGTGCTACAAGTGCGTCATTGACAAAATTTTCTTTTAGAAATAAATATGTAGCCTATGTACAGGGATTGGACAAAATAATGTGAGCACCATGATGATTATAGTGTTTAATGTTACTAGTGTAGGCCACACGGAAAAAAGCAAACGTTGTGATTAACATTTGTGTATCTTTTCATTATATATATATATATATATATACAGGGTTACAAGAAAAGTCCTTGATCAGGCCAATATCTCACGAACTATGGCAGTTAGCAATTTATTTCTTGTGCAGTTGAATAGGAAACCCCTATGGCGCACACAACAATACCACGAGGGATCCCCTCGCCCCATTTTTTGGAGGGTTGAGGGTGCTATCGCGCCCCCTTTGCAGATAGGGCAAAAAATTCAATTACAAATTAATAACAAGGAACTGTACACCAATTATACTTAAAATAGTCCTAGTGATCCAAATTTCTTGGCGTAGAATAAAAATAAAAGTTTCCAAGCTTTCGCACATCAACCAGATGGCTTTTTCAAGGAAAGTAGACAGCTAACTGCAAACTGGATGATGGAACACTTCAACAATTTGAACGTGGTGACTTGACTAGACAATAAATGAATAGGCGCAAATGTGATCAGACATTCGAAGAAACGTGGCCACGTTGGTTGGGCGCGCGTTACTGTGGTAGAAAACACAGCATTATTTGAAGAATTGATTCCAAATACGTGGCAACTCGAGAGAGCAGCTATCATTACAAGCCTCGCTGCTGGTCAAGATTTCCAAGGTTTCGCGAATGGCAGTAGATTTAGGTGTGGAGTATGAAGCTAATTTCTTGATATCATTCCACATAGAATCAGCTGACTTGAACTTGACCTCTCTTGATAGGGCAGTGGTTAATAGTGGTTAATAACCACTGCCCTATCAAGAGACGTCAACTTCAAGTCGGCTGATTCTATGTGGAATGATATCAAGAAATTAGCTTCATACTCCACACCTAAATCTACTGCCATTCGCGAAACCTTGGAAATCTTGACCAGCAGCGAGGCTTGTAATGATAGCTGCTCTCTCGAGTTGCCACGTATTTGGAATCAATTCTTCAAATAATGCTGTGTTTTCTACCACAGTAACGCGCGCCCAACGAACATGACCTCGTTTCTTCGAATGTCTGATCACATTTGCGCCTATTCATTTTTTGTCTAGTCAAGTCACCAGGTTCAAATTGTTGAAGTGTTCCATTATCCAGTTTGCAGTTAGCTGTCTACTTTCCTTGAAAAAGCCATTTGGTTGATGTGCGAAACTTTAGAAACTTTTATTTATATTCTACGCCAAGAAATTCAGATCACTAGTACTATTTTAAGTCAATTACAAACTTGTTCAGCGAGCCAAAAATAGTACATAAATGTTTTTGTCACATAACAAAAGATGGAAGGGGATCGGGAATGTGGCCCCAAGAAAATCCCAACATCCGGAAGCAACGACAGAGTATTTAGACAAGAACTTATTACTTAGAACTTATCTGAACTGGTAAGTTCTAAGTAAATGAAAGCACAAAGGAAAAGTTTTCCTACAAACCTTATCAACAGTTCTTGTTCTGAAATAAAACGCCGTTCCTTGACATATTCGACATTAGACTTTGATGTCCAGTACAGTAAAAATACACTGAGAGAAGGAGAAATAGCATAAAGTGGCGAAAAACTCATCCAATAGGAAAACTGTATGCCCATCTAATTGACTTGCGTACGTGACAAAGCTTTCGACTGCCCGTCACTGGTTCACGAAGTTTTGGCATACCGACCACGCATATAATTTTTGTATTCTGACGACGGAGCAGAAAGCACAACATTTGAAATCTATGCAAATATGCTTCGGACACAGCTACTCAGATAGCTTTGCGCATGTGGAGAGTCGCGTTTCATCTTTTGCTAGGGAAAAAACGTTTACGTACTATTTTTGCCTCGCTGAACAAGTTTGTAACTGATTTTTTTGCCCTATCTGCAAAGGGGGCGCGATAGCCCCCTCAACCCCCAAAGGGGTCGAGGGGATCCTTCGTGGTGTTATTGTATGCGCTATAGGGGTTTTCCTATACAACTGCACGAGAAGTAAATCGGTAACTGCCATAGTTCGTGAGATATTGGCCTGATCACGGACTTTCCTTGTAACCCTGTATATTCTCTAGGTTGTATGCCAATGTAGTACAAGTTGTGTTCAACAGCGGTTCGTACGAACAGTAGGTGAACTGGGTAACCAGTCAGACTTCCGAAGAAGACAAAACGTAGGATCCTATTCAGCAGGAGCGTCTGTAACCATAACAGCCGAAATGTTTGGCGTTTCAAGAGCAACTGTCTCTACGGTTATGACTGCGTACACAAAGCATGGTTAGACTTCATCGGCGAAGAAGGATAATGGGCGAAAACCGAGATTGAAGGAGAGGGGCCGTCAAACGTTAACAAGGATTATGTCCAAACAACACAAAACTACTGCAACAAAAGTGACAGTAGAAATCAATATTTATCGGACATTCTAGGTGATCAGGTGCATCCTGTGTTCCAAATGTATTTTCCCAACAATGATGCTAATTTTTAAGATGATAACGCGCCCGTACATACAGTCAGAATAGTTAAGTCTTCGTTTGAGGAACGCCAAGATGAACTTCAGCATCTTCCCTGGCCAGCTCAATCACCTTACTTGAATATCATAGAACCACTGCGGGCAGTTTTGGAGAACAGAGTGTGAAAAAGGTTCTCTCCTCGAACGTTTCTGACGCAATTGGCTGATGTTCTGATCGAAGATTGGTACAAGATTCGACTGGAGACTTTTCAGAAGCAGTATGAATCTATTCCAAGAAGGTTGGAAGCTGTAAAGACAAACTGTGGTCCAACACCTTATTAATAAAGACATATCACCTATTTCCCAGGTGTTCACATTATTTTGTCCAACCCCTGTAAAGTTATTTGAGAACTGTTGTTTTGGACAATGTAGACGAACTTAGTCCACACTGTCATTCTACAGCATTGAACTTTAGCGAGAGCCACCACCACGATGTTTTGCAATGATTAGATACATCTGATTTTGTAGCTGTGTGAATGAATATTTACCTTAGCTAACATCGGTTGCATATTGTTAATTATAGGAAATTGCGCTTGCAAACTACATTTTATTAATATCTTTAGCGTTTTTTCCGCGCCTTTAAATATTCTTTTTCCTGTTTGGCTGTATGTACTAAGTGATTATATTCCCGAATCTGCAGATTTACACTTCATTATATGTATATCTTTTATCAGTTTTATGCGATTTATGGTGGAAGTTTAGTGAAGCACATCCGATAAAATCTTATTTTCAATAAATCATGGCGAAAAATATTCCACTGATATCTGCCATTTTCAGTAAAAGAAGACAAAATATTCATATAAATCTTAATCTTTTGCAGATCTTCTTGGAAATATTTATTTGAAAATACACTTAGGTACACTTTTTTGAAAATATTAAGCACACTTACGTACGTGTGCTTTGACATACGGAAGTGTACCTAATATGATATATTAGGTGTACAAATAAGTTTTAAAGCATTTTTTATGTGACGTATATCGCTAATTTACATACCCGACATTCCTCCACGTTGTTGTCATGTGACCGTAACTGGTCCAGAGTATAAAATCTGACACAGAAGTTTACCCAACAGTCAAACTCACTTGCACATCGGTTGGTGAAAGATGGCAAGCGATAATGCATTTGTTCGATACTGCATTCGTTACGAATTTCATCGAAGAAAAAGTGCTGCAAAAGCATGTGCATCGATCTGTTCTGTTCTGGGGGAGAATATTGTATCGAAAAGTACGCGTGAGTTTGGTTTAGAAGGTTTAAAGCAGGCGAGGAGAAAGTGGAAAGGCATAAACTGGCTTTTTGGAAAGATAGGAAGTCCTTCTGGAAGTACATGAGACTCAAGAAAAATAGGGTAAACAAAGTTGTAAGTTGTGTGAAGAATGAGATTGGGGAAATGATATGGGAGCCCAATGAGTTAAGTGACAGATGGGGTGAATACTTCTTTAAGTTATTAGATCAGGAAAGCAAAGATGATTCTGAGACAGACGCAGATGATGTCACAATGAGGGATGAAAGCACAGGAGGGATCTCAAGAGAAGAAATGTGTGTAAAGCTCTAAAATCTCTTCAGAATGGTAAAGCTCCGGGAGTTGATGGCATAACTGAACAGATGTTGAAATATGGTGGTGACTCTGTAATTGACTGGTTAACTGAAATTTGCCAGTTGTGCTGGGAGTTAGGAATGATCCCTCGGGATTGGAAGGATGCTATCATTGTTCCCTTGTATAAGAGAAAAGGTGATCAGACTGAACGCAAGAACTATCGTGGTGTTAGCCTACTGATTGTGCCAGGGAAAGTGTTTGGTAAGGTTGATATTGAAAAAGTACGGGGTCTTACATCATTGAAAGTGTGGGATGTTCAGAGTGGTTTTATGCCTGGTAAAGGCTGCACTAACCAGATTTTTGCATTACGCACGATGATTGAAAAGTATCTGGCTGTTGGGAAGAAAGTTTTTGCTGCCTTCATAGATTTAGAGAAAGCTTACGACCGAGTGAATAGGACACTTTTGTGGAAGGTATTGAATGAAAATGGTGTTACTGGGAATCTACTTAATAGTGTAAAAGCCATGTATGCTGTTAGTAGAGCTTGTGAACGAGTGAATGGTGTTTTATCAAAATGGTTTTCCATTGGTGCAGGAGTTAGACAAGGTTGTGTAATGTCACCATGGCTGTTTAATATATTTATGGATGCATGCATGCGTGATGCCAAAATAGATAATAGTGGTTTAGGTCTTGGTGATATACGTGTGTGCAGATTGCTGTATGCTGATGACACTGTCCTGTTGGCAGAGAGGAAAAGTGAGTTGCAGAGTATGTTGACTCGGATGCACGAAGTTTGCATGAAATTCAAACTGAGTATAAATAAGGGAAAAACCAAAGTTATGGTGTTTGAGAGAGGAACGGGTAGCACTGAATGTAATGTAAGTATAAATGGCACTGTGATTGACCAGGTGAGTGAGTTTGTGTATTTAGGAAGCATGTTTGACAGAGAGAACAAGTTGGATGTTGAAATCAGTAGGCGAGTGAATTCTTCTTTGAAAGTCATAGCTGCTCTGGGAGGTTTTCACAGGAATGATGGGTTCTCTAGAGAGTCCCGCATGGCTGTGTTTGAAAGTGTAATTGTTCCTACTCTGATGTATGGTAGTGAAACCTGGGTACTGCAGAAGAAACATAGGAGTCGTTTGTGTGCTGGAGAAATGCGTTACTTACGTGGGGTTTGTGGCAAGACACGATATGATTGTGTGAGAAATGAAGATGTATTGCAGATGTGTGATGTGAAGCAAAATGTTGTTTGCAAGGTGGAGACCAATATGCTTCCGTGGTTTGGCCATGTTGAAAGAATGAGTGATGAAATGCTTACTAAGAAAATCTTTTCAGCCCAAGTGGCAGGAAGGAAAGGCAGAGGAAGGCCAAGGAAGACATGGGTGGATCAGATTCAGGAGTGTCTGCATGAGAAAAAGATTATGAGTATAAAGTATAAAAGTTCTTGTGTAAGGCGTGTAATGGATATTAGTGAAGCACGAGTTGTATGTCAAGATCGCTGTAAATGGAGAAGTTTGATACGACAACAATAAGTAAAAATATCTGGTAGTTTGTATTTCATTTTGGAGCTAACCTCTGAATCTCAGAGAACAGCGTAGTGATATGTATGTATGTATGATTTTGATGTTAGCGATCGAAAACATAGCGGTACCCCGCAGAAGGTTGCACATGAGGAACTGCAAGCATTGCTGGATGAAGATTCGTCTCAAACGCAAAAAGTACGAACTGAACAACTGGAGGTAACTCAACAAACCATTTCCAATCGTTTACGCGCAATGGGAAAGATTCAGAAGGAAGGAAAATGGGTGCTACATGAGCTGAGCCAGAGGAACAAGGATGAGCGTGTCATGAAGTGTTTGAATCTGTTGAATAAACAACACAGAAAGTATTTCCTGTAAACAATCGTTACAGGGTGGTGAAAAGTGGATATGGTACGGCAATCCCAAAGGAAAAATACACTGGTTAGACCGGTGAAACAATGACTTCGACACCGAAACACAATATTCACTCCAAGCAAGTTCTGCTGTGCATCTGGTGGGGTATGAACGGTGTGCTCTATTATGAACGATTGAAAAAAGGTCAATCTGTTACTGCTGATCGCTACAAGAAATAATTGCTACGATTGAACCAGGAAATCTGTCGGAAACGTCCATTCGCAGGCAAAGGATTGCATACTGCATGACAACGCCAAGGCCGCATCTAGCGAAATCGGTCAAGGAAACGTTATTGACGCTTCGCTGGGAGGTTTTGGAGCACCCAGCGTATAGTCCTGACATAGCCCCTTCAGACTATCATTTCTTCCGATCGATGCAACATGGTTTGTTTGCTGTACGGTTCCAGACATGTGACGAAGTGAAAAAATCGGTTGACGACTTCATCGCGTCACACGACGAAGTAATCTTCATGGATGGAATCCGTCAACTGCCCGACCGATGGCGGAAGGTGATGTACATGACGTCGCATATTTTGATTCGTAAAGGTATTGTTGTTTTCTCTCAAATTACATGTTGCCTTGCCTTAAAACGCTTTAAAACGTATTTGTACACCTAATATATACAACAGTCCTCTGTGTTTCCGCCCATTTGCAGGGGAGATATCTCCTCACGCAGAAGCTGGATTGGAAAATTTTTACCTTCATCGGATAGCTGTAGCTATGATAATGATGGTTTAGCCTTTTCGAATATCTGTGATGCTTACCTTAATCATTGACTTAGGTAAAATGTATATTCACACCGATTGGCCATTCCATTATGACCACCCCCAGCCTAGAGAAATTAGCGAGCCTGGAAACCGAACGGTGGCGCAAGTGAAGTTCACAGAGCAGTATATATACAACCAGAGAACCGGCTTTCGGTTAATAGAATGTTCGGAGTCATAATGGGAAAAGCTGGCGATTTGTCGGAGTTTGATAAAAGACAAATTGTGATGGCACGGCGCTTCGGAACTACGATCTCGGAAACGGCGCGGCTTGTTGGTGATTCACATACCGTTGTAGTGAGTACGTATCAAAACTGGTGCACAGATGGCAAAACGACGAACCGTCGTTCAGTCGTGTGTCGTCCGCAGCTCATTGATGCCAGAGGGGAGCGGAGAATGTCGCGCAGTGTTCATAGCGACCGCAGGGCCACAGTGCGACAAATCACCCGCACCTACAACAGTGGTGATCATGGCAATGTGTCACAGCACACAGGTCATCGCAGCCTTCTGTGCATGGGCTTGCGTTGCCGAAGACCCAGCCGGGTCTCCATACTCACTGCACGTCATAGCCAACTACGCATGAAATGGGCCAAAGATCATCGAGATTGGACCGTGGATGATTGGAAGAAAGTCTCCTGGTCTGATAAATGAAGATTCCTGGTGCATCACGTAGACGGCCGAGCGCGGATACGCCGATTACCAATGGAGGCTATGGCACTTGGATGCACTGTTGGGCGGAAAAATGCCGGCGGTGTTGGCGTGGTATGCTGTGGGCGATGATTTCTTGAGACACTTTAGGCCCCGTTATCCTAATAGCACAATCCCTGACAGCTGTCAGGTATATGAACATCGTTGCGGACCAAGTTCACCCATTCATGGCAACTGTGTTCCCTGCTGGTGATGGCCATTACCAACAGGATAATGTGCAATGCCACACTTCCAGAATCGTCAAGGAGTGGTTCGAGGAACATGCTGGTGACTTTCTGTTAATGCCCTGTCCTCCAAATTCACCTGACATGAACCCAATCGAGCATTTGTGGTTCGACTTGGAAAAGCAGGTTCGCGCTAAATCATCACCACCCCGAAATGTACGGGAACTGGAGGACCTACTGTTGACATTATGGTACTAGATACCCAAGGATATTTATTGCCACCTCATCGAATCGTTGCATCGCCGCGTGGCCGCTGATTTGCGGGCTAAAGGGGGTCCTACAGCTTATTAGGTAGGTGGTCATAATGTAATGGGTTATCGGTGTATACATAAGGACTAGGAGACACCACATCTTTCAAACTCTTAATGCAACACAGCAGAATATTTGTAATCATTGAATAAGGAAGATACGGGATAAAGATTAATGGAGAATATTTTGCCTACCTTTCGTTTTGCTGACAACATAGTCATTTTTGCAAGTACCCTCTCAGAACAGCTGAGAATGATCCAAGAAGCTGCAGACAAAAGTAAAGAAGTGGGATTATAGAAAATGAACTTTCAGAATATAGAACTGATGTAAAATTTTCTTACAAGATCTGAAGATTTAGAGATTAATGGGGAAATTAAGAGGTACCAGATACCCACATTTACCGTGGGCAATTAATGTCAAGCGAAGGCCACATCGTAGAAGAAATTATTCGGCGAATAAAATTTAGTTAGAGTGTATGTGAAAGAAACAGCACAGTCCACACCATTATGTCTTAAAATAAAAGTGTTTAATCAATGCAATCTTCCAGTTCTTACTTATGGTTCAGAGAAATAGTCCTTAACTGAAAAATACTTATAAAGCTGCAAACAACTTAGAGAAGCATAGGGAAGATACAGTTGGCGTAACCACGAAAGATAAGAGAAAATCGTGGATCAGGAAAATAACAAGAGTAGAAGACATGACCTAAGTAAAATCCTTGAAATGGCAGTGGGATGGGTACGTTGCTAGAAGCATTTATGATCTTTGGACCACTGGAAACTTAGTCTGGATTTCAAGGGACAGAAAAAGACCCATAAGAAGACCACGTCGGTGATGGATGTATCAAATGCTGGAGCGAGATGGAGCAGAATGGCTTCAGAAGGCAATTAAGAAAGGATCCTGGGGAGTCCTTCATCAAGCAGTGAATTGGTAATGTTTGTTTATAATGATGATGATATCGTGAAATATTTTTAAGACACGATATTATATTCTTTTGTTTTGTGTAAAAAGGAACGCTCACCATACTGGATAATTTGTTTTTATGTAATCGATCTTTTACCGGTTAATAACAAAATGTCTCCGTTGCATTTTTATTTTGAAGCTGAAATATTACGATGGAATGCATGATTGTGAAACTGCTGCGATACAGATGCAAATAGTTTAGGAGAAAATCTTGGAATCAGAAAATGTACGTCCACGATTGTTTATCGATTTCGTGCTAAAATATTGCTCAATTACAAGGGCAATCAAACAAAGGAGTTTGAAGAGTCTGTTCATAAATCAAGGAGCTTCATCCCATTTCGCTTCTTTAAACCATTACATCAACCGTTTAAGTTGAATTCGAGATTCACAGATGAAACTCAAGATACAATTCGGTAGTTGATCGACCTGTCCTTCTTATTTATTTATTTTTATTTCTACTTTTTCTTCGAGAATGATTTCGGTAAGACAACTTTTCGAATATAAAAAACCAACAAGGAATTCACATTACTCGAGTTTGCCGACATTCCGAAAATTATCTCTGCGCTTGACGTTTTTTCATCCAACAAATCCTGATGTGTTTTTTTTTTGAGTGCTTTTAGGTTGCAGGTATTTATTTCACGATATTTGATATCCATTCTTTTGATGCTGTCTCAAATTGGATGCAAGAATCCTTGTGTTTTACATTTATCTTTTTTTGGCTGAACAGTTCTCTCACTAAATGTAGAAAAAAGGCGAAAAGTAAAACTTTCGATGCATTCAAGTGAAAAAAAGGAAGTATAAGAAAAACACACACCAAAAGCGGGTCAGTAGAAAAAATGAAAGAAGAGGTAGGGCATGGGGAAATGAAGCTTACTTTACAAACGCACATCGTACTGTCGTTCTTGAAAATGAATTTAAACGTTATTAATGATTTTATCCTCAAAGCGGGATTTTCTTTTCCGGGAAAGCAATTTTTTTTCTAGTCAAAAGCACCGCTATGGCAATGGCATAATGTAACAGCCTTACGGCTTTATGTAGAAGGTATTATATATTAATGTGTAATAGCACTCAGTAGCTTTTAAAACTAAAAATGGATGACATATTATGTAAGACATGAAGAAGGTAAGGATTGCGACACATTCAGAAAAACCGTGTGTATATTTTGGCAGTGTTTGCTCCAATGCTGAAATTCCGTAATTTTTGTGGTTTTCCGATTCATTATGTTTTTTTCAATTTGTGATATTCCTGAGAAAAATATCAGTGAGTTATCTGAAAGTAAAAATGGATATTAAAGTAATACCTTTGTGTATTGGTGCACATTAAGATTTTTCTTTTTTCTAAAAGTACTTTTTGGGTCGAAGACAACTAATAATCCACTAAATTTTGCATACTGAGCTTTTGTACTTCTCCAAAACTCCCAGTTTGAGGATCTCGTAGTCAGAAAATTGCAGAATTTGGACTTGTCACACTGTCATCGGCCATAAAAAAAACTGTTCTTTGATCTGGAAGGCTGTAGAAACTATTGATCTTGAAAATATATTTTTCTGCTTGTCGAAACACATTTTGAAGCGTGCCAGAGTATTAAACGAAACAATACGCACAAATTTAAGCAGATGGAATGACATGGTATATTAGTCAGGAAGTTACGATAATAACAAGGAACTGTTCACCAATTACACTCAAAGTAGTATAACTACAATATATTAGTAATTCGAATTTCTTGGCGTAGATTATAAATCAAAGTTTCCAAGCTTTCGCACATCAACCAGATGGCTTTTTCAAAGAAGGTAGACAGCAAACTGCAAACTGAATAATAGAACGCTTCAACAATTCGTTCAAATTGTTGAAGCGTTCTATTGTTCAGTTTGCAGTTTGCTGTCTACTTTCTTTAAAAAAGCCATCTAGTTGATGTGCGAAAGCTTGGAAACTTTGATTTATAATCTACATCAAGAAATTCGGATTACTAATATAGTTAAACTGTTTTGAAGTTAAGATAATGTTTGTGACATTGAATGTTCCAATAACGTCTGTGCCGTACTACAGAGGTGAAAACAAGTGTCAAGACTACAAATCAGCAGCGAGACATTCTACCCGCGTAGCTGAGTTGGGAGAGCGACTAACTCCGGAGTGAAGGGACACGGACAAACTTGTGTTTTCACACTGCGGTAATTAGATTCCCCCAAACATTGCATATTTTAGCATTTTCTCTTAAGGATGCAACGAAAACAACGAACCCGTGGATCTGAACTGGATCGAAAACTCTGGCCATCCTCTTGTCGACTGCCAGCAAAATAATTCCAGAATTAAAAAAAAAATATTATGGTTTCGAATTGCTCATTTTATGGCACTTCAGATTCTTAAAGAACGTTAAGTTTCATGCATGTAAATTGCAGTGGAACTCCTTTTTAACGAGGAGCTCACGATCGAGAGCTATCTTCGCTAAATCTATTTTGGGATGAAAAGACCCCACCGTATAAAAATATGCGTAAGTGGTAACATGCATATACGTTTATATTATGTATCCATTACATTTGAACTTGACAATATAATTAGTTAATTTCAGCAATGCAAATTAATATATAGCCGCCCAGGTGGCGCAGTGGTCTAAGCGATGGCCTCTGATCATTCGTCCGAACGGGGTCCGGGTTCGAATCCCGGTGAGGCATGGATGTTGTGTTTGTCTTACGGCACTGGCTCTCTCCCTTCCGTGGAACCAGTGACCCTAAATTAGGGACGGGCGACTGCTTATAGCCCACTGAGTTGCTCACGGTGGTTTGTTAAACTTCCAATCAAAAAAAAAAAAATATAAAATAAGCACTTAAATGATAAGCACTTACATAAAAGGGAACAGTCAATGTTCCCTCTAAGCCAGGCGCGCCAGCGACGTAACTTCCTCTGCGCAGTAAAATTCCCAAATACCTAATTAATTTTCATAAATCGAAAATCAATTACCTGCAAAAGTAATAATAAATAGATAAAATTCGGGCTCTCAAAAGTCAAAACAACACTTTTCTTAAATGCCGTTTGTCTCTTAATTTCGTTTCATTGTCCTCTTCATTCTCAAAGCCTTCTTGGGTGGTAGCCTCGTGCGAGCAAATAGTGAACGCGAGAATGCGGATTAGTAATTTTCTCATTCCGGGAAAGAGACAGGTATTGAATCTTTTCTCAAAACAACACATCAGCGTCAGCCAATCACAACGAACCGTAACCAAGTTCATTGTACTAACTAATGCCCCTATGCTAGTTGGCGGGAGAAAGGCATCTCGTTCAGTTAAATTATTAGCTGCCTTTAAAAAGGTTTTGCTCAAACCTTGTCAGATAATAAGGCAGATTTATTCCAGAAGTAAGTTTGAGCTTCTCACTTTTTATAAAATAAAAATTTTAATTGATGAAATGTTTTTAATATTTTTTTTATTTAAAATCAATTGCGGAAAGAACGGTGATAAAAAATGGGGGGATTAGAAAAGAATAAGGGTTCCAATCCAGTTTCCAACTTCTACTGTTCTACTGCATTAGTAAGAGAAGCTGAGAAAATAAATGTTTTTTGCCCAAGTGGTTTTGATGCTTTGCCCAACTCATTGTTCAGGCGCGTTTGCTCTTGGCCGCCTAGAGGGAATACTGCATACAGTAGCAGCGAATCCTGAAGCAGACATCACGTGTAAACATTAAAAAATGGATACTCCCAAGGCACAGCCCCTTGGAGTGGGTAGAGAGGAGGGTGTCTTGCACAACTCACTTGTTGACCGTTTGATGTACTACTTCCCATTGCTTGTCTATCAAATGTTCTTCCACCAGCACAGCAAAAGTCACCTGCTTTGTTTCAATTTCTTCCTGTATCCCAACATTTTGATTCCTCTATTCCAGGACAGTGCGGGGCATATTTTGTTTGCCTCGTTAAATATGTGATTTCCTTAAATCTTGTTACTTCTCTTATTAAAGGTAATATCTTAGTGTTTGCGTTACCTCAGTCGTACGTCACATACACCGAGTGATCATTGAATTATGACCACCCCTATCAAAAGTGGATGCGGCCCGTTGACCACATGATTTCAGAGAGGGAGCTATTAGTCAACTGACGTAGCATATACACTGAGTGGTCACTTTATTATGACCATCCCCTCAGTAATTCATTGAGCCACATTTTGCCTTTAATATTGCGTCGATTCTTCGTGGCATGGACTCCACGAGATGTTGATAGGTGGTTTGTGGAATCTGAGACCATGCTTGATGAATAGCACTTTCCAGGAGTGTGAGATTGCAGGGTTGTGGATCCAGCTGTCTGATGGCTCGTTCAACTTCATCCTACAAATTCTCAATGGGGATTATGGGGGACACCTAAGCAAAGTAAACTCACCGGCATGTTCCTGAAACCATTACGAGCACTATGGCAGGATGCATTATCTTGTTGAAAGTAGCCGTCGCCATTGGGATAAACCATCCACATGACAGGATGCACTTGCTCTGCAACAATGTTTAGACATGATGTGCCAGTCAGACGTTGATCAACACGAATTAAAGGGCCCAAAGCATGCCAGGAAAACATTCCCCAAACCATAACGTTGCCTCCACCAGCTTGAAGGTTTGTAGCAATGCATTTGGGGTCCATGCTTTCGTGCTGTTTCCGCCAAATTCTCACTCGACCATCGGCATGGTGCAACTGAAAACGTGATTCATCGGACCACATAATTTGTTTCCCATTATCGACTGTCCAATCCTTGTGCTCTTGTGCGAACTGGAGACGTTTTTTCTTGTTAACTGCAGACAGCAAAGGTGTTCGAACAGACCTTCGGATGTCATATCCCATCCGATGCAGTGTACGGCGAACAGTGCGTGCAGAGATCATTTGAGGGGATCCTTGATTAAGATGATGTGTAATTTGCTGCACTGTTGCCCTTCTGTTGTCTGTCACCAGTCTGGACACTCTCCGTTCCGCCCGAGCAGTCACTAGTCGATGACGACTACACGTTGCACGTAGAGACCCAGTTTTTTGGCTGACAGTCCAGTCTTTAAACACTTTAACAACAGCTGCTCTGGGACATTTCACGAATGCGGCGGTTTCAGCAATACTCGCTCCATGTCTCCGAGCTCTTACAGACATACCACGTTGAAAGCCTGTCAAATCGCAATTTTTACCCATCTCGTCACCCAAAAATCACTCCTACTACTCTCGCAAGCACTAAGCTTTCCCTTTTTATACTAGCCTCTTCTTCTGGCAGGAACAGCGTGCAGCCATAGCTTATTTGCTTAAAACTGTCAGGTGGTCACAATAAAGTGGCCACTCAGTGTATAAGGTGTGAGTGAAGCATTAGGTAGTAAAATTCAGAGCGTAATGGGAAAACGGAAGGAATTATCGGACTTTGTGAAAGGACAGATGGTAGGAGCTCGGAGAAAGAGTGCATCGATTTCCCAAACGACTGAACTGGTGGGATGTTCATGAGTCTCTGAAGAAGTGTATCAGGACTGGCGTGAAAATGGACAAACAACGACCCGGAGGCAAAACTTCTCAGGGCAGAGAAAGGTAGTGCTCAACAGTTCACTACCAAACACAACAGAGGTCAACCCGGAACAGTATCTGTCAGGCCCACGAATCTCACGCTCGCACGTATGGGCAATAACAGCAGACGACGCCGACGACATCCTCTCCTAACCACGGTTCATCGGCGCGAAAGACTGGCCTGGTGCCAAGATCATGCAAGTTAGACGTCGGATGACTGGAAAAAGTGTGCTGGTCTGTCGAGTCGCGTTTTTTACTCCTCTCCGTGGATGGTCGTGTACGTATTTGGCACAAACAACATGAGGTGCTCGATCCATCCTGCATGGTCTCCACAGTGCAAGCCAGTGGAGGTATGGTGTGGGGTATGTTTACCTGGCAGGAACTTGGACCCCTGGTGCATGTGGAATAACGTGTGACTGGTGCCCACTATTGTGAATTACTTGCTCACTCTGTACACCCAGCAGTATTGCACTTTTCCCCGAATGGCAACGGTGTCTTACAAGATGACAATGCGCTGAGCCACAGGTCCAGTGTTGTGCAGGAAAGGTTTGAGGAACATAAGTCAGACTTCCTGCATATTGATTGGCCTCAGAACTCCCTGAAATCAATACCATAAAGCACTTGTGGGACACTACCGAACGACATATCAAGCGTCTGGATACACCAAACACCTCCATACTTGCATTGAAGGTGGCACTGCACACAGCTTGGTTGGCCATACCTCTCAAGTGTTTCCGGCATCTTATTAAATCGATACCACGTCAGATAGCTGCTGTAATGAGGACGAAAGGAGTACCTACAAAGTATTAGGTAGGTGTTCATAATTCAGTGATCACTCAGTGTATATAACATGCGTCGTGACGAGCTTTCAAGGCACGAGGTCTGTTATTTGACGTCAGTGCTTCTTGAAAAGAGTGTGCGCAAAATCTTCCTTGTCTGGTAAGGATAAAAAATAAGTATGGGTCCAGGAAAAAGTACATATGAACAGTATCTTCACCTCTTCTTTCTCCCCTACTGCTTTACCCATTAGGTCGAGCTCGTGTAGTGCAATACCATTGCAGGTGATTATAATAACGAGAGTCATGAAAGGAAACAGCAGAAGGATATGCTACCGTATATGGTTAAGCAGCTACTTATTAGGTTCATGAAGGAAACCTTTGCGCTATTATAACGTTAATTTATGGTCCATTAGAAATGTTGTGAACCAGTGTTAGTTCTTAGAATATCTGAATTTACATTGTTTCTTTGTTGCCTAATCACTGTTAAAGATATTCATATTGCAGGATTTCCAGCATATTCATTTTATTAATAATGTAAGTATGAAACATTAGCTGCATCTATTGAAGATATTTAATTTCGTTGAACATTATTTCCATGTGGTAACTTTTCCAGGAAGAGCGAATTAACAGTGAAAGAGAAAATACTGCTTGCTGTTTTGTATTGCCAGGGAACGTAGAAAAAAGTATGCCACCTATTTGTGGAAATCTATATGTGTGAATTTATTTCTGTAAAGCTTAATTGTGAGTTTGTATATTTTAAGCAGTGTCAAATCATCAAATAACATCGTTGTTTTTCATGAACTTAAGTTTCTGTACCTTCCTAAACTCCCATTTGGAGCAGCCAACGCCAAAATATATTTACCAGAACTATGCTGGCAGAATTTTATTCATGTGCATTAAGGACTTTGAAAAAAGGAAAAAAAAAGAATAAAGCAGAAGGGAAAAAACAGAAGAGGAAAGAAAGCTAATCCTTTTCACCACAAAAGCCTGAAAGCGTAGATTAAAACATTTCGAAGTCATTTTGTTGAAAACTTAATGAACACTTCCGCAAATTCAAATTAGATATTTTTCTTTTTTTCGCTCGGGAAGGAGGTTAGTAAGGTCGTTTGCGTTTGAGAGAAGTCTCGCTCGTAGTGAGTAGGGGAAATGGAACGCAGAGTAATTTTCTTGCGCTTATTTAAATTCTTGGTAAAGAAATGTTAGCTGTGATAATATCGCAAAATGAATTTTGCCTCCGTAAACAGAAGTTATGCATGTCAAAGGTGTTTGTTTTACTGCCCACATCTGTCGTTAATGATGTGTTTTTTGCTTCCATAATCTATTCAACTGTTTCAGCCAGATTAAATGCTTTACAAAATGTTTGAACATATTGCTGTAATCGTGTTTTCAGTGGGAAGCAACGCAGATATTCTCATCTAAAGCTCACTCTGATATTTTTCCTAAACCCTTGGTAATTACAGCGATTACACATACCAAGATTCGGTGTTTCATTAAATAATTGTATGATTTTATGCATACTGTGGCTTGATTAAATACTTGTGCTCTACAAACGTTCGATAATGAAATAATTAGGACTTGCGAAAACTAAACGAAGAGGAAATAGAGGAGGTACATTCTTAGCTAACTAGTGATATAGAAAGCATTGAAAAAAAGGATGCGTTTTTGGCGAACTTTATCGGATAGCAATAGCTCATCGTGAGATCCATTCTACTATGTAACACTAAATAACCATTCCGGCTATCAAAACTTCGTAATGCTTTTAATACAATCGGCATTACTGAAACCGCAATGATTTGGAGAGTCTCATTAAACGCCGAACATGTACGAAGGATATCATGAGTAGTTAGAGCAAAATTTGTAACCCAGGATTTATTCAATAGACAGTACATCCACTTCTAGCACTCACGCAGTTAGTAAGTCTGCAGTTAACCATACTTGGGGTCAAGGCAATGGCCTATAGTGTGATTAACTTCATTAACGCATAACATATGCTCTAATTTAATTTTTATTTTTAGAATCAAAGTATTACGACGTTGAGAAGATTGATACGGAGGTTCGAAGACACCGAAGAATTGGTTATAGCGTACAACAGTTTGCGAAAATATCGTAGATAAAGTTGTAGTTGCCAGTGCCGACAGGGAAAAACAAACCCACTCTCACACACAGTTGCCAGTGCCGACAGGGAAAAACAAACCCACTCTCACACACAGTTGCCAGTGCCCACAGGACAAGCCGGAACGCCCTCTCACAGAGAAGTCCACTTCCAGTCGCCTGGCAGTTGAACCTGCCATGGTGAAGAAGTCTGCAGTACCTCGTAACTTAAAGAAAGTTTCACACAGACCTCTGAATGTGCAGTGATCAGGCAGCTTCGATGTAGATTCAAAACTGCCTTCATGTGAGAAAATATTTGTTCATATCTGCATTCAAAAGCAATGCAAATGCAATTTCTGTTCCCCTCCTGCGAGATCGCCTCCGTTCTCAGATTAAGCAGCGAAAGGGTTAACCCTTTAACAACCATGGCTCTAAAACCTAGTATCACTCTAAATACCATAACGGTGGAAACTGTCTGTTGTTTCACTTCTTTATTTAGTAACAACAATGGTGACTAACGGTGACTACTGCGGATCCCTCATAGGTCGTGCGAATTTAAAGAACAGGCAAGGATAGGAAATCTGACTCACTCTAGGCAAGAGTTTCCGGCAGATATGGTCGTTTGTGTGCACGGACGTTTTGAGCGTTATGGTCGTTAAAGGGTTAAAGTAACTTATGTTATACGTACTGCGAAAACACAGTTTTGTCCACGCCGGGCATCGAAACCGGGGCCCCTCACTCCGGAGTAAGTCGCTCTCCCAACTGAGCTACGCGGACTTGTGTTCTCGTTGCTATCTGCCTGTATCTCATGTGCTTACTGCGTTGCAGGCACGTCCCATCTCTCCTCCGCCCCCCGAAAGAGGACCGGGGGCATGGCCTACGGGTCAGCCGGGACCATGTGTCACTGTAGGAAGTCATCGCTGTAATGAGTTCCAATAATGTGGGCCAATGTAGTTTAAACTTTGTTTCATGACTTCCGTTTTCGGAAGAATAGGCCTAATATGTGATTTAGTGCGTGTGTAATGCAAGTATATCTGGGGTTTAATATGTATAATATCGGAATGTAAATTATTCTTAATGCGCTTGTACATAATTTTCCCAATATTGTAGTAATATAATTGGTTAATCGTTAGAATATTATATTTATTTGGGAAAACTCTTGTAGCATTATACACTGAAGAGCAATTGAATTAGAAACAGCTGGCGTTATGCAATTGTGGCGCTGTGGGCGGCCCTGTAAACGGAAACGACATAACGTATGCAACGATCCGACAATATAAGGAGTGATGCGACGGGAATCACTAAGAGATAGACACGGATGGCTTAGTGGTTAGTGTTTCAGACTATCGATGCTGGGTCCCCAGGTTCTAGCCTGGGCTGATCTTTCAGATATGGTGTGATTTACTAACAATCGCTGAATATCCGCCGTGCATCGGACGAGCACGGAAAGTGACGGCCCCCAGGCTGGACCCACTAGTTAAATGGGTATCCTTTCCTATGCCCCCCTGAAATTCTCTCACCCATCTATGTGCAATATCGTACTTGTACGGTGGCGCCATCTACTGTACTCTAATCTCACTACAAACTGTTCTGTCAAAAGTCGCTAGACTTGCTCTCATTCCTTCCGTTTCTGTGTCCTGCCCAACAGGCGATCTCGCTATAGGTGGCTGGGACCTAAATTCTACTCCCTGTGGACGGAAGTCTTACATGAAAATGACAAATTCTGTTCTGTGAATCACTAAGAGTCGGACGCAGTATGAGTAAGACTAAGTGCATTTGATCGTGGGCAAATTGTCGGGGCCCGACGAATGGGTCACTCCATCTTAGAAGTCGTGCAGCCACTGGGATTTTCACGAACCACTGTGTCACGGGTGCACCGTAAGTACATCGAATCCGGTAAAACCATCCCAACAAGGGCCAACTTCCGTGGGCAACAGCGTGTGGATGAGCGTGGTCATCGTCATCTAGGTCGCATTGTAACAGCGGATAGACTGGCCACAGTGCAAGAAATCACTCGGCAATTTAACGCAGGTGCACAAAAAGTGTAAGCAGCCACACCATCCAGAACCATCACCTCCCTATGGAATACAGAAGCCATCATCCTACGAGGGTACCGCTGCTGACCGCACATCACAGGGTGCAAAGATTAGCATGGGCGCAGGAACATCGCCACTGGATCCTAGACATGTGGAAAAATGTTGCCTGGACTGATGAGTCGAGATTCACGTTGGTACATGCGGATGGCAGGATACGAGTACGGCGCAAACCACATGAAGCGATGGATCCTTCCTTCCAGGAGGGTACTCTTCAAGCTGGTGGGGGTGGCATTCTCGTCTGGGGACTGTTTATGTGGACTGAAATGGGACCCCTGGTACGTGTGACATCGTCCCTCACAGGTAAATGTTACCGTGATATCCTGGACGACCATTTGGTCCCGTTTGTGCGTCTTCAGCATCCCACTGGGGACCTCATCCTGCAACAAGACAATGCACCGTACCATCGCTCCCGAATTGTATCCGAATTGTTGGATGAACACTCCAACGACGGTACCTCGCTTCCTTGGCCAGCTGGGTCACCTGACTTCAGTCCCATCGAGAGAGATGTTCGAGGCTCTGAACCCCCTTCATCAAATCTTCGCAAACTGTGGCAGCTTGTTCAGGGGTGGTGGATCCGTATAGCTTCCCAACGCTTCCGGTGTCTTGTCGAGTCCATGGCGAGACGAATCGCCACCGTCATCAGGGCGAAAGGTGGTGATACACGTTACTCGACAGGTATCTCTAATTCAATTGCTCTTCAGTGTATAGTGTTAGTTGTGAATTTCTATCAAATTTTAAGTCAATTAATCTTATATATTTGTTTTGAAGAATTTGAAGTTTTTTGAAATTAAATTTAGTTGTCTGTCCCCATGATAAGATAGCATAATTAATATGAGTTTGGAACATGGAATAATATAAATGAATTAGTGTTTTGTAGGTAAGGTTTGTAAATATCAGGATAATAACTCCAATGTTTTTAGACAGTTTGAGAAGAAGAGAGTCAACATGATGGTTCCACTTAAGGTCCCTGTGTAAGGTAATCTCGAAATAAAGTAAGGAGTTAACCACTTCAATATTAGTACCATTAATAGATAATGTGATAGAAGTAGGTAATGAGATATTTTGTTTTGAGAAAATTAAAGATTTTGTTTTGGTATTATTTATAAGTAGTTCATTGGAGTTTAGCCAATCTGAGATGTTATTAAATTGAGTATTAATATTCATAGTCGTGTCTGTCATGGAATTGAATGAGGTAAGAATGATTATATCATCTGCATAGAGGAGTAGGTCCAAGTCACTTATTGAACCAGAGATATCGTTAGTATATATAGTGAAAGCAACGGTCCCAAGATTGAACTTTGTGGGACACCAGTTGGTGTAAGTTGAAGCATGGATTGATGTTGGTTAATCTGTGTGTATTGTTGTCTATTTAGTAAATAATTTTTAAAAAGAGAATGTTCAATGTTCCTAATTCCTATCGTGTGTAACTTATGAAGTAGAATATTATGATTTATGGTATCGAAAACTTTGGATAGGTCTAAGAATATGCAATGGTATATAAGTTGTGTTCAAAATTATGTTGAATAGTTTGTTGTAGGTATAGTAAGGCTGATTCTGTTGATTTTCCAGATTGGAAACCATGTTGATTTGTATGGATGATTTTTAGTTTATGAATGTACGAGATTAATCTATTGTAAATTAATCTCTCCAAAATGTTAGCAAAAATAGATAAATTGGATATAGGGTGGTAGTTATTTGCATCATTTATCGATCCGGATTTGTATTTTGGAATAATGTTTGAAATTTTAAGTAGATCTGGAAACTCCCCAGTTTGGAATATGTCATTAAAAATAAACAATAGAGGATCTAGAATAAGATTAGCATAATTTTGAATAATGAATGGCTGAAGATCATCACATACAGGGCCTGACCTGGAATTTATATTGTTGAATTCTTCCAATAGTTCTGTTTCGGTAATATTGGTAAGATGAAAAACCTTGTGTGAACTTCCTAGGTAATCAGTGAATGGAATTTTTGGGGTAGTTAGACTATTTTTCAATGTTTGTGGAAATAGAGTAAAATGTTCATTTAACGCGTTTGTTATATCTTGAATGTTTGTATGCTGAAAGTTATTACAATCTATTAAGTATTGAGGAGCCGTTTGATTTGATTTCTTACCCATTAGTAAATTTAAATGTTTCCATGTCGGTTTTGAAGAGTTATGTGAATAAATGTTGAGATAGTAGTTACGCTTAGTATGTCTGATATCGCTATTTAGTTTATTACGAAAATTCTTAAAATTCCGAAAGTCCTGGGGTAGTTTGCTTTTGATAAATTTCGCGAAGAGGTTATTTTTTTTATTTATGCTTTTTAATAAAACGTTGGGGATCCATGGCTTACGAAATTTTGTTTTTAGTTTATTTTGTTTTATAGTTTTTGGAAAGGATTTATTGTAGAGTTGTGTAATAATTGTGATGAACGACTCATAATTTTTGTTAGCAGAACCATGAATCAAGATACTACTCCAGTTAACATTTTCTAAATGAATTCGGAAATTTTCCATATTTATATTATTAATTTGCCTGGAGGTGCAGCCGTCTACAGGTGTAGTAGTTAGTTGTTTAAGGGGGTAAATTGTAAATATAGGAAGGTGATCACTGATATCATACTGTAAGGCCCCCGAAATGATAGTCAGATATAATACATTTGTAATGGAGAGGTCAGTCAATGCCTGTGAGGTTGGGGTTATACGAGTTAGGACTGAAATAATGCTTTTGTGTCCAGAAGTATTAAGTGATTATAGAAGCTGAAAAGAATGTTTGGTGTTTTGTAGTAAGTCAACATTCATATATCCCATAAGAAATGTTATTTTTTTGATAGGTTAGAGTAGTTGAATAATTCCGTAAGTAATGATAGGGAAACTGCAAGATCTGAGTTGGGTGGCCTATAGCAGACAATAATTATATAAAATCGGTTACGGATAGTTAAAATGTCTGCATTTTGATTCGAGATTGTGAAATGTGGAATAATTGAAAAATCATTATAAATATCTTTTACAATAATTGCAACCCCTCCAACAGTTGAGTAAGTTCTGTTCAAATGGAAACTTTTATAGTTAGTAATTTGCAATGAGTTATAATGTGAAGGAAACCAAGTCTCAGAAATGCAAATTATATCGAGATTTAAATTTGTTAGTTGAATTAGTGATACCAATAAGGTAATTATGTTAATGAGTGATCTAGCATTAATATGTATTAATTTAAGGCTATTAAGTGAATAATTCGTTAATAGGTGATTGAAATTTTGTAATGAGTAATATTCACACTGCATTCAGTTATTAGCAAGAAAAAAAGAAAAAAAGAAAATAAATAAATACGAAGAATTAGTAGAAATCACTAGTCGATATGAACACCGGGGACAGCACATCAAAAGAAAAAAGAAAAAAAGAAAAAAGAAAAAAGAAAAATTTTGAGATGAACTGGGTCAATCATGAAATAGTTAGCAGTGAAATGCACTAGCAGTAGTTAAGAAAGACACTATAATGCAGATGAAGCCCAAGCAGTAATATATTTAAAAAAAGAAAGAAGGAATAAAAATATGATAATAATAGCAATCCACATGTTGATTCAATAGTTCAACATTCCCACAACTATGCAGCGTAGCCATCAAAGTATCGACGGAGCAGCAGTCATCAATGACGACGCACCGTCATACCATGATCCTATCGATTTGCGCTGTGCCACCCGCCGTTGGAACCCCCCCCCCCACTAAAGAGAAAAAAGAATAGAAAAAAAAATAAGAAAACCACAGTTTTCAGTACTAATCCATTGAGTCCCCATCAGCGCCGATCACCGCACCGTCCAGAAATAGAAAATAGAAACAACGAAGCTTTACAAAATATGTAATACCAGTTGATTAATGTGATTTCGCAGTAATAACAAAATTTGCAAAATTAATAGCTTATCATTCACGAATAACAGGCTGCAATTCAACAAAAGTGACTAATAAAACTAAAGCAAAGCAGAAACCAGCACCGACGGGGACCCAGACAATGATACCACTCGTGTCGAGAATGACGTTATCAATTGACTTATGTAGAAGCAGGTGGATGAGAGACACGACATACCACAATAAGCCCTAGAGCATAGCAGTTAAGAACACATTAAACGCTACGTTTGAAACACACTAAACCCTGTCCCAATAATCCATGAAACGAATTCAGTAAGCCAAAATTTGTGTATAGAGGAGACAATGCAGAGATGAGCTGAATACCTTTTGAAAGCACCAGTGCAATGAAGCATCGGAAGAAATACAAAAGAATTAGAAGAAAAATTACATTGCCTGCAATTGACCAGCACACATAAGCAGAATAATATGGGGGATTTGCCATAGAGACAGAAACAAACAATATTATAGTAGATTGTCCAATTGTTAACCATTCAATACCTTTAGAAGCGAATAACCAAATATCCGTTTAGGTCGAGGAAATCCCAGTATGGCCAATACTTTCATTAAAAGGCTCCCCAGGCAATCAGTGCAATAGCGGAATTCACCAACAAAAAGTTTGTTGAACAAGAA
The DNA here is from genome assembly GCA_039090855.1 of Macrothele yani. Lineage (NCBI taxonomy): Eukaryota > Metazoa > Arthropoda > Arachnida > Araneae > Macrothelidae > Macrothele > Macrothele yani. Next base: position 12,791,880 of record CM077017.1, on the reverse strand, counting down.
CCCACTGGCCAGTACAACAGCTGATAACAGCAATCCTAGATCCAATTGAGTGGACAACCACATCTGGAATAATAAACACTTCACACAAAAAAAAAACAACAAAAAAAAAAAAAAAAAAAAAACGGTGGAGTCGTGCAAAATTGTTCTCGAACCAGAGTTAAGCCGACTACCTAAGTGATGAGAAGTGACAGTGCCCAAAAGATACAATTGACTGCATGAATCAAATCAACCTGGCCCTAAGTTGTTAGGCCTGTAATGGAATGTAACAAATACCCCCCACCCACTCTCTGGTTTCGCATAGAGAGCGTAGTGGCCAGCAAATGGAATGAGCAGCAATTGTATCTCAAACGAGTATCATGCCACGAAATCATGACAAAGTATAATCAGATGAAATACTCATAGCTGAAACACGAACATGCTGACATATACCAATCAACAGACAGTGCCAGGTTATATTTCCAAGAGAATAACGCAAAAGAACCCAAAATCATAATAGCACAGTACGCCTCAATCTACGTACAAAAGTGCCACAAAATGCAATAAATATACTTCATAACAAGCAATTTAGTGCAAATAATCAAAATATTAGGCCATGAAAGAACGAAATCCAAATCCAAATGGAGAATTCACTGAGCAGTAGCCCCAATAGTTAAACACAACAAACCACGGCAGAAGCTGCCCTTCCAGTCTCTCACCAAATGCTGCACCAGCAAACACGTGCACTTGAGAAATCCCAGTCAATTTGGTGTGTGGAACGTAACGTCACACACATTTATTTTTCGAAGCGCTGAAGAAGGGATTCTCTTATTTTTCCTGTCTCGCGATGTGGAAAGAACATCACACCATTACGACAAACTTAACGGCCAGGTCATCCTTGAAGTTCGGGTGCCAATGTGAAAACACAGGGTTGTCCACGCCGGGCATCGAACTCGGGTCCCCTCACTCCGGAGTAAGTCGCTGTCGCAACTGAGCTACGCTGACATGTTCTCTCATTGCTATCTGCTTTTATCTCATGTGCGTCCTGCGGCGCAGGCACGTCACACTACAGTCATTTGCAAAAGTTTAAGACCACCTGTCAATTTATTGAAAATTAAGATTTTCAAAGAAACAACTAATTACTAGTCAGAGATGTTTGAAAAAATGACACCACAGATGAATACTTACATTCTTTAGAACACAAAAGACCGAAATCAGTACTTTGTGTGGCCACCTTTGTGTTTTATAACGGACAGAATACGATCTGGCATACTCTCATAGAGAGATTTGCAGTAGTCACTTGAAATATCTTTGCACCACACGTACTTTATCGCGTCAATCAAAGATTGGGAATTTGATGGCTGTTTTTCTGCTCCCTTTTTTTTTAAATGGTCCACAAATAATCGATGGGGTTAAGATCGGGACTATTACCGGGCTAGTCAAGCACAGTTATGTTTTTCCTCTGCCGGTAGTCCTTTATTGTCTTTGATCTGTATCACGGAGCACCATCATGCATAAAGATTTTGCATCTGTGCACTTGCATATGAGTTAACAGCTTCTCAGGTAACATTTCCACATAAAAATGGCCAGTCATGATAGTGCCTGTCGGCGAAAAGGATAATGAAGCAGTATCGGATGTTAACACCCCATATCATCTGACTAGGTGGATGGTTAACGTTGTATTTTTCATCAAACGTTTTGCCTTTTGGTCGTCGAACATGTGCTCCACGTGATTCAAATTGACGCACAGTTAATTCATTGGAAAAAAGAACTTGGCTCCAATTTTCAGCAGTCCACGATTAATCACGTTTCGGAAACTGGAGTTTCTTCTTTTTCATGGCAGAGGCTAGTCTAGGTTTATTCGCAGGTTTATAAGACTTTAATCCAAAATCTTTGCTAAGACGTCTGGAAACAGTGCTGATACTAATATCAGACCCTTTTGAATGTAGAAAGGCCTTGATTTTCTTTCACGAACTCCTCGAAGAACGCATGACTATTCGCTTTATGGTATTGTCATTATGTGGGGTTGTTTTCCTTCCATGTCCACTTCTCTTTCAGTCGCTACATTCACCTGCATCTCTGCATTTCTTGATCGTATTATGAAAAGCAGTCTTGCTCACATTCACCTTTCTGCTTATGTCACGTTCGGAGTATCCTTCACGATATAAAGTCACTGTGTGTTGCCTCTGAGTAACACGTAATGACGCTTTTTTGCCCATTTTTCGCTACATAGAAAATACGTACAAGACCTCTCAGCATGAAAACCAGAAGCAAACTGACGCTCCCACGCTTCCCCGAACTCAATCAACAGCTGCCGCTGTAGAGTGATGCAACACCGACAGGAAGTTGAGTAATACAGACAGTAGCTGACGCAATCGGCAGAAATCTCCTAATACCAAAAGGTGGTCTTAAACTTTTACAAATGACCGTATAATAAGTTTATTTTAAAGAAAAACATAACGCAAAACGTATTAAATATAGTTTGAAAAATATGATTATTTACCATCCCTTTTTTTCTTTTTATTTTTCTATGTTCTTTGCCCAGAACTTGTCGCGTGCCATACGCGGAGAGATCTTTAATGCCGATTCCTGTTCTACAACATATTTTCTATGTCTATTACTATTAATAATTTTTCACGTTATATTTCTTTGAGAAAGTATTCCTCATTTGTTTTTCAGAAAGTATCCTATTGCATTTCGGTTATAATTTAAAACCATTCAAATCTTTTTAGTCCATCGATTTTAGACATGCGTGTTTGTGTTTCGAATTTAGGGCAAAATCCATCCCAATGTTCTAAGTTGCATGCTATTAATTCAACGTTGGCTTCTTATTCAGCACATTTTTCGTAGAGAGAAAAAATGTTCAGTAAGAAAGAGCTGCATATATTACCGTAAAAACCCGAAATCCGTTATATCGCGAAAGTATTAGTAAGAACGCGAAGTGTCCACGAGCATTGGTAACTTCGGGTTTTCACTAGTAACATCTAGAAATGACTAACTAACATTCTCAGTAAAATGCAGAATAAAGAGTTTACATCGGGTATTTGCTTAATTTTTCAGTCAAAACCCGTTCTCACTAGACGCGGAAAAATAAAAATTCAAAATTATTTCAATAGACATGAACTTGTATGGTAAAAATAAAGTACACTGGATAAAGTACAGAACATTATTTATATGGAAATCACAAAATAAGATCACTCAATAAAATAGAGAAAGATTATTTGTTGGAAAATCATAAAATAAAGACATTACAATTTACTTGTTGTTACATGGCCCACTACTGTGGTATTTGGAGTTACACAAAACATTATTCTTTTTACATTTGCATAACTGTGTTGTACATTTTTTTGGACACTTGCACATTGAAAAACCTTGGCTGGAACCTGTCACAGAAAAAGAAGCTGCGTGACGCAAAAAAATTGTTTATCTTTTTTCACTTCAGTGATATAAATACATTTTTGTTTACAAATATCAAATTCTGATCCAGCATACAAATGATACATGACACTTATTAAATTACAAGAAACTGTACACCAACTGTACTTAAATAGTATAACTATACTAGTAATCCGAAATTTCTTGGTGTAGAATAGAAATAAAAGTTTCCAAGCTTTTGCACCTCAACCAGCTGGCTTTTTCAAGGAAGGTAGACATCAAACTGCAAACTGAATAATAGAACGTAAGTACTTAATAAAGTACCTAGTTGATACATGTTGTCGTCAGTTTTCATCGAAACAACAGTTATAATATTTCGTAAAGAATCTTTTGATTTATAGACGTCAAGAGTAGATACAGTTACGTTAACACGTGCTATAAAACTTACGACTTCACTTACTGACACACGGCAACATTCAAACTTTGCAGCTGCATCCCGTGATGCTCGTATGACACATGATCACATTAACCAATTTGAGCGTGCCTTTTGTATGGAACACAACAGTTCGGATTTTTACTCTTCCCCGTCTAGTTTGACAAAAAAATTAAATAAAATCCCCGATGCAAACTTTTTATTCTGCATTTTACTCAGGGTGTTAGTCATTTCTAGGTGTTACTAGTAAAAAAACCCAAAGTTACCAATACTCGTGGACACTTCACGTTCTTACTAGTAATTTCGCGAAATAACGGATTTCGGGTTTTTTACGGTAACACATACAAAAAATGAGTTATAATCCAAAGTGAGCAAGAATAACCAGGACACTCCGTGTAATGGATTTACGAACGGCGGCAGAAATATTTCTCCAATGCACTTTAAAAATAAACGAAAGTTCTTCAGGAGAGACGATGAATGCTGCCGCTGGCATTTTGAAAGTTTTATTTCAACTGTCTTGAAGGAAAAAGCAAAAGTGCTGAATTCTGAATGAATGAGGTTTCGAAAACACAGTATTCTACTGACTTCTATCGTTTATTTCTTTACTTAATAAATGGCTTCCTGTCAAGCTCGATTGATTTTTCAGGAACCTCTGCGCTACATGATTTCAAATAATATTGAGATTTTATTTACTATTATGATTCTATGCTATATGGCTGTCTTACCTTAGCATCTTTTTCAGTAGTTACTGCGTTTATTATGAAAATTGGTGCTACAGGGTGTCCTAAAAATAACTGTGCGACGAGAGTAAAACTTACTATGCGTGGTTCCTACAGGAGGTGTTGGAAATGGGCCCCACCGATGTCCAGACATGTATGCACACACTTCTGCATTTTGGTGAAGACCTTTCTCATTGTATGTGATGTGATTTGCTGCATGTGTGTCGTTATTGCAGACTATAGCTGCTCTTGACGTGTACCCGGACAGGTGGAACCATACCTTGAATTTGAATTTGAATTTGAATTTAATGAAAATTCTGCCACACAACACAGTACATCAAATTTAACAAAATACAAACATCAAAATTGTCATATGTACTAAACTAAAATTAAATATTAACACAATGTTAGCACAATGTAATGAAAGCATGGAATCACTAATATCACAAAGTTCAATATAAATGAATAACATTTAGTACTAACTATTTATTCCAAGGGTAAACAAGAGCTCAAACCACCTCAGATACACTGCCGGACAATTGCTAAGGACGGATGACAATAGCAACGATAGCAACCATAAAATGGAAGGCAGGAAAATGTGGAAATTAGCATAAGTGCGGGATACAGTAAGACGTGTTGTGCGTATGCAAATTTTGGATTGCCGAACTTGTTCGTGACATCATAGCGCTGATAAGAGATATAAAGGATTTGACGCGTATTGACCGTTGTTGTTCAAACGCAAAGTTGAAAGGGAAAGAATCAATTGAAGAACTTGCAATTTTCAGTATGTCTTCCTGACATCACCTAGATGATTTTACGCGTGGTCGTATTATTGGCAAGATTGAAGAAGGGCGAAAAATAACAGATGTTTCCAGGGAGTTCGACGTCAGCCACAGTGTTGTTTCAAGGCTTTGGAAATCATTTCAAACAAATGGAGAGTGTAGCAAACGTCACGGGGGAGGTCGTGTTCGCAGTATGACACCTGCAGAAGATCGGTACATAGTGCTATCAACAAAAAGACACCGGCGCAGCACAGCTAGTGAGGTAGCAAATCAGTTTATGGCTGCTACTGGCAAGCGGATCTCCCGAAAAACTGTCGCCAGACGTTTGCATGAAGGAGGACTATACGCCCGCCGTCCTGTTGTGTGCATCCCATTGTCCAGACGTCACCGTACCGCCCGTTTTCAATGGTGCCATCAACATCGCAATTGGACTGATAACGACTGGTCTGCTGTCCTCTTCTCAGATGAGAGTAGATACAGTCTATCGTCTGATTGTCGACGACAACCAATCTGGCGTGATAGTGGTACTGCATATTGTCCAGCAAACATACAGGAAAGGGACCGATATCCGACATGTAGTGTCATGGTATGGGCTGGCATCATGATCAATGGCCGTGCGTCCCTCTATGTGCTTCCAACTGGGACTATGACTGGCCAACGATACATTAATGATGTTCTGCTACCTCATTTCGCATGTTCCGCGGTGCTGTCGGTGATAGATTCATTTTCATGGACGACAACGCAAAATGTCATCGAACAGTCGCTGTCCAGGAGTGTCTTGAGAGCAAGGATATTCAACGCCTCGTATGGCCAGCACGTTCTCCAGATCTGAATCTCATTGAAAATGTGTGGGATGCTTTGGGGAGGAGTCTTGCTGGTCGCCAATGCCCTCAAATAAACAAGGACACCCTCAGCCGTGCACTGACAGAGGAATGGGATAAATTACCCCAACAGCTGCTTGATAATGTTGTGCAAAGCATGACACGACGTGTGGAATCTTGCATCGCCCTCCATGGTGGCCATATCCCGTAATGACATCTTACGCCGGAACGCCTGCGGACGGTAATTGCATTTTTTTCACGTTTACGTATTCTGCACAAAATGGCCTGTTTGTCCCTTGAACACGTTCCAAAGCCTTCTGGATTTCAGAGCACAATAAATTGTCTTTCTTGTAATGTCCTGGCATTCTGACATTATTTTATTTCACTTGGCATCCAACCACACTTACTTTTTTATGCGCTATATAGCCGTTTATGATCCGTCCTTAGCAATTGTCCAGCAGTGTATATCGAGCATTATTATCGTAAACATACAAGCACTAAAACTCATTTATAATTGGCCAAAAAATCAATACAAAGTAATTCATCAAAAAAACAAAGATAGCGTAATGCACTATGGAATTGTAGCATGGAGCCAGGGAAAAAGGCTTAAATTTAAGCCTGACGAGCCTCTGATCTCCAAAGGTAGATGAGTCAGGTCAAAACAATAAAAATAGCAACATTAGAAATACGACCGGTATTGACATACCGTGAAAGAAAGAATACAGGAACTTAATTTGTAAAGGAAGTCACGTCCAGACTGTCCTCACCTTCTTCAGACAGGAACTCTTGGAATCACCTGCAGTACCGAACACGGGCCTCATGGTCTCTTTCTTTCAGCCGATGCACGACAGGCATTTTGTACGGGTGGAAACGCAACTTCCTTTTCAGAATATCGTGGGCTGTACTCTTCGGCACATTAGCTTGTTGTAACAGTTGCTTCATGGACTTGTGTGGACTCCTCTGTATCCTGGCCTGGATATCCTGTACGGTCTCGTCTGCCACGGATGGCCTCCCAGGACGGCGGGCATCCAGAACACCGACAGTTTCCCGGTACTTTGTTATGAGCTGACGTACCGCATTACGGTGGGGGACGTCTGCATCACGAAATGTCCTAGGAAACTGTTTTTGCACTTCGTCCGTGTACTTTCCGTAATGGCGAAAGACATGCTCCACCAAAAACACTCTCTGTCCAACCGTCTACATCATTTTCCTTGTGCCGAGACGAGTGATCAATCAACACATCTGCCTCCGTCAATTAATCGCTCGGGAATGACCTTTGCTCGGAATGACAGCTGCGTATGCCTCGGGGTAGGGAGACATGAAGGTTACCAGACAGAGAGTAGTTCCACGTGGCGGGACACTTCCACTGTAATTTCATTCAAAATTTCGTTATTATTACATTACTGCAATTCGTACGTTCAGTGCACAGTCATTATTCGGACACCCTGTAAATAACCGTAGGTGTAAGAACCATTAATTTTACCTTGTACATTTTGTTAATACCACTGTCGCATGATTGATCTAAATTTTCATTCACAAATAATAATCTGGGATTTCGCCGATTTACGCAGACCGAGAAATATCGCTGAAAACACAGCGCCCCAGTTCTTTCGGTAAAATAATAGTACGAAGCAAAGCAAGCCACAAAAAATAATATCTTTATGAAAAAACAGCAAAGTGACACCGAATTATCGGATATAATGAATAATGCCGTTTGCTTTAAAATATTGTGTGACAAAATGAAATAATTATCGATTATTTATTGACATAATAAATGTTATTACGAAGAGTTTATAATAACTGGGCAAAGTGCCACCACAGAGAAGAATGCAATTCCACGCTAAAAAAAATATTTTGGAGTGCTTTTCAGTCGGACTATCAGAAACGAAGATATGGCGCAAAAAAGAGATATACATGTAAATACTTGCTCTCTCTTGTATCATTCGAAGTAGGCTGCATACTTGAATCTTAGTCACAGCAACTCGTGCATCACGCAGAAGGAATTCTGTTATCGATATTTTAGAAGTAAAGTTAGCGCTTCAGACCCAAATAGGTATTTCTGCGTCATAGCGGCAGAACTGTGAATTGCCGCCCCGGTGGCGCAGTGGTATAAGCGCTGTCCTCTGATCATTCGTCCGAAAGGGGGTCCGGATTCGAATCCCGGTGAGGCATGGATGTCGTGTTTGTCTTATGCCACTGACCCTCTCACTTCCCTGGAACCAGTGACCCTAAATTAGGAACGGGCGACTGCTTATAGCCCATTGAGTTGCTCACGGTGGTCGTTAAACCTCCAATAAAAAAAAAGAACTGTGCATTAAGGAAAAGTCAAAACTGTACACGAAATGTTTCCAATAATAGATGCTTTCGGATATAAAACTAACTTTTAAATCGGACTTTTAGAAAACAAAATGATCCGAGAAAAAAATATGCACTTATGCTCCCTAGCGGGAAAAAGTGGGCTTTTTTAAGATACAAAAAGCGTTTAGTGTTCTTCATATTGAATGGTATCCGATACAAAACAAATTCCTTCAACAAGACTTTTACCCCGGGGTGGTGTGTGAATTAAGATATTTCTCAGGTTTTAGTACATTTAAAAAAAAATGAAGCAGAAATTTTCAGTCACATGTATCGTACATATACACTGAAGTAGCAAATTATCAGGAACACCCAACAGGGAGCCGCGTTGTGGTAGTGACCTAAGTTCTGGCTTCGGACCTAGTGGGCCCGGTGCTGAGTTCTGGATGAGGCATACGTGGAGTATTTGTGTTAAGGAGCTGGCTGTATGCATTTTCTAGGATCCAGTGACCCTATAAGTTAGGGACGGGAAACTGCTTATAGGCCTTAGAGTTTCTCACGCTGCACGTCAAACCCCAAAACAAACAAACAAACCGAAAAATCAGAAATAACAACGCAAAAAAGAACATCCAATAGCAATGAGGCAACTACCATCCTCACTTACGTACGCAACTATGATGTTGAGAGGGCTTTATAAACAGCTTACTGCGAAGGATTCAGAAATGTATGAAGCGTTGATAGTGGTAATATGAGGAAGACCCATTATTTAAGTGACTCCAAATGAGGCATGTTCATGGACGCTAGACGAGGGCTGTTGCAAGCATCTCAGAAACGTCAAACCTTTTCGACTACGGAAGAACAAGTGTATCGAAGGTGTACAGTGAGTAATGCACAAACAACAAAACAGGCAGTCAGCGATCTTCCTCTGGGAGAAACCCACTTGTCGATGTTCGAGGGCAACGGCAGCTGAAGAGGACTGTATGAGGGAACCGGTGAGCTCCGTTGTCTCGAGTAACCGTGCAGTACAACAGTGGTATCGAATTTCAGCATGCACAGTCCATCGCAGATTGGCATGAATAGGCAATAACGCCAGAATACTCTTTCTTGTAGCACTCGTCTCTACTAAAAACCAACAAATTGGTCTGCAGTAGGCATGAGAACACTAAACCTGGAACTTTGAAGACTGCAAAAAGGTCTCTTAGTCCGATGAATCACATTTTGTGTTGTTAATACATGCAACTGTAGGAGCCAGAATATAGCATCAACATCACGGATCGATGGATCTCAGCTGCTTAACGTGTAAGCTGGTGGCGGCGGTGTAATAGTCTTGGCTCAGTTTTCATGGCAGCTACTGGGCTCCTTAAGGTGGAGATAAAGACATGTCGAATACAGCCTTCTGCCCATAGATGACGCTCAAAATCGCTCTGTTTTTACGACCCTTTCTTGTGGGGTCTTAGTTTTGTGAATGAATTTCGTGAGGTCGTTCACTTATCAGATGGTGATTTATGAAAAACCTTCTATCAGCATCTTTGATTATCAGCATCTGATTTCTGATTTACATAAGCTTGCTGGTAGAAAAGTCAATACATTGTAATGTAAGTGATTTAAATAATTACTGACATCCTAAACAAGTACATAACCACTCATTTATTATTGTTTGTATGAAAAATGCAATATTCAAGAAAAAGGCAAGGAAGTGCCACGTTTCCAATACTTGACGTACGTTGAGCGCCACCTGTTAACGATATGCAACACTACCCAACACGCGGAAATTTAATTTTCAAATATTCCCTATAATTGTTTTCTCAAATTTGCAAGCCACTGACTATAGTTCAGCGTCTTTTTCATTCGTGTACCAATTTTTACGCGTCAGGAACCATATCTTGTATTTGAACTTATGTAACTCAATTTTCACCATTGCAAGTATAGCGGCGCATTTTCACTTGACGTCCACCTTAATTCCTCTGGAACAACCTTAGGAGGCCACGAAGTATCTTGACATCATTGCGGGCCAGGCACACACCCGTACGTGTACATGGTCTTTCCTGATGGAAAGGGCTATTTCCAACAGAATAATGGCCCATCATGTTACAAGTTTCGGATCGTCACACAGTGGTTTCAAGAGCACGACAGTGGCTTCAAAATATTAAAATAGGCCCCACAGTAGAACTTAACCCAATTGAACACGTGTGGGATGAGATTGAGAGGGTCATTCGTAACAGAGATGATCCTCAAGCTAACATCCGGCAACTGACGGACGCCTCTACGTCCACGTGGCTGCACATTCTTGTAGAACGATGTCAGCACTTCGTTTAATCCATATCATATAGAATCGAGACTGATTTGAAGGCCAATGGTGGCCCAACACGTTTTTAGATTAGTGTTTTTAATAAGTTTCTACTTCAGTGTATGTAGTGATAGATTGAGTGGTGAAACCTCATGTAAATGTTCTAGTACACCACTGAATATGCTAAATAGGGAAAACACTAGAAGAAGCTTTAGCTACATTTACCTTTCATTCGGGATTTAGCAACACCGCGATTGCTGATGAGTACAATTTTTGTTCCAAATGTCTTCTAGACGCCATTTGATTGTCGAACAGAGGTGGAGAGCTATCAGAAAATTGGAAGTGGGTCCAAGTGATGCAGAGATTCCCAGATTTAGGAATGAGTCCGAAAGTATCCTATCAAGGTTATGGCTACGTTTCAACAAGGTGCATTAACATGCACTAGACGGATATCCCATGGTAGGCTACGGTTTGCAACAGCATAAGGTGATGGACATGTAGTCGTAAAACTAACTCGGTGACCAGAAGACCAGTATCAAGATAAATTGTGTCCAGAAGACCAGTATCAAGATAAATTGTGTCCAGAAGACCAGTATCAAGATAAATTGTGTCCAGAAGATTTCACGGCAGACGACGGCAGGAGACATAGGCTCTGCATCTCTCTTACTCGTGGCCACAAAAGAGCTCGATTATCATGGAGTAAGCAAAATTGCAACTGGACACCTAAGAAGTGGGGGCATGTACTCTTAACAGATAAATAAAGATTTTCTCCAACAAGTGATTCTCAGTGCCAGCTCAACTGAAGAGAAGTAGGCACCCGAAATCACCCTTACAAAGTTGTAGAAAAAGAACGTTTTGGAGGTGGAAGGGTAAAAAGTAGACGCCATTGGACTTGGGCATGTTGAGTAGACGCCATTGGACATGTTGTGAGCAGGTATCTCGATTTACCGTCGTAACCCCTCTATATGATTTCGATAGAAGAGCTTCGTCCTCGTAGGGCGAACGGTGTGGATGAATACCTACGAAATGAAGATGAACAAATAAAGGATTGGTCGGCCAGGTACCTAGACCTATTTTGATAAAATCCTGTAAATCTACTGAAATAATATCACGTTACGAAGGAACTAAGTCAAAGTATACTCTAAAGAAATTATTTTAATATAGAAACATGTGGCTATTGTAATTCTTCTTTTTTTGTTTTTCCATCTACATACAGGTCTTTCCGAGCTGACATTGACGACTTTTCATCTACTAATTACTTGTCACTTGAGAACGAGTATTTTTTATCCTCTATCATGTGTGATACCTCGTTCTTGCCCTACAACTGTAGTTAGCTAAAAGAAAGAAAGTTTGGTGGTTTGAATAGTATCGAAACTTAGAAACATATATTAATGCAGCTTAGATACAGAAATGAAAAGGATTTACATAATGGCGTGATTGCGAAGTTCGTGAAAAGAGGCAACTTCATAGAATCTACGACAACACAGCCCAACAACAATAACAAAACTTTCTGGTGCCTCGGAAGTTAGACATATTCTTGGGTATATTTGGAGCGCTGATTCCAAAGATTGCATCAGTTGTGCTCTATCAGCTCTATTTTGGAGATAGGGCATACCCGCCATATATGCTGATGTGCAATAATATTGTTATTTTATGAGCGTAAAGTCAATGTATATCGTTATTTTATGAGTGTAAAGCCAGTGTCTGTTAGTCTAATTGGGAGTTTGTGAAAAACTATACAACTAGATAATATAACGTGATCTAATTTTGTTTGCAGATTGAGTAGACGCCATGGCTTTCCCACGAAGAAATTGCTTGAATCATCCAGATGTCTTTTGCTACATTTGTGGCGAGTACACCCTTAAAGAAAGTAGGAAACCTATTTCTGAGTTTGTGAAGAGGGCATATCTTGGTTATTTTGGTGTTCAGCTTGGAGACAAAGATAAGTCGTGGGCTCCCCATATTGTATGCAAAAGTTGCACGGAACATTTACGGCAGTGGACAAATGGAAAAAAGAGCTCTCTGAAATTTGGAATACCAATGGTGTAGAGGGAACCTAAAAACCACCATGATGACTGTTATTTTTGTCTTTTCAACATCAAGGGCATCAATCGAAACAATCGAAGCAATTGGACATGTCCTGACTTCGATTCAGCAAGACGACCGATCCACACTCAAATGAGGAACCCATTCAATCTTTCATCCACCTACCAGAGCTGCCAGAGGATGAAGAATCTAGCATGTCTGATCACATACTAGATAACAGCAGTGGGGAAAATGACAGGGATTTCGTAGGAACTTCATCAAGTGCTCAACCTTTTAACCAACATAAACTGAGTGACCTCATCAGGGATCTGAACCTGTCAAAGGAGTATTCAGAATTGCTGGCCTCCAGGCTGAATGAAAAGAATTTACTTCGATCTGGAACCAACATTACGTTTTACTGTAGCAGAGGAAAGGATTTACTGCACTTTTTCTCTAAGGACTACAATCTAGTGTACTGCAATGATATCAGTGGCCTTCTCAGGAAAATGGTTCTATCATCATAAATGCCAAATGAATGGCGCCTTTTCATTGATAACTCCAAGCGGAGTTTAAAATGTGTTCTTTTACACAACGACCACAGATATGGCTCAGTTCCAATTGGTCACTCAGCCAGTATGACAGAGACGCATGAGACAATCTCTCTCGTCTTGGAAAACCTGAAGTATCAAGAACATCAATGGATGAATTGTGTAGACCTAAAGATGGTGAACTTTCTCCTTGTTCAGCAAAGTGGCTGCACAAAATATCCGTGCTTTATATGTCTTTGGAACAGCAGAGCCAAACACGACCATTGGATAAGAAAAGTGTGGCCTCTCAGAAAAGATATGGTAGTTGGAGAACAAAATGTCATTAAGGAACCTTTGGTAAGCAGAGACAAAATCATCCTGCCACCTTTACATATCAAGCTAGGCCTAATGAAACAATCTGTAGAGGCGTTGAACACAGAAGGTTTGTGCTTTGGCTATTTATCACGTACATTCCCTGGACTGAGCACGGAAAAACTGAAAGTAGGGATTTTCGATGGTCCCTAGATAAGGCAGCTTATAAACGATCAGCATATAAGGTAGGTATGCCCTATCTCCAAAACTAGTTTTGCATTATTTTCTAAGCGTGATAATATACCACATTCTGCATGCAAAGAAACAGTCAATTATTTGATCGATCCAAATTTGGTACACCTTAAAAAAATAAGTGGTGTGAATTCACGAAAAATTTCTGAAAATAACGTGCATCAAAGTTGCCGGTAGGTATCCGTGTTTTTCAGAAATTTTCGTTTTTAAAAGTACTCGTTTATTGTAACTTCCATATTTTCACAGATTTTCCGTAAACAGAAATTCCGTTTATTTCAGAAAAAATCGATTTAAGGTTTTTCCGTAATTAAACTGAAATTCCGGAAAATCGACAACCCTGTAACTTTCATCCCTTACCCAGTTAGTCCTTCCTGGGAGGTCAGGTTCGAACCCCCGACGTTTAAGCTGGCTCAACAGGTAACTCGCTCCTTTAAGCACTGAACCACAAATGTGCCGCCCCGGTGGCGCAGTGGTCTAAGCGACGGATTCTGATCATTCGTCCGAACGGGGTCCGGGTTCGAATCCCGGTGAGGCATGGATGTTGTGTTTGTCTTACGGCACTGGCTCTCTCCCTTTCCTAGAACCAGTGACCCAAAATTAGGGACGGGCGACTGCTTATAGCCCATTGAGTCGCTCACGGTGGTCGTTAAACCTCCAATCAAAAAAAAAAAAAAAAAATTGCAGTACATTTGTGCTTCTTTTTTTTTTTTTTTTGATTGGAGGTTTAACGACCACCGTGAGCGACTCAATGGGCTATAAGCAGTCGCCCGTCCCTAATTTTGGGTCACTGGTTCTAGGAAAGGGAGAGAGCCAGTGCCGTAAGACAAACACAACATCCATGCCTCACCGGGATTCGAAACCGGACCACTTACGGACGAATGATCAGAGGCCATCGTTTAGACCACTGCGCCACCGGAGCGGCAACCTAAAATATTTGCCTTGTGTTTCCAAGGGGCAAACTTCAGTAGCCATTTTCTTCACAATTAATGCGTTTCTAAGGATAAATATTTGAACATCGATAAAAATAAGGTCATATTATAGCCTAGTATACTTAATCATTTCTAAAACTTAAACATAATTATATTAAAAATCAATAACTTTTTCTTTAGTCGTGTTGAGACCAGAAAGTAGATGGCGCGACCTGTACATCGATGACGTCAGAAGTCAAACAAATGTTGGATTGTTTAATTATGGTTAATTCTTAGAAAATATTAAGTATACTAGGCTATAATATGAACTTATTTTTATCGATATTCAAATGTTAGATCTTGGGAACGCATTAATTGTGAAGAAAATGGCTACAGAAGTTTGCCCATTAGAAATACAAGACAAAGATTTTACGTGGATCCCTCTTAATGCGAGTGATTTAGTCATTTTATTTTCTGTTGGAGCTTTTTTTTCTGAATAGGTTTGTAATACTTTTTTTCTCCGGAAGGACTTTGCATAAATTAAGCATTTTTCATCCTGATTTTTCGAAGCAACAAAATGCTCTGCAACTTGATTTTTTTAAACTGACAATGACTTTCGCTTATCGTTAAAAAAGGTGAAATGTACTTTTTTATAAGTATTATTTCAAAAAAAACAAAAAACTAAATATAAAATTTACACTTGATAGCTATAATAGCTTTTGTCTTAAGTTGCCCGAAGACTGATACACAGACATCGTTTAAATCAATCATCTGTACAGTAAGTACCCGGTTTATTACAGTAACACAATATACACTGCTGGCCACCCAAAATTCAACACCATGAAGGACACGAGATAGCAAAGCTAAATTTACTGGACACATAACAGCAGATAAAAAGATGAAACGATTGAGCTTACAGGCCCGTGCGACTTGTGGAACATGCAGATATTAATAGTTCGTGTGGCCCCCATGGCTGGCAATAACGACCGCTACACGCCACGGCATCGAACGAAAGAGGCTTTGGATGTCTACTTGGGGTATGTCGGTCCAGACTGCTTCCACACGTTGCCACAGTTTATCAGGCGTAGCCGCGGGTGGTGCTTGCCCGGCCACTCGGTTGCCGATCAGCGACCAGACGTGTTCGATGGGCGACCTATCGGGAGAACGGGCGGGCCACGGCAGCAGTGACACCTGGTGGGCCGTGAAGAATTGTTGCACGATGCGTGCCACGTGCGGGCGCGCATTGTCCTGTTGAAACGTGGCCGCTGGCAGGTCCTGCAGGTAAGGGAGGACTACAGGCTCCAAAACGGCGGTGATGTAGCGATGGCTGTAGAGTGTACCGGCGATGCGTACCACAGGGGTACGGGTGTCATATTCAATTTCGCCCCAAACCATAACGCCAGGCGACGGACCGGTATGGCGATGCATAATGCTCTCGCAGCGGCGCCGCCACACGCGGATCCGACCATCGTGGTGTTGCAGGCAGAAGCGGGATTCGTCGGAGAAGACAATGTCGAGCCATTCCGTAGTCCAGGTGCGGCGTTCAACGGCTCACTGCCGCCGCACTCGCCGGTGGTGTAACGTCAATGGTAATCGGAGCAATGGGCGCCGTGCGAGAAGTCCCCGCTCCTGCAGACGACGTCGAACGGTACGTGCTGACACAGGTTGTTGCGCAACACACCCTAATTCCTGCGCTAACCTTCGTGATGTGGCGGTGGGAGCCATCAATGCCCGCCGCACAACATGCCGGTCCTCTCGTTCGGTGGTGCGCATTGGCTGCGACAATCGCTCGCGTCGGTCCGTCCGTCCCTTCTGTACCCACCGAATCCATACTGTCCTCATTGTGGCTGGATGTCGTCCTACACGGGCGTCGATGTCTCGGTACGATAAACCGCTGTCGCGATAAGCCACTATTCGTCCTCTGTGGAACTTCAAAACGTGCTGGAATGACTGCCGTACTCTGCAACGAGGTATCAGGAAGCATCCCACGCACAGGTCCGGTAGCACAACACACTTCCACTACTTACACCCCGCCTTCTGTGCACCCTTCTTATAGTGCTTCTCGGTGGCGTGCCGGGCGCACATGATTTGCCCTGCAATGCCAATCGTTTGCATGTCCTCTCGCGGGCGACGCAGGCTGCGAATTTTAGGCCAATCGGATGCTTCCTTCTTGGTGTTGCATTTTGGGTGGCCAGCAGTGTAGATAAATGATAGGTGTGTGAAGTGTATATTATGCATAAGATTGGCGACGGTGACAAGAAACAGTCAAGACTATTCATGCTGTCATGTACTTCACCTACCGATGTTCTTGATACGTATATGAAATATGTATAGTTAGTTTCACCTTTATTTTCAAGACATCGCTTGTTTGTATTTGCGATGAACATTAGAGCTCTGTGTTAGGTACGTCTGGATTATATACAGTATGTACTGGCATTATGGTACGAAACCCGGTAAAACACAAGAGGTTTCTGGGGTAAAGGCTCTAACCGGAAAGGAAGAAAATGCCAGCCTATTGCTTTGCATCAGATTCGACGGAAGATCACATCTCCTAAATCTTTTGCAATGACATTAAATTCTCGGTTCGGTACTAAACGACGAATATGAAGATGCCAAAACCATATTTGGATAAAATTCTGTCACAGAAATACCATGTTGAATGATCACGTCTCCTTCCGTTCCGTATAGAATCAGTCGTTAGAAAACCCTGAAAAAATTGTTACGTATTACAGAGGTGAAGCACGTGTCAAGACGAAAAATCTGCATTGACACATTCCGTCGGCGTAGTTTAGTCGGTTAGAACAACTGGCTCCGGAGCGAGGTGGCGCAGATTCTATATGCATCACCGACAAATTTGTAAATTTCACAAAATATATATAATACCAAAATAATTAAAATCATGCTCAGTACAAAAACGTAAGAAAATAATAAGAAATATCTAGAGAAAACCGAAGCTATTTGGAAAAATAAAATTCAGCTTTCTCTAGATATCTTTTTAGCGAATTTCACTTTATTTCTGAAAACGCTGATAAAACTGAATGTCTATCGGATAAACGTTATTCTGTAACAACTTTCAAGACATAGTATGTTGTATTTCATGTTTGTAATGAGATTTACTTGCTTGTTCCGAGCTTAAATATCCACAAAATTTGCTCTGTTTCTTACTGAATTTTTGATGTTTGGAGAAATGTTATTTGATCAGGGAACTACATGGAAGCATTTCATTATTAGATTTCCACAGAATCGGACTGCCAGTAAGCATGAACAAACAGAAGGAAGAAATGTGAAATTATTCATTGCGCTCAAAATACGTCATGGAATACGTACAGGTGAATGTACAATGCAAATACATTTCACATGCTAAGGATTAAAATTCATTTCTCCATTTATTTATTTATTTATTTACTTTTCGTACACACAGTTCACCAGTTTTGGTTCTTTCCATTCGTCGGATGAAGTACAGTTAGAATTTTGTTTTCGTCTGTGTGTTTTTGCAGATCCAAGACATGTCTTCAAATGTTTGAAATGAGTCAATACGTCGTCTAAAGGTATAAAACTCCAAACGAAACACTTCTTATCTACAGAAAAATATCGTACTAAGTATTTTCCCAAACTCGCAAATAATTACACACAACCGAAAATAATGTCAACAAGTTACTTCTTGTTCACCGACGTTGCGTCTTTTTTTCACAAAGAATTTTAATTTAATAAACTTTCGACACGGGTTATTCTGCACATACAGAGGTGTGCAGAAGTCTTGCAACACCTACCTTGACACGGTTGTCAACGTCTTTGAATAGCTATAAAACATATAAAGCAAGTTACCAAAATCATGCAATGCATTGATTATGATACGCTTTCCAACATATCAGAAATCATTACTCAAGTTATGAGGATAATGGCTGTGGAATAAATCTCACTCCTATGCCCTGACCTTTGATCCCATTTCGATGATATTAAACAGAATTGGTTCATTATACCTCCTAAACAACATACTAAAGATTTGTCGCAATAGATGCATCTTTAGTCAAGTTATGAGGGTAATGGCTATGGAATAAATCTTGCTCCTGTGTCCTGACCTTTGACCCCATTTCGATTATATTGAACGGAACTAGTTCAGTATACCTCCGGAACAACACGATACAGTTTTGTCACAATCGAAGCATTTTAGTTATGACGCATACGGGCAATGGAATGGATCCCGCTCCTATGTCCCGACCTTTGACCCCATTTCGCCATTTTCAGCAGGGTTCGTCCCCAGGTGGTCCCCTACCACATACTAAAATTTCATTGAAATCGAAGCATTTTTACGCCAGTAATGATGCATAAGGGCATTGGAATGAATCCCGTTCCTATGTTCTGACCTTTGATCCCATTTCACACATGTTCAATAGGGTTCGTACCCAAAGGTCCCCTACCACATACTGAAATTTCATCGAAGTCGAACCATTTTTACGCGAGTTATTGTGCCGACGCACAGACGGATGCACGGACAGACAGACGAAGAAAGCTGGAGCATATAGGCTTCTTCAACCTGCGGTTGGAAAGCGTAAAAAAGAGGTACTGACCTATGTTATGTACCAAATGAAAGGAAAATTCATGTTCAACGGTCGTTCCATAAAAACTGAGAGTAAAATCACTCAAAGGGAAGAAATATAGGTGCAGCAAAATATATGTTATTCTATCTCAAAATTATGTTCCCTCGGATGACATGCAACGGTCCCATCATTTAGGCCACTTTGCAAAGCATGTGGCGAAGGTATTTTGTGGAAGCTGCTTTAGAGACCCCTGCAGAGCTTGAATATCGTCAGCATCTGTGTTGAATGTTGTGCTACGGAATTTCTCCTTCATTGTTGGAAACAACCAAATATTGCACGGGGCGAGGTCAGGACTATAGGTAGGCTGTGGCATGATTTCAATACTGCATTTCGTAAGAAACTGTTGAACACAAGCAGCCACATGTGGGCGGGCGTTATCATTGTGTAGGGTCCACTTGCCCACCAGTTCCGGCCACTTAGTCAATATGTGTCATCGCAGACGCTTCAAGACTGAAATCTAATAATCAGCAATGACAGTAATTTGTGGAGGAATGGCATGCGGTAGACTACACCTTTACGATTAAATAAAACTATCATCATCACCTTTCCAGCTTATTTGGTTTGGCGGCCTTTTTTTGGAGGAGGCGAGCCTGTGTGTTTCCAGACACTCGTTGCACGCTTCGTGCGGGGGTCGAAATTATGGATCCATGTTTCACCGGCCGTTATTTCTGTGTTTAGAAAGTTTGGATCCTTTGCAGTAGTTTGTTTCCACTAATGACAAACCTGAACTCTGACTAACAATTGTTCTCTCGTCAGGCGATGAAGTACCCATCTGGAAGACACACGATGCAGCAGTAATTTGTCGCGTAGAATGCTGAATGCCGACGTTTTTAAAATATTAGGTGAACTCACTATGTTTTCACACGTCATTCGTCGATCTTCTTGCAGTATTCCCCAAACAGCAGTGTTAACAATACACTCCGTAACAACACTTTTAGCTCGGTCAAGCCTAGGAGCGTGTTTTGCCGGCAAACGCCCTTTTTTGAAATCATGGTGCCATCTGGAAATCGTTGACTCACCCAAACATTTATCTTTGTAAGATTGTTTTATAAAATCAATTGTTTCTGTCCCGTTTTACCCAAACGATAGCAAAATTTTATAGCACAACGCATCTCACTTCTTAACTCTGAATCACTCACCTCCATAGCTGTATGGCGAAATGCAGACGTACCTTAAACAACTGCGCAATAACAAAACTAGAACCGTCTGCCATGGCTTATAACTGTTGCCATAGATACTTCCTTAATTCAGTTAGTCGTCTGCGTGGTTATTTTCCCCCTCCGCACTGTTACCAATTGCAAAAAAAATACTCTCTGTTTTTATAGAACGGCCTTTGTAGCTTTTAAGCCTGACCTTACATTTAAGCACTTTATAGCGTTATAAAAATATGTGAGTCAAAAATGTGGGTTATGTGTGATATATCCATTTAATTTTTTTTAAGGAAAAGGGTAACATATCAGCTGTTTACTGATACATTTGAAATTATACAAAAAAGCAACAGAAAATGAATACAATGGACTTTTGCATACACTTACTGAAACACAAGACATGTCAATATTTGATGAGATAGCCCTTATTCTTGGGCACCGTATTGACAAGTTGTTTTCACGAAGTCAACAGAAATTACACGATACCATCCGTGATTTATGCTTTTAATTAACTCTTACTTATTTCTTGGCTGCTTCTTTGATATTTCCACACTTAGTTTCCTCCACAAGTTCTCGATTGGGTTTAACTCAGGAGATTGCTCAGGACAGTCAAGACAGCGCATACTTGTAGTTATGTACCAGTTTTGCAGTCTTCGCTTGATGGCAAGAGGCGTTGTCGTCCTGGAACACAAAATCCCCACGTGGGAGTAAGTCAGCAGCACTAGGAAGCATTTCACCTGGTTAGGACGCCAATGTACTTGCTTGCATTCTTCATTCCGTCAACAATGTACAGTCTCCCAACGCCAGATGCAGCCATACAGACCAAATCATGGCACATGTTGGATACTTAACAATTCGCTTGATGCACTCTGGCTTCAATTCTTCGCCAGGATACCTCCTTACATATGACGTACCATTATTTGCAGCAATGGTAAAAGTTGACTCATCCGTAAATAACACTTTTTCCCAGTCAGCCGTTGATAAATGTTGTTGTTGCTTAGCTCACAGTAGCCGAGCTTTTCGCTGGCGTTCTGACAGCAGGGACGACAGACTGTCTGCTTCGACGGACTGCTTCGACGGACTGTCGAAGCAGACAGGCCAATGAAGTATTCTTGGAATATTCTCTTGCCAGTTCCGATGATGTCAGCATCTGATTTGCGTGGCTAAGTCTCTTAAGCCCTTTATTGTCTCTTTCCTATGAACACGGTGGGCGTCCACTGCATTTAGGATGAACGACAGATCCGGTTTCTTTATGAAGCTGGATTATCCTGAACACCGTAAAATGCTGACAATTCGCTTTTAAAGTATTTTGGTGGAGAGAAAGACATTCCCGGTGCACCGTTACGATAGCATAACAGACAGCAACACGCAGAGTCTTGCGCGCCGTTGCAACTGGCGTGTGATAAAATGATCACATGTGGAGGATTTTAGGAAGGGTGTGTCTGACCCCAGGTCTTAAACAACCCTTAGAAATAGGAAGCTAGGAGATTTGGGCTAGAGTGTCCTATAGGAAAGTGACACGGAAACGAAGTAGAAAGGGGGAGGAAGACGCCTTTATTTATTACCGGGGGTCAGTACCCGAGGTCCGACGGCTTAACCTGCCCATCCGAAGCACGGCGGGTATTTAGTGGATCGAACGTTGGTATCTGCCTGGAATCGAACCAGAGGTCCTTTCCGCGGCAGTCACGAATGTTGCCTACTAGGCCATCCACGGCCCAACTGGCGGGTGTATCAGGTTTGTGCTTTTATATAGCCACACAGAGATTACAAAGTAACCAATAACAGTTTAGAACCAATCATCTGTCATTGCCTATAAAGTTTCGGCATCTGATTGGTTAATACAGTTGAGTTCTCGATCCGGTCTTTATTTCGACCCGAAGTGATGTGTTTGTATGGTACCATACAAGCCGTTACACAATTCCAACTAAACGTAATATTGAGGATCTGTTTTTTGATTTGAAGTCTACATGAATGCATTTTCATTTGGTTTATAATATAGGCCAGTACCACATTTTTTACATGTTCTATTGCTCGTCAAAGATGTTGATAACCATGTTAAGGTAGGTGTTGCAAGAAATATGCATACCTCTGTAAGAAAAAAATGGTTCCTCACTTTAACCTGCGAAATGTAAAATACCAGTAAAACACATCTGTGATATCGCGAAAGAATAAACATAGCAACTGTTTTATTTGGTGATGGTCGGAAACATGTATGAGTTATATCCAAAGATTATTTGTTTGTTTTATTGGTGTGCTTAAAACAGCTCACTAAAATAATAAGAAAGCAAACAGCAGTAAGCGGTGGTTGCAACGATTGTACCCTCCTATGCCAAAAAATCTTTAAGAAAGCGTGGGTAACTTAATTTTTTCTTTTATAGAGTACTGATCTTTGTACGGCTGCACACGATTCGACAAAATGATTCTGTCGTGAAATCCAACGGCCAAAGTCATTTTTTGCCTTGAGATCTCCTACTACTACTAATAGTTATTGTTTCCTACTACTACTAATAATTACTGTTTATGTAATCAAAGTGATGATGCATCAATGTGTTATTGAAGCATTGTTTTTAATAATTATTGCAGTACTATCTCTAACTCTAACACTTCTAGCAGTTGTTACGTATATTCTAAATTAACTTTCCTTTTTAGTTTCTTTCCCCATGTAAATCTTGAGTTTATTCTCAGTTATACTTCACTCTTAACGTGATATCTTTTCTCTCAAACGAATACTGTTGGCAACATAAGTGAGGTTGAATGAACGTGACGTATGTCTGATATAAGATAAGAACGAGAGATAAAAACGACGACTAACCTGTTGCTTGGCGAGCGTTGTAAGCGAGCGTTGCTTGAAAAGTGTTATGTTAAGAGCTGTGTAGTGTGTGGAGAGTTTAATGCAATATGCTATGCTATGTTACGATGTGTTGGCTACATACTGAATAAAGCATCTTTTCCGTAAGTTTGACTTCTGTTGTTTACATGTTTCGTCTGGCCGTTAAAGTTTAATTTAGGAACTATTTCATCTTATGGTTATGTTTTTAAAATAACGTAGAAGTACGAAAAGTCTTCTACGTCATAAATTCTTATGTCGACATTGATCAGAATGCTTTTGCTAAACAAAGATGGCGGGTGCATGCCTCCCGTAATATTCATTTCCTTCTTGTCATTCAGCAGTTGAATAATGTTGGACAAATTCATCGTTGAGTGGTATTCACGTATGACAATTATACTGAATTATTTCTTTCCACTTTCTTCACTAATGAAATCTTAAAACCACTGAAATAATGAATTTATCCATGTACACCAAAGAGCCAAAACATTATAACCAGCGCATTGTTACGTAAATCAAAGCAACTGCAGGTAAACACGACAGCGCGTGTGAAGGCCATGAAACGGTATGAATAAGCCCTGATACTGAGCTCTGTTAATCACTGTTATTTTTGCTCTGCAGATGGGAAGGGCGGCGGACTTAAGCGAGTTTGACAATGGCCAGACATCTGGGTCTCAGCATTTCCAAAACGGCAAGGCTTGTGGGGATGATCACTGTCAGCCGTGGTTAGTAACTTCAAAAACTGGTCCGAGGAGGAAAAAACCACGAACTGGCGGCAAGGTGTGGTACGACCACGGCAAAGTGGATGATAGAGGCGAGCGAAGGCTATTCCGTGGGGTACGAATCAACAAAAGGGATAGTGTGTCGTAGCTCGCCGGTAATTTAAATGCTGGTGACGGAAGTAATGTATCACAACACACAATACATCGAACTCTGCTGACAATGGGGAAGCGTAGCCACACGCCGCTCCGTGTGCCTACGCTAACTTCAGTTCACCATCGAAAGAGCCTACAATGGGCACGGAAGCATTAAACCTGGAGCTCAAATGATTGGGAGAATGTCGTCTTGTCTGATGAATAATGTTTCTTGTTGCTTCATGCAGACGACTGGGTACGTGTGGGCTATTTACCTGGGTACGTATTGGCACCAGGCTGTGACGTGCCTGCCTCGCAGGACGCACACGACATAAAGGCAGATATCAGTGAGAACGAACGTCTGCGTAGCTCAGTTGGTAGAGCGACTTGTTCCGGAATAAGTGGACTCGGGTTCGATCCCCGGCGTGGACCAAAAACGACGGAGAAATTTACTTCGTTGTAATGGCGCCCGAACTTACCAGATGACCCGGCCGTTAAAGATCTCGCAATGGTGTGATGTTCTTTCCACACAGCAAGATAGGAAACATAAGAGAATCCCTTCTTCAGCGCTTCGAAAAACAAATGTGTGTGACGCTGCATTCCACACGCCAGATTGATTGGGAGTTCTCAAGTGCACGTTCTACAGCGGATGGCTGCCTGCAACGATTCATGGTCAAGGTTGACCCGTGGGCTAAGCCCCCGGCCCTTCTTCGGAGGAGGGGGAGGAGATGTGACGTGTCTGCTCCGCAGGACGCACACGACATAAAAGCAGATAGCAGCGAGAACGAACGTCTGCGTAGCTCAGTTGGTAAAGCGACTTGTTCAGGAATAAGTGGCCTCGGGTTCGATCCCCGGCGTGGACAAAAATGACGGGAAATTTACTTCGTTATAAGGCCGAAAACAAACCGGAAGAGGAAGTATTATGCTTTGGGCAAAATTCTACTGGGAATCACTGGGTACAGTCATTTGTGCGCGGGAAACTATGACGTCTACCCCCGAGATGAACATCAACTCAGATTAGGTACATACATCCTTTCACGGCAACGGAATTTCTCCTCTAGTAGAGCCTTCTTTCTTTAGGACAATGAGATATTCCACATTGTGCGGATTGTTCGAGAATGGTTCGCGGAACACGAGGAAGACTTCCAAGTATTGTCCCAGTCTCCGAATTTCCCGGATGTCAATCCAATGAGCATTTGTGATTTGTGTTGGAACAGCAAATCTGATATGCTGCGGTTCAACCACATGACTTATAGGAGTTATGGGATCTGCTAATACCGTGTGGTACCAGATGCCACGTGACACCTTTATAAATCTTACAGTGTCCATGCCTCGCAGGTTGGAACTATTTTGATGGCAGATGGAGGACCAACATCACATTAGTCAGGTAGTCTAAATGTGTAGCTCTTTAATGCATTAATACTACTTGAAACATTAATTTTTCGCAGCTCGTACGGTGCTCTGCTTTTACAGTATCACAAGCCGGGGAAGTTGAAACATAATAAATTTAACAGGGTATAAACAGCGACATGTCAATGGCGCCAAACGGTAGAAAATAATGAACACCATGGCATGAACTGTCTGCTTTTTCTATCTTCAAATATCGATACAAATTTGAAAAAGATCGCATCATGCATTGATATACACAGATGAGCCGTTACATTATGACCACCAACCTAATAAGCTGTAGAACTCCCATTAGCCCGCAAAACAGCGGCCACTCGGCGAGGCATCGATCCGATGAGCTGGCGATAGGTATCTAGGTATCGTGGGGTATCTGATACCATAATGTCAACAACAGATCCTCCAGTTTCCGTAAATTTCGGGGTGGTGGTGATTTAGCACGAACCTGCTTTTCCAAGTTGAACCACAACTGTTCGATTGGGTTCATTTCAAATGAATTTGGAGGTCAGGGCATTAACAGAAAGTCACCAGCATGTTCCTCGAACCACTCCTTGACGATCCTAGCAGTGTGGCATGGCACATTATTCTGCTGGTAATGGCCATCACATTAATCTGTTAATAATAGGAACACAGTTGCCATGAATGGGTGAACTTAGTCAGCAACGATGTTCAGATGCCTGGCAGCTGTCAGGGATTGTGCTATTAGGATAATGGGGCCTAAAGTATCTCATGAAAACATCGCCCACAGCATACCACGCCACCACCGGCCTGTTTCCGCCCAAAAGTGCATCCATGTGCCATAGCCTCCGTTGGTAATCGGCGTATCCGCATTCGGCCGTCTACGTGATGCACCAGGAATCTGGATTTGTTAGACCAGGCCACTTTCTTCCAATCATCCACGGTCCAATCTCGATGATCTTGGGTCCATTTCATGCGTTATTGGGAATGACGTGTAATAAGCATGGGGACTCGGCTGGATCTTCGGCTACGCAGGCCCATGCACATAAGGCAACGATGGACTGTGTGCTGTGACACATTGCCCGTATCACCACTGTCGCACTGTGGCCTTGCGGTCTCTGTGAACAACGCACGACACTCTCCTCTCCTCTCTGGCATCAATGAGCTGCGGAAGATACACGGCTGGACGGCGGTTCGTCGTTTGGCCATCTGTGCACCACTTTTGATACGTAGTCACTACAGCGGTACATGAACAACCCGCAAGCAGCGGCGTTTCCGAGATCGTAGTTCCGAAGCGCCGTGCCATCACAATTTCTCCTTTATCAAATTCCGATAAATCGGCAACTCTTCCCATTCTGACCTCGAACACTCTACTAACAGAAAGCCGGTCCGCGGGTTGTATACACTGAAGAGCAATTGAATTATAGATACCTGTCTTGTAACGGGGTACACCACCATTCGCCCTGATGACGGCGGCGATTCGTCTCGGCATGGACTGGACAAGACAGCGGAAGCGTTGGGAAGCCATACTGATCCACGACCTCTAAACAAACTCCCACAGTTCACGAAGGTTTGATGGAGGGAGGTCAGATCCTCGAACATTTCTCTCGATGTCATCCCATATGCGCTTGATGGAATCGAGGTCTGGTGACCTAAGTGGCCAAGGAAGCGAGGTCACGTCGGTGGAGTGTTCATCCTACCATTCGGATACAATTCGGGAGCGATGGCACGGTGCATTGTCTTGTTGCAGGATGAGGTCCCCAGTGGGATGTTGAAGACGCACAAACGGGAGCAAATGGTCGTCCAGGATATCCCGGTAACGTTGACCTGTGAGGGACGATGTCACACGTACCAGGGGTTCCATTTCAGTCCACGTAAACAGTCCCCAGACTAGCATGCCATCCCCGCCAGCTTGAAGAGTACCCTGCTGGCAAGAAGGATCCATCGCTTCATGTGGTTTGCGCCGTACACGTATCCTGCCATCCGCATGTACCAACGTGAAACTCGACTCATGAGTCTAGGAAACATTTTCCTACATGTCTAGGATCCAGTGGCGATGTTCCCGCGCCGATGCTAATCTTTCCACCCTGTGATGTGCAGTTAGCAGTGGTACCCTCGTGGGACGATGGCTTCTGGACCTCATAGGGAGGTGATGGTTCTGGATGGTGTGGCTGCTTACACGTTTTTGTGCACCAGCGTTAAATTGCCGAGTGATTTCTTGCACTTTGGCCCGTCTATCCGCTGTTACAATGCAACCTAGCCGACGATGACCCCGCTCATCCACACGCTGTTGTTCACGGCAGTTGGCCCTTGCAGGGATGGCTTTACCGGATTCGATGTACTAACGGTGCACCCGTGACACAGTGGTTCGTGAAAATCCCAGTGCCTTCACGACTTCCGAGATGGAGTGACCCATTCGTCGGGCCCCGACAATTTGCCCAAGATGAAATGCACTTAGTCTTACCCATACTGCGTCCGACTCTTAGTGATTCCCATGGCAACACTCCTTATATTGTCGGATCGCTGCATACGTCATGTCGTTTCCGTTTACCTGGCCGCCCACAGCGCCACATTTGCATAGCGCCAGCTGTCTTTAATTCAATTGCTCTTCAGTGTATATACTGCTCTGTGAACTACACCTGCGCTACCTTTTGGTCTCCAAGCTCGCTCATTTCTCTAGGCTGGGGTTTGTCATAATGTAATGGCTCATCTTTGTAATTCTTCTAGAAACTCTTGTAAAAGGTTAACGATTCTATCATTAAACTATTTTAAAATGTATTCTCAGTGCGCAGCGTGAGGCCCAGGAGATAATTCCCAACACTTGTCATTAGTTCAGTTCCAGAAGAAGTAAGCTTTAATACTTCGATCTCAAAAGGAATGAGTCACT
Organism: Macrothele yani; assembly: GCA_039090855.1. Classification (NCBI taxonomy): domain Eukaryota; kingdom Metazoa; phylum Arthropoda; class Arachnida; order Araneae; family Macrothelidae; genus Macrothele; species Macrothele yani. Next base: position 12,763,492 of record CM077017.1, on the reverse strand, counting down.
TTTTGAGCTTATTTAATTTTAGAAGTACTGAAAATTTCTTTGAATTTTATCCTGTAGTAAAATAACTACGGCACGAAAAAAACATTCAACAAATGTACGTTTTTCTCAGATATACACACGGCTTACTAACTATAGGGTGCCCCATGAGTTTATATAGATATGATTCGATGTGATTTATAATATATTTGGATTATATACCCGTATAGATCATTTCATTTTAATAGATCACTTTGTAAGCTACGTATCCCGTCAGTAATTATCTAGCAAGGAAACAAAAGATAAAATTGCAAATTCATCAACGCTATCAATATAAGTTGCGCTAAAGGAGTTCAGTTCTACCACGAACTGAATGAGCGACTAACTTGTGGAACTTCACATAGCAAGTTTCTGACATTTTTTATTGCATTCTTTTCTTCTTTATATAGTAAGAATAACACAGGTTTTGAACAGATTTTGAAAAAGGGAATGATAAAAAAACAGCAACACATTTTACGTTGTGTATAAATATCGTTAGGTATTTTGACTTTTGTTAACTCGGATAATGAAACACTATTTACTTCTAGTGCCTCCAAAGAAGCTGGCCATTTTGAATGAATACGAGGATGAAGTTGTGGGAACAACAGGACCTTACCTGGAAGGCCAAAGCATTACTTTAACGTGTGAAGCTATTGGTGGTAAGCTGCGATTTTTATTGAAGAATTACTTATGTTTATTGCAGAAGCACCCAATTTTGTTTTGAAGTTTTCATGCCATTATATATTTCATATGCTACCATGTAACAAATTCTTGCGGAGTTTAGTGTTTATTCACAGATAATGGGCACAGCAGCATTCATTTATTTTTCTCCATACGAACTATTCAAACAAAAGTGCGATTCCTCCAAGTTCCACCTCCGTAAATGAAAGCAGAGCCATCGGAAGCAGAGGATAGTGCCATTTACGGAAGTGGACAGAATCGTAAACAGTATGTAGGTCTCTACAAAGAGAGTTCAATACAAGAGACGCCCTGATGAATATGCTCTCGAGGAGCACTGATTGAATTTCTCATTGCGGAAAGTGCATAACGGGTGGTAATGAATATTCTTACTGTTGAAGGAATAGCTCGTTTACAGTGTTGCAAAGGAACGGGGTAGGGTACTGTTAGCATTACCTTCCATGAGCAATAATTTTCCAGCAATTTGTAAAGCTCCGGGATGGACGCTAACAAGATACAGATATGTGGCTGCTGGGATCAGCACACGTACTACAATTTCGGTGGAATTTATATTGATCGTAGGAAGTTATGATACTCCTCGGTAAATTCAGGAATTTTCTCCGTCTGATCAATGCACACCACAAAAAACCTCCCATGTAGGCGATTCAGATTAAACTTTAACGTGGGGAGAATGCTGAACAAATGTTTTCCACCGGAGCTTTTATCACTTGAATGGTTATATCTGCATAACTTGTCCCAAACAACTGAGAATGTTTTTATAAATATTGAACAAAACTACATTCGACCTTAGCACGAGTCTCGAAAAACGGTAATCGTTGTAGTAACCAATGTAACTGGCCGCACTTGTGCATCGCGCATGCGTCGTCGGTAGTGCTCAAATGCTGGTTTAAAATTCTCATTATCGTAGAAACGAAAATTTCGTGAATACCTAACAAGTGCTTTCGGGCTGTGATTTTTCAAAAAAAATAATGTGAAAGAGAAACAAAGATGCGCCATTAAATTTTGTTGTCGATTTAAGAAGTCTGTTGGAGTGCAAGAGGCTTATAAAGATGAATGTCTAAAAAAATCAACAATTTACAGATGGCATGAACAGTTTATGAATGGTCGTGAGTCGGTGGTTTTAATCGCGCATGCAGGTAGACCTTCAACGGGTGTTACAGAGCTAAACATCTTTGCAATTGGTATTATTTTACGAGAAGACCGGCACCTATCAGTTAGAGATATCGAAGATATGGTTCACATTTCAAAATCATCAATTCACAGAATTTTAAACCAGCATTTGGGCATAAAGCGAGTTTGTTCAACTTGGGTTCCCCATTTCTTTTCATGCGTGGCCCCATGCAAGGCTGCATATGGCCAATTCTGTCGTTTCTTATTTGGAGAAAATGAATATTAAGTTGATGCCTCCAGCCTGCATAAAGTCCCGACTTGTCACCATGCGAATTCTGGTTGTACCCCATTTTAAAAAATGCATTACGTGGACAGAAATTTGAGACTGATAAACAACTTATTACAGCTGCGCAGGAGCTTCAACAGCATTTGAAAAGATGAATTATAATGAATAAAGTCCTCCGCTGGACGTGTAGTGCAGGGAAGCTTACGTTAAGTCACGTTAGGGTTATTGGAAGGTTACTTGACGTAGCTAAAGTGTGCCTAATCTTCAAAGTGCTAGAGTTTGTTTAGGTTAGACACGCACGTGCAATAAGTTCATTGAATATGGAACTTCTTTTACTCAGCGTTCCTCATTATCTTGAATATCAGTACTATAACTTCGGTTTTAGTACGTTAGTACCTTGAAGGCTCCTTATTAGAGCGGTAAACACAATATACCCTGGACTTAACGTAGACACTCCATGAAATAGACTTAACGGCCAGACAGAGGTCTGACAATAAAATGAACTAAGAAAACGTACTCACTTTTAACCTTTTATTGAGGAACTCCTGGTATTACTCAAACACACTCCAACAAAACACAACTACTGATATTCAGAACTTTCGTACTATCGTAGATAACAATAATAATGGAAAAATCTATCACAAATAAAACGAAGCTACTTGGTATAGTTGAGCGCGCCTATATATACTGCATACCACCACGTCATGACTTACACTCGTTGCCACATATAATTCAGCGGGAGAAATAACATCTCGTTAAGTGAGAAGATAATTTGCATAGGAAAATAAAATAACAAGAGATAGTAAAATCAAAAGGAAACTGAATCTAAAGTATACGTTACAGAATTCCAGAAGGCATTCAAAAAGTGGGAGGAACGTTTGGACACTCGTATTCAATGCAATGGACAGTATTTCGAAAAAAGATGAACACTTTCTTCATAATTACGGTACGCATTTTTTTTAATAAAAACATTCTCAGTTCAGATTTTTTTTTTTTTTTTTTTTTTTTTTTTTTTTTTTGATTGGAGGTTTAACGACCACCGTGAGCAACTCAATGGGCTATAAGCAGTCGCCCGTCCCTAATTTAGGGTCACTGGTTCCAGGGAAGGGAGAGAGCCAGTGCCGTAAGACAAACACAACATCCATGCCTCACCGGGATTCGAACCCGGACCCCTTCGGACGAATGATCAGAGGCCAACGCCTTAGACCACTGCGCCACCGGGGCGGCTCAGTTCAGATTAGATCATATGTAGAAGATTTTAGGAAGGAGCGTCTGACCCCAGGTCTTAAACAGCCCTTAGAAATAGGAATCTAGGAAATTTAAGATAGAGTGCCCAATAGGAAAGTGATACGAAAGCGAAGTAGAAAGGGGAGGAAGACACCCTTCTTTTTAATTGTGGACCAGTATCCGGAGTCTGACAGCTCAACGTGCCCAACCGAACCTAACTACTAAAGGTAAAATTACTGCTGCATTAGGGTGAAAAATATCAGTGAATAATATTTTTGTGTTCAATAAATGTTTGTTGAAGATATGCAAAAGTTCTGAAATATATATATAGTAAAAAAAAGAGTTGTAGCAACCCAAGATAGTGCGATATGCCATTTACAGAAGTCACTGCATTAGCTTGGGTTAGTCCAAGTTTTAATTTATCATAGCAGTTGGAATATTCACCATGAACCTGAGCTACTATCTTTTAAATTAAATACTGTCATAATCAGTCTATGAAACAAAAGATTGCAAATATGTATTCTAACCAGTTAAAATGAAACAATACACATGAGACAGCGAACTGTAAGCACATGTAACACTTGACTAGATTACGTTTAAAATTATAACTTACTATACTAATCATTTTTTACGCTTTCCAACCGTAGGTTGAATAAGCATTTATGCTCCAGCTTTGTCCGTCTGTCTGTCTGTCCGTCGGCACGGTAACTCGCGTAAACGTAAAAATGGTTCGATTTCAATGAAATTTCAGTATGTTGTAGGAGACCACTTGGGGACGAACCCGATTGAAAATGGGCAAAATGGTGTCAAAGGTCAGGACATAGGAGCGGGATCCATTCCATCGCCTTTATGCGTCATAACTTGCGTAAAAATGGTTCGATTGAGACAACACTTTATCATGTTATTTCGGAAGTATACTTAACCGGTTCTGTTGAATATCATTGGAATATCATTGGAATCATTTCTCATAAATTGAGTAATGATTTCTGGTATGTTGAAAAGCGTATCGTAATCAATGCATTGCATGATTTTACTAACTTGTTAAAGAAGATAACTGATTGTCTGAGACTTTATATGAATTTGTTTTTGCATTGCTTTCTACGTCACCCAAGAGAGGCGATGCTTGAAACGCGTTCCCCATTTTTGCATTAGGGCATGGCAGGTTCTTTAGGAGGCCTCTCTCCGTAATAAAAGGTTTCATAGAACCTGCTTTTTAATTTTCTAACAAAGAGGCCATCTTATCTTACGGCAACAAAGCTTTTAGGATGCCTTCCATCCCATAATTTGGATTGCAGATCAGAAGAATGGTAGCTGATCTAATTAACCTCTGATATGCCAATCAGCAAGGGTTTGTAATGATTTATTTCACTAAATTTTATTGTACTTCAATTCCATGGTAATTTAAATACTGATCAATTAACATTAATCTAGATTGCAATAAATTCCAATTACATTTAGTCATTATTTGTATCACACATAGAAAAAGATGCACTACTAGCAAACTAAGTTAGCTTAATGTTTTAAATACTGTGAATTACTTCAAAAGAGGAACTTTTACAAAGGGGAATTTTGATGCGCTATTAGACGAACATTGATAGAAAAGCAGCGGGAAGTGATTACAACTTGTGCTCAACAAGCGAGTTGTGCAAGAGTCTCTCTCTCTGCCGCCTGCTCCATGGGGATATGACTTGGAAGTTCTGCTTCAGCAGATTTCAAATCAAGCGAATTACTCCTAGGCAAAAAGAGCATGGCTGTCGTTCACGCATATTTATTAAGTGGATTTCTGGGCGATTATTGCAGAGAGAAATAGGGGAGTAAAGAAATGCAGGGACGGATAGAGGAGTAATGAAAATATTATTCGGCGAAACTTAAGGGAACCTAAATATATAACAAAACGAAGAACATGTTCTCTTTTAGAAAGGTTTCTACATGATGTCTGCGTCAGGATGCGATGCTCTTATGTATTCATTTAAGTGTTTATTTTATTTTAATTTCTACTACTGTAATTCATTAATTAAATCTTTCAAATATATCCAGTTGTTATGAATCTACACTATCTACCAACAAGTAATTGGACACCCCTGCAATCGACGATATCTGCGGTCCTGATACACGTCACAGCCGCCGCCGTTAAATATCGTCTGGGAAACAACAACGCAACCAGTCGCATGCAAGATGCCACGCAGTTCGGAGCTCTCTGATTTCGAGAAAGGTGTAATCGTCGGGTATCACAGAAATGGCCGATCCATACGTGACATATCCAGCGAGTTGAAGAACCCAAAATCGACAGTGGCCTATGTGATTGGCAAGTGGAAGATGAGAGGTCACTGTCGGGAATGTGCCCCAACCCGGTGGACCCACACAACTGGGAGTTAGAGACCGACGGGTGCTGGCCAGAGAAATTCGGAAGAACCGCACGAAATCGATGGGCCACATCCGCAAGGTGTTTTAACAGGCATCCGGGAGTGTTCTTTCGATAAATACCATCCGTAAGGAAGCCCATATGCTCTGTTATCATGGACATGCTGCCCCCCACAAGCCTTTGATCACCAAGTCCAATAGCGCTGCTCGGCTAACGTGATGCAAAGAACGTCGACAGTGGACCGTTGAACAGTGGAAACAGGTTCTCTGGAGTGACGAATTAAGGTTCACCCTGTACCGTTCGGATGGCAGGGTCTGGGTTTGGCGTCTGCCTGGAGAACGCCTCCTGCCGGAATGTATTGTGCCAACTGTGAAGTTCGGCGGCGGTGGAATTATGCTATGAGGGTGTTTCTCCTGGTATGGCACTGGACCCTTGGTCGCAATTCCTGGTAGACTCAACGCCGAGACCTACTGCAACATTGTGGATGACCTTGCGCTTCCTACGTTGTGGCAGTTTTACGGGGTGGACCCATGTTACTTTCAGGATGACAATGCCACCTGTCATGTTCCGAGGTCCACTATGGCTGGGCATGGTGACAATGAGGTTACTCGAATGGACTGGCCTGCGCAGAGCCCAGACCTTAACCCTATAGAGCACCTCTGGGACGAGTTGGAACATCGACTTAAGGGGTGCCCCCACCGTCCGAAATCGGTGAAGGAACTGACCTGTCTTCTCCAAGCCGAGTGGAAGAAAATACCGCTAGCCGTCGTACAACGCCTTGTTGAGAGTATGCTCCGGAGGGTCGCAGCTGTAATCGCCGCTCGTGGAGGCTCCACCAACTATTGAAGGTGAATAAACTTCGTTTTCCTTTGCTATCACAGGTGTCCAATTACTTGTTGGTAGATAGTGTATAATGTAAACGCATATCCATTTTAACACGTACATTAATATTTTTGCATGATGGAATTTTTCAGCCCAGAACAGATTTAGCGAGGATTTTCGTCAGTGCTAAACTCCTCATAATAAACGGATTCTATCGTACGTTGCCTACAGGAATGTGCCCTTGTGCCATTCAGTGAGAAAATTGTCCTTTAAGAAAAATTAGAAAGTATATGCAAAATATTGCTCACAGGAACGATGTACGACATAAAAAGAATTATTTAAATAAAGGGAGTGAGACAAGGTGACACAATATCTCCGAAGCTCTTTAATGCCACATTGGAAAATATCTTTCAATCACTGAACTGGGAAAACAAAGGAATAAAGATTAATGGAGGTTATCTAACCCACCTTCGTTTTGCTGATGACGTAGTCATTTTTGCAACTACCCCATCAGAGCTGCAGGGTATGGTCCAGGAACTTGCGGACAACAGTAAAGAAGTGGGATTAAAAATGAACTTTCAGAATACAAAAGTGATGTTCAATGCTTTTACAAAAAATGAAGATTTATCGATTGATGGAGAAAAGCTGGAGATAACAGACACGTATGTTTATCTTGGAAAGCAGATATCAAGTGAGGGTCACATTGATGAAAAAAATAATCGGCGTACAAAACTTGCTTGTAGAGCTTTTGGAAGATACAGCATAATTTTCAAGAGCAATATGCCATTATGTCTTAAAAGAAAAGTGTTTGATCAATGCATCCTTCCAGTGCTTACATATGGTGCAGAGACGTGGACTTTAACTAAAAGAGACATACAAAGGCTGGAGACAACTCAAAGCAGCATGGAGAGGTGCATGCTTGGTGTAACCAGGAGAGATAAGAATAAGAAGAGGAACTCGTGGATCCGAAAAATGAGAAGAGTGGAAGACGTCATGATCAGAGTTAAATCCCTGAAATGGCAATGGGCTGGACATACTGCCAGAAGGACATACCATCGATGGACAGCCGAAATTTTAGATTGGAATCTAAGGGACAGGAAAAGACCCAGAAGAAGACCACATGGGAGATGGGTGGATGAAATTCGTAAATATGCGAGAGTGACATGGAGGAGACTGGCACAAGACAGACCGTTGTGGAGGAAACTTGGGGAGACCTTCGTCCAGCAGTGGATTGATAATGGTTGACAATGATGATGATTAGGCGGAGATATATCGAGAAAAACATACACTGCTGGACAATTGCTAAGGACGGATCATAAACGGCTATATAGCGCATAAAAAAGTAAGTGTGGTTGGATGCCAAGTGAAATAAAATAATGTCAGAATGCCAGGACATTACAAGAAAGACAATTTATTGTGCTCTGAAATCCAGAAGGCTTTGGAACGTGTTCAAAGGACAAACAGGCCATTTTGTGCAGAATACGTAAACGTGAAAAAAATGCAATTACCGTCCGCAGGCTTTCCGGCGTAAGATGTCAATACGGGATATGGCCACCATGAAGGGCGATGCAAGATTACACACGTCGTGTCATGCTTTGCACAACATTATCAAGCAGCTGTTGGGGTGATTTATCCCATTCCTCTGTCAGTGCACGGATGAGGGTGTCCTTGTTTACTGGAGGGCATTGGCGACCAGCAAGACTCCTCCCCAAAGCATCCCACACATTTTCAATGGGATTCAGATCTGGAGAACGTGCTGGCCATACGAGGCGTTGAAATCCTCGCTCTCAAGACACTCCTGGACAGCGACTGTTCGATGACATGTTGCGTTGTCGTCCACGAAAATGAATCTATCACCGACAGCACCACGGAACATGCGAACATGAGGTAGCAGAACATCATTAATGTATCGTTGGCCAGTCATAGTCCCAGTTGGAAGCACATAGAGGGACTTACGGCCATTGATCACGATGCCAGTCCATACCATGACACTACATGTCGGATATCGGTCCCTTTCCTGTATGTTTGCTGGACAATATGCAGTACCACTATCACGCCAGATCAGTTGTCGTCGACAATCAGACGATAGACTGTATCTACTCTCATCTGAGAAGAGGACAGCAGACCAGTCGTTATCAGTCCAATTGCAATGTTGATGGCACCATTGCAAACGGGCGGTACGGTGACGTCTGGACAATGGGATGCACACAACAGGACGGCGGGCGTATAGTCCTCCTTCATGCAAACGTCTGGCGATAGTTTTTCGGGAGATCCGCTTGCCAGTAGCAGCCATAAGCTGATTTGCTACCTCACTAGCTGTGCTGCGCCGGTGTCTTTTTGTTGATAGCACTATGTACCGATCTTCTGCAGGTGTCGTACTGCGAACACGACCTCCCCCGTGACGTTTGCTACACTCTCCATTTGTTTGAAATGATTTCCAAAGCCTTGAAACAACACTGTGGCTGACGTCGAACTCCCTGGCAACATCTGTTATTTTTCGCCCTTCTTCAATCTTGCCAATAATACGGCCACGCGCAAAATCATCTAGGTGATGTCGGGAAGACATACTGAAAATTGCAAGTTCGTCAATTGATTCTTTTCCTTTCAACTTTGCGTTTGAACAACAACGGTCAATACGCGTCAAATCCATTATATCTCTTATCAGCGCTATGACGTCACGAACAAGTTCGGCAATCCAAAATTTGCATACGCACAACACGTCTTACTGTATCCCGCACTTATGCTAATATCCACATTTTTCTGCATTCCATTTTATGGTTGCTATCGTTGCTATTGTCATCCGTCCTTAGCAATTGTCCGGCAGTGTAATATACGTCTACGCCCCTTAGCAAAGAGACCGTTCATCATTATGAGCAGAAAGTATGTTTAAAAAGTTTTCGTCGTGAGCGGTATGTAACTGAAAAAATGATTTTTCCAGTCGAGTTTTTACTATTACAGATACTGCTAAGAATATATCGGAAAAGAAATATCCGCTTACTTCTTTTAGTGGCGAAACTGTGAGTCACGAAGAATTATGTATTATATGAAAGCAATTATTCACCACTAAATCAATCCGAAGCAAAAATAATTTTCCGAATAGGACTGTTGGAAGCTGAAATATTGGGAAAAATTTAATATGCATGTATGTAGGGATACTGTGAATTATTTGAAGAAGAAATTGTACTTAGAATGATTTTTGTTTTAAAGAGCATTGGAAAGGAAAATAATTATTTCAATTTAATTTTTATAAGTAATGATATGGAATGAGATATATTTTGAATTCAATAGCGACTGCATTTACGCCTTTCACTAAGATGCCAAAAAAAAAAAAAAATTGGAAAGGGCGCTACTATTTCCATTGCATGCCACCACACTCATGCGGAAAATAGTGTCGTCTGCAGACGACGAATACATAGAGGCAGATATCTCCGCAAGCTCAAGTAGCATTTCGCAGTTCAGATGTCAGCTTATCAGCATTAAAGCAGTTTCGAATGTGGCATCATAGTCGATTCCCGGGAGGTTGGTCAGACTCAGTCTTCGAAATTAATAAGAAATATGGATTTACACGGACAAAAAGTTTCAACGGTGTACATGCTCTGCACAAACTCAGGGAAGAGATCCAGAGTGCGAGACCGGTGTGGCGGTAGAAAAAGCCCTGGACGACCAAGGACAGCGGCGTCTGGACACGCATCGTAACATCTGCCGATGTGCAACATTTCCGCAAATAACAGCGTAACTCAAGGCTGGAGCCAGTAGTAGCATCAACACTCGGACAGTGCGACGTTCCCTGTTTTCTATGGGGTTCCAGAGCTGACGGTTAACCCAGGTGGCAATTGCTGATCAAACGACACAAGGCTGGGTATCTCGCCTGGGCTCAGGAATAACGCTATTGGACGCAAGATGACTGGAATCGTTTAGCCTGGTCCGTCAAATCGCGGTACCAACTGTTGCAGGTAGATGGCCGACTTCTGGTGCGCTGACAACTCCACGAGGCAATGGATTCCGCATGCCTAAAAGGGACAGGGCAGGCCGGCGGTGGCTCTGTTATGGTGTGTGGTGATTAATTATATGCAGAGGATTTTAGGAAGGGAGTGTCTGACCCCAGGGCTTAAACAACCCTTAGAAATAGGAAGCTAGGAGATTTGGGCTAGAGTGCCCGATAGGAAAGTGACACGGAAGCGAAGTAGAAAGGGGGAGGAAGACGCCCTTATTTATTACCGGGGAGCCTGTACCCGGGGTCCGACGGCTTAACGTGCCCATCCGACGCACGGCGGATATTTAGTGAATCGAGCGTTCGAACCTGCCTGGGATCGAACCTGAGGTCCTCTCCGCGGCAGTCATGAACGTTGTCCACTAGGCTACCGGCGGTCTTGGTGTGGGGTGTTTTCAGCTGACACGCATTAGTACTTCTCATATGTCTGCAGACGCTCTGAGTGGTGGAGGCTATGTGATCAGCCTTGGGGATCATTTGCACCCGTTCACGTCATTCAACTACTCCGACGGGTATGATCTTTGTCATCATGACAATGCGCCACCGCACACGTCCACAGTCGCTCGATTATAACTGGAGAAACATCCCACGGAGTTTGGAAACCTGACTAGGCTACCGCGTTCGCCGGATTTGAAAGCCATTGAACATATTTGGGATGCTGTTCAACCTGCCGTCAATGCCAGGAATCCTCCACCGGCGAATACTACGGAACTGTGAGACGCTATGTTGGACGATAACGATACCAACAGTGAAGGTTGAGTAAAAGCGTAGAGGAACGGCGAAGTGTGAATCTTATCATAATGACATTACAGCATGCAAACGGAAAAAGAAACACAACTTAACATAACGTACCTTGATTGCATAGAAGTATGCGAACAATGATTTAATCTTTTAATTGGTGAAACACGCACTAATAAAAAAACAAATAACAAATATATATGTGGCACAAATAAAAATATTTGAACAGTATATATACTAATGTATATGAATTGCAGTGGCGTATTTTGGGTCAGAGACCTGGGCTATCTTCTTCCCCCCAGTACTGATTTTTAAAAATTGCGAAGCTTATTTTTAAATTGCCAAGTAATAGAAGTAACATTTTTTTTTCTAAATTTCAGGTACGTGCTATTGCTAACATGATACCAAATAATTATGAGGATTAGGATTTGAACAGTTATTTGTACACGAACTCCATTCTTCTTTCCTTTTGTGTGAACTTGATTGTCACGTTTTCACAAGAATGCTTCTTCCGAGTACTTTTCCATATTTAAAAAGAATGTTTTTCGTTATTAGCAAACCAGCCAAGTTGCTCGAATATGTGCGTGTCCTTGTGTGTCTCTAAGATGTATCTTGATTGTTTTTAATACGGAAAAACTTCTTTCGGCAGTTGCAGTTGTTGATGAACAGTTTACTTTTGATCTGCCAATTTGTACACCTCAATACACACTATGTCCAATTATTCACCTTTATGTAACAAGTAATGTTTCTTACTGATTTGTTTTGTATTCAGCAAGGGAATTAAACACCTTGAGTTTATTTTTTAATCGAGCTGTATCAAAATTTAAAGCATAGAGTTCTTTAAGCTCTGATAGTAGATGTTCAGGGAAGCTTTCACAAAATTTATCAAAACAGTTCGAATCCAACAAAGCCACGAATTTAAGATATAATATCACTGATTTCAATTCATTAACACTTCACACAAACTGAAACAACTCTCGCGAAACACACGCTGGAAGCATGCAGGGACTGAGGTAGTCCGAAGTCTTCGTTTTTTTTGAGCGAACCCTTTACGCCAAGAAACGGTCCACTCACCTCCGTAGCTCATGCATGTTGTCATAGAAACGCTAGCAGGCGATAGTACGGAAGCTCTTCGCATCAGAACAGCGAAGGCTCTCCAGGACCTACTGCGTTATGCCGTTGATCATCGCTCGCCAGACTGATTCTCATAATCGAAAGAAGCGAATCCGCTCGTGGTATTTTCGTACCGAAAGCATCGACATATCTTAATACCGTTGATAATTGACTTTTATTTGTGTACATTTAATGAACTTTTATTTGTGCATTCTCTGGGTTTCGCAGCTAGCCAAGCTAGGCTCGAATATACGCCACTGATGTTGCATATTTTTGTGTTTACTAGGAGTGGCGTTGAAAAAGGCTTCTTCAGTGAATAAGAGCATTTCGCAGACTGCGGTATTTAGAATGCTTTGTTCTAAAACATCCGGTGCGCGTGGTGTAGAGTGTTAGACAATCACTTTTAAAAGGTATCACTTGTCTGGTGATTTACAACATGTACAACGCCGCCGCTTCGAAGAACGGAGAAAGGCCAGTGGCCCCTTTTAACGCTGCAATCATCACCACCTGCAGCAAGCACGAGTGTTTCGCTATTCAAAGCATCACGGCTAACATGCTCTTCAGGAAGCATGGTGTGCACTGTCTCCTCAGTGCTACAGAGAGCTCGTGGAATCCATGTCCCGTCACATTGCTGACGTTATCCGATCGCAAGAGGACTTAACGTGGTGTTTCAGTTATGCCATTTTCTTTTATCCGATCGCAAGAGGACTAACGTGGTATTTCAGTATGCCATTTGGGGGGGGGGGGGGGGCATTTTAGTGTATAACGGAGATGTTATGCATCGGAAGAAGACCAAAATGCAAGGATAATCGTTTTCACATTTGAGGCTTCCCAATGTGAAAACAACTTTTTTAAATTGGACTAATATGTGCTAATCAGTGGTGTACATAAACAGACGAACGCACATAATGATAACAACTTTTTCCGTCCTTTTCAAAACGCGTGCTAAAAACACCACTGATGAGACCAAAAATGTTAATCGCATGGTTCTCAGTGATGACCATGAAATTTGCCGCCCAAGAAGGAAGCATCGGATTGAACTGAATCACTCACGGACAATGAAATTTGCGCACCAAGAAGGAAGCATCGGATTGAACTGAAATTTTATGGACGTAATGATACAGATGAATGATACACATGATGGCAAAAACAGAGCTGCGGAACAATTTCAGAGGGATATGTGGCACGCACTCCGGCCATCTTCAATAGTGCGTCGCACGGCCATGTGCGACGATACATGCTGCAATACGGTCCGGCATGGAGGCGGACAGACGCCTGATGTTGTCCTGCGGAAGACTGGCTCACACGTATTCGACGGTGTGCTCCAAATCCCGGATAGTGCGGAACGGCGGCAGCTGGCGTTTCTAATGGTCCCGCAGATGCTCGATAGGGGACATGTCCGGAGAGCGGGCAGGCCATGGAAGTGCCTGGACATGACGTACACAGTCCTGGGCAACCCGAGCCGTGTGCGTTCGGGCATTATCCTGCTGGTATAGAGCACTTGGAATCCCGGCCACGAATGGAAGCACATGGGGCCGTAGGATCTCATCCACATACTGCTAGCCCACCAATGTTCCACGTACCACTACAAGAGATGATCGGCTATCGTAAGCTATGGCTCCCTATACCATAATGCCTGCAGTGGGGGAGGTGTGGTGCTCGATAGCGAGGTAGGGATTGTGCCGTTGATCCGGGGACTTCCACACCCGGACACGATGATCATCTGTCCCCAAAACGGAGCGGCACTCGTCGGTAAACACCACACGTAGCCAGTCTGTGGCGTTCCACGTCGCTCTGGCCTGGCACCATGGGACACGGAGCAGGAGATGTCCCGGTGTTAATGGCAGCACACGTAAGGGGCGCTGGGATCGCAGAATCGCGTCCGCGAGGCGTCGGGAAATGGTTCGTGGGCACAAAGTAGCCGCTACATCTGCCTGTATAGTGGACCGAGTTCCCGTTGGATCCGTTCGTGCTTGGCGCACGATACATCGATCCTCTCTACCGGTGGTCCTCCTGGTCCTTTCTGAGCCACTCCGTCGTGTGGCTGTGCCGTCACGCGTCCACTGCTCGAAACACAGTCGGACCGTATGGATAGAGCGATCCACATGGCGGGCTATACGGCGCGACGACCACCCTGCGGTTTTCATCCCGATGATCAGGCCTCTCTCAAAGTTTATAAGTTGTGTAAATGGACGTCTTTGGCATTTACCCGGCATTCGTGTCCCTCTGTACTCTTTTTTGCGTCGGCCAGAGCTTTTCGCTTTTATGGGGCATCGAATATACGCAGGTTTAGAAAGCTACCGTTTCATGGTTGCAGCGCCACCATTGGGAGTGCGGTCATGCGCAATCGCACAAAACGTGGATTTGCATACCAGCACGCGCTCTAACTATTTGCAAAGTTTAACGGTTGTAGCATGTTTTCTTCTAGGTGCGCAAATTTCTTTGTCCGTGAGTGTATTTTATTGGACGAAATCTGAACACTTAAGAAACAGAGATATGTGATAAATTATTTAACACGTACGAAGTATTAGATTAAAGAAAGTTACAGTACTCTAAGTATAGTGTAGTGACTTTGTTTTACTTGGATGTAAGACGAAGAAAAAAACAGTTGAATTGCACGTCAGCTTGGTGGTTTTTAACGTCATGTTGTCACGCCAGTTTAGAAAGCAGGCTACTTTAAATACAGCATAACAAAAATATGTGTTAAACTGACTTCAGAGACAAACAACGGAACCTTAGGCGTGCATTTGTCGGCAAAAATGATGATGCATTGTGCTCCAGCAAGCGTAAGAGAAATGGAAGTTTATTGTTCTTCGTGTTCAGGAACACGCGAATTTTAATTCAGTTGAGGTATGCATAATAGAATAACACGCATAAAAGTGTAAGGCATTGTGGGCTAGGCTACGGCTCAGAAACAAAAGTCAGATGATACGAAATAGCAGTTTATCACGTATGTGTTGGCTTCTCAAAATCACCTAGGCTGCCGAATTGAATAAATGCTGTCTGTTGACACGAATTTGTTTCAGAAGAATTAGGTGAGTCCGAAAAGGTGAGAAAATATCCTTATTAAGACTAATAAACGGAAGGCGAACTACAACTAAATGTAATTTTTGCATTCTTCCAACGTACTGCATATTACTTTATCAGACGGACGGAAAATAACGGCCGATTTTCTGAGGTGCCACATTCAACTCGCGCACATGGCTTGCAGATCAACCCGCTAGCACAGACATTCGTACGAGTTGAAGGACGGCTCAGAAGCCACATACACTCCACAATCGGTTGAGCTGCAGTCATTGTTACTTGTGTGAGAGAGGTCTGTACAACATGTTAGGAAGGAGTGAGTTGTGGGTGATTTTGCTTCATGAGCTCAAATTGGGTCTTAATGCGGCCCAAACCTAAGGTAATGTGGTCGAAGCATGGCATGAGGATGCAACATTTCAACGTACTGTTCGTCGGTGGTTTAAAATCTTCGTTCCGGTGACACGAGCGTATAAGATGAGGAGTGCCGAGGGCGACATTCGGTTATTGATAACGACGCTCTGAAGGCAAGTGTGGAGGCAAATCCTTGCGTCACAGACAGAGAACTCGCTAAAGAGTACAATGTGTTCTCCACCAAAAATTGGTAAGGTCAAGAAAAGGAGCTCGATACATGGGCCCCACACGAACTGACGAAGCATCAGAAACAACAACAGCTTGAGATGTGAAGTATGCTTCTGCTTCGTTACGAAAAGGAGCCGCTACTTTATCGCATTGTAATCCGTAATGAAAAGTGGGTGCTGTTCGACAACCGTAAGCGATCTGGACAGTGGCTGAACCATAGTGAGCCACCAAAACAACATGCTAAACCAAGGTTTACGCCAAAGAAGGTTTTGTTAACGGTGTGGCGGGCTCTTCACGGTGTTATACACTACTCGTGAAAGCATTAATGCTGGTGAAAGCATGAATGCTGGTTAAAGCATCACCTCAGTCACATACTGTGAAGAAATTGGCCGAATGTACCAGGAAGTTGTGTTCCAAACAGCCATTTTTGGTGAAGAGGAATGGTCCCCATCTTCTCCATGATGACGCGACACCACACGTGTCACAAATGATGAAACAAAAACTACACTAATTGAGGTTCGAAACCCTCCCACATCCCGCTTACTTGCCTGACTTGGCACCTACCGATTTCCACCTGTTCATGTATTTTAGCAATTACCTCAAGAATAGGACCTTCAAAAACCAAGAGGAAGCCGAAATTGCATTCCGGGACTTTTCTTGTATCCAGTGAGCAACAATTTGTGCGGACTAACGTTGAAGCACTTGTCACTCGCTGGCAGAGGTGTGTAGCTGCTGAAGGCCCATATTTTGAATAAAACAAGGTTGTGTGCTATGAGGTATGTCTCCTTCATTTTTACCTCCAAATCGGCCGTTATGTTCGGAGCGACCTGGAATTTTTCAAAGAAAAAAGAAAGGTTTGAGATTTGAAGAGCATCATCCCGAATTATCCAAATTGTCTGATTTCACCACGAGCATGCTCTGTTGTACAGATCCACTTGGATCACGATGGTTTGTTCTAGGTTTTTCAAACTGGGTGAAAATATCTGGCGGTATGAACGAATAATGCTTTTTTTAAGTTTTGATTATTCGAGGTCCCAGCATTTATGTGAATTGGAAAGAGAGCGGGAAAAGGTGGTACCATA
Source organism: Macrothele yani (assembly GCA_039090855.1). Classification (NCBI taxonomy): domain Eukaryota; kingdom Metazoa; phylum Arthropoda; class Arachnida; order Araneae; family Macrothelidae; genus Macrothele; species Macrothele yani. The sequence goes on along the minus strand of CM077017.1, from coordinate 12,746,444 downwards.
TCTCCCAAGCTGCTCTTAAGTACCTATAACGAAGTAAATTTCTCCGTCATTTTTGTCCACGCCGGGGCTCGAACCCGGGTGCCCTCATTCCGGAATAAGTCACTCTACTAATTGAGCTACGCAGACGTTCGTAGTCGCTGCTATCTGCCTTTATGTCGTGTGCGTCCTGCTGGGCAGGAACGTCACAACTCCCCCCCCCAAAGAGGGCCGGAGGCGTGGCCCACGGATCAGCCGTGACCATGAATCGTTGCAGGCAGCCATTCGCTGTAGATCGTGCCCTTGAGAACTCCCAGTCAATCTAGTGTGTGACAAGCAACGTCACACACATATATTTTTCGAAGCGCTGGAGAAAGGATTCTCTGATTTTTCCTATCTCGCGGTGTGGAAAGAACATCCCAACATTGCGAGATCTTGAACGGCCGGGTCATCCGGAAAGTTCGGGCGCCATTATAACGAAGTAAATTTCTCCGTCATTTCAGTCCACGCCGGGCTTGAACCCGGGTCCCCTCATTCCGGAATAAGTCACTCTACCAATTGAGCTACGCGGACGTTCGTTGTTGCTGCTATCTGCCTTTATGTCGTGTGCGTCTTGCTGGGCAGGCACGTCACACCCCCCCCCCCAAAGAGGGCCTAGGGCGTGGCCCACAGGTCAGCCGTGACCATGAATCGTTGTAGGCAGTCATCCGCTGTAGATCGTGCCCTTGAGAACTCCCAGTCAATCTAGTGTGTGAAATGCAACGTGACACACATATATTTTTCGAAGCACTGGAGAAGGGATTCTCTGATTTTTCCTATCTCGCGGTGTGGAAAGAACATCACAACATTGCGAGATCTTGAACGGCCGGGTCATCTGGAAAGTTCGGGCGCCATTATAACGAAGTAAATTTCTCCGTCATTTTAGTCCACGCCGGGCTCGAACCCGGGTCCCCTCATTCCGGGATAAGTCACTCTACCAATTGAGCTACGCGGACGTTCGTTGTCGCTGCCATCTGCCTTTATGTCGTGTGCGTCCTGCTGGGCAGGCACGTCACATACCACATTGCAGAATGTCTTTCAATCATTGAATTGAGAAGAGAAAAGGATAAAACTTAAAGGAAGTTTTTAACCCAAGTTCTTGTTTTGCTGATGACTAAAACATTTTTTTAAATGCACCATCAGAGTTGCAGAGTATTATCCAGGCACTTCCTGACAAGAGTAAAAAGCGAGATTAAAGATGAACTTAACAGAAAACAAAATTTATATACAATGCTTTTACAAGAACTGAAGATTTAGAGCTTTCTTGTAAAAAATATGCTCTAAATCTATTCATTTGGATTGAGAAAAATGAAAGAACTCTTACGACAAATTTCCCGTTTGTCTTCGTTTGTCTGTGATACGTTGCATTGTCCTTTTGGGACAATGCAACGTATCACAGACAAACGAAGCATGTGCCAACAAAACAAGAGTTCTACTGAGCGATGTCAGAAGGCTGAATGATATAGCCCCGGGACAAACCATCTCCTGGTTCTTTTCTTTGTTGATCGACAACAATCACGACTGAGTGTGACTTCTGCTAATCCCTCGGACGCCGTGAAAATTCGAAAAACCTGGGGGAGAGGGTTAAGAAATCCTACTCACGCTATCCGGGAGACTCGGGCGCTTTTGGTTATTTGTATGTAAGGGCGCGTTGGACGTTATGGTCGCGATAGGGTTAAGGAAAAGTAACTATGAATTCTGAAAAAATTGCATTCACAAAACGAATTTTTACAAACCTAAATTCTTAAATATTTCTGTAATCAAAGTGTGCATATTAAAAACGCAAAAATAATTTAAAATGGAGAATAAAGACCTCGGTGCTTTAACCAGGCATTAGGTTTACGGGAATGGGATTTAAAAAACTAAAATAAAGAACAGCCCAGAAAACCACCGAAACAACAAAAGACAGGCGCTTTCTGATCTGAGAAAGCATTTGGGCTCCAATGCTATTGCACCTATTTCGTCCAATGTGCGGAAAGAGAAATGATGCCATCTTAGACTTCCCTAATGACTGAAAAAAGCGAGTTCAGTCAAGCAGAAAAGGCCACAACTCCTCGATGACTGCTATCTGCGTGAAGCGCAAGTTTTATCTTCTGTCTTCCTTACAAGACATTGATTGAAGCATGGAAGGAGTATACATGGTGAAAAGCCAACAAAAGAAAGTTTTTCTCTTACTTGACGTATCTGTGTTTTGGGTTGCAGGAAATGCCTGTAGTTATATGAAAGTTTTTTGAGAAACTGCATTTTGAAGGCTTGCGGTACAGCTGCATTCCTGTTTACAATGCTAATTTTTACCTGAAAGGAACGTGGAATTCCCAAATCAAAACAACTTTTCGCGTAAAAATAATGGGAATACTATCCACTTGTTTTTAGGATTCAGTTGATATAAGCATCACATGACTTTCCTAGAAGTACATAAATTGCATCACTTTAAAATATTCTGCAACAAAGTTTTCTCTACTACACAATAGCTTTGTTCTTTGAAATATGCTGTGAGCTCGTGAACGCCAGTGTGGGGTGAAGTGAAGCTTTTAATACGCGAACGTCAGTGTTATGCCTTGATTAAAACTGCGTGTAAGAGTAACGATTTAGGTATCGACTATTATTACACTGAGATGCAGAAATCCCTCGAATCTGAATGTTGGGAAAACTATAAATTGAAATAGTTTGCACTCACTGTTCACTTTTTACACGGGAAATGTGGTATACCAGGGTGAGACAGAAGTTCGTCTCCTCTGTAGCCAAAAAGTGTAATGATGCCTAAGAAAACCATGCACGCTCATTTCATTCTGCAAAGTACAGTCCAGTGCTTTCTACAGTGCTTCTCCAACGTTCCACTAGAGCTACGGTTCCACGGCGTTACCACGTGGCATGTTTCGAGGACAGAAACTCTGTGATGCAAATTCGACATATACCCCTGAAGTGAAGTGTCATCCTTATAGGAAATGGTCCGCAGAGCGAAACAGTTTGTAGTCGGATGGGACAAGCTCCGGACTGTGTGGATGATCGGGTATGATCTCAACTTCTCCAATTCCTGTAATTTCAGCGGATCACTCTGGAGGTGTGACTTCGGGTATTATCTATTTGCAGTAACGCCCACCTCCTATCCATAAGCGCTGGTTAGGGTTGGTACAGAGCATCTAGGATCACCCACAGTTGTTCGGCACTGAGGTTACCGTCCACAGTCTGACCATCTGGCACGAGTTGCCAGTGCACATGACCCTCACAGTTCCACTACATGTACACTTTCCTCTCGACCCGCCCTGTTTGCATTACTGGCTGTGCTTCGGGGTGTGGCCTGAGCCACTGATAGATTAATGTAGAAATATCCACCTTTCATCACCTGTGACGATAAGACGCAAAACCTATAATACTGTGGATTTGATAGCAATCTGCGGACGTGAGCGACACGTGATACCGCTTTCAGGGGTATTATTTCATGGTTAACCATTTGATGGCACCTGAAGTAGAAACCAAGCTAGTGCAGATGACGAACGATTATGGACTGCGAAGACCCCATCTCAGCTGCCAGTTGTCGTGTACTGGTACCGCGGTTCATTGTAACAGCTTCCACCAGGCTGTAAGTGTTAGTGACGTCCTGACCACGGCTGATCTTCAAGACTGATGTCCCTCCCCTACACTGAAACTGTGACGTACCTGCCAGCAGGACGCACACGGCATAAAGGCAGATAGCAGTCAGAATAAACGTCCGCGTAGCTCAATTGATAGAGTGATTTATTCCGGAATGAGGGGATCCGGGTTCGAATCCCGGCGTCGACCAGAAATGACGGAGAAATTTACTTCGTTATAATGGCGCCCGAACTATCCGGATGACCCGACCGTTTCGCAATGGTGTGATGTTATTTCTACACCGCGAGATAGGAAAAATAAGAGAATACCTTCTCCAGCGCTTCGAAAAATAAAAAAAATGTGTGATGATGCATTCCACACACCAGATTGACTGGGAGTTCTCAAGTGCACGTTCTACAGTGGATGGCTGCCTGCAACGATTCATGGTCACAGCTGACCCGTGGGCCATGCCCCCGGCCCTCTTTCGGGGGAGAGATGTGACGTACCGTTTAAGCCAGCAATTTATACTGAAGACCAGACAGTTCAGAGAGTGGCTGCTATGAAACCACTTGCGCATTTTTATTGGTATTTCAACCATTTGCATGTCCTAATCTGTTGTACATATCCTATGAGTTTCAAGGTAAAACCTGCAATCTGTCATTTGCACAAACTGTAGTGTATTAAAAACATCATTACGTAAGAGTTTTATAATACATAGCAAGGGCTGAAATTAAAATTTCTGTTTAAAAAGATTATATCTTAAAGAAAAGCCCAGATGGTCTCATAAACCTTTTATTGCTGAATTTTCATATCCAATCATAATTTAAAGTACATAATATTTATTCAAAATATTATGGGTTTAAATATTGAGCAATGCGATTAAAATTCTTTACCTTTACTATGCAGCAATCGTTTTCAAGGAATCTTTTTTTTTGGTGTGAGTTTTTCCCCTCGGGTGTTAGTTATGAAGGTAGTTTGGGAATAAATGCGCTTTCTTTCAATTCTTCCTAATTAGATGACTCAGAAAACTGGTGGCCGAGGCTGCAGTAGGGCAATGAGTGATCAGATGTTTGACCCCAAGCTGCCATATCTTTTTGTGGATTACCACTGCTAATACGTACGTACATCGATACTGTAAGCTGATAATTCTGGACTTAGTGTCTTAGGCTGCAAACGATACGATAAGTTGTTATTAGAGTAATGTGGATGCAAGTCATCAACCATTTGCCTGATACGAAAAGGAAATTGCTTTCTTCCGATTCAATTGAGATCATTTTATATCTTGTAACTTGGTTAAGATTGTGAGGATTTGTTCTCGTTTTCTTGACATATTCCCGCAAATTCTGCGAGAAAGAATATGCACCGATCAGCCAATACATTAAAACCACCCCTGCGTTATGCAAATAAGAGGGCGTGCAGTCAGTCAGCGTCATGTGCCAAGGTCACGAACGATATACACTATATTGACAAAAGTCACCGGACACCTAGAAGAGAAACACAAGATAGCTTTTATTGACATATATTAGTACGGTTTCGGTCCACCTTTGGCCTTAATTCATGCACTGACCCTTCAAGACATGCTTTCCACAAGGTTTTGGGACGCGGGAATAGATATGCGCTTCCATTCAGTACATAATGCTGCCGCTAACTGTTGCTTAGTAGTAGGCCTTGGTTCCAAACTTCTTGTGTGGCACTCTAATTCATTCCATAGGTGCTCTATTGGATTAAGATCTGGGCTCTGTGCTGACCGGTCCACACACGATACGGAATTATCGTCAAACCACACCGTAACAGTCCTTGCTTCAGGGGCTCTATGCATTATTCTGCTGGTACTAACAAGGCTCGGTTCCATAGTATTGCAACAGAGTTGGTAGAGCATAATTGTCCAGAATATCGAGGTAGACGTGCTGGTTAACAGGTTTGTCACCGATAACCAATGGGCCGGGACCATACCACGAAAAACACACCACACGAGTACACTGCCAGCTCCAAACGTGACCGTATGAACAGTACGCTGTGGTAAATAGCGTTTCCCCGGCTGCCGCCATACCCACACACGGCCATCAGACTTATTTATCATCTTTCTGGATTCATCAGTCCATAGGACCCGTTTCTATTGATCTTCGGTCCATGATAAATATTCTTTACACCACGCTAAACGACGAGTAGCATTCCGAGTGGATATGAAAGGCTTTTGACCAGCCGCACGACCACAGTAACCCATGGAATGAAGTTCTCTGCAAATGGTACGTGTACATACCGAGGTTCCAGCATTTTTACTCACCTGTACACTGAGGTTATTGTGAGAACATACACTATATTGACAAAAGTCACCGGGCACTAGAAGAAAAAATACGACATAGCATTTATTGACATACCTTAGTTCGGGGTGGTCCACCTTTGGCCTTAATGCATGCACTCACCCTTCGACATATGCTTTCGACAAGATTTTGGAACACAGGAATAGATATGCGCTTCCATTCAGTACATAGTGCTGCCGCTAATTGTTGCTTTGTAGTAGGCCTTGGTTCCAAACTTCTTATGCAGCGCTCTGATTCATCCCATCGGTGTTCAATGGGATTAAGATCAGGGCTCTGCGCTGACCAGTCCACACACGATACGGAATTATCGTCAAACCACGCTGTAACAGTTCTTGCTTTCTGGCTCGGTGCATTATCCTGCTGGTACCAACAAGGCTCGGTTCCATAGTATTGCCAGAGAGTTGGTAGGGCATAATTCTCCAGAATATCGAGATAGACGTGCTGGTCAACAAAATTTGTCCACAATAACCAATGGGCCGGGACCATATCACGAATACACACACCAGTACACTGCCAGCTCCAAACTTGACCGTAGGAACAGTACATTGCGGTAATAAGCGTTCCCCCGGCTGCCGCCATACTCACACACGGCCATCAGACTGATATATCATGTATCTGGATTCATCAGTCCATAGGACCCGTTTCCATTGATCTACGGTCCACGATAAATGTTTTTTACACCATGCTAAACGACGATTCGGCAGTTTGCTATGTCCGAGTAGAGATGAAAGGCTTATGAGCAGCCGCACGACCACGGTAACCCATGAGAATGAAGTTCTCTGCGAATGGTACGTGTACATACCGAGGGTCCAGCATTGTTACTCATCTGTACACTGAGGTCTTTTGCAGTACTCCGCCGATTAGCTGTAACGACTCTCCTGAGGCTTCGGCGTTCTCTATCACTGATTTTCTTTGGTTTGCCGGTACGTTTTGCTGCTTCAGGCACGGCATGTGTCTTCCACTTATTCAGTACGTCCAAAACAGTTGATTTGGGTATGTTTAGACGCCTCTTGGTTTCTGTTATAGACAACCCACTAATATAACACCCAACAATATTTCCTTTCTCAAAGTCATTTCTTTCCCGCCGCGACATTTTTGCTCAACCTCACAATGCGATATGATCGCGGTCAGCTGCAGGCTAGTTTTTATACCGTTTGCAGCTGTACCGCGCTTCTTAACAACGCAGCGGATCTGTTCATTTGCTTTTGAAGTGGTGTCCGGCGGCTTTTGTCAATATAGTGTATATTTGCTTAATTCTCTGAAATAAGATGTGCCAATTTGATTATTTTGGACATGTTTGGAGGTAATTTATTTAATTATATTTCTTCACCGCGCTTTTTTTTTTGTGAAAGAAGTACATATTTTGGAAAAACGTAAATTACCATAATAGTATCGTGTTCTAAAAGTTGGGTATTCATCGTAAGTCAATAGAAAAAACACTTCCGCTGTCTCCTTACATAGGCATGAGCTGAAATTAGCCAATTACTGGGGCTTCGTTCACACTACGAACAGTTGATTTGCAGATCTGATCTAACTCTTACGAGTTTTCTAGTGACTGAACTTTTAGCCCGAGAATTCAGGGTTTGAACCTAAGGTGTGATATGGAAGATGTGCTTGCTATGGTTCTTCCTTATAATTGGGGCTGTAGACCACTGTAGTAAGATGAAAAGTTTAGTAGTTCAAGTGATGATGTCTGGAGAGCTTAAATAGGAAATGAAAGTTCCTCGTCTTCTGCTGCTTATCTAAGTGGTGGACGTGTAAAGACAGGTATGTGTAAAGTCTTCTTTTTATTTTTTGACACACAACAGTTATTGCTCTGCGTGATAATATCTAAGGATTTTATGTCGTATTTTTTAATTGTTTAATGTTTTTTTCAGGAAAGCCTTCTCCATTGCTTTCTTGGTGGAAGGGTACTATGCCGGCCAAGACTGCCCAGCAGTCTTCTGCTCACGGAGTTGCGAGACGTACGCTGACTCTGACTTTTGGCCGGAGCGACTTCAAATCTGTGTTAACATGTAGGTCAGAAAATAATAACATTACAGCTCCTAAGACGGTGTCAGCGCAGGTGGAATTATATTGTAAGTTTTCTAAATTGTGGTATGCTATACTGTACAGAAATGTAATTTTTATTAAACCTATTTTCATAAAGGCTTCTTTTAACAATGGAAAAGAGCACATATATGTGATCAAAACCCAACCCATCAGAAGCATGTAATTATTGTGATGGTCGAAATATTGCAACTCAAAAATAATTATTAGACAATGAAACAACACAGTGTTGTACATGTACATAAACGTATCGCTCATTAGTAGAACATTTCTTTGTAAGTATTTTAATATCGTTATTCAATGTGCAAAATCTTCGCGTACATGTTAAAAATTGGTATATAGAAATAAGCAAAATGTACTCGTTTTTGAGTACATTCTGGGCATATAATAACTCCGAGTAATTATGTCTCATTTTTGGAAAAAACACGTACTGAATCTTGAGTACATAAAGGCAATCAATTGGGAGTATATCTGGTATTTTTAATTTGAAATATATGTACTAATTTTTGAGTACATATATTTCAAATATATGCACTCAAAAAAGTCCATATATTTCAAATGTACATACACTGAAGAGCAATTGAATTACAGACAGCTGGCGTTATGCAAATGTGGCGCTGTGGGCGACCCTGTAAACGGAAACGACATGACGTATGCAGCGATCCGACAATATTAGGAGTGATGCGATGAGAATCAATAAGAGTTGAACGCAGTATGGGTAGGACGAAGGATCTAAGCGCATTGATTGCGGGCAAATTGTCGGGGCCCAACAAATGAGTCACTCCATCTCGGAAGTCGTGCAAGCACTGGGATTTTCACGAGCCACTGTGTCACGGGTGCACCGTGAGTACATCGAATCTGGTAAAACCATCCCTGCAAGGGCCAACTGCCGTGGACAACAGCGTGTGGATGAGCGGGGTCATCGTCGGCTAGCTCGCATTGTAACAGTGGATACACGGACTACAGTGCAAGAAATCACTCGACAATTTAACGCTGGTGCACAAAAACGTGTAAGCAGCCACACCACCCAGAACCATCTCCTCGCTATGGGGTACAGAAGCCATTGTCCCACGAGGGTACCGCTGCTGACCACACATTACAGGGTGCAAAGATTAGCATGGGCACGGGAACATCGCAACAGGACCGTAGACATGTGGAAAAATGTTGCCTGGACTGATGAGTCGAGATTCACGTTGGTACATGCGGATGGCAGGATACGAGTACGGCGCAAACCACATGAAGCGATGGTTCCTTCTTGCCAGCAGGGTACTCTTCAAGTTGGTGGGGTGGCATTCTCGTCTGGGGAGTGTTTACGTGGACTGAAATGGGACCCCTGGTACGTGTGACATCGTCCCTCCCAGGTCAACGTTACCGGGATATCCTGGACAACCATTTGCTCCCGTTTGTGAGTCCTCAACATCCCACTGGGGACATCATCTTGCAACAAGACAATGCACAGTGCCATCGCTCCCGAATTGTATCCGAATGGTTGGATGAACACTCCACAGACGTGACCTCGCTTCCTTGGCCAGCTAGGTCACCTGACCTCAATCCCATCGAGCACATCTGGGATGCCATCGAGAGAGATGTTCGAGACTCTGACCCCCTCCGTCAAATATTCGTGAAATGTGGGAGCTTGTTCAGGGGTCGGGGATCGGTATGGCTTCCCAACGCTTCCGGTGTCTTGTCGAATCCAGGCCGAGACGAATCGCCGCCGTCATCAGGGCGAAAGGTGGTGCCTCACGTCACAGAGAAATTAGGTGGGGGGATTTAGGAAAGAACACCTTTATATGTAACCGGCGATTCCTACCCGGGGATCGTCACTTAACGTAGTCATCCGATGCACGGCGGATATTCAGCGATTGTTAGAAGTTCACACTGCCACAGAGAGCCCCCAGCTGCAAGCCAGGTTTAAACCTGGGGTCCCTTGATCAGTAACCTAAATCTCTAACCACTAAGCCATCCGCGGCTCAATTTCAAATTTAGAATACGTGTACTCCATACATACTCATTTATTCATAGAATCAACTGGAAGTATATTATTTGATGGCACATCTGGGATAAAAGATATACTCGTTGTCACATGCTGGGCAAATGGATCACCCAATTTTATGACATATATAGTGATGAAGCGACAGTGTATTAATTATGAGACTGACACAAATATAGTTAATGTAAAAACGTACACAAAGATACTTTATGCATAATTAAAATATTTGTGATCATTGACTTTGTTGTACTAATTATTTATGAGTGTCACTTTACACATTTACTAAACAATTTCTGTTGAAATCTATAATATCGAAAATGAAGTAATACGAGATTATATTTATATTTATTGACGCAGTTATTTGTAAGTACGTATGGTTACTTATATTTCAGCAGGTCATGTACCCGTTTACAATACGATTCTACTTAAAAAAAACGAGTAGGTTCAGGTTCTCATTTTTAAGTAGATTTCTTTTAATAGTGTACGAACTTAGGACTGTTGTAAAAACAAAACTGTCAACCGATTCATTAAGCGACATGCTTTTCTAAACATGCAAAGACATGCACTGCAACAGTGAACAGTAGATGTTAGCAGCAGGTGGCGATTATGAAAAGAAACTGAAAGCGAATCTGCATTAACTGCTCCAAAATCAGCCGGCTGATTTCGAGAGCAAGTAATGAAGATTTCACAAGCTAATGAAAAAGGTAACCAAAGCAGTAGTGCAGATATGAGAAGCTAATAGTTTATGTTGCAATTTAATGTAAATGATTCTTACTAAACTTAAATAGTATAACTAATAATCCGAATTTCTTGGTGTAGAATAGAAATCAAAGTTTCCAAGCTTTCGCACATTAACCAGATGGCTTCTTCAAGGAAGATAATGAAGATTTTAAAAGGTCATGAAAAAGGTAATCAAAGAAGTAATGCAGATTTGGGAAGCTGTCGTTTGTGTTGCAGCTTCGTTATTGTACTAGTAATTACTATACTAGTAATCTGTGTCTACCTTCCTTGAAAAAGTAATCTGATTGATGTGCGAAATCTTGGAAACTTTGATTTCTATTCTACACCAAGAAACTCGGATTACTAGTATAGTTATACTATTTAATTATAGTTGGTGGACAGTTTCTTGTTACTTACTTTGTTCTTACTAAACTCTGTAACGTACCAGGAGATGTGACGTACCTGCCAGAAGGACGCACACGACATAAAGGCAGACAGGAATCAGAATAAAACGTCCGCGTAGCTCAATTGGTAGAGCAACTTATTCCGGAATGAGGGGACCCGGGTTCGAGCCCCGGCGTGGATAAAAATGACGGAAAAATTTACTTCGTTATAATGGCGCCCGAACTATCCGGATGACCCGACCGTTCAAAATCTCGCATTGGTGTGATGTTATTTCCACACCGCGAGATAGGAAAAATAAGAGAATCCCTTCTCCAGCACTTCGAAAAAAAAAAAAAAAATAAGGGGGAGATGATGTAACGTACCAGGAGATGTGACGTACCTGCCAGAAGGACGCTCACGACATAAAGGCAGATAGGAATCAGAATAGAAGTCCGCGTAGCTCAATTGGTAGAGCAACTTATTCCGGAATGAGGGGATCCGGGTTCGAATCCTGGCGTGGACAGAAATGACGGAGAAATTTACTTCGTTATAACTCCTCTCGGGTGGAGCGCAAAACAATTTATAAAGATGCAAGTAACTAAGGCGTTGAGCCTACATTGGTGTAAAAGCTTGTGACTAAATTCTCATGTTTTACTCTGTCAATGGAAATTCTCATGTTTTACTCTGTTAATGGTAATTCTCATGTTTTACTCTGTCTGGAAAACCCTCTACTGTCGAGAATTAGGTCCTATGCAAGTGCAACGTCTCACAGGCCATACTATAAATATAAGCGTAAGGCTATATTGGAACTGTAAATGAAAGATGCATTGGTCGACAGAGTTAACTGATTTCCAGAGCGGATTGATTATACGGTGCCACATAAGCAGTCACTCGGTACGTAACATTTCAGAGGCAATAAAAATCCTTAATTCGACGGTTGGTGGTGTGAAAAAGAGCAACGGTTTGGGACTGAATCTTTCAGGAAAATACCCGCTAACACTTCGAAGCTAACAGAAAGTGACAGGAGAGCTCTGGAAAGGACTATCCAATCAGAATCCAAATCAACATTCTCTCAAATCACACAAATCCTATGGGGGACTGTTGAGACTACACTGGTGTGCAAAAATTAAGGACGAAGAGGAGAAATTAGCATAACAGCGGAACGAGCAGGCAGAACGGACCGAAAGACCACTCAGGAGATAGACTAGGGTCCGGTACGGTAGGGCATGTGCATATATGCAGCATGACGTAAGGGGGTCGAGGGTCGGAAGGGTAAAAAGCACACGGGCGTGTACGCTCAGAAATTCGGTGAAAGCTATTGCAAGGTGCACATCGGTTTGAACGACAACGAGTTGCTGCCACCGTGTAATATGGCCAACAGGCAATCCAGTAGACGACATCTTGATGACTTTACCCGAGGTCGCGTCATCGGAAAGTTGGACGAAGGCGGAAGTGTGACTAGTGTGGCCCAGGAGTTCGGGATCGCTCACAGCATCGTTTCACGAGCTTGAAGAGCATTTCAAACGACAGGAACAGCTGTCCGAGAGTTTAGCAGTGGTCGTGCGCTAGCAACCACGGCCACGGATGACCGGTATGTTGTCATACAGGCGAGAAGATAAAGACGGCAGACAGCGGGAGAAATTGCAAGGCACATGCAACAGACAACTGGACGTCCGTTATCGCGTTTTACCGTGGCCAGGAGGCTGCGCAAAGGTGGTCTATTTGCACGATGACCAGTACGGTGTGTGCCATTAACGCCTGCTCATTGGAGACGGTGGTTTCTGTGGTGCCAGGAACACAGGAGCTGGACAAATCAGTAATGGGGTTGAGTTCTCTTTACGTATGAGAACCGATTTAGTCTGACGAGCGATTACGGACGTATACACATCTGAAGAGAGCAGGGAATACGCAATCACAGCTCCAACATCATCGAAAGGGACAGGTTTGGAGGTGGCGGAGTTCTCGTTTGGGGTGGTATGACGCTTGGTAGCCGTACTGACCTCCACATCTTCCAAGGAGGCTCAGTCACTGTTGTCCGCTATTGTACCGAGGTTCTCCTGCCTCACGTGCGTCTGTTTAGAGGTGCTGTAGGTCTTGAGTTCCTCTTTATCGACGACAACGCTACACCTCATCGTACAGTGGCTGTCGCAGAGCTGTTGGAGAATGAAGATATTCAACGCATGGATTAGCCCGCAAGGTCCTCGGACCTAAATCCAATCGAACACGTGTGGGACCTTTTCAGGAGACGCTTGGCAGCACGTCACTAGCCGCCAGCAACAATTCCGCAGCTGCGATTGGCACTACAAGAGGAATGGGCCGCGATGCCTAAACAGCTCCTTGACAACCTCGTCCTCAGCATGGGCAGACGTTGTAAATGCTGCAACGCAGTCAGGGGTGATCATATCCCCTACTAAAGACTGGATTTTTCTTGGCAGTCTCCTGTCAGATGGACGTTTCAGTCTTCCGTCCAGTTGTGCTCGAAGCTACGTTTTCAATAAAGTGCCTTTGTATCCTTTGGATTCCTTGTTTAGACGGTTTTGCTCACTTGTCCGATATTCTTTCATCTTGGGTATCTTATGGTATGATTTGAGTCGACGTGGAGCACTTCTGCACAACGTTACATTCGAAAAACCGTCTCGTCCTTAATTTTTGCTCGCCAGTGTAGTAACCTGTTTCTACCTTCCTTGAAAGAGTCATCTGATTGATGTGCGAAAGCTTGGAAACTTTTATTTATATTCTACACCAAGTAACTCGGATTACTAGTATAGTTATACTATTTAATTATAGTTGGTGTGCAGTTTCTTGTTACTTAATTTGTTCTTACTAAACGTTTCTCGGGTGGAGCGCAAAATAATTTATAAAGATGCAAGTAACTGAGGCGTTGAACCTACATTGGTGTAAAAGCTTGGGACTAAATTCTCATGTTTTACTCTGTCAATGGAAATTCTCATGTTTTACTCTGTTAATGGAAATTCTCATGTTTACTCTGTCTGGAAAACCCTCTACTGTTAGGAATTAGGGCATATGCAAGTGCAACGTCACAGGCCCTACTACACTGACGGAAAAAATTTCCAGCACGAAGAAGGGTTTGTGTTAGACAAACGACAGTTGGTAGGCGGTGAGAGTACATCTGTAAGATGACGTCTATGCAAATTTCGCGCTCGGCGCATACGTGTGGCGCTAGTAGCGCCCCTCGGAACATGCAAAGCAAGGTTGCTGTAAATACGCGCTGTAACGTTCGTGAGCGTTAGTTATCGTTGAGATTCGACTTAGGGTGTTGATATTAGTCAAGAATGCTTTTAAGAAGACGAAGAAGCCATTATCAACAGCTCACGGAGTTTGAAAAATGTCGTGTAATAGGGCTACGAGAAGGTGGATTTTCTTTCCGCAATATTGCAGAATGACTTGGAAAGAATGTTGGCAGCGGTGGTCAAGGGAAGGTACTGCCTCAAGAAGACTGGGTTCCGGCCGGCCACGTGGCACTACTGAGAGGGAAGACCGCCGTGTATGGCGTATGTCCGTGACGCATCGTACCGTGTCTGCGGCAGCAATTCGAGCTGCAGTTGCTACTACAGTGACACAACGAACTGTTACAAATCGGTTACTTGAAGGACAGCTCCGGTCCAGATGCCCTGTAGCGTGCATTCCACTTACTCCAAACTACTGCCGTTTGCGACGTCAGTGGTGTCAAGCTAGAGCTCATTGGAGGACGGAGTGGAGATCTGTTGTGTTTTCTGATGAAAGCCGGTTCTGCCTGGGTGCCAGTGATGGCTGTGTGTTGGTTAGAAGGAGGCCAGGTGAGCGCCTGCAACCAACCTGTCTGCGGCCGAGACACACTGGACCTACACCTGGAGTTATGGTCTGGGGAGCAATTTCCTATGACAGCAGGAGCACTGTTGTGGTTATCCCACGCACCCTGACGGCACAGTTGTACGTCGGTCTGGTGATTCAACCTGTTGTGCTGCCATTCATGAACAGCATTACAGGGGGTGTTTTCCAACAAGATAACGCTCGCCCGCATACCGCTGTTGTAACCCAACATGCTCTATAGAGTGTCTACATGTTGCCGTGGCCTGCTAGATCACCAGATCTTTCACCAATCGAGTACGTATGGGACATCATTGGACGACTACTCCAGCGGCACCCCCAACCAGCATTAACCGTCCCTGTATTGACCGACCAAGTGCAACAGGCATGGAACTCCTTCCCACAAACTGACATCCAGCACCTGTACGACACAATGCATGAACGTTTGCGTGCTTGCATTCAACATTCTGGCGGTTATACCGGTGATTAATGTACCAGCATTTCACATTTAAAATGGCTTTTCTCGCGCTTACAATAAGCTGTGATCTTGAAACCTTAATCGATTAAATATGTTATCTATACAAATGTATTGCCGCCATTTCATTCCTCTACAACTATTTTTTCGTGGTGTTGGGATTTTTTTCCCGTCAGTGTATAAATATGAGCGTAAGACTATGATGGAACAAGGGCACAACTCTGAATGAAAGATGCCTTGGTCGACAGAGTTAACTGATTTACAGAGCGGATTGATTATTCGGTGCCACATAAGCAGTCACTCGGTACGTAACATTTCAGAGGCAATAGAAATCCCTAATTCGACGGTTGGTGGTGTGAAAAAGAGCAACGGTCTGGGACTGAATCTTTCAGGAAAGTACCCGCTAACCCTTCGAAGCTAAAAAAAACGTGACAGGAGATCTCTGCAAAGGACTGTCCGATCAGAACCCAAATAAACATTACCTCAAATCACACAAATCCTATGGGGACTATTGAGACTAGTTTCAACACCACTATAGTGTACACGTTTCTTCACGGCATGGTTTACCACGGTTGAGCAGTTATCCACAAGCTGATAATTACTTCGATTAATGACAAACGCCGATTTGCATGTGTAAGAAAAACGTCAATCGTGGGCAGTAGACCAATGGAAATCTACGCATTGGACTGAAGAGTCACGGTACGCAGTCTACGAACCGGATGGTCGCCACTCTTGTGTGTGGAGGATGCCGGAAGAAAGGCATCTTCCGTACACTATGTTCCAGACAAAGTTTGTTGGAGGCATCGTGATACTATGGAGCTGTTCTTCGTCATTCGGATTAGGCCCATTATTCGTTTTAGACAAAACCATGAATTCTGAGATTTACGTAGACCTCCTGGGCAATTATGCACTACCAAAGTTGTGGCAGTACACAGGGGAAGGTCCATACCTTTGTGAGCAGGACAACGCGCCACGTCATACTGCTCGCGTTGTTACAGATTGGTTTGAGGACATGGACGTCAAAAAGTTGGACTATACAGCCCAAAGTCCTGACTTGGACCATTTAGAGAATCTCTAGGACGAGCTGGATCGTCAGGCGCGTGGAAAAAGAGATCGCCGAACAAACTTTGCTAAACTGGTCACTGCTTTGAAGGCCGAATGAAGACCATATCGGTGGTCATTTACAGGAAACTTTCGGAAAGTATTCCACGAAGAGTAGTAGCCGTCATAAAGTGTCAGCACACACTCTTAAAGTTTCTACACATAATGATTACTTTGTGCAGAAAAATGGAAATTTAATTAAGTATAAATAAAAAATCTTATGTCTGATGATAAAGGAATATTTTTGCAATAGAATCAATCACAACAAGCACTTTTGTTGGAATTATTCAAAAACACACAAAAATATTTTTGTAGTATACCTATACACAGCACTTTTGTAGGTGAAAATTCAAACAATTTTCATCTTTCATATTTCAGATTTCAAAGGAACTTTCATGTGAGCTCCAAAGAAAACATTTGCTTTTCAACCCGATAGCTGCGTAGAACTGACAAAATTTTCATACTCCAAAGAAAACAATTGTATTTCAACTCGATAGATGCTTTGCATTTTACACGCTATCCACCTGACGATTCATCTTTTTTAGTGGGAAAGCGAAGAATGAAATTGGTTTTTGCTCACGGAGTTCACGAGTTTTAGACACTGCGTACACAATAGAGAGTGCCAGTTACTGTTGTTGCCACCCCATCCACCTTGTTCTGGGTGAATTGGCAAATCCTACGATAGGTTTAGAGACTTTCTCGCTACAGCGCGCTGCGCCTCTTGCAAGGGTGAAGAAACAACTTTTACAAGCAGGAACAGGGTGGCCTGATAGGCTAGGTAAAACGTACACTCAGGAGACGCACATAGCGTATTAAATCCGTTTATTTTTGTGGCGTATAAGTAAAAAGATTCGCACTCCAGTGTGAGGCTTGCCTTGAAAAAGCCTCCCAGTATAGTACGAAAGCTTGGCGAATCTCTGTATTTATACGCCAGAACAATAAACGGATTTAATACGCTATATGCTTCTCTTGAGTGTTCACAGTGTGGTGTATTTATAATTACGTTAGGTAAAATGTAAAAATACGGAAAAAGTTAGAGTATTAGGAATATATGGTTTTCCGTTAAGAATGGAAGTTGCATGCTGCCCTACGTACTACAGTATACCTGTTGTCTCATACTCAGTGAAGACCGAGGCTCAGGAAGTTGGAAGTGTAACGAAGGACAAGGAAAAGGGGAGGCCGAAAAAAGCAACACCGAAAAGAAGTCCTACGAAAAACAACGAGTTTGTCACTAATATGCCCTAAAAAAAGCCCTGATCTTTTTTTTGCCAACATTAAAATTAACTTCCGAACGTAATGGACGTCGGAAGTTTCGGTAATTAATTTGCGAACTAAATAGACACCGTAAGTTTCCGGGTTTTGCGCTACGCTAGAGCAAATGTTTACACTTTCGCACATATCGAAAACCCAATCTATTTTTTCTTTGTTTAGTCAGGTCTCAGAAATTCCAACAGCAGGAATTATTGAAATCATGCGCTTTTTCCTTCCAAAGGCCAATCATTTCTTTACTTATAAATTTAAATTATTATTATCTTTACCCGTAAATTTCAGATGTGTGTTATTAACAAGCAAATAAGTGTTGTAAGTATTAGTTTGAATTCAAACAAATTTCAAGTGCTTGTGATTAACGAGCAAAATATTATGTTGCAAGCAGTAGCAATATTATCAACTATAGATTAATCCCAGTTAGCCACAGTGTTTCTAAACCCAGGTCCTTAATGTTTTCTCATCGGGTATATTTTCTAGAATATATTTAGGCCTTCTATAATTTACTGGGTTACTAATATCGTAATTAACGGCTTCTCTGACTAAGGGATTAGGGTGTACCTCAGCTTTCTCACAATACAAATGTTTTACCGAAAGTAATGCAAAAGTGCGCACAACGTTTTTATTAACTGACAGAGGTCCTTCAAATTGCACATTTTGGTAGAGTAACTTTTTCTCTATACAAAGGTACTACCAAAAATAGTCTCCATCACAAGCGATGCATATGCGCCATCGTTGAACCCAACTCTCGAATCCTCTTTGAAAAAATTCAGATGTGAACTGTTGTACCCACTTCGTCACAGCCACTTTAACCTTGTTTGTGTCATCAAATCGTTGTCCCTGGAGACTGTCCTTCATTGGACCGAACAGGTGGAAGTCGCAGGGCGCCAGATCTGGGCTTTACGGCGAATGGAGGACCACCGACCACCCTAATTTGCTGATCGCCTGATTTGTTGCCAAAGATATATGTAGTCTCGCATTGTCATGGTGAATGTGGATCCTTTTCAGATTCTTGTTCGGTCTCTTCATCCTCATGGTTTCTCTAAGCTTCTTGAGTGTCTCAATGTACCGCTCGCTGGCCACGGTACGCCACGTTCGAGAAAATCAAGGAGAACGACACCCCTGTCATTCCAAAAAAAAAAAAAAAAAACAAACAGTCACCATGACTTCCTGCGCTGATCGCTGGCTCTTGAACTTGTTAGGCCTTGGTGAAGAGGTGTGACGCCATTTCATGGATTGATCCTTCGTTTCCGGATCGTAAAGATAAAGATATGCCCACGTTTCATCCCCTGTCACCAGATCCTCCCCCCCAAAAAAAAAACGTGTATTCATTGGCTTCAAACGCTTCCAGTAGATCAGAACATACTTCCACCCTTCTCTTCTTCAAATCGGGTGTCAACTACCGAGGTACCCACTTTGTACACACTATCCAGTACCATATGTCTTCCAATATCTTCTGTGTGGCATTGTGACCACAGTCCAGTTGCTCAACAAGCTCCCGGATTGTGACTCGTCTCTCCGCGCGAATCATTTCATCCATTCGCTGATGATTCGTGTCAGTGGTTGCAGATGATGGTCTCCCACTGCGTGGTTTTTCTTCAGTGCTGGTTTCCCCTTCTTTAATCTTCTTCATCCATCTGAGCACATTGCTGTTGTCAATGGTGTCATCTTCGTAAACATTCTGTAGCCTTCTGTGGATGTCAGAGGGCCTGCACTCTTCCTTCGTCAAAAACTCAATGACGGCATGTTGCTTCTGCTTGCAATCCATTATTTACTTGCAATGAAGAAGAAGGGATACTGTAAAAGAGGAGTTACTTTACCAACATGTGCAATTTGAACGATCTCTGTCAGTTAATAAAAATGTTATGCCCACTTTTGCATTACTTTCGGTACAACCTTCGTATCTCAGTGCTAATTCGTACATAGCATAACGTATTGAGTTTATATTTAGCACAAATGTCATGATTCCAAGTACGCCCATCAAATGCAGTCATCATTTCGAGCGCTTTATTTTGAAATGGATGATTTTCTTTTTTGTTTTTGGTACGTACTTCCCAAATGGCACTTTCATAAGTAATAACAGAGCTAAATCATGCTTTCCATGCTTTCTTTAGCAAAGCTTAAATTTTTAAACGTTCTTTTTTATTTCTTATGATTATTCCAATTTAATTTGTAATCCATGGTCAGGCCCAGAGATTAGTTACATACATACATACATATCACTAAGCTGTTCTTTGAGATTCAGAGGTTGGCTCCAAAACGAAATACACACTACCAGATATTTTTTACTTACTTTTGCCGTGTCAAACATCTCCATTTACAGCGATCTTGACATACAACTCGGGCTTCACTGGCATCCATTACATGCCGTACACAAGATCTTCTATACTTCATACTCATTATATGTTTCTCATGCAGACACTCCTGAATCTGATCCTCCCATGACTTCCTTGGCCTTCCTGCCACTTGGGCTAAAAATATTTTCTTAGTAAGCATCTCATCACTCATTCTTCCAACATGGCCAAACCAACGAAGCATATTAGTCTCCACCTTGCTAACAACATTTTCCTTCGCATTACTCAATTGCAACACATCTTAATTCCTCACACAATCAGAACGTGTCTTGCCACAAACCCCCCGTAAGTAACGCATTTCTCCAGCACACAAATGACTCCTATGTTTCTTCTATAGTACCCAGGTTTCACTGCCATACATCAGAGTAGGAACAATTACACTTTCATACACAGGTATGCGGTACTCTCAAGACAACCCATCATTCCTGTGAAAACCTACCACTGCAGCCATGACTTTCAATGAAGAATTCACTCGTCTACTAATTTCACCATCCAATTTATTCTCTCTGTCAAACAGGCTTCTTAAATATACAAACTCACTCACATGGTCAATCACTGTGCCATTTACACTTACATTACATTCAGTGCTACCAGTTACTCTCTCAAAAACCATAACTTTGGTTTTTCCCTTATTTATACTCAGTTTGAATTTCATGCAAACTTCGTACATCCGGGACAACATACTCTGCAACTCACTTTTGCTCTCTGCCAACAGGACAAGGACATCAGCATACAGCAATCTGCGCACACGGATATCACCAAGACATAAACCAGTATTATCTAGTTTGGCATCACGCATGCACGCATCCATAAATATATTAAACAGCCATGGTGACATTACACAACCTTGCCTGACTCTTGCACCAATAGAAAACCATTTTGATAAAACACCATTCACTCTTACACAGGCTCTACTGCCAGCATACATGGCTTTTACACTATTAAGTAGATTCCCAGTAACACCATATCCATTCAATATATTCCACAAAAGTGTCCTATTTACTCAGTCGTAAGCTTTCTCTAAATCTGTGAAGGCAGCTAAAACTTTCTTATCAACAGCCACATACCTTTCAATCATCATGCGTAATGCAAAAAGTTGATTAGTGCAGCCTTTACCAGGCATAAAACCACTCTGAACATCCCACACGTTCTCTGATGTAAGACCCCGTACTTTTTCAATAACGACCTTACCAAACAGTTTCCCTGGCGCACTTAATAGGCGATAGTTCTTGCAGTTCTTGCAGTCAGACCGATCACCTTTTCTCTTATACAAGGGAACAATGATAGCATCACTCCAATCCCGAGGGACTATTCCTAACTCCCAGCACAACTGGCAAATTTCAGTTAACCAATCAATCACAGAGTCACCACCATATTTCAACACCTCGGCAGTTATGCCATCAACTCCCAGAGCCCTACCATTCTGAAGAGATTTTAGAACTTTACACACTTCTCTTGAAAACCGTCTTGTGCTTTCTTCCTTCACTTAGCCATCATCTGCAACTGTCTCAGAATCATTTTTGCTTTCCTGATCTAATAACTCACAGAAGTATTCACCCCATCTTTCACTTAACCCACCGACCGGCTAATGAAATCTGATTCTGCCGCTTTGTAAACGATACGAGGATACGTAAAAGCCGCTTCAAGAACGACTGTAACTTCACGAACGAAAGCAAAAAATTCCGCCAATGCGAAAACCGGTCTTTCACCGCAAAACTGACACACGTTTCTAAGGTCGGCTTCACTGCATGACACTGAATTGGTGATTTGGTAACTTGCTTGAAGCCGAATTATATGCTCTGACAAAGAGCTTGCTACATTGCTTCAGGATGGTCCCTCAGAATAATCTTTTGATAACAATTAGTATATTGTAATTAGAACTTGTGGAATAAGAAGTTTCTTTCAGTTAATATCAGTAAGAGATTAAAAATCAAAATTAATACACTCAACATTTTTTTGAAATTTTGTATGTTGAAAATTTTATTTTAATATAAATAATTCTGAATTATGTTACGTAATTTTTTTTCAGTTCAGCAAACGAACAGTTTTCAAATCTATTGAGATTGAGTAATGAAACAGTTGTTAAGAAAAATAGGAAGGAACACAGGAATCCTCAGTTTCCGATTGGTATGAGGAGTTAGCTACAAATCAATCTTCTGAGATGGGTCATGGTTTTTGAATGCTCGGGAAGCGTAAAAGATATAACATGAGCTTGCCCTTCTCTGGAATCAGCAATCCCAAATTAGGGAGAGGTGACAGAGTTCCTCACTGTGTTCCTTAAATCCCGCAAACAAAAATAAAAAAAAACTTTCTTTTTTCTGGCCCGCAATATGTTCAAATTTTCTCACAAACATGAGGACAATGAAAAACGAGCACTATCAAACTTATTGAAAACTTTACTACTGGATAACAGTTAATAATATCACATATTTATTTAATTATTTATTGTGAAGAAAATTAGTGCATAAAAGTCACTGCGCATTTTTTTTTCGAGCATGCTCTGAGATTTAAAAAAGTCGATGCCTATGAACCGAATCACATATTTCTGCAAGAGAAACACGTCCAAGACAAATTTCATCATTCATTTTGTGAAGTTTCAGTATATTAAAACTTAACGCATCGCCAAACGTGCATACCAAGACTATAGTTCTAGCTCAAATCCTACACTTAAAATCTTGTTTTTTGAAATAAGTGAAACACTTAAAAACGTAATTATAATAGAAATATTTTACCATTTTGTTTCCACAATTCTAAAATACGTATTATTAAGTAACAATACATTTAATTAAAGTTTATAACCTACTATAAAATATTGTTAATTATCTGAAGAGTTTGTTAATCAAGTGAGTACACCAAAATGGCATAACACAACTGAGGAAAATAAAAGGAATACAAATATATCATATGTCCAAAGACTAGCTTTGTAGTGTATTTAAGGATTGTAATGATATGAGATGTATCAATAACCAACTTTTGTAATCGAATGTTTACATCACATGCAGAACCTGGGCTAAATTCCGCAAAAAAAAAAAAAAAAAAAAAAAAAAAAAAAAAAAAACGGAAATAAAAATGTTGAAAGTGAAATTAATTTCAACTCTCGAAGCTGTTACTCATGGGCAGAAATGTTATTTTACCAAGGGAAAACGAAATGGTGCTTTTCCTATGTGAAAGCAATATTGGGATTACCTGTAAAACTGTGTTCCCTAAGCACAAAAAGTGTATACTACAATCCACACCTCTGCAAAAGTGACTTTCATTTGAAAAAATGTAAATTAAGGCGACTGGGGAAACAGCCTTTGAGCACAAAAAAGGGATTACAGATTTTGGAGTACCCTACCCTAAAAATCGCTGCTCCTGCATTAGAAACACACCCAGTGCGACCAAGCCATTATTCCCCAAGACAATAGTGAACGCATTCCACGCGTGCAAACCGATTTAGGAAGTAATCAGGGAAGTCGCGCCTGGTAAGGTCAAACCGCTTTCGAAGCAGTAGAGAGAGAACAAGTCTCACGCGGTTAAGCCGTTTTAGAAAGGGGTGACCTTGAACGCGCGCAGCACGTTCAAAACGCTCGGAGAGTTAAGTCATTGGGCTCCCTTGTCATTTCCTCAGCCCTATTCTTCACACAACTTAACACTTTGTTTCCCTATTTTGTCTGAGTCTCATGTACTTCCAGAAAGACTTCCTACCTTCCCAAAAAGTCAATTCATGCCTTTACACCTTCTCCTTCCTATCTTTTGCCTTACTCTGGCGAACCAGCTTAGCGGCTTCACGCTTCTTACAGCGATATTCATCCACAGAAACTCTACCTTGCAACATCCCCAAATAGGCTTCCTTCTTCCTCTTTACTGCCTCTTCAATCTCATTATTCCACCAAGCACCACCTCTATTGTTACCCATTACTGTGGTGCCACAGACCTCTTCAGCAGCAGTGACCACACAGATCTTAAAACGTTCCCACTTCTTTTCTTCATCCCTCTCACAAGAATTCAGTTCCTTCAGTCGTTCTCTGAGTACGTCAGAATAACGCTGATGATTTTCAGGGAGCCTTTCAGCCTTTATTCTTTCCATCCTGGGCCTCTTCCTATTCCTTTTCCTCCAACCAACATTCAGTTTCTCTCGTGACACTACCAAGTAATTATCAGAGCCAACACCCGCAACTTTCATCGCACGAGTGTTAACAACTAAGTGTTTCAGACGCTGATCGTAGACAACAAAATCTATCACACTCTTTTGGCCAAGAGTACGATTTTCCCAAGTATATGTGTGGATATACTTGTGGTTGAAAAATGTATTCGATACAAACAAACCATTCTCAATGCAGAGTACAATTAATCTTTCACACAAGGATCATTAAACTTAACTAGAACATTGTCAGAAATTGCATTCTGCACACCTACTCTAGCATTGAAATCCCCTAATATTATAAGTTTCTCTTTTGCACTAAACTGGCTCAAAACAGCTTTTAGCTCATTCCGGCAATCTTCCTTCCTATCAGAAGGTTCTGAGTCACAAGGAGCATACACTACAACAATTACTCTTCTCTGAAGTTTCACTTTCAAACGAATCCAAAGAATTCTCTCAGTTATGCAGCTATAGTGAATCAAGTTGTTATTCATCTTTTCACTTAAAATCACACCAGCACCAGCCACTACCAAGTAATTATCATAAAGGCTGTAGGGCTGTCCTCTCACATTATCCAATACTCTAGACCACACACTCACCGTTCCATTCACTTTTTCTACCCGAATTTCCTTCTTTTTGGTTTCGCTTACACATAGCACATCTAATCTATACTTATTTATTTCCTCAAGCACCACATTCATCTTGCCATTTGTACCTCTAGTATTCCATTCACAAATCTTACACTCACTCAGCCGAGATCTCTTTCTGATTTTCCTTCTTCCAGTTCCAGGTCGATACCGTGGTGGACCATCCTTCTCAAGTGTGGTATGTCCACCATATCCCACACTTGAGTCCATTTTTGCATTTCCTTTTGTCTTTTTAATCAGGTAAGTACATCAGTGTGAGGGGTTAGCCCACAGCTGACAGTTACAGTTGGTCATTCAACCTAAGGATTCTGGAACAAAACCCAGTAAATTGGGGTGTTTTCGCCAATGTCACACAGAACTAGCTGGCACCTCTCCAAGATTCACAGAGGCCCTAAAAGCTGTTGTGTGCGCCACTGTTACCACGGAGCGCCCTGAGGAGGCAAACCTATCTCTCACTAAGACCGCCCGCGCCAAGAGATTAGTGTTATTCCAATTTAATTTGTGATCCATGGTCAGGCTCAGGTATTTAACTTCTTTTACCCGGGGGACATTTTTTAACAAAAAAGTCTGTTTCAAAATCTGGATTGTAATTACTGCTTTTCTTCGAGAATAAGATTGCTTGCGTTTCATCAGTGTTACTTTTTATTTTCCAATCTAAGAAATGTTTTTCTAATTTCTGCTCATAGTATTACTTCTTGTCCTGGTTGGACTTGCTACCTTACGTAACAAATGCTTAATAGCTGCATTTAAGGTGTGCCATCAGTACTTACGTATATCGTTACGTAGAAAACAAAAATTACCTCTAAAACAAAAAACGTTCCTTATCGTCGCTTGATGAAGTTCTGTTGCGTGATTTAAAGATATGTGGTGGTATTACGAAAACACAAATATTAAAATGCTTTAGTTGAGAAGTTTGTGCACGCGTAACGATAAAAATAAAGTTGCGTTAATTAAAGATATATCGTGGTATTACAAAAACACAATTATTAAAATGCTTCAGTTGAGAAGTTTGTGCACGCGTAAAGTTAATAATAAAGAGTGTTCCTTCCTTCTAAATTGGATTCATCTATGAAAAGATGCTCGCAAAACAAAGGTAACTTTGTGTTAAAGCTAAATTATCTTTCGGAAAAATAGCGGCAGGTACATCTCTTTGGAAAGTCGAATTGAGTTAACTTCGGGAGCTCTTGACTTGATTAAAGAGCATAGACTGCAGCAAAACAGTGAAAAGAAGATTTTAGATGAAATTCTAAGCCACGTGTTCGGACAGCTGTGCTTTAATTTCGTAAACCGTGATAGAGATGTGCAAGATTCAAGTACCACGACCACTTTTCACTGTCGAAGTACTGAGTCCTCAAACAGAACTTTGCATTCCATCTTCGTGTTTCAATATTGAGATTGTTCTTCAGAAGAATTCACGGTTGTGTTCGGGTTTCGCGTATTACTGTACTGTTTTGATCTGCGGTGTGTCAGATAAAGATCCATAATAATGGACCCTAAGTACTGCTGTTGAACGTGTTTATAATTGCACTGATTTTAAAAGGGTCCCCCAAATATTTGCAGAAAGGAAACGTAAGGGAGTGAGACTTATCTACATTTAATGTTTTCTTTACAACACAAGATAACAGATCTTGGTGAGCTTTTCAAGTAAGCATATTAGTACATTTGTACGCCAGTTCGATATGATCGAATCTCAAATTCTTTCAGAAAAAATGAACAGACCTATGATCGGAAAAGTTCGCTGAAAGTGTTACACAGTTCTCTTGAGACGAACATTGAAGATAAGAAAACAACTCTGACCATACTGCGGAGACCTATAACAAAAGAAAACATCAATTTTCTTTACTACAGGTCTTATACGATATGGATTTCATCTGCAGCAAGCCCAAAATAGTTTGAGACATTTCTGCAAAAGTTCAAGATATGTTCTGAAATAACTTGAAGCTAAAGGGGCTGGTTTGACATGTTTAGGAGGCGTAAACACGGGTAAAACTGTTTTAAAAAACACAGGTTTAAACTGGTCTGACATGCTTAGGAGGCGTTTTAGCCCACACCTTAAAACTGACAGGAGATGCACTATTAGAAGATTAGGGCCGCGGGTAGCCTAGTGGGCAACGTTCGTTACTGCCGCGGAAAAGACCTCAGGTTCGATCCCAGGTGGGTACGAACGCTCGATCAACTAAATATCCGCCGTGCATCAGATGAGCACGTTAAGCCGTCGGACCCCGGGTACTGCCCCCCCAATAATAAATAAGGGCGTCTTCCTTCCTCTTTCTATTTCGCTTCCGTGTCACTTTCCTATCGGGCACTCCAGCCCAAATCTCCTAGCTTCCCATTTCTAAGGGTTGTTTAAGACCTGGGGTCAGACACTCCCTTCCTAAAATTCTCTTCATATGATCATATATTAGCAGATCATGTAACACCTCATTGTATGCGGAAGAACGAAACAAACTCCCGCAAGAAAGCCGCTGTCAATAAAAGCAGATTTTTAAAGCTCACGAGATTGACCTGTTTTGGAACTTATGGCTAATTTTACATTTCTTTCCGCGAATAGAAATATTGATTAAAAGATATAAAAGCAGTGAAGGACAGTCTGAATACTTTGTGCTTCGGGTGGTTTTGTGATCAAACCCATGATTCGCGACCAATCACTTAACCCATCTTCTCTTAAGATACAATATCAAAATAATTTTTTATGTTTGCTGATATGTGTACGCTTGTAAACCAGGTGTGATATACGCCGAGTGATTACTAAATTATAACCACCCCTATCAAAAATGGAAGCAGCCCGTTGACCACGTGATTTTCGAGAGGGCGTGATTAGTCAACCAAGGTAGCATATACACTGCTGGCAACCCAAAATGCAACACCAAGAAGGAAGCATCCGATTGGCCTAAAATTCGCAGCATGCGTCGCCCGTGCAAACGATTAGCATTGCAGGGCATATGCAATTCATCCCGACACGCCACCGAGAAGCCCTATAAGAAGGGTGCACAGAAGGGAGTGTGTTGAAGTAGTGGAAGTGTGTTGTGCTGCCGGACCTGTGCGTTGGAAGCTTCCTGATGCCTCGCCGCAGAATACGGCAGTCATTCTAGCAAGTTTCGGAGTTCGACAGAGGACGAATAGTGGCTTATCGCGACAGCAGTTTATCGTACCGAGACATCAGCGCCCGTGTGGGACGACATCCAGCAACAGTTAGGCGAGTATGGATTCGGTGGGTGCAGGAGGGACGGACGGACCGACGTGAGCGACTGCCACAGCCGCGGCAGACCACCGAGCGAGAGGACCGGCATGTTGTGCGGCGGGCATTGACGGCTTGCACCGCCACATCACGAACGTTAGCGCAGGAATTAGGGTGTGTTGAGCAAAAACCTGTGTCAGCACGTACCGTTCGACGTCGTGTGCAGGAGCAGGGGCTTGTCGCATGGCGCCCATTGTTCCGATAACCGTTGACGTTACACCACCGGCGAGTGCGGCTGCAGTGGGCCGTTGAACTCCGCACCTGGACTGCGAAATGGGACGACATTGTCTTCTCCGACGAATCCCGCTTCTGCCTGCAACACCACGATGGTCGGATCCGCGTGTGGCGGCACCGCGGCGAGAGACTGTATGACGCCAGCATTATGCATCGCCATACCGGTCCGTCACTTGGCGTTATGGTTTGGGGCGCAATTGGATATGACCCCCGCACCCCTCTGGTACGCATCGCCGGTACACTCAACAGCCACCGCTACATATCCGGCGTTTTGGAGCCTGTAGTCCTCAGTTAACTGCAGGACCTTCCAACGGCCACGTTTCAACAGGACAATGCGCGCCCGCACGTGGAACGCATTGTGCAACAATTCTTCACTGCCCACCAGGTGTCACTGCTGCCATGGGCCGCCTGTTCTCCCGATATGTAGCCCATCGAACATGTCTGGTCGCTGATCGGCAACCTAGTGGCCTGGCAAGCACCACCCGCGGCTGCACCTGATGAACTGTGGCAACGTGTGGAAGCAGCCTGGACCGACATACCCCAAGTCGACATCCAAAGCCTCTTTCGTTCGATGCCGCGGCGTGTAGCGGTCGTTATTGCCAGCCATGGGGCCACACGAAATATTGATGTCTGAGTGTTCCGCAAGTCACACGGGCCCGTAAGCTCAATCGTTTCATCTTTTTATCTGTTGTTATGTGTCCAGTAAATCTGGCTTTGCTATCTCGTGTCCTTCTTGGTGTTGTATTTTGGTTGGCCAGCAGTGTATAAAGTGTGAGAAGAGCATTAGGTAGTAAAATGCGGATCGTGATGTTTAAACGGAAGGATTTATCAGACTTTGAGAAAGGCCAGATTGTGGGATCTTAGAGAGCGGGTGCCTCGATTTCCCAAACGGCTGAGCTAGTGTGTTGTTTGGAAGCCTCCGTAGTTAAAGTGTATCAGGACTGGCGTGAAAATGGTCAAACAACGACCCGGAGATAAAACTGCACAGGACAGCGAAAAGTTGATGTGAGAGGTGAGCGCCGGGTCCAACGACTCGTACAGGTCAACAGACTCAACACTGTTCAACAGGTGACTACCAAATAGAACAGAGGTCAACTCGGAACAGTATCTGTCATGACCGTGTGTCGCATGCCCGCACATATGGGCTAAGGGGTATCTTGACATCCTCTCCTAACACGGTTTATCAGTACAAAAGACTCAAATGAGGCAAAGGTCATGTAAGTTGGACAGACGTCAGATGCCTGGGGAATGGTGTGCTGGCTCGACTAGTCACGTTTTAACTCCACTTCGTGGCTGGTCGTGTACGTATTTAACGCGAACAACATGATATACCCGATTCATCCTGTATAGTTTGCACAGTGCAAGCCGGTAGAGGGAGTTGTATTGTGTGGCGCATGTTTCCTTGGCAGGAACGTGGACCCCTGGTGCATGCGGAACAACGTATGACTGGTGCCCACTATCGTGAATTGCTTTCTGACTCTGTTCTTCCAGCAATATTTCACGTTTTCTCGAATGACGACGGTGTCTTCCAAGACGAAGATGCGCCGAGCCACAGGTCCGATCCTGTGCAAAAATGGTTTGAGGAACACAGTCCAGACTTCCAACATATCGATTGGCGTCCAAAGTCTTCCGATATCAATCCCATAGAGCACTTGTGGGGCACTATGGAACGTCACATCAAGCGTCTGGATACACCAATCATCTCCATACTTACACTGAAGGCCACATTACACATAGCTTGGTTGGACATACCTAACAACTGCTTCCGTCATCTTATTGAATCGATGCCACGTCGGATAGCTGATGTACTGAGGGCGAGATAAAGACGTACGAAGTATTAGGTAGGTGGTCATAATTCAGTGATCTCACTCAGTGTAAATTATTAACGCAATGTTCTGCCTTTCATTTCCACTCGGAATGCTACTCGTCGTTTAGTATGGTGTAAAGAACATTTATCGTGGACCGTAGATTACTGGAAGCGGGTCCTATGGAACGATGAATCTAGATACACGATCCATCAGTCTGATGGCCGCGTGTGGGTATGGCGGCAGCCGGAAAATGCTATTTACCAGAGTGTACTGCTCCTACGATGAAGTTTGGAGCTGGCAGTGTACTGGTGTGGGGGTGTTTTTCGTGGTATGGTCCCGGCCCATTGATTATCGTGGACAGACATGTTAACCAGCACAGCTACCTCGATATTCTGGACAATTATGCTCTACCAACTTTGTGGCAATACTATGGAACCGAACCTTGTTGGTATTAGCAGGATAATGCACCGAGCCATAAAGCAAGAAATGTTACGGCGTGGTTTGACGGTAATTCCGTATCGTGAGTGGACTGGCCAGCACAGAGCCCTGATCTTAATTTCATAGAGCACCTATAGAGTGAATTAGAGCACCGCATAAGAAGTTTGGAACCAAAGCCTACTACTAAGCAACAGTTAGCGGCAGCATTATGTACTGAATGGAAGCGCATACCTATCGCTGTGTTCCAAAAACCTTGTCAAGAGCATGTGTCGAAGGGTCAGAGCATGCATTAAGGCCAAAGGTGGTTTCAGAATCGGTTTAATGTAACAAAACAGAGGAGGCGAGCAACATGAATCGTCTCAAAGAAAAAACGAACAGGAATCATACGAACTGATAAAAGCGATGATATGTAGATTGAATGAGTAATGACAAATTTACAACGTGATGCAAACAGAGCAATGCTTGAGGAAAATCAAAATGATCACAGGCGGGGCACCGCAGTCCGAAAGAACATCAAAAATTAATGCAGAGTCTTAACTCACCGTGAGATGTAACGGACTTGGTGTAACAGCGAACCACGGGGTCGCTGGCGACCACGTAGCATAGAAGGAGCTTTCACGGCATGCGGAGATGGCAGACTGATACTCCTGCTGGACCACCGTGTACAGAGTAACGGAAATCATGGTGAAAATTGAAGTCCCAAATGCGGCATCTATGAAAAAGTGTCGAGGAATGGCAGTTCGTCTCTTGCAGAAGGAGTAAGTCGGCCCCAATAGGCGAGAGATCTTCCAGAACGAGAGAGTTAGTGTGGGGGTTAGCAAATCCCCCTACAATTCAGAGTGGCGACCTTGAACGGGTAAGTCCGACGCCGGATGAAGGGCAGCTCTGGCAGCTTTCTGGAATGTGTCGAGGCGATTGATGAAACCACGACACCACAAGACATAGTCGGGTTGCTTGGCATTATGCAGGTGGAATTTGAGGATGGAGGTTGCTTGGTCGAAGACCTCGGAAAGAACTGCTTCAAACTGCTGTAAAAATGAGAGAAGTCTCCCGATTTGTTTTATGAGTGAGAAACTCGTAAAGATCTTCAAAGGAGACTGGTTCTGAAGGAAAAGAGGCATTGGTAAGCAGAGTCGAGAAATCTTCAAACGTCGCCAGAGGACCCTTGGAGTTTGAAGAGAAAGAGCTAGAATGTGATAGGGGAGACTTGGAGCCTGCAAGCCGGGTGGAATGATGTGGGCGGCCAGTCGGAGAAGGTGACTTCTTCTTTTTCCTCCGGGCCTCGGTACTGGTAGTAGAGCGACGTTTGCCGTGGATCGATGACACACGAGATGTGCAATCAGAGGAAAGGTCCACCTCATCGCCGGGAGCAAAAGTGCCGATGGTGAATGAAGCTTCAAGATTAGCCGTGATGTCCTCTGGTGGAGAGAGAACACGGGAAGGTAAGGATGAGTCAAGCGGAGGAAAATCCGACAGAGTGGAGAAAGCAACATCGGAAGACACGTGTTGATTGAAGGCTTTAATCAGATTTTCGGCAGAACTGGGTCCAGGAGGTGCAGACGCAGGAGGAGGCATGGCATCAGAAACGGAGGAAGAGGTAGAATGCTGCATTGGAGCTGCAGAAGTCAGTGGCTCTGCATGGGGGCAATGAGCCTGCTGATGGCCAGAAGCCTTGCAGCGTGAGCAATGAGCAAAAGTGAGGTGCTCAATCCGGCGGCGCTCGTTACCGCAACGAACATCGAGGAACCGTGGAAACTTTATGAGATGCTCTTCCGACGGAAAGATGATGCGAGCAGTTCTACGGAAGTCACAGATATGTTTATCATCGAGGTCAGAGGGGGACGACGAGAGAGTCTTCACTGGGCCGACTACTCTGGTGCATCGACTAAGTGAGCACACAGCATATCATCAGAAATCTCCGGGGGTACCGGATGTAGAGAGACCAGAACAGGACGTTGGGCGATGGATTCGGCTAAGAGGTGACGATCGCCAATTGATAATAGGCCTCGAGACAAGACAAGCTCGGCATATTCTTTCTTCGAAAAATAAACAATCATAGTTCGTGGCTTTCGGGTGAGGTGGGTGATGGCACCAGGAGAAAGCATCTTCTTGAGAGCTTCTGTACTGCTTCAAAGGAGTGTTGGGAAGCGCATCAAAACAAACCCCCAACTCGAGGGTCAAATGAAGACGTTGACCGGCAGGAGAGGTCTCGGGAGTGTCTAATAAAATGGTGTCACCGTTGAGAGTAACGTAAGAATCCATAGGGGGCAGACGAGACGAGGAAGAAGCCGGTGGAATACCAGAGGCAGCCGCAGAATACGTGCGGGCAGAAGCGCCTCCTCTGGAAGGCATTGACGCAGCATGAAACAATGTACTGGAAGTAGAGGCAGTATAAACTGTAGAGGGCAGATTAGGGACGCCATCAGAGACGTCCATGAATTCATTATCGTCAGCAGAGGCCAGGGACGTCACATCCACGTTCTCAATGGCAGAGTCGGAGACCTGAGCAGGATAAGACGTGCAAATGACAGGAGGAAAATTAAGAGGCTCTCCATTGTAAGCTGTCGTTGAAGAGGCGACGCGAAGAGCTGCAACGATGTGGGTGGGAACAGCGCCCTCGTCGGCAGATACAATAATCAATGGCAAGGGTTAACGAAATAAAACGACCAGCTCGGCGTGGAAATTAAAACACTGATAATGAAAAAAAATAAGCACTCACCAACTCGTGAGGGATATTAAACGAAAGCACAGACCTTTAACTCCGGCACACACACAGAAGAACAACGATGGGACACACAAAACACGTACGTGAAGCACTCAAACACGGAGCTCGTGAAGACACGTGTAGGCCAAAGGTGGACCGACACCGTACTAATGTATGCCAATAAATGCTATGTTGTGTTTCTCTTCTAGGTGTCCGGTGACTTTTGTCAGTATTGCATATATATCTGATTACTATCAGATTTGCGCTAGTCGAAGCTGTTCCTGCCTCATTGAGGCAAATCTGATGGTAATCAAATATGCACTATCTACCAACAAGTAATTGGACACCTGTGATAGCAAAGGAAAACGAAGTTTATTCACCTTCAATAGTTGGTGGAGCCTCCACG
The DNA here is from genome assembly GCA_039090855.1 of Macrothele yani. Taxonomy (NCBI): domain Eukaryota; kingdom Metazoa; phylum Arthropoda; class Arachnida; order Araneae; family Macrothelidae; genus Macrothele; species Macrothele yani. The sequence goes on along the minus strand of CM077017.1, from coordinate 12,712,794 downwards.
AGCGGCGATTACAGCTGCGACCCTCCGGGGCATACTCTCAACCAAACGTTGTACGACGGCTGGCGGTATTTTCTTCCACTCGGCTTGGAGAAGACAGGTCAGTTCCTTCACCGATTTCGGACGGTGGGGGCACCCCTTAAGTCGACGCTTCAACTCGTCCCAGAGGTGCTCGATAGGGTTAAGGTACGGGCTCTGCGCAGGCCAGTCCATTCGATTAACCCCATTGTCACCATACCAAGCCATGGTGTACCTCGGAACATGACAGGTTGCATTGTCATCCTCAAAGTAACATGGGTCCACCCCGTAAAACTGCCACAACGTAGGAAGCGCAAGGTCATCCAAAATGGTGCAGTAGGTGTCGGCGTTGAGTCTACCAGGAATTGCGACCAAGGGTCCCGTGCCGTACCAGGAGAAACACCCCATAGCATAATTCCACCGCCGCCGAACTTCACAGTTGGCACAATACATTCCGGCAGGAGGCGTTCTCCAGGCAGACGCCAAACCCAGACCCTGCCATCCTAAACGGTAGAGGGTGAACCTTGATTCGTCGCTCCAGAGAACCTGTTTCCACTGTTCAACGGTCCACTGTCGAAGTTCTTTGCACCACGTTAGCCGAGCACCGCTATTGGACTTGGTGATCTAAGGCTTGTGGGGGGCAGCATGTCCATGATAACCGAACAGATGGGCTTTCTTACGGATGGTATTCATCGAAAGAACACTCCCGGATGCTTGTTGAAACTCCTCGTGGATATGGCCCATCGATTTGGTGCGGTTCTTCCGAATTTCTCTGGCCAGCACCCGTCGGTCTCTAACTCCCAGTTGTGTGGGTCCACCGGGTTGGGGCACATTCCCGACAATGACCTCTCATCTTCCACTTGCCAATCACATAGGCCACTGTCGATTTTGGGTACTTCAACTCGCTGGATATGTCACGTATGGATCGGCCATTTCTGTGATACCCGACGATTACACCTTTCTCGAAATCAGAGAGCTCCGAACTGCGTGGCATCTTGCATGCATGCGACTGGTTGCGTTGTTGTTTCCCAGACGATATTTAACGGTGGCGGCTGTGACGTGTATCAGGACCGCAGATATCGTCGATTGCAGGGGGGTCCAATTACTTGTTGATAGACAGTGTATATGTTCAGTTGCTTGGTTGCTTGGAATTTCCATGTCTTGGGTAGTGTAATGACTAGCATGCTCGACCGGAAATCGGGAGGTGCCGGTTCGATTTCCGCTCGTCGTTTTTCCGTTCTCTGACGACTTTTTGAAAACACTAACCTTGGCTGACCGTGAGTATCCCACAATCCTATACAGAATATCTCACAATCCTGTACCCATGGCTGACCGTGAATATCCCACAATCCTATACAGAATATCTCACAATCCTATACCCATGGCTGACCGTGAGTATCCCACAATCCTATACCCACGGCTGACCGTGAGTATATTACACAATCCTATACCCACGGCTGACCGTGAGTATCCCACAATCCTATACCCACGACTGACCGTGAGTATCCCACAATCTTATACAGAGTATCCTAGAATCCTATACAGAGTATCCCACAATCCTATACCCACGGCTGACCGTGAGTATCCCACAATCTCTGCCGTCTCGAAAATGCCCTAACTCAGGTGCCATTGCAATTTGGCCTTTGTCAAACTCGCTACGTCCGCTACCTTTCCTATCTGAAGAACAAGAATAACATTGATTAACAGAGCTCAGTATCGGGTGTTATTTATTCCATTTCATATCTTTCACAGTCGACTTCGTTTACCTGCAGTTGCTTCGATATTATTACTATTATTATTTTTTTTATTGAAGGTTTAACGACCACCGTGAGCAACTCAATGGGTTCAAGCAGTCGCCTGTCCCTAATTTAGAGCCACTAGTTCCAGGGAAGGAAGACGGCCAGTGCCGTAAGACAAACACAGCATTCGTGTCTCACCGGGAAATGGAACCCGTACCCTTCTCGGACGAATGGTCATAAGCCATCGCTTAGACGACTGCGCCACCTGGGCGGCAAACTTCTTCGATTTGCATAAAGACGAGCTGGTCATACTATTTTGGCTTTACGGTGTAACTAATATTTGATAGATATTTTAGCAGTTAAAAAGCACTAACTACATCGTACAGCTGCTGATTTTTTCTACTAGACGTGTACGTTGCTTCATTAATCAAACCGCAGTGTGATTTGAAAGTAAAATTGATACAATTCCTTTATTTGATATATGTTAAAAAAATAGGGACGCATAGCTCTAAAGAATTATCTTTTCTTTTGGGTATACTTCATTTTTAATCTTCTCTTTAACTTTAGTAAATCAGCTTATGGAAGATACAGATTTTTACTTACAGCTTACGTCTCCCCTTAATTTTCGTCTCAGTACAATTTCCAGAGAGATATTTTGTTTCTGTTACCAACGCAGCTGCGTTATTTAATTCACGTTCGTGTTTTTTGCATTATTTTTTTCTTCATATTCTGCTCCACGATTCCAATCCCAGAAGAAAATTCGTGGAGAGACGGATAATGTGAGGCGCAAAAGATTTTCTTAAGGATTATAAGTAACAAACCTGTTACAACGACAGCTGTTTCTGCTAACTCGCTCTTTCATTATCTTTTTCCGCGACCGGAATCAAAGACTAAGAGGTGAGAAAGAATAATGAACAAAAGAACAAAGGTTTAGTTTGCTTTTTTCTAACTCTGTCGCCTCTCTCTTCGCTCTCCTACCGCTAATTTTCTTTCTTTATTTTGCGCACTAATGGAGGGCTTCTAGAGGGATTAGTCGAGCTAGTGTCAATACTTGCGCATAGCTTCACACCTCCATACACGCCGTTCATCGCACTTACATGCTTACCAGGATATATTTAACCACAAATTACTTAAAACTGTAGGAAACATATTTTGTAAGGGTTATATGCCCGAATCCATGTTCAGCTCTGCTAATCACATAGGCGAAGGAGGAAGATGCGGTTTAGATTTGCTGAAAAAAAAACGAGTTAAACCTTGTACAATGCACGTTCATTTTTTTCAAGATTAAAGGATAAAACTTTCTCAAAATTGCGGGCGACTGAATATTTTTATACATGAATAAAACTTAGGGAAATGACTTATTAATTAAACCTCACGATTAGAGCTTGCATCGTACGTACATCTTTTGCAAAACTTTCTAGGAAGATCTATATTTACAAAGAAATGGGGATTGTGATTATCCTAAGCGTGCTACGAGATTAGGTTTGCCGATCGTATGAGCGTTAGAAGTTAACAAATGCAAACTGATACGCAACTGAATAAAAGGGGATTCGAATTCAAGAAATTAGCGTAGATGAACAGGTTGACGCCTCATCATCGCTTGAGCAGAAAGTTTGTCTTCTGCACCGACAGGTGTCTACTCAGAGAGGCATCCTCAGATCCACTTTTAATATCGTCCAAGCAGCGTTATCATTTCAGCAGAGATTTGAGGCTGACAAATCATCTAATGATACCTTTTAATCAATCATGGCAGCTCATCTGCATAACATTCTCACGTATGTTCAGGAGGCTACAAAACTGCTATCTTTACCGTAGAAAAAAACTGTATAAGAGAAGCAGGCCCTAGCCGCCCCGGTGACACAGTGGTGTTAGTGCTAGCTTCCGACTGTTCGTTCGAATGAGAAGCTTCCGACTGTTCGCTCGAGTCGGAGATGAAGCATGGGTGGGCCGCCCCGGTGGCGCAGTGGTCTAAGCGATGGCCTCTGATCATTCGTCCGAACGGGGTCCGGGTTCGAATCCCGGTGAGGCATGGATGTTGTGTTTGTGTTACGGCACTGGCTCTCTCCCTTCCCTGGAACCAGTGACCCTAAATTAGGGACGGGCGACTGCTTATAGCCCATTGAGTTGCTCACGGTGGTCGTTAAACCTTCAATTAAAGAAAAAAAAAGAAGCATGGGTGGTGCGCTTGGCTTACGACACTGTCTCTCTCCCTTCCCTGGAACCAGTGGCCCTAGAGTAAAGACGGGCGACTGTTTACGGCGCTTAGAGCTGCTCAAAGTAGCTGTTCACGTATTCATATATATAACGTAAATGTCTTGTCGTACTGCTGCGTTATTTTAAAACATCACCATACTATGAAATAGTTCCTAAATTAAACCTTAACGGCCAGACGAAACATTTAGAACAGTAGTCAAACTTACGGAAAAGATGCTTCATTTCTCGATGTAACACTTCACATTACAGATCGGTATCAACATTAAACACACCACACACCAACAACGCTACGTTCCACAACGCTCCACATTAATCGCTCTCCAACACAACGCTCCACAAGCAACAGTTTACTCGTAGTTTACATCTCTCGTTCTTATCAAATCACAGGCATACGTCACGTTCATTCAACCTTAATTATGTTGCCAACAGTATTCGTTTGAGATAAAAGATATCACGTTAAGTGTGAAGTATAACTGAGAATAAACTCAAGATTTACATAGGGAAAGAAACTAAAAAGGAAAGTTAATTTAGAAAATACGTCACATATACCCTAAAATGGTCAAAAGTACGAAAAAACTTTATGGACTTATTTTATTCCCCGTTTTTTCTACTTTCAGGATCTGTAATTGCTTTTCACAGATTCGAAATAGTTTTCGAGTTATATTCATTTATATGAAACCTTATCTACGAAGGAAATGGATTGAAATTTATTTGATTATTATTTCAAGTGCATCATTTGGTACTTTGGTACATCATGCATTTAGTCAAACCTATATATGGGGGGGGGGGGGGGCTTGACCACCACGGAACTGCTCAGCAAGTGTCTCCATTGTGAAACTCAGAACAGCAATGAGAGTTTCCATTCCCTAATTTTGGAGACGTTGTCCAGAGGAGACATTGCCGCCCCGGTGGCGCAGTGGTCTAAGCGATGGCCTCTGATCATTCGTTCGAACGGGGTCCGGGTTCGAATCCCGGTGAGGCATGGATGTTGTGTTTGTCTTACGGCACTGGCTCTCTTCCTTCCCTAGAACCAGTGACCCTAAATTAGGGACGGGCGACTGCTTATAGCCCATTGAGTTGCTCACGGTGGTCGTTAAACCTCCAATTAAAAAAAAAAAAAAAGGAGACATTTGTGGGAATGGACACTCTCTGATTATGATGCTGTATGCCACTTCAATGCTGGGGCAAAAGTAGAATTAGAAATTATTAAAAGATTGGGACTAAATCCAAGAAAATATATAATGAAAGAGGTGATGAATAGAGACATACAACGTACAACAGCGAGTCAACGACAAAGTACGGACTGTGTAAAGCAGAAACCAAAGAGGCTCAGAGAGCTGGAAAAAAAAAAACAAAGACTGTACAAATGTGAATGCAGAAGGCCCCAGCGATGCTATTTGGGCTTTCTATTACTGGTTCCTATTCCATTTCAAAACTGTGACGGACTGAAAACTAATTTTACTTACTTCTCAATTTTAAATCTGTGTTTGAGACACTTCATTTTTTTTAAATGGAAAAGACGACAAGCGTCATAACTTTGGTTACAACTGCCCAAATTTAAAAATGTGAAATGATTTAGAAAGGTAAGGAATGTCTTAAGGGAACGAACTAAAATATGCTAGATTGAATGACAATAAATTATTGTAGGGCTCATCAGAGTTAACAATGGTAGCGAAAAAATTATGTTTTGTGATAAGCAACACATTTATTTTACTGTAAACAACCAACTATATATATGAACCCTATAATTCTAGTACAATCCCTAGAGATATAAAAGAGCTCTTATTTGCCACTAACATTTTTGTGTTCTGATGATTTGAAAATAAGATATCTTGTTTCCAATAAGATCATTAATTAACATAAAATTAATAAATTATTAATTAATTATGTGTTGAATTTTGTTTTTCACTTGACAAATTGTTTCTAACAACATATATAAATACACTATACGTTTTTAGCATTCTTATAAATTGCATTTAAAATGTTTTTTATTCAGGGTACATGAATACCTTAAATCGCGAAATAAACTGCTGGATATTAAAATAGCAACACCAAGAAGGACAAAAAATTAGAGAGCCAAACTGACTTTATTTTTACCTTATAGTACAAGGATGAAGTGATTAAAATTTGAAGCAATTCGGATGCATAGAACGGACAAAAATCAGTAAGGAGAGTAGGCACCACGGGCATGAATACCCGCTGCCAGACGGCTCGGCATAGAGTCGAAGAGACTCTGGATGTCACCTTGGGGTATTGTATTCCATGAAACTTCTATTCTGTGCCAGAGATAAATAATCTACTGTAGTCGCCGATGGTCGTTGTCGGACCACTCGCTCCGTGACCAGGGACCAGACGTTTTCAATAGGCGAAAGATCTGGTGATCGGGCCGGCCAGGGAAGTAGTGAAACATGCTGGACATCAAGGAAATGTCGGGCGTTGCGTGCGACGTGCTGTCCTGCATTGTCCTTTGGAAGGTGGCCCCACGCAGACCCTGTACATATGGAACAAACACAAGCTCTAACACGTCGGAGATGTAACGCTGGCTGTTCAAATTTCCGGCTATGCGTAATAGACGCGCGTGGGATGCATATCCAATGGCATCCCACACCATTACTCCAGGTGCTGGGCCGGTATGACGCTGCGAAATGCAAGACTCGAGGAAGCGGTCCCCACGTTTGCGCCAGACACGGACAAGGCCATCACGGTGCTGGACGCAAAAGTGGGATTCGTCTGAAAAGACGATGTCATACCATTCCCGCGTCCATCTGCGTCGTTCAGCGCATCATTGATGCCTCAGACGCCTGTGCTGTAGAGTTAAAGGTAAGCGCAGCAATGGGCTCCGTGCAGCTGCAAACAACGTCACACCGTACGTCCAGATACTTGTTATTGTGCCACAGACCCGAATTCGTGAGCTAGGGTCCGTGATGTGCTGGTTCGATCCCTCAGGTGCATGCTCACAACATGTCTGTTCTCTCGGGTGTTGGCGTGTCGGGGCCGTTGTGATCCTTCCCGTCACTCCGTCGTACCCTCATAGACCCATCGATTCCAAATTCGCATCACAGTAGTCGGATTTTGCCCAACGCAAGCACCAGTTTCGCGGGACAATAATCCACAGTCTCGGCACGATGGGATTCTGCCGCGATCGAATTGGAAAACATGCTGGGAAGCGTTCCATCTTCTTACACGAGGCATCATGAGACCTTCTACGAGAAAAAACTGCCAGGAAACACAATTCTACTATGGAAAACCAGCTCTCTAATCTCCCCTCTTATACTGCCTGTAGGTGGCGTTACTGGCGCAGATGGTTTACATCTGCGCTGCGCTGCTAATCATTTGCTTGCCCTACCATGCTGTATGCATCACGCAAATTTCAGGTCTGTCGGATGCTTCCTTTTTGTTGTTGCTATTTTAATGGCCAGCAGTGTAGTAATAAGAGAAAAGGAGCTAGATTTATTATCCAAAACTCAAATTTTCGAGGACCTCAAGTTTCCAGTTGATTCGCTCGCCCACCAGGCGCAGGCTGTCATTGCCCCTGACAAAGTCAGGGAAATTATTACTTCTCATTCTGAAATTCTTCGAGATTATCAGAATCCAAGATCACGTGTTGCTGTTGCCTCTCTCAGCGAGGTTCCCTCTAAAAAACTTCCTCCTTGTCAACCAGGTTCCCTTTAGTGGACATGGTTGAACAAAAAAAAAAAAAAAAAAAAAAAAAAAGGGCACGTCCTAAAAAAATGGCTCCAAGCAAAAAACACCAGTTCTTAAATCCAAAGCTTCGCCATATTATTTTTAATCTACGGACACATCTACAAAAAAGAAAACCTCGACAACTTCAGATTCTTCTTCTCGCTCGCCTAAGCCAGTCAAAGGAGCCGCAAAGGGATCTCTTGAATGAGAACCAGCAGGATTTTATAATTTTTACACAGAGAGATTCCTTCATCGGGTTCTGATGGGGAATACCTCAATTCTCGCAAAACACTCAGGGTGCATTGCACAAGAGTGCCCACGGTTTTTTTTTTTTTTTTTTTGATTGGAGGTTTAACGATTACCGTGAGCAACTCAATGGGCTAAAAGCAGTCGCCTGTCCCTAATTTAGGGTCACTGGTTCCAGGGAAGGGAAAGAGCCAGTGCCGTAAGACAACATCCATGCCTCACCGGGATTCGAATCCGGCCCTTACGGACGAATGGTCAGAGGCCATCGCTTAGACCATTGCGCCACCGGGGAGGCCCCGCGTTTGGTGTGAGACACTCAGTTGGGCAGGATCCGACGGGATTATTTTTATGCTTTATTCTTCTACCCTTGAGGTCCCACAGGTTTTCGAGCTTATCAGGTTCTGCATAACACTTGCAGCCCCGTGGTTTAAGCGCTGGCTTATGACCATTCGTCCGAGATAGGTGTGGGTTCGACTCCCGGTGAGGCATCGATGTTATGTTTGTCTAACGGCACTGGCTCTCACCCTTCTCTGGAACAAGTGGCCCTAAATTACGGGCTATTGCTCATAGCCCATCGAGTTGCTCACGGTGGTCGTTACAATTCCAAACAAACAAACTCCCTGACACTTCAGAGAGTTGTTGATGCTGCCTGGGTAAAAAAAAAAAAAAAAAAAGAATAACATTTTCAGCAAAGTCACATGCTCCTACTTCTCGTCACCCTCCTGACGATCTCGGGAATGTACTAGACGATCTAGGAAGCGCTCCCCTTCTTTTTCTTCAGGTGAAGAGGAAAATATTGATGAGGCTTTAAAGATGATTAGGAAATTTTTGACGTGCAAATAAAGGCGTTAGTTTTCTGTTCTTACCGGGACTACGTCTTCCCTGCTTACCTGTTCCGCGCGCTTTCTTTGTTAGGTCAAAATTTGTAGGTTTTCTATTTACATTTTGTTACGTTTTTTCTTTTATTTTCTCAGACGTTCTAGCCTCGCCCTGTAATATTTCTATTTCAGATGCAGAAAGCCTTCTAACGCCGTTCTTAAACCCGCATTTTTAGCATTTTCCACTTCCATTTTTTACTGAATTTTTAAGGGTTTTTTCAGGGGTAAGGGGAGATTGAGGAATAGTTTTTGTAATTTTTCTAAAGTCCATTTTCCTCAAATTCAATTCACAATTCAGCCTGTGAAAATGTTTAACGAAATCACCGGACTTCAAGCGTAATGCTGAAAACAAACATACTTGTGGCTCAATTGGATGCCAAGCATATTTCTTTCTTCCATGTTATTAATTTAATAAGTACTCACAAAACTAAATATAGGGCACCATGTAACCATTTGTTTTCTTCATACGACACCGTGAAACACTGAAATTATAAATTACAGGAACACAGAAGTGGCTCATATAAGCTTCTAGCTTTCTCCATTGGATACTTTGAGATTCCCAGAATACAAAGTCCATAAACAATCAACAGATGTGGAGGCGGAGCCGTCCCGGTGGCCGAATGGTCAGATGAGCTGGCTACTGGCTAATCGTCTCCGTTGAAAAGGAGGTAGATTCGCCAACGGGGCATGGGGAGGGTGCTTACCGTACAGCTGGTAGCGCTGGTGGTCCTGTTTTTTCCTTGTATGCGGTTGCCTTAAATTTGAAATGGGCTGCTAACTGATAGCCTTGGGTGCTCATGAAGATTTTTAAACCCAGAAACTAAATAAAGAACAAAAGGACAGGGTCATGGAACTGGGTGAGCCAGCGCTACCCAAGCGAGTTACTGCCAAATGGATTAGCCGTGATGTCAGTATAGTGTAACGTTGTTCGTTACTTAAACCACGCGACAGACAGGAACGAGGCTAAGTCACCGGATTACAACAGGGAGATGTCTGCAGTTGTGGGGAACAGAAGTGCGTGATATTTTCACGACGGCAACCATAGTTCTGTTTGAATTTCGAAATATTGCTATAATTTTGCTTTGTTCACTAACTGCACGATATCGGTCACGTGGCATGTCATTCCTGGAGAAGCTAGGTCAAGGCGTTATTTTACGATTTAACCACAAGCCCTATCGTCGAGGTTGTTGAAGACTTTCAACGTCACTGAAGTGGAGTCCTGTGTTGTTCAGTGACGAGTGTACGTTCTGCTTAGGACACAATGATGAGCCTTCAACAGTGTTAAAGCGCCCCAACTATTAACATTTGGAAGCGTTTACTTTCGAATATCACGGAGCTCCAGATCTTGGTGTTGTGGTATGGATCAATGTCATGAAATGCAGGCGAACAAAGAAATCCAGTCCTATTAAGAAGGAAACAGCACCAAAGTGTTAATTTGAATTTTAGCACATAAACACACTTTGTTCAAAAAAGCCCATTTCTGCCGGTGGTGGGTTCGACCCCCCATATCGTCCTACCCCGGAGCGGGTTGTTCTCCCAACTGAACTACGCCGACAAAGCTTATCGTTGTAACTTGCCGTTTTTGACTCCTGCGTCAACTCAGTAGTACGGCACATACACTAAAGGGCAATTTAATTAGAAACAGCTGGAGTCATGCAAATGTGGCGCTGTGGGCGGCCCTGTAAACGGAAACGACTTGACGTATGCAGCGATCCGACAACATAAGGAGTGATGCGACGGGAATCAGTAAGAATCGGACGCAGTATGGGTACGACGAAGGATCTAAGCGCATTTGATCGTGGGCAAATTGTCGGGCCCGACGAATGGGTCACTCCATCTCGGAAGTCGTGCAGGCACTGGTATTTTCACGAGCCACTGTGTCACGGGAGCACCGTGAGTACATCGAATCCGGTAAAACCATCCCTGCTAGGGCCAACTGCCGTGGACAACAGCGTATGGATGAGCAGAGTCATCGTCGGCTAGCTAGCATTGTAACAGCGGATAGACGAGCCACAGTGCAAGAAATCACTCTGCAATTTAACGCTGGTGCACAAAAGCGTGTAAGCAGCCACACCATCCAGAACCAGCTCCTCGCTATGGGGTACAGAAACCATCGTCCCACGAAGGTACCGCAGCTGACCGCACATCACAGGGTGGAAAGATTAGCATGAGCGCGGGAATATCACCACTGGACACTAGACATATGGAAAAATGTTGCCTGGACTGATGAGTCGAGATTCACGTTGGTACATGCGGATGGCAGGATACGAGTACTGCGCAAACAACATGAAGCGATGGATCCTTCTTTCCAGCAGGGTACTCTTCAAGCTGGTGGGGGTGGCATTCTCGTCTGGGGACTGTTTACGTGGACTGAAATGGGACCCCTGGTACGCGTGACATCGGCCCTCACAGGTCAACGTTACCGGGATATCCAAAACGACCATTTGCTCCCGTTTGTGCGTCTTCAGCATCCCACTGGGGACCTCATCCTGCAACGAGACAATGCACTGTGCCATCGCTCCCGAATTGTATCCGAATGGTTGGATGAACACTCCACCGACGTGACCTCGCTTCCTTGGCCAGCTAGGTCATCTGACCTCAATCCCATCGAGCACATCTGGGATGCCATTAAGAGAGATGTTCGAGACTCTGACCCCTCTCCATCAAATCTTCGTGAACTGTGGGAGCTTGTTCAGGGGTCGTGGATCCGTATGGCTTCCCAACGCTGCCGGTGTCTTGTCGAGTTCATGCCGAGAAGAATCGCCGCAGTCATCAGGGCTACAAGTTACTAGACATGTATCTCTAATTCAATTGCTCTTCAGTGTATACTTCCCCCTCCCCCTTGAGAATGGCGGGGGAAAATCGCAGGTTTTGGTTCTGCCAACAAACCATGTTTGAAGTAGCTCACTGTCAAAAAGAAAGGAAGTATTATTAATTACAGACGACATGTGGAAGAATCTTTACACTTTTTGTTCGAACCTCACGAATAGAAGATTTACTTTTACGTTCCGGCGCCAATGTGAAGAAAAGCCCTCTTCTGCCAGTGTCCTTGGTTACTGACGCCTGAACAAAAACCAGCGCATGTTGAGGTATGTGAAATTTTGAAGCAAGAAGTTGCTTTAAACGAGCTACCTGGAGTCAGTGATTACAGGCGACGAAACTTTACTTTATCACCAGAGTTGGAAACGGGTCAAAAATTTCGGACCCGGAAGTCCCATAACTGGACCCGACCCGGCCCGGCCCGATCCGGCCCCGTAACTGACCCGGACAAATCTGCTTTGAACTATACATTCTAAACTCAATTTTTATATAAATATATATATATATATATATATATATATATATATATATTCTATTAAGAAGAGACTGAAGCAAAGAAAAATTTTGACTGATACCAAGTACAACATAGAAAAGGTTATGTATTGACCGGTGTGAGTAAAAAGAGAAAAAAAAGAGAACAACTGAATGTAGAAAGGGTCGAGAATACTGAGCCTTGGCTTTATCAAGGACCAGCAAAAACTTTGCATTTTCTCACTTCCACAAAGACCTATTTGGAAATGGGTTTCTGCAAAGTCATAGATGCAAGTAATAAGCCCACCAAAAAAATTTAAAAAATATATATATGTCATGACCTCCGTAGAGTTGTATGACCAAGCTTTTGTTAACAATTCAGCTTGCATCCATAACTTTCCTGGCCCGACCCATGCTCTTCATCTGTTACTATTAAACAGAAAGAAGATGATTACAGAAAACTCAAGTTGTAAGAGTGACATAATGAATCAGAAATAATGTTCAGCAATAACAAATTGCCAAGTTCGCCTAAGAGAGAATTTAAACCTGAATAGCAATACAAAAGTATTACAAATTCTTAACATTGCAATAAAAAAGGAAATATTAATTTTTTTAAGGCACAGATTCTTGAAAGAAAACTGGATTATAAAAACCCCCCTACTCCACAACTTCTGACAACACAAAAACGAGAATAAAATAAAGACAATAATTAACTAAAGAAATGCTTTGTGAATATTATATGACATAAACAATTGGTTGCAATATGTACAAAGTATTTCAGAAGTGCTTTAAGTGCATAATTAAGTAGTTATTAAGAACTTAACTACATTGAAAACACAGCGCAGACTACAAGAACAATGAAACGGCCGGCTGCTTGGCCTTAGTTCCCTAAAAACGCGCAAAGTTACCAAGAGAAGAAAGAGTTAAAATCCGCAAAAAAGTTAATAGACTTGCTAGTGCCTAAATGCTTAAAGCAAAAAAAGAAGAAAATGTTCAAGAAGTTCAAACATTGAACTTGGAAAACCTAAAACCCAAAGACAATGAAGAGAGCTTACCTCTTATGCAACTTATCTTCCTCCACCCTTGAGGAAACATGGCCGACCTTTTAACCCAAACTTCCAAACACCCCTGCCACTTCCTAGTCGCTGGGGGGCAGTGTGGGTGGGGCTGAAGGCCTCCACACACTGAAAAATTCTACTCGCGGAGATTTTAACTAGAGAACAAAATATAATTAAGATTGTGGACCTGTATGATCAGAAAGAGCAGAATTAACTCTCCAGAATACATGAGAAATATTATGAAATACACAAGTAGTGTATTTAATAATCTTTGCATGTATTTAATCACCTTAGTGAGCTTCTGTAGACTATTCAGAATCCTATTAATTTTAATGTTAGTTTTACTATTTTTAGTATAGCTATTCTGGTGAGTGAATAACTAGTTTTCTGTTATATTTATTTTTATTTTCTTTTATAAACAGATTTTTAAGTTTTTTTTTTTGTGATTTTGTCTATATTATTTAATTTTTTATTTTTAATAGGACCTTCTTATCCATAGCACTAAGGTTCCTTTTTGTAGTTAATATGCATCCTCTAGCCAACTTCCAAAAGGCTTTCATTGGTCAGAATCACATTATTAACTGTGTAGAAAATTAAAGCAGATCTGCCAACCTTACTCTATTATTCAGAATAATTTTTCTTAAAGTTCTTTTGATGAAAGAAGTAGGAATTTTGTTCTCTAGAAAACTGTCTAATAGTATATTAATGTGGTAATTGAAGTCCAAATTGTTGCTGCAAATTCTTGAAATTCTAAGCACTTGGGAAATTAGTACATTCTCAATTACTTTGGTTGATATGTTATTATTCCAGTGTAGATATTTAATTATTTTGAAAGGAAAATTAACTCTTTTATCAAAGAGGCTAATAGATGGGTTACCTCTGTTAAGTTTAATGCTTAAGTCTAGGAACTCTAGTTCCTGATTACTGTGGTTGGTTTTACATAAGTTAAGAGAGCTAGGATAGATATTATCAAAATCACTCTCTATAACTTCTGAATTATTTATACACAGCAGATCGTCAATATATCTAAATGTGTAAAGGTAGTTATCGGAGCAGGTGGAGTGATTTTTAATGAATTTATATTCCTTAAAGAACAGGAATAGATTTGCAATACTCGTGGATGTTGACGTTCCCATGGGGATACCGTTTACTTGCTTATAGAGAGTGTTATTATATAAGATATGGTTATTTTTTATGCAGCAATTGAGATAAGAGTTCCGGGCTCCTACATTAACAAATTGGTTAAGTTTAAATTCTGCATACAGCTCTTTAAAGGTAGTGATTATATCTGATAGAGGCAGATTAGTATATAGGTTCTCAAAATCATAACTATTAATATCTAAGGGATTTACTTCGAGTATAGTGGAAATTACTTCAGCATTATTATTAATTATCCAAAAATCTCTGTACTTCAAATTAGTACAGTTACTAATGTGTTTCAAAACCTTCTTCAAGATTTCTTCAAAATCTAGATCAATTTTCTTTTTATGACTCCTGACTCCACTAGCTATGAATCTGAACTTCACTGGATCTTTATGAAACTTAACAGTTGCAAAAAGAAAGGGAAATTCAGGCTCATATCTTCTTATTTGTGGATTAAAAGGTCGGCCATGTTTCCTCAAGGGTGGAGGAAGTTAAGTTGCATAAGAGGTAATCTCTCTTCATTGTCTTTGGGTTTTAGGGTTTTCCAAGTTCAATGTTTGAACTTCTTGAACATTTTTTTTTCTTTTTTTGCTTTAAGCATTTAGGCACTAGCAAGTCTATTAACTTTTTTGCGGATTTTAACTCTTTCTTTTCTTGGTAACTTTGCGCGTTTTTTAGGGAACTAAGGCCAAGCAGCCGGCCGTTTCATTGTTCTTGTAGTCTGCGCTGTGTTTTCAATGTAGTTAAGTTCTTAATAACTACTTAATTATGCACTTAAAGCACTTCTGAAATACTTTGTACATATTGCAACCAATTGTTTATGTCATATAACCTTCACAAAGCATTTCTTTAGTTAATTATTGTCTTTATTTTATTCTCGTTTTTGTGTTGTCAGAAGTTGTGGAGTAGGGGGTTTTTATAATCCAGTTTTCTTTCAAGAATCTGTGCCTTAAAAAAAATTAATATTTTCTTTTTTATTGCAATGTTAAGAATTTTTAATACTTTTGTATTGCTATTCAGGTTTAAATTCTCTCTCAGGCGAACTTGGCAATTTGTTATTGCTGAACATTATTTCTGATTCATTATGTCACTCTTACAACTTGAGTTTTCTATAATCATCTTCTTTCTGTTTAATAGTAACAGATGAAGAGCATGGGTCGGGCCAGGAAAGTTATGGATGCAAGCTAAATTGTTAACTAAAGCTTGGTCATACAACTCTACGGAGGTCATGACATATATCATCATCATCATCATTGTCAACCATTATCAATCCACTGCTGGACGAAGGTCTCCCCAAGTTTCCTCCACAACGGTCTGTCTTGTGCCAGTCTCCTCCATGTCACCCCTGCATACTTTCGAATTTCATCCACCCATCTCCCATGTGGTCTTCTTCTGGGTCTTTTCCTGTCCCTTGGAATCCAATCTAAAATTTCGGCTGTCCATCGATGATCTGTCCTTCTGGCAGTATGTCCAGCCCATTGCCATTTCAGGGATTTAACTCTGATCATGATGTCTTCCACTCTTGTCATTTTTCGGATCCACGAGTTCCTCTTCTTATCTCTCCTGGTTACACCAAGTATGCACCTCTCCATGCTTCTTTGAGTTGTCTGCAGCCTTTGTATGTCTCTTTTAGTTAAGGTCCACGTCTCTGCACCATACGTAAGCACTGGAAGGATGCATTGATCAAACACTTTTCTTTTAAGACATAATGGCATATTGCTCTTGAAAATTATGCTGTTTCTTCCAAAAGCTCTCCAGGCAAGTTTTGTACGCCGATTAATTTCTTCATCAATGTGACCCTCACTTGATATCTGCTGTCCAAGATAAACGTACGTGTCTGTTATCTCCAGCTTTTCTCCATCAATCGATAAATCTTCATTTCTTGTAAAAGCATTGAACATCACTTTTGTCTTCTGAAAGTTCATTTTTAATCCCACTTCTTTACTCTTGTCAGCAAGTTCCTGGATCATACTCTGCAGCTCTGATGGGCTAGTTGCAAAAATGACTACGTCATCAGCAAAACGAAGGTGGGTTAGATAATCTCCATTAATCTTTATCCCCTTGTTTTCCCAGCTCAGTGACTGAAAAACACCCTCCAATGTGGCATTAAAGAGCTTCGGAGATATGGTGTCACCTTGTCTCACTCCCTTTCCAATTTTTATGTGTGTTGTATTTTCAAACAGCCTAATCTTTGCACTTGCATTTTCATAGATGTTATTAATAATATTAATGTATGCATCTTCAATACCGCAGGTTTTCAGAGCCATTGTAACTGCTGATGGTTTCACCAAATCAAAGGCTTTTTCATAATCGATAAAAGCCATGCACAATGGAAGTTCATATTCCCTCGCTCTTTCAATTAGTTCTCTCAGCACATGGATATGATCTATTGTGCTGTAGCCACTCCTGAATCCAGCTTGTTCTCTCGGTTGAGCCATGTCCAGTGTTACCTTCAAGCGGTGTGAAAGAACTTTAGTGAAGATTTTATAGAATACTGATAGGAGGCTGATAGGTCTGTAGTTTCCGAGATCCTCAATGTCACCTTTCTTATGTAGCAGGATCATTGTAGCGGTGTTCCAATCCTCAGGAATCTTTCCTTCATTAAGGCATCGAGTGAAAATTTGGGCGAGCACTGTTTCGATTTCTCCACTTGCTTCTTGTATGATGTCTACAGTAATTCCATCTTCTCCTGGAGCTTTTCCTCGCTTCATGTTCTTGATTGCATGTGCAACTTCTGCTGGAAGGACTGGAGGAACTCTGGTACTGGTATCTTTCATGATGTCTGGAGTGCATGTATCATCCCTTTCATATAATTCATGACATATATATATATATATATATATATTTTAAATTTTTTTGGTGGGCTTATTACTTGCATCTATGACTTTGCAGAAATTCATTTCCAAATAGGTCTTTGTGGAAGTGAGAAAATGCAAAGTTTTTGCTGGTCCTTGATAAAGCCAAGGCTCAGTATTCTCGACACTTTCTACATTCAGTTGTTCTCTTTTTTTCTCTTTTTACTCACACCGGTCAATACATAACCTTTTCTATGTTGTACTTGGTATGAGTCAAAAAATTTTTTGCTTCAGTCTCTTCTTAATAGAATGTGAATTCTGAATTTTCATAACTGCTGCGTTGCGCGTTTTGATCTTCAGGTTATTTTGTAACTTTCGTTTTAAATTCTTAAGTTTTTCTTATGTTTGCGGCTTTGCTCTTTAGTATATCATCATCATCATCATTGTCAACCATTATCAATCCACTGCTGGACGAAGGTCTCCCCAAGTTTCCTCCACAACGGTCTGTCTTGTGCCAGTCTCCTCCATGTCACTCCCGCATATTTACGAATTTCATCCACCCATCTCCCATGTGGTCTTTTTCTGGGTCTTTTCCTGTCCCTTGGAATCCAATCTAAAATTTCGGCTGTCCATCTATGGTCTGTCCTTCGGGCAGTATGTCCAGCCCATTGCCATTTCAGGGATTTAACTCTAATCATGATGTCTTCCACTCTTGTCATTTTTCGGATCCACGAGTTCCTCTTCTTATCTCTCCTGGTTATACCAAGCATGCACCTCTCCATGCTGCTTTGAGTTGTCTGCAGCCTTTGTATGTCTCTTTTAGTTAAGGTCCACGTCTCTGCACCATACGTAAGCACTGGAAGGATGCATTGATCAAACACTTTTCTTTTAAGACATAATAAACGTAATATATATATTCATCCCAATAACTGCTTGATATTTAATTGATGAAATCCTTTTTTAATAATAAAATTTGGTTACTTGCAAAACTTTAGTGCCACTGTTTTGCGTAATCCAGAAGTAATAATTGTGACCATGGATATTATTCATGAGGATCGCCATCTCACAGTGAGACAAATCGCAGAACATTTATAGATTTCTTCACATTTTTTTTTTCGAACCTCATGACAAGAAGATTTATTTTTGCATTCCGGCGCCAATGCGAAGAAAAGCCCTTTTCTGCCTGTGGTGATATTTGAAACCACTCCTTCCTACTCCAGAGTGGGATTATTTACGATTACACAATGTATGTTTTTAATGTATTTAGATTGTTCTCTCTTTCCACGCTTTGATGGAGGTGCGCATAATTTCATATGGTCAGTTAGATTTTTGGTTCCATAATATTTTATTACACGGTCGGCATCTTTCTTTGTTCACCGGTTCCTTAATGAGACAGCACAATTTCCAGCATTCACTCTTCCCCTTGTGGGTTTCAACAAGCACGTATTTGTTTACCTCGGTGCCTTTCCCAACCTCCTTAATACTAAACCCATCCATATTAACAAATAAGGAGTTAATTTTGACATGACATGTCTTGGGAACGGGATGTTAGCACATCAATCGAAAACTTCTGAATGCTCAATGTAAAAGATGTGATGTGAAAAGTAACTCTTAGTCATGCAGTGAACTTCGCACAAAGAAAGTGAATCAGGCGAGAAGCAGGCGAATGGCATTTGCCTGTACTTTACCCTGTAAAATCGCACTGTAAAAGAATGCAAAGGAAGTATCTTTTTACGATATGGTGTCGGTGTGTCTGACTTCGGTCGGTGGAAATCTTCGTTGCTTTAAGAAAGAGACGACAATATTTTTGCATGGCAAAGCATTATTCACTCCGTGGAGACCAGTATCGACTACAGAATTCCACAAAGCGCATTTTTCTTTGGAATATATTTTTCTCTTTTCCAAAATCAAACGGGAATAAAACTGGGTCAAAATCACTGACCCGACCCGTTGGACCCGCAAGAAATTGTCGACCCGTTGACCCGTTTCCATCTCTGTTTGTCACTACGATTCAGAGAACAAACAACAGAGCTCAGTATGGAAAACTCCGTCATCTTCAAATACAGAAAAGGCAAGATGTGAAAAATCTGCCGGGAAAGTTATGGTTATCACTTTGTTTGATTGCCAAAGAATAGTGTACAGAATGTCATACCGACGAATACCACGGTTAATGCGGATTATTACGTGTTTGTTTTGACAAAGATTATCGCATATATCCGTAAGAAGCGTCCACACATTCACCAAAATGGTTGGAAACTCCACCAGGATCACGCTCGTCCTCACGTGGCGCAGAAAGTCACTACCTTCTTGGCTAAAAAAAATATTGGAACGGTTCCACACCCTCCATACCTTCCAGATTTAGCATCCTGTGATTTTTCTTTCCCCAGCTCTAAAAAAAACGTGCAAGGACGTAGGTTTACGTCAACAGAAGAGCTAGTCAAAGCTTCAGAGGCGGCTCTGAAAGGGATGCAGAAAGATGACTTCCAGCACATCTTTGAGGAATGGCCGCGACGTTTGGACAGGTGCATTGCCTCCGTAGATTTCTTTGAGAAGGACCACAACCTTATGTACAATATTTTAGGTTCGTACATACATGTTTATAAATTTCCGGGCAAGTATTTCTGAACGGGCCTCTTACGTTGTCCAGTATAACCCGGGTTCTGTCAAAAGGACCTTCGCTTAATATTCAAGCAAAATACATGTACAGTTTGAGCCTCAATACACTGAAAATATCCTTTTGCTAACATAACCTTCTTTCATTTCTGAGCACCAATTTCGCTGCTGTGGCCAAGTGATTTATTCTCCAATAACTCAAGCCGAGATCTGAATTAAAAGATCTGTTAATATTTAACCATCTAATTTTTCGAATACAAAAACTGAGTGCCCTTTTTATGTGGAAGCATTCCGTATACGACCGAAAGCTAATTATCTGAACTCGATATGGCTGGATGTATATTTGTTAGAGTGCTGTTACACAACCCTTATTAAGGATTTCCTACTCCTAGAATTTCGAGAAACCGTAATCCAGTCAAGAATTCATTTTTGTTAGGACACAAGAATCGAAGAAGACATGGTAAATAAAGTTGAAAATGTGAATAAAATGGCATGCACATAGATAAATTTTCGTTTTGAGGAAATGTAAGGCACAAGGTATTAGAAGTGCAGACAAACTTTGACACTGGTTTACGTGGCAAATGAACTCTCAGCTAAGGAGGGGTGGTCGTCGCAAAAACCGCAGGCGAAATTCTTATAAAAATATTAAATTCATACCTGTCGAAAGGCCTTTGATGCGCTGTTTAAGCTTCTCTTCCATTTGAAATTACAGGACGTTTTTATTATTAGATTTGATATATGTATATGATATTTAGCTTGGTGTGTGATACGACTTCCGGCGTTGCGCAGTTAGGTGATATCGTCTACCATGTGTCCCTGTGGCAGGTACCTGTTGTGGGCTCGAGTCCCTTGCTGTTGACCATTCATGGTCTTCCAGTGTTCCCGCGAACGCAACCTAAATGCGTGGATGAATCCCGAAATTGTGCGTTGGGTGTACCGAGCCATTTCTGGTGTCTGCTTCCTGACACTTAATGAGAACGGCAATGGGAAACAACCTCATCGTAACGCCTTTTATTCAGGACATTTTGTCACCGTGATTGTGCGCGACTCATGGTGAATGGATCGTCACACGACAGTTTCTTGACATGTCATCTAAAGATGATATCCTTGCTGATGCAGAATTTGTTTTCATTCCCTTTGGTTACCCGAATCGAATCACCTCGGTCCAAGTTAGATCGGATAATAGCAAGCTTACTGCATTATGAAACAGCATCGAGAACTCGTACTTTATTCTGGAATAAGAACTTTATGACGTAAGTCGATTCTTTACACAGATACTTTTCCTTTCCTGGAACCGTAAATTTGGGAAGCTTTACCCAGATACTCTTCCTTTCCTGGAACCGTAAATTTGGGAAGCTTTACCCAGATACTTTTCCTTTCCTGGAACCGGAAATTTGGGAATCCGACTTCTAGTAGCCTCAGATGCTCTCGGTGACATTTAAACCCGAAGGAAATAAAAAAAAAATTGCAATCTACTGGCTAATATTCTGGCCAGAAATCCGGACAATACCTCAGAAGGGAACTCAACTCTTTGATAGCCGTTCTACTCGCCGTTAGACGGTAACTTCAAAAATGTTACATCTGGGTGTTTATGATATTTCCAAGTATAGTACATACCGTGGAGAGAGAGATAGATCGTAGGAAATTTCGCTACATACATTATATTGACAAAAGTCACCGGACACCAAGAAGTGAAAAACAACATAGCATTTATTGACATACATTAGTACGGCGTTGGTCCACTTTAGCCCTTAATGCATGCACTGATTCTTCGAGATATGCTTTCGACAAGGTTTTGGAACACAGCTAAGGTATGCGTTTCCATACAACACATAATGCTGCCGCTAATTGTTGCTTAGTTGTAGGCCTTGGTTCCAAACTTCTTATGCGGCGATCTATTTCATCCCATAGGTGATCTATGGGATTAAGATCAGGGCTCTGTGTTGGCCAGTGTACACACGATACGGAATTATCGTCAAACCACGCCGTAACAGTCCTTGCTTTATATATGGATCGGTGCATTATCCTGCTGGTACCAACAAGGCTCGATTCCATAGTATTGCCACGAAGTTGGTAGGTCATAATTGTCCAGAATATTGAGGTAGACGTGCTGGTTAACAGATTTGTCCACGATAAGCAATGGGCCGGGACGATACCACGAAAAACAACCCCACACGAGTGCACTGCCAGCTCCAAACTTCACCGTAGGAACAGTACACTGTGGTAAATAACGTTTTCCCGGCTGCCGCCATACCCACACGCGGCCATCAGACTGATGGATCGTGTATCTGGATTCATCAGTCCATAGGACCCGTTTCCATTGATCTACGGTCCACGATAAATGTTCTTTACACCATGCTAAACGACGAGTAGCATTCCGAGTGGAAATAAAAGGCTTATAGCAGCCGCATGACCGCGGTAACCCATGGAATGAAGTTCTGTGCTAATGGTACGTGTACATACCAAGGTTCCAGCATTTTTACTCAGCTGTACACTGAGGATTTGTACAGTATTCCGTCGATTAGCTGTAACGAGTCTTCTGAGGCTTCGACGCCCTCTATCACTGATTTTGTTTGGTCTGCCGGTACGTTTTGCTGCTTCAGGCACGCCATGTGTGTTACACGTATTCAGTGCCTCCAAAGCAGTTGACTTGGGTATGCTTAAACGCTTCTCGGTTTCTCTTATGGACAACCCACTAACATAACACCCAACAATCTTTCCTTTCTCAAAGTCAGTTCTGTCCCGCCCCGACATTTTCACTCAACCTCACAGTGCGATATGATCGCGGTCAGTTGCAGGCTTGTTTTCATACCGTTTGCAGCTGTACCGCGCATCTTAACAACGCAGCGGATCCGTTCATTTGCTTTTGAAGGGTGTCCGGTGACTTTTGTCAATATAGTGTATTTTAGGCATGCCTTTTCTGTCGGTTGATAGGTGCTTTCTCAGTTTTCTCACATGCATAGGAAAAGTGGAGTGATAAATCGATCGCGTTGAACAAAATTGTAGAAAGCTTAGTACAGAGTTAAAAGAAGAAACCGTGATTGAGAGGGTAAGCAAGGCTGTGGATGAGAGCAGCAAAGTAAGGGAAACAAACAAAGAATCAATCATCGCAAAAATGGCTATTATAGACAGCGCTGATAAACATCTCAGACTATCATTTCCGCCATTAAACCACTTCCTTTACCTCGGAATGGAAACCGTTAGTTGAGTAAACCGGAGAACATTTACTGACAACTCAAGCGCAACGAAAACGAAGGTACGCATGCTGGGTATATCTAATCGACCGTAAAACAGCAGATCTAACAGAGCTCTTAAACGACCGCAGACATCATGAGGGTCGCTGAATAAGTCTTCAATATCTCTCAAAGGACTCTGAGTTGCTTGCGCTCTGGGTGTTTATGGTCACATTATTAACAGCACAGACACTTTCTTTTCAAGAATCTAGCCATATATGTATTCACATTCCGACAAGCAATTTAGAGGCTTTCTTTTTATACCTAACAATGATCATCCTTAGTTAATAACTGGAAAAAACGAGAAAACAATTCGAAACCAATGTTATGAAATGATTACAAAGAAAATGCAACAAATATGCTTTGATACAAGTTCTATTCTTTCTATCTTTCGCATTCGTAGCGATTTTGTTTTCTGAAGTGCGGAAATAATTATTGCGATGACGTCTACCGCATTATTCGCATCGATCGGCAATAAAAATTATTGTTAGATTTATTGTGTTCTCGATATCGAGGTATTTTTTTATGCATGCGTCATGTGTTTCTTCTTTGCGTTATTGTTGGAAGTATGCGTCATTTTCTTCGTACACTTGCGATGCTTGTTACAAAGCAACGGTGGTAAAGTTGTACTGAAATGGACTTTGAGCCAATACATCGTTTGTCGCAAAGGCTTCCATTGTGTAGAAATGGACAACGAGCTAATAATATTTCGTTTAAAAATCGTTTTTCGGGTTGAGGTGAGTTTGTGTACTCTACGATTTTTGAATATTTAAAACTAGGAATAGCCACCGCTCTGCTCAATCGGGAAAATATTTACAGGCTTCGAAGGTGACATAAAACTATAGTAGTGGCCAAAATTGTGGAAACCTTTTGAAAAAAGTGTATTTTTGAGGTTTGATTGCTCATAACACCACTTTGTTTTAGAGTAATACCATAAAATTGTATACCAATGGAAAGATAATTTCATCAAGAATGTAATGCAATAAAGTTTGTTTAATTATCTGTATTCTATTAAATGGTATAGCCAAAGAAACAGAAAACGGAAGCATAACTTGCTTAGGTTGATATGAAGTAGCTTTCCTTCATTTGAATGTAGCCAATGAGCATGAGTGTTTAGAGAGCCAGTCAGTGTCATCTTGTTTTGGCAATGAGCCAATAAAGCCACAGTAGGATTCAGCTATTGATATCATGTATTGGAGCTGAGAGGAGGACATTTGTCAGTGTGTTATGTGATTGCTATCAAGTTGGTTGGTTTTATTGTGTGTTCTTTCATTTAGTGAGCTGGTAAAACGTTATAAAATTAAAGAAATGGCGCAAAGAGTTGACTGGTCACCCAGAAAGCGATGTAAAATAGTACTATTAAGTGCACAAGGCTTCAGTTATGAAGAAATTTGAAGAAAAAATAGTGGAAACTTAACCAAAGGTGGCATTTCTAAATTTTTGAAGAGGTATAAGGAGACTCAGTCACTACAATACCAGACTGGTAAAGGCAGGAAAAGGTGCACAACAGCAAGTGATGATAGAAGAATTTAGAGACTGTGCCTAGGTGACAGAAGAAAATCATCTGGGTGTATAAAAAATGAAATGGCGCAATGCAATGTGAAGTTGAGTGCAAGGACTGTTCGGCGCAGACTGCAGGAATTTGGTCTAAAAGCTAGAATTCCACGAAAAAGGCCACTTTCATCTCTCAAACAAAGGTTGAAAAGATTAAACTGGGCTAAAACCCATGTTAACTGTACAGCGGAACAATGGGACAGTGTTATTTGGAGTGATGAGACCAAAGTCTTCCTGTTTGGTAGTGAATACGCAAGGAGAAAAATCGGAGAAGATTTGCATCCTGATTGCATTATATGTACCGCGAAACACTCAGTTAGTGTTATGATTTGGGGTTGTATGAAATCAAAAGGTGTGGGCAGAATTTGCGTGATTAATGGGAATATAAATGGCCAAAAATACATTAATGAAATACTTGAGCCCAAACTGAAGCCTTCCGCACGTGATCTTTTCCAAGATAATGAAGCATTTATATTTCAACAGGATTCAGCTCTATGTCATGTTGCTGCTGTGTGCAAAAAGTAGCTTCAAGATAATCATATTCCACTGCTGGAATGTCCTGGGAATAGCCCAGACCTTAACCCCATCGAAAATCTATGGAGGCGACTAAAGAAACTTGTTAGTCAGAATCAACATAGCAATAAAACCCAATTAATAGAAGCAATAATTTAATCTTGCTTTCACGTTATAACAGCTGCAAAACTAAAAATACGTGGTTTACTCATTGGGAAGGCGTTGTAAGGCCGTAATTAACGCTAAAGGTTACCCAACTAAGTATTAACTGACATGGTGAGAATTTTTGTATATCTCATTTTTTCTATGTGTTTCACTTTTCTCCTTTATTACTGATGTTCTAATACAAAATCCTTCATAAAAGTTATTGCATTATATTTTTGATGAAAATATCTTTCCATTGATATATAATTTTATGGTATTACTCCAAAAAACAGTGGTGTTATGAGCCATCAAACCTCAAAAATATACTATTTCCAAAATATTTTCACAATTTTGGCCACTACTGTAGAGGCAAAAATTTGCACAGAAACGGTCTTGTCTGGCAGTCAAACCTGAGTCTTGGAATCGAAAGGTTTAGAGCTTCAAGATGTCGATCACGAGAAGGCACTAGTGTCTCCTCCTGTTCGTGCTTCTGATTTCTGATTCGTCATATCGATTTGCTACACCTGATTCCTTATATCATCTGATTCCCTATATCGCGTTACCGACTTCTGACTCGCTCGAATAATTTATTATTACTGCTGTCCGAAATGTTGAAAATGTGGCAAAATCTGGCCAGCATTAAGTTTGCATATTTCCATTATTGCGTGCAAAATAAATGAGCATCGTAGGGTGATTTGTGTGCATTAAAATGTGTCTTCTAAAGTCTATTCCGGCAAGCGGGAGACTACATTTACAATGTGTTATGTATTTTGTTAAAGTCAAATACTACGATATACAGTCTGCATTGTAGCAGCACTCTTAAAAAACCTAATGTGCGCTTTCTCCTCTTAAAATCATCACTCTGAGGAAAAGCAGTAGATTATGAGAGCGTTGGTATTAGAATAGCTGATGTTCTCTCGAAATACACTATATTGAAAAAAGGTCACCGTGCACCTAGAAGAGAAACACAGCATAGTATTTATTGACATACGTTAGTACGATGTCGGTCCACCTTTGGCCTTAACGCATGCACTGACGCTTCGAGACAAGCTTTTGACAAGGTTTTGGAACACAGCGACAGGTATGCGCTTCCATTCAGTATATAATGCTGCCGCTAACTATTGCTTAGTTGTAGGCCTTGGTTCCAAACTTCTTATGCGGCGCTCTGATTCATCCCATAGGTGCTGTATGTGATTAAGACCAGGGCTTTGTGCTGGCCAGTCCACACACCATACGGAATTATCGTCAAACCACGCCGTATCAGTCCTTGCTTTATGGCTCGGTGCATTATCCTGCCGGTACCAACAAGGCTAGGTTACATAGTATTGCCACGTAGTTGGTAGGTCATAATTGTCCAGAATATCGAGGCAGACGTGCTGGTTAACAGGTTTGTCCACGATAACCAATGTTCCGGGACCATACCTACAAAAACACCCCCACACGAGTACAGCTGCCAGCTCCAAACGTGACCTTAGGAACAGTACACTGTGGTAAATAGCGTTCCCCCGGCTGCCGGCATATCTACACACAGCCATCAGACTGATGGATCGTGTATCTGAATTAATCAGCCCATAGGACCCGTTTCCTTTGATCTACGGTTCACGATAAATGTTCTTTACACCATGTTAAAAGACGAGTAGCATTGCGAGTGGAGATGAAAGGCTTACGAGCCTTTCATCTCCGCAGGCACGACCACGGTAACCCATGGAATGAAGTTCTCTGCGAATGGTACGTGTATATAACGAAGTTCCAGCATTTTTCTCACCTGTACACTGAGGTTTTGTGCAGTACTCCGTCGATTAGCTGTAACGACTCTCCTGAGGCTTCGACGTCCTCTATCATTGATTTCGTGTGCCGGTACTTTTTTCTGCTTCAGACGCGCAATGTGTCTTCCACTTATTCAGTACATCCAAAACAGTTGACTTGGGTATGTTTAAACGCCTCTCGGTTTCTCTTATGGACAACCCATTAATATAACATCCAACAATCTTTCCTTTCTCAAAGTCAGTTCTCTCCCGCCACGACATTTTCACTCAACCTCACAGTGCGATATGATCGCGCTCAGCTGCAGGCTTATTTTTATACTGTTTGCAGCTGTACAACAACGCAGCGGATCCGTTCATTTGCTTTTGAAGGGATGACTTTTGTCAATATAGTGTATATACCAGATATAATCAGAACACAGAACTTGAGAAAAAACAGTAACATTTAGATATTTATTAAACAAAAACTTATAGAACGTTTTAGCTACGTTGTTTAGCCAAATACAGCGGACCTTCAATATCTTGTTTCCCCTTCTATCATTATCCTGTATTTATTGTTCATTTTTCTAAAATTCAAGGTCAATAGTGTTCACTCTCGCTTATCCTAAGGATACCATTCCTTTCAACATTATATCTCAGAATTTTTGGGAGTGAGTACTGTACAGAAATCTCATGATCATATCACAAATTTCCACTTTGGTCTCTTTAGGGGATATGTTTTGCAAAAACATTCAGTTAGATTATGTTTCTTCTATTTTGAATGGTGTTTGATTTCACTCATTAGCACCTAAGTCCAGAAACACTCGCTCATGTAATTTATAGCTGCATTTTTAGGTTTGGAAAGGAACCAAAAAATATATATATATACATATACACTGAAGTACCAGAAAAATTGGTACACCAGTCTAATACTAGGTAGGTCCCCCACGGGAGCGCGGGACTGGAGAAATACGACGGGGCATGGACTCCACTACCTTCTGGAAATATGCTGTAGGCAATGCACACCATACTTCCTGCAGAGCGTTCCACAATTCGAGTGTATTCCGAGGTCTCGGATTCTTGTGTTCGATAGCGCGTTGCATGGCATTCGGAATGTGTTCTATCACGTTCAGATCTGAAGACTTGGGTGGGAATGGCAACACCCCAAACTCAGATGAATGCTCTTCTAACCATAATGTGGCGTCTCGACACTTGTGTGGAGGTGCATTGTCCTTTTGGAACAGGCCCAACCCATCAGCATGAATGCAGGACATGAACGGGTGTACCTCGTCAGAAAGGATGCACAAATAGTGTTGGCCGGTCAGAGACGTTTGTAGATCTACCAAGGGTCCCAGTGAAGTCCAGATAAACACACCCCATACCATTACGGACCCTCCACCAGCCGGTACAGTTCCCTGTTGACAGGCGGAATCCATGGCTTCATGGGGTTTGCGCCACACTCGAATCGTTCCATCTGCCCGATACAGTTGGAAACGCGACTCGTCAGACCAAGCTACTTGTTTCCAGCCATCAAGTGTCCAGTGGCGGTGTTGCCGTGCCCAAGCGAGGCGCATAGCTCTGTGTCGTGCACCCATCAAGGGGACTCGAGTTGGCCGTCGGCTCCCAAAGCCCAAATCGTGCAGGGTACGTTGCACAGTCCGGACGCTGATGCTTGTTGAGGCTCCAGCATTGAATTCTGATGATACCTGCGAGAGTGTCGCGTGAAACGATTCTTGACAGCCGACGATGGTCACGTTAACTCAATGTCTTTTTACGGCCACACTGGTATCGTAGGTCGGAGGTTTTGCCGGAATTCTTGTAGTCACGGTACACCCTTGCAATGGTCGTCCGTGAAAATCCGAACTTCGTTTCTACCTCCGAAATACTATGGCCCATCTCACGAGCGCCAACTATGACACCGCGTTGGAAATCACTTAAATCGTTATTACTTGTCATTCTCATGCCGAAAACTGCTCGGACAGCTGCCAAGGATGTCTATTGCTTTATATACGAACTGGCGGAAGCAACTGAGTACGCGCATAGGTGACGTTGCTATGTATTTTGCATAAGCTCGTCTGTACCAGTTTTTCTGGCCCTTCAGTGTATATACATATATACACTCATATGACCCAGTTAGGAATCGAATCCAGCTCTCGGTATGAGAAGTTAGCGTAATAACTACTCAGTTATAAACTGAACGGACAAAGTATTGTACACACGTACCTGACAGCGTGTTGCTCCACCTTTTGCCCGTACAACAGCAGCCAGACGTCTTGTCAAGTACTAAATGAGATTTTCAAAACACGGAGGTGGTATTGCCGCCTATGAAGCGAGAGTCATCTGCCGTACAGCATCCACGGCTAATGGTGGAGTTTGGCAAGCTCGAAGAGATGCTTGCAAATGTTCCAAAAATTATCAATGTGGTTCTGGTCAGGCGATCGAGGGGGACCATTTGAGTTTGGTGAATTCTTTGAAGTGCTTCTGATTTCAGTTGGTCGCCACTAAGAAAGTACCGGGTGATCGTCATTAAAGTATCCCTATTCAACGTTGTTTAGATAGATATGTACCAGCCCAAATGGAACCAAATCTTGTATGGTGACATTGCAGAACATGCGGAAGACCTTTCCGTAAAAAAAAGGAAAGAAAAAGTACCAAAACTCACCACTAGTACTTGTGGCGCTGCAAGCAACAAAAAAGCAGTTTCATTTCCGTTAACACGTGTGTTGCAGCCAAGTGCTGGGTATAAATATGGCCACAACAGTTGAATGTCATTCTTATCAGCTACGATGAACATCACCATGCCGGAACGCGCATTTCTTGTGAAGCTGTTTTATGAAAGCAACGGTAATGCTGCGGCTGCACTTCGGGAATTTCGCCGTCGTAAGAAATTACGCCGTGGACCACTGACTCCACAAGCTCTCAGGAGAATGATCTCTCGATTCAAGGAAACGGGACATCTAGGAGTTAACCTCAGTCGAAGGCACAAACATATCACTTCAAAAGTCGTTGAAGATGTTACCACAGCTGTTGTTGAACAGTCAATGAATAAGGTTGGGGGCTCCAGTAGTGCACGTGCAGTGACAGATGAATATTTATTATATGGCACAGTGTGGAAGGTATTGAGAAAGGTAGTGCTTTGTTATCCGTATAAGATCAACCGCAACCACCACTTGCTTGCCGCCGACAGGGAAACCCAACTGACTTTTGCTTTGACCTTTCTTGCCAGAATGGAAGTGGATGAGTCTTAGCCATGGAAGATCTTGTGGAGTGCCGAGGCATTTTTCTACCTCAGTGGGACAGTGAACCCCCTTAACTGTCGCATTTGGAACACGGAAACCCCTAATGTTTTCCAGCAGATTCCACTGCACTCTCCTAAAGTTAAAGTCTGGTGTGCATTCACATCCTTGGATCATTCTTCTTCGAAGAAGCTCATCCCAATGTACCTGTGTCATGTTCTGTGACGGCCCAGAGATACCAACAGATGCTCAACACTTTTGTCGTACCCCAGCTGTTGCAATACTTTGATTCAACCACTTTCGTACAAGATGAAGCGCCTCCCATATTTGACACTGTCTACGGCAGTTTGTGAGACAACATTTCACCAGAAACAAAGTGATAAGTCGTGTGTTTTCTATCTCCTAGCCACTTCGTTCTCCGGAACTTAATCCATTCGATTTCTGGGTGTGGGGACGCTTAAAGGGCGTGGTTTATCGAGGACATGTTGCAAATTTGGCAGCCTTGAAAGACAGTATCATATTGCATGTGAGAAGCATTATAGAGTATCAGTTACGATCGGCCGTTGAACACAGTGTTCACTGCCTTCAGGTTATACAACTTCAGCATGGGGACTACATTGTGCAGAATCCCCTGCATCGCTAAGGTCAGTATCTCTGTACAGCATGAGTGTCTTGTACACATAAAATATTAGTTGTTTGCAGTGCCACAAATGCCTTAGTGGTGAGATTTGTAACTTTTTTTACGGAAATGCTTTTCGCATGTCCTGAAATGTCACTGTACCAAATTTGGTTGTATGTCGACTGCTAAATATCTCTCCAGACAGCGTTCAATAGGGGTACTTTAATTACGATCACCATGAATGTGGTGTGGCATTGTCATGTTAAAAGATGGCGTCATGATGCGGAACGAGAATCGTTACGAACGGGTGTAGATGGTCGGCGAGAATGTGCACATACCTTATTCCAGTGACAGAGGTCTCGACGGGTACGACGGTCCCCAAGAAAGCCCACGTAAAATCATCCCAATCTACAGTATTACACCTCACCCACCTGTCTGTATGACCCTAAAGTGGCAAGCTGGGTCCATCGTTTAGTGGGTTTAACGCCACACACGCACCCACCCATCGGCGGGATAAAGTTGAAACCGTGAGTTGTCAGACCAGAGGACGTGTTTCCAGTCCTCCGCACACCAGTTGTCTTTACAAACTGCAGCCTAATCTTTGGATGTCTTGCAATCAACGAGTGGACATGATGTGGACGTCGACCAACATGGCTTGTTTTTATTCTATGGTATGGCGCATAGCTTTCGTGCATAAGCTTGTGGACGCATCCTCATTAAATTAAGACGTTATCTGCTCCACGGTTGCTATGCGATTACTTGTAACGATGCGGGGCAGTTTGGGCTCCCCTCGAGAGTCAATTATACGTTTACGGCCGGATTTCTCCCGTTGGTTCGAAGTTTTGACGTATTTCATGCAGTTTTGGTATACGCGTACGATGGTATGACTTGGAAATCCCAACAGTTCAGCAGTTGAACAACCGGCCTTCCTCACAACTACTATCTGGCCGCGGTCATACTCACGTCGCTGCATTTACCAATGATTTCTTTTCCGTGATTAGTCTGCAAGGCATACAGACCTGCTGTATTTATAGGCTCTGCCAATTTCAGTGTCCCATGTGACTGAACGCGGTACTGTAGCTTTGCACATTGCAATTGGGGATTATATAATAATTTAACTATTCAGAGTAATTGCCCACTGGTAGGGTAACAACTTCTATTTCCTGAGAGTGAGTTGTAATGGAGAAACATTTTTTGCAGAGCAAACCGAAAATGTTTTAAACGAATAACGGGTACAAGTTGGCAGACGATTTGGAATAGGTTCTTTCCACTTAACTCTGTTTTCTATAATGAGCGCTAAGTACGAGAATATGTGGAGATATGTGATAGATCGTACAAGCAAGAACTACAAATGTCGCTTTCTGCAGGTGCTGGCAAAAACAACATATGAAATTCCCATGGATGCAAATACCTCCGCGGAGGAACCTAAGCACATATTCGCTTAAATTGCGCGAACGAATTCATAGCGCATGCAGCTGCAAAGAAACAACCTAACAAGGGTTTTTTGAAATGAATTCATTCGATTTTGTAAGTAATTGTGTGTAATGGTGCAACACCAACTCCACCACCTTCTGAGAAAATATACAGCTTGTGTGGTGCAAACGAAACCCAAAAACAACATGGTACAACCTTGCGCCATAATGTGTGACAACCTTATACTATAACGTGGTGAAAAGTTGCACCACGTTCTTGGGTTTTGTTGGCACCACACAATGGTGAATATTTTCTCAGAAAGTGGTGCAGCCGGTGTAGCACCACGTTTTGGTGCAACTTACCACAAAATTTTTAAGAGTGTGATGTTCAATTCCTCACTTAACGACAGTCTACAATTAGGCACAGAGAAACATTTCGTAGAGCCCAACGGAATTGACGCACTTGTGGACGGTCTAAAAAATCGGCGGTCTGTTCTCGTGTCTATGTTCACCGACCATCACCGACAGGTTCACCGGCATGGTGCACGGGATTTTCGTCACTGAACATCGGAAGACTAGAAGAGTGTCGCCTGATCTAATGTGTCCAGATTCCTGCTCCAACATGCCGATAGACATGTTGGTATTTGACTTCGCGCTAGTAAACATCTGCAACAAGACTGCAAATTTGGGGGAAACAGACAGACACCAGTT
Source organism: Macrothele yani (assembly GCA_039090855.1). Classification (NCBI taxonomy): domain Eukaryota; kingdom Metazoa; phylum Arthropoda; class Arachnida; order Araneae; family Macrothelidae; genus Macrothele; species Macrothele yani. The sequence continues at coordinate 12,679,954 of CM077017.1, read as the reverse complement.
GTATCATTGTAACGAAACCATTCTTATTGAAATCAGTGGGTTTCCTCATCCCCATTGAAACCACTGTCACCGTCAGATCCTAACTTGGCATTGTTTCAGACCAAGTGTCGCCCTACATGGCGACAGTGTATCAGGGCGGTAGTGGACTCTTTCAGCAAGGCCCGTATTCTTTCAGGTATTACTCTAGGATCATGCCCAGATTTTTCGTGTGCTGTCTTGGCCAGACAATTTCCCATACCCCACGGAACATTTGTCGAGATACAGCGGAACGCAGCACTCGTTGTTCCTTGGCAGTGATAGTTCCGTAACCAAATTCCAGGATGTCATTCTGTCCACCTGGCACAGCATAGTACAGCACACCAGTACACCCTTCACGGTCTAGTGGAGTCCATGCCACAACGGATGCAAGCGGCTATAGCGGCGAAAGGCTCACAAGATGCTTTTTTGGCGAGATGGTTATAATGTTTTGGCTCATGACTGTATATATTACCGGCAATGTCTGAAATTAGACATTGTGCAGAATGCCTTGGAAATCTGTAGAATGCCGAAAATCGGACGTCAAAGAAAGAAATGCTTAACATTTCACAGGCATTCTATGCAACGCCAAAAGTCGAATCGGCAAAGTATAAAATACTCCCGCCAGTGACATTTTTTTCCACGTGGCGAGGCAAGTGACTTTCAATGCTCGTGTTAAGCGCCGCGCATTACGTTTTTTTCACTTGGCGAAGCACATGACGTTTTTCGCTCGGTTCAAGCGGACAGTATTTAGTACTATCTACACTGCTGGCCACCCAAAATGCAACACCAAGAAGGACACGAGCAAAGCCAGATTTACTGGATAGATAACAACAGATAGAAAGATGAAACGACTGAGCTTACAGGCCCGTGCGACTTGCGGAGCACGCAGACATCAATAGTTCGTGTGGCCCCCATGGCTGGCAATAACGGCCGCTACACGCCGCGGCATCGAACGGAAGAGGCTTTGGATGTGGGCTTGGGGTATGTCGGTCCAGGCTGCTTCCACATGTTGCCGCGGTTCATCAGGCGTAGCCGCGGGTGGTGCTTTCCGGGCCACTCGGTTGCCGATCAGCGAACAGACGTGTTCGATGGGCGACATATCGGGAGAACAGGCGGCCCACGGCAGCAGTGACACCTGGTGGGCCGTGAAGAATGGTTGCACGATGCGTGCCACGTGCAGGCACGCATTGTCGTGTTGAAACGTGGCCGCTGGAAGGTCCTTCAGGCAAGGTAGGACTACAGGCTCCAAAACGTTGGAGATGTAGCGGTGGCTGTTGAGTGTACCGGCGATGGGTACCAGAGGGTGCGGGTGTCATATCCAATTGCGCCCCACACCATAACGCCAGGCGTCAGACCGGTATGGTGATGCATAATGCAGGCGTCATACAGTCTCTCTCCACGGTGCCGCCACACGCGGATCCGACCATCGTGGTGTTGCAGGCAGAAGCGGGATTCGTCGGACAAGACAATGTCGTGCCATTCCGTAGTCCAGGTGCGGCGTTCAACGGCCCACTGCCGCCGCACTCGCCGGTGGTGTAACGTCAATGGTAATAAGAGCAATGGCCGCCGTGCGAGAAGTCCCCGCTCCTGCAGACGACGTCGAACGGTACGTGCTGACACAGGTTGTTGCGCAACACACCCTAATTCCTGCGCTAACGTTCGTGATGTGGCGGTGCGAGCCATCAATTCCCGCCGCACAACATGCAGGTCCTCTCGTTTGGTGGTGTGCCGCGGCTGTGGCAATCGCTCACGTCGGTCCGTCCGTCCCTCCTGCACCCACCGAATCCATACTCGCCTCACTGTGGCTGGATATCGTACCACACTGGCGCCGATGTCTCGGTACGATAAACCGCTGTCGCGATATGCCGCTATTCGTCCTCTGTCGAACTCCGAAACGTGCTGGAATGACTGCCGTATTCTGCAACGAGGCATCAGGAAGCTTCCAACGCCCAGGTCCGGCAGCACAACTCACTTCCACTACTAACACCCCGCCTTCTGTGCACCCTTCTTATAGTGCTTCTCGGTGTCGTGCCGGGCGCACATGATTTGCATATGCCCTGCAATGCTAATCGTTTGCATATCCCCTCGCGAGCGTTGCATGCTGCGAACTTCAGGCCAATCGGATGCTTCCTTCTTGGTGTTGCATTTTGAGTGGACAGCAGTGTAAATTTGCATTTCTGTCTTCGTTCGTCAGTGACGAAACATACGAGTTCCAATTTGCGCAGCAGACGTTAGCCCATACTGTGTTGTATGAGAATGGCGGAGCAAAGTGTAATGTCAGGAAAAAAATCACGGCATGTTGACATGCAACGACGATTCTACGAAGAGTTATCTTACGTGCGAGCCAATGCTGCTAAAAACTGTATTTTTCTAACCGAAACCAGTTATCAAAATTTAGTGAGTGATGTGAAAAAGGCTAAGTTGATCACTAAGAAGGAACCACGGGACTATTGGCTGCTGAATCGTTATGATGTGATTTTGGTAGAAAATAAAAGTAAGTTGATTTATCCTGTTAAAGAAGGCATCAAGAGTTGAAGACGCTCCCGAACACCAAATTCTTCTTAGATCACTGCTATCGCTCAGTCCACGGAAAGTGGTCAGGGATTCGTGAGGTGTATGGGCAAGACCAAGAGCCAAAATATGAAGTGCTCTTGGTGGAAAAAAGCAATTAAATTTAACTCAAAATGCCATTCTAGCCTTCTTTGTTGCAACAAGTAGGTCAGTGCTAGTCTTTTTCTCTTGTTCTTTCAGTAAGAAAGTCTTATACTTCACTTTGTACTTCTTCCTTGATTTTCATATACGTCTTTTGAATAAAGGCCTTTTTATGATTCTATTTTCGTACTTTGCATAAATAGTCCTTGTCGTTTTATACAATGCATAGGATTTATATAAAATGCCTAAGAAAAGTATATACAATATTAAAATAACAAATATTTCATGCTTTATAAGATAGTACAACTACACTAGTTATCCGAATTTATTGGCGTATATAAAATCAAGGTTTCCAAGCTTTCGCACATCCACCAGATGGCTTTCTCAAGGAAATTAGACAGCAAACTGCAAACTGGATAATAGAACGTTTCAACAATTTGAACGGGTTGAGTTGACTTGACAATAAACAAAGAGATGCGAACGTAATTATTCAATAAAAACACGAGACATCATATCATGTTCGTATTGCACGCGGAATCCTTGGAGAAAAACAAAAGGCATTCATTATTTAAAGAATTGGTTCCAAATTCGTGGTAATTCTAGCGAGACGCTATCATTGCAGGCCTCATCGTTGGTAATGATCTCCAATGCTTCCCGAATGGCAGTGGATTTAGGAGTAGAGTAGGCAGCTAATTTCTTTATGTCATCCCACATAGGATCGGCGGACTTTGAACTGGACTTCTCTGGATAGGGCCGTGGTTAATTTGCCGTTCTTTATGTCCCTCTTATGCTCGTTGACTCTAATTCTAAATGAACGTTTAGTCATCCCAATGTAGTATCGCTTTGAGCAATCCGGATATTTTAGAGGGACGGCATAAACACTTGCTTCGTTGGAAAGTGGGAGCTCGTCAGTATTTCGCTTAAGCATAGCTTATAAAGGTGTCGGAGATCTTATGCCGACACCGAAGTTCATCTTTCTGAGCTCATTCTTGAGTTTATAGGAAACATTTGGTACGTCAGGAATAGAGCCCAGATAGCGTAGTCGCGGAATAGAAAGATCGGCATGCCTCCTTTTGTTTCTTTCGATATATCTATGTACCATGTTGGGATCGTATCAGTCGCCAAATCGATAACGCTTTTTAATTCGCTTAGTCTAGAAGGAACATCGGAGGAGATATCGAATGCTCTTCTGATTCGAGAACGGAATAAAGCTGTCTTGTAATCAGCCGGGCAGAATGAGCTACGGAGCATCAGGTTAGGAACGGAAGTGATTTTTGTAATAGACTTGTGTACGGAAGCGATTTTCAGGCAATTTACTCAGTAAAACATCCAGATAAGGCAATGCGTTATTGTATTCTAACTCCATAGTGAAATTGATCGTAGGGTGTATATCATTGATTTTATCCAGAAAGAGCGGGAGAGTCTCCTTTCCACGAGGCCATATGAAAAATACGTCGTCAGCATATCGGAGCGAAGTGGTAGGTCTTGGGGTAATGCTGGTGAATATGTGCTGCTCGATTGGGCAAAGGATGGCTTCCGCGAGAATTGCTGAAAGTGATTATATAGTTGGTGTACAGTTCCTTGCGTTATTATTTCATGCTTTGCCTAAAAATGTCACGCATCTTATAGATTTCCCAGGCATTCTGTACAATGCATGTTTTTCACACATTGCCGGTAACATATATACATTATTATTTAGAAATAACTGGTTTTTTTAATGCATCTACCCTGATGTACGTCTTGGGAACAGATCATTATTTAGAAATTTTTATACTTTATTTTTCTCACCAAGTTCATTTTGAAATTTTATATTTTTTGGAGGTGTGTGTGTTAACGACCATCTTCAGCAATTGTAAGGGCTATAAGCAGTTTCCCGTGATAGCCTAGTGGTCAATATTCATGGCTTCGACGGCGAATTCTCAGGATCGATCCCAGGCATGTATGAACGCTCGAGCCTTTAAATATCTGCCGTGAGTCGGAGTGGCACGTTAAACGATTCGACTCCGGGCACTGCTCCCCCCCGTTATAAAAAAGGGTGTCCTACCGCGCTTTCGTGTGACTTTCCCGTCAGGTACTGTATCCAAAATCTCCTAGTTTCTTACTTTTAAGGGTTGTTTAAAACCTGGGGTCAAACAGTCCCTTCCTAAAATCCTCTACATAGATTTTTAATTTGAGGCCACTGTTTCCATGGAACGGCCAGGGCCTTAAGCAAACACCACACCTACAGTGGGCAAAAAAGTATTTGCGCACCTACATTAATTTGCATAAGTAAACGTGGAAAGCAACTGCGATGAAAAAAGGAAATATATATGTATACATAACAAATGGAAATCTTAATTTTTCATGCCAAAAAAGTATCTGTACACATAACAACGCTCTGTTTCAAAGCAGTTAAACACCCATTATGCAAGTTGACAACAAATGAAGGTCCGGTACTGTTTAAAAGACACGTTATAAGATCATTGGAACGGCAATTTATTTAGTTTCAGCTGTCATGGCTCCGAAAAAGTGCGAATTTTTCGTTGCGATGCTGGAGTGGACTTATAGCTCTTCATGTCTGTGGTTTTTAAGTTATCGCGAAATTAGTAAGAAGGTAAAGTTGAACTTTTATAGTGTTCGGTACGTAATAAAAAATAAAAAAACGAGAGTGGTATTATAGTACAGAGAATAAACTGCGATCTGGGTCTCCGAAGAAGATAAATGCAAAGCAGCGAAAAGACATCATTAGAAAAGCATCAAAAAACCTCTCCGTGAGTGCTCGAGAATTGGCTGCTCATGTCCCTGCAACATTGGGGACCATAGTAAGTTCTCAAACTATTCGTAATATTCTTCACGATGCACATATTCGAGGCGGGGCACCCCAAAAAAACCTTATATCAATGAAACAAATAGGCAGCCGCTTCGGTGGCGCAGTGGTCTAAGCGATGGCCTCTGACCATTCGCCCGAAAGGGGTCCGGGTTCGAATCCCGGTGAGTCATGGATGTTGTGTTTGTCTTACGGCACTGGCTCTCTCCCTTCCCTGGAACCAGTGACCCTAAATTAGGGACGGGCGACTGCTTATAGCCCACTGAGTTGCTCACGGTGGTCGTTAAACCTCCAACCCCCCAAAAAGGAACAAATGGGCAGAAAAGAGTTGAGTTCGCCAAAGCTTATGTCAGCAGAGTTTTGGCAGAATGCGATATTTTCCGACGAAAGCAAGTTTAATACTTTCGGTTCGGATGGAAAGAAATATGTGTGGGGAAAGCCAAACAGTTCCCCTGAAACAAAAAATTGAAGACCAACTGTAAAACACGGCGGGGGTCATGTAATGATTTGGGTATGCATGACCTTTAATAGAGTTGGCAATATGAGCTTTATTGAACGTAATATGAATGCTAGATAATATGTTGATGGCCGCCCCGGTGGCGCAGTGGTCTAAGCGATGGCCTCTGATCATTCGTCCAAACGGGGTCCGGGTTCGAATCCCGGTGAGGCATGGATGTTGTGTTTGCCTTACGGCACTGGCTCTCTCCCTTCCCTAGAACCAGTGACCCTAAATTAGGGACGGGCGACTGCTTATAGCCCATTGAGTTGCTCACGGTGTTCGTTAAAAATCCAATCAAAAAATAAATAAATAATATGTTGATATATATAGCAATGTAATTTATTGGGAAGAACATTGAAGTTGGAAATTGGCCGCCTCGGTGGCGCAGTGGTCTAAGGCGTTGGCCTCTGATCATTCGTCCGTAAGGGGTCCGGGTTCGAATCCCGGTCAGGCATGGATGTTGTGTTTGTCTTACGGCACTGGCTCTCTCCCTTCCCTGGAACCGGTGACCCTAAATTAGGGACGGGCGACTGCTTATAGCCCATTGAGTTGCTCACGGTGGTCGTTAAACCTCCAATCAAAAAAAAAAAAAAAAAAAAAGTTGGAAATTGCAGATTCATTATATTTTCAGCAGGATAACGAGCCTGAACATACCGCCAACGTAACAAGGTCGTGGTTTCTTTATAAAGCGGAAAATCAACTAAAAACACTCCCACAATCGCGAGACCTCAACCCTATTGAGCATTTGTGGCATTTGTTGAATTTGCAAGTGAGGAAAAGGAAAATTTGAACTTAGGCAAGCACTCAGCGAAGAAGGGCTGAAAATCAGTGTAGTAACAACTAGAAAATTAGTAAAATCAATGCCCAGGCGATTACAAGCTGTAATGGAAGCAAAAGGCATGCATACTAAGTACCAGTAGCAATTTTTAATTTCAAAAGTTTCTTGTTTTGTTTATCTTTACTAACGTGCGCATACTTTTTTGGTATATTTCTTGTTATAAGTAAAAATACACGTGTGTATGTATGGGGGTTTATTGTAACATTAATCCAATGGTTAAAAATATTTCGCCGCAATTGCTTTCCACGTTTATTTATGCAAAGTAATGTGGGTGTACAAATACTTTTTGTCCACTGTATGCCTGACCTGACAGTCGGTCAGAAGCCAGAGGTTAGACCACTGCGCGACCGGGACGGCTATTTTTCTTGCTATGCAGGAAGTTCCTTAAAAAATTCCTATTTCAAGTTTTATCAATTATTTGAGAACGTGCGCTATGAGACTTGACTCCTCTGTTTAAATTTTTTGTTGGAATACTTTACAGAAATTAAATTTTCAGATATGTGCATTTCCTGGGATTTCACTTTTAAAACGTTCATGTGCGATTTATGCTGTCCGTACGGAGTTTTAAATATCTCAGCCAAATACCCCACTCCATATTATGATACATTCTTTGACTACCGATAACTCAGAAATACTCAGAAATAAAAGAAATGAAAACATCAAAGCGAAAAACAAAAAGTCGCACAAGCATAAAAAAATCATAGCATTTTCAGTGATGAAAATTTCAACGATTATTACAAACAGCGAGCGACGCAGATATTTCTTTCTTAGCTGCGGAAGTTCGTACGAACATTTTGCATGGTAATGAAAGTCCCATAATTTGTATTTAGAAGTAATTTATCTCCTTGTCATTTACAAGAGCCAAAACGTCAAGCATTCCATAAATCATAAAACCCATGTCTGAAGCTCAGTATCCTTGTTTGGAATCTAGTACCTAATTTCATTAATCACAGATACGACAAATCCTCCCAGTGAAAACATTTTCAGTAATATTCTGTTGCTCGCAAGTCAAAGCTATTGGTCTTTCTAGTTAAAACGTTTGTTCCTCCTTTCTCATAAATAATAAGACAATAAATACCACTGTGCTTGCCGATGATATATTTGTTTTCATTTCAGACGTTTTCTTAAACTTCATTATTTTTCTTATCAATATTAAGCGGAGATGACATGAGAATAAACTACTTGCCAGCAAAGGAAGTGAACAGGAAGATCCAAAAATTTACTTTTGTTTTTCAAGTACAAATATGTGAACAAATAACTTTAGAAAATAGTAGATAACATCGGAAAAGTTATAGCCAAATTAAACCCCATTTTAACATTTTCTCAAAGATATGCTAAAAACAGTTTACATTCTGGCTTTCACCTTCTGGTCAGGGTTTAACCCGTCTAAAAATAAAAAAAAAGAAATTTAGAAAATTATTTTCATTCGAATGATGTTAAAGGCCGTGAAATAATCCTTGAGGTGCGTGGTCTAAATTTAATATTACGTATCGTTAGTGGGAATCCCATTTCTGAACATGAGATACTCAATTTCGTGTTAGGATGTCCCAAATTAAATTTTCTACTGAATTTATTTTGTAGCAATTTTTACAACCAGTAACGAAATGCGATTTTTTAAAGGAATACAGTTCCTAATGATAATGTAATGTTTTATAACGCGAGAGTAAACCAACAAATCTTTGACAATAGTTTTTTTAAATTTACTTATCGTGATGTTATGAATATTTCAGAACATACAAATTAATGATAAATCCTTTGGAGGTTTTCGACATATCTAAATGTTTTTTGACATTTGGCCCATCATTCTTCCGTTTTTCATTGCTGCTTTTACAAAAACGTGACGGACTGCTCTTGAAGCTGTCAGAAGACTGTAAGCCTTTTTTGTAGTCTTCTTTAAGCGTTGGCCAGCACGTTTTTTCTTCAACGGGATGAACACACGAAAGTTGCTGGCAGCTAGGTCAGGACTTTGCTTAAGCAGATTGTTGAGCATTATCTACCCTGTGCAGTTGAAGAGTTGCTTTATTATACTGGCTGTGTGTGACCTGTCTCTGTAATGAAGTGGACGTGCTTTAGACAGATCTAAATGCGAATATTTCCTTTGGATGCCACATTGAAAAGAGTGCAGAATCCCTCGAGTTGATCGAGCATTTTCGTTTTAAGTAAGATCTTCAAGCACTTTTCACTCTGTTGTAATATGTAATAGTGTGGTGCATGGTGAGCAGAGAACAGGAGAGATATGGTTTCGTACAATACTATATGGTATCTTGTCTGGGATGTTACAGTTAACTCCACATTTACTTTATGTGACAATGTTAATGATATGATAGCATCGCAAATATTGTGAACTGAATGAAAGATCTATTGCCATTTTATCACCATTGAGGGCTTTTCACCTTCTCTTCCACCTTATTGCATTAGAAAGAGAGGTTGGTGATGTCACCAACTGCTTCGTTAGACATTTCCTGACAGTAACCCATATTTTCATACATCTGTGGCTTTAAAGACAGCATTGTTTTCCCTCGTGGTTGGTGTTCGTTATTGGTCTGACCTCTCCACATCTTTAACATCGGTTTTTCCCATTCTTGAATACTTCTCACAATTAATTAATCAACCTAAGCGACAAATATTTCAGCCATAGTACACGGATCATATACTGGTAAAGGTTAATTTTTATGATCTATAGACAGTAGAAATCAAACGGCGTTAATTCTTTCGGGGTTTAAAGGTCCCCACAAACATTTGAAGCTAGGATGAGTCGTCTGTTACTTAGGTTTAATTTCTTTTTGTTTGTTTTGAGGTTTAATGACTCCCATAACAAATTCTAAGTGTTATAAGTAGTCACCCGTCCCTAATTTAGAGCCACTGGTCCCAGGTAAGGGATAGAACCAGCACCTTACGACAAATGGACCACCCATCCTCATCCGGTACGGAAATCTGGACCCAGCTAGGACGACTAGTATGAAACTTATGCCTCTGACTGCTCGGCCTCCGGGGCAGCCAGGCGAAATGTATGGGCACTGGTTCCCAACAACCATGCCACAAGGACAAATATAACATTGATGTTTTACCTAGGATTCGAACTCACCCCATACGAGGAGTCCTGTGCCAGTGCCGTAGACCACTCGATCACAGAACAACTCACAGTGATGCAGTGTGCTTCTGATGTAAACATGAGGAAGTGAGATGCTATATTCATTGCTTTACCAGCAAGTTACTTTCAAAAAAAAAATTGCCACATTGAAAACACCGAATATCCATTTCTGTTTCACACGCCCTGAAACGATCGTGAAGTTAGAATGCATAAAAAAACGCCTTTTTTATTTGGCTTCTTATATGAGAACGTAATATTTTATCCGGGAATGCAGAGACTTTAATTAAAAACTGATAAACAAGAAATTAGTTAGATCATTATACATAAATAATTCATTATGATTTTCTAAAGCGATGCAGAGTGTTAATTCGATTTTTTTGTGCTGCATTTTAATCCGACGCAAAGGGTCTTTAGAAATAATGATTTTTGCTTATGTTGTATCTCCCGTACTGGAATTCCAAAATTAATCATGTTTTGCTTTCAAAACTCATCAGGATTTCTTCCTGTAATAGAATTTTATGAAATTCTGTTTGAATTGTACATCTGATCCTGGCGTTTGGGTTTCCTGGAGACAAAGCTAGATGTCGCCACGCCCGCGCGCCCTCGTATGCGATTAGAGTAGCGAGAGAGATACTGTGTTTTCAGATTTTAATAGTTGTTTCTTATGAAACAGCGCCATTTGTTTTCCTACGAATGTAAAATGACAACCTCTCTGTTAAATAATAAAGGGAATTAATTATCACCTCCTAAGTAAGGAATGAAGAATAATACGAAGTAATGATTCGAATGGCAGCTATTAGTATGAGCAAGAGGATTAATACATTTTTCACATTCATCCGTATACAGATTTTATGCTAGATGGTATAGTAGTATATTTGTATTCTTTATGATATCTGCATTAAAAAAAGCTATTTGAAATATTTTTCACTCACATCCACTAACTCCAACTCTATGAATTTCCTGGTGTATCTTTCGCACAATTTTTCCACTAGTTGGCGTCAGTACGTATTTGAATGTAGAACCATGCCCAAAGAATATTTAAAATATCAAAGCGTTAGATATTCTTTGTCATGCCTCTGCTACTTAACTTAAAGTAGAAGTCCATTTTTCCCATATTTGCGTTTGTCACTATATAGTACTCTGAGAAAAATAAAATCTAGGTAATCTGTAGTTTTTTACAGATGTGGATTACATGCTTTGAAATAGCTATAGACGAGTAAATTTTAGACATTTTATCAGAAGAAGTGCGAATGTCATTCTATTAGATTGATTAGAAAATCAGATTTCAAATGCATTTATCTTCAGTAATGTTTGTCAGTGACCAAATCAGTTGCCGTCCCGGTGGCGCAGTGGTTTAAGCGATGGTCTCGGATCATTCGTCCAAAAGGGGTTTGGGTTGGAATCCCGGTGATTCATGGATTTTGTGTTTGTCTTACGGCACTGGCTCTCTCCCTTCTCTAGAACCAGTGACCTTAAATTAGGGGCGGACGACTGCTTATATCCCATTGAGTTGCTCACGGGTGTCGTTAAACCTCCAATAATAAAAAGTCAGTTACCCGTGAAGAAATCTGACTGACTATGCATGCATTGTGTTTCAGATTTTCAGAAACAGATGTTTTCAAGAGTATTTTGTGCCTTCAGGAAGCTGCTTTAGCCACCTTATTAACAATCTATGAACCATGTGAGTTATTATATTGAAAATGAGATATACACTTTTGTTTTCTCAAAATTCGTTTAGATTTAAAGACTAGAATTACAAATTATGTGAGGAGTGCGACGTGACTGACTGTCGGCACGAATGAATTATTCTTACTGATAATCACGTCAAATACACTTGCGTTAAATCTGACTTACGGAAAAGTATCTATGGCTCGCAAAATTTTGGCTGGGTTTGTCTAATTTATGAAGGCACAAACTATATCAGAAATTATCCGTTTTGGGGTTTGACTACATCAGAAAATGAAGATGGGCAAATTCACAGGAAAAAAAAATAGTAAATAGATTATGCACGACACAGCAAAAACAAAACAAAAAAAAAACTGAAATATAAACGTGGACATCTCCTTTACTCTTTTAATCGAATATTTCTTAAATACTCGAAATATTTCGTAAAAATAGCTAAACAGAAATTCGCAAGTGTAGAACCTCCGTACTGTTCATATTTAGCTCTGTTCAATGTTTTCATTGCAATTCAAATCCATTTTCGGAAATTATTTCACACTTTTACAATTGTAGGGAAAAGTGTATAACTTATATTAAAACTGCGTTTTTGAAGGAAGATTAGGTCTTTTGGATGCTTTATTCACATAACGCAAATGAGTGAAATAAGACGTTTTTTTCGAAAAGCACCAATACGTTACTTAAATAGTATAACTGTTCTAGATATCCGAAATTTCTTGGTGTAGAATAGAAATCAAAATTGCCAAGCTTTCGCACATCAACCAGATGGCTTTTTCAAGGAAGGTAGACAGCAAACTGCTGTCTACCTTCCTTGCTGTCTGCAGTTCGCAGTCCTTCCTTGAAAAAGCCATCTGGAAATTTCGGATATCTAGTATAGTTATACTATTTAAGTACGGTTGGTGTATGGTTCTTTGTTATTTAATTACCAAAACGTAAATATAACATCTAAAACTATGAAATCATTTGCGGTTGCAAGGTACGAACAACTTTCCTGCCTGTATATATACACTGAGTGGCCATTTTATTATGACCACCGCCTCAGTACTTCGTTGGGCCACCTTTTGCCTTTAATACTGCGTCTATTCTTCATGGCATGGACTCCACGAGATGTTGATAGGTGGTTTGTGGAATCTGAGACCATGCTTGATGAATAGCACTTTCCAGGAGTGTGAGATTGCAGGGTTGTGGATCCAGCTGTCTGATGGCTCGTTCTACTTCATCCTACAAATTCTCAATGGGGTTGAAATCTGGAGATTGTGCGGGCCACCTAAGCAAAGTAAACTCACCGGCATGTTCCTGAAACCAATTCTGTACAATACGGGCACTACGGCAGGACGCATTACCTTGTTGAAAGTAGCCGTCGCCATTGGGATAAACCATCCACATGACAGGATGCACTTGGTCCGCAACGATGTTTAGATATGATGTGCCAGTCAGACGTTGATCAACACAAATTAAAGGACCCAAAGCATGCCAGGAAAACATTCCCCAAACCATAACGTTGCCTCCACCAGCTTGAAGGTTTGTAACAATGCATTTGGGGTCCATGCTTTCGTGCTGTTTCCGCCAAATTCTCACTCGGCCATCGGCATGGTGCAACTGAAAACGTGATTCATGGGACCCCATAATTTGTTTCCAATTATCGACTGTCCAATCCTTGTGCTCCTGTGCGAAATGGAGACGTTTTCTCTTGTTAACTGCAGACAGCAAAGGTGTTCGAACAGACCTTCGGCTGCCATATCCCATCCAATGTAGTGTACGGCGAACAGTGCATGCAGAGATCATTTGAGGGGATCCTTGATTAAGATGGTCTGCAATTTGCTGCACTGTTGCCCTTCTGTTGTCTGTCACCAGTCTGGACACTCTCCGTTCCGCCCGAGCAGTCACTAGTCGATGACGACCACACGTTGCACGTAGAGACCCAGTTTTTTGGCTGACAGTCCAGTCTTTAAACACTTTAACAACAGTTGCTCTGGAACATTTCACGAATGCGGCGGTTTCGGTGATACTCGCTCCATGGCTCCAAGCTCCTACAATCATCCCACGTTGAAAGTCCGTCAAATCGCATTTTTTACCCATCTCGTCACCCAAAAATCACATCTACTACTGTCGGAAGAACTAAGCTTTCCTTTTTTATACTAGCCTCGCCCTCTGGCGGCAACAGCGCGCAGCCATAGCTCATTTGCTTAAAACTGTCAGGTGGTCATAATAAAGTGGCCACTCAGTGTATAACTTTATGTTACGTTTTTTTATTTTATTGTTGCCGTCGATTTTTCATCATGCAATGCATTGACTCATGGCATACCTGTAGAACCGAGTTTGTAACTTTTTTAGGTCTATAAATTCCGGCCAGAATACAGATGCATAAATTATTCTCTTAAGACATAATTACAGAACTCTGAATTAGTTTCGACAGACTAATTTTGATACATGTTCGTATCTAGCCAAGCATGAGGAAGTTCAATGTGTTTAAGGATACTACGGCTACTGGCTGTTATTGGTATTTATTCCGTCTTTTTTTATTTGATTGGAGGTTTAACGACCACCGTGAGCAACTCAATGGGCTATAAGCAGTCGCCCGTCCCTAATTTAGGGTCACTGGTTCCAGGGAAGGGAGAGAACCAGTGCCGTAAGACAAACACAACATCCATGCCTCACCGGGATTTGAACCCGGACCCCGTTCGGACGAATGATCAGAGGCCATCGCTTAGACCACTGCGCCACCGGGGCGGCCTTATTCCGTCTTTACAGTATTTCAGAATTCCTTCCCTAGGAGCTTCCTGACAATAGAAAAAAAAATATATTTTCGATTATTTCTTGCTTAACTGCTGAAATTAAAATGGATAAATATAGTAGAAATATTGAGAAAATTATGAACGTTTAACTTGAAGACCTTCCGAAGGTAATGGGCAGCACCGTTTAGGCATGTCAAACTGCGTATCGATATGATGTCTGAAAATACTTTTTTTTATTTTGATGGAAAGTTTAACGACCACCGTGAGCAGCTTAATGGGCTATAAGCAATGACCCGTCCCCAATTCAGGGTCACTGGTTCTAGGGAAGGGAGAGAGCCAGCGCCGTAAGACAAACACAACACCCATGCCTCACCGGGGTTTGAACCTGGACCCTTCACGAACGAACGATCATAAGACCACTGCGACACCGGGGCTGCTACCTTGGTTTTGCCTCCTAAACTGCAAAATCTGCGCTCATAAGCAATTGAGATCTTGCGAATGGATAAATGATACGCGTTTTTTTTTTTTTTTTTGCAAAACAAAAGGAAATCGTAGTAATAATTTATTTTTAAAGTTTTTTGTTTAAGAAGTTACGTGTAACCCAGAATAAATGATTGAAATACTCGGCTGTCTCACTGTCTGCTTTTTTCAGAGGAATTCAGTGTCGACGCTCTAGCGCCTCAGTGGTCAGAGACATGAGCTTCCGGTTAATCGTCCGAGGTGGGCTCGAATCCCGTACAAGGCACGTCTGGTCTTCTTTTTTTTTTTTTTTACGGCGCTGATACTGTCCCTTTCCTGGAACCAGTTACCTTAACTATGGACGGCGGCCTCTAATGTCTGCCAGTGCCGCCCCGGTGGTGCAGTGGTCTAAGCGATGGCCTCTGATCATTCGTCCCAAAGGGGTCCGGGTTCGAAACCCGGTGAGGCATGGATGTTGTGTTTGTCTTACGGCACTGGGTCTCTCTCTTCCCTGGAACCAGTGACCCTAAATTAGGGACGGGCGACTGCTTATAGCCCATTGAATTGCTCACGGTGTTCGTTAAACCTCCAATCAAAAAAAAAAAAAAATGTCTGCCAGCATTGTGGCACGCACCACTGAGCTTTAGTTCAGTTGGTTAACAAGTGAACGCCATTTTTAAAACAACATAGGTTTGTTGATTGTCTGTCAAAGTGTATTGAGTCTAATGATCCGGAAGAACTCTCGAAATGGTTCAGCACGATGGTGGCTAAGTCTTCTGATCATTCGGCCGCGATCAGTTCGGGTTCGAATCTCGGTGAGTTATGGATGTTGTGTTTGTCTTACGGTACTTGCGCTGTCCCTTCCTTGGAACCAGTTGCCGTTAAATTCTCTTCCCCCCCCCTCCGAAAATAACACGGATATGTGTCTTGGAAATTTATGTTTTCCTGATAACACTTTATAAAAACGTCAGTTTTCCATTATTAATAGGAGAAAGATAAAAAGGAATGTTTCTATCATTTAACGTAAGAATAATCCGCGAAACACTTTTTTTCTGTCATTTCACGAAAAAGGTTGAATCAGGAATATGGCTCTTTAATTCACCCAAGGAATCACGAAAAATGGTTCCTGAATTTCGGAAAAGTTTCTGCAGTACACATCGGTATAATAGCTACCGGCATCCTGAAGACACTGATGCAGGATTATGCTTGTAAATCAGGATAAATATTTGTCAAGTGACGAAATCTGAACCCAGAGCTTTTAAGACGTACAAATAGATCGAGTAGCTTCGTCGTTTATACCCTGCAGTTTTTGTAGAAAGATTGTCGCATTATGAAGTCCTCTGTGGATCGTTTTTCCGCTAATAGGAAATTATGGGAATTTTACTTCGAAAGCAATAAAAGAACTGGGATTTTTTTAAAAATATGTGAATTTAAATTGGCAGTCTTGAAATAATATTTCCAAAATTCACGTTTACTTTTAGCTCTACCCTGGTTTTCATAAAAATAATCGTTTATCACATATTGTTGTTTTTAACCACAAAACACTGATCCAAGTAATACGGCGATATAATTTTGTTAGGCCTGAGACTCATGATAAGTGCAATGATTTATTAAATCGGTTTTCGTTATCGTTACATTTATAAATCTCTTAGTAAAAGGAAACAAGGTTATTGTGGAAGTCTTTCACAATACAGATCTAAATATATTTAAGTCACTGATTACTGCAAATGCCATTATCATACTCCATAATCAAAGAATTGCATGCTTTGCAGAATCTCTGTTGCGAAACAGGTTTTAAGAAAAATGACACAGAATTTTAGGTTGCTTACTCTACTCTTGTTTTATTCGTTTATGGCTTGAGTTTTTTAATGGTGTTCAGATTTAAGGATTGATATTTGGTTTGGTTAGGGTTGGAAATTAATATGTTAAGATTTTTGAGTTTAAGTTATCATCACGATGACTCAGGTGAGGCAGAAAGATTGTTTAAATATTTTTTTATTCAAAGATTGGCGTCGGGGGTGTTTTTAGCGACGATGTACGGGGGTGGAGATGTGATGGTGGCTTTAGCGTTAAAAGTGGGTGGTGGCCCGTTTTTATTTTTGGTTTCCCGGAGTAATAAAGGGATTGGCGTGGGGTGTGTGATTTTTGTTGATAACTTTCCAGAAGTTAGTGCCTTTAATGTTAATAGGGGTCGCGTGTGGGGGGGGGGGGGGAGGGTTGTTGGGTGGGCGATCGGTATGATGAGATTGAAGGAGGGCGCAATGGGCGCTTTCGGTCAAAGAGAATTACGTAGTTTTAATGGCGTATTCTTCAGTCCAGCATGCAGGGGGAATAATGTTAAGACAAGGTCTTAGAGGGTGGATGTGGCTGGTATATGTTTTCCTTTATGTGTTAGTAAGGGGGATAGTGATTATAAGATTTGAAATGTTCATCTGAATAAGCAGGGGAGGTACACAATACGTAAAAACTAATATTTTATTCTTAGAGCAGGAATTCAATCACCTTCGACTTAATCTGCTTCAGTATTAATGACACTTATTTCAAAATTTAGTAGTTTTTAACTTTAGGGAACAGAAAATTGACAGAAGAAGCCATAAGTGTGAAACAGACCGTATTGTCGAAAGCCCCGTGAAGTAAAATATTGCTTCTGAGTGCTTAGCCGCAGCATTGCCAAACGTTCCGAAAAAAATTGCAAGCATAAGTCGCGAAAAATATAAATTCTTCATTCATTTCTCCAGCAGACAATCTTGGGTTATTTGTTTAATACATTGCACTCACAAGCTGCATACTCCTGCCAGTCCTAAACACAGCATTTCGTCTTGCTGATCGAATTTGTGCTCGATCGTTAATATTTCTTGCATATGCTTGGCTACTCCAAACTAAGCATCCACCTACTCACTTGCCTCCTGTGTGCCGTTACATTTTTCTTCTTGTGAAGTTCACTGTATATGCTTTCCATCTTGAACAACGCTTCCCTGCTCTTACTCCACCTCCTCAGGAGGCAAGTGCTATCATTCGGAGACGCTTCCTAGCACGGTTAACCACTCGTCTCCGAATGGAGCACTCTCGTGCTGCCTCAACAAACACCGATAACGTTTTTCAATCCACCTGGGCCCAATCGGCTGGGTGGTTCCATATCCACAATTTGCAGCTACGTCTCAACTTGTAGGTGGGATTTTTGTTGTCGCCCACATTCACTGTCACAACTCATGATTTTACGTATTAATTTTGGTGGTATGAGGCTCCTAGGTGGAGTCTCCTTTTTCACCCACATGATTCGCTATTTGTGATTATGCTGTTTTATGTGCTATTGGAGATAGCTCACCATGTTTCCCATGTTCTCTTCGATATTGTTGTGTTTTATGTTGTATATAATTCTTTCTTCTGCACAGTTTACTGCACACACAATGTCCCCTACATTATGTTGAATATATTTTGAAATTTTATTGTCCCTGTGTATATAATTTAATGTAAGAAGATGCTCTTCTGAGTACTTTTAGCGATTCTCCCCCTTGTCACTGAATACTTCTGTACATATGACGCAAATTTTGAGTGTAGCACCACTGTTACATTTCTGTTTTATGAGAAGCTGCCCTTCTGGGTATGCTTAGCGGCTTTCTTTTTTTGTCATTGTATTGTTCTGTACATATGATATGACACTTATGAATTGAATTACTGTTCGATTTCTGTTTTTTTGTAAAGTTGCCCTCCTGGGTCCGTTTAGCGTATTTCTCTCTTGTCACTGCATAATTCTGTGCATATAATAAGTATTTGTGCTTAATTGTTTCTACCATTTCTGTCATATTTCTAAATACTGTTGCACCTGTTAGTTCCCTCTCACCCATGGTCTTTTATGTGAATTAGTACCTTGTGCATATTTAATCTTGGGTATGGTAGTAATACTTAATTGGAATTTGTGAATAGTATAGCATCATGTCTTTTCTTGTCTACAATACTGTAGTATACATTTTCATTTGCATCGCTCGTGCTTTATTGTCTGCCTCTCCATCGCCCTTCGGGGCGAAATAATTTTATGATTTTAACAATATTTTGTTTTACGTTTCACTGGAACTTTCCAGTTGTTGTATATACCACTGTATTTATTGGCAGAATTCTACTGTCATGTACATAGAAATGCTATTTTTATTTGAAGAATAAAGACAATTTTGAAATGCAGATCTATCGTTCCTGCTGGCGGACAAACGTCCAGAACATTCACTAGATTTGATGGAGGGTTTTTTTTTCTCCAAAATGACGTTACCACACAGAAACTGAGTTGCTGCTGATTATCTCATCTGTAACTGCTGTTAATGGAAACTGAAAAGTTTCAGCAACCGAGAACGCGATTTTCTTTCAAAATTTTGCCCCAATGGCATTTTTCTTACTCTCACCGACAGGAATAATTTGGCATGCGAAAAGAACACCGTGTTTTTTAATTTATAAATGACAGAGGAGGTGAAATGTGTTGTGAATATGAAATTGGGTGGTAACTTATCGGAAGTTGTTTACCAAGGCTGCGTATTTAAGCTGGTTGAGATCTGAATTTCGCGATCAGCCCCTACAAGTACACTGCTGGACATAGAAAGAGCCACATAATACATAAATGAATGCATGAAATGAGACTAAACTGACATTCCATGTCGCCAAGTAGGTGGAAAAGAAATTATATCATATTTGAGAGATTACATGACTGCGATGGGACAGGAGACAGTATAACATGGCTTGAGTCTGTAGGTCGTTTGACTGCCATGCTGGGCTACACATTCGGCAATACGCCGTAGCCTATAGTGGAAAAGTCCCCGGATGATGTCCTAAAGTATCCTTGACCATGCGTCGTTGATCTGTGATCACAATCCATCAACGTTGCGAGGGGTCGTTCAGAGGCGTTAACTCGTCTTCCAATGACGCCCCTAAACATTCTCTATTTGGGAGAAGTCTGGAGATCGGGCTGGACATGACAGCACTTGGACACGTGGTAAGTACGGTCTGCTGATGTTGGCAGTGTGCGAACGGGCGTTATCTTGTTGAAACTGGAAATCACAGATATCACGGATGTACGGGAACAAAACGGAATGCAGTACCTCATCGACGCATCGTCGTGCTGCCATTGTACCCACTAGGCGTACCAGCTGTTAACGGCTGTTGAAATTGATATTGCCCAAAACCATGACATTAGGCTGAGGAGCCGTATGACGCTCATGGATGGCAGAAAGATCGACACAATGACTGACGAAAGCGGAGACCTACCTCAGCCAAGCTGCGGTTTATAGTCCGTGTCGATACGGGGATGTCCGTAGCTGCCTGTTCACTTCGTAGAATGTCGTCCGCTGTGGATTGTGGGGCTGCTGCGACTTGGCATCGAATGCGGCGATCGAGGCGTTCGGTTGTGCGCCTTGCGGCACTATCCCCACCATGGCGACCTACGGTATCTTCCTCCAACTATTGTCACCACATTCGGCCGACATTTGTTACATCCCGATCCGTTCCGCCGCTTTGCGATGCAGGGACCAACCAGCCTTACGTAGCTCTTTGATGAAGCATCTGGTAAAGGTGTCCGGGTGATGGTAGGATGCCCGCCGACATCTCTCAGGCATTCTCAGTGCTTACACGAGCATTCTCCAGCGATATCACAGCGAAATAGTGGACCACACGCACAAGAAAGAACGACCAAACGTAGCTACGCCGAACCGTTTGGTTTATTTATCTTCTTTATCTATCACGTGATTTGTTACCGTGCTGTTCACTGATTTTGTTTCAGTGTCCTGTTGTTAGACCTTCGCTTGTAAAGAATTTCGAAGATACCGGGTTTTACCTGTATTTTCCCCCGATGATTAAAACAAATAAATAAAATGCTAGCTAAAATTAAAAGTCGTTCTTTTGGATTAAAGAATATGTTTATTCCATGGGGAAGATCTTTCAGCTTTGTCCTGATTTCTTTGTATTATTAACTAGATAATCGGCTTCTGCTTATTACTCTATTAGGCTTTTATATAGTTATCTGGCTGCTTTCGTTTCCAAATTTAATTTCCGTTCGGTATTACTTTTTGGCATAGCACGTTCTATATCTCTATTTTCCTTGCTTTCTTTCTTTGCTCGCAGAGAACGAAGACGGTTTCCCCTGGCCTGGATATCTTACCTTCAACTCCTCTCTTCAAACCCCAGTTCCAAACTCCACGTGTTTTTTGTCCCTCTTCGCAGAAAGCGTTACGACACTTTTAATGCGTTCTATCTTGGACACTTGGTCAGCCCGATGCTAAACATTCATTTTCACACCGCTTTGTAACGCCAAACAGCACCGTGCATTTTTTGCTCCTGGCCTATCAACTGTTCTTCGACCCACCGTAAAATCTACCTCCATTAAGCTGAAGATATGAGAATTTCTTCATACCTTCCTACAAAGATCCTTATCCTCTCCCCACCCTTCCCGTGAAGCATTAAAGACAAAAACCTAACTCGGCAATTCCCTCTGATCGGGCTACTGCAATAACGTTAAGAAAGTGTCCTGCCTCATTTACACAGATGCCTTATATCTGGAGAAAAAGGGGGCCATCTCCAAAAAAAAGCGCTAATGAAAAAGGGAGATGACTTTAACTCACAGCATTCTAAATTGTTATTACAGTTTACCGTTGTTAAAATCTGTGACCTCCTGGTTACAGATTGATTCGCAACTCGAGTCATTTACATAACCCAACTGTCCACACGTACTCACGAGTTTGCATGCGCTTCGACAAATAATTCCTAGTGTATAATTTTTTATGTCGGGCTCTGTCCTTTAACTTTCGTAGCACACTATATGCGGTTCGGTAAAAGATGATTCTTTTACATATTACATCGCCAAGAAAGTGCAAATGCACTGTTTTGGACAACTGAAAATGAAAACGGGAAAATCAAAAGTACATCCGCTTAATTCCTCTAAGCTGAAGAATCCTAAAACGCGTGATATATACACCCTAGCTCAGTGGCAGATCGATTCTTAATCTTCAGTGTGCTGCTAGATGTTAGAAAGTATTTCAAAATGTAAGACCATCCAGATGCAAACAAATTCAGAATATGAAAGATGAGGTTTTACATTTTACAATCAATTCCTTATGAAAAATAAAATATTTGTACCTTGGAATTGAACCCCGGAGTAGAAAGATTATTCTGTTTCTTTTATGTTAGCAGCTGAAATAATTCAAAATGCATTTGATGGCACAAAAACTGTAACACCATGAAGCAGGTGTTTGAAATGGCTCAAACTTAGCACAGAAATTAAGGATGGTATAAACCATCTGCGATAACAAGGACGCATTTTATTATGATGTTTCAAGCTCTCATCGGTAAGGAGAATGTTCTCCTCCTTGTTGGAGATACACCAATTATATCGTCATTGCATTGATACATACAGGTAACGAACGCATAGCGCCCCGTGACACAATCAGCCATTATTCTTCCAACTGGACACGCATAGTGTCGAGTGTCTTTGCTGGAAATCAGAAGGCCTCAAAGACGACGTTCCAAGATATTCCAGATGTACTCAAAAAAGGAAAAAAATTCGGGACATGGCTAGCCAAGGTGAGATATCGACATTGCGTAGCCACTGTAGAAATAAAGGAAACCTATGCGTACGTGCATTTTATTATTGTAAAAATGTGTTAGGTACGCCGCGAAGAAAGGGTGTGCCGTGGAATTTCAGATCGTAATCTGTGCATCACTGTCATGCCAACGTTCCTCTGATGAACATTATATCAATATATGTCAAATGTTCGACAGTACGTGATGAAGTGTCGTACTTTATGGCGCCCGACACCATAGCTCCAAAGGTGCGGATAATGTGGTGTGTGGCTGAACGTACACTGGATCCTCTTTTCGCCTTTGGTGACGCCTTGTTCTTTTTTCTTTTTTTTTTTTTTTGATTGGAGGTTTAACGACCACCGTGAGCAACTCAATAGGCTATAAGCAGTCGCCCGTCACTAATTTAGGGCCACTGGTTCCTGAGAAGGGAGAGAGCCAGTGCCGTAAGACAAACACAACATCCATGCCTCACCGGGATTCGAACCCTGACCTATCTTGGACGAACAGTCATAAGCCATCGCTTAGACCACTGCACCCCCGGGGCGGCACCCTTGCTCTTATAAGACCATCATCTTCATCCAAACAGAACATGATCTTATCGAAAAGACGATTTGGGGTCATTACTTTCCTACCAACCGTCTTCATGTATCACCACTATACTTGCAGAATTAAATAATTCCAGTTGTTATTTTTGTTACTTCCGATGTCGTTTGTGTAAGTACATTGTGTTAGCACGCGTCTAAACAGTAGATGACTTCATAGGAGTATAATCGGTGTACTTGAAGTGTGAGAGCATTTTTGACTGCATCACTCATATTTTCGGCGCCAGTCATGTCACGACGCTGTTGTATGTATCATTATAAAAGTACTCATGAAACGTTCGCAGTACTAATAGGATGTCGCAAGGTTCATCCATATTGGATATTTCCATTTTTTATATACACTGCTGGCCACCCAAAATGTAACACCAAGAAGGACACGAGATAGCAAAGCCAGATTTACTGGACACATAAAAACAGATACAAAGATGAAACGATTGAGCTTACAGGCCCGAGCAACTTGCGGAACACGCAGACATCAATAGTTCATGTGGCCCTTATGGCTGGCAATAACGGCCGCTATACGCCGCGGCATCAAACGAAAGAGGCTTTGAATGTGGGCTTAGGGTATGTTGGTCCAGACTGCTTCCAAACGTTGCCACAGTTCATTAGGCGTAGCCGCGGGTGGTGCTTGCCGGGCCACTCGGTTGCCGGTCAGCGACCAGACGTGTTCGATGGGCGACATATCGGTAGAACAGGCGGGCCACGGCAGCAGTGATACCTGGTGGGCCGTGAAGCATTGTTGCATGATGCGTGCCACATGCGGGCGCACATTGTCCTGTTGAAACGTGGCCGCTGGCAGGTCCTGAAAGTAAGGGAGGACTACAGGCTCCAAAACGTCGGAGATGTAGCGGTGGCTGTTGAGGGTACCGGCGGTGCGTACCAGAGAGGTGCGCGTGTCATATCCAATTGTGCCCTAAACCATAACGCCAGGCGACGGACCGGTATGGCGATGCATAAAACAGGCGTCATGCAGTCTCTCGCCGCGGTGCCGCCACACGTGAGTCCGACCATCGTGGTGTTGCAGGCGGAAGCGGGATTCGTCGGAGAAGACAATGTCGAGCCAATCCGTAGTCCAGGTGCGGCGTTCAACGGCCCGCTGATGCTGCACTCGCCGGTGGTATAACGTCAATGGTAATCGGAGCAATGGGCGCCGTGCGACAAGACCCCGCTCCTGCAGACGACGTCGAACGGTACGTGCTGACACAGGTTTTTGCGCAACACACCCTAATTCCTGCACTAACGTTCGAGATGTGGCGGTGCGAGCCGTCAATGCCCGTCGCACAACATGCAGGTCCTCTCGTTCGGTGGTGTGCCGCGGCTGCGGCAATCGCTTACGTCGGTCCGTCCGTCCCTCTTGCACGCAGCGAAGCCATACTCGCCTCACTGTGGCTGGATGTCGTCCCACACGGGCGCCGATGTCTCGGTACGATAAACCGCTGTCGCGATAAGCCACTATTTGTCCTCTGTCGAACTCTGAAACGTGCTGGAATGACTGCCGTATTCTGCGACGAGGCATCAGGAAGCTTCCCACGCACAGGTCTGGCAGCACAACACACATCCACTACTTACACCCAACCTTCTGTGCAGCCTTCTTATAGTGCTTCTTGGTGGCGGGCCGGGCGCACATGATTTGCACATGCCCTGCAATGCTAATCGTTTGCATGTCCTCTCGCGGGCGACGCATGCTGCGAATTTCAGGCCAATCGGATGGTTCCTTCTTGGTGTTGCATTTTGGGTGGCCAGCAGTGTAGATAACAATATGTTGTGCAATGGTGTGCTATATGTCTCTGAATTGCGTTATAATAACAATAACATTCTCTAACAGAGTGCTAAAATATCTGTGTAAAATATACTTGAAAGGAAAGCAATACTGAAGCCCAGGGTTCAGTCATTTGTTCTAGACTAACACGCGAACCACAGGAGCATCTTGAACTAAGAGTGAATGAATGATCCACTAGCCAGGTTCTCAACGACAAACGAGGACCATATGGCCCTTGAATGTGAAGTGTCTTCATTTAAGATGAACTCTCAGAACATTATAACAGGGACCAATTTAGTACACTAAATTAGAATTTCTCTCCCCAAATGCTGCAAAGTTATTGGAAACTGAAGCTTTCCGACTGTGCAAAGCGCTGCCTGAGTGGAAGTACGTTAAAGGCACTAAACCAGGCACTTCACTTTAAGGTCTCTTCAGGAATGCCCCTGACATTCTTCCTCATTTTATGAAAACCTCGAATATGCTTTCGAAACCTATTAAAATCACTCCACATCACAGTTTGCTCAATATGATAGAAAACTTCCTTAAATTAATTCAACGGGATATTAAAGAGATCATCAAATACACTCCGGCAGCAAGGAATATCCACATCCCGGTCTGTTTGAGGTATTCTCGCAATTGCTCGCAAATTTTACGAAAAAATGTTAATGAAATGACCAGTGTCATTTCAAGTTGCCATGGGTGTACCTCATAGGCTGGGAATATTTTATCAACCGCCATGTTGTCAGTCTACAGAATATTTTTATAGCCCCTATTTAATTTAGAACTCCTGTTACTGAAGTCCGTAATTATGAAAAGCTATCAGTATGTAAGGGGATAAAATGTTCCATTCTTACTAAGTGAAGGCTACTCTTGGGTTATCGCATACAATTTCGTACACATAACAAAAGAGAGAGGAAATTGGCACTGAAAATTATCGAGTTGCTTGAGCATATACTCGTATTTTGTTGTTTTTTTAGTAAAAATGAATTCAACGTCACCTGACTGAAAAAGTTTGCATCATTAAATTTTGTAATGCGTAGGAAAGCAGATTTTTGGGAAAGATGCGGAGATATAGCTTCCGCAGGCGGATCATCAGGGTGATACTCTCAATATGTAGGCGAATTCTTTCTTGAAAAATACTTACTGAAAACATTAAAACTTTTATAAGTGAAGTCATAGTGGCAAATGCAAACATACGATATTCTCGCAGAATATGCTCGTAGTGTTGTTTCCCTTAGCGGGAAAATAGCTATTCTGAAAAATTAAAAAACACGTGCATAACGTTCAACCCGGTTAGAGATTGCCAGTACTAAAAGAATTTAACAATCTGGTCTATGGTGATATTCCTCTCATAATACGTGGAAAATACGTCATGATCAGAAATCTGTGTAACAGCAATCAGAAATCTGTGTAACAGCAATCAGAAATCTGTGTAACGGTTATTATACTCGAACGGCAATCGGGAGATGCGGGTTTGATTTCTGCTCCAGGACGTTGAAATTTCAAGTTTTCTGATGTGATTGATAGATATTACGTGAAGAACAGTAAATTCAGTCAATTCAGAGATGTCTGATTGCTGTGTTAATCATCGTGTCCCATGGTATTTGGAATATCGTCGAACAGAAGGACCTTATTTTGCGCAACCTATCGTGGAAATGTTGCATCGGAGACACTGGGAAAAGCATTGAAAATTGTAGTAATGATTATTGCAATCTGATGAGGAAGAACATTTTTGAATGGGACTTCGAGAAGCGCAGGTGTAGTTCCAAACCCTAATGCACCTCAACTACATGGTGCGGCAAATAGGGCATTTGGAAAATTAGGTAATAGGGGCATTATGTAGGCCACAGATGAAGACAGCGTCTGTTAAAAGAATTTTCTAGTACAGCAATTAGAAATGCAGATATCGTTGAGATATCTTTGCACTCGGAAATGCAGATATCGTTCTACCTAACGGAAATATTTTGGATCAGAAGAGCTCGAGAAAGTCATGAAAAGTTGATTTCATCATTTCAGCTATCGCATTCAGAGAGAATTTTTCAGGTAGGGCACTTAGAAACGGAGATATAGTGCCAAACAGAAATTTACATTTTCGGTTACCTTGCAAAAACGTATAATCCAGTGCATCGCAAAAAACAATAATTTTATCGAAAATTGTATACATCTATTCCAGCCCTCGGATGGAAAAGAGATCTTTTCCTGTTGAAGTTCAACGCCCTCCGTGAGTAACTCAATGAGCTTTAAGCAGTCGCGTATCCCTAATTTAGGGCCACTGGTTCCAAGGAAAGGAGAGAGCTCAGCATCCATGCTTAACGGGATTCGAACTCTGACCCATCTCGGCTGAGTGGTCAGAAGCCAGCGGCTAGACCACGGCGCCACCGGCGCTGCTACGACATACGGCTCCTGATGGGAAATCATACTGCTCCTGATGGGAAATCATTCGCACATAATTTCTAATTTTTGTAAAAAAAATGGTTTCGCCACCAGGGGGCGGAAATCTTAATTTCCGCTTCTGATGTATTTTGCAGCAAAATATTAGCTTCTAAATCCTCGATTGAAAAAAAACGTCGTTTGTAGACTGATACTACTCATGTCGACAAACTTTTCAGAAACATTTTCTTTAAATAATGCATGGTTTCTACGCCAGGGGGCATAGATGTAAATTCTATTTTTGCCAATATTTCTACTTCTAGGAGTCCAATTTGAAAAAAATCCTTCTTTGTTGGATAATGTTTCCAGTGTGACATGTTTTTCATATAATTTCGAAATTTTCAAGCAATTCATAGACTTTCCGCTACGGGGCGTAAAAGTAAATTGCTTTTCCCCTTATATCTCTGCTTCTAAATCTCCGATTTGAAAAATTCCTTGTGCACCGGATACAGCCCCTGATGGGAAATCCTTTGCACATAGTTTCTAATTTTTGTAAAAAATATTTTGGCCACCAGGTGGCGTAAGGCTTAATTTTTGCTTCTGATGTATTTGCAGCAAAATATGAGCTTCTAAAATCTCGGTTGAAAAAAGTCGTTTGTTGACCGATACTATTCATGTCTACAAACCTTTTAGGAACATTTTCCTCGTAAAATAATGCATGGTTTCTACGCCAGGGGGCGTAGATATATATTTTATTTCTGTCAATATCTCTATTTCTAGGAGTCCGATTTGAAAAATTCCTTCTTTGTTGGATAGTGTTTCCGATGCGAAATGTTTTTCCTATAAATTCACAGTTTTCAAGTAAATCATAGACTTTCCGCTAGGGAGCACAAAGGTAAATTGCGTTTTCTGCGTTATTTGTGCTTCTAAAACTCGGATTTGAAAAATTCTTGCTGTATCGCATACAAGACCGGATGAAAAATATTTTTCACATAATTTCTAATGTTTGGTAAAGAATGGTTTGGCCACCAGGGGGCATACGTTTTAATTTCTGCTTCTGATGTATTTGTAGCAAAATCTGGGCTCCTGAAAACTCGACTAAATTTTTTTTTTTTGGTCCGATACCGCTCATATGGAAAAACCTTTTGAGAATAATACTTTCTTCTTAAAATAATGCATGGTTTTCCCCACAGGGGACATAAAGTCACATCTTATGTTTTTGTCGATATCTCTGTTTCTAAGAGTCCGATTTGAAAAATTCTTTCTGTGTTCGAGAGCGTTTCCGGTGCGAAATGTTTCTCATATAAATTCATGTTTTTCTTAACGCACAAGTCTTCAACCAGAGGGCGTAAGCTCACGATTCCGTTTACAGCAATATCTGAGGGATTAAAAACCGATTGAAAAACTTCTTTCTTCCGTTAGATACTATTGTTTTCCATACCGGTTCCTTTGACTTTGAATAGCTTTGATAAATTTAATTTGCGTCAGAACGGATTCAAAAGACGTGCTTAGTACACCCGAAAATTCGGTGTCATCTTTCTTGTTTATATATATGAATGTCACGGTCAAAGCCAGAAGTCTAGTCACTTCGCGAAATGACCGGCCTTGGCCAGCTTTGGCCAGCTCATGTGTCCAAAGCCCGAAATATACAATAATTGACCAGTACTTCGGTCAATTCAAATCTTAGAACTAGCTGTTCTGAGATTTGGCCGTGAGAAACTAACCAAAGTGTTAGAACTTTTGTGGAGCTGTGTAGTGGTGTGCTCTCCCAAAGACGTGATTTGATTGTCTGAGATCACGTGCCGTGACTTGTTGTAGAACGCTGTTGCTTTCGTTTGTTCAGTGTAACCCGAGTCCTGGCTTCGACGTAATTCATATGTGGTGTCATTGATCCAGCGGCGGCATTTGTTTTCTTACGCCCACTAAAGAGCAAACGAGCAGAAGAAGTGGTACATGCTTTGATGGACATTTTTACAATAATATGGGCCCCAAGTGTACTAAAATAAGATAACAGTAGAGAATTTCATAGTTCACTTAAAGAAATGTGACCAGAGTTAAAAAGTGTACATGGCAAGCAGCGTCAGTGGTTTTGTTTGTAGAGAATGACCTCTGTAAACTAGGGACAGAGTTTGGAGTGTTAAAGCAATTGTATGCCAGAAGTGAGTTCACCGTTCTTAAAGAGAAATTTGTTACTTTGCAATCAATTCCGGATAACGAAATATCATTAAGAGCAGCATCATCGAGTCAATCTTTAACTGGCGGATAAGAATTTTCAAGGTGCTTCTGTAGTAGAAAATATTTAACAAATCGATGTAAGTGTAAACGGCCCAATAGGTTACGTAGCTCCAAATGACATAACAGCTCAGATTGCACCAAGAAGTAAAACTTAACAGATTTCTACACTGGTAAAATCATCTCTTTGAAGTGATTTGTTCAACTGTCATAATTACATGTTATAAAATATATGGCATTATCAACCAATATTGAAGACTCGTGCAACATAAATCACTGAAACGATGAAAGTTTTCCGTCTTTGGCGCGATTTTAATGATAAAAAATGAATTATATATACAATTAAAAACATGAGCACTTTCGAGGCAGCGGCTGCCTCATGCTCAGTTGTAATGAATAAAGACACATTTGATCTATATATAATATAGATCATTGCATCGTGGGAAGCTTGGTAACTTAATAGCCAATAGTAATCTACATGCGCCAAACTATTGCGTATACTGTTAACCAATGGTCTGTGAAGAAAACATGGAAATATATGATAGAAATCAGATATGGTGTAGGGTGGGTAAACATTCAATTAAAGTTTATATTACAATTTATAATTTACTGTTTTAATAAGCGACTTTCAAACATTATGTAACTCATAGGGGACATCTTCATTACAACATTGTACTCCGGAAGCCTCAATATATACACTTTCTGCAATTAAAAGGTCATCAAGTTTACTAGGTGTGTTAATTATTCTTGCATTACTCCAGTCGGGATTAAGATCATTTTGGATAACAGATTTGGTAAGGGAAGTACAATACATTCCTGTTTTGATATTGTATTTATGTTCTTTTAATCGTAACCCTATATTACATTTTGTAGAACCCACATAATTAGAGGCTGTTTGTACTGTAGTTGCCTTAACCAGCGGGATATTGTAAATACCCTACTGTCCTATTTTGTTATTCTGCTCACGATTCTTACGAACTACAGAAAATAATTTTCGTGCTTGTGAACCAAATTTAAATCCATATGGTTTACATAGTTGTGTTAAGGTTCCCGTTAAAGGTGGATTATACTACATAGAACCAACATATATGGAACTGCAGTTGGAGTTTCTTGACAGGATAGTATGCAGGTCATATTTGACCCTTCTAAACACATGCCTAATCAGATATTCAGGAAATTCATATTGCTCAGCTAAACTAAAACTATAGGTAACTTCTTGCTCAAATAATTCAGTGGTTGATGAATGTGGGTGAGCTATTCTAAACAAATAGAATAATGCTGACTACTTATGTTGTTTAAGGTGTGATGAATGAAAATATATTAAAACAGGTGTATGACAGGGTTTTCTATATACGCAAGTGGTAATACGATTAAGATTATAGTTCTTACGATAATAATGTCCAAGCAAGGTAAACTATTATCAACTTCAAATTCTATCGTGAGCCTGATAGTTGGGAACATGGATGATAGTTCGTTGGCGAATAAGTATAAATCATCCCGGTTGTGAGGCCATGCAACCAAGATGTCGTCAACGTAGCTTAAATAAAGCAACGGGCGGTAAGGGAAAGAACTAATGACCTGATTTTCGATGTGCTGTAACAAAATTTCAGCTAGAACAGCAGACAGGGGGGAACCCATTAGGGAGCCCTCCAACTGTTGGTAAATGCTGTTTTGAAATTTGAAATATGAACATTTCTTAACAAGACGAAGTGCGTTCATAATAGCATTAGTTTCTAAACCTGGGATATGGGACTCAGCAAGTTTTGCCTCATTACATTGTCAAACTGCAAAAGGAAGTAAAAGTAAAAAAAAGATCATAGTGTTAAGATTACCATTTGTTTATCTGTTTTATGTTATTTGCGCACATTTGAGAAAATGTTTATAATTACATGCTTTATGGGGTTTTTTTTCTTTTTCGGCGCAGTAAATCTTAGAGATCACGTGGGACTTGGATCCTTACAGGCGATACTGTGAGATTTTTAACCACTAAACCCTCACCTTCGGTCCCCATAGGACCACCGAAGTAAAGATAATTACTAACTTTGGCCAGTTTCTCTCGGCCAAATACATACTGGCCTGCCAATGCCCGAGTACTGGTAAATTACTGTATATTTCGGGCTTTGGCCACATGAGGTGGCCAAAGCTAGAAGTTGCCAGACTTCGGGCTTTGGTCGTAACATATATAACACAGTCAAGAGAAAAACTTTTTATAATGTGCAAACTACTGTGGTATTATGTTAAGTGTGTTTTTATATTCAAGGGAAAATAATTTAAGTAATTTTGGCGTAATCGTTTTGTAGTACTTTGTATTGGTATGAAACTAGGGCGATCACTTTAATAACAACGTGCGCATTTATGTTACACACAATACAGTGCAATAATTTAGTTTTTTACGGAAAATATTGGTGGGCTACAAGGAATTTTAATTACTAAAATGCCCATAAAACCTATTTGATAATATAGAGTTTTGAGATTTCAGTAATTGAAAGGTAATAGATTTTTGCAAAAGGGCATGGAAGATATTTTTTTCAGGGGGTGCGGGGAGGAGCTCAAGTTTCTACGGTACGCCACTGGGTAAGGGCCCGTTTTTATTTTCAAAAGATAGTCTTAAGATTTCCATAAGTAGACAGCGTAGCAGTTGGATGAGGTCAAATGCCTTGTTAACTTCAACAAACCAACGTGGAATTCTATGTGTTCTGAACCTTCCGATATCTGCTGGCTGAATGAGCGTTAAATAAGTTAACAATAGAGACAGATCATTTGTTAGCAGTTGGTTTCATTTATTCGAAAGGGAGAAAGAATCGGTTGAAAATAAGGTAAAACAGCATCGGCTCTCTCCATCCATCAGGTCTTTTCTAATGGAATAGTTTTTGTGTTAGACGTTCAGTTCAAGAATGTATGCTAGAGACTGTACTGAACGTTAGCAATATTTGTAGGTCTTGTAATAATTGAAAGAAGTAATAGTTTACTGAAAGGTTCCTCAAAGGAACTTTCAGGCGCAGGTCCATTCACCTGAAAGTTCCTCGTGGGAACTTAAAACACAGCTCCACTCAGGAGCTGTATTTTAAAGTGCAAAGTCACCCTCCTTACTCTCCCGATTTTGGTCCCAATAATTTCGACTTTTTGGCGCTTTCAGAGAGACAGGAAATACTTTCGTGTGGACTGAGGAAACACTTTCCTTTGGACTCCAAAGTGCAACATGAGGCTGAACACGCAACATGCGAAATTTTCCCCAAACGAAACTATGCACTGGTGTCGCTGTCGCGAACGTGCATTTATTGAGGAAAGGACTATAAAGGAAAAGCGAATTCGTCTGTTTCCAAGGTACAAAAAAGTTGTTCTTTTCACTTTTGTTGTTTTACTTTGAACCAACTTTTCTACAAAGTGCGCTTTATTATCAAATTCTGAAGATAGGGACGCATAATGACATTTCGGAAAATTTTCGTAAAATTTCTAAGTCGAAGT
This sequence comes from Macrothele yani, assembly GCA_039090855.1. Taxonomy (NCBI): domain Eukaryota; kingdom Metazoa; phylum Arthropoda; class Arachnida; order Araneae; family Macrothelidae; genus Macrothele; species Macrothele yani. Next base: position 12,647,194 of record CM077017.1, on the reverse strand, counting down.
TACAAAAGCGCAAAGTAAAAACAAATCAGATGTGAGTTGAAGATTTAGCATTCAGCGACCTGCGGAAGAGAAGAGGAAATTCGAGAAGTTGGGTTTTTTTCCAGACGTTCTCACTCTTCCGAGAACTCAAAACTATTTCGACATTAATATTTATTTTTCGAGATGCATGTAATCTTGTTCTGGCAATGAAGTAACAAATGAGGTATGGTGTACGATGCACTGATTAAAACAAAAGTACATAAACTGAAAAACTAGTAAAGAAATGGAATGAAGGTAAAAAAAAATAAAATAAAAAGAAAGCTTGATGATTTTTCTACGAATAAGAAGTTCGAATTATAGGATCTGAGTGCTAAAAGCTCTACGACGCCTATCAGAAGTAGACAGGAACAAAAGAAAAAAAAATAAGAAAAACAAGATGCAGTTGAATAACGAGAGTGGGAAATCCGAAGTGGCATCTGGGAAAAGAAAGCTGAATCAAATAAGAGCCATAATAGACAAATCTACTACAAGAAAAGAAGTAAAAGATTTCAAATTGACTCATTGGGGATGCCTTTACCTTTGAGCTGCAGAATTTGTTCCATCGACAGGAAAAAAATAATGAAGCTGAAACATAAGCAAAATGAATATGTAAGTTACTATCGTGTAAATATGACAATCCCAGAGAACTGTTTTAAGTCGATAACACAGGAAGACGAATGCCAAAAAACAAAAACAAAAAAACACGCTAACAAACATCTGTCTCTTTAAATTTCAACTGTTCAAAGTTGTCATTTATACAGATAGTGTTCTAATATTTTTAATTTTCTTACGCATTCATTAGACGTCAACAATGATTAAATAATTCCGTTCATCGCTCCAGGTGCTTCGGACTGTTTTATTGAAAGAAATATCTCATGAATGTATTATTTTTCTAAGGTAAATCATGAAAATAAAGTTGATTCTCAGATTTTTGATATTTCTATTTTGGTTGCAGATTTAATTTTTGGAGAGCTGGAAAAATAAAACATAAACTCGACTTTATTGGCTTCGTAAACAATCAGCGTGCTTCCAAATGCGCTTTCTGGATCTTGAGATTTTTTTAAAATTAGAAAGCTTTAAATTTCCTATAATCTTTTTATATTTATCTCCTTAATTATATAAAACTAAGAGAAAACGCCCATTCCAAATCTGGATTTACTCGCATTAAAACACAGGGTGCATACGGATTGGAAAATGAACTAACCATTCATGCCCTATCTCCACCGGTAAAGCCCGCGTCCTAGCTGTTGAGCTACCGTGCGATATGAGGAGTAGAGATGAGCACGAGCCCGGGCTATGAGAAAAATCCCGGAAACGGATCAGGGTCCGGGTGGTTCCCATATCAAATCTTTGACAAAAATCCCGGCCCGGGCTGGGTCTTATATCAAATCTTTTACTAAAGCCCGGGCCCGTAAGAGCCCGGGCTCAAGTTAATTTTCCCTTTCATTTTTTAATTAATTTTATTTAACACTGCTTACCGAATAAACTAAAGCAATGCGAAACGCACAACTGAATGGAAAACGCACAACTCTCTTTTGTTCTTTGCCTAAATTCTTAGTTATTGCTTTTTGTGTGTTTCGCGTGCAGTTCGTAGCTGAAAAACGCCTGTGAGTGTTTAAGCAACAGCTATGTATTTTTTCTTAAATATGATTAAAACTGATAGTGTAAAGTTTTCTGACGACTCAAATTTAAAGCAGAACTTTGAAAAATGGAAATTTTCGGTCACTCGGGGAAACCATGAAGGTGAGCCGACTGCCGATGGCTCAAGGCTGCCCAAAGGCCAGTTACCCAGGGCTGCTATAGGGATGGGAAATTAGGAAGACGGATATCCAGTGCCGACTGAAAATCTCAAATACAACTTTCGCCTTTTGAATTCTGATGTCACGTTAAGCTGATTGACTCCTTGTTATAAACAAATCTAGTCTTCCCGTCCCTTGGAGCCTTCGGCCCGGGCCATTTATTTCCTATTGTAGCATAAGCATTGACGGGTCTGGTAGGGGGTAGGGATTACAAATCAAGACCATCAAGCCAAACAACTTTCCTTAATTTTAATTACCTTTGAAAAAGGAAAATTATGTACGCTCCGATTGCGCTAAACAATTATACTTGTTAACTAAATATACGTATATATCTGATACCGAGGAAACAAGGATATCCAGAATTATATATACATAGTACAAACAACTGTAAATTGCATCGTGAATCATTTAGAGCTGTATTTGTATTTTTATATAATTTATTTATTTAGAGCAGCCAAAGTAAAGCCAAACCATTGTATCATTAAGTTCCATGCTCTGTTACATGCAATGTTACAATTTCTAACTAGTCAGAAACAGTCAAATTTAATAATTTGCGAATAAAGGTTATATTTATAAATAATAGTACATGCGACAGTTTTACCAAATAATGAATAAATTAAATGTCAAAACCAGCTCTGTTTCAGTAGAGTTAATAATATAATGTCCCATGTATTAAACAGCACTACGACATACATATGCACATTTACTCAATATTTAATCGGACTTAATCCGTCAACGAATCAGGAATACACAATTATTATGTCATGTAGAAATGACTGAGATGTTGTATTAATTTTATAATGAAATTTAAGGGACCGAAATCCTTATTTAAATTTGATTGAAAAAAAAATAAATACAGTTAATTAGGTAAAAGAGATAACTTGATACACACTTGGGAAACAAAATGAAGGGCATTTTGTTACCTGAATATGATGCACATAATAATAATTCTTTCTCTCTCTCTCTCTCTTTTTTTGGGGGGATGGTTGGCATTAACGGGAAGTACTAACATTATTTTCCGATGATGAAACTCCGATAATGAAAATTTAAATAGGACTAAAACAATATGCTTCATTTTTTTTCTTATTCTCATAGAGAAAATTTGTGCAAATGTTTAAACCCATTCCAGTCATAAATAATGATATAACGGACCCGGGCCTTAAAAGATGACCCCGTGCTTATCTCTAATGTGGAGTCGAAAAATTGGTTTAATATTCGAGTTTGTTCCTAATAGAACAAACATTTTTAGATTTTTTGTTAATAAAACAAACATTTTTAGCATAAATATCTTGAAAATAGTAATGTATTTTCATGACGTTAATCTTTTCTTTACGTATTGTATACGCTTATCTTCTGATCCTAACAGTAAATTGCGATTCTAATAAAATGACATACTAACTGGACGCACAATGAAATATAACACATGAAAACAACCAATAAAAACGTAACACCAGATGAACTGTGTCACGTGAACCTCTGTGTTCGATACTCACCACAACAAAGTGGAATTCACGTAACTTTAAAAAGAAGACGTTCTGATGATGGCTGGTTCGACTCAGCAGAAAGGCATATGGGTAATATTTGAAGCTTGCGATAAAGCCGAAAAGAGCATACGATACAGCCGAAAGAAGTATTCCTACTCTGATGGAGGTCAAACTACTACGTGAAGATTCATTAGGAGAACACCCTGGAGGCTACAGCTGTGGTAAGAAGTATATCTTCTAAATTCTTGCACTGGATTGTAGTTATTATAAAATATTATCGGAGACACTCTAGTCTAGACTCACCAAGCTTTTTAATGCCTAAACAATATGTGAAGAGCAGATTTACCTCATGAAAATATATTACCATTCCCAAGATATTTGTCCTATTGAACCACTTAACTGATTGTACAGACTCTGCTTATGAATATTGTCAAGATTCGTACAAATCGTAATTAAACATTTTTAGATTTCTTTTTAATGGGACAGACTCTTTTATTCCCAGTGGTAGGCTCTGTAGTATTTGAGATTGGGTACCCTTAAATATTTTTTGTTTGAAAATTTATGAAACGCTCCAAGTTTTGAGGTATCTTTCAGTTCAGTATACATAGTGCGTTCAGTAAGTTCTAAGCCTAACACACAAAGACAATTAAAAAAAAAGTTACCTTTATTTTTCCACGTACGCTCCCCTGAATTCGATGCACGTGTTCCGATCATAGCGATGGATACCCCCGCTGCGAAAAACGTTTTACCTTTTTCCTCAAGCCAACACTTCGTTACCTCCTTCAGTTCAGAATCATCCACAAATCGCTTACCTTGCAGATGATTTTTTCAGGTTTTTGAAGAGGAAAAATCCACTAGGGGCGAGATCAGGTGCGTGCGGGGCTTGGGGAAGCAGTTGGCAGCCACATTCTGTCACAGCTTGCGTGGAAACACAGGCAGTGTGGATTGGAGCATTGTCTGGAGAAGCAGAACACCCTGTCTCAAATTTCCTCGCCGTTTGCTTTTGATGGCTTCATGCAATAGCGCGGCATAATACTCCTTTAATCCTCGTGCGGCATAACAGTCACTCATAGTCCTTTTATAAGGCAAGTAATCAGTTAACAACAACCCTTCTGAGTCCCAAAAAATGGTATCCATAATCTTCCCTGAAGATGGCTGTGTTTTGAGCTTCTTTGGTGGTGGTGTTCTATGATGTTTCCACTGCTTGCTCTCTTGTTTAGTATAAGAGTCCTTGACTAGGAAGAACAGTTTGCACTTATCTTCTTCTTGACCTAAGACGCAGCTTTCCCGATAGGGGGCGTAACGTTATAGCACGTTTCCCTCATATCCATGCTTCTAATTGTTTGCATTTGAAAATTTCGTGAAACTTGTGATATGTTCTGCTATGAGCATCATTTTGCGTACGATTTGTAATTTCCCGTAACTAAAGTTTCTGCCGCTAGAGGGCGTGGGTTGCTATTCGTACTTGTGGATGTTTTACCCATTCTAGAAATCCGGTTTCTATTAAGTTTCTATTATTTTTTTATAACTGGTTCTGTTCATTATGAATAACTCTGCACGCATTTAGTTATATACTGTATGTTCAATAATGCGCAGTTTTTCCAATAGGAGAGGTACGTGTAGTCTCTTTTTCGTTGACTTTTCTGTTTCAAAAATCTGCTTTGAAAAATTCTTTTGGTGTTGTAAAGAATTCAAGGGACGTCCCGCATTTCACCCGAGAATTCGGTGTCATCTTTCTCGTTCACAATAAGAAACACTGCGCAACATACGTACTGTCATGTATAACTGAATCCAGCACTAGTCTGTTGAAGCTTGTATGTAGAGATTGTGATTAATAATGATGTAACCCGTTCACGACCACAACACCCAAACGCTCTTTTTGGTCTCTGATGAACTGAACAGCACTAATAAGTTAAGCCCTGCACACACCTCCGGATCGAAAGTGCATAAAGGGATTCTGAAATTTTAATCTACAATCGACTGATAACTTTTCGGAAAGCTTGTGCATGCATACGTAAGATCTAAGTCTGTCTATGTAATATTTCAAATTTTACAATGTGGCGTACCTATTTTAACATTTGCAATGTCTTATTTCTTATTAGTGAAACCACTAGAAGTCCATATGTATGTTGTGCGGTCATCGCTTTCCTCCAGTAGAAAGGCTGAAATACGTTGTCACACAAGTGGATCTCATCCTCCAGCAAGAATATCTTGGTTGTTGGACAACGAACCTCTCTCCAATCACACTGACGTTCTCTCAACAGATGGTAACCGGACTTCCAGCATTCTGTCGTTTTGGCCATCAAGAAGTGATCACAAAAGATTGCTAAGATGCAGAGCTGAGAATTTTATTTTATCTGGTAGTGCTCTAGAAGACAGACGGATTCTCAACATTACATGTAAGTAAATGTTTTAATTCCAGGCGTATATAAATTTCTCGACTCGAGAAGAGAAGCAGTTATGCAAGTACAGTAGAATGCGCTCTTAACGAGCAGCTCGGGGCCGGTGCAACCCCCTTAAATCCGTTTTGGTGATAAATTCCGACAATGTAAAAATATGGATACATAGTGTTTAGATTACATATCTGAAACAGTTGGATATACATGGAACATTTTATTAATTAACTAGATAGTACTATAGTCATGGTTTGTGCGCGTCCTGAAAATCCTGGAAAAGTCTTGGAATTGCATGTTGTCCTGGAAATGTCCTGAAATTCCATGTTGTTTTGGAAATGTCCTAAAATTATGTTATATGTCCTGGAATTTTGTCTATTCCTGCCATTTTGTTCCTGTGCAATGTTTTGCAGTTGAGGATTTTTCTACTGATATAACATAATGTCTGACAAATTTTCCTTCCCACCCCCGGAAAAATGCGTGGGGCTGTAGGTCTGCTTGTCTGTTAGCAGTACTGAAGCTGCGTTACGTTTTTTTTTGATTGAAAGTTTAACGACCACCATGAGAAACTCACTGAACTACGAACAGTCACCCATCCCTAATTTAGGGCCACTGGTTCCACGGAAGAGAGAGAGAGAGAGAGAGAGAGAGAGCCAGTGCCGTAAGACAAACACAACATTAATGTTTCACCGGGATTCAAACCCGGACCCATCTCGGACAATTGAGCAGAATCCATCGCTTAGACCACTGTATCATTTGGATGGAGGGTCGAAAGGATAGAAGAAAGATGTTGGAGGAGAGTTTCTGCATCCGTAGCAGATTGCGGAATATGGATATTGAAAACATGAATACGTTTAGAACAAAAACAAAAAGAAATATGTTGAAAAGAACCCAGCAGACTCTGTGACTCAACAAGATCAGAAAGGGAAGAATGAAAACGCACATGAAACGCTATAGCGGTACCAGACCTGAGATGGGTCCGGTAATTATGATACAAAATGTACGGCCAGCGTCTCCAGCGGGAACACCCGGCATCCAAGGAACAGTTCGTCTCCTGGAGAAGGAGGATATTAGCCCCCAGGTGACGAACGTCATCGTAAACCAAAGCATTCGCCGCAGAAGACGCAAGCCCTCTACAATTAAAGCTAAGTAGTGTTAACAAGGACATCACTGGTAGGTTGCATCCAGCCCTCCAGTTCAGCCCTCAAAATCTTGAGTAAGTATCCCAGACGGCGAGCATATTGCTCAGTCACGCCAGGCAAAGTAACATTAGTTATAAATGCATGGAACTGGTTTAGCTGTGCAATCATTTCAGGCAGCAAGTGAAGCTTACTCTTAATGCAAGGCAGTGTGATTAACTTTGCCTTACGCGGGCGAGTGGTCAATGCATACAGAACAGTTGAGGTAAGAGGGTGCAAAGGCACCGCAAGTTCTTCAAACATAGTAGAAATGTCAAGAAGTGTAGGAGAAGGAGAATCATCGTCAGAGTCAACCATTGCAGTGTCATCAGGATCAGGGGCAACCGTGTCCATAACATCATCATCCTGGAGACATGCGAATCGGTTCGAAACTAGTAATTCAGAATTTGGCTCATGATGGCTAGGTGAACCCGAGGTAGAATGGGCTGGTTTCTTGGACCGAAGACGTTGAGACGAACGAGAAGAGCGAGTAGGAACACCAGGTGAGCTGGGGAGTTTACGTTGTGATTTAGGTGCAGACACTTCCAGCGATGGAAAATCCTCATTGGAGGGTTCCAAACCATTCAGTACGACGACAGGAACCGGGAGGGAAGGAACGACTGGAGAAACAGCAGGCAAAATTGATGAAGGTAGAATGTGAGCAGGTGCCTCAGCGGCCTGCACAACATCCGCAGGGGCAGCGGCCACCTGAACTGTAGTAGCTAATGAAGAATCAGATCTAGCACCAGGAGTAGCATGAGGACAAGCAGAAGCGAGATGACCTTCCCCTTTACAGCGGAAGCACTGAACCCCTGCAAAAAGATTAAAAATGTACGTCCCGGTATCAGTGACTAATTCCAGAGTTGTAGGGCGTTCCGCTATTGACTGAGAAGTTGGAAAAATAACCCGGTACTGGCGGCGCCCACCCTGCACATGTTTCAGGGGGAATAACGGGCTGTAGCTGGAAGAATCTTGGTCACTCCCACAACACAACCCATCGTGTTGAGGGCATCAATCAACAGAGAATCAGGAACAGCCGTTAGTACAGGAGAGAGGGTCACCGTAACTGGTCTTTGGGCTGCAGCGACAGGTTGTAGATGAAAGGACCCAATATCAACCCGATGAAATATAATTAAATCTACTGCTTGCTGGTGGGTGAAGTGAACAACCACCCCTCCACCCAAGCGAATAATGGACACAATGCTTTCGGCTGGAACGACCTTCGACACAGCATGCAGATACTTGGGGAGGGGGTGTCACGCAAAGCAGGAATGAAAACACTTAATAATAAGGCAGACGACAACTGCTTACCTTGCGGCGAATCACTTGGAAGAATAATTTTCAACGCCGAAGCTACACGTTTAAAATGTGGTGCAGAATCACTAGAAATATATGAGTTACTTTCCACAGCTTGTGCGAACGACGTTGAAGTAGAACTAGCAGAACCAGGAATATTAGACGCAGCCGGCACATGGGTGGCCAGAAGCACAGTTTCTGGAAGTCCAGCAACACTAGTCGACGCAACATTCCCCGAAGAAGGCACAGAACTAAGAAGCGAAGACATATCAGCAATCGACGAAGCAGCTGTAGACGACGGTGACTTATTCACAGTGGTAGTGGACATTCTCGACCACTGGCCCACCAAAACTCATGCGTCGTAACTGACGACACACGAAAATGAAAAAAAAAACAAAAAATGAGCACCCACTCGGCACTCAGCCTCACTGCTCGTGAAGCGAGGGTACGAAACACTGCAACCAAAACGCAAAACGACGAAATACCACAAAAAGAACAAGTAAACTAACGAACGTTGACTTCTACGCAGGAGCCGAAAAAATATGCGACTTGTCTGTTCAACGACCACTGCGCCACATGGACGGCGAAGCTGCGTTATGAGTTCGTCTTTTGTAAAAAAGATCGTGCTTATGTTATCACTTTGTCCGTCGGTCCGTCTGTGGACACCGTATCTCTACAACTATTTGTCCTATTTGAAAAATTATTTTCGAATTACGAAGCCTGAAATGTGAGAATGATAATCCTTGTATTTCGCTTTTCCCGATGCAAGACGTTGCCGCTAGGTGGCGTAAATGCAGCGATCGTATTGAAAATGCATTTTATTCCATATATTTGCTTCTAAATATTCGATTAAAAAATTATTTTTCCTTTTGATGTAGTTTATACCAAGCGTATTTAAGGTACGGTATCTTTTTCAAGTAATGCACAGTTTTTCCGTTAGGCGGTGTATAAAAGTAAATTGCGTTTTTGACGATCTGTGCTTCTAAAGGTCCGACTTGAAAAATCCTTCCTGTATCGAATGCAGCTCCTGATGGGAAATGTTTTTCATGTAATTTCTAATTTCTGGTAAAGAATGATTAGGCCACTAGGGGAAGTATGCGTTTATTTCTGCTTCTGATTCATTTGCAGCAAAATCTGAGCTTCTGAAAACTCGATTGAAAAACCCTTTTTGTGAAACACTACAAACAAAGAAAAAAATCTAAGAACAACCAAAAAAAAAAAAAAAAACCACTTCAACTGTGCTCACTTCGGGAAAACTTTTGAGAATAACTTGTTGCTTCAAATAGTGCATAGTTTTTTCGCCATGGGGCGTAGACGTATATCTTAGTTTTTGTCGGTATCTCTGCTTCTAACGGTCCGATTTGAAAAAATTATTTGTTAAAAAGCATTTCCGGTGCGAAATGTTTCTCACGTAATTCCAAATTTTTCTTAACGCATAGGTGTGCCACTAGAGGACGTAAGTTCACGTTTTCATTTAGAGCAATATTTCTGGGACTAAAAACCAGATTGAAAACATCCTTTTTAGGTCAGATACTGCTAACTATGAAAACTGTGTATATTTTCTTCCCAAAATAATTCACAATTTGGCCGCTAGGGGCGAAAATGTTTAATCTGTTTTTCTCAATACTTTGATTTTAAATGTGCGATTAAAAAAAAATATTTTAACACTGGATAACATTTATTTTGTGGAACACTTTAGGTTTGTATTTGAGGAGTTTTGTAGTTCACAGTTTTGTAACTAGATTGTGTTTGTGTACTTCTGTTTGTAGCTGTATCTCCGCTTCTGAAAACCCTATTCAGAAATTTCTTTTTTTGCTGTATACCATTTGTTGAAATAAATATGGGGAACATTATCCTCTTTAAACAATGCACAGCTTTCCCGCCAGGGGGCCTAAATGTCGAAACCTTTTTCTCGTTGCCTATGCTTCCGGGAGACCTATTTGAAAAGTTCTTTTTCCGTAGTGTACACTATGTTTATATGTTTTGCCATGAAGAATACTTTTCGCTTATATTCCATTTTTATATAATGCGAAATTCTTCCCTAGACGGCCTAGAGTTATATCATGTTTCCTTCAATATATATTCTGTCAACTGTGGAAATTTATGCATTACCATGGACCAATAGAGCATTCTTGTTTAGAAACACTGATTAGGAGAGTGCGAAGGATATTTTTCGAGCACACTTATTTAGAAACAAAAGATTAGGAGAGTGTGAAGGATATCTTCAAAACCATGCTTTCTGTTGTGGCTTATGTTGACCTTTACCGAACTTTGCTAATGAATGGTATATGTAAACATTTGCTGTAAAATCAGATTGGTTTCTAATATAAGAAATTTAAATCTAGTTGTTTTTTAGTATTTTCTGAGCTAACTAATCACTTTCTATCTTCTATAATTAGTTTTCTAATCATGCGCAGTTAAATTGCCTTGATCTCTGATTCATGCAGCTGTACACAGAGCCTTGGATTTAAGGTTTTCCCATCATTCTCTTTTGTTTCATTTTAGGAATTTTTGTGCACACTTCGTTTCTACAAATTTAAAACATAGCTAGATCATCAATAGTAGAAGCATATATTATGTTGAAAACTCCTTCCTAAAATAAATGTAACACAAATCCATATCTGTTTAAGAACTAATTGTCTTTTTGTTTCTTTGAAAAAGTTCCTAATATTTCATTTTTTTCTTGTCCTTAAATTTCCAATGTAAGCATTATTTCAAAATAATTAAATGTAAATGGTATTTAGTTTATATATTGATTATGTGGTATATGAAAGCATTTCATTGGTAATGACACATTTATGTTCTAACTATATTTTATACCTACATATTTTTGAGTTTTATGTTTTCTTCTAATTCTATAATTTATTTCAATAATTGAACTAAGGCCAAAGCAAAAATAATTTTTTCTCAAAATCACCACAGCATAAAAGTTTTGTTGAAATTAAATCTGGTTATATTTTCAGTGAGTTTGGTATTTCAGTATTTATCTCTGATTCTAAGTTTCTTATTAGCTGCAGCAGACATAATTTTCAGCATTCTGTTTTAAGTTTGCTCAAGCCCGTTAGGAAATATTTTTTTGTATGTTAGAGGTTGAACAAACCTATGGTTTCACTATATTTTAAGTAGGAGTGTTTGGATCGTATGTCCTGGAAAAAATGCAAAAGTCCTGGAATTTTGTGATTGAAAAAGTATATTAACCATGTATAGTTAACTACGAAACCTTTCAAATGCATTTAACTTGATGGCCACGTGAAGATGACTGCTGTTCAACTACAAATTTAATCCGTATGAAGTAAACACAGCACCGATCCTTCAAATGCAACGCTGACTTGGAGGGTGAAGGGGGAAATAGACACAATTCCAAGAATTTCTACCTCTTGTTTCCCTTCCGGCGACATCCGCATTTCATTGCTCTCCTATTCTTCTCTTCAGTTGCACACAGAAATCTAATTTAATGAGCCCCACCTATCCTTTTTTTTTTACCTAGGACTATGTTGCCTGTTTTCAATTCTGCTGCCGCGATACACCCATTCCCTTGGAATGGGTGGCAGCAAGAGTCACTTGCACAACCCGTTTGCCGGACATTTGATGTAATATTTTCCCATTGCTTTTTTTATCAACATTCTTTCACTAGCACACCAGAATTCCCCTGCGCTGTTGAAATTTTGTCCTGTATACCACCATTTCTATTCCTCCATTCCAGGATAGTGGGCAGTAGAATTTCATTTCCTCGTTAAATATGAAATTTCGTTACTTTTTGTTACTTTGCTTGTTAAAGGTGATCATATTAGCTTTTCTCTCTCTGGTTAAATCCGTAGACTTCATTAAATTTTATTTGTGAAAAACGAACAAATTAGATTTGAATTAACATTATGCCAACCAAAAGTTCTTCTTTTGCTCTTCAAATGCGGAATCCCGCTAAGTATGGGCTCGTTATAAGCAGGGTTGACTGTAATTATTTGCTTTCATGAGCCAGAACATTATGGCCACCTATTTGGCAGCGTGTTGGACCGCTTTTCGGCACAATGATCGCTTGTACTGTGCGAGACATCGACTCCGCTAGACTGCGGTAGGTGTTCTTAGGTATTCTGTACCAGTTGGGCACAATAATGTCATGGAGTTTAGAGACGGAGCGAAATTTTGTCCTGGACCGGCGAACGCTACATTCCTTGTATCCTACAACTGTTCTGTGGTATTCAAGCTGGGAGAGTTTGGTGGACCAAGGAGCGTAAAAAACGTTTGTACTCGTACACTATCCACTCATTTTTAAATGTGTATTGAACCCATCTGCTCCGTACGTATTTAACATAAAAATACGTAGCAGATGGGTTCAATACACCTTACAATACTTTATGATGGTTCTTCGTTATGGTGGTAGGCCATTAACGTATGACCTGTAATTAAAGTTTTGTGCATGATAAAATACATACGGATCTGGGACGTCATGATTTTACAAACCTTCGTGAAGAACACAAACCTGCTGAAGTAGAACACTCCACGGATTGATTAATAATGTATGTATCACATGATGTGAAAAAGTGAAGTTGGGTTTTCACTTTTTGAAGTTCTTAGGATACACACGTGTCGGGTGATCAAGAAGTCCCTCAACCCAAATTAAAATACTATGCCAGGTAGACTGAAAAACGCCTATACCTTCATGAGTATCAATGGGTTGCTGCAACACATGATCTTGAAATTTGAAGCATAAAATCGTAACTTTCATAGAAAGGCATATAAGAAATTCTAGTCCTTCGGTGAATATTAGTTTTTAACATTTATGCCTCGCTAGATATCAGATGTACGATATTGCCAATGAATGTTTTTCTCTGTGGGGTTTATGAAGAGGATCACTCATAAAGCAATACCCACGTCTTTGAAAAATTGGAGCAACGTACAGAGCTGTGTCTGTTTTTGAAACGTCACAGCAGAAATCTTTCATCGAGTTTTGTCGAGCATGAATAAAAGTGTGAATGAATTCGGTGCTGATGACGGTGAAAATTTATATTTAAAACAATAGGATTATTTGTTTTGGTATCTCCATCACATCTATTTCTTGCCGAATAATGAGTAAACAGAAACGGACAGTGTGGCTCTCCGATTACTTTATGTGGGCCTTATTGTTTTTGTCTGCTCGTTCTCACCACCTAAGTGCAAACATGTAAAAAGTGTTCTTAATGCTTGCCGCTTCTCTTGACGCACAAATTTATCAACATGTAGCATAATAAATGCGCATTTTGATTTGTAATGTAATTCTTTAGAATAAAACGGATGAGAAAAGTGCTTTTTGGGTCCAACACAGATTGCATAAGATTTTAATATTTTTTACGCATGTTCCTGATTTGTCCTGGTTCAAAAGGTTTCCGGCGGACAGCAATAATGCACGTTAGTGCTTGTTCTGAGATATGGAAATAAAAATGCTTATTTATAGGAGGAGGGGAAGGTAGCGTGCGAATTTTAATATTTTCTTCAACTTAGATCGGCAAAGTGTTTCCTGGAGAGATAACTTAAATTTTGAATTTCACCTGCATGATGTTTCTGGAAGGCATACTGAAAAAAGTTAGTTAGGTATCGGGAGAGGTAATCGCAATCGACACTTTACATATGTTCTGTGGCTTTTTTTCTGGTGCATAATTTTTCGCCTTTTGGGTACAAATGTTTTAGCGCAGAGGTCTAAGCCCTGGCTTATGAGCTTTCGTTCGAGATGGGTCCGGGTTCAATTCCCGGTGAGGCATAGATATTGTGTTTGTCTTACGGCCCTGGTTCTCTAGCTTCCCTGGAACCAGTGAACCCAAATTAGGGGCGGATGACTACTTATAGCACAACGAGTTCTCATGATCACGGTGGTCGTTAATTCCCCAGTCAGAAAATAAAATGCGAGGATATATTAATTTCCAGGAATACATTTTTACGAGCGAACAGACATGGACTTGGGCAAGATTATTTCGTTGTCGGACAGATCATATTAATACAGACAAAAAGGACATACATTATTGTCAGTCAGTATCAAACGTATCTCAATATGTTGTGAAAGGTTTTACGTGTTGTTGTGGTAGTATGAAATACATATTATTGTCAGTCAATATAAACGTATCTCAGTGTTTTTCCAAAGGTTTTACGTGTTTTTGTAGTAGTATAAAATGCACATTATTGTCAGTCAGAATAAACGTATCTCAGTATTTTGCCAAATGTTTCACGTGCTTTTGTAGCAGTATGAAATCGTGAAGTTATCTATTGGCGAATCACATGTTCCTCACACCGGAGACCTTAGTGGCATCTTCTTTTACAAGGCAACGTCAGAGAATCATTGAATGTTTTAAAAGAAATAACGTTTCCACTACCAACATTTTAGAAAAGCCTTCAACTAGTTAAAATTTTCTACAACACCTTAATCAATCGCATTCTGCATCACCAGCTTTTCTTCAGACCTGATTGCATCTCATTGATTGCATGTCCTTTGTATTTTGATTGGCAATGGTTTACATGATTTTAAATGAAATTAGGTTTGGAGATTTTTCTAACGGTACTCTCTCCAGATAACTTGCAGGCTTTTATGAATTTTTAGTTATTTTATACTTCAATTTAGAGATGTACTTTTTTTTCGTTTCGCACTTTTCTGCAATCATTTCAAAATCATACCAAGAACTTGCTTTTAACGTCACGGAAAGAACAAAATCCAGGCGAATTATCCTCGCTTTTCTTGTGTGACATGTATATTTACTAGACTTTGTTCGTGCATGATTATCTGTCTCATCCCGGAAGGCACTGAAGTTCTGTGTGCATCCGATGAAAGCAGCTGAACTTGACTCATATGCCTTAAGCGTTTCTTCCTCGTTTCTTAGATTTCTCTATTTCTCTTAGGAAGAGACCATCTACAAAATTCTATTTGGAAGCTGAGAAACATGCAAGGAATATATGAAAACTTTACTTGAACTGCGTCTGATATTTGAAAGATTAAAAAAATAGTAAACAGGAAATGGAACTATTGGAATGCTCACTTTTTGTGTACATGGAAAGTCTGTTAAAAGGAAAAGGTTCACATCAAAGTTTGCAATGAAGGAACGTTGTATAGCATGATGAAATGTGTGTGTGTGTGTGTGTGTGTGTGTGCGCGCACGCCAGAAAACCTTATTGATTAAAATTTTAGAAACGGAATTTCATGCATCAATAAAAGTTTTAGAAATTGAATTTCATACCACAGTGTTGAATGCGTTATGTTCTCCAAAATATGATATGATTTCTGTAAAAACCATAAAAATGAAACAGTTTTCAACGAACACTAATGTATTCTGGCAAATGATAGCTTTGGAAATTCTATACCATTTTCCTATATAGTATTTTGTGCTACATATTAATTTTATTATACATAGGCTTTCGGTTTGGAAGCATTACATCAGTTACGACTGCATACATTGTAGTCTTGAATGTAACGGGAGGATTACGCATTGTCATTTATGTATTTCAGGTGAAAATAACAACTCTCAATATTCAGGGCAATATTTTACATGTATTTGCGGAAATTTGGTTGAAACATAGCTAGGTTATAATCCAGTCATTAATGGAGAGGATAATTTCAGGTTCATGCACAAAACGAATTTTGGGATTTAAGTAAAAATCAGAAGAACACTTTATTGTTAGGAAAGACTCTTTCCAAACTGATATTCAACTTCGTTAAACAGACCGAACATTTATTCTACCAATTCGTAGACACGGACGAATGAAGAAATTACACTTCGTTGCGGAAGGTAACTTAACGAAATAAAAAATAGGAAAAAGTACAGCTTACACGTTTAAACGCTTAGACGTTTTGCTTAATGTGATGAGAAGTTCAGTGCCAAAACATGTTTTACATCCTTAATTAAGTACCTACACATTTCTTCTTCTGCCTTATCAAGTGCTCAGAAAAAATAAGCGGGATGTTCTTATGTTTGAAGCCTAACTTGCTTGTATTCTGCCGACATTATCCTATTACTTTCCAACAAAATAACTTAAATGTACTTAACACATCTTTATGCTAGCTGTGTTTGTCGTAGGTAATAAAATTTATTATCATGCCCTAAAGATCATTGCTTTTTAAATTTTTCTGACATGGTAGACCGGCTCTTAATTTTACATGTTTCTTATGATCCACTGAATAGTGATTGCTGCGTAGTGTAGATATGTAGGGAAAAGGATTTATTATAACAGGAGTGAAATATATTCGTTAAAAGAAATGCGCAAACATAAAGAAGGGTTTATATCGCAATATCTATGATAGACATCAACATACCACCTCCGAAATTATCGGAAACTGTATGTGGATCACTGTTTTGCAGCTTTGTATTACATCTCTGTTCATTTAAAAGTATTATGTAATTTAATTCCAAACATTAGAGTGACAGACAACGGAATACAAATAAAAATCTTTTAATAGCTCTATTAGAAACAATCGTTACTGGAGGATTTTGGTAATTATCGTTTCTCATTAATATACATAATTTTCATATTGAAAAAGCAGAAGTAACTTTATAAATAAAATCTGGTTTGTTATCGAAAAATACCTGTATGGTACCAAATCGTAACTACGCATGTGAAAAACCCGTTTCTCTTCCAAAACAGTTTTTTAAACAACTATTTGTGTTTAGGTATACAATATATTGACAAAAGTCACCGGACACCTAGAAGAGAAACACAACATAGTATTTTTTGACATACATTAGTACGGTGTCGGTCCGTCTTTGGCCTTAATGCATGCACTGACCCTTCGAAGCTCGAAGTGGTTGGGTTTTGAGCTCCGTGATTTTTGTTGCTATAAGGTGTTTATTGAGTGCTTTAGTTTCTGTGGTTGCGTGTATCTTCAAGTTGAAGTTCTACACTTTACGTTCGTGTATCTCCCAGGTTGGTGAGTGCCATATTTTCTCATTATTCACTGTTTTATTTTTCAACCAAGCTGGTCTTTTTTCGTTAAAGTCTCGCCATTGCTTCGATGGCAGAGGCAGACAAGGGTGACGCCCACATTCTTATCTTGGCAGATCAGCCAGATTCCTCTTCTTCTTCTACCGCGGTAGCTCCTGCTCAGCTTAATGAGGTGGCTCCCGAGCGTCATTGCGACGTCATGGACACCTCTTCTTCTCCAGCTATAACTCCCACCAAGTGCGGTAGTGCCAAGTCTCCTATCTAGATCTCAGCAGATGATGACGTATCCGTTATCAGCAATACTGAGCTCACAGCTTCTACTTCTCATCAACTTTCTGATCCGCCCTCACTGCTAGGGGCCGCTTCATCGAATTCTCGACCCATGTCTGCCCAAGCGTCCTATGCTTCTGCAACTTCTGGGGTCCTCAGACCCCCAGTTTCATCTGCTATGCCTTTTCCTGAATCCTATGTCACTGTCGTCGGTTCTACTGCTACAATTGACATACCAGAGGATTCCCGAGCTGGTCACCTTTTTTCCTCCACTATGGAACGGGGCGTCTATTTTGATGCGCTTCCCGACACTAAGCTGTGGCAATATAGCCGAGCCTTCAAAACTATCTTACCAAAGGATGCAATAGACTTTGTAGCTGGAAAACCCAGATCTGTCTTGGTCTATTTTAAGGATAAAGCGCATGCTGACCAGGTCCCTACGGAAGGTCTAACCATCAATGACGTGCATCTGTTAGCACAACCGGTTGCGCACCGCCCGGTGCAGGTGACCTTCTACCCCGTACCACCAGAAGTATCCGACGCTGCACTCTGCACCTTGCTCAGCAGGTACGGCAGAGTTGTTGGCTCCATAACAACTCTCTCTGCGGCTCCCAGAGACCCTGAAGACAAATCGATTCGGGGTTTCCGCCGCACTGCTCGAGTCCTCTTTTCATCTGTTGCTCAGCTGAAAGCGGTTCCGAATGTTTTGCACATCCGCTGTGGATAGCAACGCCGAAGAGTTGAGATAATCACTTCACAGTATTGCACTATCTGTCAGAGCGAAAGTCACATAAGGGCTCAGTGCCCACGTGCCTCCCTGCAAACAGCTCCACACACTACATCTTCTTCTACTTTGTCCACCAACGCTTCACAGACTTCTTCCTATTCGAGGAAAGTCGCGGAATCAAGATCTTCCAAAAGTCAGCTTACTGCCATTGGTCAACAAACGACTTTGATGCCTCCACCTCCTGCTGATCCTAAGAATTTTCCCAGGCTTCCAAAATCAACTCCCCCTAGTACTTTTACAACCACTGCTGATGTACATGTTGACCACTCCTCAGCTTTTACCGTTGGCTCCATGACACGAGTCACGGGTAACGCTTCGGGTTCAGACTCTCCAGACGATCATGAAGCTTTTGTGGTTGCTGGAAAACGCAGTGGTGCTACTCACCCCAAGACGAAGAAGTCAAAGACTCTGGCGTCCCGAAGATCATCTCGCTCTTCTACCCGCTCATCCACTCGCTCCGTCAGCTCTCGACGACCGTTCTCCAGGTCTCCTCTACACACTTCCTCTGAGACAGCATGTGAGGGTGCCTTTCCCTCACTAGATGAATTCACAACGTTTCTTGCTGAAAATGCTTTCCCTGCTGAGCCTCTGCCATACGAGGACGTGCTGGATTGCCTTTTAGGGTCCTCTAGCCCTTCCTCAGCACGCACTGCCATTCAGCAGTATGAAGCAGCTCTTCCACAAGTGCTGGTTCAATTACACTCACTTGAAAACACTCTTCGGCGCACTGCGGACGAGGTCCCGTGGAGTGCTTGTTTTCTCCGTCGACTCCACTCCATCACTACAGCCAATCAGTTCCTACTGCATCCCACAACTAACCTAGACATTCAAGGTGGTGTCATTTAATTGTCGTGGTTTTGCGACACCTCTTGCGAATGCGCTGGTACGAGAGGATCTTGCTCTGCTGAATGCTGATATATTACTTCTGCAGGAAACAAAATGTACTTCCACCACCTCTGACTAACAAATATATATAAATTGTAACTTCTCATTGTACAGAATCATGTATATGGATCGTTTCACGAACCACAGACATCTGTAAACTTTGTCGTTTTTACAGTATATTCTTATCTTCAATTCCTGATTCAAATGTGTAATTTTACTTTTCAACTGTGTAAATTTGTGTTCTCCAATACTCACTGTGATGAGTTGTGTCTTCTCTCTGTATTTTCAGAGATTATTGTTTCTTTTGTATTCTCAGGAAAATTATTGTATATAACTATTTTTCATATCACCGTTGTATGTAACATGTAGTACCGCGAGCCACATTCATCTGTAAATTTTTCATCATCTGTCTTTCGATCTTTTGATTTCATATTTGTCTCCTTGATCACCTGCAACCTCCTGGTTTTCCAG
This sequence comes from Macrothele yani, assembly GCA_039090855.1. Taxonomy (NCBI): domain Eukaryota; kingdom Metazoa; phylum Arthropoda; class Arachnida; order Araneae; family Macrothelidae; genus Macrothele; species Macrothele yani. The sequence goes on along the minus strand of CM077017.1, from coordinate 12,627,721 downwards.
GTCACCCACAATGTATCACATTTCGGTCAGAACTTTTTTTTTCATCAATATTGTGTAAAATTTATACTCTATAGTGCTCATCATTCTGGATTGATTTTACTCTCTGTATTACCAGAGATTCATGTTTCCTCGCCAGTTTTCTACTGCACTTAAATGTTGTCATGCAAACGTTGCACCAAATCCTGTAATTAACGTAGCGCAAGCTGCACATTCTGTTAATTTCTCATCACCTGTCTTTTGAATCTATGTCTGCAAGCTCGAATTCTGTATTATTCCTTGCTTCAATACTGTGCAAAATTAATATTGTATAACGCTCTTCAAGCTGAATTGGTCCTATTCTTTGCTTTGTCAGAGACTTTTGTTGCCTCACCAGACACTCGAGTGTAATTAACTGTTTTTTTACTATCATCAATGTACAAAACCGTGTAAATAAGCAGCAGGGTAAGCTACAAGCATCTGTAAATATTTTTTTGTCCTACATCATTTGAGATGATTTATTCAAGCACATCTCCTGTATCTTTCTTCTAATAAATACTGTGTGAAAACTGACCCTTCGAGACATGCTTTCGTCAAGGTTTTGGAACACAGCAATATGTATGCGCTTCCATTCAGTAAATAATGATACCGCTAAATGTTGCTTAGTAGTAGGCCTTGGTCCTACACTTCTTATGTGGCGCTCTAATTCCTTCCACAGGTGCTCTATGGGATTAAGATCTAGGCTCTGTGCTAGCCAGTCCACCAACGATACGGAATTATCGTCAAACTACGCCGTAACAGTCCTTGCTTTAGGGATCGGTTCGTTATTCTGCTGGTACCAACAAGGCTTGGTTCCATAGTATTTCCACAGAGTTGGTAGGGCATAATTGTCCAGAATATCAAGGTAAACGTGCTGGTTAATAGGTTTGTCCACGATAATCAATATTCCGGGACCATACCACGAAACACACCCCCGCACGAGTACACTGACAGCTCCAAACTTCACCGTAGGAACAGTACATTATGGTAAATAGCGTTCCTCCGGCTGCCGCCATACCCACACACGGCCATCAGACTCATGGATCGTGTATCTTAACTCGTCAGTCTATAGAACCCGTTTCCATTGATCTACGGTCCATGATAAAAGTTTTTTACACCATGCTAAACGACGAGTAGCATTCCGAGGGGAGATGAAAGGCTTATGAGCAGCCGCACGACCACAGTAACCCACGAAATGAAGTTCTCTGCGAATGGTACGTGTACATACCGAGGTTCCAGCATTTGTACTCACCTGTACACTGAGGTCTTTTGAAGTACTCTGTCGATTAGTTATAACAACTCTCCTGAGGCTTTGACGCCCTCTATCACTGATGTTCTTTGGTCTGTCCGTACGTTTTGCTCCTACCGGAACGCTATGTGTCTTCCACTTATTCAGTACATCCAAAACAGTTGATTTGGGTATGTTTAAACGCCTCTCGGTTTTTCTTATGGACAATCCACTAATACACTGCTGGACAATTGCTAAGGACGGATCATAAACGGCTATATAGCCCATAAAAAAGTAAGTGTGGTTGGATGCCAAGTGAAATAAAATTATGTCAGAATGCCAGGACATTACAAGAAAGACAATGTATTGTGCTCTGAAATCCAGAAGGCTTTGGAACGTGTTCAAGGGACAAACAGGTCATTTCGTGCAGAATATGTAAACGTGAAAAAAATGCAATTACCGTCCGCAGGCGTTCCGGCGTAAGATGTCAATACGGGATATGGCAACCATGGAGGGCGATGCAAGATTCCACACGTCGTGTCATGCTTTGCACAACATTATCAAGCAGCTGTTGGGGTAATTTATCCCATTCCTCTGTCAGTGCACGGATGAGGGTGTCCTTGTTTATTGGAGGGCATTGGCGACCAGCAAGACCACACATTTTCAATGGGATTCAGATCTGGAGAACGTGCTGGCCATACGAGGCGTTGAATATCCTCGCTCTCAAGACATTCCTGGACAGCGACTGCTCGATGGCATGTTGCGTTGTCGTCCATGAAAATGAATCTGTCACCGACAGCACCACGGAACATGCGAAATGAGGTAGCAGAACATCATTAATGTATCGTTGGCCAGTCATAGTCCCAGTTGGAAGCACATAGAGGGACGTACGGCCATTGATCATGATGCCAGCCCATACCATGACACTACATGTCGGATATCGGTCCCTTTCCTGTATGTTTGCTGGACAATATGCAGTACCACTATCACGCCAGATCAGTTGTCGTCGACAATCAGACGATAGACTGTATCTACTGTCATTTGAGAAGAGGACAGCAAACCAGTCGTTATCAGTCCAACTGCGATGTTGATGGCACCATAGCAAACGGGCGGTACGGTTCCGTCTGGACAATGGGATGCACAGAACAGGACGGCGGGCGTATAGTCATCCTTCATGCAAACGTCTGGCGACAGTTTTTCGGGAGATCCGCTTGCCAGTAGCAGCCATAAACTGATTTGCTACCTCACTAGCTATGCTGCGCCGGTGTCATTTTGTTGATAGCACTATATACCGATCTTTTGCAGGTGTCGCACTGCGAACACGACCTCCCCCGTGACGCTTGCTACACTCTCCATTTGTTTGAAATGATTTCCAAAGCCTTGAAACAACACTGTGGCTGACATCGAACTTCCTGGCAACATCTGTTATTTTTCGCCCTTCTTCAATCTTGCCAATAATACGGCTACGCGTAAAATTATCTAGGTGATGTCGGGAAGACATACTGAAAATTGCAAGTTTGTCAATTGATTCTTTCTTTTTTAACTTTGCGTTTGAACAACAACGGTCGATACGCGTCAAATCCTTTTATAACGAAGTGAATTTCTCCTTCATTTTTATCCGCGCCGGGGTTCGAACCCGGGTCCACTCATTCCGGAATAAGTTGCTCTACCAATTAAGCTACGCGGACATGTATTCTGATTCCTATCTGCCTTTATGTCGTGTGCGTCCTTCTGGCAGGTACGTCACATCTCCTGGTACGTTACACTTTATAACTCTTATCAGCGCTATGACGTCACAAACAAGTTCGGCAATCCAAAATTTGCGTACGCACAACACGTCTTACTGTATCCCGCACTTATGCTAATTTCCACATTTTCCTGCCTTCCATTTTATGGTTGCTATCGTTGCTATTGTCATCCGTCCTTAGCAATTGTCCGGCAGTGTATAACATCCAACAATCTTTCCTTTCTCAAAGTCAGTTCTCTCCCGCCGTGACATTTTCACTCAACCTCACAGTGCGATATGATCGCGGTCAGCTGTAGGCTTGTTTTTATACTGTTTGCATCTGTACCAAGCATCTTAACAACGTAATGGATCCGCTCATTTGCTGTTGAAGGGGTGTCTGTTGACCTTTTGGTAATATAGTGTATATTTCATTTAACTCAATGTCCATTTCTTCTAGAAAAAAAGCGCAAAACTTTGCAAACTGGACGTATTTCGAACTGTATTCTGGACGTTTTCCGGCTGTTTCCACTGACACATCAAACTATTCTACTCATTTCGGATTTAAAACCTTTATACATCGATATCGTTTACTTTCCTTCACTCATTAATATATCTTTTTAGCACGGAGAGGGTGTGTATTAGCTTCCAGCATCAGCAGCTCTAAGGGCTATAAGCAGTCTCTCGTCCCGTCCCTAATTTAGGACCACTAGTTCCAGGGATGCTACAAAGCCAGCGCCGTAAAATAAACACACCACCAATTCTTCATCCGGGACGACTCGAATGAGGCCCAGTAGCATGAAACTAACGAGACTGACCACTTTGCTGCCAGGGAAGCCATTAACTTTTCTGTGGTTCTATTCTCCCTTACCTGTACGGTGGCTTTTATGTGTCCCCTGCGTCGGTCAGCGTAGACTAAGATAAAAATAAATAAGGAACATTTATTTCGGAACGAGCGACAGCTTATAGCCAAGTGAGCTGCTCACGGTGGTCGTTAAACCCTAAAACAAAAATCTTGCCTGACAACCCTTATGGTGAACCTAAGGACGCTTTAAATTTCCCTTTGTGTTGAAATATTCAAATGCCGCATTACCACCTAGCCTAGACAGGCATCGCAAAGTGGTTCTTGGCCCTCCAATTATCCTGGCTGACACAAGGTTCCATCGTCTGCTCGTTGAAGATAATTAAGCATGTTGTTGCTAAGATCAGTATAGTTCCGCGACCTTGATTTGAACAAAAAAAATTCTTGTTTGTAAGATCAGTGTACTTCCGACCTAAGATTTGTTTACTAAATCATTATCATCATCATCATTGTCAACCATTATCAATCCACTGCTGGACGAAGGTCTCCCCAAGTTTCCTCCACAACGGTCTGTCTTGTGCCAGTCTCCTCCATGTCACCCCTGCATACTTTCGAATTTCATCCACCCATCTTCCATGTGGTCTTCTTCTGGGTCTTTTCCTGTCCCTTGGAATCCAATCTAAAATTTCGGCTGTCCATCGATGGTCTGTCCTTCTGGCAGTATGTCCAGCCCATTGCCATTTCAGGGATTTAACTTTGATCATGATGTCTTCCACTCTTGTCATTTTTCGGATCCACGAGTTCTTCTTCTTATCTCTCCTGGTTACACCAAGTATGCACCTCTCCATGCCACTTTGAGTTGTCTGCAGCCTTTGTATGTCTCTTTTAGTTAAGGTCTACGTCTCTGCACCATACGTAAGCACTGGAAGGATGCATTGATCAAACACTTTTCTTTTAAGACATAATGGCATATTGCTCTTGAAAATTATGCTGTTTCTTATAAAAGCTCTCCAGGCAAGTTTTGTACGCCGATTAATTTCTTCATCAATGTGACCCTCACTTGATATCTGCTGTCCAAGATAAACGTACGTGTCTGTTATCTCCAGCTTTTCTCCATCAATCGATAAATCTTCATTTCTTGTAAAAGCATTAAACATCACTTTTGTCTTCTGAAAGTTCATTTTTAATCCCACTTCTTTACTCTTGTCAGCAAGTTCCTGGATCATACTCTGCAGCTCTGATGGGGTAGTTGCAAAAATGACTACGTCATCAGGAAAACGAAGGTGGGTTAGATAATCTCCATTAATCTTTATCCCCTTGTTTTCCCAGCTCAGTGACTGAAAAACACCCTCCAATGTGGCATTAAAGAGCTTCGGAGATATGGTGTCACCTTGTCTCACTCCTTTTCCAATTTTTATGTGTGTTGTATTTTCAAACAGCCTAATCTTTGCACTTGCATTTTCATAGATGTTATTAATAATATTAATGTATGCATCTTCAATACCGCAGGTTTTCAGAGCCATTGTAACTGCTGATGGTTTCACCGAATCAAAGGCTTTTTCATAATCGATAAAAGCCATGCACAATGGAAGTTCATATTCCCTCGCTCTTTCAATTAGTTCTCTCAGCACATGGATATGATCTATTGTGCTGTAGCCACTCCTGAATCCAGCTTGTTCTCTCGGTTGAGCCATGTCCAGTGTTACCTTCAAGCGGTGTGAAAGAACTTTAGTGAAGATTTTATAAACTACTGATAGAAGGCTGATAGGTCTGTAGTTTCCGAGATCCTCAATGTCACCTTTCTTATGTAGCAGGATCATTGTAGCGGTGTTCCAATCCTCAGGAATCTTTCCTTCATTAAGGCATCGAGTGAAAATTTGGGCGAGTACTGTTTCGATTTCTCCACTTGCTTCTTGTATGATGTCTACAGTAATTCCATCTTCTCCTGGAGCTTTTCCCCGCTTCATGTTCTTGATTGCATGTGCAACTTCTGCTGGAAGGACTGGAGGAACTCTGGTACTGGTATCTTTCATGATGTCTGGAGTGCATGTATCATCCCTTTCATATAATTTGGAGTAGAAATCTTCCACTCTTGTCAAAATTTCGCCTCTATTTCTTGTTACTGAACCATCTTCTTTTCTCAGTCCCATAATCTGTTTTCTTCCCTTACTGAGATGTCCCTTTGCTATCTTTAGGCTTTGGTTGTTTTCAATTGCTTTCCTCACTAGTTCACAGTTGAATTTTCTTACGTCTTCAGTGATACTTTTTCGTACTGTCTTGCATAGCTCTATATATTCCACTTTGGAAGTCGCATCTTCTTTAGTTGTCCTCATCTCTCTTCTTTTTTGCATCAACATTTTCGTTTTTCCTGATAATTTATTTACATGCAACTTGTTCTTAGACCCAGCTAATTTTGTTGCTGTTTCCATAAGAGCTTTGGTTACTTTTCTGTTAACTTCAGAGATGTCCACTTCTTCCGATGTTAGGCCTTCTAAAGCAGAGAACCTGTTCTTCAGTTCCAACTTGAAGGTATTATGGTGTTTTTTAAGGTTGGTTATGTCAATAGATTTCGTTTGTCTTATGAGCTTGCCACGTTTAAGTTTAGTGTTGAGGTGCATCTTACATCTCACCAATCTATGGTCACTACCTGTGTTGAACTTGTTTAGCACACTGCAGTCTTCTATGACGAATTTTTTGTTACACATAATAAAATCAATTTCACTTGTCGTCCCATTTGGATGTCTCCATGTCCATTTCCTGTGTGGCTTTTTCTTGAAGAAGGAGTTCAAGATGAAAAACCCTTCTGCCTCTGCAAACTCAACGAGAGTATTTCCACGCTGGTTTCTGTTGCCGTGACCGAATTTACCTACTGAAGTTTCATTCTGTTGCCGTTGCCCTATTTTTGCATTGAAATATCCCATAATTATTTTCAAGTGCTGCTTACCTTTATTATTTAGATGACAAATTTCCTCATAAAATTCTTCAATTTCTTCTTCAGGATGACTTGTGGTGGGTGCATAAGTTTGAATAATCTGAGCCTGGTATCTTTTCGAGAGTTGGATAACAAGTCGTGCAGCTCTGTCAGAGGAACTTTCAACTTCTACAACTTTATCCTTCAGTTTCGTGTTTATTATAAATCCAACACCACTAGTTCTGCCAGTATCTGTCCCACGATAGTAGAAGAGATGTCCACTTTTCAGTTCGATGAGATCTTCTCCTTTTCTCCTTCCCTCACTTAGCCCCACGATGTCCCACTTGATCCTTTGTAGTTCCTCTTCCAATTCAAGAAGCCTTGAATCAGAAGATAGGAAGCGAAATAAACAGCTTTAAATTGCATTTGTATCGTTAAAAAGATAACACTTTTAATTACAGCATGCGCAATACTACTTCCAGCGCGCTAAACGTCTTCCAAATGAATGATTCCGTCTGTGTAGTTCCGATCGTGTGTGTGGACAAAATTCATTTTCCCTCCAACGTGTTCCGACGCGAAAAATTCGTTTCCGTTCCGAAGCAGTGTGCGGAAACCTTGTTTCGCTGCTTTTTATCATGACAGAACATGGCCTGGCTACTTTTGAATTAAGTACAGTTTTCTAGAGCAATGTGCCATTATATCTTAAAAGAAAAGTATTTAATCAATGCAACCTTCCAGTTCTTACAGTTGGAGAAGAGACATGGACCTTAAGGATAAAAGACATACAGAGGCTACAGACAACTGAAGGAAGCGTGAAGAGATGCATGCTTGGTGTAATCAGGAATGATAAGATGAGGAACTCGTGGATAAGGAAAATGGCAAGAGTGGAAGACACCATGATCAGAATAAAATCACTGAAATGGCAATGGGCTGGTCATGTTGCTAGAAGAACGGACCACAGATGGACAACCGAAATTTTGGACTGGAAACCAAAGAACAGAAAAAGACCACATGAGAGATGGATGGATGAAATTCGAAAACATGCCGGAATAACATGTAGGAGAGAGCCTCAAGACAGACAGTTGTGTAGGAAACTTGGGGAGACCATCATCCTGCAGTGGATTGATAATGGTTGACATGATGATGATGAAGTATTGCCGTATGAAATTCAGGAAGCTTTAGTTGAGATATCATAATAAAACGAGATAGGGATAAAACGGAATAAGATTAGATATTCCATTTCTGAAGTACAATAGGAAACCAACGGGCTAGTAAGAAGTTCCATGATGTAACACAGGCGTAAATAGATAAATACTTGGGGCAACTTTGCTACGTCTTTATTGCCAAATATGACTTCTTGGAAAGTGTAAGTAGTACGAGGGAATTTGCTTGTTAGATAGTGAGCTGTTATCTGTGCAGCTTGAAGATGAAGGTTTGGATCTAGTCATCATGGAACGCTTTAATGCTTAATGGATTAAGAGCACAATCGCATAACTGTCTTTCAGATGCTTTTTCCTTCATAGTACAGTCAACACTTGATGTACAGATTTACCGTCATTCTTGCATAACGCCATTCCTTGGGTCTGAACAGATGGGCTCTATATAAAATATCCCTTGACCCCGTGATATACCGCCACACCCTTGACATCAGCAAACCGCCAATCCATATCACTGCACCACAACCTTCCTTACCCAACACAAAACATACTTTATGTATGTACCTCCACTTACAAGCTCTATTAGTGTTCTCTTATCGATTTTTCGGATCGGGATTCAGGTGTGGCAAAACTTAATGTTAAAGACACTGATTCAAGCAAGATGTGAATCAGTGTCTTCTAACCTTAAGAAGATTCCTTAAAGCAAACTCGCAGGATGGCGATATTTCAAACGCACTTATTAAATTAGGTTGTGCTCTGAAAATAAAGTGATTTTAAGCAATGCAATTAATTTTCGCTTGATAAAATACTAGTAACATAACATATTTTTTATTCGTTTCCTCATAGTGGAAATGTTAACTTTGTCTTCCTACTATAAAAAGGAAATTTCAGCATTTAATGCATACCAGAAGGTTCCGAGATGGAAATGGACACTTCGAACTACAGTGCTTACTAAGTACAGAACACATAAGGGCAATTTCCCCTGATGAACATATTTTTAATTTAATGCAAATTATGATTTGCGAGGAACCGTAATTAAAGAAATTTCAGTTACTCGAAGTGATTGGCGAATTTGACATAACGATGCCCTTGATGTAACGCCACAATGTAATGAAACAAACGATGGCGGTATATAGGTTGACTGTATAATGGCAGTACCAAAATTTTACTGACTGGTTTCATAAAAGCAGATGGTTGAAAATTGTAGCAGCTTTACATGGAAGACACGATATTCAGCACAGATTAATTTCAGTGATATACCATCCAGTTTCTCATTTTGTTTTGCACTGCGTTTCATTTTAGCTAGTTCTTAGAGATTAGAACTAAAAGTAGTTCTTTATGGAAAATGAACTGCATGTCGAAACATTGATTGCAAACAAAAGCAGTAGTGGTGAGGTGAAGTGTACAGGTGGGTGTACAGGCAAAAATGCACTAGTGACACGGTGAGGTGTGCAACATGTGTACGCCGTTCAGTTGGACTAGAGGACGTTGGCGAACGTCCTTCTCTGTCGCCGCATTTGATGGCAAGCCGTAGTAACTGCGCGATGTACAGCAGACGACATTTGACGACGTGTACAGACAGCTATAGACATCCCCGTATCGACTCGGACTGGGAATTGTAGATTCGCTGAGATAGGTTTGCGCTCTTGCCAGCCATTGCCACGACTGTCATTTATCGCAGCACATCTTCACATAAGATTGCAGTGATGTCGTGCCAGACATGCGTGTCTGGACAAATGGAACCACATCAGTTTCAGCGACGAGTCCCGCTTCTGTCTCAGTGACGACGATCGGCAATTGAGAGTCTGAAGAGAACATGATCACCGGGATGTTCATGCTGCCAACTGTGAGTGCCATACCGCTCCTCAGCCTGGTGTCATGGCTTTGCGCTTTATCAGTTTCCATCAAGGAGGTTAGAATAGATGGCGTGAAGATGAAGTCACAAACTTGAAGCTTTTTGAGCAAACGACGTGGAGCTGATGGCCACGCCCAGTGAGACGTTGCTTGTACTTTTTTACCATTATTGGAATAGATAATAGACTATTTTCCGTAGTCTCACCAACATGGCGGCAGAGGCTGTGATTGGCTGTGACGTCATGATCGTGACGTTTCGGCGGCTTCATTTTGATTACACGAGGGGTACGACCAAGGAAGTTATAAGTAAGAGCAGATGGCAACAGTCCCTCTCCCTGTGCTTCTGGCGTGACGCCACTTTTTATCAGCTGATTACGCCAATGCGCCCAATCTAAGAATCTCCTGTATATCTCTATGGGGAAATCGCGATTTTGAACGGGTTTTTCGGACCCTTACTCTACCCATACAGGCATGAAAAAAATTGAGGCTGAAATATTCATTCCCATAATAACAAATTTCTAGAAAAAACAGGAAATATGTTTGGTATTTCTATAAAAAATTGAACAAAATAATGATTTTTTGAACGCAAGTGCATAGTGCGCATGGTTACTTACTGCCCATGTGTAAGTAACCATGCATACTGCCCATGTGCAAGTAACCATGTTTGAAATATAACCAAAAGCCTAATGTTAAGAAATAAGAAGTCCAAAATATTCCTTCTTTCCATCCTTGGTTTGCATGCGCTAAGCAAAACTGCTTAGCCGCCCCGGTGGCGCAGTGGTCGTTAAACAGACAAGTCGCATATTTTTCGGCTCCTGCGTAGAAGTCAACGTTCGTTTGTTTACTTGTTCTTTTTGTGGTATTTCGTCGTTTTGTGTTTTGGTTGCAGTGTTTCGTACCCTCGCTTCACGAGCAGTGAGGCTGAGTGCCGAGTGGGTGCTCATTTTTTGTTTTGTTTTTTCATTTTCGTGTGTCGTCAGTTACGACGCATGAGCTTTGGTGGGCCAGCGGTCGAGAATGTCCACTACCACTGTGAATAAGTCACCGTCGTCTACAGCTGCTGCGTCGATTACTGATATGTCTTCGCTTCTTAGTTCTGTGCCTTCTTCGGGGAATGTTGCGTCGACTAGTGCTGCTGGACTTCCAGAAACTGTGCTTCCAGCCACCCGTGTGCCGGCTGCGTCTAATATTTCTGGTTCTGCTAGTTCTACTTCAACGTCGTTTGCACAAGCTGTGGGAAGTACCTCATATATTTCTAGTGATTCTGCACCACATTTCAAACTTGTAGCTTCGGCGTTGAAAATTATTCTTCCAAGTGATTCGCCGCAAGGTAAGCAGTTGTCGTCTGCCTTATTATTAAGTGTTTTCATTCCTGCTTTGCGTGACACACCTCCCCCAGTATCTGCATGCTGTGTCGAAGGTCGTTCCAGCCGAAAGCATTGTGTCCATTATTCGCTTGGGTGGAGGGGTGGTTTTTCACTTCACCCACCAGCAAGCAGTAGATTTAATTATAGTTCATGGGGTTGATATTGGGTCATTTCATCTACAACCTGTCGCTGCAGCCCAAAGACCAGTTACGGTGACTCTCTCTCCTGTACCAACGGCTGTTCCTGATTCTCTGTTGATTGATGCCCTCAACACGATGGGTCGTGTTGTGGGAGTGACCAAGATTCTTCCAGCTACAGCCCGTGATTCCCCCCTGAAACATGTGCAGGGGGCGCCGCCAGTACCGGGTTATTTTTCCAACTTCTCAGTCAATTGCGGAGCGCCCTGCAACTCTGGAATTAGTAACTGATACCCGGACGTACATTTTTAATCTTTTTGCAGGGGTTCAGCGCTTCCGCTGTAAAGGGGAAGGTCATCTCGCTTCTGCTTGTCCTCATGCTACTCCTGGTGCTAGATCTGATTCTTCATTAGCTACTACAGTTCCGGTGGCCTCTGCCCCTGCGGATGTTGTGCAGGCCGCTGAGGCACCTGCTCACATTCTACCTTCATCAATTTTGTCTGCTGCTTCTGCAGTCGTTCCTTCCCTACCGGTTCCTGTCGTCCTACTGGATGGTTTGGAGCCCTCCAATGAGGATTTTCCATCGCTGGAAGTGTCTGCACCTAAATCACAACGTAAACGCCCCAGCTCACCTGGTTTTTCTACTCACTCTTCCCGTTCGTCTCAACGTCTTCGGTCCAAGAAACCAGCCCATTTTACTTCGGGTTCACCTAGTCATCATGAGCCAAATTCTGAATTACTAGTTTCGAACCGATTCGCATGTCTCCAGGATGATGATGTTATGGACACGGTCGCCCCTGATCCTGATGACAATGAAATGGTTGACTCTGACGATGATTCTCCTTCTCCTACACTTCTTGACATTTCTACTATGTTTGAAGAACTTGCGGTGCCTTTGCACCCTCTTACCTTATCTGATCTGTATGCATTGACCACTCGCCCGCGTAAGGCGAAGTTGATCACACTACCTTACATTAAGAGTAAGCTTCACTTGCTGCCTGAAATAATTGCACAGCTAAACCAGTTCCATGCATTTATAACTAATGTTACTTTGCCTGGCGGGACTGAGCAACATGCTCGCCGTCTGGGATACTTCCTCAAGATTTTGAGGGCTGAACTAGAAGGCTGGATGCAACCTACCAGTGATGTCCTTGTTAACACTACTTAGCTTTAATTGTAGAGGGCTTGCGTCTTCTGCGGCGAATGCTTTGGTTTACGAGGACGTTCGTTACCTGGGAGCTAATATCCTCCTTCTCCAGGAGACGAACTGTTCCTTGGATGCCGGGTGTTCCCGCTGGAGACGCTGGCCGTACATTTTTTATCATAGATACCGGACCCATCTCAGGTCTGGTACCGCTATAGCCTTTCATGTGCGTTTTCATTCTTCTCTTTCTGATCGTGTTGAGTCACAGAGTCTGCTGGGTTCTTTTCAACATATTTCTTTTTGTTTTTGCTCTAAACGTATTCATGTTTTCAATATCCATATTCCGCAATCTGCTACGGATGCAGAAACTCTCCTCCAAAATCTGTCTTCTATCCTTTCGACCCTCAATCCAAATGATACAGTCATTGTTGCAGGCGATTTCAATTGCACTTTGCAACCCGGTTTTGACCAAGATGGTTCAACCGAAAGCCGTTCCGACCTTGTTTCCAATCTCACTCAACTCGTTGTTATCTTTTATTTGACTGATGCATTCCGTTCCCTCCATCCCCGGTCCAAGGAATTTTCCTGGTTCCCCCGGCTGCTTCACGCTGTGTCGCAGCACGCCTAGATTTATTCTATGTTTCCAGTTTTCTCCATTCCCCTCTAGTTGAAATTACTCATCATCCTTCCGTTTCGTCAGATCATCGCCCCGTTCTTTAAAAACTTTTTTGAATTCTTCCTCTGTTCCCCCTTCCCCAGTCTGGTCGCTCGACGATTCAGTTTTAACTGATCCTGTTTTCTGTGCTGAAAGTCGCTCTATGATCTCGTCTTCTGTGCAACAACTTTCTTCGTCTGACGACCCAGTGGCTCTGTGGCATTCCACGAAAATTTCGATTATTTCTTTCGCACGTCAGTTTTCTTTCTCTTCCCGTACTTCTCGCTTTCAAGATATTGATGTTCTCCGTCGTAAAATGCAGACTATTTTTCCTTCTGATCCTTCGTTTCCCGTGTTTCAAGCTCAACTTCGTCGTATTCTGTTTACTTTTGCTTCAACAGTCATTACTCGTCTGAAATTCACTCACTTGCGGTTTCACGACGACCCCTTTTCTAGTTTGAAGTCCCTTGAGGAGTATCATGTTAAAAGCAACACAATTTCCTTTCTTTCACTACCTGACGGATCTACAGTTACCGACCCTTATCGTATCTGTGAACTTACTTTTTCCCATTATTCTGATCGTTTTCAACACCGACTCCTTTCTCCTGCAGATACCTTCCCTCTTCTTCATGTCCTCCCTCCGGTTCCACATTGTTTTTTTGATTCTCTTGTTTCTCCTATCTCTCCTTCTGAAGTCCGCTCTGCAATTTCCAGTCTGAATGACCGTTCTTCCCCTGGAGCGGACGGTCTTCCGCTCTCATTTTATAAGAAGTTTCTTCCTTCTCTCCTCCCGCTTCTGGTTGCTTGTTTTAATGCCATTTTTACTTCTTCTAATTTTCAGTCTTCTGATTTCACTTTTGCTATTCTCCGTCTCATTCCCAAAACCGGAAACCTTGGTCTTTTTTCTAACTGGCGTCCTATCTCTATTCTTAATACTGACTACAAAACCTTTGCTAAAATTCTCGCTTTTCGCCTCAATCCCGTCTTGCAGCATTTAATCCACCCCGATTAAACTTACACTATTCCCTCCCGTCGATTACTACCAACATTTCCACTATTCGCAACTTATATTTTCTTGCTTCCCAACTTTACGAACCTCTCGCAATTTTTAATATTGATCAGAAACAAGCTTTTGACTCCATTAATCACTTTTATCTCTTTGCTCTTCTTCGTCATTTTGGCTTTCCTACTCTTTTCTGTCAAGCTCTTATTAATCTTTACTCTCATTCTTCTTTCCGTATTCGCACTTCCACATTCATGACAGCTACCGTCCCCTTTGACAACTGGATCCGGCAGGGTTGTCCCCTTTCGGGTCAACTTTTTACGCTTGCATTTGAACCTCTCTTAATTTGTCTGCGTTCTCGTTTGTTTTCTGTGATTCCACGCAGTATTGCTCCTACTCGTCACCACCGCATAGTGTTGTCTGCATATGCTGATGACCGCACTCTCTTTCTTCGCACTGAACGTTCTTTCGGTGTTTTCCTTTCTGCTTATCGTGAGTATGCTTCAATTTCCGGTTCCGAACTTAATATGTCTAAATCTGTCGGTCTGTGGGTCGGATTGTGGGTGGCACACGGTGATCTCCTTGGGGTGCCCGTTGGTCATCCTCGGTCATTAAACTTCTTGGTGTGTACGTTGGAAATCCTGTGGCGGTTGCTGATGCCACATGGATTCCTTTGGTTCAGCAGCTCAATCGCCGTCTTGCTCCTTTTTGCCGGTTCAAACCTTTTTTGTCCTTTTTTAGCAGAACACATCTGGTTTCTTCCTTTCTTCTTCCCATTCTGACACATTCGTGGTTCGCTTACTTTCCCTCGTCCATTTTTCTCCAATCCGCTCAACGTTTGATTACTGATTTCATCTGGAATAAAGTTCACTGGGTTCATCGTTCTACTCTCGTCCTTCCTCTGTCCTTTGAAGGTCTTGCCCTCCCAGATCTTTTTCAAAAATCTAATGCTATTCATCTTCAGACCTTTCTCCGTTCTTTTTCTCATCCTCAGATTTCATCGATTACTATTGTTGGTGCTTTACTTTTCACTCGCAGTCCGTTTCTCACTCTCGGTACTTTCCTCCATATGGAGCTGTTCCCCCTCATTCCAGATCACTTTCCCGATACTTATCGCACCGTTTTTCCCCTCTGGCATTCCTTATGTCCCGTCCGTCTCCCACCTACCTCAGCTAATGATTTGCTTGCGGAACCTCTCTTTTACTCTTCTGCACTCCGTTCTCCCTCTTCACCGTACTTGTGCTTCTCCACCTGGTTCGCCAGTGGCGTGGTACAGGTATCCCAACTTGTAGATGCTTCTCTCCGCTGGAAGTCTCTTTTCCAAATCGACCCCCTCTTGCTGACACTCCCTTACATCGCGCCCAACTCCGGTTGCTTCATTTTCAGCTTCAACGCCTTTACCCGTCCCTCGTGAATTCTTTTGGGTTAATTGTTTCTCCTACTGCGTCCCCTTGCCTTCCTTTTCTGGTTTATTTGAATGATGTTCCCTTTCTGGTGCATCAAGTTACTGCAAAACTCTTGTACCGCCACTTTCTTACTTATTTTCGAGCACCTCTCGCTACTCCTTTTGTGCCTCCTGATGAAACCTCTCAGACATGGGTCGATTCACACATTTCTCTGGCTTCCCCAAAAGCAACTGATATTCATTGGCTACATCTTCATCGCCGCTTGCTCACACCACGAACTCTTCATCGTTTTGGTCGCCTGTCTTCTCCCTTGTGTTTTTTCTGTTCAACGACGCTCGGTGATGTTCATCACGCATATGACTCCTGTTTAGTTTTACAGCCTCTTTTTTCATTGATGTTTGCTCTTCTCTCCAAGGTCTGTCCTTCCTTTCACTCTGTTTCACATTACTATTTTCTTCGCCGTCATAATCCTTCCGCTGCTGTTCACAATCCAGTTTGCGCGTTTTTAATTTTGCAGGCCAAACTGACTATTTATTTACACTATCATACCAGTGTTGATCGGCCTGCTCTTCGTCGATATCATCCTGCGAGAGTTTTTCTGTGCCGTAGGTTTCGTTCCTCGATCAAGTCCGTCATCCAACTTGAGTACGAGGTAGCTCTGGCCCGGTAGGCAGTTCTTGCTTTCTTCTCGATCTGGTCCCCCCACTTCCCATGGTTTCGGGTTGAGCATGGGTTGATTCAATTCGTTTAATCAGTTTTTTTTTCTTGTTTTTTTTTTTGGTGTACTGTTTTCTTCACTTTGTTTGTTTTTGCTTTTACGGGTTGTTGTCTTGTTCTGTTTTTGATTGAGCTGCAGGTTTTTTTCCCCTTGTATTCATTCTTTTCCTCTGATCCTGTTGTTTTTCCTTTTAAATTTTTTACCGATTTCCTTTATTTGTTTTTGATGGCCCTTTGGTAATGTACTGTTTTGCTTCCTTGAGATTCCGGTCTTTTTGTTGTTTTCCCCTGTGCTTTCTTAGCTCATTCTACTGGTCGGTATATTCTTTCTTGGATAGTGCTCTTCTATACTTTTCCTCTTACTAGCGGCCACGGTCTCTTTGTCTAAATTTTCTTGCCGTTTTGCGCTGTGATTCGATGTTTTACAGCTAGTTGCTTTGACATTTTCTCTGTCCGGAGTCCGTGGGCATTTGTGTTCCTGTGTTCTGTATGTATTTTTTTTCTGGTTCTTGGTGGTGCTGTGCAATCGGTTATTGTTTTTTTGTGTCGGTATTTTTGTTGAGTTGTTGGCCTATGTATTATTGTGTGCTTGCTTTCTATGTTTTCGTCGGCCACAGTTGTTAGTCGACGCATTTCTTGTTGTGGTGTTTTGTTGTACTGGTTGGCCACCATTTGTTTGTGATCAGTGTTATTGTTTGGTATAGTGTGATGCTTGTTGGGTGTTGTTGTTTTCCGTTGGGCTAGTCTGTGTTGTCTAGTTTTGCAAAGTTTTTTTGGCGTGTTGTGTTTCTTTTGTGCTTGTTTCTTTGTTGTTGTTCCTGATCTTCTTTTTTGTACTGTGTTTCCTGTATGTGGTATTCCCGCGTATTTGTAATTGCTCTTGCTTTTTGCACGTGTTTTGTTTAGTTGTTCGGATGGCGGCTGTCCTACTCGCTCTCCTCCTGCGTGAGTTTTTTAATACTGTGATTGCATTTTACCTATACTGCTAATGTGATAATCTTGTTTTTTACTTGTTTGTGCATGTTCTACTTTCGTGTTTCAGTTGGCTCCTCAGTTTAGAGAGCCTTTTTTTCTCATGCCCTGTGTTTCATGTTCACTTGTTTTGCTTTTTTTTATGAACTTTGAATTACTTAGTGTGGCCCTGCTGGTCTCGTTGTGTTTTCATTGAGTACTCAGCCTTATCTCTCGTTTTCTATACAGTGTGCTTCTCGCGCGTATCTTGTCTATTGGGTTACGTTGACCCATGGAGTTGGTCAACGCACTATTTGCCTTGTGCTTTTTTTTACTGTGCCTCTCGTGTTTTTTCTTGACTGTATGTGAACACATGTGTAGTGAAGTAGTCAGTTGAGACAGTTTTGTCTTTGATTATGTTTTAAGTGCACTTGTTGTGTTTTCGTTTTTGTGTTTCTTTGCACTCAAGCTAGGGTTCTACGTCTTGCTTCTTGTTCCTCCTGTCTGGGTTTTTCCTGTAATATTGTATTTTTTCTCGGCACAGCCTTCTGTGGCCGTGCATGACTGGACGTACTTTGTGTTGCTTTCAACGTGTTATGATGCTATGCGATCTTGTTTCCGCGTGATTCTCTCTATAGCGCCACGTCGGCTTCCGGGGTTTGTCAACGCGCGACTTCTTGTTTTGAGTATGAAATTTGAATTGAGTGCGATTTTTTTTGTGAACCTCGTGTGCCTGTTTGGCTACATTTATTTTGTGTGATGCAGCGGTTTTTCCCCTTATTATCATGTATTCTTCTGTACAGTGTTCCTTCTGACATACATGCGTCACTTCGTATTTCGTTTTTAGTTATAGCGGTTGGTTAACACCCCTCTTTATGTGCACGGTTTTTTTGTTTTTTATGTTCTTCTTGTACTAATGTTTTGGCCGCTGCTGCATGTTCTCAGAAGTACAGTTTTGTTTCTCCTGTCACTGTCTTGCAGTGTCAGTCAATTTGTGTTGTGTTGTGTTGTTGTTGTGTTTTTTACCTGTCACCTTTGTGTTCGCGCTGCTATGTACTAGTTTTTATAATGTGTTTTCTTCCCTCACTCTGGGGTTTGGGTTTTGTAATGTGTGTGTTTTTTTGTTTTTGTTTTCTGTGTTCCTTTTTTATCTGTATATATTTTAATCTTGTTCTGATGTTACCAGTTTTCTTTCCTCCTTTCTTTTGTGTTGAGACTTCTTGGCCTCGTCTCTTTTAATACAGTCTCATGTGACTGAAGCGTATCACACGTACCTTGCTTTTAGACTAATAAAGGTTTATTTTGAAGACAGTGGTCTAAGCGATGGCCTCTGATCATTCGTCCGAAAGG
This sequence comes from Macrothele yani, assembly GCA_039090855.1. Taxonomy (NCBI): domain Eukaryota; kingdom Metazoa; phylum Arthropoda; class Arachnida; order Araneae; family Macrothelidae; genus Macrothele; species Macrothele yani. Next base: position 12,609,301 of record CM077017.1, on the reverse strand, counting down.
GGTCCGGGTTCGAATCCCGGTGAGGCATGGGTGTTGTGTTTGTCTTACGGCACTGGCTCTCTCCCTTCCCTGGAACCGGTGACCCTACATTAGGGACGAGCGACTGCTTATAGCCCATTGAGTTGCTCACGGTGGTCGTTAAACCTCCAATAAAAAAAAAAAACCCCAAAAAAACTGCTTAAGCCACAGGAAGTGACCACACGTTCCCGAACTCTCGCAGCGCAGACTCCCACCACCTCAGAGAGAGGACAGAAACAGCTGATCTATTTTGAGGAACATAATGGGTACAGTGACAATACGCCGATGAGGTGCTGCAGTCAGTTTTGTTGCCGTATCTCCGTGGTATCCCCGATAAATGTTAGAATAAATATTACTTCTTATAATGATTTTATTTTGTTTCTTAATTTCAGTTTTCTTTGCCTTTAAACACTGGTTCTGAGTCTGAGATTCAAGATTTCATTCATTTTTAAATCTTGGTTTTACAGATTTCTCTGGTGTAAAACTGTATAAACACCGTTGCCCGAGTCATGCTGATTATCATTGTCTTTCCTAATATTTTCATTTTAAGAAACTGTCGATCTTCTTTTGCACATATACCGTAATTTTATTTCTGTTTCAAAAACTGTAAAAGAGCTACAAATTTACATGTATCTGCATACGATATGGCATATCATGGTAAATATTAAAGGCTGAATAACTTAAAAAAACGCTGCTTCAGTCATTTCTGCTTCATGCTTCAGCACTTCATATGGAACGTTTGTTTTTAAATTGGCAATATTGGAATATTATTTTTGCAGCTCATGAAAGGGCACTGTAAAAATTTGTTCCTTAAATTCGACCACGGTTGTAAGGACTTCGATACAAATTTGTTTTATTTAAGAAGCTTTACAGATAAACGTTCTTCATGAAGTGAAAGAAAAGTTTCACTTTAGAAACTTAGAACATTGCGCAAAGTTTTTGAGGAAAAATAATTAAGACAGAGCAAGCTCATTAAAATAGGAAAGTTAATTCGCAGTTCGGAAGCTCTTAGAAACACACACTTTTTTATATTGACTATGACGTCATTCAGCAAACTGAAAGTTTGGCGAGGAGTTAAAAAACTCTTTAAGGACATTAGAAATTTAAAACCTTTTGTGTCCTGTAATGACACAATTAATTTTTTAAAAGATATTCTTACTTCCTTACAAAAGGTTTTTTTAGCGTTGCACGGTTATCTACCCTTAAGTTTTCAGTTGCTTTACTTTAAATATGAGCTATTGAATAATTAAGCTCTTTAGTCTTTTCATTTTGGGAAACAAAGCTTTTCTCAGTTAATTATTGTATCAGATTTTTAGTCAAAAGTTATGCTTGCGCGAGTTCTTTTGCTAAAAGTGTTGTTCTTTCTCTCTGCTTATGTTTTAATTAGATGGGATGTAAAATTGAATATTGCTTTTCTTCTTTAAAGTAAAAATTTAGCTGAATGAATTTGAGTTATAACCTTTAAAAAAGATATGGTACTGGTAAAACGTTAGTTTTGAACATATTCTAAACTGTGAATACCAGTCAAGAGCTAGATATGCCATTTTTACTTGAAAGTACTAGTCATTTTGTTCGGGCAGAAAGAAGTTGTTCCTCAATCGTATTTACTGTAATTTTATCAGGTCTAGGTATTCTGTATTATTTCGTTGCTGTAACAAAGAATCAAAATATCTTTAAAATCTTACACAGAGACGTTGTTAATTTGTTGAACCCAAGACAAAGCCAGGCCACTTTAAATATCTCCATGGAATATTTAAAATGCTAAAAATCCTGAATCTTTCGTCAGGATGACAAATTGTTTTCAAAAATGAATGTAGATGTATCATTGACAAAAAAAGCAGTGTCTCAATTCACGGTTAAACTAATTAGATACGTTTGTTCTAGCAAACAAAAAGAAAGGTATAACTCTCATTTAAAACTAGATCGAGACTTATAGCTTCGTCGAGCATACCTTTGAAGACGACAGGTTGGTTAGTTGGTTGGAGAAACGTAAGGTCCGTTTATATTTCGTGGCAACTCAACATCATGCCTCTGTGCAGTCGTTTCTCCTTGCGCAGAACTGAACGAACTGAAAATGAATTTGTATGGTTAACAGCACACTGTGGAGTGATAACAGTATAATAACGAGAAATATGACACCAAATTTCCGGTTGTGATGAGCACGCATTTTGAACACTTTCCGACGCAAATTAAAATTATCCAAGTTATTCAAACTCAATGGGACAGGTTCGGAAAAGAAAATCAATCAAATTTCTACAATAGATTTAACATCCAGAAATAAAAACAGCTACTTAGTTCCACCAGCGGCTAAAAAGTATGTTACGAAAATTAACAAATGGAGCACAAACATTTCCTCATAGCAGAAGGAAGGCATCGGAGACACAGATTTTTAAATCGAACAGTTAAATGAAGAAATATAGAAGCAAGCATGATATAAATCTACGCCTTCTAGCGGAAGAATTTTATATAATGGAAAAGTTGAAAATAAGCGAAAAATATTCTTCATGGTAAAAGCTATGCTAAGGAAAAAGGACTTTTTAGATACGTCTCCCGGAAGTGGAGATAGCGAGAAAAAGGTATTGACTTTTACGCCCCCCAAGAGGGAAATCTGTGCATTACTTAAAGAGGATAATGCACCACATCTCTATTGCAGCGAATAGCATAGAGTAAAAAAGAAATATTTCAATACGATTTTTAGCAACGGTGATACAGCTGCAAACAGAAGTACACAAACATCACCTAGCGACAGTACTGTGAACTATAAAACTCATCAAATGCTAACTTAAAGTATGCCGCAAAGTAAATGACATGCGGTGTTGAAACAATTTTTTAAATCGCACGTGTAGAAGCAGAGAAATTGGGGAAAAACAGATTAAACATTGGTGATCCTAGCGGACATTATTTTTGGGAAGAAATTACACACAAAGAGTTTTCATAGTGAGTAGCATCTGACCGAAACGGAATTTTTAGCATGTCTTTTGTAAGAAAAGATCATGCTTATTATGTAATTGGTTTGTCCGTCCGTCCGTCTGTGGACACCATATCGCTTTAACTATGTCTGATTTGAAAAATTGGTTTTGGCATTATGAAGCTTGAAATATGAAAATGATGATCCTTGCATTCCGGTTTAGTTTTCGATGCACAACTTCTCCGCTAGAGGGCGTAAATGCAGATGGTATCGAATAAAAAATGCACTTTATTGAATGTACTTGCTTCTGATTATCCGATTGAAAAAATTATCCGTTCCTTTGGACGCAATTTATAACGAAGACCATCTAAGGCACAGTTTCTGTTTCAAGTGTTGCATAGATTTTCCGCTAGGGGGCGTAAAGTTTAATTGCGTTTTCCCCGATATCTCTGCTTCTGAAAGTCCGATTTGAAAAATCCTTTCTGCATAAAAAACAGCTCCTCATGGGAAATTCTTTGCATATAATTCCTAATTTTTCGTAAAAAAAGGTTTGGCCACCAGGCGGCGTAAGTGTTTATTTCCACTTCTGATGTATTTACAGCAAAATCTGAGCTTCTGAAAACTCCATTGAAAAAATTATTTCGTGAACCGATACCGCTAGCCTAGAACAGCTTTTGAGAATAACTCCTGCTTAAAATAGAGCATAGTTCGCCCGCCAAAGGGCGTAGATGTATATCTTATTTTTGTCGATATCTCTGCTGCTAGGAGTCCTATTTGAAAAATTCTTTCTTTGCTGGAGATCGTTTCTGCTGATAAATGTTTCTCATATAATTTAAAAGTTTTCTTAACGCACAAGTTTGCCACTGGAGAGCGTAAGTTCACGTTTCCGTTTACAGAATGTTTGCAGCAATATCTGTGGGACTAAAACCCGAAATAAAAAGTATTTTTCGGTCAGATACTACTAACACTTTGTATGTATTTTCTTCCAAAGTAATGTGCACTTTCGCCGCTAGGGAGTGCCAATGTTTAATCTGTTTTTCTTAAAATCTGTTTTTAAATGTAGGAATAAAAACATTCTTTGAAGAGCGGATGCCCTTTACTTTGTGGAAGACTTTAGATTAGTATTGGAAGAGTTTTATAGTTCACAGTTCTGACGCTAGGGGATGTTTGTGTACTTCTGTTTGCAGCTGTATCACCGTTGCTAAAAATCCTATTGAGATATTTCTTTTCTACTCTATGTCATTCGCTGCAATAGAGATGTGGTGCATTATCCTCTTTTTTTTTTTTTTTTTTTGATTGGAGGTTTAACGACCACCGTGAGCAACTCAATGGGCTATAAGCAGTCGCCCATCCCTAATTTAGGGTCACTGGTTCCAGGGAAGGGAGAGAGCCAGTGCCGTAAGACATACACAACATCCATGCCTCACCGGGATTCGAACCCGGACCCCGTTCGGACGAATGATCAGAGGCCATCGCTTAGACCACTGCGCCACCGGGGCGGCCATTATCCTCTTTAAATAATGCACAGATTTCCCGCTTGGAGGCGTAAATGTCAATACCTTTTTTCTCGCTATCTCCACTTTCAGGAGACGTATCTAAAAAATCCTTTTTCCTTAGCATAGCTTTTGCCATGAATAATATTTTTCGCTTATTTTCAAATTTCCCATTACTGAAAATTCTTCCGCTAGAAGGCGTAGATATATACAGGGGTTGTCCAAAATAATGGATACACCTCGCTGAAAACAGTGACTTTGGAATGTCCTGCTTTTTGAGTAAAACGAACATGTAGCTACATTTTTGCTTGTAAAAAAGTGTTGCTTATAATTTCAAGGGTCTGTGTGATTGCATTGTAAATCGGTGTTTGCATAACTTCGTTCCAGGTTAAGGCACAATGAGTGATCTGTCGGAGTTCCAAAGAGGGCAGATTGTAGGAGCCCGTCTGGTTGGTGCGTCGGTAACCACAGTGGCACAGATATTGGGGGTATCGAGAGGTACCGTGTCAAAGGTCATGATAGCATACAATGTGCATGGCACAACATCATCTGCGAGACACAACTGTGGAAGGAAAACCAAACTCACTGCGAGAGACAGGAGGGCATTACAGAGGTTTGTGACCGCAAGGAGGAAGACCACGGCGACGAAAGTGACTGCTGAGCTTAATGCACATCTCCAAAACCCAGTGTTGACACATACCGTGCGAAGGGAATTCCATAAGCACAATATTTACGGCAGAGCTGCGATTGTTAAACCCCTGATGTCACACGTGAATATGAAACGGAGACTACAGTGGTGACAGGAACATAAAACGTGAACTGCGGATAAATGGAAACATGTCATGTTTTACGATGAATCAAGTTTCTCACTATTCCCCACCACAGGACGGGTTTATGTGTAGAGAAACCCCGCAGAAGCCTACAACCCAGACTGTCTCCTTCCTACGGTGAAGCATGGGAGCGGTTCCGCAATGATTTGGGCCATGATCTCGTGGTTTCCAGCAGGTCCCATTATCACCTTACACGGGCGGATCACTAGCGGTGATTATGTCACTCTTTTGCTCGACCATGTGCATTGAATGGCGCAGACATTGTTTCCGTCAGGGGATTGCACCTTTCAAGATGATAATGCCCCGATTCACAGAAGTCGAACTGTTCAATCATGCTTTGGTGAACATGAGGATGAAGTTACACACCTTCCCTGGCCTGCACAATCATTGGACTTGAACATCGTTGAGCCCCTGTGGTATGTGTTTCGATGCAAGCTGGCTGATGAAAACCTACATAATAGTTTATTGATAACTCAGCTGGGCCGCTCCCCTTGCCAGGATATAATCCTGAGCCTGCAGTTGAACTTTGGTTTACTGAGACTTCCCGGAGAATGGGTTACGGGGAACCAGAAAAAGACGAGTACTACCATCTGTAGCGGACCGAACATATAGTGCGCTTGAAATTTGTGAAACTGTTATAGAAGTTGTAGATGTGATTGAGATTTTTGATGAATCATATTTTTTTAGTGATCTTTAAGGTTCTCAGTAAATATAAGTTTTAAAGATATACACAGTATGTGAAATGAAGATTTGGCAAGAAGCCACATTGTTTTATCAGGTAAGCAGATGATGAGGTTGATAATCATGATGTTCGGGTGCTCTTACGCAGTTATTGGGAGAAAGGGTTAAACAAAGAAGCAGCGGGAAAAATCTGTGCAGTTGAAGGTGAAGAAACAGTTGGCAGTAACACTACACAAAAATGGATCCGATATTTCAACGCTGGGAGCACTGATCTCGAAGACCACCTACACTGACACCCTGTTCGAAGATGTGACATTTAAACCCGGTACCAGTACATTACAATTGGCTGCTGAGGTGGAATCTTTCCAATACACCATCATTCATTACTTTCCAGCAAAAACACAAGTGTTGGGAAACTTGCAATGATCCATAAATCAGCAATGACCCATTCACCAGGTGGCAGCCATTGATGACCCTGCATCATCGCCGTGAATTGCGGGCCTCCAAACATGTGCCACTAATGTCCCGTAGCTGGCAACCGAAACAACCCCAACACGAGGTGGAAGCAACTGGACTGCGCATGCGCAGAAGCAGCATGTGCTATGTCTCTCATGATGACAGTTAGTTGTAGACGGTGCTATCGCCATCGTGTTATTTCAATGGATGTTAAGAAAAAAAAGCCATATGTAGAGAGGCGAATAAATTTCCTAATGCAATGCAAAGTCGACGAAGATTACCGTCGGAAGAAAAATATATAAATAATTATTAATGAACTGTAAGAAATAGTCAATTATTCCCATGTATTTATAGAAACTCATTTCGTAGCAAAATTCCTGCACTGACACGCAAAGAATCGGGAATACGGACACCATGAAATACACCACTCCATTCCCATGAATAACAGGAAATAATTTCTGTGTAATCTTTCGTTTTAACATACACTACACTTCTTGAAACAAAAATCCCGGAAAAACGTTAAAAAATTATTATGTTGGAAAAGAATAAGAATCATACGCGTACAAAATTTTTCAATTATTTAAAAAAAAGAAGCAACGCTATGTGGATACAATGTATTCATCCATGGGCTGAATACACAAGACTGGAGGAATTCGCTGCTAAAAATAACGACAAGTAAAATTAAATACCTTTCCTCTTTAAAACAAATGCAGCTTCGGAAAGCGGAAAGGAGAGATACAACGTTAAAATGTAACAGAATGTGACATGAACGGGTAAATGTATTAATTAAACAATCGCCTTTCAAGAACACAAGGACAGCACGAAACTCTGGAAAGCAACTTTAAGTTGGTACACTATTTGAAAATGAGTCAAATTCCCTTAAGGTAAATAAAAACAATCGTTACGTTGAAAAACTAAATTTATGAATTATATGAAACGGACATTTACGGAAAATACCTCGCAATATTGTAAAATTAAAAAGAGAACCATTCGTTTCACATCGTGCAGGAAAGAGGCTTAGCTTCAAGCAAAGGCTCGTGTGGGGCAAACCAGGGTAGTTGCTAGAGCGCCCACTTCGCAAGCAGACTGTCGTTGGTTCGTTTGCAGCCAGATCCAAACGGGAGTTTTTCAGAACCTGTTGAGAATATTTCCTTAGCGCCGTGCGGTCATGAAGAGGTTTCGTAGGGGGAAAAAGTAGTTGTGTCTTTGGGAAACTGCGGTTATGATTTTTTTATGGCTACTACTGGGAAATTGGCGGACAAGATTTGGCAAGCCATCTGTTACGGCACTTGATTGCTGGCTGCCACTGCCGGGAAACTTGCGGACCACTTTAGGCTAGCCATCATTTCTGGCACGTGCTTGCAGGGCCACTGAAGGGCCACTTGTGGCAACTATTGCCTGTGATGGATACCTGATGGCCCTATTGTGGCATATGACAACCGATGAGGGTGCCAACTGCTGGCCCATGTGGTGGCCGCCGGGATATTTTATTGATGGTTGGGCAGCGGCAACATTGTGCTGGGCCACTGCTGGCTGCCAGTGCTGGCTTGAGTGCTGGCCCAGAAAAAACAGTCTTGCTGGGCCAGCAATGCCCCGGTACTATGTTGCCGCTGCCGAACAGTCAATAACATGTCCGGGCGGCCAACAGAAGGACCAGCAGTTCAGGCCAACAGTTGGCACCCGCATCGGTTGTGATATGCCACAATAGGGCCATCAGGTATCCATCACAGGCAGTAGCTGCCACAAGTGGCCCTTCAGTGGCCCTGCAAGCACGTGCCAGAAATAATGGCTAGCCAAATGCGGTCCGCTAGTTTGCCGGCAGTTGCAGCCGGCAAACACGTGACGTAACTGATGGCTTGCCGAATCTTGTCCGTCAATTTCCCAGTAGTAGTCATAAAAAAAAACCAGGGATAACTGTAGTTTCCCAAATCTACAGCTTTTTTTTTTTGCCCCGTTACGAAACTGGTGATTATATAACACGGCGCTGGGGAAATTTTCTCAACAGACCGGAAAAGTACCCGTTTGGATCTGGGTGGAAACGAACCAGGTGATGTCGGAGTAGAAAGCAAGCTCTCTACTGACTGGACTGATTTGCCACGCACGAGCGGGTGCTTGAAGCTGACTATTTCCTGCGGAATGTATGATCGAATGATTCTCTTGAATTTTACAATATTGAGAGGTATTTCTCATAAATGTCAGTTTGATATAATTCAGAAATTTATTTTTTCAACGTAACGATAGTTTTGTTTTTACCTTAAAGGAATTTCACTCATTTTCAAGGAATGTACCAACTTAAAGTCACTTTCCAAAGTTTTGTGCTGTCCTTGTCATGTTGAAAGGCGATTGTTGAATTAATATATTTACCCGGGTTCATGTCACATTCTGTTATATTTTTAACGTTGTATCTTTCCTTTCCGTTGTCCAAAGCTACATTTGTTTCAAAGGAGAAATATATTTTATTTTACTTCCCATTATTTTTAGAAGCGAATTCCTCCCAGTCTTGTGTATTCAACCCATGGATGAGAGTACAGTAGATCCACATAGCGTTGTTTTTTTTCCCCTTTCAAATAATTGATAAATTTTGTACGCTTATAATTCTTTTTTTTTCCAACAAACGTTTTTTTAATGTTTTCCGGGACATTTGTTTCAAGCGGTTTCAAATTATTTCTTGTTATTCATGGAAATTGAGTGGGTGTATTTCACGGCTGTAATCTAGTATTTCATGGCGTAATGTGATATCTTCGTCGACGTAGCATTTCATTAGGAAATTAATTCGACTCTCTACATATGCCTTTTTTTTCTTAACATCCACTAAAATAACACGATGGCGATAGCGTCGTCTTCAATTAACTGGTACCATGAGAGGCACAGCAAGTGTTGCTTGTGCGCATGCGCAGTCCCGTTGCTTCCACCTGGTGTTGGGGTTGCATGGGTTGCCAACTACGGGCCACTAGTGGCACTTGCTTGGAGGCCCACAATTCACGGCGATGCTGCAGGGCCATCAATGGCTCGCCAACTGATAACGCTGCCCCCAACGGACCGCTACTGGGCCGTGAGTGGCAGATTTCAGCCAGCAGTGACCCATCACTGCCAGCTGGTGGCCAGAAGTTTCCCAGCACTTGTGTTTTTGCTGGGTTACACCAGTTTAGTTTCTCCTTCATGCGCCATCGAATGTTTCCCCATGAACTGACCACCCAGAAGGCGGGAGATAGTATCACGCTCAATCGTAAATTGCTGTGGAATCCACAGGCCGATAGGTTTTGGCGTCGTATCGTCACTGGAGATGAAAAGAGCCGATATTAAGGATATCAGTAATAGGATAGCGTAGATATCCTATTAATGGAAACCAGTGACTGAGTCCGCGCTAGGAAGCAGAACCAGTGGTGCAAAGAGATGGTTAAGAAGAAATTCGTGCTGTCCAGTTCGGGGAAATTGTGAGGGTTCTGTGCACTGGGAGCTCATGCCAGATCGCCGAGCTGTGGACGGGAACCTCTATCCTGAACAAGCAGCAGTGTGGTCCATGGTGCTCTACGCCCACGCTATCCAGTGCTCATGAATAGGAAGCGGGCGTTGCTGCAAGTGAATAATGCCTGACGTCACTTCTCCAGAGTGGTCTGCCGAAAAGTGCAGGTATTGGAAGAGGTTGAGATCATATCCCATCCTCCATACAGTTGAGAACTTGTCCCGTCCGACTGCCACGTATTTCATACCACGGCCTATTTCCTACAAAGGCTACACTATGCTTCAATGGTGAATGTGGAATTTGGCATCAGAGAGTTCTGTCCTCGAAACCTGTTGAGTGTTACCGCCATAGGATCATGGCTCTAGTGGAACGTTGGCAAAGAACTTTAGGAAACAATGGCCAGTACTTTGCTGAATGAGGCGAGCTTTTATGCCTTTCTTGCATCACCAAACGTGAGCTTTTGGCGCACCTTAGAATTAGAAAGTTTTAGTGAAACAGGTCGGATCTTTTGCAATGGTATTTAGAATTTTGCACTCCAGCCTCAATGTGAAATTCACAAACATTTCGGTGACTGAAATCGAACCCAAGCCTCCTCGCTCTGGAGGCAGTTGTTCTAACAGACTACACTACACCGACGGAATGTATCGCTGCATATTTGTCGTCTTAACACATGTTTTACCTCTGTAGTACGTCACAGCATTGGTATACGGCTGTCAGCCATATTTTGTTATTGTTACCCTATCTAGCCTACTCTCTTCTACTTATTTCTTTCATGAATCCATTTCCATTCGACAGTGATGTCCAGTACCGAAATTTCTTCGTTCTTTTAATTATTTCTTTCTGGATATTGTCATGAAGAAAGACGATCCTTCTCTTTGTTGCGTCAGATTTATTCTGCTTTGGATCTACGTATCTTTAGCCGTCTATCATTAAATGCAGATAATCAAATTCCCAACAATATTTCTACCGTTGTTTAGTCTTAGCAGAGAACATTATGCCAGCTCGAAGTAATGTGGTCTAAGATGCTACGTGTTTAATTTTTGCTGTAAACAAATCAGTAACGATGTCAAATGAGAATAGGCTTGAGATTGATTATTGGTTATATTACACTCCAGGATTCACGTCAAATATCCATGTGCTCTATGTTACTTCATATATAGGCAAAGGATTTCTGTACCAACTGTACGTATTTCTTAGGAAATGTTTCCTTCCTCAAGATATTCCGTACTTGCTGCCTGAGTACTTTATCGTATGCCTCCTCCAAGTTTACAAATGTCATGTGCAAAGAGGATTTTCCTTCGCACTTTACAAGATTATGTATCTAAATTTAAACCAAAAACCGATAAAATTATTTGCACAATTTCTTCTTGATTTGATTCTTAAAATTTCATATATGCATAAGGTTTTTGCATCAAAAAATTTATAAAATCTGTAAAACAATCAATGAAAACTGATAGAAAACGATACCTTTAGGTTCCGATGTTCAAAAAGATTTTGTTCAATTGTACAGCTGTTTTCTTGAATTTCAGATACCTTGTATACACCAATGAGTTATTACATTTTGACCACCTACCTAAAAAGCTGCAGGACCCGCTTTAGCCCGCAAAACCGCGGCCAATCCGCGAGGCATCGATTCGATGAGGTGGCAGTGATAAGTATTCTTGGGTATCTGGTACCATAATGTCAACAGCAGGTCCTCCTGTTCCCGTAGATTTCGGGGTGGTGGTGATTTCGCGCCAAGCCGCTTTTCCAAGTCGAATCCCAAATGCTCGACTAGGTTCATATCATGTGAATTTGGCGCCCTCTAACGACGAAATTGTGCATTATTTCTGGAAGAAAATACGCTCACACAGTTTGCTTAGTTAGTACTAGGGGTGTTCAAATGAAAAGGTACGAAACGTCATAAGAACGTAACCGTTAACATATTTGCCTATGCCGCTATGGGAGAACGCAGCGACACATCTAGGGATGCGATTGGAGTCGCCGGCATGGATCGAAGAATGCGCGGGCGCCCGCATGCGCAGGAGAGAGCAGAGGCTCTTATAAAGAGCGCCGTCCAATTGACGCGGCAGTGCGTGTGAGGACAGGATGGCGTTCACATTGCAAAATTCGACGATTGAGGAGCAGCTAGGCGTTATCCGATTTATGACAGCGGAAGGTGTTAAACCGGCCACTATTCATCGCCGGATGGTGACCGTATACGCGCGTCCACACGTCTCCAGGGTCACACACGCGGAGCTGGCCAAGTTCCAGTGGGAGCAGCTTGACCATCCGCCCTACAGTCCGGACATGTCGCCCTGCGATTTCCATGTGTTTGGTCTCCTGAAAAAACATCTGAAAGGGAAGCGCTTCCACTCGGACGACGAACTCAAGGACGCTGTGCAGGACTGGGTCTCGTCATGGCCACAGGAATTCTGGGAACAAGGAATCCTTCGGCTCGTTAGTCAATGGGATCGTTGTGCTACGGCCTATGGTGTATACTTTGAATAAAGTCTTAATTTATACCCACAGTGTCGTTTCGTACCTTTTCATTTGAACACTCCTTGTAGAATCTGATCGAAGAAAAATGTTTTTCAATCGAGTTTTTAGTACCGAAGATATTGCTGTAAACGAAAACATATAGTTACGCCCTCTGGTGGCAGACTTGTTCGTTAAGAAAAATTTTAAATCACATGAGAAAAAAGTTTCAGCAGAAAAGCTCTCCAACAAAGAAAAAAAAATTCAAATCAGACTCCTAGAACCAAAGCTATGTACAAAAATAAGATATTCATCTACGCCCCCTGGAGGGAAAAAGTCATGCATTATTTTAAGAAGAAAGCATTCTCGAAAGGTTTTTTGATGTGAACGGTATCGGTCCACGAAAGGATTTTTCAGTCGAGTGTTCAGAAGCTCAGATTTTGGTGCAAACATATCAGAAGCAGAAATTAACATTTACGCCCTCTGGTAGCCAAACTCTTCTTTACCAAATATTAGAAATTATATGAAAAACATTTCCCATCAGAAGCTGTATGCGATACAGAAATATTTTTTAAAATCGAAGTTTTAAAAGCAGAGATGTCGGAGGAAACGCAATTCACCTTTACGCCCCGCAGCGGAAAGTTTACGAACAACTTAAAAAATTTGAAATTATATGAAAAACATTTTGCACCGAAAGCGCTATCCAAAAAAGAACGAATTTTTCAAATCGGACACCAACAAACAGAGATACTGATAAAAATAAGATGTATATCTACTCCCTCTGGCGAAGAAACCATGCATTATTTTAAGAAGAAACTATTCCGAAAAGTTTTATCGACGAGAGTGGTATCGGTCCACGAAAGAATTTTTCCAATCGAGATTTTAGGAGCTCAGATTTTGCTGCAAATGCATCAGAACCAGAAATTAACACTTACGCCTCCTGGTGGCCAAACCATTCTTTAACAAATATTAGAAATTATGTGCAAAGCAGTTTCCATCAGAATCAGTATCCGCTGCGGAAAAAAATTGTATAGGGATTTTAGAAGCCGAGATATCGGGATAAAGGTAATTTACTTTTGCGTAAAGTCTATGAATTATTTGAAAATTTAGAAATTATATGAAAAACATTTTGCACTGCAAACTATCAAACAAAGAAGAAATTTTTCAAATCGGACCATTAGAAGCAGAGATATTGACAAAAATAAGACATACATCTACGCCCCTGGCGGAGAAACCATGCAGTATTTTAAAAAGAAAATATTCCGAAAAGGTTTATCGACGTGAGTGGCATCGGTCCACCAACGAATTTTTTCAGTCGAGATTTTAGAAGCTCAGATTTTACTGCAAATGCATCAAAAACAGAAATTAACACTTACGCCTCCTGGTGGCCAAATCATTTTCTACTAAAAATTAGAAATTATATTCAAACGATTTCCCATCAGGTGCTGTATCCTCTGCAGAAATTTTTTTCAAATCGGAGTTTAAGAAGCAGAGATATCGCGGAAAGCGCAATTGATATCGTTTTATATGTACCGAGAAATCTTTGAGTAATTTGAAAAGGTGACTATACCTAAAACGGTCTTCCACATAAATGGAATCAAAAGGTAAACGAATTTTTTCAATCGGATGTTTAGGTGCAGATATGTGGAATAAAATGTATTTTGAATTCGACGTCATCTGCATTTACGAAAAAGTTTATCGACGTGAGTGGCATCGGAAAAATTGTGCATCGCACAAAAAACAAGATAAAGGATCATCATTCGCACATTCCAATCTTCCTAATGCAAAAATAAACTTTGAAATCGGACTAATAGCTGCAGAGATATGGTGTCCACAGACAGACGGACAAACCGATAAGTTAAGCACGATCATTTTTACAAAAGACGAGCTAAAAAACCCATCATAGGCGGCGTTTTGGCGGCGCTCAACGCTTAACGCGAGCATTGAAAGTCACTTGCCTGGCCACGTGAAAACAAGAAAGTCGGCCCTCTGGCGCAGTGGTCTAACCGATGGCTTCTTATCATTCGTCCGAGATGGATCAGGGTTCAAATCCCGTGAGGCATGAATATTGTGTTTGTCTTACGGCACTGGATCTCTCCCTTCCCTTGAGCCAGTTACCCTAAATTAGGGGCGGGCGGCTGTTTATATCCCACTGAGTTGCTCACGGTGGTCGTGAAACCTCCAATAAAAAAAACAAAACAAGGAAGACGACACCGAATTTTCGGTTGTAACGAGCACGTCTTTTGAATCCGTTCTGACGCGAATTAAATTTATCAAAGATATTCAAAGTCAATGGAACTGGTATGGAAAACAAAAGTATCTGACCGAAGAAAGAAGATTTTCAATCAGGTTTTTAATCCCGCAGATATTGGTGTACACGGAATCGTGAACTTTTGTTCTCTGGCTGCAGACATCAGAAGCAGAAATTGGAACTTACGCCCCCTGATGGTCAAACCATTCTTTACAAAATGTTAGAAATTGTATAAAAAACATTTCCCATCAGAAGCTGTATGCGAATAGTGTTTCGTACGGAACAAATGCAGGACTTAAATGTGTGTTTTACTAATTACAAAAATTTGCAGTAGATTTAAAACATTTTTCATGCAAGAATCTATTCCAAAATAATTTCTGTTATAGAAGCATAAAGAAAAAACTTAACAGATGGACTATGCAAATTTATAAAGATGATCTCGGGTTTTATTGCTTTCGAGGTGATTAAACAGATTTGGGAACGAAACTGCCGTCTACAAAGGTTTTAACTTCACGCGTTAGTAGGTAAATTTGTTTTCCTCTCATGTAAAGCCGCGAAGAAAGTCTGCGTTATCGGAGTTTCGTGCTCGTAACGGACGTGATCTAATTAAAATTTAATTCAACCGGGAAGTTAATAATCTGTTCCAGGTCACGGAAAATTTACAATGAACTAAAATGTTGTGTATTTCATTCATTTTTTATTTAATGGACTCAGTACATCCAACTTTAGTTTTGTATAAAATCAATCCATTTATATTTTTATTTTCAGATATTCCACAGGTTACGCTGTCCGTCCGAAGTTCCTCCAAGCGACCGTCTTTTTATGAAGGAGATGATGCCCGATTTAGTTGTGAAATCAAATCGAATCCTCCGTCTGCAAAAGTTGGATGGCGTTTCCAGGGTCAAACTCTATTACCAGAGGACTCGGATCCTGAGATCATAATCAGCTACAGGAGTCTGTTGGTGCGTAGAGTTCAGAAAAGACATCGTGGAAGGTACCAGTGCTTTGCTCAAAACTCAGAGGGGACTGGATACAGCAGAGAAATCAACCTAAGTGCTCTGTGTGAGTTCATATAACTGGTTAAATGTACATTTCTTGCTTTTAATAATGTATTGTTTAACTGCTCAATTTATCCTTATGCTTGTACGATAGTTGTTTCGAAAATTACGAACAACTTGACTCTCGTTTCAAACACGTAGTAATTAAAAATGTATCGTCTGTTTCATAGAAAAAACAAAAACAAAGGCTTTATAAATTTCATTTCTGATTTGTAAAATTCCAAAAAACCGCCCCGGCGGCCGAATTGTCTGAGGTGCTGGCCTCTAACTATTCTTCCGAGTCCTACCCGGGTTTGAGTCCTGGTGAGGCATGGGTGGTGTGCTTGTCTTTCTGCACCGGCATTCTCCCTACCCTGTGACTAGTGACCCTAAATTAGGAACATGCGTCTGCTTATAGCTGTTACAGTTGTTTCCGGTGGTCGTAAACCCGTCGTTGATCGCGATATGATAATTTCTCTCAAGATGCGCATATAAAGTGCGCCATTGATTTTGGAAGTGACTCTTTTTTTTTTTTTTGATTGGAGGTTTAACGACCCCCGTGAGCAACTCAATGGGCTATAAGCAGTCGCCCGTCCCTAATTTAGAGTCACTGGTTCCAGGGAAGGGAGAGAGCCAGCGCCGTAAGACAAACACAACATCCATGCCTCACCGGGATTCGAACCCGGACCCCGTTCGGACGAATGATCAGAGGCCATCGCTTAGACCACTGCGCCACCGGGGCGGCGAAGTGACTCTGGGGGCACCAGCCCTGCTCTAGATGAGTTTTAGAATTTTCACAACAATCCGCTCTCAGTTTCGATAAGGATTGGCACGTCTTTGACCTGAAACAGTCTGCTCTTTGTTTGCTCCCGTGTGCTTCACGTGAGCAACTCTCTCATCAAGCGACCGCTGGCGTTGGCGTCACGTGAGAGCTTTTCTATCAAGCGACCACCGGCGCTTGTATTTTGTATTTTTATAGATAACGCTATGATAGGAGTGCATTTTTCGCCAAATTTGATTTTTAACATATAAACTGCTGGCCACCCAAAATGCAACACCAAGAAGGACACGAGATAGCAAAGCCAGATTTACTGGACACATAACAACAGATACAAAGATGAAACGATTGAGCTTACAGACCCGTGCGACTTGCGGAACACGCAAACATCAATAGTTCGTGTGGCCCCCATGGCTGGCAATAACGGCCGCTACACGCCGCGGCATCGAACGAAAGAGGCTTTGGATGTGGGCTTGGGGTATGTCGGTCCAGGCTGCTTCCACACGTTGCCACAGTTCATCAGGCGTAGCCGCAGGTGGCCCTTGCCGGGCCACTCGGTTGCCGATCAGCGACCAGAGGTGTTCGATGGGCGACATATCGGGAGAACAGGCGGGCCACGACAGCAGTGACACCTCGTGTGCCGTGAAGAATTGCTGCACAATGCGGGCCATGTGCAGGCGCGCATTGTCCTGTTGAAACGTGGCCGCTGGCAGGTCCTGCAAATAAGGGGAGAACTACAGGCTCCAAAACGTCGGAGATGTAGCGGTGGCTGTTGAGTGTACCGGCGATGCGTACCAGAGTGGTGCGGGTGTCAAATCCAATTGCGCCCCAAACCGTAATGCCAGGCGACGGACCGGAATGGCGATGCATAATGCAGGCTTCATGCAGTCTCTCGCCGCCGTGCCGCCACACGCGAATCCGACCATCGTGGTGTTGCAGGCGGAAGCGCGGTTCGTCGGAGAAGACAAAGTCGTGTCATTCCGTAGTTCAGGTGCAGCGTTCAACGGCTCAATGCCGCCGCACTCACCGGTGGTGAAACGTCAATGGTAATCGGGGCATTGGGCGTCGTGCGACAAGTCCCCGCTCCTGCAGACGACGTCTAACGGTACGTGCTGACACAGGTTGTTGCACAACACACCCTAATTCCTGCGCTAACGTTCGTGATGTGGCGGTGCGAGCCGTCAATGCCCGCCACACAACATCCTGGTTCTCTCGTTTGGTGATGTACCGCGCCTGCGGCAATCCCTCACGTCGGTCCGTCCGTCTCTCCTGCATCTACCGAATCCATACTCGCCTCACTGTGGCTGGATGTCGTCCCACACGGGCGCCGATGTCTCAGTACGATAAACCGCTGTCGCGATAAGCCACTATTCGTCCTCTGTCGAACTCCAAAACGTTCTGGAATGACTGCCGTATTCTGCAACGAGGCATCAGGAAGCTTCCCACGCACAGGTCCGGCAGCACAATACACTTCCACTACGTACACCCCGCCTTCTGTGCCCCCTTCTTATAGTGCTTCTCGGTGTCGTGCCGGGCGCACGTGATTTGCATATGCCCTGCAATGCTAATCGTTTGCATGTACTCACGCGGGCAACGCATGCTGCATTTTGGGTGGCCAGCAGTGTATATTAACTACGCTTCTTGGAAAGAAAGAATTCTGAAGTGTTATTATCGAGTGGACTTCATAAACTAGCAGAAAAAGGTAAAAAAAACTCTCTAATGCGACCAGTGGCGTTGCTAAACGTGTAGCGACCACCGACGGGTTAAACCCAGAGAAAATCCTATGTTACCTCATAAGCCGACGTAAGCCATTCACGCATACACATACATAGTAGAACAGCCTATGATGTTTCCGTTGGCATCCCCAGTAACGCAGTGGTCTAAGCGATAGCTTCTTCTCATTCGTCCGTGATGGGTCCGGGTTCGAATCCCGGTGAGGCATTGATGTTGTGTTTGTCTTACGGTGCTGGTTCTCTCCCTTCCCGAGAACCAGTGTCCCTAAATTAGGGACGGGCGACTGCTTATAGCCTACTGAGTTGCTCATGGTGGTCGTTCAACCTCCAATACAAAAAATGAGTCCGGGTTCGAATCCCGATAAAGCCTGAATGTTGTGTTTGTCTTTCGGCACTGGCTGTTTCCCATCCCTGGAAGCAGTGGCCTCAAATTAGGGACGGGCGACTGCTTATAGCCCATCGAATTACTGACTGTGGCCGTTAAGCCTCCTAAAAACTGTTTGGGTAGAGGTGTAACTTGCGTATCAGAGAACTGAATATAGTTAGAGGCATGATGAATGCATTTTCCAGAGAAGCAAACAGCATCTGCTTCTTTTGTTGTTAGCGGGGGTTAACGACCACCGGAAGCAACTCAATGGTCTACAAACAGTCACCCGAACTTAATTTGGAGCCACTGATTCAAGAGAGGGTAGCGGTAAGACAAGCACATTATCCACTCCTCACCCGTGATTCGAACCCAGACCCATCTCGGACGAATGTTTGGAAACTAGCATTTCATGCCACTCGGCCATCGGAACGGCACACCTGCCTTTACTTTCACCGTATCACCAAGGTTTTCTGAGACCATAATCTAAATATTTCAGCAGTTTCCTTACAACGCGGTTTTGGGGTTGTGCTGTTCTACCAGCTTCGGATTCTCGGGTTTCAGCGTATGCTGTTTAACCAGTAGAATGGAAAATGTGTCATTCTGTGTTTCAGCACCGTCTTGTTGTTTGTTGTACAACGCGCGTTCTCCATTTTTCCTTCTTCCTTTGTTTACTCTTTTTATTTGTTTTTTGTGATGCGAATATTAGAACATTCGTTGGGTACCCACTATCTTTGGGGGTTACTATCAATAGCCCGCAGCCCCGCGGCCACCTGACAGTGAATAATGTAAACTATTTCGGTTTTATTGCCAGGGGTACTCGCTGATGGAGTGGCAGGCCATGGCTACGGAAGGGAAACGTGGCGATTACAGCATATACTTGTCATCACGAACCCAAAGGCGGATGCAAATACATTACTGGATATACAGTAGTAAATGCCGCCCCATGAAGCAATGCACAACCTGAACCGACATTTGTCAGACATGTAGACAAATCGGTGAGAAATAAATTATTGAGTTTCTTAGGAATTGTATGAATACGATGGGCAAAAAGTCTGTATAATGTGGCCTTGGTCAGTAGGCTGCATGGCCTCAGTACTGGGCTATACTATACATTCGCTAACACAGCGTGGCATCGAGTGAAAAAGTCCCCGAATAGAGGCAGTCCTGAGATATCACTGACCTGCGTCGTTGCCCTGTGTCCAGAATTCACAAAAGCTACGAGGTCATGTAACTCACGCTGACTAGGACAGCACCGGAATATGTTGTAGGCACTGTTTGCTGATGTTGAGAGCTGGCGTTAACTTGTTGAAAGTGTGCATCAGGGATACGACACATGTAGGGCAACAAAACGTGCCACAGCAATTCACCGACTTATCATTGAGGCCTTTGTTCATTCACTTACATCCACCAGGCCAACTACGGCGGCACGCGTTACCTTCCTCTAACAATCTCTCACCACATTCTGCCGATAGTTGCTGCGTCATGATGTGCTTCCGATGCGATATGACTCAGGGACCAACCAGCTGTTCATAACCCTATGATGAAGCCTCTGATAAATGTGTCCGGGTGATGTTAGTATTCCCGATGACGTCGCCCGGACATCTTTACTCTTTACACGTCCTTCCGCCACTGAGATCCTCCGATACAGTGGTTCACACGCCCATGTGAGTACGACCAAAATCGTGGATGAGTTGTTTGAGGCGCGGGTCCCAATCAGTCGTACGAGATGGGCTTGTGCTCTTTCAAGTTCCTGATGAGGTATGGATGGCGTGGTTGTCGGACCGAGCTGGCTCTTCCTCTTTTGTAGAGCCTGTGACCCTAAATTACGAACGGGCGACTTATAGCCCTTAGAATTGTTCATGGCACACAGATGGTAAACCTCGAGACAAAAAATTTGAAATTTAAAACCTGACGCAGTCGAAAGCGCCCCGTTTCATTTCCTGCCAAGAAATTTGGAACTTTTGAGCTCGCTAGGTTTTTGACTGTTGAGGCAGGTATTAATGACGGGAAATGTTTTTAGCTGTACCGAACGGGGTTGAATCTTGAAACATAGTGGACACAAAAGGCATTGAGAATTTCATATTTTGTGCTGTATGCAATTTCCGGGTGTGTAACCAGGTCCAACTAAATTGGTAGATTATATTCTCACTGCACTGACCACTATCGTAGGGTAACAATCACTGTCTTAAAAAATTTAACTTCATATTTTCTCGGTACCACTGATTTTGTGGCACAAACATGGTTGCTCCCTATACATCATCTCTGAAAAACACATCTTTATCAAGGAGAAGGAAAATAGGCGGCAAAGCAAAGCGGGGAAAAACCGCCTTTAGGAACACTTCTTTGTTTGCCGACATTTCCACCGTTTGTGCGGATAGTATCATTATTCCAACACCGTTCCCACTTACTGTTTGGGGAGAACAATTTTCTTACTAAGGAAATGCAAGTACCTAGGAAAAATTGAGTTTAGAAATTCTAAAACCGTAACTTGAACGAACAAACATTACAAATGCAGATAATCCCTTTCGCTAATGACAATACCCATATTTGGATTTTTTTGTTCTCATAATTCACAGGGTGCACATAAAACAGCCGTCTCTAAATATGTTACTACAACTTGGATATGTATATAATCTTTTTTTGTTGCACAAAAGCGACATTGTACATCTAACAGCTTAATGGATTTGAATAATCCACTACCTAACAGGTTAGGCGATTTTTCAGGAGATTACAGCTCTATGAATGATGTCAATGAACGAAACGGAACTACGTTGTCCATGGTTCACTTCCTGTTAGCCAACTCATTCGGGAGATAGGCAGATCCAGTGTCTGCCACGAGACGATTCTTAAATTTGGGTCCCGTACAGTGACTCATGATTGGCGGAAGTACATAATTGACCAAAACCTTGAGTGATGCCATTCAAAAACCTATTTCAAGCAGTTTACGAACGAGTTTTTCGTAACCTTTTCTCTACCATGCATTTCTCTCTCTGTTCTAAAGAGATTAGACCCACTTAAGTTTAGGAAGGCTGCCCCGGTGGCGCAGTGGTCTAAGAAATGGCTTATGATCATTCGTCCGAGATGGGTCAGGGTTCGAATTCCGGTGAGGCATGGATGTTGTGTTTGTCTTACGGCGCTGGCTTTGTCCCTTTCCTGGAACCAGTGGCCCTAAATTAGGGACGGGCGGCTGCTTATAGCCCACTGAGTAGCCCATGGCTGTAGTTAAACCTCCAATCAAAAAATAAAATTAGGAAGTTCAACGCACTTTTTTGCGGTAAATAAGACCCTGTTAACGCTTGGTGTCATCTTAAAACCTTTCGCTTCCCTCGGTAGAAGACTGGCTGTGAATGGGCAGGCAGGCGTTTTTGATGTTATGCATCTTTCCCAACAGTATCAAAGTAAACTAAAAGTAAACAATTTAGATGTAACGAAAATAGGTAATGAAAGTAGACAAAGCCATTGTTGAAATCTGATTTTTGAATGTTGTCCCATGAAGTGAGGCAACAATACTTGATTTCATTGTTACTCTACAATATATATTATTAAACGATCGCCGAACATTATTTCATGACATTTTACATAAAAGTAACAACAACTCATTACAATCGGCGTAAATTACGAGAACCTGATGCTAAATATGATAACAGCCATTACAAAACTGCATTTTGATGCTATGCATCTTTCCCGACCGTAGTAAAGTATGAATCGTAGCGAAATTTGGAGTCTTCTCGACTTTTCCAAGGGGAGCGGGGGTGGGGGGGATACCTGCTATTGACAAGAGCTTCAAAATGATGTAAAACACGATGGGGGTGTCTGTCACCTATAGATATCCTAGACCCAGGGTTACCAGTACCGCTCATTAACACACTTGCGATTCAGCTTTCCTTTCTATTAGGTGCTTGAATTAATTCCCGCTGTTTTTTTGCCACACACACTCCTGTGTGTTGCCACAGAACGGTACAGGATAGTCTATTCAAAGAAGTTTCCTTTGGCAGCTACTACCCTTTCCCACCGTTGGAGTAACAAATGGATTCCGCGGTAGAGAAATGCAGGTTCTTTCGAGGCGAACCATTCATCGAGCCATTTTTGGATATCCGCGACAGAAAGGAAGTGCTGCTCTGACAATCCATGTTGTAGCGACCGGAACAAATGGAAGTCAGAGGGATCAATGTCTGGGGAATAAGGCGGGTGGGGTAAGAAGTCCCAGCCAAGTGCCTCCAAGAGTTCCTTCATGGATTTGGCGACATGAGGTCTAGCGTTGTCGTGGAGAAGAATAACCTTGTCATGTGGGATCCAGTTTACGAGCTTCTGGATCATTCCCATTGCCTTTAAACGTTTGCAAACCGTTGGCTCATCGCCCCGTAGTGTTTCAGACAACTCGTGGAGTGTCTGACATGAATACTCGTCCAATAAGGCCTCCAATGCGCCATCTTCGAACGTTTTCGGCTGCCCAGGGCGCTCTTCGTCCTTCACGTCTTATTCGTTGGCTTTGAAGCGTCGGAACCACTCTCTGCATGTTGTTTCCGATAGGGCATGTTCCCCATAGGCCTGCACTAGCAAACGATGACTTCCCGCTGCAGATTTCTTGAGATGAAGGCAGAAGAGAAATGCTTCCCGCAAATGCTCATTTTTTGGTACGAAACTCGACATCGTGAATACGATACAAATTCTTGTTCTGTGCCCTCCGATCGCGTGTCACACACTGCTTTGCCCTTACTACGGACGGTACGTGCGCGTGCAAGAGAGGTCACGTGTGACCCGTGTCACAGCGCACCACTGCTGCGCTCTATTGGGAAACAGCGGGAATTAATTCAAGCACCTAATATCTTGAGGTCAGGATTTAACTTGCGCATGCTCAGATGGGCTGTAGTAACTACATCACATTTCATCGGTGCCAGGGTCGTTTCTTACGTTCGTCTAAATTTGAATAATATGTAACAATAATAATAAAAATAAATGTTATTTTTGCAATACTAAACAGACCAAGTACTTACTATGGCCGCCTCCATATATTAGTTAATATTAACTTTTATGACTCACATATCTATTTTCATTGGTTTTACTATTAATAACATTTATTTATTCACTTACCTAAGCACTGCTCAATGTCAGGAATTAGTAAATCCTATTGTTTGTTGTTATGACTTAATTCCATTTAGTTTGTATCGGACTGTGGTTCGGTGTGGTCGTGAGTGACGCGAATAAATACAATGGGTTGTACATAAATAAATGTACGCACTCGAATCCTTCGTTTTATTACACACCCACAAATATCTTGACACGCGAAAGATGCATAGCATAAATTATCTGCATAGAGTACCAGGATACTCTCTCGATTTTGTAGAGCGTCTCCCAACACATAGTAAGGAAAACATTCTTACCTGCATCCTACATTTTTTCGAGAAGGGAGTTTCAATGTGTATCATGAAGCATTCCTCAAAATGTTTGCAATACAACATGAACATCGAGCAAAATCAAAAAGGGCATTTGCAAAACGACATACGAGAGTTCATCAAATGAGCATGAAATCCTGAAAACTGGTAGCATGCCTCTTACGTAGTTTTAATCCACATTTCTCAAAATATAGGTTCATATACTTACAAGAAAAGTATCAAATTGAGATTATTATTTGTCAATCTACATGATTTCTACTTTTCATGACGAGATAAATTTTTTGGAAGTTAGTTTTAGTTGCTCATGTATCACTTATCACTTGAAGTGCATCCAAAAAGGTTTGTTCATCGCAACAAAAAGTTTTATTCTGGCCTGGAGAATCTGCTGCTTGTTTTCACCTTTTTAAAGTTTGAAAATCCTTCTGGTATGAACCTAAAATGCGTCTTCCTATCTACTAAATGCCGAAAAAGAAAACGTTAAGGCACCGCGTCAGAGAGTAAGACTTCAGGCTTGTTGATAAGAAAAAAAAAACCGCTAAAACTAAAAATACCCCTTCCTAGAGAAAATCTCAAAATAAAAGTAAAAATAATGGTGTTCATTTTTCTTTGCGACAGCATAAGCAATCCATCAGCTGATGTTGATAGTTCATTTTTCAAGACATTCCAAAGCTTCTTGTTTTAGTGAAGAACCGGATAGGTGGAAACGAATCTAGGTCTCCGCTGAAATTTTAAAATGATCGTTATGTTGTCAGACGTGATCTCTTTCGACTCATTCTAGAATTTTTTGTGACCAACGATGTGTTGTTCTTTGGGTATAAAACTCAAGATATATTTTGAGTTGACTGTCTTGCAGATATGACTTTTACTGGATTCCTTAGAAAATACTTATACTAGCTGGTTTGCTTTTTAAATTAACTAATAGGCAAATTAAATGCTTTAAAATGCTTTGAATTCTACTAAGTTCGTTTCCATAACTTGCAATTCGGTAATGAATAAAGTTTCTAGTAATGAAACGCCAATTCTACTAAAATGGACGTTGAACGAAAAAGAGGATTGAAAATCTGCTTGGTATGCATAACTTCGTTTGTTTCTTAACTTTCATATTTACAGAAAAATTCCCAAATTCCAGGATGCGTAACCTTACGCAGAAACTTCAGCTTAAATAATTCCGAAAATTGTATGGGAAACAAATGAAATCCCTGTAGCATAAGAAATAACTACACTTAAAGCGCGTCCTTATTTAACAATCACTTGTCCTATCAATGGGAATAAGGGTAAATCTAAACATTGAACGTCATAAAGGAACCTCTGTTATTTGTTCCTTTCCGCAATATCAAAGGGCTCTCGAAATTTAGTTCCTCTTTCGTTGAAATTATATTCATAAATGCGCCTTCATAAGACTCATTTTTAACTAACCATCAATACAATGATGTACACCGATCAGCCATTACATTATGACCACCTCCCTAATTAAGCTGCAGGACCCCATTTAGCCCGAAAAACAGCTGCCACTCGGCGAGGCATCAATTCGATGAGGTGGCGATCGGTATTCTGGGATATCTGGTACCATAATGTCAACAGCAGGTCCTTCAGTTCCCGTACATTTCGGGGTGGGGGTGACTTAGCGCGATCCCGCTTTTCCAAGTCGAACCCCATATGTTCAATTGGGTTCATGTCAGGTGCATTTGGAGTCCAAGGCATTAACAGAAAGTCACCAGCATGTTACTCGAACCACTCCTTGACGATTCTGGCAGTGCGGCATGGTGGTAAAACTGTTTTCCAGAACTGTGTTCCCTGCTGGTGATGGTAATGGCCATTAACAGCATGGGACACAGTTGTCATGAATGGGTGAACTTGGTCCGCAACGATGTTCAGATACATGACTGCTGTCAGAGATTGTGCTATTGCGACAATGGGGCCCAAAGTGTCCCAAGGAAACATCGCCCACAGCGTAACATCGCCTCCGCCGGCCTGTTTCCGCCCAACAGTGCATCCAGGTGCCATAACCTCCGTTGGTAATCGGCGTATCCCCGCTCGGACGCCTACGTGATGCACCAGGAATCTTCATTCGTTAGACCAGGTGACTTTCTTCCAATCATCCACTGTCCAATCTCGATGATCTTTGGTCCATTTCATGCGTTGTTGGCGATGACGTGCAGTGAGCATGGGGACCCGGCTGGGTCTTCGGCTACGCAGGCTCATGCGCAGAAAGCTGCGATGAACTGTGTGCTGTGACGCATTGCCCTGATCACCACTGTTGTAGCTGCGGGTGATTAGTCGCACTGTGGCCCTGCGGTTGCTGTGAAAAATGCGCGACAGTCTCAGCTTCCTTCTGGCCTCAATGAGATGCGGACGACACACGGCTGGACAACGGTTCGTCGTTCGGCAATCTGTGCACCACTTTTGATCCGTTCTCACTAAAGCAGCACGTGAACAACCCAGAAGCCGCGCCGTTTTCGAGATCGTAGTTCCGAGGCGCCGTTCGATGACAATTTATCCTCTATCAAACTCCGATAAATCGGAAGCTTGTCCCATTCTGACTCCGAACACTATACTAACCGAAAGCCGGTCTTCGGGATGTATATGTACTGCTCTAAGAACTTCACCTGCGCAGCCGTTCGGTCTCCAGGCGCTCTCCTTTCTCAAGGCTGAGGGTGGTCTTAATGGAATGTCACCTCTGTGTATCAATAATCCTCCACTACGGATCATGGATATTTATATTAGAATGCTGAAGCGCACACCTGTAGGGCGGATGAACAAAAAATATCATTCTAGCTCAAGACTTTGTTACTTAAAGATCATTTGAAATTAATTTCGCTTCATCTCGTTCGGAACAGAGAATAATACATACCTTCCCAAATCGTGATAAATAAATTGACACGATGCACATTTGTATAACTAAAGACGTTTAAAGAGTTTGCTTTAGGAACAGATAAACATGCAATTTTCCAAAACATTTCTCCAAATCTAGGCTGGGGTAACTTTGAATGACTTTTTTCGGAACAGTAAGAGGAATGCGAGGTAGTTTACTAAAAGCCACAAATACGGATGTGTAAGACAAATTCCATCAGAGTTTTTCCTTTTGATAATCACGTTTTTCAGAATTATTGCTTTTGTAATCGGCATTCTCTCATTTCTTTCAAAGCCTTCATCAAAAAGAAAAACATAAAAGGTAGACGTATCGGCAGAATTAATGTGGAGATTTTATCGCAATGCATTTGTTGAAACAGAAGAAATTACCTTTAAAACGATTTGTTTTGAAATTCTTATCTCAGTGCTTTATCATATATCTTTGCATATGAAAAACAAACCAATAGAAATTCATGCAAGATGAATGAACCAGCTTAAGTCGACCATTCACGAATCAGTTATTATTGAAAACATACATAAAAAAGGCCAGAAAAGAAAGTTTTTTGAGAACTAAAATTCCTGCGCTTTTCTGAAAGTTATGCTGTTCTGAAGTTCGTTAGATTGTAAAACAATGATTGGAAATGTAACTAGCTCAACTAAAAGCAGAGAGGAAATCTGCTCAAAATAAGTACAAATATCACAGGTGATGAGGTGGCCAAGACATGCTGCAAGTCCGAGATAAAAGCAAAACAATATTTGAACAGAATAGAAAAATACGGAACATGTGTCAGTCCGTCGTTTAACCAAGAAGGTTTGCGATACAGTCAGAGACACGCAGTTGCATAGAGGCCCCACGAATGTCTTAGGGTGTCCTGAGGGATCTCTCACCACGCTACATTCATTTGGTCATATAGCTGGGCTGTACATCTGACGGGTTGTGTCGTGACTTACAAGCGGCGTTCGATGACGTTCTGTCCGTGCTCGTAGAGCGAGAGGTATTGAGATTTTTCAGGTTGTGGAGGCATTTGGCCACCTTATAGGTACGCCTTGATGGTCACAGCAGTATGTAAACTACAGAGTTATCCGTTGGAACATAGCATTCTGGATATCCGCCAGAAATGTTGCTGAAACTGACCATAGGACATCACCGATTTATCACCGCAGTGTCAGAGTCGATGTGAAGGGTAACAGAGGATACATACTGTACGAACTAATGGTACCCTAAGTGAAAACACAATACGGATGAAGTGTACAGCGTTCACCGACGAACACTTTATACACCTTCTGCCCACTCCTTCAGATGTGGCTGTGAGCCTGTGACGATCATAGCAACTATGCGAACCTAGGACCCGTCGCTGAATACAATGTGTTGCTATCCATCTTTCTAGGTAGGTCTACTCCGATGCCAGTTGAGCCAAGCCTGGCGGTGAGTGGCAGTCAGAGGTAATCCATGCAGTGCAACTCTGGATGGCAACACTGCTTATGTCATTCTACTGTTGGTAGTCGGGTCGTGATAGGGACGTCCATGGTTGGATCCACCGAGCGTACGTACAACTGTCGTTTCAGTTGTTGTTGGGTTTACAACCGCTTCCAAAGAGCCCAACGATCTCTCGCCCTAAACGTGTATTTTTTCTTTATTGAAGGTTTAACGACCACCGTGAGCACCTCAATGGGCTATAAGCAGTCGCCCGTCTCTAATTTAGGGTCACTGGTCCTAGGTAAGGACAGAACCAGGTCCGTAAGACAAACACAACATCCATGCCTCACCGGAATTCGAACCCGGACCCGTCACGGACGAATGGTCATAAGCCAGCGCTTAGACCACTGTGCCACCGGGGTGGCGACGTGTATTCGCCAGCCCATGTCCAGCTGCGATGATTTTGTTTAATGTACTACAACCACTGTATCTAACAAAGTCACACTTTTTTGGCATCATAGCCCACATGTGCTGCGATACGGCGGTCAGACTAACTGGTCTCACACAAGCCTATATTCTGAGAGCGCTCGAGCTTGTGCCGTTGCACATGCAGTTGACGACAAGGTTGGCGAGGTATCTTCTACACTACCGGTGGTATCCGCCCTTGACACATTTTCGGACCTTGTTAGCGATTCTCAAGTGTCTTCGAATCACATCACATTACCTAGCCATTTATTATTTATGCTTTTCTCTATCCCGAGAGTTGCGCGGTGGAATTGGAAATTGCATATCTCACGTTCCTGTGTACACGTGGTGATACATATGACAATCCGCCAAATCCTTTTAGGTGGGGAAATTGCATTATCTTGCAATATGTTTTACAAAATTTATATGAACATTTTCAAAAATGTTTTCTTCTGAAAATTTTATTACTCTGTTGAGAAAGATTTCATTGTCCACAAATGCATTTTCTTGTTGGCATTTAATACTTTATTTAAGTTACTTGACTCAACGACCAGGTTTGTGGAAATAAATGTTGTTCTAGTTCTGCTTAGATCTGCTTATCATTATTAGATTGGATGCAACATTATATTTAGCACAATTAATATGTTTAATCGATAAAATTTATTCACTGGTTTCCCTTGTCTAAACGTTTTGCAGTATTTTTCTACTCTTACTTCGGCGTAGCCAAAATATTCATATTCTTGGCTCATTTGTTGAATCTTGAGAACTTTAGCATGTATAAAAAGGGTGAGTGTACTTAGAGCGGATAAGTCGAACTGGAAATATTTAACACTGGAATTGGGAAGTTGTGATTCAGACATTGTCCAGTTTTTGGGATGCACAGGTTAAATAAATAAATATACATTTGTATTTGGTTCGGTGTCTTAATTTCCAGTTCAGGTTGGAAATATTGTTTTCTTTTTTCATCGAATGCCTGTGTGTGTGTGCCCATCAAAAATATATTCCATTCATTTCGTACTGGTTCCTGATGCACAATCTGACATAAGAGCAAATTTATACAGTATTTCACATGATATCATCATCATCATCATCATTGTCAACCATTATCAATCCACTGCTGGATGAAGGTCTCCCCAAGTTTCCTCCACAACGGTCTGTCTTGTGCCAGTCTCCTCCATGTCACTCCCGCATATTTACGAATTTCATCCACCCATCTCCCATGTGGTCTTTTTCTGGGTCTTTTCCTGTCCCTTGGAATCCAATCTAAAATTTCGGCTGTCCATCTATGGTCTGTCCTTCTGGCAGTATGTCCAGCCCATTGCCATTTCAGGGATTTAACTCTGATCATGATGTCTTCCACTCTCGTCATTTTTCGGATCCACGAGTTCCTCTTCTTATCTCTCTTGGTTATACCAAGCATGCACCTCTCCATACTTCTTTGAGTTGTCTGCAGCCTTTGTATGTCTCTTTTAGTTAAGGTCCACGTCTCTGCACCATACGTAAGCACTGGAAGGATGCATTGATCAAACACTTTTCTTTTAAGACATAATGGCATATTGCTCTTGAAAATTATGCTGTTTCTTCCAAAAGCTCTATAGGCAAGTTTTGTACGCTGATTAATTTCTTCATCAATGTGACCCTCACTTGATATCTGCTGTCCAAGATTAACGTACGTATCTGTTATCTCCAGTTTTTCTCCATCAATCGATAAATCTTCATTTCTTGTAAAAGCATTGAACATCACTTTTGTCTTCTGAAAGTTCATTTTTAATCCCACTTCTTTACTCTTGTCAGCAAGTTCCTGGATCATACTCTGCAGCTCTGATGGGGTAGTTGCAAAAATGACTATGTCATCAGCAAAACGAAGGTGGGTTAGATAATCTCCATTAATCTTTATCCCTTTGTTTTCCCAGTTCAGTGATTGAATGACATTTTCCAATGTGGCATTAAAGAGCTTCGGAGATATGGTGTCACCTTGTCTCACTCCCTTTCCAATTTTTATGTGTGTTGTATTTTCAAACAGCCGAATCTTTGCACTTGCAATTTCATAGATGTTATTAATAATATTAATGTATGCATCTTCAATACCGCAGGATTTCAGAGCCGTGGTAACTGCTGATGGTTTCACCGAATCAAAGGCTTTTTCATAATCGATAAAAGCCATGCACAATGGAAGTTCATATTCCCTCGCTCTTTCAATTAGTTCTCTCAGTACGTGGATATGATCTATTGTGCTGTAGCCACTCCTGAATCCAGCTTGTTCTCTCGGTTGAGCCATGTCCAGTGTTACCTTCAAGCGGTGTGAAAGAACTTTAGTGAAGATTTTATAAACCACTGATAGGAGGCTGATAGGTCTGTAGTTCCTGAGATCCTCAATGTCACCTTTTTTATGTAGCAGGATCATTGTAGCATTGTTCCAATCCTCAGGAATCTTCCCTTCATTAAGGCATCGAGTGAAAATTTGGGCGAGTACTGTTTCAATTTCTCCACTTGCTTCTTGTATGATGTCTATAGTAATTCCATCTTCTCCTGGAGCTTTCCCCCGCTTCATGTTCTTGATTGCATGAGCAACTTCTGCTGGGAGGACTGGAAGAACTCTGGTACCTTTCATGATGTCTGGAGTACATGTATCATCCCTTTCATATAATTTGGAGTAGAAATCTTTCACTCTTGTCAAAATTTCGCCTCTATTTCTTGTTATAGAACCATCTTCTTTTCTCAGAGCCATAATCTGTTTTCTTCCCTTACTGAGATGTCCCTTTGCTATCTTAAGGCTTTGGTTGTTTTCAATTGCTTTCCTCACTAGCTCACAGTTAAATTTCCTTACGTCTTCAGTGATACTTTTTCGTGTTGTCTTGCATAGCTCTATATATTCCACTTTGGAAGTCACATCTTCTTTAGTTGTCCTCATATCACATGATATATCTGCTCTTAAAGTCAGATTGTAAAATTGATTTCAAAATGAAGTGCTGTCACCTTTGACAAAGTAATTCACGTATTTTCTCATTGTTTTTGCAGACATGACATTTGTAGTGTGGTGATGTGACAAATAGTTGCCTTTAGTTAAATACGATGTCTCAAAAGCAAAATAAATGTGGTTTCGATGGAATTTGTTTGTTAGACACCTGCAATTCTTTTAGAAGTTTACATTTGCAACACTCTTTACGAAATGGCGTGCTTTTTACATGTAGCAATTTGGTAGCACGGGTTTTGTCTACGCTTGAAGTGATAGCAACATGATACATGGTATTTCACTAGATAAAAGCATTAAATTTTCTTATCAGTGTTCTCCAACCGTATCATTGTCTTGTTGTAACTAAGTAGAATCATTGACTTGCCCATTTTAATGTTTCCCAAACCATTTTTGGCACAGCAGAACACATGCGAACAGGTGGGAAATCAGGTGAGGCAGTCTTTCATGCGTGAAAAGAAAAGAAAAATATTAGTGAAGGAAATTGTGGCCTGAAACAAAACTCGCACGGCAGGGATAGGTGCACATTATCCTGCACAGTTAAGCGGTTTAGTTTCTGATGTTTCGATTGAGTTTCTGATGTTTCGTTTTAACAGTATCTTTAAAAGTGAGTTTCTGATGTTTCGATTTAACAGTATCTTTAAAAGTGAGTTTCTGATGTTTCGATTTAACAGTATCTTTAAAAGTGAGTTTCTGATGTTTCGATTTAACAGTATCTTTAAAAGTGAGTTTCTGATGTTTCGATTTAACAGTATCTTTAAAAGTGAGTTTCTGATGTTTCGATTTAACAGTATCTTTAAAAGTAAGAGCAGAGAAGTAATACGCATTTAAATGGGCAACGGCTGGATATAACTTCGTTTTCTTACACAACGGACTAGAATGACTCCTCTGAAGGCAAAAAGAACGACAATGAACCGTAGGCTACTGAAAATGTGCCGTGTAATGCGATAAATCGCGTTATAATATGTTGTTCGACACGGACAGGCAACGGGGTATTTTCTTACAACCCCACAAGGTCATGTACCCTCACCGTACAGCTCCACTGTTTCAGGTATTGCTGGCACATATGGAGTTCTTTTACTTATCCCGTAACAAATCCTCCGAAACCTTTATGCACTGACACTTCACTTTCAGCGAGCATGTACGCATTTTCGAGGACCAGGCGCTTCCAGTTTTCATATATTCCATTTTAGTTCCAGAACGGCAAACGCCATGGTTCACCGCTCTCAGATTCCCTTCAACTGGAGCGAAGAAAGCAAAAAAGACACATTTCAGGTCATTATCCAGTCACCGAACCACCGTCGGATTAAATATTCGTGGGACGAAGCAGGCATTTGATCCCACTCAGCTTTGCAACGCATAGTCTGGAATCCATCTAGGTGGGCGGGCGCATTAATATCAAAGTGCTCAGAATGTAAGTGAAAAGCATTTCATGCCTTGTGTTGACTGTGGCTGCCAGCCGAGGAAGCCGAACGAAATATAGAGGTCGTCACACACTACGTCGGAACGGAAACGAACTTTTCGCATCGGAACCCGTCGGAACGGAAGCGAAGTTTGTCCACACACTAGGTCGGAAAAATTCAAACCGAATCAGAATCATTTATTGGAAGACGTTGACCCCGTCGGAAGTAGTGTTGCGCATACTATAATTACGAATAATATAGTATTTTTTACCTTAACTAATATGATTATCGGATGCTTATTTAATAAGCAACCTGATCTTAACAACAACCTGCTGGCATATTTTGCTACGAGGAGACGATGAAAACTTTGTTCAGCCAAGAGACTTGAAAGTCCAGTTGCGATGCATGCCTAGGCTGAGCGGTAATGCGGCCCTTGATTATTTCAACATAAGGGCGTTCATCAGAAGGCAGGGTAATCATGCAAGATTTTTTTTCAATGGGCTTCACGATTATCGTTAACATCTCACAGAGCTGTAAATGCAGGCATCCTTCCCGAATTCGGGGCCACTAGTTCTTGGCAAGGGAGACCAGTGCCGTAAGACAAACTCACCATTCATGCCTGACCTGGTATTTGAGCCAAGAACCTTCTGATCAGAAACCAGTCCTTTGCACCACACGACTACCGGGTCGGCACTCTGGCAAAATATGATAACGAAGAGAGGAAGAGCATAAACAGAATTAAGTGAAAATATGTAGACATATAATGAAGAAACATCTGATTTCTTTGTTGGCATAAAAAACTGTGGACTGAAAAGACAAGCATTATACCCGAATGAATGCAAAATAAAATGACACTGGTAATTAAATTCTACATAAACAAACAAACAAACAAAAAGACAAGGAATGTAATAAGCTGATCCTATACTAGCTATATGCAATAACCTACGGACACTAGTTTCCTTGTGTATGTAATGTTATAAAATTAAACATTTTTTTTATTAAATGAAAAAAGAATATTACTTCACTTAGCAGATTTAGTGAGATTTTCTGATATTTCGTCTCAAATATTTTGTTTCATCACACCCTTGTGATAATATTTCTGACCAATATTGCACAAATATGGATTTTTTTGCATAGTCTTGACTAACTCTTCGCCAAAAGACATTTCTGCAAGAATAATTAAATAATAAGAACTTCCAAAAAGGCAGAACCAGTAAACGCAGACAAATCACACCGGTGCAAGAGCTTGCGCGTCTGCTGATGCGATAATGAGAAAACCCGAGGCATATGTTATTGACTTAACGCATTCACAAATACTTCGGAATAAAATCGCTTCGGAAGAAATATTATTTTCAGCGAGCGATATCCGAAATTCCCATACCCATTTTTCGTTTCCGAAGCAAGAATTCCGATGCATTGCCGATGTAATATGCAAGCTTCCATTGAAAATAATGGTTACCGATTTTTTCCGGCGTTTCTATTCCTACATTTCGTTTCCGTTTCGAAGTAATGTATGGCAAGCTTTAAGGCGTTTATAAGAAATTAAGTGGGATGCATTTCTAATAGAGATGAAATATTTCGTGACTACAATTATTTACTTCTTGTACGAAATTTGCTGCAATAAGTTGAATGCATGTACTAAGCTGTATTGGGTTGGAAAGAAAGAAATGCCCGCAGACGAAGTACCCGAAGGCGAAACACCAGACACGGCGCACATTGGCCACTGAGACACTGGCACGATATCATCAGGTAGGTGGCTTAAGTCTGTGGCCGTTAGCCGTTAGAAGGCGAAGAGTGTAAGCCCTAGCCAAATTGGAAGTGGACAAGGAGCACATCCGCTTTTGCATGCTGCATGAGTTCCGTTGTAGTAGCACCCCCGCAAGTGCTGTAAGGAACATTACCGGTGTGTACCCCAATGTCATATCTCATTGTCAGTGCTGTTGGTGGTTCGAACGGTTTCGGGAGGGAAATTTTGTCCAGTCAGACTATCTCAAAGCCGGAAGATCCGCAGCAGTGGATACGGAGTTGCTGAAGACCTTAGTGGAGACCGACCCACGTGTGACCAGGCGGGGGTTGGGCAAACAGCTAGGGACTACCCACTTGAGCATTATCGGGCACCTGCGTCCACTTGAGAAGGTGCACAAGAGGTGATTTTTGGTACCCCATCAACACTTAGTTGAATAGAAAGCAAATCGCATGACTGCATGCGTTTCACAGCTTGCACGTGACCAAGTTGAACCGTTCTTGGACCTCATTGTGACAGATGACGAGAAATGGGTCCTGTATGACAAAGTCAGCACCCGGAAACAGTAGTTGGACCCAAACCAGAAGCACATGCCCACCCCCAAACCTGGCTTACACTCACGTAAGGTCCTGCCGCCTGTTTGGTGGGATATGCGAGGTGTCGTGTTTGTTTGAGCTGCAACCGGACAACACCACTTTCGCCGCCGATATGTACTGACGTCAGCTTGACAATCTGCAAGCATCGCCCATGTCGAAAAGACCAGCACTGCTGAACCGCAAGAGCGTCCTCCTACAGCTGGATGGAGCGTGACGTCACACAGTACGAGTGACCTGTTACAAAATCAGGCACCTGGTCTGGGAGCTGCTGCTGCACCCAGCCTATTCCATGGACATTGCCCCAAGCAACTTCCACCTTTTCCTGTTGTTGCAGCATTTCCTGGATGGACAGCGGTTCAACAACCGGGAAGATGTCAAACGCGCACTTACTCATTTCTTTGCGCCCAAGTCATCACAGTTCTACAGTGACGGTGGCCAACAGCTGCCCAGACGGTGGAAGCAGGTCGAGGAAAACGATGGCGACTGCATTTTGGACTGATTTGTACTTGTATATACCGTAATTAGCACTTTTCTATTGCCTTGCATTTGCTGAGATTACTTTCTCTCCAACCCAATATCTACTAAGCTGAATATATTAAAGTCACGGATCCTCGATTGAGGAGCAATGGTTTATAGCATAACTGTTACTGTTTGAATGAATAATTACCACAAAATCACTTAAGGTCCTAAATAAGCTGTATTGAGTGCAATTTGTTAAAGTAAATGTTAAAATCGTTTAGTCTCTCTGTTATCATTTGTAGCTGGTGGTTTATTAAGATATGATACCAGAGCAACGTTTCTTGGCGCAATGAAGTTTAATACGTTGTCTGCT
Source organism: Macrothele yani (assembly GCA_039090855.1). NCBI lineage: Eukaryota > Metazoa > Arthropoda > Arachnida > Araneae > Macrothelidae > Macrothele > Macrothele yani. Next base: position 12,573,158 of record CM077017.1, on the reverse strand, counting down.
GCCCTTTCGCCGAGTACAGCTTTAACTAACTGCATACATCATCACGCCCATTTTCCTGATGATGTTGTGCTGTAGTTCAGCGAAACGACGGAATAACGTGCATTGGAAATTATTTGTGCAAGAAAACGTTGTTCTAGCATCATTCTTAATTAAATTGCGTAATGTCTACAAATTTCGTATTAGGGAATTAGTTTTCACGGTGAGGAAGACGAGATAATAACCGATGCAATTTGCATTGTACGTGGTAATTCCAGAGCATTGTAATTTACCAGTCAGAAATAATTGAGTTCTTTTTAAAGTAAATTCACGCATAATTGTAGCATGATTAGCTAAGGGGGTATTTTTCTTATGACGTGATACGTTAAATTTCCAATGCAGACTGTGAAGTAATGAGCAATAAATAGACTTGCGTATTTTAAATTGTGGGAATTTTATGTCGATGAAGTGGAATAGTAGCTTTTGTTTTCTCGCGTGCGTTCAAAAAATGTGGAATCTGCCAAATAAAGGGAATAAAGCAGACGATTCATCGAGAAAAAGAGATATAATCAAAATTATGAGAATTGTGGATTTAGCCTTAAATTCAAGAACAACTTCCTGGCAGAATCCAAAGATTTCCAAGTCATTTGAATATCAGTGAGAAAAACACTAAGGCAACATACCAAGATTTTCTTTTTGAACATAAAAGAAGTTAGAAGCTTTTTGAGATTTGGGATGACTTGTCTCAGAGTTTGTTTAAAATATTCATTTCCGAAAGGGTTTGCATAAAAATGATGTTTAAGAGGAAAAGTAACATCTTAGACCTATAAGTGCCACAAAATAAAAGTCGATATATGTAAAGGAGTTGACGCCACCACAGTTAAGAGTGTAGGGAGGAAGTCGTATGACAAAGAAAATTCAAAGTTAGAAGTTTTACAGTTTTACACAACTACACAAATCTTGGCAACAGAAACACTGTCTGTCGAGAGTAGACATCGGGTACTCTTTTAAGTATGCGACACATTTATTGTCATCTAGCAGAGTAAATACACGCTATAGAAAGCTGAAAACTATTGCAAATATTTATACTGCCTGAATTTTGCTTTTATTTTGTATCCTAGAAGCAGAAATGTTATGATAAATAAAAATATGGCTTTGCACCGCCTGTTTCTCATGAAAACCTAGAACGCGTGAAAATGTTTGTCGCACTTTCCTCTACGATAGGAAAATAATTTTTCCAGATAGTCTTCTAGAAACTGATACATTTTGATTAATATGAGAGTTGTTCTAAAAGTAATTCATTTTTGCTAATAATTCCTGCAATTTGGGAAAAATACATTAAAATTTATCTTCTTCTTCTTCCAACCCTTTTTATAGCCAATTGAGGCTATAGAACGGTTCCCTCGCCTCTTTCCAAATGTTCCTGTCTTGGGATTTTCTATTTCACAGCTTTCCTGTAGTTTTGTTTATATCATCCATCCATCCTCTGGTCTTTCCACACCTCTTTTTTCTTTGTATGGTCTCCATTCTGTTACTATTTTAGTCCATCTATTATTTTCCATTCTTGCTATATGGCCAGCCCATTTCCACTTTTAATTGAATATCTTTTCACCTATGTCTAAAAATCTTTTTCTGCATCTCACATCTGTATCCCTTATTTTATCTTGAAGTCTTATATTTAGTAGGGGGATCTTTCCATTCTACGTTGCATTGTTTGCAATTTGTTTAAGATATTTTTCGTGATAGGCCAGGTTTCAGCGCCATAATGTCATAATGATATTACACATTGATTGAAAAGTTTTGCTGTTTTCCAGCTTTATTTGCTAAATGGAATCTTCTTTAACTTCCCAAAAGCTGTCTACCTAATTTTTATTCTTCTGTCAATTTCATCCATAATTCCCTCTTTCTTTGTGGTAATTAGTTTTCCTAGGTATATGTATTCTTCCACACATTCAATTTCTTTATCATTTATTCTGATATTTTCTTGTGCTTCGCTATTATTAAGTTGTTCTGACATTATTTTTGTTTTATCAATATTTGTTTCTAATCCAGTTTTCTTTTGATAAATCTGTCATTTCTTCTATCATTTCTTTTAATTCTTTTTTATTTACGCTTTCCAACCGTAGCTTGAAGAAGCGTCTATGCTCCAGCTTTGCCCGTCTGTCCATCCTCACGATAACTAGCGTAAAAACGGTTCGATTTCGATGAAATTTTAGATTGTGGTAGGGACAACCTGGGGACGAACCCTATTGAAAATGGACGAAATGGGGTCAAAGGTCAGGACACAGGTGCGAGATCAATTTCATTGCCATTATGCGTCATAACTTGACTGAAAATGGTTCGATATCGATGAAACTTAGGTATGTGGTAGGGGACCACCTGAGGACAAACCCAATTGAAAATGGGCGAAATAAGATCAAAGGTCAGAACAATAGAGCGGGATCCACTTTCATTGCCCTTATGCATCATAACTTACCTAAAAATGCTTCGATTGCGACAAACCTTTATCATGATGTTCCGGATTCATACTGGATCGGTTCTGTTCAATATAATCGAAATGGGTTCAAAGGTCAGGACACAGGAGAGAGATTTGTTCCACAGCCATTATCCTCATAACTTGAGTAATGATTTCTGGTACATTGGAAAGTGTATCATAATCAATGCATCGCATGACTTTACTAACTTGTTTTATGAAATGAGGACTATGTCATCTGCAAATCTTAAATTGTTCGACCTTACTCCATTTATGTTGATCACCTTTTCTAACCAATTTAATTTGCTCATTATGTGTTCCAGCGTTAAAGTAAATAGCTTTGGCATGATAGTATCCCCTTGTCTTATTCCTTTATTTAATTAAATTAAAAATTTGTATGTACATTCAATGAATAAAACATTAGAAATACTTACCTAATAGCGTGTTGGTCCTCCTCTAACGCGAATAACTGCCTGTACACGCCAATGTATCCACTCCACCAGATGCTGGAGGGTGTCAAGGGGTAATGCCAGACAATCCTGTTGCAGCATTCTCCACAACTCCGCCTGAGACGTAAGTACAGGATACATGGATCTGCTGTTCCTCTCCCCGGCACCCCAGAGAGCTTCCACAGGGTTGAAATCTGGGGGCCCTTGTGGGTCATTGGATGGTTCCAAACTCAGATAAGTGTTCCTCGAGCCAGGCTTGTGTCGTTGCGGCCCGGTGGCGTGGCGCATTGCCCTTCTCAAACAGCCCATCGGCCGCAGGATGCGGGAAGGCCACGGAAGCTTGTAGGTTATTAGCCAGTACATGCAGACACACTAAGGGACTTAATGTGTCCCATGAGAAGGCTCCCCAAATCATCACAGAGCCACCACCGACTTAAATGGAACCAACGTGGCAAAATGGGGCCATGGCCTCATGCTGTCAACGCCACACCCGCACTCTCCCGTCAGCTCACTAGAGCTAAAAACGGTTTCATTTGATCACACGGCGCGTCGCCACTCTGCAGAGGTCCAGTTTTAATGCACCAAATGAGGCGTAATATCCGATGATGAGCAGTCAACAGTGGCACACGGGTAGAGTGTCAGCCCCGTACTCCATGGTATGCAGCATGCACCGTACCGTTCACTCGCTTATGCTACTTGGGCCACCGACATTCAACCTGGATGTGGTTTGCACCGCCGTTGCCAAGCAGTCCGTTTGTACGTGCCTGGATCGTCTACATTGACCCTGGTCATCGCTGCGTGTGGTCGGCCACCGCTTACCCTCGGGGCGCTGGTACGTCCGTCGATGGTATACTCGTGGTACACCCTTGATACGGTTGTCCTCAGGAACCTTAGGGTTCTTACCACTTGGACGATAGAATGATCAATCTGTCTTACGCCGACACTGCGTCCACGATCAAAGTATCTCAGATCACGTCGTGTACCTATGTTCGTCGATTACGGTACACAGTTTTGAAGCCCTGTTGTCCGCCTATTTATTCATGTATTCGGTTTTGGCTTTGTTTTGCTCTGCGCAGGGGATGCCCATGTCAACCGCCCGTCACCATTATCTCTAATGTTTCGTCTACTGAGTACATATAGATTATCCGGAGCAAATGTACTGCATTTTGCGATTACATTGGTCAACACAAAGGATGGATATCAGCCTAAAGCAAAGTGCTGTTAGTGAGTATTTGGAAATACACTGAGTGGCCACTTTATTATGACCACCCCCTCAGTACTTCGTTGGGCCACCTTTTGCCTTTAATACTGCGTCGATTCTTCGTGGCATGGACTCCACGAGATGTTGATAGGTAGTTTGTGGAATCCAAGACCATGCTTGATGAATAGCCTTTCCAGGAGTGTGAGATTGCAGGGTTGTGGATCCAGCTGTCTGATGGCTCGTTCAACTTCATCCCACAAATTCTCAATAGGGATTATGGGGGACACCTAAGCAAAGTAAACTCACCGGCATGTTCCTCAATCAAATCATGTACAATACGAGCACTATGGCAGGACGCATTGTCTTGTTGAAAGTAGCCATCGAAACAAAAAAAAAACTAGAGGACGTGCGAAAACATTCGTAACGACAAAAAAAGTGTAGGATATGTGTAGGAGGCATAAAGACCAAAACCGTTGATATGAAGGAAGCGTAACGACAGAAAGTGGAGGATATGTAAAGGAACTCATAGCGATCAAAAGTGGATGATATCTGAAGAAAGTAAATCTTACAAAAAAAAACAGTTGTAAGACAACTCCCAGCGCCTTGATTAACAAAAATAAAGATCTAGCAGAATATTTATAAATCGGTGCGGTTGACCTCAGAATTTTGCGTAAGAAAAAATGACTTTGAGTCATAAAATGAAATTTCAGTCACTATAAAACGACCAATCAGTTATGTGTGAGGTGATATCCAATACTCTGGCTTTGTGCGATAAGAAACGGCATAACTGGCCATGTGTGGCCTTGCATTATCGTGGTGTAACACCCAATTCTTTTTCAACTGCGGTCGTTTTGTTGTCTCATGATTCTGCAGATTCTGTAGCACTGTTTTGTAGTAGCCGGCATCTATCGTAGTTTTTGGAGGAACAATGTTTTGATAAATTATACCTTAACAATCAAAGAACGCAACCAACATAACCTTTCCTGCTGATCTTCATTGACGAATTTTTTTCGCTTTACGCGACGAGGCGATTTCCAAACACCTCTTTCTGCTTTGGTGTGTGGATCAAAATAGTGTAATATGGTTCACATTTCAAAATCAACACTTCAGTAAATTTTAAACGAGCATTTGAGCATGTAGCAAATGTTTGGTAGCTTGTAATAACTCGTTGCATGACTTCTGGATCTTCGTTTACCATTTGCTTTTATCGTTGACAAACCTCAATTCGACGATCCATTTGTTCCTTTGTCAAGAAATGGGGAACCCAAAGTGAAAAAACTCATTTCATGCTCAAATGCTCGTTTGAAATTCTGTGAATTGATGATTTTGAAATGTGAACCATATCTCCGATATCTCTAAATGATAGGTGTCTGTCTTCCCGTATAATAACATCTATTGCATTGAGGTTTACCTCTGTAACACTTTTTTTATGGTCTTCCTCCATGCGCGATTAAAGCCGCCGACTTACAACCATCTATAAATTCTTTATTCCATCTGTAAATTGTTGATTTCCCTAGACAATCGTCTTTCTAAGCCTCTTGCATAAGACGGAAAGTCTCGCCGACAGACTTCTTAAGTCGACAACAAAATTTAATAGGGCATATTTGTTCCTCTTTCACATAAATTTTTTCAAAAATCACAGCGCGAAAACACTTGTTAGGGATTCACAAAATTTTCATTTCTATGATAATGAGAATTTTAAACGACTACCGATGACACATGCGTGGAAAATAGGTGTGGCCGGTTGCTATGGTAATTACAATGACTACTCGTGCCAAGGTGGAATGCAATTTTGCACATTTGTTATAAAAACATTCTCAGTTGTTTTGGGACAAGCTATGTATATTCTTATAATGCAATTTAAAAAACATCTCTCACTAGTTTCGTCTCTTTCGTTTATTGTCATGACTCAAGGATAAGCATTTTTTAAAACGCAGTTTAAAATACTTTGGTAAATAGATATCTTTTAAAATGCAGTTTATAAACTTTGGTTAATAGATATCTTTTAAAATGCAGTTTATAAACTTTGGTTAATAGATATCTTTTAAAATGCAGTTTAAAATATTAAAAATGTGTCAAATGTAGCACGACTCCTCACTAGCAGTGTCGTTTCCATTCATTGTCACACCAAAAGGGATTTCTAGTATAATTAACCGATTTGCGTAATTATCAGTAAAAGCTTATTCTTACGCTGAGTATACTTGAATATGGTAAAAAAGAGTTACTCTGCGTTTGTGCGACTAAATCAAACAAGAATTCTTGGAAAAGTTATTGAATAGCCTTTATGGGTTGAATAAGTTTTGCCGTCAAGAATTCCGTTGTCAGTAGCTTGCAATTCCCTCGCACATTTGGGAATCTTTGCTGTCATTCTTGATTTACGCTGAAAGACTTTTATCTCGTGGAAGGCGAACCGCATTAAGATTTAGCAGTCATGCATTATAAATGAGCTTAGTGCATTCGTAGGGCAATTATAAGAGCACTTACTTCGGATGTGAAGAAATATAAGAGAGAAAGAGGGCAGGCAGCATGTTTTAAGTTGGATTCGTCTTACGAATAGATTTGCTAAAATCTTCAGCCGACGAGATGCATTTTGAAAATGGATTTGGCGCATGTTAAAATCAGTAAGTGTTCAATATGCCGTGTAATCCATTCACTAACACTTGCCGATACATGCCCTTGAGACAAAGCATTAAGCCGCAGATTTCTATTCCAGTACTTCTCTGTGTTTAATTTCGGTGTGCTTCCGTTGTATTCGGTAAAGTTAATTCAATATGCAAAAGGTTTAGATACTTCTCTTTGGAGCCAAAGATATTCTATCTTAATGTCTGCATTTGCGTTCAGTGGAAGCAAATAGTTTACTACAACAGCATTTGCTGGGATTTTGTGTAGTGGAAAAAAGTAACCTAGAAAAGCGCAGCTCCCGGATAGTTACAGTTTTTTAAAAGCAGTGGAAATAAAGAAAAAAATACTGTTAGATTTAACCATAAAAGAAGCATTTTAAAAAGGTCATTGCAAAACAATTTCAGCTTTAGGAAAACATTTATCTGAGAGGATGTCTTCCAAAAAACTCTTTGCGTCCTTAAGATGCCAAACCTTTTTATTTAAAAAAATTACCGGAAAAACACATTTAAACCTCTTTCAACATGCAAAATTTATCTTCCACGAAACAGATCTAAAAAAGTTAAATTTTCTATGTTTCTTGTAGAATGAAGGTGCGCATCATGATTTCTGACCTAAAGTTACAGTCTTTTATTCGTTTTGTTTTTTCTCTCTAAGTAATGCGCACTCTTATCAGTTCTCTAGAGAGCAGTTTCCAGAGCTGCAAGCTGACAAATATATCTCAACAGCAGTTTAAATTAGTTTTGTTAAGCATTTTAATTCGTACAATGCAGTGCAGCTTCATGAAATTGTTTTGATGCACAGGACCTCTCCTCATCGGAGTATTAGCTGAACGGTAGGCATCTAGCTAATTCCACTAAAAACCTGGTAAAACTGGAAAAGATTAAGTGAAGCTCCGTAAAGTAACTGAGATTTGCTTGCGCCATTTTTTATTTGTGCCTGCTTAAAGAGAGACTGAGTGAGTCTTCCACAAAGGGACACGTATCCCACATGCACTGTTTGCAGTGTTCAACATGTAACTTCTTCAGACTGTTAGGCTATAAGTGAAAGTTTGGGAAGATTTCGTATTTGAGGACTGTGTGACCCAAGTGCTTGTTTGAAGATGACTTAGCCTTTCGTGAAAGAGGCACTTATAAGAAATGGTGCCTAGCAAACCTCAGTTAATACACACAATTGACGTAGACTAGGAACATCAAACAGAAGTCATCGCTCTTTCCACGTTTATAAGTGATTCCCGGAAAAATTCGCATCGGCCGCCACAAGGAATCGAACTCAGGGTCTTCCAGTTGCGCGCCTGGAAGACCCTGAGTTCGATTCCTACCACTGAATCACAGTGGCCTCGAATTCTCCAGACTCATATACGACTAACTGCCAAACCACATGGCATGTTGCTTCTTGGAGCCCCGCACAATGCTGGGGATTCACCAAATATGGAAAGCAGCAACTAAACAAATAACTAGGAGGCGAATGAATAATTAATACACCTAATTGATGTGGACCTAGGAACATTAAACAGAAGTAATCGCTCTTCCCACGTTTATAAGTCAGTCACGGATAAATTCTCATCGGCATATAGCTTTCCATCTTCGGTGAATCCCCAGCATTGTGTGGTGGTCCAAAAAGCAACCTGCCATGTGGTTTGGCAGTTAGTCATATATGAATCTGGAGAATTCGAGGCCGCTGCCGTGCAATGGTAGCATATCCGGCGAGTAACAGGAAGACCCTGGGTTCGATTCCCATGTGGCGGCCAATGAGAACGTTTCCGTGACTCACTTATAAAAGTGGAAAGAGCGATGACTTCTATTTGATGTTCCTAGTCCACGTCAGTTGTGTGTATTAATTATTCATTTGCCTCCTAGTTATTTGTTCAGTTGCTGCTTTCCATCTTTGGTGAATCCTCGGCATTGAGCGGGGCTCCAAGAAGTAACCTGCCATTTGGTTTGGCAGTTAGTCGTCTATGAGTCTGCATAATTCGAGGCCGCTGTGGTGCAGTGGTAGCATGTCCAGCACGTAACTGGGAAATCCTGTGTTCGATTCCCGGTGGCGGCCGATGCTAATTTTTCCGTGACTCACTTATAAACGTGGAAAGAGCGATGACTTCTGTTTGAAATCTCAGTTTACTCTGTTAAGCTGTACTTAATAATTTCTGGTTTCACAAGTTTTTTAATGTGCCCGAAGGCGTTTTTCTTCCCTAGAGTTTCAACTGTTTTCTAATGAGTTAATACACAGATAGAAAACGAATAGAGGAAGTTTTTCTATTGGGTTAGCGTTTTTCAAATCACCTTTAATACAGTTCGGGTGTGAGTTAGTCGATCAGTTGTATTTTAAAAATAGCATTATTAAAAGCATGAAGGAAACGTCATTCTGTGTATTTATTCATCATATCTACCCCTGTATACACCTACACAACAAATGATAGGAAATACTTAGTTTCATTATTAACGAATCCATTAATTTGCCTCCAAAATGTTACTGTGATCAAACCTAGGAAAAGGATGAGCCGTGATGTTGTTAACATACAACAGCTGCTAGTCCAAATCGGTCATGCCGATTTTTTCAGTGTTTCTGTCGAATGTAATTACTCGTTGTAGCAGCTGTTAAACAAATTCTTACTGAATGTAATATTACACTTCGTACGCGATCAGAATGGTTTCATATGAACGTAGTATTGCATTTCGGGTGCTAACGATCGAATTTAAGGCTCAATGTATATTTTTTTCCTGATTGAGAAATTTCAATGACCAATCAATAGATAAGTCGATGTGGTTTATAAGAGGAGGGCCGGACTTCTGAGGGAAAAAGTTTTGTCTATTACGCCGAAAAATACGGTACTCTTAAATCTGGGGCATACGGGTGAAATTATACGTATACCATTTATTAATCGAAGTGTAATCGAAATTAATGTAAAACAAAAAACCACCAGGAAATGAAATAAACAAAAAGAATACCATAATTTTTATAATTCTCTTTTTTTTTTAACTGTGTAACTGATCGGGCCACCAAAACAAGCCCTAGGGCCACTAATGGTCCACGGGAAATGGGCTGAAGACCCCTGATTCAATACTATATCATATACCGATACACATTCCTGAAACAGTTGTACACTTGTTGACTCAAAGAGGACAGCGATTATAGTGCCTGACTCAGTCAACAACTGTTTCTAAATGCGAACAGTGCTGAGAATACGTACATACAGCTTATGTCTACTTTTCTCCAGAACAAACGCTGTCGCAGTTATTATTCAAATCAAGCTGATCGCGTTGATATCGCGAGCTTTGGGTTAATTCTGAGTGGGTTTTCATGATTTATGAGATTCTGTAATTTATGCCACGTCTCGATTATCAAGAACGATAGGAGATTACGACCTGATTGCAATTCTCCTGATCTACTGGTAATCCCATCACTGGATTTCCATAAATGAATTGCCATCGCATCAAATATCCGGAAAGCACTGCCTCATCAAGTGCACCACTGCGGCTTCCGAAAGGAAGCACGCCATACGAATAACCCAGTAAAGTGACCACCTGCCATGAATTTCTACAAGATTAGGATCAGTAACTAAGAAACAAAGCAACAGCACTCAGGTGTTCTACGTTTGGAAGGCTTACTCGATCGTACGTTTATACTTGTAAGCAAGATGCCGCCAATGGCACACAGCTCCACGATTTTGAATTTATGCCTGGTAAAATCTAACGTACAGTGTGACAAACCTCATTGTTCACAGTCAAATCTAGTTATACTCTTTGATATTGTAAATAACAATTGAGTAGTTAGTGTAGTTTAATTACAAAAACAGTATGAAATGATCATAAAATTCATTTTTACTCAATTGATTAAAAGATATATTTCTTACCGCTTCATCCCTTTCGAAATATGGTGTTCATCCTCTTTTTACATATGGTAAAAACGGAATATAGTATATGACCAAACGGACAAGTAAATGCTGTTTAAGGAAACGTCTACGGTTTTGTTGAACAGTTAAATAAAGTTCAGCACATATCCAAGCGAAATTCCCGAAGAGGGTTGTTTCGAACTTTAATATCATTCATGACAAATGCATACATGGGGTAAGCAAAGATCGTGATTAACAAATGGAGCAGTTCAACATAAAAAAATGCTCTCTTCTGAATAATTCGTTATGTAGACAAAAGTATTCGAACACCTATTAGGAAAGGAATAAGAACAAGTATTAGCCGAAATTAGTATATAGTCGGACCTCCTTTAGCCGTTATGACTGCAGTGATCCTTTTAGGTATTCTTTCTGCGGAACTCCGGAACGTCAGTACTAGAATTTTCCTCCAGTCCTATTGAAAAGCTTCTTCCAGAGCTGCCATGGAAGACAGTCTTACCGGCGGAGAGCATATTCGGCGTTGCAGCTCGTCCACATACGTTTTTAGAACGTCTTTTGTAAAAAAAGATCGTTCTTATGTTACCGGTTTGTCCGTCCGTTCGTCTGTACCCACGATATCTCTGCAACTATTAGTCCGATTTGAAAAATTCTTTTTGCATTGTGAAGCTGGAAATATGTGAATGATGATCCTTCATATAGTTTTTTTAAAGATGTACAATTTCGCCGTTAGAGGGCGTAAATGCCGATGATATCGAATTCAAAAATACGTTTTATTCCGCATATTTGCTTCTAAACATCCGATTGAAAAAACTATTTTATCTTTCGATCCCGTTTATGTCGAAGAGTATTTTAGATATAGTTACTTTTTCATATTACGCATAGATTTTCCGCTAGGCGGCGTAAAAGTAAATTACATTTTTCCCGATAACTCTTCTTCTAAAACTCCGATTTGAAAATTTTTTTCTTTAGCGGATGCACCTCCTGATGAAAAATATTTTGCATATAATTTCAAATTTTTGGTAGAGAATACTTTGGCCACCAGGGGGCGAAAGTGTTAATTTTTGCTTCTGTTGTATTTGCCATAAAATCTGAGCTTCTAAAATATCGATTGAAAAGATTTCTTGGTATACTGATGCCACTCACATCGATTAACCTTTTCGGAATATTTTCTTCTTAAAATATTCCACAGTTTCTCCGCCAGGGCATATGTATATCTTATTTTTGTCAATATCTCGACTTCTAGGAGTCCTATTTGAAAAATTCCTTCTTTGTTGGATAGTGCTTTCAGTGTGACATGTTTTTTATATGATTTCAAAATTTTCAAGTAATTCATAGACTTTCCGCTAGGGGGCGTAGAGGTAAATTGCGTTCCCCGCCTATCTCTGCTCCTAAATCTCCGATTTCAAAAATTCTTTCTGCACCGGATACAACTCCAGATGAAAAATCGTTTGCACATAATTTCTAATTTTTCTTAAAAAAATGGTTTGGCCACCAGGGGGCGTACATTTTAATTTCTGTTTCTGATGTATTTGCAGCAAAATATGAGCTTTTAAATTCTTGATTGATAAAAACTTCGTTTGTAGACCGATACTACTCATGTCGACAAACCTCTCAGAAACATTTTGTTCTTAAAATAAGGCATGGTTTCTACGCCAGGGGGCGCAGATGTATATCTTATTTTTGTCAATATCTCTACTTCTAGGAGTCCGATTTGAAAAATCCCTTCTTTGTTGGATAGTGTTTCCAAAGTGACATGTTTTTCATATAACTTCAAAATTTTCAAGTAATTCGTACACCTTCCGCTAGGGGGCGTAAAGGTAAATTGCCTTTCTCCCTTTATCTCTGCTTCTAAATCTCCGATTTGAAAAATTCTTTCTCCACCGGATACAGCTTCTGATGGGAGATCCTTTGAACGTAATTTCTAATTTTTGTAAAAAATGGTTTGGCCACCAGGTGGCGTAAGTCTTAATTTTCGCTTCTGATGTATTTGCATCAAAATATGAGCTTCTAAAATCCCGATTGCAAAAAAAGTCGTTTGTTGATCGATATTACTCATGTCGACAAACCTTTTAGGAACATTTTCTTCTTGAAATAATGCATGGTTTCTACGCCAAAGGGCGTAGATGTATATCTTATTTTTGTCAATATCTCTAATTCTAGGAGTCCGATTTGAAAAATTTCTTCTTTGTTGGATTGTCCGACGCGCAATGTTTTTCATATAAAATAAAAATTTTCAAGTAAATCATAGACTTTCCGCTAGGGGGCACAAAGGTAAATTGCGTTTTCTGCGTTATTTCTGCTTCTAAAACTCCGATTTGAAAGAATCTTTCTGTATCGCATACAAGACCTGATGGAAAATATTTTTCACACATTTTCTGATGGTTGGTAAAGAATGCTTTGGCAACCAGGTGACATAAGCGTTGATTTCTGCTTCTGATGTATTTGTAGCAAAATCTGGGCTCCTGAAAACTCGACAATTTTTTTCTTGGACCGATACCGCTCATATGGAAAAAGCTTTTGAGAATACTTTCTTCCTAAAATAGTGCATGATTTTCCCCAAAAGGGGACGTAAAGTCACATCTTATTTTTGTCGATATCTCTGTTTCTAAGAGTCCGATTTGAAAAATTATTTCGGTGTTGGAGAGCGTTTCCGGTGCGAAATGTTTCTCATATAAATTCATGTTTTTCTTAACGCACAAGTCTGCAACCAGAGGGCGTAAGTTCACGATTCCGTTTGCAGCAATATCTGAGGGATTAAAAACCCGATTGAAAAACTTCTTTCTTCCGTCAGATACTATTGTTTTCCATACCGGTTCCATTGATTTTGAATACCTTTGATAAATTTAATTTGCGTCAGAACGGATTCAAATGACGTGCTTATTACACCCGAAAATTTGGTGTCATATTTCTTGTTTCATTCTTAAATCGAGAATTTGGGCATGACAGTCTAACACGTAAAAATCGTGCTTCTCAAACTAGGCCTGGACAGACCTTGCACTATAGCAAGGCGCTCGATCTTCTGAAACAGGCAGAACCCTGTGCCAAAATACTGCCACAGCGTAGGTAGCGCGGAATTGTTCAGAATGTCTTCGTACTAGCGGTCGCAACTGCAACCAAACGACCGAGTCCATCTCAGCAGAAACAGCCCCTCAGCATCAGAGATTCCGTCCGCCTCTTAGCGCTCCCCAGGCACACACCACACCGTAATCTATCAATCCGAAAACGATGAAAAGCGTGATTCATCACACAACACCACCCTCTTCCACTTTTCTGTTTTCTGCAAACGGCGAATGAGGCACCACTAATGTCATCGTCTGGAATTACCTTTAGTGATGTAGAGCTTACACGTAATTGCGCTAGCATGGTAACTGTGGGCATGCAGTTCCGACGGGCTGTTCTTGTGCAAATAGCTGGTTCATTGGCTAGTACGATATCGCTGTCCACGTCTGTGGCAGAGGACGCGCATACATTCTTTACATTCCGCGGTAAGCTTCATTTGACACGGTGTGTGTGGCCTCCCAAGCGTGGCTTTGCTGTATTAGCACCACCAATAAAGAATAGTAACGATAGTGTATTTTGGGAATACCATATAGGCGGCAATGCTACGCACTGAGTGTTACTCAAATGGCGTCCAAGGAGAGTGTTGGTGTGCTAAGGTTCGCCTTTCCACAGAACAGCCAACAGAATCCGCGCTTGCACTTCTGGTTCTGCAATTGCACATTTATTTATATATCTGGAGGTATCAGACTACGTATATGCACATAGTGTGTTTCCTAGGGAAGCATTTTCTGTTGTGATCAGATTGCCCACAAGAATAGGACGGTCAGTGTGTCCAGAGCTTGATATTTTAATTGAGTTTGTGTGCCTGGGGAACGCTAAGAGGCGGACGAAATCTCTGATGCTGAGGGGCTGTTTCTGCTGGGATGGACTCGGTCCTTTGGTTGCAGTTGCGACTGCTAGTACAAAAACATTTTGAACAATTCCGCGCTACCTATGCTGTGGCAGTATTTTGGCACAGGGTCTGCCTGTTAACACTCGGTTCAAAATTTTAATTTTTGAAAATTTCCTTCTTTTAATAACAGCAGACGTCCCTTTCATGTCCACTCGTCTGTGCAACGAAAAAAAACCCAACTGATTTGTCTGCACAGGAGCACCAAAGCTGCGCCTTTAAAGACTGAGGTCGTCTGGTCAGAAAAATTAAGTTATCAGCTAATACATGACTAGCCACAATATGGCGCCAACAGCGCAAAACGATGGAATCCAGCTACCTAGTGTTAACTGCACAAGACTGTGGAGGCGGTGTAATGGTCTGGGGTCTCTTTTTATGAAAGGGGTTAGGTTTCTTAATACCTTTGGAACATTTGGATGCCACAATGTATCTTAAGGTCACTGCGGACCATGCACATTCGTACATGTGCATGGTGCTTCCTAATGAAGAAAGAGGAGTTAGATAATTCCAGTTAGGATAATGCTTCACAAGGCCAGGATCGTCACACAGTGATTCGGTGATTCCAGGAGCATGACAGTAACTTCACAGCTCCTAAATCAACCCCAAAGTACCCTTGATATTAACCCAATTCAGCAGCTATGGGATGAGTTTGAGAGAGCCATTGGAAACCGAAATCCTATTGCAGCGAACATTCGTCAATTGACAGACGTCAACACATCCTCTTGGCTGAACATACCTTTAGAACGATATTAGCACCACGTTAAGTTCATGGGATGCCACGATGTATCTTAAGGTCACTGCGGACCATGCACATTCGTACATGTGCATGGTGTTTCCTAATGAAGAAAGAGGAGTTAGATAATTCCAGTTAGGATAATGCGTCACAAGGCTAGGATCGTCACACAGTGATTCGGTGATTCCAGGAGCATGACAGTAGCTTCACAGCTCCTAAATCAACCCCAAAGTACCCTTGATATTAACCCAATTCAGCAGCTATGGGATGAGTTTGAGAGAGCCATTGGTAACCGAAATCCTATTGCAGCGAACATTCGTCAATTGACAGACGTCAACACATCCTCTTGGCTGAACATATCTTTAGAACGATATTAGCACCACGTTAAGTTCATGGGATGCCACGATGTATCTTAAGGTCACTGCGGACCATGCACATTCGTACATGTGCATGGTGTTTCCTAATGAAGAAAGAGGAGTTAGATAATTCCAGTTAGGATAATGCGTCACAAGGCCAGGATCGTCACACAGTGATTCGGTGATTCCAGGAGCATGACAGTAGCTTCACAGCTCCTAAATCAACCCCAAAGTACCCTTGATATTAACCCAATTCAGCAGCTATGGGATGAGTTTGAGAGAGCCATTGGTAACCGAAATCCTATTGCAGCGAACATTCGTCAATTGACAGACGTCAACATATCCTCTTGGCTGAACATACCTTTAGAACGATATTAGCACCACGTTAAGTTCATGGGATGCCACGATGTATCTTAAGGTCACTGCGGACCATGCACATTCGTACATGTGCATGGTGTTTCCTAATGAAGAAAGAGGAGTTAGATAATTCCAGTTAGGATAATGCGTCACAAGGCTAGGATCGTCACACAGGGATTCGGTGATTAAAGGAGCATGACAGTAACTTCACAGCTCCTAAATCAACCCCAAAGTACCCTTGATATTAACCCAATTCAGCAGCTATGGGATGAGTTTGAGAGAGCCATTGGTAACCGAAATCCTATTGCAGCGAACATTCGTCAATTGACAGACGTCAACACATCCTCTTGGCTGAACATACCTTTAGAACGATATTAGCACCTCGTTAAGTTCATGGGACATCGAATTGAGGCTGTTTCGAAGGCCAAAGGCATCGCTACCCCTAATAATTTGTTACTTCAGTGCAGTGCCGTAACTACCACCCCGCAGTCCCCGTGTTATGGTGAAAAAATAAAGTTGTTTGTTTATGGGTTATTTATAAAAATTTATGCAAATGGTTACATTTGAGTTGAATAATGAATTTTGGTAAAAGTTAAAGTTTGGGAGATGAATGGATGCATTTCGAAACAAAAGTAAATTCCATCTATTTAAGGCCCTGATGAATAAAAATAAAATAAAATGCAACACTGATATTAGAAATTCCAAAATTTATTATTGTAAGTTTGCGTTGTTTGTGTTTACGATGAGTTGAAACACCTGCAAGTGCAAAATAGGTAATCATTGTTTACATGTGTACCAAATGTGTGAAAACTACAAATCGATGGTATACTATGGACACATGTAATAACTTTCGGAGGCGGTGAAGATCAATTTTAGTGGTTAAGACTAAATACATTAGTTAAATAAAAACAAAACTCCAGGGACGTCTCCAACCTTAGACAAGCTAAGGTGGATGAGCATGTGACCCTGAGATGAAATTCAACTGAGACACATAATTCTTCACTGCACCAAGTTTGGATTTTTGAAAGGCCACTTTGCCTACAATTATTTTTTAAATCTCACCACAACAACAACAAAAAAAAAAAAAAACAAAGCATGCCAACAAATGTTTTCTGTGTGAACGTAAGGGTGCACATTTTCAAAATCTCTAACTTTGGCCCCTGGGCCTAA
Source organism: Macrothele yani (assembly GCA_039090855.1). Lineage (NCBI taxonomy): Eukaryota > Metazoa > Arthropoda > Arachnida > Araneae > Macrothelidae > Macrothele > Macrothele yani. The sequence goes on along the minus strand of CM077017.1, from coordinate 12,556,025 downwards.
AGAAAAATATTCAGATGACACTCAGCTTAAGCGCTTTACAAGAAACACAAAGTCATACACACACACACAAAGAAAATGGAATGGTTCCTAAACAATTGTGTCGTATTTCTTTACATATTGATATTTCTTAAGAAGTAGTTACATTCAAATGATCATAGCAGGCCTAAAGCATCACTTATTTGAAAATTCACAAATTATACAGCACTATTTAGATTATTTCACATGTCACTGAAGTGAAATGTCTAAATCTCTCTCTCTCTCTCTCTCTCTCTCTCTCAGGTTGTAAAACATAAGAATATGCACCATAGGTTTGAATAGCCCTTTTCGAATAACCTCCTCAAACCAGTTTCTATTATCCATTTCAATTTTAGATATTACAACAACTGAGCACAAATTTACAAATAATCAAAAGTTATATTACTAGACGGCTCTGCACTCCCCAGGAAGACCTGCCCTACAATTAAATATACACAACATTCTAGCATTACTTGATACAAAACCAATTCTAGACATCCCACTAAACATACACCACTAAATGCCTTGCTCAATTATCTCAAACGTTATCCCTAAATTGCATGCTGACAAGTAGACTTAAAATTCACACTATCCTCAAAATATTCACGTACTTCACTAACACAAACTTGCACGGAGTACTCAATCAATATCTTACCATGTAAACAAAAAAGCAAACACTAATTTCCAACACTCCTACTGTTCATCACAATTTTAAATTACACAACTAGTTCTGACGAGCAATTCGCAAACAAATTAATCCCAATTCTCAAAATTACATCATGTTAACTTTTACCAATTTTAACATACCCATGTTGTAAATAAATTAGGCACTTGCTAGGCAAAACATCTCAGATTATTAGACCAACTTTCTTTGAAAACCAAATGTACCCTCTGAAGAAAATATTGTTCAGGCTGAAGGCGAGAAATTGGGTTGTGAAACCAATCAAACCTATGCAACAAAATGGGAAGTCAATATGTGTGACACATCGCCCTGTACATTTCCCCTCGCTCACTGTTTTTGGGACAACACTCCAACACACCTTGTTCGGAGCTAATCCATACAGGCCGACGGTTTTACTCGGAGTCTCAGAATAAATCCCCCAATTTATTCGCTTCACACCCTTTCAACCCACGAAGTATGTCCATGTAAGGAAAAACCTCTTGCAAGAGCTCTCTTGCCCCAAATTATCCTTCCCCAGGCACACAGCTCTCAGAGAAACACTATCTAAAAACTCACATTATCTGTAGAAAAAATCCCTTAAATCTCAATTTCCAGAAAAACACATCATCTCATTTTCCCCAGAAAAACCATTAAATCCCTTTTTTTACAGGAACTATACCATATCTCTATCTTCTCCAGAAAAACTATCAAATCACTTTTTTCCCAGGAACTACATCCCATCATCACTCTCCCAGAAAAACTATCACTTTGCGAAGAAATTTAACTGTACATAGGTAATGAAGAGGCCTAACTTTCTGAAAACCCTAGTCTGCTTACATACCTTATTTAATATTTTCCCCTTATGCAAACTCAATTTTCAAATCCATTTGCTGATGTTATGACTAGCCACACTACTTCAAAATATTACAGAACAATTTTACACCCACTATTTGCCAAACTCAAAATCACAAGAACCTGCCTTTAACACAAAAATTTAACTACATGGCCCTGTATGTTTTATAAATACAAATGCAATTTATATAATATGAAAAGTTACCAAGCACAAGGAAGGTTAAATCTCCTCAATAATAATAATTACTGGCCTGAAAGGTTGTTCTTCAAAATAGCTTATGACACAATTATGATATCAGATACTTCTTACACATGTGAAAATTACATTCTTTTACAACTTAGCTCAAAATAAAAAATATGACAGGAAGTTTTCTATGCTAACCATTACTTGGGCCAAAAATACAAGACCTGACAAAATAATAGTGACATTTTTCCCATAGCCTCGAAAAATCATAGAAATATATATATATAATTTAAATGGGATGAAAGGTCAGGTGATGCGCAAAATCACAGCCTCTCCTTGACAAATGTCAACCCCGCTTTCTTCTGGTGCATCCTGTTCCCACTAAAGGGGCTCTGACGATCGCCAATAGCGGTATAACTATACCATCGGGATTACAGGAAATGCTATCCCACACTCATCAACCCGCTTGGCCAGCGTGGTGAGTTATGGCCAAACCCCTCCAAAATGACTCCACAACTTAAATCTTGGCCCTCAGTCTCCGGCAGCTGGAATGTATCTGGCCAAGGCAGCGGCCAGTACGACACGAAGGTAGAGGGTGCTAAGAATCCTCGGAGGACCGGACTAGGTTGCCATCTGATGCTGACCTTGGCTACGTATAATGGACGCTCCCTATCCTCTGATTCAAGGCTTCTTGAACTAGAAGAGGTACTACAAAGGATCAAGTGGGACATCGTCGGGCTAAGTGAAGTAAGGAGAAAAGCAGGAGATCTCATTGAACTGAAAAGTGGACATCTCTTCTACTATCGTGGGACAGATACTGGCAGAACTAGTGATGTTGGATTTATAATAAACAAGAAACTGAAGGATAAAGTTGTAGAAGTTGAAAGTTCCTCTGACAGAGCTGCACGACACGTTATCCAACTCTCGAGAATATACAAGGCTCAGATTATTCAAACTTATGCACCCACCACAAGTCATCCTTAAGAAGAAATTGAAGAATTTTATGAGGAAATTCGTCATCTAAATAATAAAGGTAAGCAACACTTGAAGATAATTATGGGAGATTTCAATGCAACAATAGGGCAACGGCAACAGAATGAAACTTCAGTAGGTAAATTTGGTCACGGCAATAGAAACCAGCTTGGAAATACTCTCGTAGAGTGTGCTGAGGCAGAAGGGGTTTTCATCTTGAACTCCTTTTTCAAGAAAGAGCCACACAGGAAATGGACATGGAGACATTCAAATGGGACAACGAGTGAAATTGATTTTATTATGTGTAACAAAAAATTCGTCATTGAAGACTGCAGCGTTCTAAACAAGTTCAACACAGGTAGTGACCATAGATTGGTGAGATGTAAGATGCACCTCAACACTAAACTCGAACGTAGGAAGCTCATAAGGCAAACAAAATGTATTGACATAACCAACCTTAAAAAACACCATAATACCTTCAATTTGGAACTGAAGAACAGTTTCTCTGCTTTAGAAGGCCTAACATCAGAAGAAGTGGATATTTCTGAAGTTAACAGAAAAGTAACCAAAGCTTTTATGGAAACAGCAACAAAATTAGCTGGGTATAAGAACAAGTTGCATGTGAACAAATTATCAGGAAAAACTAAAATGTTGATGCAAAAAAGGAGAGAGATGAGGACAACTAAAGAAGATGTGACTTCCAAAGTGGAATATATAGAGCTATGCAAGACAGTACGAAAAAGTATCACTGAAGACGTAAGGAAATTCAACTGTGAACTAGTGAGGAAAGCAATTGAAAACAACCAAAGCCTAAAGATAGTAAAGGGACATCTCAGCAAGGGAAGAAAACAGATTATGGCACTGAGAAAAGAAGATGGTTCTGTAACAAGAAATAGAGGCGAAATTTTGACAAGAGTGAAAGATTTCTACTCCAAATTATATGAAAGGGATGATACATGTACTCCAGACATCATGAAAGGTAAAAGTACCAGAGTTCTTCCAGTCCTCCCAACAGAAGTTGCACATGCAATCAAGAACGTGAAGCGGGGAAAAGCTCCAGGAGAAGATGTAATTACTGTAGACATCATACAAGAAGCAAGTGGAGAAATCGAAACAGTACTCGCCCAAATTTTCACTCGTGCCTTAATGAAGGGAAGATTCCTAAGTATTGGAACAACGCTACAATGATCCTGCTACATAAAAAAGGTGACATTGAGGATCTGAGGAACTACAGACCTATCAGCCTCCTATCAGTGGTTTATAAAATCTTCACTAAAGTTCTTTCACACCGCTTGAAGGTAACACTGGACATGGGTCAATCGAGAGAACAAGCTGGATTCAGGAGTGGTTACAGCACTATAGATCATATCCACGTACTGAGAGAACTAATTGAAAGAGCGAGGGAATATGAACTTTCCATTGTGCATGGCTTTTATCGATTATGAAGAAGCCTTTGATTCGGTGAAATCATCAGCAGTTACAATGGCTCTGAAATCCTGCGGTATTGAAGATGCCTACATTAATATTATTAATAACATCTATGAAAATGCAAGTGCAAAGATTCGACTGTTTGAAAACACAACACACATAAAAATTGGAAAGGGAGTGAGACAAGGTGACACCATATCTCCGAAGCTCTTTAATGCCACATTGGAAAATGTCTTTCAATCACTGAACTGGGGAAACAAAGTGATAAAGATTAACGGAGATTATCTAACCCACCTTCGTTTTGCTGATGACGTAGTCATTTTGGCAACTACCCGATCAGAGCTGCAGAGTATGATCCAGGAACTTGCTGACAACAGTAAAAAGTGGGATTAAAAATGAACTTTCAGAAGACAAAAGTGATGTTCAATGCTTTTACAAGAAATTAAGATTTATTGATTGATGGAGAAAAGCTGAAGATAACAGATATGCATGTTTATCTTGGACAGCAGATATCAAGTGAGGGTCACATTGATGAAGAAATTAATCAGCGTATAAAACTTGCCTGGAGAGCTTTTGGAAGAAACAGCATAATTTTCAAAAGCAATATGCCATTATGTCTTAAAGGAAAAGTGTTTGATCAATGCATCCTTCCAGTGCTTACGTATGGTGCAGAGACGTCGACCTTAACTAAAAGAGACATACAAAGGCTGCAGAGAACTCAAAGAAGCATGGAGAGGTGCATGCTTGGTGTAACCAGGAGAGATAAGAAGAGGAACTCGTGGGTACGAAAAATGACATGAGTGGAAGACATCATGATCAGAGTTAAATCTCTGAAATGGCAATGGGCTGGACATACTACCAGAAGGACAGACCATCGATGCACAGCCGAAATTTTAGATTGAATTCCAAGGGACAGTAAAAGACCCAGAAGAAGACCACATGGGAGATGGGTGGATGAAATTCGAAAGTATGCGGAAGTAACATGGAGGAGACTGGCACAAGACAGACCGTTGTGGAAGAAACTTAGGGAGACCTTTGTCCAGCAGTGGATTGATAATGGTTGACAATGATGATGATGATGATGATGATACTTTAAATGTACTGCCACACTGCAAAAACCCACTTGTTAAGTATTTCAGAGTAACCCTAACATGATATTCAAAAAATGCCAAACAAAAAATATTTACTTTAGAACAGAATGTACTAAGTTGAGCTTTCACAATATACTAACTCTCAAAGCCAAAAATTGAGCCCTTCCTGATTTTAGCTCCGGGGAAAAGCTTTTCTCTTTTTTTTTTTTTTTACGAACAACCTGAAAGGCCAATGAAATTTTGGAGCCAGAACAGCACAGCCACAAGCAGAGGCGAAAATTTTTCTTATGTTCAGCTTAAAGCTCAAGTAAGGAGCTTCTATCGCCTTATGAGTTGAACAAAAATATAATATATATACGTATATATACCAGAACCATATCTTACAGGGTCTTCACATTCTGGTGTTGGGAAATCAATACATGAACAGTTCTGGATTTTTCCTTTTTTCACGGAGTTCCGTGGTCGCTGGGGTTCTCAGGTTCAAATAACACAAGGCATCCCGGAAAATTAAAGTTCTGCGTTGTCTGGTGAACTTGGCAAATTTCAGTAGAGGCTCTAATTGCGGAATCAAGGTCCCCAAGATGACTCTGCCCTTCATGTTGGCCCTGGGACGATTTTTCTTGCAGCTGGCTTCGTGGAGTCCAGTGGCTATCTCCGGCCCGATTCCTTTATTTCCGGTCTTCGCCCACATCTTCTTGAGAAGGGCAGCATCTCCCATCTTACGGAAAATGGGTTGGCTCCCTCCAGAGTAACTTCCCCGCGTGACAATTATTTTTTCGCTGGGGGATATTAGGAACTATTTGCTCCCCGGCTCCAGGTGATATAACGTCCAGGAAAGAGTGGCATTGGCAGGCCATTAAAACGGTATCAAAATATGGCACGGAAGTTTATTGATTTTTTTCTCTGCTGGTCCTCTCCCCCGCCATTGAGGCGAGGAGAGAAAATCTCCTCCCTTTCACTGCCTGGTCAGCAAGCGAGCGAACTTTTCTCGTGTAAGCCATTTTGACTTAATAACGCATAGCACAGGGCCGAAGCCCGTGCGTCCGTTGACACCAAACCCAGAAAAAACTTCTCTTGAGAATCTCAATTGCTACCCCTGACTTATGACAATAAAACCCCTCCACCATTGGTGAAAACTCTACCCTGGCAACCACCGATTAAGCTCACGATTGACTAATGCTTTGCGCTTAAAAGCTGTGACATTCCAGAGGCTTTAACGGTTTTCGATTCTCCCACGCCAACACGTAACTTCTTGACCCCTGGCCGGGGAAGCTGTACCTTCCTGCATGCCGAAATCTAAAAATAGCTTTATCTCTGCATTTTTTTCGAGCAACACAGCAATTTGGTGACACTTCTGTGAGTCTCAAAATTGCCCCAAAATAGCGAACTGAGAAACAAATGATTTTCCTTCTGCTCAATTATACAAGACTTTTTTCTTCCGTTCCGTGAATATAAGAAAAAAAATAATTTTGTTTCTGAAAAGTGTTGATGGTAACCTTGCTCGCCTTTTTTTTTTTTCTCGAGAAGAAAATAGTTAAATACTGTATTTCCAAAAATGTAGTTATTCATGGTTACTTTATTTTTTTTTCAAATGAAATTTTGTTCGTCTGGTTAGGGTACTGAACAATGACAGTCTGGCCATATTCTCTCATTCCCCAGTCCTTCCCAGAACGAAAATTAAAGGCGTGTACTGGAGAGGAGTTTTTTTCTTTTTTTTTTTTTTTTTCTTTGCGAATATGAGCACATTGATCAGGTTTCCCCACCCACATCCACCAGAAGGAAAAATCCTCCATAGTGCACCCGCAGCTGCGGGGGGGGGCGCAAGTAACGAAAGGGCGTACTGCAGCTGCCAGTTATAGTTTTATGGTAAAATTCGAACACGCGCGGTAATTAACCCAAAGATTCATATTTTGCTTTAAGATATATTTAGCTTTGCCTAAATAAATGCCTAGTTTCATTTTTAAAACACCGAATGTCCCACAGATTGAAAGTGTTCAGCTCTTTGACTTCGGGTTGTAATACGAGTGCTTTGCAATGGGTTGTAAATAATGCGATCGCTCTCCAATCGCCCTATGTCTGCGCTCCTGAGGAAAAGCGCGAGGCCACAGTGGGATTTCCCGTGGTAGATGTGGGAAAACAGTTTCCCTAGGATTAGGTGCATGACAGGCGTCAACATGTATTCACAGCAGCCGCAGTGTGCCATGTGTAAGAGGGTGATTTCTTTAAGGGATTTATTTTAGTTTTGTACAAAGCAATTACGCGTATTGTCAAATCTATTACTTAAAAAGTTAAAATTACCGGGCTCTAGGTAGCACCATTACTTTTGAAGACACTCTGCCTGACTTCCTAACCCCTGCCAACCATCACACACACACGCCGCGAAAAATGCATCCTCCCTCGTGCTCGAAATTCTGAGAAAATTACTATGCTTAAGGGTGCTGAAGTAAATCTTTCGGAGGAGGAGTGGCGCACGTTGTGCTAATTACGCCACTGCTTCAGTGTATGTTTGTATGCTCAGAACACATTGATTCCGAATGGAGTTTGGAGTGGGAAGTGTGCCTTACGTACATTTTCATATATTGCACTATCAAATCACAGATGGGAATGTTTGAATGGAACGTTTTCTCCTGATTGGTTTTAAAAGATCAAAATATTGTTTGCATTTCTTTTGTATCACTAAATTTTGGGATTTCTTTGTTAATAGCGTAAATATAAATATTGATTTTTTTACCACACGCGCATTGAGCTAGGTGAGGAAGAACGAAATTATTTAGAATATGATGCCAGTTTTTTCTTCTCTTCCGATCTCATAAATATAATTAAAGCATTAAAGTGAGGTCAGAATTATTTAACAAAAGTAAAACGGGGCCAAACATGTATGAAAATAAGAAGACGAACAGTACAGATGCCAGTGACATTTTCTATCACAAAGTAAAATCTGAAGATGATTTGAATTCGACAAAGCATTCACGTTACTATAAAGATAACTATTCTTGGATTTTCTAATAGTTTGTGGGTCCTACTACTTCAGAAAACAGTCATGCTGTGTTGCTCCGAAATCTACAGTTTAGGAGTCTTTGCTGTGATGAAAAGCGTGGCATCAGCTTTTTAGTTTTGTTTCAGCTTGGGTTGTTTTCGCGAAGGTGCATTTCTGAACGTATGTTGCAGCCTGCCGCCACCGGAATAGAAAGTGCTGCCAAACAGTTGCGGAAGTTTGCAGGGGCAATTTCCCGACATCTAAGCCCACACTCTAACAAAAAACAAAAATAAAACAAGTGATTGATGTAATACCGACATGTCCTTATGACCGGAAAAGCAACGTCATTACGCCATGTTTCTCCGATGAAAGGTTTGGGCTTGCGCTTCAGGGTTAATAAAATCTTTCGATTACGTAATGCACTGAGGTTATTTAACCACAGAAACACATATCTCCTATCTTTTGGATTCCTGTTTCCTATAGCGGATTATCTTTTTTAAATCAGGAGTAAACCATTTTACGATGATCTTTTATACCCGAGAATTGGATTTCAAATGTTCTACAGTGTGTAAATGAAAGAGACAATGCTACGAAAAACCAATCGATACTTGAAAATTTCAAATTTAAAAATTCGTCTTAAAGGATGGGGATTACCACTTGTAAGTCTGCATAGCGAATTTGAATTCAGGCCTTCATAAATTGCATCCACATTTTAATTACCGTCTGTTTTCTACTAGTTTTAGAAAGCATCTTCCTATATGCCTCGGGTTAACCGTGTTCCTGATTCTGGAATTTTTAGGAATTTGGAATGTAAGTAATTTTAATTTTATCTATATTTCACCCGCAGTCATTACCGTGTTTTTTCCAGATGACTGTTTTCCAGTCAAAAGTTCGTCCCGTTTGCAGCTAAATAATTTAATGACGCAACAAAGCCATACACACTCACCTCATTCTGCAAAGTACAGGCCTTTGTTTTCTATAGTTCTTTGTCAATGTTCCACTAGACTCACGATCCCACGGATGTACCTCTAGGCAGGAAAACAGAAACTCTCTGATGCTAGATTCTATATCCACCACTGAAGCAAAGTGCCGTACATACATACATACTATACCGTGCAAATTAATTGGGACAAGCTATTTTATTCTCAGAATTGTAATGTGATCGCCAGTTCATGTCGGAAACCCACGTAAACCGGTTTTAAAAGCTGTGAGGTGGTGTGACTGTTAGAACTTGATAGTAAGAATGTGGTTTGACCGGTTTCAAACAAGAAATAAGCATTTCAACTTCAGTTGTGAGCTTTCGTGTCTGACAGGTGGATATTAGTTTTTGCTGTCTGTAAGTACGTGTTGCTTTCGTGTATTGAAAAATGGATATTTTCCCAAGGAAGCGTGGCGCTGAAGGATCACACTTCTATAACAGTGAGAGATATCGCTTCTGCAGTTGGTGTAAGCAAATCAAGTGTATGGAGACTGCTTACGCGATACAATGCATCTGGATCATCGTCTCTAAAAAGGAGAGGTAAATGTGAAAGAAAACGACAAAACAACTCCACGAACCTTATGTCAGCACGTACCGTTCAACCTGTGTCAGCACGTACCGTTCAACCTGTGTCAGCACGTACCGTTCGACGATCGTCTGCAGGAGCAGAGACTTGTCGCACGGCACCCATTGCTCCGATTACCATTGACGTTACACCCCCGGCGATTGCGGCGGCAGTGGGCCGTTGAACGCCGCACCTGGACTATTGAATGGCATGACATTGTCTTCTCCGACGAATCCCGCTTCTGCCTGCAACACCACAATGGTCAGATTCGCGTGTGGCGGCACCGCGGCGAGAGACTGTATGACGCCTGCATTATGCATCGTCATACCGGTCCGTCTCCTGGCGTTATGGTTTGGGGCGCAATTGGATATGACACCCGCACCCCCTGGTACGTATCGCCGGTACACTCAACAGCCACCGCTACATCTCCGACGTATTGAAGCCTGTAGTCCTCCCTTACCTGCAGAACCTGCCAGCGGCCACGTTTCAACAGGACAATGCGCTCCCGCACGTGGCACGCATCGTGCAACAATTCTTAATGATCCACCAGGTATCACTGCTGCCGTGGCCCGCCTGTTCTTCCGATATGTCGCCCATCGAACACGTCTGGTCGCTGATCGGCAACCGAGTGGCCCAGCAAGCACCACCCGCGGCTACGCCTAATGAACTGTGGCAACGTGTGGAAGCAGCCTGGACCGACATACCCCAAGCCCCCATCCAAAGCCTCTTTCTTTCGATGCCGGGGCATGCAGCGGCCGTTATTGCCAGCCATGGGGGCCACACGAACTGTTGATGCCTGCATGTTCCGCAAGTCGCACGGGCCTGTAAGCTCAATCGTTTCATCTTTGTATCTGTTGTTATGTGTCCAGTAAATCTGGCTTAGCTATCTGGTGTCCTTCTTGGTGTTGCATTTTTGGTGGCCAGCAGTGTATTTGCTTCCACAAGTCGTTGGACCAGACGCTCACCTCTCACATCAACCTTTTTCTGTCCTGGGCAATTTCGCCTCCTGGCCGCTGTATGACTATTTTCACGCCAGTCCTGATACACTTTAACTACGGCAGCCAGCGGACAACTCACCAGTTCAGCCGTTTGGGAAATCAAGGCATCTGCTCTCCGAGCTTCCACAATCTGTCCTTTCTCAAAGGAACAGTATCTGTCATAAATGCTCAACAGGAACAGTATCTGTCATAAATGCTCAACAGGAACAGTATCTGTCATAAATGCTTTCGTTTACCCATCACGCCCAGATTTTTACTACCTATTGTTCCACTCGCACCTTATATATGCTACGTCGGCAGACTAATCGCGCCCACTCGGAAATGACATGGTCAACGGGCCGCATTCACTTTTAATAGGGGTGGTTGCAATCCTCTGATCACTCAGTATATGTTCCACGAGCTTTTCTTGGTCTTTTCCTCTTCCAGTTCACCTTCAATTCCACTTCCTTACCCTTGTCAACAAATTCCTGCATCATACTCTACAACTGTGTGAGAGGAAACATGAGACATTTACTCTATCGTCAGCAAAACGGAGTTGATAAAACTATCCCATTAACTGTATTGACTTCCCAGTTTAATGATAGAAGGGCATTCTACAATGTGGCACTGAATTGTGTGGAAGGTATAGTACCATGTCGTCACACTCACTTTCTAATTTTTTAATACGTGCCGTTTTGTCGAATACTTGAAGCTTTGCAGTTGCATTTTTACAGATGTTGTTAATATTAAGTGTGCAACTTAATCCTCGGCCCCTAACCGCAAGCGATCATATAACATCGGCAAATGCAAATAGCTGTGTGCGATAATGGCTGATTGCAGCGCCATCCAACAGCTTTCCAGGCAACCGTAACCGCTAACAGCTGTAGTGACAGAAGGGACGAAAGTTGACGGTGAAAGCAATGCCCTTCGAGATGCAACATTTGAGGCACTGCCTCCTGTTCGCGTTTCAGCAGAAAACAAGTGCCGCGGAAGCCCAGCAAAAGATATGTGCTGCTTTGGGTAAGGCTGCTGTTGTCCTACAGTACGTGTAAGAAGTGGTTCCAGCGGTTTAAGCAGGGAAATGTCAATCTCCGTGATGAAGAACGTCCGGGACAGCCACAAAAAGTTGACGATGAGGAACTGGAACAACTGTTGGACGCGGATCCTTGTCAGACACAGTCAGAGCTCGCCCATGAACTCGGAGTAACACGGCAAGCCATTGCAAAGCGCCTGCACAAGCTTGGACGGATACACAAGAAGGGCCGTTGGGTGCCCCACCAACTCACAGCTGCGAACAAGTCTAGGCGCTACGATGTTGCTGTGTACTTGTTCTCCAGATTCCAGAAGAAGGATTTATTCCACAAGATTTTGACCTGTGATGAGAAGTGGATCCTCTACAATAATCCTAAGAAGCGCAAATTTCGGGTGTTTATCCAGTTTAGCCTACCACCAGTACCACCAAACCGAATATCCATGCCAGGAAGTTGTTGCTGTGCATATGGTTGGATCAGTGCGGTATGGTACACTATGAGTTGCTCAAACCTAGTGAAACGGTCAATTCTTAGCGTTATTATCAGCAACTCATTCGTGAAGGACGCAATTGAGGCGAAAAGGCTATACATCGGCAAGGGAAGAAGGTCGGTCCTGTGGCTTCAGATAAACGCGCGTCCTCACTCCGCAAAGACGACTTTAAACACGATCACCGACCTGGTATAGGAGATTTTTTACCACCCCACGTATTCTCCAGACTTCGCCCCGTAGGATTATCACCTCTTTCTCTCTCTGCAACATCTCCTCAGTGATACGCACTTCACTTCTGTCGAGGAGGTCCACACAAGTATTGATGACTTTATCAACTCGAAACAGCGCTGTTTTTCCCGCAGTGATATTCGTCAGCTCCCTGAGCGATGGCTCAAATGTATCCATTTGAGCCATCGGTCAGGGAGCTGTATGAAAAGTATATAAACTGGTGTGCAAAAATTAAGGACGAAGAAGAGAAATTAGCATAACAGCGGAACGAGCAGGCAGAACGGACCGAAAGACCACTCAGGAAGTAGACTAGGGTCCGGTGCGGTAGGGCATGCGCATACATGCAGAATGGCGTAGGGAGGGGGGTGTCGGAAAAGTATAAAGCACACGGGCGGTGTACGCTCAGCAATTCGGTGAAAGCTATTGCACGGTGTACATCGGTTTGAACGACTTCGAGTTGCTGCCACGGTGTGATATGGCAAACAGGCAATCCAGTAGGCGACATCTGGATGACTTTACTCGAAGTCGCGTCATTGGGAAGTTGGAAGAAGGTCGTAGTGTGACTAGTGTGGCCGAGGAGTTCGGGATCGCTCACAGCATCGTTTCACGAGCTTGGAGAGCATTTCAAACGACAGAAACAGCTGTCCGAGAGTTTAGCAGTACTCGTCCAAGAGCAACCACGGCGGCGGACGACCGGTATATTGTCCTACAGGCGAGAAGAGACAGACGGCAGACAGCGGAAGAAATCTCAAGGCACATGCAACAGACAACTGGACGTCCGTTTTAGCGTTTTACCGTGGCCAGGAGGCTGCGCAAATGTGATCTATTTGCACGACGACCAGCACGGTGTGTGCCGTTAACGCCTGCTCATCGGAGACGGCGGTTTCTGTGGTGCCAGGCACACAAGAACTGGACACATCAGCAATGGGGTAGAGTTCTCTTTACGGATGAGAGACGATTTAGCCTGACGAGCGTTTCTGGACGTATACACATCTGGAGAGAGCAGGGAACACGCAATCACACCTCCAACATCATCGAAAGGGACCGGTCTGGAGGTGGCGGAGCTCTCGTTTGGGGCGCTATCATGCTTGGTAGCCGTACTGACCTCCACATCTTTCAAGGAGGTTCGGTCACTGGTGCCCGCTATTGTACCGAGGTTCTCTTGCCTCACGTGCTTCTGTTTAGAAGTGCTGTGGGTCCTGAGGTCCTCTTCATGGACGACAACGCTACACCTCGTCGCACAGTGTCTATCGCAGAGCTGTTGGAGAGTGAAGATATTCAACGCATGGATTGGCCCGCGAGGTCCCCGGACCTAAATCCAATCGAACACGTGTGGGACCTTCTCGGGAGACGCTTGGCAGCACGTCATTGGCGCTGCAAGAGGAATGGGCCGCGATGCTTAAACAGCTCCTTGAGAACCTCGTCCTCAGCATGGACAGACGTTGTAAATCTTGCAACGCAGTCAGGGGGTGATCATATCCCCTACTAAAGACTGGATTTTTCTTGGCAGCCGCCTGTCACATGAACGTTTCTGTCTTCTGCCCAGTTGTGCTCGAAGCTACCTTTTCAATAAAGTGCCTTTGTATCCTTTGGATTCCTTGTTTGGACGGGTTTGCTCACTTGTCCCATATTCTTACATTTTGGGGATCTTATGGTATGATTTGAGTCAATGTTGCGCAATTGTGCACGACTTTACATTTGAAAAACCGTCTCGTCCTTAGTTTTTGCACGCCAGTGTAGTATCCTACTTTTCATTCAAAGTTTTGTGAAGAAAAGTCCACTCAAAATTTCTACTGTGCTTTTAGTTAGAGTATCATCTTGTCTGAGTGTTAAAATATCTTTTCTTTAGGCTTCGATTGTTCTCAATTGCTTTTTCACTAGTTCTCCAAGAATTTCCTTTTTCTGCCTTGATCTTTTTTGTCTCTGTTTACAAAGCTGTAATTATTTCCGGTTTTTAATTGCATTTTCGTTATTTATTTTCATCTTTCTTCCTTTTTACATTAGCATTTTTGTTTGTTCTATTTCCTTCATGTGAGTTATGTTTTTAGAATCACCACAGGTGCGAGCCGTCAATCCCCGCCGCACAACATGCCGGTCCTCTAGTTCGGTGGTGTGCCGCGGCTGCGGCAATCGCTCACGTCGGTCCGTCCGTCTTTCGTGCACCCATACTCGCCTCACTGTGGCTGGATGTCGTCCCACACGGGCGCCGATGTCTCGCTACGATACACCGATGTCGCGATAAGCCCCTATTCGTCCTCTGTCGAACTCCGAAACGTGCTGGAATGACTGCCGTATTCTGCGACGAGGCATCAGGAAGCTTCCCACGCACAGGTCCGGCAGCACAACACACTTCCACTAGTTACACCCCGCCTCCTGTGCACCCTTCTTATAGTGCTTCTCGGTGGCGGGCCGGGCGCACATGATTTGCATATGCCCTGCAATGCTAATCGTTTGCATGTCCTCTCGCGGGCGAAGAATGCTGCGAATTTCAGGCTAATCGGATGTTTCCTTCTTGGTGTTCCATTTTGGGTGGCCAGCAGTGTAGACGCAGCACTGTTCAACAGTTGGCTACCGAATGCAATAGGAATAGTACTTGTCATGACCTTGCGCAGCACGCTCGCACGTATGGGCTTTAACAGCAGACTACCCCGACGACATCCTCTTCTAACCACGGTACATCGGAGTAAAAGATAGCCTGACGCAAGTTGGACGTCGGATGACTGAAAAAAAGTGTGCTGGTCTGACGTGTCGTGACTTTTACTTCACTCCTTTGATGGTTGTGTAGGTATTTGGCGCAAACAACATGAGGGACTCGATCCATCCTGCATGATATCCACAGTGCAATCCGGTGGAGGATGTTGAATGGTGTGGGGTATGTTTACCTGGCAGGAACGTGGACCCCTGATGCTTGTGGAACAACATATGACTAGTGCACACTATCGTGAATTGCATAACGCACTTGTGGGACACTATGGAACGGATACACCAATCACCTCCATACTTGCATTGAAATTCGCATTACACACAGCTTAGTTGATTATACCTCCCAACTGCTTCCGGCATCTTATTGAATGGATGTCAGGTTCGATGGCTGCTGTGCTGAGGGCGAAAGGAGGACCCACGAAGAGAGATCACTGAATTATGACTACCTAATTCAGTGATCTCTCAGTGTTTATCTTAAACTTTAGTCAAACCTGGTTTTACATGGTATGAAAAGTTTTTGTTTTTGTCCGATTTCTTCAGAAAGTGATATCGTGGTCAATTGAGATGTACACATGGCACCGATTTTTTAGTTACCATATCGTGTATACCACCTAATGCAAAAATTACTTGCAGAAATTTTTGAACGAGTTACTCTTGCCTCTTCTGTAACTTTTCCTGTGTCCAAGTGCCATCTTGCCTCCATGATGTTAAAGTGAATACCCATATTTCAGAGAACCAACTAAAGCATTGAGTGTGATTTTTTACGCTTTCCAACCGTAGGTTGAAGAAGCGTATATGCTCCAGCTTTGTCCGTCCGTCTGTTTGTCCGACCGTCCGTCTGTCGGCACGATAACTCGCGTAAAAATGGTTCGATTTCGATGAAATGTTAGTATGTGGTAGGGGACTACTGGGGACGAACCCTATTGAAAATAAGTGAAGTGGGGTCAAAGGTCACGGCATAGGAGCGGGATCCATTCCATTGCCCTTATGCGTCATAACTTGCGTAAATATGGTTTGATGTCGATGAAATTTTAGTATATTGCAGTGGACCATCTGGGAAAGAACCTTATTGAAAATGGGTGAAATGGGGTTAAAGATCAGGACATAGGAGCGGAATGCATTCCATTGCCTTTATGCGTCATAACGTGCGTAAAAATGGTTCGATTTCAATGAAATTTTATTATGTGGTAGGGGACCACTTGGGGACGATCTTATGACGTCACAATCTCGCGCTTGAGATATTGGCGCACGGTCACGCCATCTGTCTCATTACGTCACGCATTGTGTGTGGATCCTATTAAAGTTTTATGACGTCACACTCTTGCGAGCAGATGGTCGCGATTCCCATCTGCCTCATTACGTCACGCGTTGTGTGCGTATGGCCTTCCGCACGATAACTCGCGTAAAAATTGCTCGATTTCAATGAAATTTTAGTATGTGGAAGGTGATCCTCTCAGAAGGAAACCTATTGAAAGTGAACGAAATAGGGTCAAAGGTTAGGACATAGGAGCGGGATCTATTCCACGCTCTTATGCGTTATAACTAACATAAAAAAGGTTCGATTTCGATTAAATTTTAGTATGTGGTAGGAGACCACCTGGGGACAAACCCTGTTGAAAATTGGCGAAATGGGGGTCAAAGGTCAGGACATAGGAGCGGAATCACTTCCATCTCCATTATGCATCATAACTTACGTAAACATGTTTCAATTTGGATGAACTTTTAGTATGTTGTAGGGACCTGCCTGGGGACGAATCCTATTGAAAATGGGCAAAATGGGGTCAAAGGTTAGGACACAGGAGCGGAATCTATTCCATAGCCCTTATGCATCATAAATTACGTAAAAATGCTTCCATTGCGACAAAACTTTAATCATGTTATTTCGGAGGTATACTGAACCGGTTCTGTTAAATATAATCAAAATGGAATCAAAGGTCAGGGCACAGGACCGAGATTTATTCCACAGCCATTATCCTTATAACTTGAGTAATGATTTCTGGTATGTTGGAAAGCGTATTATAATCAATGCATTGCATGATTTTACTAACTTCTTCGTCTTCCACCTGAAAACTCACCGGGCAATTTTAGTGCGGATTCAAAGTCAGAATTATCATAGTTTAATGTAATATCCTGAGATTTTCTTCCCAGTTTCTGAACAGACACGGCGATAAACGTTTCTTTTTAATGTTATTGTCGCATATTTTAGTGCCATGATACCCGAAACTAGATGCAACTAAATATGCGTTTAAGAAGGGACCAGAAATTCTTAGTCTTCTTAATGAATCCTGCGTAACAAGGCTACTCCAAATTTAAAGTCTGTTAAATCATTGGTGCGTTTCGTAAGCTAATTTCAAGGCTTGCCATCTCCAAACTCACATTTAATAGAATTCATAGAACTTCACATACTAACTGTGTTTAAACGTTGTGCTTGTGATATCTAGGATTATCAGTGGATGCTACTTTTATATATCGGCACGATTTCTATGCTTCAGTTACTTAAACAAACAGTTATTTGATAGCACATAATGCTTCCTTTCATTTTGCTGCGTACGGAAAAAAATGTTAATTCTCAATTTCGGTTTCACCGACATTAAATTGTTAAATTTCGTAAATGCATCAACATCCAATTAAATACTTTACTTTATTTGAAGACTGCAAAATAAAGTACTAATCGTGAGTATCTTTACTAAATTCCTTGAAAATAAACTTCTTATTACTCAACGACTTCGCTAAAATTGTGACGTGCCTGCACCGCAGGACGCACATCAGATAAAGGCAGATATCATCGAGAGCATATGTCCGCGTAGCTCAGTTGGGAGAGCGACTTACTCCGGAGTGAGGATCCTCGGCGTGGACAAAAAAGACGGAGAAATTTATTTCGTCATATTGGCGCCCGAACTTCCCAGATGACCCGGCTGTTAGATTTCTCGCAATGATGTGATGTTCTTTACACATCGCGAGATAGGAGATACTTCTTCTGCCCTTCGAAAAATAAATGTGTGTGATGTTACGTTCCACACACCAAATTGACTGGGATTTTTCAAATGCACGTTATTCATGGGATGACTGCCTACAGCGACGCATGGTCCCGGCTGACCCGAGGGCCATGCCCCCGGCCGTCTTTCGGGGGGGGGGGAGACGGGGCGTGCCTACATCGCAGGATGCACATGAGATATAGGCAGACAGCAGCGAGAGCATATGTCCGCGTAGCTCAGTTGGGAGAGCGATTTACTCCGGAGTGAGGCGGACCCGGATTCGATGTCCGGCGTGGACAAAAATGACGAGAAATTTACTTCGTCATAAAATATATACTGCCGGCCATTAAGAGTGTGACACCATGAAAGACAAGAGATATAATGCCATATTTATTGTACAGAAAGCAGATGATACAAAGGGGAATCCATTACGAATACAGCACGGGAACACATAACAATCAGAATCTGGTGTAGCCACCATGGGTGGAAATTGCTGCTGCTACACGGCACGGCACCGAGAGAAAGAGACGTTGGATGTGTGTTTGGGGAATGTCCGTTCGCGCAGCTTCGACACGATGCCACAGTTCCTCCGTTGTAGCCGTGGGTGATCGCTGGCGTGCCAGTAATCATACCCAGTGATCATGCAACACACGTGTTCTTTAGGCGATATACCAGGTGATGGGACGGTCAAGGAAGATGTGGCACATAGTGGCAATCCAGTAAGTCTTAGACGTTGCGTGCCACATCCGGTCGCGCATTAGCCTTTGGTAAATGGCAGCAGACAGCACCTGAAGGTATGGTCCAACAACAGGCTCCAACTCCTCAATGATGTAACGATGGTTGTCCAACGTACCGGTAATGCGGACGAGGCGCATGCGGGAGTGGAATCCAATGCCGGCACCCCGTACCATAACACCTGGCACCGGGCCGGTATGGCGTAACATAATGCAGGACTCACTCAGCCGGAAGCCGAGGTACCGCCGCCAGACACGGATTCGTCCATCACGGTGCTGAAAACTGAAGCGGGGTTCATCGGAAAACACGATGCCTTGCCTTTCGCTCTTTTATGGGCAACGTTCTTGTCATCATTGCAGTCGCAGACGAGGTTGTTGTACAGTACAAGGTAGCAGAAGCAATAAGCGCCGTGCAAAAATGCCCCGCTCCTGCACGCGTCATCAAACCGTCCGTGCGAAGCCTGGGTGTTGTGCTGCTACACACCCGAACTGTTGAGCTACAGTGGTCAATGTGGCTGTGCGATCCGTCAGAGCCATACGCACCAGATGTTGGTCTCCTCGTTCGTTGGTGTGACGGGGCCGTTGGGATTCCGCACGTCGGTGTGTTCGTACCTCCGCTACCCACTGACGCCATAATCTCCTCACCGTGGCCGCATGACGTCTCACACGAGCACCGATGCCTCGGAGTGATAATCCGCAATCCCGATATGCCACAATTCTCCTGCGATCGAAGTCGGAAACCTGCTGGTGGAGCTGCCGTTGCCTTCGACCGGGGAATGCTGCAGCTGTGCGTGGTCAGGAACGGCGAGCGAACAAACTTCGAGTGCTTAACACCGGCTTCTTGTTCACCCCTCTTATACGACTTCCAGGGGCGTTACTGTCCCACATGATTTCCATATGTGCTCCTTGGTTAATCATTTATATGTGCGCCCGTGGTCTGTCGTTCTGCCAACTTTCGAGTCCCTGGGATGTGATCTTCCTGGTGTTGGACTTTTAATATTCAGCAGTTTAGTATATTATAATACCTCTGTCTATTCTCCCTTCAACTGCTTTTAAAGCACAACAACAGTGATAATATTCATTTCGACGAACAGCTGCGGTGCGCACGCGCATACACACGCCCCGCAAGAATGACCAGCTGCGTGCAAATGATTTCTGCGCTCTATGTAATTTTGAAAGCGCTGTGAAATGGTTGTGTGAAAGGGAAATTTAACTCATGCTTTCACTTTGATTCACTTTTTAAAAAAGCTTTCACTTTGATTCACATTTTTGTAACTAGATCATAGCAAGAAAACAAAAGTGTTTTTAACATGACCATAGCAAGAAAACAAAAGTATTTTTAACATGACCATAGCAAGAAAGCACGTACAGTAGAATCCCGATTATCGAAAATTCCGCTTTTTCCTTACCCGGCATAGCTACATGACGTACTAGGGTCCCTATGAGTCAGAATTAGTCATAGCACAGACCTAAATGTTTAGAAGTCATCTAATTCCTTAATCCTAAAAGATTATCAGGATTGGAATCGTGAAATTTACTAGGCTAGATTTTACGACTTTCGTCCTTTCTATGCATACACACACACTGCATAAAAATTACAATATAAATAAACATCCTTTTGCGTCCACCCGGTAGTACGGAGCAAAGGCGAACTTCGTCCTGTAGATTATGTGGGCTTTTCGCAGCACTTCTTTGTAGAAAAAGTAGCCAGTAAGCGTGTCACTGCGTTTTCAGCAAGGGGACGGGATTGCGACGCGCTTGTCAGTGACATTCGTCAAAACACTTTACTTTTTTCTTTGAATACAAATAATTGTAAAACAAATTCTTTGCGATAGTCCTGACAATATGCATGATTTTATTGCTTAATGAACATGTTACATGAAAAGGGAGAGAAAGCGATTCCATCAAATGAACAAAGCCCCCTTAAACATACAACAAAAAATTTGTCTATGGAAAATTGCATTCGAATTCGGGTCGGAGCGAGGTAAGTTTGGTGATTGGAAGAAGAAAATAAGGGATTTAGAAAAGTGATGCTCTGATCGCGCCTGAAGTTAAAAAGTGAAGGACACAAGAACAATGAAGAAATGTTAATATGAGAAGTTGAGTGAACTTTTGCTCTTATGTTTCAGAGAACAAGAAATGAGTGCAGTAGTATCAAAGGCCCGTTTCTTACAAAATGAAGCTATAATACTAAAACAAATTAACGAAAAGAAACCTGGTTTCACGTCTAATTTAGGCTAGTTTGAAGACCAACGACACGGCATAAAGCAACTCAATACCTGTAGCGAAAAACTGTTGGCAAATTCAGAAGAATTTCTGAAATTTTGAGGGACATTTTATTGTATGAACAACAATAAATGATTATCAGTTGAGCTGATACACGACATCAAGCGAGACAGGCTTAAACTATGAAATGTTGCCTTTAGAAACTCTAGTTTTCGAGCTGAAGATTCAACTCCTGGATGTAAACGAAATAAGGAAAGTGTGATGGTTACTGTCTGTAGTGACGCTACTTTAAAAAAAAAATTGCAGTTATTAGAAAGAATAAAAAAAAAAACAAGTTCCACTCTACTGCTCTACCAGTTTCACCTAAGAACAAAAACAATACGTGGAAGTATTCAGAAAATTTTTAAGGCTGGTTTTTCATTGAATTGTTTCCTTAAGTAGAACGATTTTGGAAACCACTAAGGAAAGCAATCCTTGTAACTGATAGCGCGGCATCGGGTCTTGATGAGGATGAGGCGAGCAGTGGGGACATTAGGGTAATTTTTCTTCCTCCTAATGTCACCTCATTATGTCATCCTCTAGAACAGGGTTGTACTTGAACCGTTTAAGAAAACGTGCCATGAGCTTTTACCTATGCTGATTGAGGCGGTACACGATGGAGATGGTGTGCCAGATAAGTCAAGGAAAGTGGACCTATAATATCCTATATTGGATCGCACAATCATGAGAAGACATTGAACTGCAAATTATGGCAAGATCACGGAGAAAGTTATTATCGGAAGACGAAAAAACAAAAGAAAGTGTGCAAGAAAATTGTGATGACCTGCCACCTTTGTTACAACTAATATGAGGCTGTGAAAAAGTGAGTTATATGTACAACCCGAGGACCGGCTTTCGGTGTTCGGAGTCAGAATGCGAAAAGCTGCCGATTTATCGGAGTTTGATAAAAAGGACAAATTGTGATGGCACGGAGCCTCGGAAATACGATGTCGGAAACGGCAAGGCTCGTGGGTTGTTCACGTGCCTCTGTAGTGAATACGCATCAAAAGTGGCGCACAGATGGCCAAACGTCGGAGACGGAGCGGAGACTGTTGCGCATTGTTCACAGCGACCGCAGGGGCACAGTGCGACGAATCACCCGCAGCTACAACAGTTGTGATCAGGGCAATGTGTTAGCACACAGTTCATCGCAGTCTTCTGCGCATGGGCCTGCGTAGCCGAAGACCCATCCGGGTCCCCATGCTCACTGCACGTGATCGCCAACAACGCATGAAATGGGCCCAAGATCATCGAGATTGGACCGTAGATGATTGGAAGAAAGTAGCCTGGTCTGACGAATTAAGATTCCTGGTTCACTACGTAGACGGCCGAGCGCGGATAAGCCGATTACCAATGGAGGCTATGGCACCCGGATGCACTGTTGGGCGGAAGCAGGCCGCCGTCGGCGGTGTTATGCTGTGGGCGATGTTTTCGTGGGATACTTTAGGCCCCATTAATTCCTTGGCCGTCAAATTCACCTGACATGAACCCAATAGAACATTTGTGTTTCAACTTGGAAAAGTGGGTTCACCCTAAATCACCACCACCCCGAAATGTACGGGAACTGGAGGTACCTGCTGTCGACATTATAGTACCAGATACCCCTGAATACCTATCGCCTCCTCATAGAACTGATGCTTTGCCGAGTGGCCGCTGTTTTGCGGGCAAAAATGGTCCTACAGCTTATTAGGTAGGTGGTCACAATTTAATGGCTCATTGGTGTAGAGGAATGGATATACAAAAACAAGAAATATAATTCGTCTGGCCATGAGAAGAAGCTGTGGTGAATTTGGATAAACATGAAGATGATCGACGGTGATCTATGCCTATCTCGGAATGTCGGCGAACTGGCCCGCAATTTGAACACCATGTGGCGTGCTATACCTCAGGGCAGGATCCATGAAATATATGTGTCTATGCCACGCTGTGTAGCAGCTTGTATCCCAGCCAGAGATGGCGCTACAACGTAGTCACTTGTTCCACTCGTGTAGCTGTTTTATCCGAATAAATGATCCAACTGCTCTGGAATTTGCAATCATTTCCTTTCTTGTATATGTACATTGCATATCCCAATTTTCATCTCGCGTGGATGATTCCACCTGCATGCTTCGTTTATTTATTTTTTTTTTTATTTTTTAGCAAAGAGCATATATTTCTTCAAACAACAGTTAGGCGCCTCGGTGGTAAAGAGACCTAAGCTCTTTCTTTTAACCATTCGTCCAAGATGTGTCCGCATTCGAATCCCGGTGAGGCATCGATGTTGTGTTTGTCTTACGGCACTAGCTCTCTCCTTTCTCTGGAACCAGGTGCCCTAAATTAGGGACGGATGACTGCTTATAACACACCGAGTTGTTCCCTGTGATCGTTAAACCCCCAAATAAAAGAAACAACAGTTATGTAATCAATTATGTACTGTAGAATAATTATTAAAATTTTTTTTCATATTTATACTTCGTTTTTATTTAATTTACGATATGTCTCGCCCCCGTTTTTTAATTATGCAATATTTTCGGTAATCCGACCAGATATCGGTCCAGTTTATGTCAGATAATCAGGTCTCTATTGTTTCAGGATAGGGGACTGAGTAGGCACATTTAAGGAGACTTGAAATTCTCTTCAACGGAATCTCCAGAAGTTACACATTTGTGAAACCATCCTGAAAAATGGTTTTTGTTCATTCCACGCTTTCACCATTCTCCCTTGTGCCATTTACTTTCACTAAATTGCTTACTTTTCAGTGGTAATTTGATTTTGAAGATCATGAAAATCTTATTGAACAAGATTAACTGAATATGGGAACTATCGGAAAGTTTTATCTCCAAATTCTCAGTTTTCTTCCAAAATTCCAAACTCATCCCACATCGTTAGGTCATTTGGCGATAAAAAAAACCTATCGGTTAGCGACGATTTTTAATCATTTCCAGATTAAAGTACACAGCCCCTTTTACATGTCTAAGAAGAATCAGAAGACATTGAAGACATTGAAACCATCAATCACCAACAACGTTGCTGAACCTAAACTGTTCGAAAGAAATACAATGTCTGTCACTAAAATTCAGTGAATGCTGTCGTACCGCGTAAAAGAAAGAGTTGTGAAAGGTGCTGTAATCTGCACGATGTAGTCTAGTACGTCACAGAACACTTCCGTAATCGTCACGAAGCTGTGGCACATAGAGCGTGTCGAGGCAACTGATGTAGGTGCACGTTGTTATCAAGCAAAACAAGAGCAAAGAACCAATATCAGATTCTTCAATTCCGTGCAAGCCGTTGCTGTATTGAGTGATGCACCGTATTCGCCTGATCTGGAGCTGCCTGACTACTTTTTCTTTTTCCGACTGAAATTAGCGCTGAAAGAGAAGAGCTTTATGGGCATTTTGAACATTCAAACGAACTTTTCCACCTAGTTGCAAACGATAACAAAAGGTAATTTTTCTTACAGCTTCTCTCAGTTATACGAACGATGCCAAAAGGGTATTTATCGTTGTATTGGAAAAAGCGGAACATCGTTAAGACCAGTATATAATTTTTTCTTAAAAATCTCCTGTTCATTTTTACCGTGCATTCACTAAAATCTATTTATATACCATGTAGTTGTATTTTGAGAAGATGGGATGCTCTCTCTCTCTCTCTAATTTCCCTAATACTGCTAGTGGAAGATTCTACCTTCTACAGCATTTTCATAATGACATCGGTTCTGGAGCGTTTGTTTACACACTGCAAATTTCTGCGTGCTCCGAAAGTGCTTTTAACGTGTCCAACCGGGATGAGATGGAGAAACACTCAGCATCAGTGTGTCATAAATTTTTAAGCTCCCTCGAAGTTAGAGTGGAAAAAATCGTGAAATACTATGCATCACTGATAGAGAATGTTCAAAACACACAGAACTTCTGAAAGAGACAAAATGTATTTGTAATGTTATAATGATTCATTGATGTGCATTGAATATTGCTCTCTTTCTGATTTCCTTAGCACAAGGTGGAGCACTTCTTTATTATATATATTCTTACGAGCACTTTCTTTTATTATAAATAAAGCACTTTTTGATCATCCCTATTTATTCATAAAGCGCGTATCTGTAACTAAAAAACAAAGCACACACGGAAAGAACGCTTTTGATGAATTAACTTTGTTCATGAAACAGCTGCATACGCAAAATTTATGTTTCAATTTATAATCCTAAACACCGAGCAAAAATGTTTTTCGCGTTGTTATTTATGCGCATAAATATCAGTTCTTTCTGCAAAAACTAAGAAAACACGTTGCGTAATATGGCGATTTTATGAGAACAGGAAGAAAATATTTCCTTGCACTTAGAATTCTGAATTAGTTCAATTGCTTGGCTGCCGTCTTTTGCTCTGCAGTTTCTTAATTCGTGATTTTTAAGGTGTAGAATATTCGTTAACACTATTGTTACTCTCAAAGCAGAAAGAATTCGTTCCTTCATTTATTGCAAGAAAGAAAAGTGAGTGTTCATCTCATTTCCTTTAAAGAATGCACAAATAAAAGAAAGAATCAAGAAAGTTCCTCGGTTGCTTAAAATGGAGTACACATAAACAGAAATAAAACGGAATTAATCGCTGTGGTACTATTGGAAAAAAAGGAGCAGAGTTTGCGTCCCACAACGATTACTTTTGTGCCACTAAAAGTACGGCATTTGTTGAAATTTCCAGCGAGACACAACAGATTAGGTCGTAAAACAGCATTAAAGATTTTATGGCTAATTTCCCCGCCTTATTCAAGACCTTGGTTTATTACACTAGGAAGTATAAGAACTTTTGAATTATTTTCTTTCCCGAATAACAGCCATTACATGGTACCCCACGTTAAATGAATATTCTTGTATTTAACATCCGAGTTACTCATAATTTCCAAAGGAATGGATTCCGTGAATCGCGGAAGGTCTAAAACGTTTGGTAAGACATACTTTTGCATGTCTATTTGCCATGTCTGCATTATCTATTTGCTGACAAACGGCTTTTTAAGATATCCCCTTTCTGAAATTCATTTTATACTAAGAATGCACACAATAGAACTCCAGAGCTCACTTGCTTTCTAAAGTTGAAAATATTTGAGCAAAAACATAATCTCTATGCTTGTTTACTGTTAAGAGAATATGCTCTTCCTGCAAATATATATGATGTATAAAATTTAATGGGTGTGGAATTAAAGGACATATGAGGACCTCGCTGCTAAGAAACGAAGCGATTAGTTAGTTGAAATCTGAAATAAACTTGTGAACAGAAAGCCTGCTTGCTAAACCGCTATAATTAGTTTGGGTGTTAAAACTTCAAACGAATATTTTGCTTTGAAAGCAAAGTATCCGCCGAATTCCTATCGTCAAAAACTATTAGTACAGAGTTTTACATAAAACTTCTTCGAAATGGAGCCAGACGTTGGTCAACAGCTGGTGCACTTACGTCATCACTTCAATACTTAGACAATTCCTCGAATTTCTCAACCAACGTCGTAGTACTGATAGTTCAGTTTAATGTGCACTTATCTATATGTTTACCTCTCGATTCCATAACGCCCTTCAAGGATGATGTCAAAATAAGACATACTGGGAAAACAGTACGATCGAGCTTAATATACTAACCGTGCAAGACAGCCTGAGGTCGCAATTTATATGCAGTGATGGAAAACAAGGAGTAAAATAATATAACACGGCAAAGAAATAGAGCCGTGGGTATTGTCCAAAGTTTTTAAAAAAGTGTAATGTCGCATGAATGATTTTAGAGCTTTTTTGGTAGACAGCATAAAACCAAACTTTACTTTCAGCAGATCGTTATTAGACTATATTTTCGTGTATACAGGGTGATTGTAAACGCCTTCAACAAAACAAGAGGGGTGATAGTACACATCAAGACCAAAAATATTTGCAATGGAACCTAAGGCCACATTCCACTCCTACTGCCGAAAAAGAGTAAAGTTACATATCTACGTTGAGCCTTTAACAGTAAAAACAAAGAGACATACCTAATGTACGAGTTGCACAATTCCAATGGCATCAGAGAAAAACTCAAAGGAGCTGCTCAAACTGGCGTCCAAGGGCGTTGTTGCACAGCCCACACCGGCGAATGAAGGGCTGTCGCACCCTCTCGTAGACTCGTGGTGTGGTGTTGATCTTGTCTGCAGCAACAGCGATTCGCGCGACGAGATCTTCCATGGAGTCCACAGGTGTCTCGTACACCAATGTTTTTATGTGCCCCCAGAAGAAAACGTCCAGATGGTTAAGGTCAGGGTAGCGTGGAGGCCAAGCCACAGGTTCACCGCGTCCAATCCACCGTCCAGGAAATGTCGCATTTAGGAAGTATCGGACTTCGGTGGCAAAGTGTGCTGGGGCCTCATCATGCATAAACCACATGTCCCTCCGTGTGGTGAGCGCAACATCGTTCAACAGACCGGGAAGCACTTGCCTCTGGAATACACGGTACGCTGCGCCAGTCAGACGTATACGTCAATTCTCACGTGATGTTCGCACGGTAATATCGCTGAACGGGTTCAGCTGCGTTTTTAAATATTTTCTCCTCATCGTCTACGCACGTGTTCAGCGTACCTAATTTGCATTTTGTGCTTTTCATGCACTGGTTGGAACTCCGTGTGCCTGCTGGACATTTTTCGAACGTGCTCGTTTCTAGCCATAGGAGTGGAAAACGGCCCTAGGTTCCATTGCAAATATTTTTTGTCTTGATGTGTACTATCACCCTTCTTGTTTTGTTGAAGGAGTTTACAATCACCCTGCATAATTGAATCCATAACAAAGAACCTCACGTTGGACAAAGGTTTGCGTGTTAGTGCTCTTCCTACCAACAATTATTTATGTTTTATGAAAGTCCTTAATGTGCTTTCCGTTTGTACTCCGGAAATATTTTGATCCCTCTAAAAAGAAAAAACATACGAGACAGTGTACAAGACAAAATCACATGTTAAAAATGGGAATTACTGAAATACATGTGTAGATATCAGAATATTTCTAAAAAAAGAAAATAAGATAGAAGAAAAATAGATAGAGGAAAGGGAAGTGGGACGCTTTGTATAGCACCGTAAAATCTGTAAAATAGAGTCTTATAACAGAATTAAGAAGTGATTATGTACAATACGTTGACGTACAGAACCCGGTAAAAGGTATAGAAATTTACTGTATATCTTTGATGAAGGAAATTGCCATAGGAAGCCGTTATCATGAACACGTTTTGCTATATCTCTATTTTTCTTAGAGTGTTTAAATCTCATACCATTACTTTATCTTTTCAAATCCACCCTTTTCCTATGAGACTGCTTCTGTCGCTCATGGGATTCAACAATGTGCTATTGTAGGGGTAACGCGTATGAATCGAATTTTTTACTGGGAACATGAAAAGTTAGTTTATGACACTATGTATATCTTAATTAACCTCGAGACTAGAATAGCACACACACACACACACACGCACGCACACACACACACACACACACACACAAAATCTGACGATTCTGAGCTCACATGACTAAACTTGAGTTTATTATGCACTGCTAGCCATCCAAAATGCAACTCCAAGAAGGAAGCATCCGATTGGCCTGAAATTTGCAGCATGCGTCACCCGCGAGAGGACATGCAAATGATTAGCATTGCAGGGCATATGCAAATCATGTGCACCCGGCACGCCACCGAAAAGCACTATAAGAAGGGTGCACAGAAGGCAGGGTGTAAGTAGTGGAAGTGTGTTGTGCTGCCGGACCTGTGCGTGGGAAGCTTCCTGATGCCTCGTCGCAGAATACGGCAGTCATTCCAGCACGTTTCTGAGTTCGACAGAGGACGAATAGTGGCTTATCGCGACAGCGGTTTATCGTACCAAGACATCGGCGCCCGTGTGGGACGACATCCAGCCACAGTGAGGCGAGTATGGATTCGGTGGGTGTAGGAGGAACGGACAGACCAACGTGAGCGATTGATGCAGCCGCGGCACACCACCGAACGAGAGGACCAGCATGTTGTGCCGCGGGCATTGACGGTTCTCACCGCCACATCACGAACGTTAGCGCAGAAATTATAGTGTGTTGCGCAACAACCTGTGTCAGCACGTACCGTTCGACGTCAGAAGCGGGGACTTGTCGCACGGCTCCCATTGGTCCGATTACCATTGACGTTACACCACCGGCTAGTACGGCGGCAGTGGGACGTTGAACGCCGCACCTGGACTACGGAATGGCACGACATTGTCTTCTCAGACGAATCCCGCTTCTGCATGAACACCACGATGGTCGGATCCGCGTGTGGCGGCACCGCGGCGAGAAACTGTATGACGTAGATCTAGAAATTCCATTACGTAGATCATTATGCATCGCCATACCAGTCCGTCGCCTGGCGGTATGGATTGGGACGCAATTTGATATGACACCCGAACCCCTCTGGTACGCATCGCCGGTACACCCAACAGCCACCGCTACCGCTCCGACGTTTTGGAGCCTGTAGTCCTCCTTTACCTGCAGGACCTGCCAGCGGCCACGTTTCAACAGGACAATGCGCGCCCGCACGTGGCACGCATCGTGCAACAATTCTTCACGGCCCACCAGGTGTCACTGCTGCCGTGGCCGGCCTGTTCTCCAGATATGTCGCCCATCGAACACGTCTGGTCGCTGATCGGCAACCGAGTGGCCTGGCAAGCACCACCCGCGGCTACGCGTGATGAACTGTGGCAACGTGTGGAAGCAGCCTGGACCGACATACCCCAAGCCCACATCCAAAGCCTTTTTTGTTCGATGCCGCGGCGTGTAGCGGCCGTTATTGCCAGCCATGGGGGGCCACACGAACTATTGAAGTCTGCGTGTTCCGCAAGTTGCTCGGGCCTGTAAGCTCAATCGGTTACTCTTTGTATCTGTTGTTATGTGTCCAGTACATCTGGCTTTGCTATCTCGTGTCCTTCTTGGTGTTGCATTGTGGGTCACCAACAGAGTGATTCCAATGCTCTGTACCTGTAATGTGGCATCTGACTGAATTTATGATTCTTCTTATTAACAGGAGTTGTTTTTTTCACATAACGTTCTGTACTGTCAAGTCATGCATATCGGAATAATGAATATTTTCAGGTAAAGTGAACTATTTTATGAAAACTACTTTTGTGAAACACATTACTGGACCATTTAGTAACTGGGTAATAAAATGCTTAGTAACAATTTAGGAGGGATGAAAGCTTCAATTACACGTGTAGAATACTTCTCTTCCACGTTTGAGAATTAATTTTCTCGTGGATTACCTAGTTTTTAGGTAAAAGTATTGCTTCACTTTTTGATGCTTCGCATTTTCCCCGACAGTAGTACAGTATCAGGTAACCACAAAAGTATTTGCCGTTTTCGGAGACTGAGACAAAGTATGACAAACACATACTAGAAAAGCAGATTATTCATCAAAGTAATTATCATGTGCATCAACAACGTTCTTCCAACGTGTTAACAATTTATATGCACCCCTGCGATAAGGGTTTTGGGAAGCGAAGAACTTTTGGAGTACAGCATTCAACTCAGCAAAGTTGAGGAAGTTTCCACGCAAATGATTTTCGACTGAAAGGAACAAGTGATAGTCTGAAGGAGATATATCTGGTGAGTAAGCTGGATGACATAGAAGCTCCCACCCAAGTTCTTTGATAATGTTTCTGGTCAGTGAAGCGTAGTAGGCACGAGCGTTACCTTGAAGGAGCTGAACTCCCTTTCTGTTGACCAGTGCTAACTTTACGTGGATGCAGTGCTGGCTCCGATGTGTTAGGTATTGAGTCACTGGTGGACAACCAATGTCTTGAGCGTTTTTGGGTGCTGTACTGGACCCACCTCTCATCACATGCGAGTACCCTATCCAAAAACGGTTCCTTGTCATAGCGAGGCAGCAACTCAAGACAAGCTGAGACACGTTGCTGTTTGTTCACTGCAGACAATTCGTGGGGGATCCACTAAGGTAATTTGTATGCCTTACCTACTGCATGCAGATGTCTTCGGACAGTTTCAACACCAACACCAAATGACTGGGCTAGTTCCTGTCATGTTTGGCTAATGTCCTGCTCAATAGCAACTTTCAGGGTTTCTGTGTCAAGGCTAACAGGACGACCACTCCAGGACTAGTCTTGAAGGTATTCATCTCCGTCTCTGAACTTTCGATACCAATTCTGAGTCGTGCGTTCCTTCACAGTATCTGCCTCGAATGCTAAGGAAATGCGACAAGTTATTTCTGCAGCAGATGAACCAAGTTCAAATTCGTATAACAAACACACACGAATAATCTCCACTGATACCACCATAGTAATGGCACGTCTTTCCACTGCCAAACTGCGTATTCATCTGATTCATATGCGCAGGTCATCTTGGGATTTCAGCTGACGATATACAGCGGGCGGAACACCATCTCTCGGCAAATTCAATCATTACAATGTGTTTCTTTTGCTCCCTTGAAAAACGGCCAATATTTTTGTGGTTACCTGATAGATACCAAGTAAAAATTTCGATGTAACGAAAATGGATAACGGAAGTAGTCAAAACCATTGTTTAAATTTGATCGTGTCGCATGCTGTTCCATGATGAGCCGCAACAACAGTTTTTTTTTATTTTTACTAAACTACCGCATAACATTACTGATCGTCTTTTACATAAACGTAATAATATTTCATTGCAATCTGCGTAAATCACGAGAACCTGACGCTACATGTGATAAAAGCTATTACAAAAATGCATTTTGATGCTATGCGTTTTTCCCGACTGTAGTAAAGTACTCAGTGCGTCGCAGAGAAATTTGGCTTTATTACGACCCCTCATTGGGAGGGCGGTTTCCCGCTTTTGACGAGAGCTATAAAATGATGCACAGCACAATGGGGTGTTATCTGTAGATATCCTAGACAAAAAGCTACCAATCCCACTCATTAACACACTTGCAGTTCAGCTTCATTTTCTATCTTGAGGTCAGACTTCAGCTTGATGGACTTTCGTAGCTAAATGACATTTCATCAGCTTCAGGGTCGCTTCGCACACTAGTCTAATTCTGAATAATATATAATAATAATAATAATAATAATAATAAATATTGTTTAAAAAAACAAACGGTCGAAATACTTACTATAGCCGCCGCCGCCGCCGCCGCCATAGTTTAGTAAATATTTACTTTTCTGACTCACATATCTCCTTTCGTTGGTTTTACGACAATATCATTAATTAATCCACCTACCTAAGTACCGTTCAATGTCAGACATTAGTACCCTTTTTTGTTTGTTGTCATGATTTAAATCCACTTGTTATGTACCAGACTGTGGCTCGGTGTGGTCGTGAGTGTTGCGAATAAATGCAATGTGTTGTACGTAAATAAATGTAGACTCTCAAATGCCTCATTTTGTTTCAGACCCACAAAGATCTTGGAATGTGAAAGATGCACAGAATAATTTATCTGCAAAGAATATTTTTATTTTCTTAGATGTTGATGAAAGGACTTTGAAGTATTTACTAATAACAATTGAGTAATTTCTTTTGTTAGACGCCCCTGTTTGCCGCACTGGGCAGAAGACAACGCATTCCGTGGCTATAGGTGATCAAGCAACTATTGAGTGTCTTGTGGACGCAGATCCAAACCAAGTGACGTTCCAGTGGAGTTTCAGCAATGCAGCAGACCGTCACTACAATGTTTCTTACACCAGCGGAGGAACTCGAAGTGTCGCAACATACACGCCTCGTGAAGTGAGAGATTTTGGAACACTTTATTGCTGGGGCACCAACTCAGTTGGAGAGCAGCAAAAGCCTTGTATATTCACAATAATTCCATTAGGTAAGTTGAAAGAAAGATTTCTAGCCACGGCACAGTATAATTTATAAACCATAGTGCTGAAAAAGTACTTGTTTTGTCAAATATGTATTTGTTAAATAATATATCTAGGTAGATTATACTGTTCGGCTAATATTGATTACCCATCAGAGATGAAAACGGGACACGGGTCAGCGGGTCAACGGGTCGACAATTTCTTGCGGGTCAAGGTGTTCCAGACCCGATTTCGGCCCTTTTATATTTATGTATTGTATTGGAGAAGGAAAAAAATATTACAAAGAAAAATGCCTACTGTGGAATTTTGTGCTCGATACTGGTACCAGCGGAGTGAAAAATCATCTGTCATACAAAATTATTGCCGCCTCTTTCTTAAAGCAACGAAGATTTCCACCGACAGACAATACAGCGCAGACGCTAGGCTCACCGATGCCATATTGTAAAACGATACTTCATTTGCGTTTGTTTTCAGAGATATTGTCCAAAGCAAGATACAAACAAACGCCTGTCGCCTGCTTCTCTGGTGATTCACTCTCTCACACCCCGCGTGTCACATTGTAAAACTGAGAGTTACTTTTCACATCGCATCTTTTGCATTGAGCATTCAGCGGGTTTCGTTTGACGTGTTAACATCCCGTTCCATTGCATGTCATGTCTGAATTAATGCCTTACTTGTTAATATGGATGAATTTAATATTAAGGAGATTGAAAACACGTTGAGACCAACAAATACGTTCGTGTTGAAAACAAAAAGGGGAAAAGTGAATGCTGGAAGCAAGTTGTTTCATCTCATTAAGAAACCAGAATATGTTTCAGAGCAACACCAATTTTCGCAAGCTTGCGATGAGTTGAAAGTTTTTAAAATATGAATGGTTTCATGTTGATTTCATGAGTGTTCCTTTCTTCTGAGAAGCAAGGATCCAGGATTTCCTGAGTGTTCCTTTCTTCTGAGGAAATCAGTGTCCACATTTCGGAAACTTTCGACTCATCAAAAGCTGGTTTAAATTGGTATTTCTGTGAAACATATTCTGAAGCTTGATATGTTATCAAGAAGATAGCAAAAACTGAAATGAAACATACAGCAAGTTACTTAGTTTAAAAATTTTGACTGTAGCCCCAACAAAATTAAGTGAAACAGCCTTAACTCTGCTGCGGAGTGTCTTTTTGGCTTTTGTAGATGTATTTGAAAACATGTGTGAAAAAGTTAGGTTATGTGAAGGACGACAGTTTCAACATTTTCTATAAGTAAGTGAGTAAACTATACCTTGCCGTAATACATTTGTATGATTTCTATGTAACGTACGATACCCACTGCGGAGAGACTTTTGAACGCTCTGTGTATATATACACTACCTGACAAAGAAGACGTGAACGCAGCGCCATGCAAATTGCAGGATGGGTGCACACGTACAACCTATGCTAATGATTGCATTTGCAGGCCAATCGCACGAACGGCGCGTGCGGTATAAGCCGACAACCAACCCGTGAGGCCATTAGTCAGGACGTCGTCACAGCCGCAAGAAGTGAGTGGTTCTGCCGTAACCGTGTCTGGAGAATGAACAAGGGGTGCCAATGCCGATAAGACACAGTCGTACGCAATTGCGTCAAACGGATGAGTTCACAAGGGGTGTCATCGTAGGCCTTCGTACCGCCGGATGATCCTTGTGTCGTATTACGGAAGAAACGCAACGTGATGCCGCAACCGTTGGTCGCATTTGGAGACAGTGATCACGGGAAGAATCTGTGCAACGTCGTAGGGGAGTCTGAAGGTGATGTGGCCAACGGGCGGATTCTTTCGCCATTGTAGAGCGCCACATGACCCTGCAACGTGGAATCATGGTGTGGGGTGCTATCAGCGCCAACAGCCGCTCACCACTGGTACGCATTAAGGGCACAGTGACGGCACGCCGCTGTGTTGACGAGTTTCTGCGGCTCATGGCACTAACGTATCTGCAGGACATCCCAAACGCCATTTTTCAACAGGATAAGGCCCGGCCGCATACCGCTCGGATCAGCCTGAATGCTTTACCCAGTGTGCGGATGCTTTCGTAGCCAGGACGATCCCCCGACCTCTCGCCCATCAAGTATCTGTTGGGCACGATTGAACGTCGGTTGAGCACCCTCCCAGCCCTGCAAAATTAAGATGAACTGTGGACTCGGATCAACACCACATGGTCCACGATACCCCAGGACTCTATTCAGACTCTCATTGCCCCGATGCCACGTCGGATTCAACGCTGTATCACCCAAAATGGGGGCCACACTCCTTATTGATCATCCTGTATATTCGGCCACTGGATCCAAGTCTGTATATCACAATTAAATATAATTTGTTCAGGACCTACTTGGCTATCTGTGTATGCAGTTTGGGCTGTTTTCGAGCATTCCTTCATGGTCTAGCATTTTCTCTGTCAGGCAGTGTAATTATAAATTGAGTTTCGAAGTTTTCGAATTTATAGTTCAAAGCAGATTTGTCCGGGTCAGGTCCGGGTCGGGTTCAATTATGTGATGTCCGTGTCCGGGTCGACTCTGGGTCCAAACTTTTTGATCCGTTTCCAACTCTGCATAATTTCTTTCAGTGTGGAACCAGAAGTATTTACAATCACTGAGATACGTGTCTAACGAAAGTTTTTCATTACTACTTAAGAAATATGATAGCTCTGCACTTAAACAGATTTTTGCAGAAGTAACTGAAGTACATTGTGCTGTGATTTGCTAAAGACTGTGCTGTAATTTGATTGCTACATTGTGCTGTAATTTGATTGCTACATTGTGCTGTAATTTGATTGCTCTGTAATTTGACTGCTCTGTAATAGACTGTGCTGTAATTTGATTGCTCTGTGATAGACTGTGCTGTAATTTGATTGCTCTGTGATTTGCTAAAGACAAAGTACATTGTGCTGTGATTTGCTAAAGACAAAGTACATTGTGCTGTGATTTGCTTTCACTTAATTCTTTAAATGGTCCATGTACATGAACCAAGTAATGCACCAAAATTTCTGCACTCTCCAAAACAAAAATGTCTAGATAGCGGCCGACAGCTACGGGAAAACAATTTCTTTTCCCGTGTTAACTGAGCAGGATAAACCATAAACTAAATAAACGCTCGCTTCTAATCCTTTATCATCTGCTCCATGAGCCAAGGCATGATGGAGAAGGGATAGTCTCCCTGGCACGGACACCATGCGACTAGATACTGTAGAAACAAGTGACTGAAAAATTTACCCTCTCCTCGTTTAGGTTCGTCAGCGTTGCCACAGTCGTTTTAGCAGGTAATCAGTCAGGAAGGATGAGTGTCAATCATCCCCTAAGCCTCCACTTGGGATATCAAAGTTAAGGGGAGAGCAACGATTTCTGATGCGTAGGTTCGCTCGATCAAGCCATGTTTGGTTCACTTCTTAGACTGCGATTCTTGCCAAGATGGCGCAGTCATTTAAGCGCCGGCTTCTGACCATTCGTCCGAGATGGGTTCGGATTCGGATCCCGGATGAGGCATGGGTACTGTGTTTGACTTACGGCACTAGCTGTCTGCCCTCACTGGGGCCAGTGGCTCTAAATTTGGACCGGGCGACGGCTTATAATTCATTAAATCATTAGATCTGTAATCTAACACGATGTTGCATCTGACTTTCACGACTGTGTTCCTGAAACTGAACAGCTGTATAAGTTGAAAAACTGGAAAGAAATAGAAATGTGGCCAATCTCCAGGAATTGTTATTACGTCAAATAAACTGATTCAGGCTACCGGTAAAATGGGAATGTTTCAAAAAATGATTGCTACACCTATTTCACCGATGTTTAACGAAACACTTTTTTTTTTTTTTAGATTTAACGACCACCGTGAGCAACTCAATGGGCTATAAGCAGTCGCCCGTCCCTAATTTAGAGTCACTGGTTCCAGGGAAGGGAGAGAGCCAGTGCCGTAAGACAAACACAACATCCATGCCTCACCGGGATTCGAACCCGGACCCCTTCCGACGAATGATCAGAGGCCAACGCCTTAGACCACTGCGCCACCGGGGCGGCACGAAACACTTTATCTCCTTCTTTAAATTTAAGTAAACAAAAACAATTTTTTTTTTGGAGATTTAACGACCACCGTGAGCAACTCAATGGGCTATAAGCAGTCGCCCGTCCCTAATTTAGAGTCACTGGTTCCAGGGAAGGGAGAGAGCCAGTGCCGTAAGACAAACACAACATCCATGCCTCACCGGGATTCGAACCCGGACCCCTTCCGACGAATGATCAGAGGCCAAAGCCTTAGACCACTGCGCCACCGGGGCGGCACGAAACACTTTATCTCCTTCTTTAAATTTAAGTAAACAAAAACAATTTTTTTTTATTTTTGGTTGAAGGTTTAACGACCACCGTGAGCAACTCAATGGGCTATAAGTAGTCGCCTGTCCCTAATTTAGAGCCACTTGTTCCAGGGAAGGGAGAGATCCAGTGCCGTAAGACAAACACAACATCCATGCCTCACCGGGATTCGAACCCGGACCCAATCGGATGAATGGTCATGAGTCATTGTTTAGACCACTGCGCCACCGGGGCTGTACAGATAATTTGCAACTATCGTAAGAATACTTAAAATGGTACTAGTAATCCGAATTTCTTGGCGTAGAATATAAATCAAAGTTTCCAAGCTTTCGCGCATCAACCAGATGGCTTTTTCAAGGAAAGTAGACAGCTAACTGCAAACTGGATACTTTTATTTTTTTTGATTCGAGGTTTAACGACCACCGTGATCAACTCAATGGGCTATGAGCAGTCGCCCGTCCCTAATTTAGGGTCACTGGTTCCAAGGAAGGAGAAAGCCAGTGCCTCAAGACAAACACACCATCCATGCCTCAACGGGATTCGAACCCGTACCCCTTTCGGACGAATGATCAGAGGCCATCGCTTAGACCACTGCGCCACAGGGGCGGTCTTGGATCATGGAACACTTCAACAGTTTGAAAGTGATGATTTGACTATACAATAAATGAGTAGGCTCAAATGTGATCAGTCATTGGAAGAAACGAGGTCACGTTGGTTGAGCACGCGGACAGTGGTAAAAAGCATATCGTTGTTTGAAGAATGGATTCCAAATGCGTGGCAACTCGAGAGAGACGCTATCATTGCAAGCCTCGCTGCTGGACAATATTTCCAATGTTTCGCGAGTGGCAGTAGTAGATCTGGGTATAGAGTATGAAGCTAATTTCTTGATATCATTCCACATAGGATAAGCGGACTTGAACTTGACCTGTCTTGATAGGACAGTGGTTATTTTGCTGTCTTTTGTATCCCCTTTTATGTTCGTTGATTCTAATTCCAAACGAACGTTTGGTCATTCCGATGTAGTATCGCCTGGAGCCGTCCGGATATTGTAGTGGGATGGCATAAACACCTGCATCATTGAGAAGAGTGGGCTTGTCTATATTTCTCTTAAGCATCGTATATAAAGATGCCGGAGACCTTATGCCGACACCGAAGCTCATCCTCCTGAGCGCGTTTTTGAGTTGATAGGAAACTTTTGGTATGTAGGGAATAGAGCCCTTCTTATTAATATCGTAAGAATAGATGTAAATTGCTAAGGGGTTGTCTGATTTGAAAAGAACAGTGTTATTATTCTACTTTTCAAAGCAGGAGATGTAAGGAACTTCTCACATTACTGGGTGGTGTGCTTATTATCCTGTTCCAATAATATTCTTTTCAAAATAATCCTAAACGTAATGTAAATTATATTTGCTCAGAAAACTTCACGAAAATCTGCCACTAAAAGGAATTAAGAATTCATGATCGAATGCTAAGCCTTTTCATTGGAAAATGCAAGGATGTTAACGAGTTTCATGTAGTACTATTATTTCACAGATTATACCAAGACAATTGATATAGGTCATCCTGTTGTTCAATTTTGTACACGGGATTGGCATCTTATTGAAACAGTCATACCTGAGTACCATGACAAGGAAAAAATAAAGGGAACCAATGTTAGTGTTTTAAACGGCGTATGAAAGAAACTTCAAAAAGAATTTATGCATTTTACAAAGAATTACAAATGTATAAAAATTATGAAAAATAATTTATACATTTGTAAGGAATTTACGCAAAAACTTTACGATTGGCGGCAACGGTGTGTCCTTTTTGATAGTTAATCATGATCTTCGATGAAATTTCTCGTGTTACACTTACTGTTTCTGCCGTTCTAGTTACTGAAGCTCAATTACTGCAGAACAGCTGTTTCACCTGCGGCTGTGACACTGCCGTGCGATAACCGGCATCCTACTGCTCCCCTCTATGTTACCTCACATGGTCCCTGTGATTTACATACGGTGGATTGCGTGTTCTCCACTCGCAGTCGGTGATTCCATTATTTTGATAAATTCCTGTATCTCCTAATAGACGATAAATCCCACGCGTCTTCCGTTGTCTCTTTCTCGATTCCTCTATGTAAAATAGCAGTATTCAATATATGAAGCTGACAGTGTAGTATCCCAACCTATGTCCGATAGAACATACTTGGAATCCTCTACCCGAATTTGAGTCTTGCAGGCCTCCCAAAATTTCAACATGATTTTTAAGATCAGTGAATATTAGTACTCACAGTGCTGCGTGACAGTCTTACGAAAAGCATTAAACATGTTAGGATCGTTAAAATATGACCACTCTTCAACGGAACTACTTGTGCCCTTACAGCTGATCTTCACCTTTATACTATGTGCCAATATTTACATATAATTTTGGGAATTCAGAACTATTCCAGTTTCCATCTGTTATTCTTAAGCACAGTGTTCATTAACACTTATTTTCTGAAACGAAGGATTTAAGAGGGAAACTAAATTTTAATAACCCTTTTAATTAATAGAAATCAGCGTATTACAATATTCTGCTGGGAAAATGTTTTCCACTAAGCTCTGCAGCTTTCTAAATATGTGTATTTACTTAACATCACCGTGGCAATGCGCATTGGAAGGATTAAAGATATAAACGTTCCGCTAGTATTATCTTTCCTTGGATATCAATGTCAGTAACTTTAAGATGGCAAAACACTTTATATAATGAAAAGCAAATATCTTTCTGGGAGACACGATAACAAATCATGCTCGTGCCATGCACGAGCCTTTGGCATCAAATAATATTTTTGCTTCTTTACAACGTAGTAAGCGCTATTACCCTTAAGTATTGTTAAGTAGATTACAAAATAATATTCTTTTTATGGCTAAGACTTTCTAAGCATGTAAGAAAATAAATAATGATCTCATTAGTTTTTAAGGTGAGAAATGCAATCGTCCGTGTGGCTTATACCATTGAAATATTCACGAATTTGTTACGGATTGCGAATTTTTCATACGTCTTATCAGACATCCATGTGGCTGAAAAATGGAATTTTAATACTGCTGAATTTAGAAGAACTTAATGCCTTTGTTCTCTAAAAGAAAATAAGAAATAAAAAAACGAGTGTTTAGTTCAAATGACAATTTACGTAATGGCTTTCAGTTTAGATCCCATCAGCTAGTCACAGACGCACACACAGGGAATATAACGAAAAGTTTAGATTTACTATATTACAGCGGCCACCGTTGGCCTCCTAGTCACTTCACTATACACCGGTGAGCATATTATTATTATTATTCATGACCACCTATATAATAAGCTGTAAGACCCCCTTTTTGCCTGGTAAACAGCGGCCACTCGGCGAGGCATCAATTCCATGAGGTGACGATAGGTATCCTGGGGTATCTGGTACCATAATGTCAACATCAGGTCCTCCATTTCCCGTACATGTCGGGGTGGTGGTGATTTAGCGCGAACCCGCTTTTCCAAGTCGAACCACAAATGTTCGATTGGGTTTATGTAAGGTGAATTTGGTGGCCATGGCATTAACAGAAAGTCACCAGCATGTTCCTCGAACCACTCCTTGACGATTCTGGCAGTGTGGCATGCGCCATTTTGCTGTTGGTATAGGCCATCACCAGCACGGAACACAGTTTCACAAATTGTGAATCCTTGCCTTCTATTTGTTCAACCACACTGAAGGTTCTTTAACAAATATATGAATCCACCACCATTTCACATTTGGCAAGTAACGTCAAAATCGGAAATTCGTACGGCCGCCGAATTTTGAAAAAACTGTAACACCGAACTACCTAAACGTTCATACATTCGTTTCTGCATCTCACGTAGTTCGGGTTTCTGCATCTCACGTAGTTCGGGTTTCTGCATCTCACGTACTTTGGGTTTCTGCTAGTAATTAAACGCACAGCCATGTTTGTCATTATCTTTTACATTTAAGATACATTATATGAACAAAACTATCCGGACACCATTTTCGAGCAGTGAATTTGCACATATAAGTCGCAGCCATGACCTGTAACAGGTATAAAAAGAGGTAAGTGGCCTGGCAAACATTTTTTTAATTGAAGGTTTAACGACCACCGTGAGCAACCCAATGGGCTATAAGCAGTCGACCGTCCCTAATTTAGGGTCACCGGTTCCAGGGAAGGGAGAGAGCCAGTGCCGTAAGACATCCATGCCTCACCGGGATTCGAACCCGGACCCCTTTCGGACGAATAATCAGAGGACATCGCTTAGACCACTGCGCCACAGGGGCGGCTCCTGGCAAACATCATGAATAAGCATGAATGGCAGAATAGGCCGTACGGCAGAGCTCAGTGGCTTTCAACGTCGTAGCCATAGGATTCGATTTTATCAACAAGTCAGTTCAGGAAAGTTGAGAATGCTGACGAATAGCAAGAGTGAAATTGTGATCTTGTAGGCCACGTAATATAACAGAACTGGGCTGTCGAGT
This sequence comes from Macrothele yani, assembly GCA_039090855.1. NCBI lineage: Eukaryota > Metazoa > Arthropoda > Arachnida > Araneae > Macrothelidae > Macrothele > Macrothele yani. Next base: position 12,514,343 of record CM077017.1, on the reverse strand, counting down.
GCTGAAGCGCGTAGTGCGACAAAATTGCCTGACCTCGGTTGCAACGCTCACCACCGAGTTCCAAAATGCCTCACGGAAGGAACGCCAGGACCATAACTGTTCGTCGAGATCTGAAGGGAATGGGAATCCATCTCTGAGCATCCGCACACAAGCCTAACATCAGTAAATTCAACTTGAAACATCGGTTGGAGTAGTGTGAATCTTTGGCCTATAGGACTCTGAAGCATTTTTTTCTTTTGATTGAAGGTTTAACGACCACCGTGAGCAACTCAATGGGCTATAAGCAGTCGCCCGTCCCTAATTAAGGGCCGCTGACTCCAGGGAAGGGAGAGAGCCAGGGCCTTAAGACAAACACAACATCCATGCCTCACTGGGATTCGAACCCGGGCCCATCTCGGACGAATGATCAGAGGCCATCGCTTAAACCACTGCGCCACCGGGGCGGCCTGAAGCATGGGAAACACATTCTCTATAGTGATGAATCACGTTTCACCATCTGCCCGTCCGATGGCCAAGCCTCGGTGTACAGGACTTTTAGGTGGATGCTGCCTGTCCGAGTGCGTTGTGCCAACTGTGTAGTTTGTCGGAGACATCTTATTCTGGGCCTGTTTTATACAGTTTGGGCTGAACATTCTGGTTTTATTGTCCGGGAATATTTACGCTGCTGCCTATGATGACATTGTGGACAATTCTGTGCTCCCTATATTATGGCAAAAGTTCAGTGACTGCTTCCTTTACCAATAGAACAACGACCTCGTCCACTAAGTGAGGTCCGTGCAGGAATGCTTTGATGAGATGGGTGTGGAAGAACTTGACTGACCTGTACGCAACCCCGATCTCAACCCCATGGAACTCATTTGGGATGAATTGGAACGCTGACTGAGATCCAAGCGGATCCACTCGACATCAGTGGCCGACATAACTAATGCTCTTGTGGCAGAATGAAAGATGATTCCCACAACAACGTAACAAAATCTAGTGGAAAGCCTTCCCAGCAGATGGAAGGCTGTGGTAGCAGCAAAGGTGGTGGCGGGAACAATTCGATATTAATTCCTTTCCTATTACAGAGAATTTGTGGATGAGCAAGTGTCCCGATACTTTTATCAGATAGTGTCAATCATGCTAATGTAACAAAGAAAGTTAACATTAGAATAAACTTTGCGAACTAAGTACCTGCTCCCTTCAGAGAAGCAAAAATCTTGAACAGAAGAATGGCAACGTTCCAACAGTGAATTTTATCGGGGTTTTGTTTTCGTATGGTAATTTCCTGTAGGGTCTGGATAACGACTGAACGAGTTTAACCAGTACTGGATAGTAACAGTGCCAAAAGTTACGTCGGTCTCTTCGTGGGTAATTTCCGTCAGGAGCAGAATTTGCAGATACCCACTATTATTGCGTCCTAGTCACACGGGGACTATATTTGAAGATGAAAATATTATCCATGTGTGCCTAAGACGCAATGTTTTCAATAATTTTCGGCTTTGCTGCATCTTCCCATTGGTTGAACTTTTAATGGGAGACCTCCTCGAATTCATCGGTTTGCCTTTCGCTTTAGAACCTGCTAACTTTTATGCAGATGGAACTGAAAATTTGTTAGCAAGGTGACAAATGCCACCGACGGAGATGGTACACTACTTCGTATTGTTAATTTAATATCATCTGTAATTTTTAATACCGTGGGCTGCTAACGTGTGTAAAATGTAAAGTACATATGAGATAACCTATATAAAAATGAATAGTGTCCGGAGTTAAGCTAGAACATTCCACAACTACAAAAAGAATTGAATATAATTTCAGGGCCTACGAACTCTACTCAGTTATTTAGATGAGTAGCACTAGCGAATTCTCATTCTTTTGAAAAGCGACGTGGACCCATTTATTTTGAAGCTGCGACTCTGCCTCATTTATATCTCAGTTTTATTATTATCTTCCAGTGGAATTCACACCTCAGTTTTATTATTGTAATCAATTCATTTTCGCAGATTACTCATGGAATTTGAAGATATGATTTGCTCTGCCAGAACGTATCTGCTGAAAGTTACAGGTAGAGAGTTAAGTAATGTACAAGGGCTAAGATTATGCAATGTCAGTGGCTGTATGCCTAAACGTGCAATATGCGAAACATCAGTTGAGTTCCACATATATGCAAAGGTAGTTTTGTAGGTGTCATTTAATGGAAACAATATCCAGCTGACTGGCAGAGCATTTGTGCCCGTGGTGAGCACTCTGAGTTATGTTTTCTATTTAGAAATAATTTATCAACAACTGAAGTTGCGCACAGATGTACTGCAGAAGAAAGAAAGAATATGCTGTGGTTTACCAGAACCTGTAAGAGAGTGCGAAGGAGTCGAAAGACCTTTCGAAAAATGATTATAACGATGCAAAGTACATTGCTTGATGAGCAGAATGTGTACCCCACTAGTACCATATTGAACGTGGATATAAACCTTAGGCGATGAAATTTTGAGCTGGTTCAAAAACGATATGTATTGTCCTCGTAAATAAACGGTACTCTGTAAGAAATGTAGATTTCTTTTAGCGGAAAACGAGGAATGTCTTGTATTTAGCTCAGGTATAAAGAGCAGAAAACATTAAAATGTGCAATGATTGTGGTTTCGGCATTTTGTATTTTTGTTCATTACAGCGATTTCAGGTATACACAGAATTTATTGTGTTTTAACCATGTACATTTTTTCCATTACTCGACTTCTGATCTACATACTTGAGAAAAAAGAAAGAAGTGAAACAGAGGAAAGAGCTGATTGCATCAATCGTACTCGGTAAATGAGTAATTAATGAACTGCAACGGTAGTCAAGAAATTAGGTTACACTCCTTTCGTTCATTGAGGGACAGTATAATAATTCATAATTCAATAAAGTAATATTTTCTGCTAAGAAATTTGAAAATCTCTGTTTATATAGCAAAGAAACTTGATTAGTTCTAGTAATACAATAATACCTGGAACTTCTCTCTCCAACTAAAACTGAGACAAGACGGTCAAAAGGAAATAATCTGAAGACTGAGAAAATTGGAAATTTTCAGTCTGCGGTTCTTACCTATATTAAATCGAAGGCAACCTTAAACGTAAGGGCTATTGCAAAATGTGTGTGAATCATTTGGCACTATTCCTGTTTCCGGCTGGGGTTGGTACGTTTTAACAGGAAAATATACCTTTCCGGAAGTGACCATACATTGCTGGTAGAGCTTTTCCTGTGATTCCGTGGGCTGTCCTAGCCTCCAAACTACTAGCTAGATTTGAATTTCTTAGAACATTTTTGGAACAACCTGAAAAAACCTCATGATATTGAAATTTCCCAATATCCATTATGTTGAATTATGGGATGCTCTACACTCTGAATGACTGCACATCTACTAGATTAGGCCACACTTTATTATATTAGTGTCCCAATTTTTATTTCTGAGTGCTGTCAGCAACGACATATTCTTAATATAATACAGAAAGAAGTACTAAGAGTTTCAGGCAATGGGTGCCATGAGTATTCAAAGTGTAATTGAAATTACGTCTTTCGTGATGTAATTGCTGAAATCCGCTTTAAAGATCCTAAACAATCTTCCTTTTTTGCCTTCGTACACGAGCCTTATATTTTTAAGAACGAATCCCTCAAAAAATTTATTCTTAACATTCAGAAAACTTGTATAAAAATACATGAAAACAAGTGAAAAACCCTTATGACCTTAGCTCGTTGATTATATACACTGAAGAGCAATTGAATTAGAGATACCTGTCTAATAACGTGCAGCACCACCTTTCGCCCTGATGACGGCGGCGATTCGTCTCGGCATGTACTCGACAAGACACCGGAAGCGTTGGGAAGCCATACGGATCCACGACCCCTGAAGAAGCTCCCACAGTTACCGAAAATTTGATGGAGGTATGTCAGAGCCTCGAACATCTCTCTCGATGTCAACCCAGATGTGCTTGATGGGATTGAGGTCAAGTGACCTAGCTGGCTAAGGAAGCGAGGTCACGTCGGTGGAGTGTTCATCCAACCATTCGGATACAATTCGGGAGCGATGGCACGGTGCAATGTCTTGTTGCTTGCAGGATGAGGTCCCCAGTGGGATGTTGAAGACGCACAAACGGGAGCAAATGGTAGTCCAGGATATCCCGGTAACGTTGACCTGTGAGGGACGATGTCACACGTACCAGGGGTCCCATTTCAGTCCACGGAAACTGTCTCCAGAAAAGAATGCCACCCCACCAGCTTGAAGAGTACCCTGCTGGCAAGAAGGATCCATCGCTCCATGTGATTTGCGCCGTACTCGTATGCTGCCATCCGCATGTACCAACGTGAATCTCGAGTCATCAGTCCAGGCAACATTTTTCTACATGTCTAGCTCCCAGCGGCGATGTTCCCGCGCCCATGCTAATCTTTGCCCCTGTGATGTGCGGTCAGCAGCGGTACCCCGTGGGGAGGAGATGCTTCTGGATGGTGTGGCTGCTTACACGTTTTTGTGCACCAGCGTTAAATTACCGAGTGATTTCTTGCATTGTGGCCCGTCCATCCGTTGTTACAATGCGAGCTAGCCGACGATGACCCCACTCATCCACACGCTGTTGTCCACGGCAGTTGGCCCTTGCAGGGATGGTTTCACCGGATTCGATGAACTCACGGTGCACCCGTGACACAGCGGCTCGTGAAAACCCCAGTGCTTGCACGACGTCCGAGATGGAGTGACCCATTCGTCGGGCCCCGACAATTTGCCCACGATCAAATGCGCTTAGATCCTTCACACGTACTAGTAAGGGTCGGACCCATACTGCGTCCGACCCTTACTGATTCTCGTCGCATCACTCCTTATATTGTCGGATCGCTGCGTACGTCATGTTGTTTCCGTTTACAAGGCCGCCCACAGCGCCACATTTGCATAACGCCAGCTGTCTCTAATTCAATTGCTCTTGTGTGTACATGTTAATGATGATTTCTCATCGGTTGCTAACAATGCTGAAATCGTATTTCTAAAAGAAGTTATTCTTTAAGCCAGAACAGTTGCACACAATGTTTTACACTGGCTGATTCATAATTTTCGATTATTCTTCTCGAGATTTAAATCTGAACCGCCAAGTGTCAGTTTATAGGTTAACATAACAAGGCCAGCAAGTAAAATCATCTATCTACCTGTACCAAAACGTTGACCTGTTTCGTCCTAAAAGGCTTGAAACATGGAATTAATTCCTCTGCTATGTGAGATTTTGCTTCCTTTAGTTGTCATGAAGAAAAATGATAACAACTGTGAAAATTTCAGTCTTTCAAGTTTATCTGGAAATGGGAAGCAGTTTATGTTAAATAATGATACAACAAATAACAATAAGATTCCAAAGTTTAGGGCAATGATAAGCCACTTAAATTTATTTACTAAGAGTTTTTGCTAGTTTCCTTTTCGTTTCAAAGCACAAGCAGTTAGTCCGCAAATTATAAGTTTTCTGGATCTCGTAGATGTGGAAATAAATTGTGACAGGCAAGGAAATGAAATACTGGAAAATTGGGGAGGGACACTCCTAAATTTTTTTTTCTTTTCCTTTTTTTTTTGTGAGTAACAAAAATTAACTCTCTAAGATTTCATCGTCTATCTCATTCCGATGTAGGCAAATCTTTACGTCACAGCAGAGAGTGAAAAATTTGATTAATTTGCTGCCTAAAACTTAAATTCATGCAGTTTTTAGGAATTTTCCTCCATTTGTTATCAAACACAATCACAAATTGTGAAAATGTTCAAGTTTCTAGCTCTTCTGGAATTGCATTCTTATTTGCGTTACAGTTTGAATTTGAAATTGTTTCCGACGCATTTCAATATTAACAATTGAATTGAATTGAATTGTAAAATTTTCGGTTTTCTGAGAATTTCAATTCTTGTTGCGCGTCATGATCAAATCTGGAAATACGAAATAATTCGCATGACGGTAGTCTTCTTACGATAGAGAAAAATTGATTGTAATTGTATTTTTGAAATAAATAATCAAGATACTGCCTTATATTTAATGAATTTGTTAACTGAGAATTGTAATATCAGAAAATTCACAGGAATGATCACGGGTACCATTGATTAAAACCTTGATAAAAATTTTGCAGTTTATTTACCAGCATCAACATTATGAACGCGTTGCTACTGTGATTTTACAAACGCAGAAATTTACTAAAACAAGAAATACTTGACCATGGAATTCGCATCCATAAGTATAATAGTATGACGGTAATTGCGTTTTAAGTGATGTCGCGTGTAAATAAACACAAAACATAAAACGGTATTCATTTGGCTAAATTTTGTTTAAAAGAAGAAAAGATCAGTTCCGAACCAAACAATCATTTTCAGTCTATTATAGGTATTTTGTTGTCTTAAAATTTTGCATCCTTGAACGCATTTGATTCTTTAGTCTAACTAAATGTTGGTGGTTCTGTATTTGCAAAACATATTTTATCAGTACATGTAGAAATGGCTGTGCTATTTCTCTGAAATCGTGTTCATCCCTTGGATATACTGTGTTAGGATGCTAATGTCGTGTATACAAAAAAAAAATCTTATTTTATGCAAAACAAAAGCATGTACACAAATAACGTAAAATTTATGAGGTTTACGATAAAAATTTCCCACAATTCTATGTTCGATTGGTGGATTCTCATTCTGCGTCCTTTATTTTCTAACGTCGCGGCAAAATCACCTGTAAATCATTAGATTATATCAAATGCTTTTCTGAAAATGTACCATTCATGTTCCAATAATTTAGAACTTTTAAAGGTTTTAGTTCAATTTGTTTTACTTTAGTCATTTCTTTATGTGTAGAATTAGTTCATAAATGAGCTCCAGGTTCAGAAAAAAAGGCCATTTTTTCTCGGGCGGTGGCGGGTTCAGTTCCCGTGTATTTCTGGCCGTTGTCCTCCTGATAACGATGTGAGCTTCAGCAAGAATGGGTTCCTTCTCTGTCCAAGTTCGATTTTGTTGATTAGATATCGACTTGTATCATTCCACTAAACGAGTTACGTCCGTTTGCAGGGAAACTTTAAGGTCACTACAGAAATGAGAAAAAGCAATTAAAGTCAAAAATAGTTCGATGTATATCTGAATTGCCAGAAGTAAAGCCATCTACAGTAACATTGCAAATTTTCCCTAAAGCACGAAAGTATGAGCGGAAATACCAAACTATGTGAAATGGCAGTTGAAAAGGAAAACCCGAAAAGAACCAAAACTAACAGAACTGAAAACTAAACATAGCAGTATTTGAGAAACGAAAAAAATCATTCATATTTTCTAAACGTTTTACTGAGAAGAGTACAGATGCGAAATGAAGGCTTTTGAGAAGATCACAAATGAGAAATGAAGGCTTCTTCTAAATAAATGCATTGAAAAACTAATTAAAAAAATAGATTCTGCAATTGATGTTTTATATTGGAAAACTACAGAGTTAAAAACCCTCAGGTATTATTACGGGGAACAACTAGCGGTCCGACAAGTACCTTACGACGAAGTAAGTTTCTCCATCTTTTTTTGCCAGGGGCAGGATTTGAACCTGCAACTCTCGGCTCCGGAGCTCCGAACGCTATCCACTATACTACACTGGCATGTGCTCACATTGCTATCTGACTTTATCTCATGTGCGTCCTGCGGTGCAGGTACATCACAACCTATTACATTATGACTCAGTCGTATTCATGGTAGCATTGACCGATAATTACCGCTGAGCGAAATATTTCCAGTACTGTTGGCTTATAGAAATCGCCCTCGACACGTGAATTAATACGGTCACCTCCTTGAAATGCTAAAATGTTTGTATAAATGCTTGTGTAATTATTATAAACTATATGTGACCTTCATTAACAAGTTTTAAATAGAGGCTGTCCCAGTAAATGATGATTTTATTATAACTACGGAAATTAAACGTCCCAGTAAATGATGATTAATAGAGGATGTCCTATTATTATTAATAGAGGCTGTCCCAGTAAATGGTGATTTTATTATAACTACGGAAATTATTGAATACGAGTTGACTCACTTCGGATAGCTTATCCAAAAATGAAGAAATTTAATCAAACACAAATACATTTGTTGCTACAACAACACTCACACATTTCTGTGTAATAAATTGAACAAACACGGTACACCAATAAACAGAGGGGAACTGGCTGAGATCTTCCTTCGAACACGTGGCGCCGAGACCAAAGTCTGAAAAAAAGCTTCTGCTGTTCATTACAATATTCTGTGAGAATTTTGCAAGGTATATTTAATTTTAATTCTCCAACAAAAATGAGCTTTGGTCGTATTAGTAAACCAGCAACAAGGCTTACTTGTCTGGTATTTCTTACAGTGTGTTATGCAAATATATGTAAATTTATTTATTTCATAGCATTCTCTGTTTCTTGTCAATACTTCTTAATTACCCTTTTCTGCCGTTTACTTTCATTTATTGTTTTGTTTTCATAGTCCTTTGTAAAGAAATTCCATTAGAAAATTATTCTTAGTTATATCACGATATATGTAGAAACTACACTAATTTCAAACTGTTTTTATTGATATGAGCCGCATACACACAAACTTAAATACTACTAAAATTGTAAGTTTAGATAAAAGTTGTTTTTATTTTGGAACCAAATTTCGGTGATATTGTAAAATTCCTCATTATAAGTTCCTTGACTTTCTTCCAACGAAAATATTTGAATACTAATATGTTTTTCGTAATATACCCGAGGTCCGCCCGAGTCTCTGAAGAACTGCAGTGCTACCAATGTCAGCATGTCATCTGTGGCGGTAATATGTAACCGAGGAACAAGACCGGATCCAGAGTTACTATACAACTTAGAAATGTACATGTACGACAGTCCAGCTCGAACTTTCCTGACTAACAGGACGTCTCCTGTCTTTATCATAAAAGATCTTCCTGCAGATACAGAAATCCTGTTTGCTGTGTATGCTGTTAACGTCAATGGAAGGAGTCCTCCTGTTCTAGTACAAGTTCATACACTGAAGATGCCTATGGAGCAGAGAGGTAATCGTTTTGTTCACATTATATTACACTGGCGTTTTTTTTTTAGAAAATGTATCAAATTAATGTAGCATAACATCGGTTTCACTATAACTGGTAAATTGTCCGAGATATTCTTATTGCTATTTGGGGAAAGAAGAGCCAGAAAATCAACACTATCGCTCATAGATCGCACATTTTAATACGGATTACACTTTATCTTTCACAGAAATCTATTTTTTTAAGCCAAGATGAAAATCACAAAACAGAATCACATACACAATCAGAACTTGTTTTTCACAAGAGTGAAGAAAATCGGACGTGTTTACTCTCCAATTTGCATTGCGTGTCATTTAAAAGCTGAAGATACATATGAAGTCAGACTCCTCCGCCGTAGAAAATAAAGAATCATTTTGAAGAGGAGTAGTAATCCATTTCTCTCCAATGGATCGTAATACAAAAATTATGATTTATGATGATATTTGTCTGCAGTATGAGTTTTCGATTTACTTGAGCTTATCTTTCTTAGAGGATTTAATATTTAACGAGGAAGAGTCGATCAGTTTCAAAAGAGATAGATGATGTACATTTGTGGGCTGCGTGGAACTCTCCGACGAAGGTGGTTATTAAGTTTTATTCCACAATGAAATTCGGTAGCTGCGTAGAGTGTAGAAAAATGTAATATCAGAAATGAATTAACGGCAAGAGCAAAATCACCTAGAATCCGTAAACTAGAATCATAAACACACCAAGAGGACCACTACTGGTTACTATATTTCGCACTTTCGATGGATTTAATGGATTTTGTTTATTGACTGAAGGTTTAACAATCACCGTAAACAACTCAATGGGCTATAAGCAGTCGCCCGTCCCTAATTTAGGGTCACTTGTTCCAGGCAAGGGAGAGAGCCAGTGCCGTAAGAAAAACACAGCATCCATGCCTCAACGGGATTCGAATCCGGACCCTTTTTTTTTTTCTTGATTGGAGGTTTAACGACCACCGTGAGCAACTCAATGGGCTACAAGTAGTCGCCCGTCCTTAATTTAGGGTCACTGGTTCCAGGGATGGGAGAGAGCCAGTGTCGTAAGACAAACACAACATCCATGCCTCACCGGGATTCGAACCCGGACCCCTTACGGACTAATGATCAGAGGCTATCGCTTAGACCACTGCGCCACCGGGGCAGCAGTGGTCTGAGACCCTTTAACGGACTAATGGTCATAAGCCAGCGCTTAGACCACTGTGCCACCGGGCGGCTTAACAGATTTTGTTGAAGTTAATTGGAACTGGATCTTCATGAAAAAGGCAATGATGTTCCTCTAACCCCTTAAACGGCCATGTACGGAAAACAAATGCTGCCAAAAATCAGCCGCAGATCGCGGGAGCATTTGCCCCAAATTATCTGCGCTCCCAAAACAGAAATGGCCAAAAGCGGCCAGGTTTTACAAAAGTGCTTTTTTTCACGGCCAAAGAATTCCGTTTCCTCTGTCATCTTGGTAATCCGGACTATAAATGTGTTATTGGTGATATGCGTTTCCTTCGAGTCCTTTATTCTTTGGTCCATGAACCAAGCCATGATGGGGAAGGGCTAGTCCCCCTGACACAGATATCATGATATTCAAACATGTTTTCACTCCGGTTTTAGGTTCAGCGCCACTGTTCTAGTGCGCGCTTTAGCAGGGAATCGGTCAGGAAGAATTAGTGTCAATCATCCCCGTAAATGGCCACTTTGAATAAAAATTCAGAGCGGTAAAGCATCTCTCTCTGATGTTCTGATCTAGCGGGTCGGTAGTTCTAGCGTCTATGAATTCACTAAACATACCCAAATGAATTCTCTCCACAGGTATTCTCCCACTTCTTAGACAGCAAATATACTGTATTTGTTAGCGCTAATTTCATCCCATCTTACTGACCACAAGTTAATTCGTTCCAGCCTGTTGAAGGCTAAATAGTAATTTAGTGCGTTGAACAATATACTGATGGTGTAATATAGTACGAAAATCTTTCTTCGTTTCTCGACGTTCAAAAAGGAAAGGTTAAATTCTGTCAGCATTGCATATTTAGACGTAGAAATTATACCCTGAGTGCACATAGAATTACGACCATCCCAATGCAAAGCGAGTTACATCAGATGCTGACGACACGAGGAGGGAAGCGCTGCCTGTAGGCTAAAATGATATACACTGAAGAGCAATTGAATTAGAGACAGCTGGCGTTATGCAAATGTGGCGCTGTGGGCGGCCCTGTAAACGGAAACGACATGACGTATGCAACAATCCGACAATATAAGGAGTGATGCGACGGGAATCAGTATGAGTCGGATGCAGTATGGGTAAGACGAAGGATCTAACGCATTTGATCGTGAGAAAATTGTTGGGGCCCTACGAATTGGCCCCTGCAAGGGCCAACGGCCGTGGACAACAGCGTGTGGATGAGCGGGGTCATCGTCAGGTAGCTGGCATTGTAACTGCGGATATACGAGCCACAGTGCAAGAAATCACCCGGCAATTTAACGCTGGTGCACAAAAACGTGTAAGCAGCCACACCATCCAGAACCATCTCGCTATGGGGTACAGAAGCCATCGTCCTACGAGGGTACCGCTGCTGACCGCACATCACAGGGTGCGAAGATTAGCAAGGGCGCGGGAACATCGCTACTGGATCCTAGATATGTGGGAAAATGTTGCTTGGACTGATAAGTCGAGATTCACGTTGGTACATGGGGATGGCAGGATACGAATACGACGCAAACCACATGAAGCGATGGATCTTTCTTGCCAGCAGGCTACTCTTCAAGCTGTTGGGGGTGGAATTCTCGTATGGGGACTGTTTACGTGGACGGAAATGAGACCCCTGGTTTGTGTGACATCGTCCCTAACAGGTCAACGTTACCGGGATATCCTGGACGACCATTTGCTCCCGTTTGTGCGTCTTTAACACCCCACTTGGGACTTCATCCTGCAACAAGACATTGCACCGTGCCATCGCTCCCGAATTGTATCCGAATGGTTGGATGAACACTCCACCGACGTGACCTCGCATCCTTGGCCAGCTAGGTCACTTGACCTCAATCCCATCGAGCACATCTGGGTTGACATCGAGAGAGATGTTCGAGGCTCTGACATACCTCCATCAAATTTTCGTTAACTGTGGGAGCTTGTTCAGGGGTCGTGGATCCGTATGGCTTCCCAACGCTTCCGGGAGTCCATGCCGAGACGAATCGCCGCCGTCATCAGGGCGAAAGGTGGTGCTACACGTTACTAGACATGTATCTCTAATTCAATTGCTCTTCAGTGTACATAGATAAAAGGTTGGTAGTTAAGTTGAGAGCTAAGTTACTCACGTATTGGGTAAAACCAAGGATTTATCAGTGTTTATCAAATTTCAAATGATTGGCGTACGAAAGTTTGGTGCATCCATTTCATAAACAGCCAGATATTTGTGTTCTTCGACGGCTTCCGAGGTTGAAGTGTGCCATAAGTGGTGCTTCAACGGCGAAACAAATAATCCGCAACGCAACTGTAAAGGTTGGCGGAAAATGGATTCCAAAGGTGAAAAACGGGTGCTTCGCCTTGTATTGGACAATCGGCACAGCAGAGTTTTACAGTTGACGGCCGCATATAATATCGGCCAACCAGAAACAGTATCCCACGCGACAATGCGTCGTACATTGTTGCGGGTGTGCTACAAGAGCAGACGCTCTATGCGCCACCTTCTTCTAACAGTCCATCGACGCGTCTCTCCTGGTGGCAACAGCCTGGGGATTGGGCGATAAAACATTGGAAGCTGGTGTTCTGGACAGCTGAATCACGATATGTACACTATTCTGCCGATGGTCGAGTTTGTATTTGGCGTAAGCAGCGTGAGGTTATGGATACTTCATTCATAGCATCAAATATCCAGGCAGTTGAATGATGTGAAGCAGGATTAGCTGGCATGAACTGGGACTTTTGGTGAGTGTGGATCAACGTATGGAAGCCGGCTACTAGCAGGGATTGCTTGCGGACCATGTACACCAAGATATATTGTACCTCCACCCAGAATGGATGGGCTTTTACAGGATGTTAATCCCCTATGTAATCGGGCTCGTCTCGTGAAAGAATGGTTCCACGAAAACAGTGTTGACATGAATGCCTCCAAGCTAGCCTGATCTCTATCCAACTGAACATCTTTGAGATTTTGTTGAGCACCAGCTGAGGTAGTTTGACACACCACCCCTCTTAACACCGCAACTTTGAACCACAATACCAACAACTTGGTTGCAGACACTTACGCAACTATACGTACAGACACATCATTTAATCCATGGCACGCCAGATGGCGACCGCTCTCCGAGCGAAAGTACGTATTAGATTGTGGTTATAATTCCGTTAACACTCAGTTAATGTGCCTATTATTTTATAGTGCACGGTAGAATTCCTCTCAAAATCAAATGGAAAGCACAAAAATCGTGATTTTATGCCATCCAAGACGGCTGACATAAAATAACGATTTTTTTGTGCTCTCAGTTTTCCTAAGGATGTCTTTGGGTCCAAACTCGTCAATGATGGAAACGGATGTTTACGTTCTGGAATATAATACATGCACCAAAAGCTTTCAAAATTGGTGGCATGGTAGAAAATGCACTAAAGCTGAACATATGACTTAGAAATTGTGAAAAATCGGGCTACTTATATGTTTTATAATCTATATTAATGCTGATATTACAGTAAGGGGTGCTATCTAACGTTCTAAATATTCCTTAGTAAGAACTTAAACGCTCAGTACATGCATTGTACCATAACTGAAACGAAAACAAAAGTTGTGTCACCTGGTGTTGTCAAAAGGAATCTAAATTTCTAGCAACGACATGGAACCAATGGAACTACATTGAAAATTCACATTCTCATAACACTTTAGATTCTGGAAAATTACGAATTTCAGTAGGCTGTAGAAAAACAGTTATTCAATTACTTATGATAATAAGTATTTTGCCGAACGTTTAGTTTTATATTATATTTTCTTTCTAACAAATTTTCTGAATGTAGATGGCGACACATATCGTCAAATTACAATCAATACTGCACATATAAATACCCTGATTTTTGTAGTTTCTTAGCCATACGTTAACATTTAATACCTTTCCTATCGTATCACAAATTTTCAAAACTTTTTGTTCATTTGTTGTATTCCAAAATGTGAATTACTGTTTCCATCATTTGTGAATACAGGCAAGAAAGACAACCTTAAGAGCAAGGAACATCGGTGCCAATTGCATTTTCGTGCTTTAAAACAAGGATATTTTTTATTTTATCTTCTAACGTGCTCTCCAGGTTAGTTCTACATTGTATTTTCCGTTTTTCAGACCTGAATCACTGTTTCAGGATTCCTGGATTTCTGCGATGAGATGGCTGACATCTCAACTACGCATTGTGAAAATTTGTTTAGATTCCTATATAATATGCTGTAATTACGTCTAGAAGCCCTGTCTTGAATAATGCATTGGCGACATACTTGAACGAACGATGGGATTTCAATTCCCGCTGAAGGACAACTGATTTTCCAAATTTCTTGGAGAGTTAGTTACACCGATGACAATTGTTACCACATTTTGGTGTATGTAATAATGAGTTTCTGTTACCCCGAAAGTAGCAATTGGTTAAGCAGGCAATTGATTAAGAACTAGATGAAGGCTTATTTTGAAGTCTTATCTGATTAAGAACTAGATGAAGGCTTATTTTGAAGTCTTATCTGATTAAGAACTAGATGAAGGCTTATTTTGAAGTCTTATCTGATTAAGAACTAGATGTAGCAGCGTACCTATACCATTTCACATCGAAAATATATAATTCCAACAATCACTTTCAGTGCTGTATATTTTAAGTTCAATCAAGCAAATTGCTTACTTCATTTCAGGAGCTTTGTCTCACTGCTTCTCACGACAGAAAATCGGATTTAAGTGTGAAATGGATCTTTCCTGAGATGGACAAGCTTTCTAGAAATTTCTTCCAGCTATTTTTAGGGTAAAAACACCATATTACCTACCAAAACTATTCAGACACTACCAAATATTTGCATAAGCGCGGAGAACGGTTGCGCTGGAAGATGCGCTGTGAGTGAAGAGTTACGTATATAAAGCTGAGATGTTCTGTCGTGTTATCAGTAACTCTGAAGCGGATATGCCGCATGGACGTGAACTTTCCGAGTTCCAGCGTGGGCAGGTCATAGGGTGTCATTTGAGTAACGTTTCCATACGGAATATTTCAGCTAAACTAAAAATACCAAAATCGACTGTAAATGATGTCGTGAGGAGATGAAAGCAGGACGGTGCAGCTACAGCAAAAAAAAAAAAAAAAAAAAAGAAAGAAAGAAAGAAAGAAAACTATTCAGGAAGGCCGCACAAACTGACGGAACGTGATAGAAGAAATCCCATTCTTTCCCTGCCGTTTCCGTCGCTGCTGAAGTAGGAACTGCGTGTAATGACTCGATTAGTGCCATTACTATCCGCAAATAGTTACACAGTGTGAGTTATTATGGTAGAGCAGCTGCACACAAGACACACATCACTACCGTGAATACGAAGCACCGTTCTGAGTGGTGTGTCTTCTTTCGTTCCTGGACCGCGAGCAACTGAAAAGCTGTTCTTTGGAGTGATGAAACGCTTCCTTTCACTCTTCCAATCTGATGGACGTGTTTGGATTTGGCGACAGCCCGGCGAACGATTTCTGTCGGACCGTGTTCTTCCAACTGTTAAGTTCGGCGGAGGCTCCATCATGGTATGGAGTTTTTCGTGGATGGGACTCGGTCCGTTGGTTATTACACCACAAACCGTGGACTCTGAAGTGTACCTTGACGTTCTGGATAATTCTGCCCTACCAATAATGTGGCAGCATTATGGAAATGACCGTTGTCTCTTCCAACATGATCGAGCTCCCTGCCACACTGCACGGTGTGGAAGGGAGCTCGATCTGTTTCTTGAAAATAGGACTGGTTTCTTGAAAATAAGGCGGTATTTTTTTACTGTACTGCTAAGAGTTCTGGTCTTAATCCTATAGCACACCTGTGGTATGAACTGCAACAACGGATACGAAATCGACCACAACGACCGTCTTCGTTCTCCAGTCTGGAAGTAGATTTGCAGGACGAATGGCGAGCCATTCCTATCGAAACCTACCGGAAATTGGTTGATAGAATGTCTCGACGTGTTGCCGCTGTCATACAAGCAAAAGTTGGACCGACTATCTACTAATTACGATAATGCAACCATTTGTCCCGAAACATTGTAGTGTCCGAATACGTTTGGTAATATAGTGTATGTTCGGCTCTCATCAAACAGTGAAGTTTGTCTCGTACACTGAACTATTGCAAAACTTCTAACAAACTAGAAAGCGATACTGTGCGATATTCACAAACGTCCAAAGAAACACTTATTGACATGCCACACCACGAAGACGGGCTATTTATTCTGCAGGCCAAGAACAATGCAACAAGATACTAGTTGCCTGTATGTAATAAACTGACATCTCAGGGTATATCAACAGTGAGTATGATAAACTAAGTTTAAGGTTTTACAAGACTTTTATAGTCTAATTAGTTGTCAAATAGTTGTGGCTTATATTGTGATCATTTGCATGAAGGAAGAAACTCTAGCTATACACACAAAGATGAAGCAAAATGTTCCTTCACTAAATCATAGCTTCCGCGATCCAGCCGAAGAGAAGCACGTAGATAATATAGGTATATAAACAAATGAAACTGATGAAAAAGCGTCTATTTGGTTTGTCAAGTTTGACCACTTGCTTCTATCTCCTCAGGACTGTATAATCGTTTTCGTTTGTGTTTCTTAAGCTAAAAAAGCATTGAACTAAATCATGTTTGCAAAGCCAAGATACATAGAACTACAAAAAAATCAATAACTCAGGTTGGATTATTTTTCAGATATCCAAGATATTTTACTGCTTAGGGTAGTGATTTTATGCCAGGCAGTGAGCAGTCATCTAAAGATTACAGTACTAGTTTTCAAATATGATATGACAGTATTTATCCAGTGAATGTCACGTGGAGGCGTGCTGAAATAGGAAATTTTCAGCCCTGTCAGTTTCACGCACCATCACCAAGATCCGTTTATCTAGTTACCTACTAATCTCATGTATTTGTATAACAGAACATGAAATCTAAATACAGTAAAACCTCCTTACGAACACTCCCGAATAGCGGACACTTCCATTTAGCTGACAGTTTTGTGATCCCCGGTCGCAAAGTATATACGATTCTGTATATTTGCCTCCAAATAGCTGATTACGAATAACTGGCAGTTACCTTGGTCTTAAGACAATTAAAAACATAGAACACTCAGGAGGAGAGGGGAAATCGACGAATTTATTATTTTCGCAAAGATTTTGTTTAGCTTCTTTGGATGGAAACAATGTACCTTTTGTCCTCCAGATCTCCCTAACAAAAGTTACTGGTCTGTGGTTTCAATATATCCGATCTTTTCTTAGAAGTGGGCAGAACAGCTTCTTTCAAGCAAAATAGGATATTCGTTGTCAATCCAGAAGATTTAGACGCCATTTTCGAACTAATGTTGTGTCTAAACAGTGAAGGAAACGCGAAAGATTACATTACGGTCGATAAGGATCTGTGTATCGAATAGGAAACGAACTTCTAGAGGCAACATTTTCTTCTGTTTTCAGAGCGCGAGTTCGTTTGCTCTGAAAACAGAAGAAAATGTTTTGGTTGAAGAAGCATCTGATGCAGTTGTAGAACAGGTATGCGATTATTTTTAAAACTGTAAAGTGTAGTGAATAGTCACAAAAGTTCTTCGTAAGGAAAGGCGATACGGAGGGATTAGCACTGTTGAAAAATTTAAAACCAGATTTTGAAAAACATGCTACAAGTTGCCAAAATAGAAAAAAAAGCTCTTTTAACATATTTTTTGCAGCTGAAAATTTCTGACTGATTTAATTCAAAAATGAGCGACAAATACGCGTGTTTTAAAATTCATAGTGTAAGACATTTTATTCTTACGTACGTATGTTGTATGTTCTGTATATATTCACACGTCTTGTATTGTTTCTCACTATAAAACAATAGCAAAAAATAAAACATTTAATCAAACACATCACTTTATATATTGTATGTACTACGTATTTAATACCAAGTTTTTTATATTGTGAGTCCAGTGGCTAACAAATACCAGTACCCCGAATAGAAGTCCCCACCCAATCTCTATGTATATAAAAGTGAAAGTTTGTTCCACATACGTTCCTAAACGGTTTGATGGATTTGCACCAAAATTGAATTACATACTCTTCATCACCCAGATTAAAATACAGATGGGTCGATTTTTAGAAATTCCCTCCTAAGGAGGTCAACTGTATTTTTACAGGGCCCTTTATAGACTGGGTGCAAGTCGGCTGCTGTGGTATTAATCCGCGTGTCAGAGCAATGGTCGTCAGGTGACGCCCCACTCCTCGCAAACGTATGCGGTTCAGGCATACTGGGAAGAGTCCGATTTTTGAAAACCCAACGCACCGGTGGAACATACGTATTATCATAAGTATTTTTTTTTATGTTACCATGGCATTTTCTTTGTAAGGATTACGTTTCATTAGACTCCCAACAATTGGCGCAGGAGTCCCAAATATGGGTGGAGCTACAGATTCCCACCAATAGGCGTTATCCTCTCAAATAGCATCAAGGTTAAGTTGAAGTTAAAACAGACGGTCTTATTCATGCATAAAATTTAAATACAAGATTAGTATTGGTATTAGTATAGATAAAAGAAATAGCCTATGTCCACCGGAAAGAAGTAAGCTTCCCAAAGGTGAAAGAATTATCCGAATGGGTTTAGTTTTCGAGATTAGTAAAAAAATCCGTATATTATCGTGAACTACTTTCTTTCACGTTGGGTGTGATCAGGTTGTATGTAAACAAAGCAGAACGATACATGGGGAATTGGAAACTACTTGGAAGCGATCTTATTCGGTAGTACAGCCAAAAATAATAAAAAATAATACAAAAATAATAAAAAATAGTAATAAGTAAACGAAATAGCCTATGCTTCCGGAAAGCTTCCCAACGGTGAAAGAATTATCCGACTTTCAAGAACAGTGAAAAATTACAGGCTGTAAAGTGTAAAAAACGTTTTAAAAATAATAAATATTATTACAAAATTGGCCATATTTTTCCTTCTCCTTTCTATTTGGAAAATACTTCATTACAATAATATTCTTGGGAGACAATAAAAAAGGCCAATGCCCCACAGAGAAAGAGGGGTAAAAATACTAACAATCTCATATATCATAAAAACTTATCGTTGTTCATCATGGTAGGAATTTTTTTATAGTGCGATTTACATTGTTACTTGAAAACAAACTTTATGTCTATCCCGGGCAACGCCGGGTATCTCGGCTAGTAGTTGATAAATGTTGAAGAACCACGTTGTATGTTATTCAGGGATTTTAACGAAATTCGTTGGTTCCACGAAAATATTTTTATAGACATTATTCAGAAACTCATGTCCACCGACTATTTCTGTAAAGGTGTGTGTTTCAGGTATTAAGGTAATAACGGATTAGAAATTAATTGTTTGCAACATTTTTTCCATTTAATATGCTATTTACTTGCCATGAAACATTTAGATAAGGTTATTACAAACTGAAATGTAATCTTAAAGTGATTAAGTATCATTTTTAGACGATCAGAACTATTTTAGGGATATTTTAGCTTAGAAATGGAAGAATAGAAAATGCGAATTTCTGAATCGTATGTTTTATAAGACCATTTCAATTCTACACCGATGGGTCATTACATTATGACCTCCTACCTAATAAGCTGCAGGACCCCCCACTTTAGCCCCCAAAACAGCTGCCACTCGGCGAGGCATCGATTCGATGAAGTGACGATAGGTATTCTGGGATATCTGGTACCATAATGTCAACAGCAGGTCCTCCAGTTCCCGTACACTTCGGGGTGGTGGGGTTTTAGCGCGAATCCGTTTTTCCAAGTCGAACCACAAATATTCGATTGGGCTCATGTCAGGTGAATTTGGAGGCCAGGGCATTAACAGAGTGTCACCAGCATATTCCTCAAAGCACCTCTTGACGATTCTGGCAGTGTGGATAATTTAGCATCATCCAGTTGGTAATGGATTGACAATTTGGCATTATCCAGTTGATAAGGGCGATCACGAGCAGGGAAAATAGTTGCCATAAATGGGTGAACTTGGTCTACAACGATGTTCAGATCCCTGACAGTGCACCAAGAAAACATCGCCCACAGAATAACACCGCCGCCGCCGACTTGTTTCCACCCAACATTGCATCCATGGGCCATTGCCTCCGTTGGTAATCGGCGTATCCGCGCTCGGCTGTCTACGTGATGCACCAGGGTCTTGATTTGTCAGACCAGGCCACTTTCTCTCAATCATCCACCGTTCAATCTCGATGATCTTTGGCCCATTTCATGCGTTGTTGGCGATGGCGTGCAGTGAGCATGGGGAGCCTTGGTCTTAAGATTATAAAATATAGGTCTTCGGCTACGTAGGCCCATGCGCAGAAGGCTGCGATGAACTGTGTGTGCTGTGAAACATTGCCCTGGTCACCACTGTTTTAGCTGCGGGTGATTTGTCGCACTGTAGCCCTGCGGTCGCTGTGAACAATGCGCGACAGTCTCCGCTCCCCTCTGGGATCAATGAGCAGCGGACGACACACGGCTTGACGACGGTTCGTCGTTTGGCCATCTGTGCACCATTTTTGATACGTACTCACTACAGCTGCAGGTGAACAACCCACAAGCCGCGCCGTTTCTGAGATCGTAGTTCCGGGACGCCGTGTCATCACAATTTGTCCTTTTTATCAAACTCCGATAAATCGGCAACTTTTCCCGTTCTGACTCCGAACACTCTACTAACCGAAAGCTGGTCGTCAGGTTGTATATATACTGCTCTGTGAACTTCACGTGCGCCACCTTTTGGTCTCCAGGCGCACTCATTTCTCTAGGCTGGGCGTGGTCATAATGAAACGGCTGATGGGTGTGTAGTTCTTTTTATAAGATCAGTATGTGCTCTACCTATTTTTGGCAGGAGTGTGACTTCGGAATTTCGAAAATTCCTGTGAGAACAATTGCCTTTCTTTTGTTTTTATTGAGCAGTCGGCTGTAGTTTCTGGTTTAACGATGTAAATTATATTGTCTGAGTAATAAATTGAAAATGTATTGATCGCATTTCTTGGAAAGATCATTGCTTTTGTTTAAATATTTCTCATGCAGTGCAAAATATAATCGACACATCTAACAGGAATAGAAATGTTAAGTTTTGTTGTTTCTTACAGATAATTTTCTGTTCTGTTAAAGAGATTTTCTCCATTTCTGAAAAACTGACTATTACTTGGACGACATTTTCCAGATACGTCACTGGTGTAGCTTACACTGATTATTCTAAAATACTTGCAGATTAATCTTAAAATTTTCTTTTGAAATATTTGTTTGTGCGTGTGTGTATGAAAATTATTTACATCGTAGGTTCCTTTATTATGTTCAAATAATCTTAAGTCATGTTTCCAAAAGCAATATACAGTATAATACACTGCCGGACAATTGGTAAGGACGGATGACAATAACAACGATAGCAACCCTAAAATGGAAGGCTGGAAAATGTAAAAATTAGCATAAATGCGGGTAACAGTAAGACGTGTTCTGCGTATGCAAATTTTGGATTGCCGAACTTGTTCGTGACGTCATAGCGCTGATAAGAGATTTTGACGCGTATTGAACGTTGTTGTTCAAACGCAAAGTTGAAAGGGAAAAAATCAATTGACGAATTTGCAATTTTCAGTATGTCTTCCCGACATCACCTAGATGATTTTACGCGTGGCCGTATTATTGGCAGGATTGAAGAAGGGCGAAAAATAACACATGTTGCCAGGAAGTTCGATGTCAGCCACAGTGTTGTTTCAAAGCTTTGGAAATTATTTCAAAAAAATGGAGAGTGTAGCAAACGTCACGGGTTAGGTCGTGTTCGCAGTACGACACCTGCAGAAGATCGGTACATAGTGCTATCAACAAAAAGACACCGGCGCAGCAC
Source organism: Macrothele yani (assembly GCA_039090855.1). Taxonomy (NCBI): domain Eukaryota; kingdom Metazoa; phylum Arthropoda; class Arachnida; order Araneae; family Macrothelidae; genus Macrothele; species Macrothele yani. Next base: position 12,492,304 of record CM077017.1, on the reverse strand, counting down.
AGCTAGTGAGGTAGCAAATCAGTTTATGGCTGCTACTGGCAAGCGAATCTCCCGAAAAACTGTCGCCAGACGTTTGCATGAAGGAGGACTATACGCCCGCCGTCCTGTTGTGTGCATCCCATTATCCAGACGTCACCGTAACACCTGTTTGCAATGGTGCCATCAACATCGGAATTGGACTGATAACGACTGGTCTGCTGTTCTCTTCTCAGATGAGAGTAGATAGAGCATATCGTCTGATTGTCGACGACAACTGATCTGGCGTGATAGTGGTACTGCATATTGTCCAGCAAACATGCAGGAAAGGGACCGATATCCGACATGTAGTGTCATGGTATGGGCTGGCATCATGATCAATGGCCGTACGTCCCTCTATGTGCTTCCAACTGGGACTATGACTGGCCAACGGCACATTAATCATGTTCTGCTACCTCATGTTCGCATGTTCCGTGGTGCTGTCGGTGATAGATTCATTTTCATGGACGACAACGCAACATGTCATCGAACAGTCGCTGTCCAGGAGTGTCTTGAGAGCGAGGATATTCAACGCCTCGTATGGACAGCACGTTCTCCAGATCTGAATCCCATTGAAAATGTGTGGGATGCTTTGGGGAGGAGTCTTGCTGGTCGCCAATGCCCTCCAATAAACAAGGACACCCTCATCCGTACACTGACAGAGGAATGGGATAAATTACCCCAACAGCTGCTTGATAATGTTGTGCAAAGCATAACACGACGTGTGGAATCTTGCATCGCCCTCCATGGTGGCCATATCCCGTATTGACATCTTACGCCGGAACGCCTGCGGACGGTAATTGCATTTTTTTCACGTTTACGTATTCTGCAGAAAATGGCCTGTTTGTCCCTTGAACACGTTCCAAAGCCTTCTGGATTTCAAAGCACAATAAATTGTCTTTCTTGTAATGTCCTGGCATTCTGACATAATTTTATTTCACTTGGCATCCAACCACACTTACTTTTTTATGCGCTATATAGCCGTTTATTATCCGTCCTTAGCAATTGTCCAGCAGTGTATTTGCAGTCAAAATGATATTCGATTGGTTTTAGAATAAGGCTATTTTAAAGCCAACACCCAGTACATTTTATGTGTAATAATGGGATTCCGCATTTGAGGAAACAATTTTTAAAGCATAGTCTTATGATGTCTTTCCAAGTTTTCTTATTAGCTGTAGTTGTTTAACAGAAGTGGAAATAAATTAAAATATGGTATCTCAAAAGAAAAAAATGTCTTTAATGCTTAAATAATTCACGAGAATGAAAAAAAAGTCCTTTTCTTTGGTACATAAACCTTTTAAATATATATGTTATTTATTTTTCGGGGTTTAAGAACTACCATAATCAGCCGCTTTTTCCAAGTTTAGGGGCACTGCTTTTAGTGATGAGACAGATCTATTACCATTAGGCAAACACACCACCCATGCCGCATCCAGAATTCAAGCTCAAGTTCATCTTGGAAAAATGCTTAGACGCCAACGGCTATCAGGGTGGATAAATCAAATTACCCGCCGAAATACCGAATTTGTTTAAAACTGTCTCTGTTGATGATATTATCTGCAATAAAATAATATCCACAGTTTTTCTCTTACTTGAGAAACCGGATCGAAATACGGATTACATTAAAGGCATACTGTTGCTTAACGTTAAATATATGAATGGATGTATACCTACTTATATGTATCTATGGTAAAGATTCATAAAAACTCAAGAACTGGCAATTCTACCTGATGTCACAATTAAAAAGGACATTTTCGTTATCTTTATATAGACATTAAAGGAAGCTACATTTAACTGTTGGGTCACTAACTTTCACAGACTCGGGATATTTACGTTAAGCATGACAGATTTATTAACAGCGCAAAGCAAATAAAAATATGTGTATGGATTAAAACAATAAAAGTCATGTCAGAATATTGCTTCGTAGCTCATGGCCCAATATCCCGAATCAAATCCGAGAAGCCATAAGAAGGATAAGACCCCAACGGTCGGGTACGTACTCTGTATCAGAGTGCAATTAAAATGACAGCGCAAATGCTAATATTTTTCTAGAGACCATGAAACCAAAATGAATCAAATATTTAATTACTTAAATACAGTTTCAAAATGCACCATTTCGTTACACAAATAGAACAAGTAAAGCGAACGTAAATTAGTATTCCTGCCAATAGTGTCTGAGTTCGGATAGGACAATATTTGTTTTCCACCGCGGGCGTTCAGTGTCATTATATCTGACCTTTAATCGAATACACCAATATACCACATTTGTTTCCGACAAAAAACAAGCTGTTTACCTTTTGAACTTGTCAGCGTATTCTCCATTTCGTACATTTTATGTTTTATTACACACAGGCGGTACACTCATGTCTCCTTCTCAGAAGACGCTTTTCTTCCTCCGCCTGTCACAAAACCCGAGGTATCTCTTCCAGATGCCATATCGACATCTTGCTTTCTCTCGCCTGCTTTCACCATTGATCACGTGACCAGTCCTAAGTTCCTCGGCTCCAAACTGCTGCACAGCAATTTCACGTAAGCAGTAACAAACTTGAATGAGTGAATTATTTCCCACGCATCCAGGAGAGAGAGAGAGAGAGAGAGAGACTGCTGCCATCGCAAAGTTCTGTTGTTAAAAACTGCAGAGGGTTGACTTCTAACCAAACATTGTTTACAGAAACTCCAGAAAAGCTATTGAAATGACTTCTCAAACGTCACCTTTGTTTTTGCACTCTAAAACAAAAAGTAATGATGACCATGACCTTCGTAACAATATGTTTAGGGCTACATTCATAAAAATTCAAACTTTCAAGGACAAAAGGTTAATAATCCCCAAAGTGCACCCTTTGTTACCCCATACACAGTTTTGCACAGACGGACAGCTTCTGCATGGCTGTGTAGAACAGTACTTGTGCAACCCTGTTTAGCTGTCTCCCCACGCTCTAAAATTCTGTCAAATAGCTGCCACTTAAGGCAGGATTTCACATTGGGAAACGAAAAATAATCAACAAAAGCCAAATGTGGCGAATGCGGGGAACGGTGAAACACTGTGACACTCCTCCGTGCGAGAATCTCCATGACAGTGGTCTTGTTATGTGCAGGCGCATTGTTGTGGAGCGAGAACGTGCCACCCGGAGGCACGTTGGCCTAAAAGCTACTTTGTGACCATTCGTCCGATATGGGCTGGGTTTGAATTTCGGGTGAGGCGTGGGCGGTGAGTTTTGTCTTACGTCTCTGGCTCTCTGCCTTTCATGGTACCTGTGGTCCCAAATTAGAGACAGGTGATTGCTTATAGTCCATTGAGTTGCTGAAAAAAGTAATCGGTAAATCCCCAAACAAAATAAACACAAAGGTAAAAAGCAGTCATCTGACTCGGCCTTCTCCGGTATAACGCGCCGAATATTTTTAACAACTTGTTCATCATGCTTGTGTAATATTCAGAGTTAACTGTCTCTGCTTCCGATAGGAATTCTGTACAAATATCTCCTTGCCAACTGAAAACTTCACCAACATCATTTTGGTCCCAGACTTTTGGAACGGGATCTTCTTTGGCTTCGAAAATTTTCCGCCAACCTATGCAGCTAATTGTCCTTTCTTTTCGGAATCGTAAACAAAACAACAGCATGCATCTGATGTGATGTTTCTTAAAGTCTGGATCCCGGACTTCCATGTGAATCAAATTCCGAGACGCAGCAATTCTCTTTCTCTTCTGTTCCACCATCAAGTCATGCGCGAGTACACTTTTCTTTTTGAGATCTTTGACAATAATTGAACACCCGGTTTTCTTTGCTGATGTCAAACGCATTTCCCATTATTCGAATGGACAGGCGGCGGTGTTCCATTAAGAGTTGCCGAAATCTGTCGATGTTGGAGTCCGTACAAGACTCGGAGGACCGACTGTACTGCACGTCGTCCTGAACATCTAGCCCTTCACAGAATGCCCATACAGAAGAAAATGTTGGATCGTGATAGTGCTACATCTCCATAAGATGTCAGCACCGTTGCAGCTGTTTCAGTTGCATTATTGTTTTAGCTTTGAAACATAATTTGATTGCCACTCCTTAATCAATACTTGAATCCATGACGAGCTGATTTTACTGCAGCCACTTAAACAAAATTTTCCAGTTGAACCGACCTTGTTCAAAACGATGAAGCCGAGCCAGTTCAGACATGATAGTGAATAGTTCTAACGATGCCAAAGGAATGGGACTAATAGTATCATTTAAACGAAATCAAGCCAAAAACTTTTCAGGCACACCTTACATAAAAATACTCCAAAGAGTTTGAAGTTATTTTTTCAGGCAGAAGTTATCTTTAAATGGTACACTACAGTCATTTCTACTGCCTACACTTGACCGTCAAACTGCAATATGGTGCCATGTCATTAAGATCACCACATAAACTGCTGTTATCTTCCACATCGTCGAAACTTTACACTCGCAAAGTGCTATCTGCCATTTCGTTGTGTAGTGTGCTGTTCAGGTACAGCTACCTGGAGTTTCATACTAACCAGTATAGTTGATGGGCCCTCAGTTTTTGGTGAGACGATTGTGGAATGGCTGTGAGTACTCTTTTGCCTGAGTGTTGTGGCAAACCAGAACGTGTAGGCTGTGAGTACTCTTTTGCCTGAGTGTTGTGGCAAACCAGAACGTGTAGGCTTCTGATAAATGGTCCGAGATGGGCCGCATCAGCAAAAGACTTATTGTTTTCTTAATTACACTCTGTGGAACATTTAGCCGTAGAAATCGGAGAGAAACCGCATATAACATACGGATAACTATTTCCCACTGAAACTGAGCACACATACTCACTATTATATCAGTTATGTATGCGCTATCTGCTATCATTTGAAAGTATAATATGGATTTTTATAGTCTTTTCTTTAATTTTCTATGTACAAGGCACTAAAGCAGTTAGTGCACTCTTGAACATGTTGTGGCACATATAAAAACACGGAAATAGAAATGCGTTTTAATCTCATATGGCAGTAATTTGCACTGGTTTTGTTGTGAGCTCTTTAGGTATCTATATAGGCCCTGTGAAAGCTAGATGTTTGGCATAAGATATGGAAGCCGCCCCGGTGGCGTAGTGGTCTGAGCGATGGCTTCTGATAAATGGTCCGAGATGGGTCCATGTTCTAATCCCGGTGAGGCATGGATGTTGTGTTTGTCTTACGGCGCTGGCTCTTTCCCTTCCCTGGAACCAGTGTCCCTAAATTAGGGCCGAGCGACTGCTTATCGCACATTGAGTTGCTCACGGTGGTCGTTAAACTTCCAATAAAAAAATCATATAGAATTCAGCTTTTCGGGATACGTATATAATCCCAAAATGTTCTCCGTGCATTAGATTTGAACGAACTCTCCCAATGTTCGTAGCTTTTTTTAACTACCGTATATACTCGTGTATAAGCCGACCGATTTTGGAAGAAATTCCTCTTTCGCAGTTGGGGGTCGGCTTATACGCGGGTCACTAAAAATTAGGGCTCAACTCCCATGAATTCTCCCGCGGAATTTATCGGCGGCTTTGTTTACGTTTTGAACCGCGTATTTCCGCGCCATAGTTTTCTAACCTTCTGAAAATAAAAATATGAAATAATTTTTCACCCAAAATGGAATTCTACGGGAATAGGTTCCGGTAATATGATAAGTAAAAAACCTAATCCCGTTTCGAATTGAGGCCCTGAAATTTCTTGCTTCCAAACATGGGATACCTCATTACTTCCCATGTGCCAACGCGGGACGCATTTGACACCGCATAAATCCCTTAACTGGCGGGGTGGGCCACAGCCAATCAGATATCTCTGTTCTCCCGAGTTTCCCCAGCAAGCGTAGGCATGCGTGTTCGCTCTCGTGCTGACGAAAGCCATTCGCGAAATTGAATAACAAAGACATAGTGCTTAATGAAAGGTGGTGGCTTGAAAGAAGGCCGACACGGCCGTGTTGATTCTTTGATGAAGGAATTGTGGGATAAAATTTCACCAGCAATGGTTATAAATTCTCTCAAAAATGCTACATAAGTAATGCAATGAATGTTACTGGAGTTATTTGGAAACTCCAACAGTGAATCGTACTATGAAAATAATTACAGAAGATAATCTCAGAAATTTGCATAATTCATTTCAATAAATATATTTTCCAAAATCTTGAAATTTATGGTCGGCTTATAGGCGGTCAAGGTTTTTCACAAACTTTTACATCTTGAAGTAGGAGGATCGGCTTATACACAAGTATATAGGTGCATTCAAAGGCATCTTAAATTGTATTTAGTTTTTATCAGATTACGCCATTTTTCTAGGAAGTGGCCAAATGACGGAATTTATGCTTCCACAATGAACATGTTTCAAAGAATTAAATATTTTAAATAAACAGTCGCTCAAGTAAAAGGCGCCAAAACAGTGAACCACTTTGTTGCTCATATCAGTTCCTTTTAAAGTTACCTCGTCATTTTTTTCATTGTAGGTTTAACGACCACCGTGAGCAACTCAATGAGCTATAAGCAGTCGCAAGTCTCTAATTTAGGGTCACTGGTTCCAAGGAAATGAGAGAGCCAGTGTCGTAAGACAGACACAACATTTATACCTCACCGAGATTCGAACCCAGACCTCTTTTGGACGAATGATCAGAGGCCATCGTCTAGTTTCAATATTCGCTTTTATTCATTTAAAAGAATTACAACAGAACATCCCCAACCTCACACGCAGTGTGAGAGAAGGGGAGAAATAAAACAAAATGTAGATATTTACAATGAAATGGTAATTGTACAAATGAGGAATGACAGGCATTGCATTATTTGCTGTAAACAGCAGTAGCTCTGGGATAATTGTTCATTGAAGTCTTGGAACATCACTGGAGCGAAACAATTTACAGAAAAAAATTCGCGCAGTTCTAGTGACATGGGAATCACTGGTGGCAGAGAGTCACTGTGAAGATAAGGGGAACTGTGTACAAAAGGTGACATTAGCAGGAAGCAAACACAATCCAGTTCCAGGAGGAAACAGGGTTGAGGGAACAGTAAAAATTGAAAGTTCCGACGTAGGTTTATTAAAACAGCAGATGAACAGTCTTGGCACTAGAAAACCGAAACTGCCGCCCCGGTGGCGCAGTGGTCTAAGGCGTTGGCCTATGATTATTCGTCCGAAGGGGTCCGGGTTCGAATCCCGGTGAGGCATGGATGTTGTGTTTGTCTTACGGCACTGGCTCTCTCCCTTCCCTGGAACCAGTGACCCTAAATTAGGGACGGGCGACTGCTTATAGCCCATTGAGTTGCTCACGGTGGTCGTTAAACCTCCAATCAAAAAAAAAAAAAAAAAAAAAACCGAAACTATGGACGACACGGCCGCCATGTTTTGAAGAGGGCAGGTAACCGTGCCGGGTCATTCGCCAAGGAGTATTCCAGGTGAGTCTGGCTTTAACCCTGTTGCGGTAGTGTGCAACCAAGGAGGTAGAGAATGTGATAGGATCTGGATCTTGTAACTGTAGCAGGTGAGAGAAAATAATATATTTAGCTAGGATAAATAAATACGAACAAACTGGTAAAATAGAGGAGAAACTTGTAGAACTGTGGCCGAGGAAACGATAATCTTCTAAGGTGAGATCACTGGTACAAGAAGGATGTGCAAGTTGGAAAATACTGTGAAATAGTGGGAGCAGCGTTGGACAGTAAACAAACATGTGTAAGACGTATTCAACGACGTTACAAAAAGGACAGAGATCTGATGATACTATATTTCTCCGGAACAAAGTCGAAGAGACAGGCAGTCGATTGTGCAAAAACCTCCAGTGCACATTAAGTTCTGAGGAGAGGTCCGGTGAATGTTGGGCAGTAGACCAGACCGAGATTAGTGCAAAAGTAGGAACAGAGGGAATAGGGCAAGGTACCGCAGAAGAAGAAGAACGGAGAAAACGGTACAGGGTGCAGGTGAAAAGACTGTGAAGAGGGAGGAGATCACCGGAAAAGGGAAGGAAGAACGGAAAAGGGAAGGAAGAACGGAAAAGGGAGAGAGGCAGAGGAAACGGAAAGGAGGCCAGAGGAATCGACTAGGGAAGGAAAAAGTGATTGAAGAGCATGTTTAAATTGGAGGAAGTTATCAGAGAGTTCAGGCGAGGGTGGGAGGGTGGGAAAAAGGTCGGAAACGGGTTTCCATGAAAAATCGGGGAGGACCAGTTGGGAAACGGAGACTACACCAGCGTATAGCAATGCGGGGAAAAAGAAAAAGTTGGCAGTAGGGGGATGCAGGACGGAGGTGAAAAAAAGAGGCTCGGAAAGAAGATCAAGAGTGGAAGAGGGGGTTGACGAATGAGCGGTAATTAACGAAGGAACTGAACAGCTTCATGGTAGATTAGAGGAAAACGGTGGGAATGACAGTGTGAATATCCATCTTGAGAAGAAGATGGACGGTCAGGCAGGGATTAAGCGGGGAAGTCAGAACATTAAGCAGAAGAATGGAAGCGGAAGAGTCTGGTTGAACTGTCAAACGGAGGAAATTGAATATTCTTACAGCTTTATAACCTATGGTAATCTCTGGCATATTGAGGCCACCACAAGCCGAAGTTAGAGACAATACTGAGGAAGATAACCAATGAGTAGATGACCAAATAATGCTGAGCATTGCTGATGTTGTTGCAGTTTGAACGTAGGCTGGTGGCGGTTGTGCAATCCAGGAATGATAAACTAACGAGAGGATGTGGGTGCCAGAAAGCCGTGCACGACTGTGGTAGGTCAAACAGCACTTGAGCTTGGACCAGTAGCAGCGGTGTGACGTAGTTTCTTGACGAGGGGTCTCCAGGTGGCAGCCGCTGCTGAGACCCGGCTGCCAATGTGCACCCCAAGTATCTTTTGACTGGTGGAAGTCCAATGAGCGCCCCACGGTGCATCGGGGTGATGTTTCCAGGAGCCACACCACAAGTATGTACACTTTGAAAGGTTTAACGAAGCGCCGGAAGCCGCAGCATACACTTGATACCATGCAAGAACAATTGTGAATTGCCATTATTCTCGGATGAGAACTGTGAGATCATCGGCGAAGGCAGTAAGAACGATAAAATGGTGCCTGGTGCTATGCTGAATGGTGGAGGGGAAGGTTGTAGAAGAGAACGGATAGAGCAAAGAAAAGGCAAGAAATTAACTATCAACCCGTCAGGAACAAGTGACGAGTGACAGTTAAGTAAGGCAAGTGACTACTACTTCTGCTGGGGTGATAGGCATAGAAAGAGATGTAACAAGATGCGATGGAATATTGGTAAGGCACGAAGAATCGAATCAGCATGCGAAGAACTTGACTGGAACTGAGCAAAACGTGACTGGAAATATGTTCTAACACCGGAGCAAATGAGAGTGGGGTCATTAGTAACAGTTCCATCGGGTAACTTCAGATTACGGAGGTGATGAGCAGAACGTTTTTGAAATTCCAGTTGTTGAACCTGTTCACATGTAGTCATTTGGCTGGAGATAAAGGAGCTTGAGGCGGTGAAGAGCTTGTTGGGAGACAGGAAGTAGCAAGGCACAAAGTTCAGCTTGGTAATGAGAAAACAGCGGAGAATCAAGATCTAGGGTGGAAAAAATCGAGCGTGCAGCATTAACCTTCATAGAGGCTGTAGTACGTTTTTTGTGGGAACATTGTTTGGTATAAAGAAAAATTGGGATCTGACATTTAACCAGTGTTGCAAGGAACAAGAAGCAAAAGAGAGCGTATATAAGACTTGTTGGAGCTGCGATTGGATGGAATTTACGTAAGTTGAATCAAGTAAAAGATCATCACCAAGGGTCCAAGTACGGTAGTATTTGCCGAGGAGATGGACCGGTGTGAAGACACATTAAGACACAGCTGTGGTCGGAAGAAACTGTCGGTGTGTGAGAAAGGGAGGTAACTGAAGGAAGAAGAATTGAAGAAACATAAAACCGGTCAAGTCGGGAAGTTGTAGGGGAGGAAGTGGAGTAGGAGCGCCAAGTGTACGAACGAAGAAATGGGTGCAGGTGTCGAAAATAATTTTGGAGTTGTAGCTGGTTGATGGCTGCAGAAAGTGCTCTGGTAAGAAAATACCTGGTATCCGTGGAACCGTCCAATCTGTCGAGGAATGGGTCAAGGCTGCAGTTAAAATCACCACCTAAGATGACAATATCAGTTGCCGGAAGACCTTGAACACAGGAAACAAAATGCTCAAAAAGACAGTCTGCATACTGTTGATTGCCGGAAACAATAGATGTTGAAGATATGGTATCGGAAGTTGTGAAGTCGGAAGGACAGAAGCTGCAGGAGATCACGATAAATCGGTTTGACCGTGATATCAGTAATGAAGGATCGAAGACGAAAATGGATGGCCACCGCAAGTCGTGCGTGAAGACTAAGTCGATGTACATGGTAGAATTGAAATGGCCAGGTTCGCCCCCGGTGGTATGGGGTGTTGGGATAACAGTTAGTCTCCTGTAGCAATAATATATCCGCATCATGCGGTGTAATGTCTTCAAACACTAACGCATTGGTAGGAGGGACGGAGCATCCCTTACAGTTGAAAGAAAGTAATTTTAACTTGAAAGAGGTTGTAGTGGTTGAATATTACTATCAGCACTTCTGTGAAGACTGGTTACACGTTTCTTTAAGTTAGATGTCTGCGCATTAGTGACTGTCAATTTTCGGCAAAAGAGCAAGTAGATTCTGAAGTTTGGTGATAATAGTAGGAAGCTGAGCATTACGTGATTGAACGTAGTCTAGCTACTTGAGAGGACATGACGGTTGATTGAGTATGATGAGAGCAAGATCAGACGGCGCCAGTGGCCCGTCTAATGCAGGGGAAAGTTTCCAGATATTCTGCGAAAGCTTTTTGATCCAACAATTTTGGAACAGCTGGGGATTTAAAAGATGTAGGAACTGCTGTTGGAGAGAAAGACTGTCGAATTGGCGAACGGGAACAAGAGCAGTGTGGAGAAAACATCACCAGCGAGATTAAACTCTGGTACGTTTCAACGTGGGAGCGCCGGGCGAAGCTGGTGGGTGTAGGACAGTTAGATCCGACTCCACATTAGGGGATCCAAGGGAAAAAGATGAAGCAACACGACGGAGGGGTTGCCATTCTTTTCTGAGATAATACCCTCCGAAGAACGTAGAGGTACCACAGCAGCAAGTATGTCCAACGATGGAGAGGTGGCCAAAGTTCCCCTAGTAGAGATTGAAGACTTGGAGACTGATGATGAATCATCATTTGCTGGAGGAGAAGCCTCTGGAACAACAGTAGCAGGGATCAAGGACGTCTGTGGAGACGAACTTTGTGTGGCCAGAGAAACTGGTGTTGAGGGTGGGGTGTTGACTTCGGGCGGTATGGAAATACGTGGCTTGGCAGATACATGTGGACAAGGTGATTGGATGTGGCCATATGCCTTGCATTTAAAACAATGCAAGGCAGTAACGATATCGATCCGGAAAATCTGCTTCCCACAACCACAGTGAGATCAGTAGGGTAATCAGCAATGGCATCTTCAGTAGGGAACAGGATCCTTGCTTGGCAACGCAGACCTAAGATGTTCCTGTCATCTGGGTCTGTTGGTGCGGAAGACAGATTGGAAATGGAACCAACGACTTTTCCACAACGGGAAAGGGCCACCATTAAGTAATGGTCCTTGATTTCTGGTGGTACGGGGTAGCACGTAACAAGTATGGAGCGCTGCGTGAGCGGGAATCCCAGTAAGGTATGATCCTCAACATACAGTCCGTCAGATAAGACGCGCTGCACAAACTCTGGCTTCGCAAAATAGATGAGAACAGTCTTAGGTTTCCTCTCCATATGGGTGATAGCTCCCTTAGGGAGAGTTTGGCGGACGGCTAAGGAGTATTTCTTATGGCTGGTGTCCGGGAGGGCATCAAAACATATGCCAAGTTTCTGGATGCGTAAAACCTCTTGCCCAGCAACTGAAGTTTCCGGAATTTCGATGCGTAATTTCTTGTTGTCTCTAGTGACAATCTTATGAAGAGGCGTTGTACATGGATTCCTTGCTGTAGAAGAAGATGAACTGGTACCATTCACAACGGAAGCATAAGGTAGAGTTGCCGTAGGAATGGGCGGAGATGGGGAAGGTCGAGACGCAGTGTTCGCAGGAGCAGATGAAGTACCAGAGGCAACGGATACTGAAGAAGTTAATGACGTCACTGTGGTGGAAAATGTCGGGAAATCAACATCCATAATGTTGGAAGAAGAGGTGGTAACATCAGATAACGCGGCTTGGAAACCAGCTGCGTGTGGTAGTGACGATGACCGAACGTAGCCAGGCGGGGGCGGAGCTTTGCTATCAAGCTTCAGACCTGGCCTATCAGATGCGGTCGCCGCCATTTGCAATGGCTGGCCTGCTAAACCCGACCCTGGGCAAAGCCAGGACGGAAAAAGGGTTAGTACAAGTAACATTTTACTTACAGGACGTCAAGGTCGGACTCAATCGACACAGGAGACGTTCACAACACAGGAGATACACAAAATGACGGCACACACACAAAAGAACACCAATAAACGCAGGTCAGACACGGAGCACAGGTCAACACAACCTTTACAAAGCCATCGCTTAGACCACTTCGCCACCGGGGTGGCAAAGTTACCTCATCATCAGCATTAGATGAGACGTAACACATGGAATTAAAGTAAACCCGTTTTACAACAAGAATATCTTTAGTTTTTAAGAAAAAAGCGTTCAAGTAAATGAACCGTACTACTTTACTTTTGAAGTGAGTGAATGAGAATACAAGCACGCTAGAAGTCATTATATTGTGTTTCGCATCCGTGAGATATTATTAACATCTGACTAAAGAGTAAAATGATTCCATAGTGCTATTTCATATGTGGGCTGGAGAACGGACAAACATTGTTTTGTGTTCATGAATGTGTTGCAAGCAAATCAATATTAAAATGCAAGACATACTATACCTGTTCTTTTCTTTTTATCCGCAGTCTATCACGAACGTAATCCTTCTGCTTGGGTGATGTCAAGCCTGATTATATGTGGAGGATTTTGCTGCTTCATTCTTGTATCAGGAGTTGCTCTCTGGACTCGTTTCCATGGTGGTTTGCCCTGCTATAAATGTAAGTATTCTTCGTACCTGATCTCTATTAAAGACGTTTTTTGGAGTTTCTAGTTTTCGAGAAAATCAAATAAAATGAAATGCGGAAAGCAAGTAAAATCATCTCCCTCTTGTTGGCCGTCCATCTGCCTGAAAGGAAAGCATTCAGAGATGGTCAAAATATACATGCGACTACAAATGATTCATCCGCGATAAATTGAACTCAACTAGAGCATGGCATTGATAAATGTGCATTGTCATCCTACTGTACACGTGGTGTTTTAAAAATCTATTCTACTGCTTCAGTCACTTTTACATTTAAAACAGCTATTATTGCGATTATAAACTTTAAACCACTTAAGAAGCAACTGCTATGAAATAACTTCTTGCGCATTAATATTTTTGAAGCAAATATTGCCTCGTATTCTGAATTTGATAATCCGTGTGACTTTGTACAAAATCTTGAGTAGCCCCGTGATTTTAAAGAAAGCTGAATGTGTATTCAAAGTAAAAAATCATTCAGTGTGGCCAGCAGTCTTTATAAAGTTCCCTGCTTGCAAGATGGGTCTATCTGTAACTACGTTCGTTTACTGATATCAAAAATTATTCCTCATGTTTCATATCATTCCACTTTATCTAACTCAGATGTGTCCATGTTCACTGACTTAGAGCTTATCTACTAATTTGATTGGGAAAAGCTAGTGAAAAATTCTTGAAATATAGCAGGTAAGAATATCTCCATGCGATCTATTTTCTGGTCTACAGAGGGGAAAAGAAGCACACAAACAAGAAACTCTAAAAGCGAGAGAATTTGATGATTTGGAAGTAACTGAATAACTTCGACGATACGACTGTTGGGAATACAAGAAATTTTGTTAAGTGCTTCAAATGAGTAATCCTAGGCAGCACCTAAACAGTGCGCCAATATTGCTCGAACGTATGATTCTTTGAATGTAAATGTGTTTCGTAACATTTTCTAACGATTTCTAATGACAAGTTGCCTCCAATGAGTTTTATTATTGTGCCTGTGCTGCTGGTTAATAAGATGTAACAAAACGCGCTGTAGCGCTGTAGAAAATGAAGATTTGGGAAGATGTCTGTCTTTCTGAATTGTTTAAATACTACAATCGAAAATTAGAGATAAAAGTAACATGTCTGTTGGTTTAACGATCTACCTTGAGGGGTTACACTTAAAGCATCTGCTAATACGTACTCCAGTCATTATTTCCAGTCTGAAGTTTCAAGCAGCAGTTTAATTATAAAGATACCTAAAACCCTCTGCTGGCAAGTTCTTGGCCATCGAGATATGTCGTCGTCCGACAGACGTTATGCAGTATATGTTACGCAAAGCAGGCGTGCTAGTGGGATAAATGCTTGCACGTTGAAGAAACATAAAAATCCATGTAAGAAAAATTCGTTAATTATTATTGATAAGTTTTTTGTCAGTCCTAATAAGCAAAATTTAATAAAGCTAAATAAGAGACTAAGCTCAGAAAGCCGTTAATAGTACAATTACCAGTCGCGCAAACCAGAATGGCACATCTTTGGAAAGACATAGACAATTGTTAATCAGCTGAAACACTTGCCAAAAATTTATCTGACCAAAATTACGATAAGGGAACTGCAATTTGTTTTGTGAAAGTTAAGGACTAAAGTGTGCAGTTCACGTGGTAAAAATCATATTTTAAATTTCCTGCGTTTACCTTTAATGATGCGACTTGCAAAGAACTTAAAGCAACAGGGAATCCAGTGGACGCCAGCAGCTGGTGTATCAAACGGGTCAAAGGAGATTGGCGAGAATGTGCAAGTGAACAGGCTGACCACAACCTGGCAAATCACTCTAGAATTCAATATTGGTGTGCCTAGGGTCATCTTCAAACGTAACACATATCGGATTTCATAGTGAAAGGGAAGGGCTGTAGTAGCGTGGGGAGTGTCAGGGTCTTATAGCCTAATGGGTTGTCAAATAGTGTTGTATAGCTCAAGGGCTAAAGTGCGCAGTTTACAGTATACACAGATATACCATAAGTAAATAGACACCTGATTTGTTAATAATATTTATTTTCTGTCCGCAATGAATGGAAGTAACTGTAGTAGTAGCTGGATTTAATATCTGGTAGCCACACTCCTTCCAGTACATAGCGCTTTCACCCTGTCAGGCATTGTGCAAATGCTATCATCAATGGTGCTCTGTGGAATTTGAGCCCACGATTCCCGTATCAAGGCCAGAAAGTGTGCCTTGCTGATTTATTTCTGTGTCATCCGCCGTAACTTTTCATCCAATATGGCCCACACGTGTTCAATATCAGGGCTCAGGCTTAGCCATGACAGTTTCTGCATGGCGCTTTGTTCGTTCCATGTGTGGGTACGTTTTGACCTATGACATGAAGCGCCATCCTCCATGAACAAGGAGTCAGCCTTTGACATCTGATAACTGAATAATATCGGTATCAGGCCCCTCTCAAGGATGGTTATGTATTTTTGTGCATTGATGTTGCCTTCCCATTCTATGAGGACGGAACGACCAGTCATCCTTATGGCTTTCCATACCATGACTGAAATATCGCTATGTTTCACAGTTGCCTGTAGGTTCTTCACGTTGAATTCCTGGGTGGGCAATCACCACACTTAGGCCCTACTACTGTCTGAAAATTGTGCAAGTCGGGACTCATGAGAGAATATGACCGTGTGTTTTAAAAAGCTAAGGGTCTCTCAATAATGTCTGTCACCCATGCCAATCTGCGACGAATATTTGCTTCTCGCAAAATATGTTTGCATCGAGCCGCTCTTCCATGATAGCCAAGTTGGTGAAGAAACCGCTGAGCAGTTCTGGAATTATCTTGGAGCTGTTCTGCAATCTCAGAGACTACGAGGATTGATTTCCACATAACATTTGGCAACTCGAAGACACTTCTGCGATGACCCAAGGCGATGTGATGTTGATGCGTCCTTGCCTGCTTTCTTGAATTCCACCAGCACTCGATTAATTGCGGCAAGAGGAATTTAGTAATCTGATGCTGCCTGGCTCCGAGATCCGATTGTCCCACGATTCGTACTACCTGAAAGTCACTTAGCTCCTTTGCTCCGTCTAGCCGAGGCCTGTTCGTTTGGTGTCACCTATTCACTGACGTTGTCCTGTAAAATGTATTAAAGGGAATTCGAGAATACAATGCAATATAGACTCCATTACCTAACAAAAATTACATTGTGACCATTGTGACAGGTGTCTATTTATTTATGCCATGTCTGTGTATAGTAAAAATTCTATTTTAAATTCTTGCACCTGTCTTAAAGTGAATTACCGAGAATTTCAGTTAACTGTCAAATGATTATTTATGTATGTTTCATTTCTTACTTTACAAAACAGAGTTTTGTTTTATAATTCTCAATCGTATGCATAATTCTCAAGCGAGTGAAAACTCTTTCATAACTAAGAACACATTTCAAGCATAAACGTTTCTATTTTCATTCTGAATAAATTGCCGACTAATTTCATAAGTTTCGATAGGAAATGAGAGAGTTAACAAAATCAACTACATATTGTAGTGTTCAACATTTCACGATACTATGAGACACCCGGTGGTATTTATATTACTTGGTTTTAGGTTGAAGTTCCACACCCTACATGGATATCTTCTAAAGAAATTTTTTTCCATCGTAGAAACATGATTGTTTCCCCAGTGTCATTGAATTGCATCTTGAAGGTAAAAAATCAAAATCAAAACTTTCGAGTCAAGGAAGGAGAATTTGCTTTTAGATCCATGCGAAGAACAATTGAATTCATCTGATAATTGAATTTATCAAAAAATTTCACTGTTGTGAAAGAACTTATATTTTTAAGCTGAATAATCATCTCTATGTGCATTGTACTATTTCTTATGCAGTGATGCTTTCAGTCGATGCAAGCGATTCTAACTGCACGGATGTTTTCTCAACTTCTGTATTAGCTGCGAATATTGCTGATCTACACTGTAAAAACAATTCTGAAATTCACGAGCCACTTTCAGTCATTCCTTTCGTGAATTAACGAAGCATATTTCTGATACAACCTTTTCCGTGAAATGACGGAGAGAAATCTAAATTTCACGGATTTTTCGTACCACGGAAAAATTCTAAATTTTCAGAAACCTTCCCCCAATAACTTTCTTGTACTGACGGTAAATTACCGTTTCCAAGATGTCTTAACGGAAAATTTTGAATTTTTTAAAACCTTTCCGTAATTATTTTCTCATATTAACAGAAAAACTCCGTTCTCACTTTTTCCGTATTTATATGACGAAACATATCCGGTAATAAGAGAGATTCACGGGAATATTTGGAAATTTGATTAACTGGTAAATTTCAATAGTCTGTCAAAGTATTTGATTTCGAAGTCCTGTAGCAAGATAGGACACTGCGGATAGCATATCGCATGAATTTTGTTTATTGTAGCACAGAATATATTTTCTCCTCTCGCTCTTTTTGTGCACCACGTATTTATGTAATATACACTGCTGGCCACCCAAAATGCAACACCAAGAAGGACACGAGATAGCAAAGCCAGATTTACTGGACACATAACAACAGATACAAAGATGAAACGATTGAGCTTACAGGCCCGTGCGACTTGCGGAACACTCATATATCAATAGTTCGTGCGGCCCCCATGGCTGGAAATAACGGCCGCTACACGTCGCGGCATCGAACGAAAGAAGCTTTGGATGTGGGCTTGGGGTATGTCGGGAGATGCTGTTTCCAAACGTTGCCACAGTTCATCAGGCGTAGCCGCGGGTGGTGCTTGCCGGGCCACTCGGTTGCCGATCAGCGACCAGACGTTTTCGATGGGCGACATATCGGGAGAGCAGTTTGGCCACGGCAGCAGTGACACCTGGTGGGCCATGAAGAATTGTTGCACGATGCGTGCCACGTGCGGGCGAGCATTGTCCTGTTGAAACGTGGCCGCTGACAGGTCCTGCAGGTAAGGGAGGACTACAGGCTCCAAAACGTCGGACATGTAGCGGTGGCTGTTGAGTGTACCGGCGATGCGTACCAGAGGGGTACCGGTGTCATATCAACTTGCGCCCCAAACCATAGCGCCAGGCGACGGACCGGTATGGCGATGCATAATGCAAGCGTCATAGAGTCTCTCGCCGCGGTGCCGCCACACGCGGTTCCAACCATTGGGGTGTTGCAGGAAAAAGCAGGATTCGTCGCAGAAGACAATGTCGAGCCATTCCGTAGTCCAGGTGCGGCGTTCAACGGCCCACTGCCGCCGTACTCGCCGGTGATGTAACGTCAATGGTAATCGGAGCAATGGGCGCCGTGCGACAAGTCCCCGCTCCTGCAGACGACGTCGAATGGCACGTGCTGACACAGGTTGTTGCGCAACACACCCTAATTCCTGCCCTAACGTTCGTGATGTGTCGTCAATGCCCGCCACACAACATGCCGGTCCTCTCGTTCGCTGGTGTGCCGCGGCTGCAGCAATCGCTCACGTTGGTCCGTCCGTCCCTCCTGCACCCACCGAATCCATACTCACCTCACTGTGGCTGGATGTCGTCCCACAAGGGCGCCGATGTCTCGGTACGATAAACCGCTGTCGCGATAAGCCACTATTCGTCTTTTGTTGAACCCTGAAACGTGCTGGAATGACTGCCGTATTCTGCGACGAGACATCAGGAAGCATCCCACGCACAGGTCCGGTAGCACAACACACTTCCACTACTTACACCCCGCCTTCTGTGCACCCTTCTTATAGTGCTTCTCGGTGGTGTGCCGGGCGCACATGATTTGCCCTGCAATGCCAATCGTTTGCATGTCCTCTCGCGGGCGACGCAGGCTGCGAATTTCAGGCCATTCGGATGCTTCCTTCTTGGTGTTGCATTTTGGGTGGCCAGCAGTGTATATTGTGTTACTGTAAGATGTATTGTACAGATGATTATACGATTTCTATGTATCAGTCTTTGGACCTCTTAAAACAAAGGCTAGTATAGGTATTAAGAATAAATTTTATACTAAGGAGCTTATTAAATAATACTATAAAAAAGTACATTTCAGGTTTTTTTTTAAAGATCAGTTTAAAAACTTCAAGTTGCAAAGGATTTTGCTGCTTCGAAAATTCACGATGAATGATGCTTAATTTGTGAAAGGTTCCCCTACAGAAAAAAAAATGTACAAACGTATTCAGGGAAATAATAAGCTCCAACAAAAAATAAAATGACTAAATCACTCGCATTATTAACACTTTTGTTTCATCATGGCGCAATTTATTTTACGATAAACGTGAGCTCAATCACGGAGTGTTTCTGGCTGAGTGGTTAAATGCGTGCGTTAGCGGATGACCCCCACCCAAACGGCGGCGGTTCGATCCTGACTCCGCGAAAGGATTATCTGGGGTAAGGGCCGAAAAGTGCAGGTTCTTTGATATTTGAAAAATTTTAGTTTGAATACGGTAAAACCTGAAACGGACTTCTGTGAAAATACGATTAGAATCTTTTAAAATACGGAAGTTAAAAGAAATGGACACTTTAAAAATGGAAATTTCTAAAAAACACTGACAATTACTGGCGACTTTGCTGTACATTATTCTCAGAAATGTTCCGTGAATTCACACTACTTATTTTTTACAGTGTAATTATTTCCCATTCACCCTCTGTTTCCATGGTTGAGCTAAACTATCAGTGTCAGAAAGGGTAAACATGTATAACAGTGTGTCTAGTCCTGCTACAGGTGGGACACTACTGTCCAGATTCTCATTTTGTTTTTTAACAGAAACCACTGGAAGCCAACAGTAGAACCAACGAAATGTCGGCGTCCAAATCGCGAGAGTTATAAAGCTCTTACTGTTCAATTTATGAAAAGACAAAGAAAATAGAAATAGGCTCCACATTGGAAAGTGCTTGAAACGGAAAGGAATGCAGGCAGAAATACAGTTCGCAAAATCACTTAAGAGAGATCCTATTGAAAATGTAATGTACAAAGGCCGTTTCATGAAAACTGAGAGTATTTTTGTTTGTTGGCAACAGTGCTAAGAGGGTAAAAAACCACGCAGACGACTAACTGAATTAAGGAAGTATCTATGGCAGCAGTTATAAGCCGTGGCAGACGATTCTGGTTTTGATATTGCGCAGTTGTTTAAGGTACGTCAGCATTTCGCCATACGGCTATGGAGGTGAGTGATTCAGAGTTAAGAAGTGAAATGCGTTGTGCGTTAAAATTTTGCTATCGTTTATGTAAAACGGCCCCAGAAACAGTTGATTCAATGAAAAAGGTTTACAAAGATAATTGTTTGGGGTAGTCAACGATTTTCAGATGGCACCATGATTTAAAAAAAGGGCGTTTGTCGGCAGAACTTGCTCCTAGGCATAGTCGACCTGGAAGTGTTGTTACGGAGCGTATTGTTAACACTTTTTGGGCAATCCTACAAGAGCGACGAATGACGTGTGAAGATATAGTGGCATCAACTAATATTTCAAAAACGTCGGCATTCCGCATTCTACGTGACAAATTACTGCTGCATCGTGTGTGTTCCAGATGGGTAGCTCATCATCTGACGAGAGAACAATTGTTAACCAGAGTTCAGGTGTGTCATGAGTGGAAACAAATGATTGCAAAGGATCCAAACTTTCTAAACACAGTAATAACTGTCGATTAAACATGGGTCCACTATTTCGACCGCCCTCACGAAGCGCTCAATGAGTGTCTGGAAACACACAGGTTCGCATGCTCCAAAAAAAGTCTGCTAAACCAAATCAGATGGGAAGGTGATGATGGTAATTTTCTTTGATCATAAAGGTGTAGTCTACCAGCATGCCGTTCCTCCACAAATTACTGTCAACAGTGGGTATTGCATTTTAGCTTTGAAGCGTCTGCTACGACACATATCGATTAAGCGACCGGAACTGGTGGGCAAGTGGACCCTATATCATGATAACCCACGCCAACATGTAGCAACTTGTGTTCAACAGTTTCTTACGAAATGCATTATTGAAATCATGCCACAGCCTGCCTACAGTCCTGACCTCGCCCCGTGCAATTTCTGGTTGTTTCCATCAATAAGGGAGAAGTTCCGTGGCGCAACATTCAACACAGATGCTGACGTTATTCAAGCTGTACAGGGGTCGTTAAAGCAGCTTCCGCAAAATGCTTTCGCCGCATGCTTTGAAAAGTGGACTGAACGATGGGACCGTTGCATATCATCAAAGGGATGATACTTTGAGAAAGAATAACATATATTTTGCTGTACCTATATTTCTTCATTTTGTGTGATTTTACTCTTAGTTTTTATGGAACGGCCGTTGTACATGTTTTTAAAAGTTGAAAGAGAAATAATATGGATAGGGAAAATAACATATGTAAAGGGACAGAGATGAGAGAATGAAGAGAGGAAAGATAATCTCTGATGAATAAATTTTTGCAGGGCTTATTGCTCTAAACAGTATTTTGCCTCAGCTCTGTGTGAAACGTATGGAATTTAGTTTAAGAAGTTAACGAAGAAAATGTTTTATAATACAAAATCGAGCATAGGACACCTTCAGAAGCCTTTCCGAGTTCAATATTGAAACCGAATTTCTGCTTCGTTGGTCCCTGCGTGCCATGTTATACGATGTTGGAAAACTCCCCGAAATTAATGTGTGATACTTGAAGGAATCTCTACAAAAAATGACATAAATATATTTCCAGTGCCGTATGAGGACATTTTTAATTCGGCTTTTCTATTTAGGAGATTCATGGTCATTGCACTCAATAAAAACGGGCATGAAGATTCTTAAAGTGAAGCTTTTACTTTCCTTTACATCATACATCAAACGGAAATGATGTTATCGCATATTTAATTAGCAGTATAACTACGGCTTGGGAAGCAAAGATGCTATTACATTCCATACAAAGTGAAACATTTTCAGCACATTTGTTTCATTTTATAAAGAATTACATCGCATTGTCGACGTAGGAGCAATTTTGATTTCCCAAAAGAGCAATAACAGTCGTCGAGAGAAATAAGACGGTCATATTTCACGCCTTGCGTATTTAATAATGCAAACGTTTATAGTCCTAGAGAATGTCCCTTCCCTTCAGCTAACGAACGATGAGGCCTTTACTTTTACTACAAAGTGTACGTCGGTCTCTCTTTCCGTCATGGCTTGGAATTCTTAAACAGGCATTTTCTTCTTCGTCTTTGAAAACTTTATAATAAATGCCAAACGAAGAGGTGTTCAGTATTATGGAAAATTTTGACAGTCAGAATATACAGTACTTACATTCATACAGGGTGTCTTATCTGGCAATAATTGTATGTCACTATCTTAAGAAAAATATGTCATTTAGTACGTGAACCATGACATTCATCATAATTTTAAATTTCTGTTCTAACACACAAAGAATTCTGAACTACCGGTTTTTTTCTACACGTTACTAAACTTTTGAGAATCACTAAGAAATTGTGTTAACTTTGAAATAGGCATACTATCATTAGGAATTAGTGATGGACCATTTGTAAACGATTCGTTCAAGACGAATGACTTCACCGTGAACGGTGAGTGATTCTGTCTCACCGCTGTGAATGATCATTCAATTTGCCATTATTGAGGCCCTGAATGACTCTTTCCCGTGAATGGTTCTCTCTCACCGCTGTGAATGATCATTCAATCCGCCATTATTGAGGCACTGAATGACTCTTTCCCGTGAATGGTTCTCTCTCACCGCTGTGAATGATCATTCAATCCGCCATTGCTGCGACGCACACTTAAGTCGCAGCACGTGTAACTTTATACTGCCCGCAGGAATTCAGGAAAGAGTTCCTCTTAAGAAAAACAATGTCTTAAATTAATAAGTGCCATTCGTTATACAATATGAGTGATCAATCAGAAGTCAGTTAGAATATAATAGTGAGACTTAAGAATGGGAATGATACGTAAATGCCATTCATTTAAATGGGGTGCCCAAATCGTTCACGCCCCAGCGGCACAGTGGTCGA
This sequence comes from Macrothele yani, assembly GCA_039090855.1. Taxonomy (NCBI): domain Eukaryota; kingdom Metazoa; phylum Arthropoda; class Arachnida; order Araneae; family Macrothelidae; genus Macrothele; species Macrothele yani. The sequence goes on along the minus strand of CM077017.1, from coordinate 12,469,307 downwards.
AGCCATGGCTACTGGCCATTCGTCCGAGTTGGGTCTAGGTTCGAATCCGGGATGAGGCATAGATGGTGTGTTTGACTTACTGCACTGGTTCTCCCTCCTTCCAGTGGCCGTAAATCCGGAACGGGCACTGCATATAACCCATTTAGTTGCTCACGTGGTCATTAAACCCCAATTAAAACCATCTTTTGCCACGAGCAAACTATTCATCGCGAATGGGGAAGAGTTTGCGCTCGTTTGGGCAGTGCGCCAAAAAAGTGGCTGTGGCCTTGAACGCGCTTTCTTCGTAAACACACGAGATCCCTGCAACGAATGCCTTATTCAGTGAGTGGAGAGACAACTTGGAAACTGAATGGTTATTCGTTTTTTTTTTTTTTTTTTGTTGTTGCCTTTTTTTATTCGGGTTTAGCGACCACCGTGAACAACTGCTTGTGCTAAAAGCAGTCGCCCGTTCCTAATTTAGGGCTACTGGTTTCAGGGAAGGGAGAGAACCAGGACCGTAATACAAACACAACATCCATTTCTCACCGGGATTCGAACCCGACCGATCTCGAGCAAATGGCCAGAAGTCAGCGCTTAGACCTTTGCGCCACCGGGGCAGTGGCATTTGTTTAAATAATCATTCGTAAATGACTCTTTTGCATGAATGATGAATAAACTGCCGAGAAGGAATGACTTGTGCTGTCACTGTTGATAATTCTATTCTGCACACCAACAATCTAGGCATGGAGATAGTTAAGAAGACTATTTTATATTTTTGAAATCATTCTGCTCGTACTTCATAACAATACCACTAAAGTTACCCTACTATCACCCAGATCTTTAAAGCACAATAAGAGCGTTCAAGAATTTTTGGGGCTAAATTTTGAAAAAAGAAACCGAGCATTTTCCATTCCGAACTTAACACACAGATAGTCGCAAAATTTAAAGCCATGCATTATCTTAACCTGAAAATCAAATTAAGTTAAAATTTATAAGTGTACATAGATTTTTCCAATGCTTATGAAGAGCATGCATCAGGAATTATCAATGCTTTATTGTTGCCACCTGTAAACAAATTCAGTACGTAGGGTATGATACAGAGGGCATTCAGCAAGTTCACCTTCTGAATACTATGTATTGTCTTATTGGAGCCACTCAATAGAAGTTACTGGAGTTATCAAAATGACTTGATTTACCAGTCGAATGGAGGGGAAACACTTTTTCGAAGCACCCAGAAGTGATGGAATTTTTAAAGGAGGAATAATCTCCCGCGGTCAATATTCACGAGTTTATAGTTCGCCTCAATGGAGATAGATATCCTGGAGTTCTTCATCTTATTCCCTGCACCACAAGAAGCAAAGAAAATAAAATCTCCTGGAAGCCACAGGGAGAGACGATGATGATGCGAGCATATGGTTACAGTGTATGAACATTGTGCACCATTCTTTGCCATCTTGGAGCTCTCTTTCAATTGTCTCTGAAACTGTGGAGAATGTTTCAGACGCAAACTATGAAGAAAGAGCTCTAAGAAGGTGATGAGGCAAGCTTTTGATTTCAGTCTATGGAGTTTGTTGCACAATCTTAGGCCATTCTACAGCTGTCTTTTCATCGTAGTGTCTGTAGCTCTGGACCATGTTTTACAAACAGACAATTAAGACAGAGCTTCATGAAGCCACAGAGGGAGATGATGGTAAGGCAAAAGTATTGTTCGAGTGTATGGAGATGGTGCAGTATTTTATGACATCCTGAAGCTCTCTCTTTTTCGTAGTCTCTGAAACTGCGGAACACGTTTCAGAGACAGATGCTGAAGAAAGAGATCCAGGAAGCTACAGAGGGAGACGATACAATGATGAGTCCTTTGGTTTGAGTCGATGGAGATTTTGTACCATGCTATGCCATTCTGAAGATCATGCTGGGCTATTGCAGCATACTATGCCATACTGTAGATCATGCTGAGCTATTGTACCCTGCTGTGCCAGTCTCTTGATCGTAGTCTCTGAAACTGTGTAACACGTTTCAGAGACGGATGATGGAGAAAGAGATCTAGGAAGCTACAGAGAGAGATGATGATGATGATGCGAGTTTATGGTTAGAATTTATAGAGATTGTGCACCATCCTATTCCATTCTAGAGCTCTTCCTCATATTTTCTTAAACCGAGGAACACGTTTCAAACACCCGTGTTGAAGATTTCCAGAAAAACAACAGATGAAGGTATGGTTTGTATGACGTGATAAAACGTATCACCAAAAGAAAATGTAAGGGATAAACAATGAAAATGATACAACAGAATAAGTGCAATGAAATTACTGATCATTGCTTCTGAATGCAATGGTAAAATATTACCAGAATACTGCACAGTTATGTTCCACCCTCAGCTTATTTAACTGCCCTCCTATGGTCTAATATTTTGTATAGAGCAAGGGAGTATCGCAAGATATGTGCTTGTTCATTGCGTTTTTCTGTACAAGGAGTGTTCAAATGAAAAGGTACGAAACGACACTGTGGGTATAAATGAAGACTTTATTCAAAATATACACCATAGGCAGCAGCACAACGATCCCATTGATTAACGAGCAGAAGGATTCCTTGTTCCCAGAATTCCTGTTGCCGTGACGAGACCCAGTCCTGCACAGCGTCCTTGAGTTCGTCGTCCGAGTGGAAGCGCTTCACTTTCAGATGTTTTTTCAGGGGACCAAATACATGGAAATCGCAGGGCGACATGTCCGGGCTGTAGGGCGGATGGTCAAGCTGCTCCCACTGGAACTTGGCCAGTTCGGCGTGGGTGACCCTGGAGACGTGTGGACGCGCGTTATCATGGAGCACAACCACACCCTCCGTGAGCAGCCCCGGTCTTTTGTTCTTGATGGACCTGCGTAGGCTTCGGAGTGTCTCACAGTACACATCGGAGTTAATGGTTCGTCTGTGCTGGAGGAATTCAACAAGTAGTGGACCTTGGACGTCGAAAAAGACGGTGAGCAACACCTTGCCTGCGCATGTGGGCGCCCGTGCATGCTCCGATCCACGCCGGCGACTGCAATCGCATCCCTAGGTGTGTCGCTACGTTCTCCCATAGCGGCATAGGCAAATATGTTAACGGTTACGTTCTTATGACGTTTCGTACCTTTTCATTTGAATACCCCTAGTAGATTAAAAAAACTTGCCGTGCTTGTAACATTTCCTGATCTTTTAAAGTGACCGCTGGTTTGGACTCTGACAAAGGGTATTGTGACAGTTATTGAATTAATTTGACGCAGCTTACCAAGTTTCCTAATTACTAACAGTATAACATAGCAAGACATTTGATATTTTCTGACTTTTATACAATTAGAATAAATGCTGGATTTTAGCCGAGGGCTCCGATGCGTTGGCTTTCGACTAATCGTCTGAATTGAGCCCTGGCCCCAGCTGAAGCAACCCGTCACTCGATTTTCCTCCGCAGATATTCCTACATAACCATGCAGTCGTTGAGCACTGAAACAGTGATAATAATAGTTACAATGATAATGATAATAATAATACATTTGACAGACAGAGCAGGTTTACAGATATTCCTACATAACCATGCAGTCGTTGAGCACTGAAACAGTAATAATAATAGTTACAATGATAATGATAATAATAATACATTTGACAGACAGAGCAGGTTTATAGGCATTAACTATATGTGGTGGAAATCGGTTGTTTTGATAGTTTGTTTGCGACTAAAGTTTAAAAAAATACGATGAATTTTATCAAAAGAGATAATTTGGTTACGTTTGTACATATTTAGAGATGTACCGTCATGCTAGAATTCCTGTTTCTACTTGAGAACGAGATTACACAAGTGTTCACTTAGGTATTACTGCCAATAAGATTGAATTCTAAAGCACTGCCCAGTCATTACGGCGTCTCATAATAAAATCGTAATAGTTGGATTCAGTGACGTGCTTGGAAGAGTATCGCGTTAATCATAAACATAGTCGAATTAGAATCTTTGAAAGCGTCAGGGTTTGTTTCTGCAGGTAGCTTTAATTCAGCTAAAGTATGTAAACTTTAATTTAGTGTGATTAGCATGTTACGTATTTTGTTATCAAGAAAAGATGAAGTTAACTAATGCAAAAATTAATATCCTAACATACCGTTTAATCTGTAAAAGTGTAAATAAAACTTATATTGTTTGCTTATCTGTAATTTAAGTCATCGAAAAGTTAAATCAAGCATGAAATAATAACACTGGACTCTTATTTGTCAGTTTTAAAATTACACTGCTGGACAATTGCTAAGGATGGATAATAAACGGCTATATAGCGCATAAAAAAGTAAGTGTGGTTGGATGCCAAGTGAAATAAAATAATGTCAGAATGCCAGGACATTACAAGAAAGACAATTTAGTGTGCTCTGAAATCAAGAAAGCTGTGGAACGTGTTCAAGGGACAAACAGGCCATTTTGTGCAGAATACGTAAACGTGAAAAAATGCAATTACCGTCCGCAGGCGTTCCGGCGTAAGATGCCAATACGGGATATGGCCACCATGGAGGGCGATGCAAGATTCCACACGTTGTGTCATGCTTTGCACAACATTATCAATCAGCTGTTGGGGTAATTTATCCCATTCCTCTGTCAGTGCACGGATGAGGGTGTCCTTGTTTATTGAAGGGCATTGGCGACCAGCAAGACTCCTCCCCAAAGCATCCCACACATTTTCAATGGGATTCAGATCTGCAGAACGTGCTGGCCATACGAGGCGTTGAATATCCTCGCTCTCAAGACACTCCTGGACAGCGACTGTTCGATGACATGTTGCGTTGTCGTCCATGAAAATGAATCAATCACCGACAGCACCACGGAAAATGTGAACATGAGGTAGCAAAACATCATTAATGTATCGTTGGCCAGTCATAGTCCCAGTTGGAAGCACATAGAGGGACGTACGACCATTGATCATGATGCCAGCCCATACCATGACACTAAATGTCGGATATCGGTGCCTTTCCTGTATGTTTGCTGGACAATATGCAGTACCACTATCACACCAGATCAGTTGTCGTCGACAATCAGACGATATGCTCTATCTACTCTCATCTGAGAAGAGGACAGCAGACCAGTCGTTATCAGTCCAATTGCGATGTTGATGGCACCATTGCAAACGGGCGGTACGGTGACGTCTGGACAATGGGATGCACACAACAGGACGGTGGGCGTATAGTCCCCCTTCATGCAAACGTCTGGCGACAGTTTTTCGGGAGATCCGCTTGCCAGTAGCAGCCATAAACTGATTTGCTACCTCACTAGCTGTGCTGCGCCGGTGTCTTTTTGTTGATAGCACTATGTACCGATCTTTTGCAGGTGTCGTACTGCGAACACGACCTCCCCCGTGACGTTTGCTACACCCCTCATTTGTTTGAAATGATTTCCAAAGCCTTGAAACAACATTGTGGCTGACGTCGAACTCCCTGGCAACATCTGTTATTTTTCGCCCTTCTTCAATCTTGCTAATAATACGGCTACGCGTAAAATCATCTAGGTGATGTCGGGAAGACATACTGAAAATTGCAAGTTCGTCAATTGATTCTTTCCCTTTCAACTTTGCGTTGGAACAACAACGGTCAATACGCGTCAAATCCTTTATATCTCTTATCAGCGCTATGACGTCACGAACAAGTTCGGCAATCCAAAATTTGCATACGCACAACACGTCTTACTTATCCCGCACTTATGCTGTTTTCCACATTTTCCTGCCTTCCATTTTATGGTTGCTATCGTTGCTATTGTGATCCGTCCTTAGCAATTGTCTGGCAGTGTATGTAAAGAGCTTAAAATGTTTGGAAGGCGTATTTAGCTTTCTTCTAAATAATTTTTACTCGGCTGGTTGATAGAAAAAAGCTGTTCTAGGTTATTCATAATGCAAACAAACATTTTATAAAGCTTTATTTACTATGCATCATTTTATGCATTTTGTTATCGGCAGGAGTAGGGGCCATCTCCGAATGGAGGTCGGAAACCATTGAGACAAATGCTCATTTTTAGGTGGTTGGTTTGGTACTAATTTGGTTTATAGGTTTTTTCTTTCGAATATGAGAATATCTTCTGGTCTTTTGTTTAGGTTCAGGTCTAAAGATCCCCCTTGAGAATCAAATGTTTTAAAGCGTCTCTCATCCCTACTTTAGGGCTGCTATTTCCAGGAAAACAACAAAAGCGGCTCTGTAAGGCAAACACACCACGCATGCCTATTCGGGAGTCGAAATCGCGCCCGAGTGAGTATTGATTTAACTCCACACTTTCATTAACGGAATCCTGCCTTGTACGATGCCAAGCGAGAAAAAATGTGGATGCATAAGGACGAAGTCTCCAGCTGCACGCTCTGGGCAACGTGAGCCCACCTTTTACGTTCTAGAGAAGGAAACCAGAAAACACACAGTTCCTTTCCAATAAATTTCATTGAACCTGCCTCATACACAAACAATGGATTACTACACTTTGGATGTTAAAAGGTACGACGAAGTAAATTTCTCCATCACTTTTATGCTAATGGCGGATTCGAAACCACATCTCTCGGCTCCGGAGCTCCGAGTGCTATACTATACTACAATGACATGCGTCTCATTGCTATCTGCCTTTATCTCATGTGAGTCCTGCGGCGCAGGCACGTCACATCTGCCCCCCTCTCCCCCCGAAAGAGGGCCGGAGGCATGGCCCTCGGGTCAACCGGGACCATGTGTCGCTGTAGGCAGTCATCCGATGAAGAACGTGCATTTGAGAAATCCCAGACAATTTGTCCTTATAGCTAGTGGAAATTGGGTCCAGTGATGCGTGATTCAACAAACACACAAGCGTTCTATAAGGACATTGCAGACAGTCAGATCTACTGTAGTTTTATCATAAAGAACTGGAGGAAACTTTCCCAGACAAACACAAATAACATATAAAACACAACCATTTTTATTTACAATTAAAAAGCTAGGGTTTTCAAAAGAAATGTTTATAAAGCTCCGAATCAAGTACGACAGAATACATTAAGAAGAAAATCAATTACCCCGAAATCGCAGGAGTTTGCTTTCCTTTTGTATTTCATTTAGTTGCACTGATACTTACCATAGCGGTTTCCGAAGAAGCCCAACTTTTTATTGCCTTTCCCGGAGATCGGTGATAACTTAGTGTGGTGTCACTTCAGGTTAATCGGAAGACGTAACAGAAGAAAAAAATCCTACGCAGCACTTCTTCCTTTTTTGGTTGTCGGAGCCATTAGTCAGTATCCTATCGGAACACGTTTGGGGCCCTGAAGAACATAATCTTTAGAGATGTACAGCAGATTGAGTCGTCCCAGAAATATTCCGGAAACGACAAACGGGAGGGTTGAGGTCGTGTTAACGCTCGCCTTTCGCCTTTGCTTGCCCCCTCCCCGTGACTTGCCTCTCTCATCTGTCACCGCTGTTCCGGAAGCAGGATGTCGATATCCTTTCTCCAGTCACCGATCAGGTAGGAGGATTACGAGAATTTCTGCTCGGTACCTGGTAATCATCCTAGAGAAGCAGGATTGCGGAGGAGTTCCAGCAGACACTACGATTAACATAAATTGCACGGAGTTCTTGCAGCAATACAAAAGTTAATGCTGTTATCAAACATAAAATCCACACTCTTGTGGTGAAAGGAGCTATAAGCTGAGCTGATGGATTTTTACCAGGTGACAGGTGTAAGCAGTTGCAACATATTCGATACCAGAACTGAAAATGTTTCTTTTTATTGCTTTCCTTTTGTTCATTTTTTTCGTCGTTGCAATAGCAGTTATTTCAAGCATATGTAAAACTCTGGACTACGGCATGAAAATATGTACAACGAAATAAACACAAGCACATCACATCATCATCAACAAATCTTAATCCACTGCTAGATGAAGGTATCCCCAAGTATCTTTTACAACTCTGAGATATTCTCTTCCCTGTCACTCCGGTATGCTTTCGAATCTTTGCCACCCGTCTCCCAAGTAGTCTTCTTCAGGGTATTTTCCTGTCCCTTGGTAACCAGCCTAGTATTTCAGTTGTGCTACGGTGATCAGTTTTTTTAGTAATGTGTCTGACCCCTTGTCACTTCAGGGTCTTCATTTTGATCATGATGTCAACTATCATCATTTACCTGATCCACAAGTTCCTTTTCCTATCTATCTTTGTTACCACAAGCAAGCATGCCTTCATACTACTGTGAGTTATCCACGGCTTCGTTTTGTCGTTTTTACTGTAATTAAGGTCCATGTTTGTGATGCATGAAACGCAGTCGTACAATGGCGGTCACTCACTAACTCGCTTGGCACTCATTAACTCATGATATATAATTTTCAGAGGATTAGTTTATGGCCAACCGCCTACAAATGATATATCACGTATACACAAATAAATCGATACACAAAAAAGCAAGGGAAGAACGAAATGCAAATGCTAGAATTTAGCAGATGTCAACTAATCTCAACTAATGCCTTCATTAAATATAATTGTACTTATTTATTTTATTCACAAACACATGATTCCTTTGAAATATGTGCGGCTTGGAAAGCCGGGAGACTTAGAACGACTTGTTTTACGTGCAGAAGGACAATGTATTGCAGATGGATAATTTGAAGCAAAATGTTGTAAGTAAGGTGGAGAAAAATACAGTTGGAGGTGGTTTGGCCATGTTGAAAGAATGAATGATGAAATATTAATAAAGAAGATTTTTCAACCCAAGTGCAGGAAAGGAAGCTTAATAAAGGACGAGAAAATCATGGCTGGACCAGATTCAGGAATACCTGCAAGAGAAAGAAAGATAATGAGTGTGAAGTACAACAGGTTTTATGTGAAACGTCATAGTACTTGTGAATCCCAAGTGCAATGATATTTATCTTTGAAGAGCCTTGTTTACATCAGATACCGGCACTGAGCGTTGTAGACTCTGAGACAAACACTATGTCTCTTCTTACATGCCGCGTGGGCGTGAACTTTCCGTGTTCCGTATGGATTTGGCAGAGCGCCAAAATGATCACGGTGGAGAGACATTTTCTCACGCGTAGGGTTCGCTGTCATCGTTTAACAGTGTTATTCTCTAGAGACATTGCTTAAAAATTAATTCAAATTTTGCAAAATTGAATATATATATGTATACTGTATATATACACTGCTGGCCACCCAAAATGCAACACCAAGAAGGACACGAGATAGCAAAGCCAGATTTTCTGGACACATAACAACAGATACAAAGATGAAACGATTGAGCTTACAGGCCCGTGCGACTTGCAGAACACGCAGACATCAATAGCTCGTGTGGCCCCATGGCTGGCAATAACGGCCGCTACGCGCCACGGCATCGAACGAAAGAGGCTTTGGACGTGGGCTTGAGGTATGTCGGTCCAGGCTGCTTCCACACGTTGCCACAGTTCATCAGGCGTAGCCGCGGGTGGCCCTTGCCGGGCCACTCGGTTGCCGATCAGCGACCAGACGTGTTAGATGGGTGACATATCGGGAGAACAGGCGGGCCACGGTAGCAGTGACACTTAGTGGGCCGTGGAGAGTTGTTGCACGATGCGTGCCACGTGCAGGCGCGCATTGTCCTGTTGAAACGTGGCCGCTGGCAGTTCCTGCAGGTAAGGGAGGACTACAGGCTCCAAAACGTCGGAGATGTAGCGTTGTATCTTAAGTGTACCAAGCGACGGACCGGTATGGCGATGCATAATGCAAGCGTCATACAGTCTCTCGCCGCGGTGCCGCCACACGCTGATCCGACCATCGTGGTCTTGCAGGCAGAAGCAGGATTCGTTGGAGAAGACAATGTCGTGCCATTCCGTAGTCCAGGTGCGGCTTTCAACGGCCCACTGCCACCGCACTCGCCGGTGGTGTAACGTCAATGGTAATGAAAGCAATGGGCGCCGTGCGACAAGTCCCCGTTTCTGCAGACGACGTTGAACGGTACGTGCCGACACAGGTTGTTGCGTAACACACCCTTTGTCCTGCGCTAACGTTCGTGATGTGGCGGTGCGAGCTGTAAATACCCACAGCACAACATGCCAGTCTTCTCCTTCGGTGGTGTGCCGCGGCTGCGGCAATCGCTCACGTCGGTCTGTCCGTCCCTCCTGCACCCACGGAATCCATACTCGCTTCACTGTGGCTGGATGTCGTCCCACACGGGCGCCGATGTCTCGGTACGATACACCGCTGTCGAAATAAGCCACTATTTGTCCTCTGTCGAACTCCGAAACGTGCTGGAATGACTGCCGTATTCTGCTACGAGGCATCAGGAAGCTTCCCACGCACAGGTCCGGCAGCACAACACACTTCCACTACTTACACCCCACCTTCTGTGCACCCTTCTTATAGTGCTTTTCAGTGGCGTGCCGGACGCACATGATTTGCACATGGCTTGCAATGTTAATCGTTTGCATGTCCTTTCGTGGGAGACGCATGCTGCGAATTTCAGGCCAATCGGATGCTTCCTTTTTGGTGTTGCATTTTGGGTGGCCAGCAGTGTATATATATATATATATACATATATAAAATCAAAAGTATTAAAAAACTAAAAAAGAACCCCAAAGTATTCGGACAGCACAGTGTTTTGGGGCAAATTGCTTCATTATCGCAATTAGTAGTTAGTCTGTCCACCTTTTCTTATATTGCAGCGGCAACATATCGAGGCATACTATCAACCAATTTCCGGTAGGTCTCGTCAGGATGTTTTGCCATTCGTCCAGCAAAGCTGCTGCCAGACTGGAGAGGGTAGACGGTGGTTGTGGTTGATTTCGCATCTGTCGCTCCAGTTCATTCCAGAAGTGATGTATCGGATTAAGATCAGGACTCTGAGCAGACCAGTCTAACAATTCCACCTTATTTTCGAGAAACCAGTCCTTCACGCACCATGTAGTGTGGCAGGGAACTCGATCTGTTGCAACAGGCAACGATCGTTTCCATAATACTGCCCATTGTTGGTAGGGCAGAGTTATCCAGAACGTCGTGGTACACTTCAGAGTTCATGGTTTGTGGTGTAATAAAAAAACGGGTCGAGACCCATCCACGAAAAGCAACTCCATATCGTGATGGAGTCTCCGCCGAACTTAACATTTGGGAGAACACAGTCCGACGGAAATCGTTCGCCGGTCTGTCGCCAAATCCAAACACACCCATCAGATTTTAGAAAGTAAAAAGCGTGACTCCTCACTCCAAAAAGCAGCTTTCCAGTCACCCACAGTCCAGTAACAAAGGGCGGTACACCACTTCAAACGGCGCTACGCATTCACGGTAGCTATGTGTGGCTTGTGTGCCCCTACTGTAACATAATAACCCACACTGTGCAACTCTTTGCAGATAGCTATAGTACTACGTGAACCATTACAAGCATTTCTTACTTCAGCAGCAATGGAACGACAGAAAAAAGAAGGGATTTCTTGACATTTATTACCATGGCTCTTCTATCATGTTTCATCAGTTTGTGCGGCCTTCCTGAACGTTTTTCCTTTGCTGCAGTTGCACTGTCCTGCTTCCATCTATTCATGACATCACTTACAGTCAATTTTAGTATGTTGAGTTTAGCTGCAATACTCCGTATGGAAACGTTACTCAAATGACATCCTATGATTAGCCCACGGTGGAACTCGGAAAGTTCACTCCAACTTGACATATCCGCTTCAACATTCGTTGTGTGAAATAAAGTACGAAAACCTGCTTTATTTCACACAACAAACCACCTCAGCTTTATATACGTACGTCCCCACTCACTGCGCACTTTCCTGCTCAATTGCCATTTTCACTTATGGAAATACACTGGCGGAATGTGAAAAAAGAACACCAAGCAGGAATTGGCGGACGATCATGTTAATTTCGCGACCAACCGGCGAGCGCTTACGCCACAGCACGGCATAATATGCAAATTATCGCCGGTGGTATTTAAGCAGTACGGCGAAGTGAATATAATTAGTCGTCGGCGTACAGACACGTGCGAAGACCCTGAAGAAGCTGCAATGCCTGGACATGGAAGACGTGTACGTTTTCAGCAGTTATCGGATTTTGAGCGAGGTCGTCTAGTCGGACTCCACGACGCCAGGTAATCGTATCGTCGTATTGCGGAGCGAATTGGACGGGAAGTATTGGTGGTGGTACGATGGTGGCGTAGATGGCCCGAGGAACATTCCCACACGAGAAGACGTGGAACCGGGAGTCACAAACGGACTGATGAGCGGACCGATCGACGCATAAGAAAAGCGGCGCTGTCAAGCAGAACATCCACTGCGACGCAAATCCGAGTTGCCGTTGCACCTGAGGTGATTGTGCGAACAATCCGCAACCGTCTACTGGATGCAGGACTACGTGCACGTGTGCCTCTGGCATGTGTACCTCTGACTCCAGCCCACCGTCAGGAACGGCTGCAGTGGTGTCGCCAACGTCTGCATTGGAGAACGCAATGGCGATCTGTTGTGTTCAGTGATGAAAGCAGATTCTGCTTGGGAGCCTCCGATGGCCGTATGCGTGTTCGCAGACGCACAGGGGAGCGTATCCACCCTTCTTGCATCCGCCAGCGACACACAGAGTTTACACCTGGTCTCCTGGTGTGGGGAGCGATCAGCTATCACTCCCATACAGAACTAGTGTTTGTACCGGGTACGTTAAACAGCACCTCGTACATCAACAACATTATTCAGCCCGTTGTTGTGCCATTTGTAAGGTCGGTCCATCGTGGTGTTTTCCAGCAAGATAACGCATGGCCACACACGGCACGTGCAACCCAACATGCACTTCAGGGTGTGAGACAACTTTCATGGCCTGCACGTTCACCGAATTTGTCCCCCATTGATCACGTGTGGGATTTTATGGGACAACGACTTATCCGGTCTCCACGGCCAGCCACGACCATCCCTGATTTACGCGTCCAGGTTGAGGATGCTTGGAACTCAATACCCCAAACTTACATCCAACATCTGTACGACAGATTCCATGCCAGAATTGCACAGTGTGACGCAGTTCATGGCGGTTCAACCTCGTACTAACCATGTTACATGGAAATGTTATTTTTCAGTTTACCAGCAAATACAGCTGTATTTTGCCATAATGTTTTGATCACGTTATCCTCTGTATTCCGTTATTATGCTGTATAAATTTTGTTGGTATCAGACGTCTCCTTCTTGGTGTTCTTTTTTCACTTTCCGCCAGTGTATTTGGTGGTGTCCGAATACTTTTGATAATATAGTATATATTCATAGGTGTAGATTTCCAGTTTCTTCTGAGAAGGTATGTTTAACTTCAAATCTCTTCATTTAGTATTTTCATTCTGTGGGCGACCGAAAAACATAGAGACACTCTACTTTTTAATGACATTTTTGCACTACTACTGTGGCTGCAGTGTGGGTGAGTAATGAAAATGAATCCAACAGGCTACTCACTCAGTATTTATGCAACATTTGTTCACATATTTTTTTATCTGCCACCTGCTCATACCAAATGCATTCCTTTCAATGACTTGAACCCAGTTCTTTTTAATAAATGATAACGGTCGCTTTGTGCGAGCGTTATCATCCAATAAAAGAAGCTGTTGTTCAACATCTCCCCAAGAAAGTCTGATATATGCTCTAGGATCCGGAACCTATAGCGCTCACCATTCGAATTGCCTACTGTAAACACGTAAAGTGGTGTGTGGCCGTTGAACATAACAACCCCCACACGAACAGAAAACAGCCTCCGAAGGAGTCCCGTTCGCGGACGTTTGCAGGAGCAGTATGGGTTCCTTCTCCCATTCAGGTGAAAAACCGATTGTAGACTAAATCTCGACTCGTATGTAGACACCGGTCCACTCGTCTGGGCTTGACAAACGATGTTGCCTGCACCAGTTCAGTCGAGCTCTCCTGTGAGATGCGGTTAGCTGGACACAAACCATGGGTCTCCTGGCATAAAGGCCAATTGCATTAAGACTTTGATATACCATTTGCCTTGATACCGTAGTCCCAATTGCAGCGGAGGTCTCCGCAGACAATTTCCGGGAAGTACAGCACCTACGACGGAGTGCAGTTCAAGCGACATAACGGTCCTCACGAAATGTCGTGTGCCTTGGATGATCTTAGCCAGGCCTTTGTGACACTCCACCGGTGTCATGAAATTGCTGCCATAACAGGAAAACCATTCTTGAGTGGATATTAATGTCCCTTGCGACTGTGCGTGAAGGACTGGTTTCTCGCAGCTGTGCAGAGTCGCGTACAAGTGTATGAAACATAAGGAAAACACTTGCAATCAGTCTGTTTGTTCAAGCACTCGGTGCCGTAGTGGTTAGTGTGCACAACTTGGCCCCCAAACATCTTCATTTTGTATCACACTGGTTTTAAACACCTGCCGTAATTCAGAATTCACATTAAGCTCCTGATCCTGGGATAACAATTCCTTGTTATAAGCAAACCCATCCCCTTCCTTTGTGGCTTTGGTCTGTGCAAGTTTATTTTGTAGCCTAAGTTTTGCCTAGTCAGGATTTACCAACCAGACCAATCAACCATCCAATGAAGCTGCTTATTTGATTATATTTATCTGAGTTCTAATATGAATGCCAAATTCTAAGAGATGATCTTAAATGTTGAAATTGTTTTCCATATATATATATTTTTTAAAACAAATTCACATTTGGTTTAATACTGTTTTCTTTGACTTGATGATATGATATGAAGTCAAAGACACCTAAAAACAGTTTTTTAGGCTAATTTAACATGCTTACAGGAATTTAACTTTTGCAAGTAAATTTATGTGTGAAATACACATATAATCATCCTACATTCATTGTAAGACTAACACTATTTTTATAGCACTTACATGCGTTGTCAACGAAAAATGCCACTGCCGTTCTTTCTCCCGTTCGCTCTAAGTATGTAACTGAATTTACATATTGAACAGCATTTTGCTCACGGATATGCAAATTTCACTGCGGGAATTTGTTTCTCGTTGGCATTTACATATGTCCTGTAATTAAACATCTTAACATTTTATTGAGCGCTTTGGATTATTTTGCCAGCTATTGCCTTCCGGAATATAATTTTGGACACAAGTGTACATAAAACTTCACAGTCCATTACTTCAGTCTGCATAATTTCTTGAACAAATGCCAGTTTTAAGCACGTCTTTTATAAAAAATGATCGTGCTTTCATTATCACTTTCTTAGTCCGTCCATCCGTCCTTCCGCCTGTGGACACATGTCACTGCAACTATCAGACTGATTTGAAAAAAAATGTTTTTGCGTTGGGAAGCGTGAAATGTAAAAACGATGGTCCTTGCTATTTGGTTTTTCTACAATGCATTACTTCACCACTAGAGTGCGCAAATGCAAATGTTAACGACTTCAAATACATTTTATTCAATATAATTTTTTCTGAACATGGGATTGAAGACATTCTTTCTTCCATTCGATACACTTTATGACGAAGACTATTTTGGGTACGATTTCCTTTTTCAAGTAATGCAGTCTTTCTGCTTGGGACCGTAAAATTAAATTGCGATTTCCCGGATATATCTGCTTCTGAAAGTCCGACTTCAAAATTATTTTTGCATCTGATAGAGCTCCTGGTGGGAAATTTTCTGCATATAATTTTGAATTTCTTGTAAAGAATGGTGTGGTCACAAGGGATCGTGATTGTATATTTTGTTTTCTAATATATTTGCAGCACTATCTGCGCTTCTTAAAGCTCGATTTAAAAAAAAATCATTCGCCGTTAGATACTACTCACCCCGACAAGGTTTTTGAGAATACTTGTGCTGACAACATGGCATAATCTTTCCGCCAGGGGCGTAGGTGTTTATCTTATTTTTGTGCTTCTAACAGCCCGATTTGAAAATTTCGTTCTTCGACGGAGAGCGTTTCTGGTGCCAAATGTTTTGCATATAATTTCAAATTTTTCTTAACGTACAAGTGTACCACTGAAAGGACGTAAGTTCAGATTTACCTTTGCAGCATCTGCGCGTCTTAAATCCGATTGAAAAAATTATTTTTTGGTCAGATACTACTAACTGCTAAGACATTTTGTGTACATTTATTGCCAAAAATACTGAACAGTTATCCCGCTAGGGGCGCAAACGTCTCATCGGTTGTTGTTAATATCACTGCTTTTAGAAGTCCGATTTAAAAAGGTCTTTGAACGTGCTAGGTGGTGTTAGTGTGTATTTCTGTTTGATGCTGTATCTCCGTTTAATTTTTTTTTTTACTGTGTGCTGTTCGTTAGGTGAAGACGGAGAATATTATACATTTATAATTAGTTCACAGTTTATTCCCTAGGGTGCAGAAACATCAAAACCTTTTTCACGCTATCTCTGCTTCTAAGAGAGGTATTTGAAACAGTCTTTTTCCACAATATAGCTTTTGCTGTGAAGAATACCTTTCGCATATTTTCTACTTTTTCATTATTCAAAATTCTTCAGCTAGTGGGCATAAAATTAGGTCATGTTTTTCTCGATATCTGTTCTTCTAACTGTTCGATATAAAAATTGCTTTGTCTCTGATATATTCCTTCAGCTAAGAGAAATTTTTTGAGCACAGTGTATTCATTTTCGTGTCAGGCTTTTCAACCGCCAGTGGGGAAAAGTAACTGTTTCTGCTTCCAGATGATTTATCGATTGTAGAAACGTGGTTGATTTTTTTGAATTTTTGGTAATGGGTTGAATTGACTATGAATAACTTTGAAATATTTTATTCATGTCGGAAAGGATTCAAAACATGTGCTCATTGCAAACGAAAATTCGGTGTCATCTTTCTTGTTGAACTTGTGTCTGCACTGTTTTACACTGTGTGGAGACTAAACGATGATAACGTTATGAGAATCTTGTCTTCAAACATTCAAAAACGTTTGTGACTTACTTTGAGAGGAATATTTTATTATTGTTTATCGTGTCGATGGTATGTTTAATTCATTCTAATACAACGAAATAATTTCTCAGATGGGATGGAACGTAATCTGCTTACACACACTTGAAATTTAAACAACTAGATCCAGGCAATAAATGTTCTATCGCTTGTTTAGTTTAAACAAGCTTAACACATAGTGTGTAAAATTAAGGACCAGTATTACGAATTAGTTTGGCTTCTACAAACTAGTAACTTGGAAGGAAGAGCTTATTTGCTTATTTTTCAGTTTGGGTAATTCAGATGTATTTGCTCTTAGCGAAAGTTAGTCAGTGCAGTTCGATAAAAAAAATTAAAACCTAATAGTTGTCTAATTGTGTTTCCACAAATAACTCCTGTGAGCGTCTATAAAGAGTCGCCCATCATCAATGTAAGGCCGTTTGTCCTACGGCTTCGGTTCTATTCATTCTCTGTAATGAATAGATCCAAATCCGTAGGACAAACGCTCCGTCTATGGTAATCGAACCATAATCTAACTAGGACAGTTAGTTAGAAGCCCTATAGTCTGACTACTTGACCACCCGGGCGGTCTGCACGGAAAAAACGTTTGTGACTTACTTTGAGAGGATACAACTTATATACATGAAATTGAAGTTTTATTCAAATTGCAAATATAATATCTGAGAAGTTACATGAAAACAGGTTTAAGAATCAGTGTGTTCAGTGATGGAATTTAAGAATATTGCCTTTTTTAAACCTGACAGCGATTATAGTGCTTCGTTTGGCTCAGAACAATATTTTAACATTTATCTTGAAATCAAAAATTCTGGTTCTAGCAACATTTAAATGCTTAATCTAAATGTTGAATTTTTAAATGGAAATTAAACATTTTAAAATCGAAGTGAAATATCGTTTCAGCAAGTATTGATGCTAAATTCATACCTCCTTTAAACAAAACTGCATGGGCACATGCCTTCGATGAATATTTGATAATGTACACAGTCGAGTCACATTATTGTGACCATCTCCTACTTTTGACGTCAACAGCGCGTAGCCAAAGATACAAAGCACGTGTCGCGAGCTGGCTTGGAGGGTATATAAGGTGTGCTGTAAATCTGAAAACATATTATTCGTTGCTGTCATGGGTAAAAGGAGCGATTTATCAGATTTGCAAAAAGGGATGATTATAGGCTTTCGGGCTAAGCGTGGCAGTATTTCTGAAACAGCGCAGTTTATAAACTGTTCGTGTGCTGCTGTGGTTAAAGTGCATCGTGATTGGAGAAATTGCTCCATTGCAAATAATCGACGTGGAAACTGCGGAGCACCACGTCCCATTGATGTGAGAGATGAACGTCGGCTGCGAAGGTGCGTCAGGGGCGATCGACACGCTACAGTGGAGCAACTCACTGGCCGAATGAACCATGGGGCTACCGGAAGTGTGTCTAAAACGACAGTTCAGAGAACACTGCTGTGTATGGAGCTCCAATGCGGACGGATGGTCACCGCACCTATGCTAACGAAGATGCATCTGCAGAAAAGGCTTACATTTGCACGGCAGTATCGGAATTATACTTCTGCTGATTGGCAAAAGATTGCCTTCACCGATGAGTCAGGTTTTCTGCTTCATCGAACGGATGGACGTTGGCGTATATTGCGAGAAATATCGCAGAACAGACACTCTTCCACCTTTGCTGGAAGAACACAAGCTCGTGGGGGCAGCGTTATGGTCTGGGAAATGTTGTCGTGCCATTTCCTGGATCCACTCATACCAGTGGAAGTCACTATGGACCGAATTCGTAATGAATCCATCATTGCAGACCACGTACACCCCATACATGCTCATTGCCTTCCCTGTGGCGGATGGGATCTTTCATCACGACAATGCTACGTGTTACACTGCTAGAAATGTCGGAGACTGGTTGGAAGAGCAGGGTGAAGACTTCAAAGTACTTCTCTGGCCCCTAATTCCCCAGACGTAAACCCAATTGATCATCTGTGGGACCACCTCGATCGTGTTGTTCGCTCTATGGATCCTCCACCGCGTACCCTCCAGCAGCTGTCAGATGGACTGCAGTCAGCATGGCTCCACATACCAGAGAACGCCTTCCAGCACTTTATCGAGTCACTCCCAGTCCGTCTAGCTGTTGTCCGCACTGCACACGGCGGTTACTCTGGATATTAGCTGATGGTCGCAGTAATGTGACTCGACCGTGTATAACTTACTACATGACTGGTAAAATATGATAAATTAAACTTGGGTCAACTGGTCACTTGGTGGACCACATAAATAGGGAAACTTACCGTGTTCCCGAGAATTCCTCTATCTCATGAGGTTACAGAGATCTGCAATCAAAATTTTGTGTATTTTTATCCAGTAAAAGAACACTTGCTGTAGTTCTTTCGAGGAGTAGTGTTTCTTGTTCTCATACTTATATAGAAACTGTGCTCGTTTCATCGGCAAAAGAGATTAGGATTCAATCTTGAGGAGTGTGATGTGCATCCTGTACTTCTGTATCTTTCCCAGATCAGTAGCTTTAACTCAGAGATGATCGAATTTCAAAGTCTTAGGAGCTGCTGATGGGGTTTTGAAAGCCACCGAAATAAAGAAAAGCAAAATGTTCTTTCGTTTCAAGAAGAAAGGAATTTTTTCCTCCTACCAAGAAATGATTAATGCCACAATATGAAGAACGTCATAAAATCTTAAAGTTAGGGCCACCTTATTTTAAGAGTGGAAGGTTTGCGGATGGCGTTTATAATATTACTCAGATGTTATATTTTTAAGTTATTTGTGATGGAGTTCTAAAAACTCAACATTTATTTATCGGTTTAATAAAACTGTTTCAAATTAAGGATAAGAGTATTTTGCTTAAAAATCATATTTTATGCTTTGCTACTGCTGTGGAAGTCATAAACTGCATCTAATCTATAATCAATACAATGACGAAAATGAGACTTTGCACAAAAACATGCTTTAATTTCTGTCTCAATATCCA
Organism: Macrothele yani; assembly: GCA_039090855.1. Classification (NCBI taxonomy): domain Eukaryota; kingdom Metazoa; phylum Arthropoda; class Arachnida; order Araneae; family Macrothelidae; genus Macrothele; species Macrothele yani. The sequence goes on along the minus strand of CM077017.1, from coordinate 12,449,540 downwards.
AAGTAAGACGAATAGCCTCGATGCTGATTTGAAAGTCATTTCTTCTAATGGGCACTGAAATTCAACATATCAGTTCAAAATTTTGTTGATCACTCATTCAAAGTTTGTCGCTTTAGGGCACGCGATGTTGCGGAATCTTTTTTAGCTTTAGTATCGATGTAACATCTTAAATAACCAACGCCGCCCCAGTGGCACAGGCTGATGACCATTCGTCCGAGAAGGGTCTGGGTTCGAATCCCGTTGAGGAATGGATGCTGTGTTTGTCTTACGGCATTGGCTCTCTCACTTCCCTGGAACCAGTGTTCCTAAATTAGGGATGGGCGACTGCTTATAGCCCCTCAATGTGATTGTTAAAAAATATCTGCGTTATATATCGAAGAAAACTTCAATTAATGTTCATGTGAAAGCTAAGCTACAGAAAACGATATATCTTGGTCTTGAACGTATTTTATTACACTTAATATTAAATGGAACCACATTTCGATTTTCTGTTCGATTAGATGGACATAAATATATGTTTATGGAAATCAGCTGAAGCAAAATTCGAAGTTTAGGTTCATGACACTCGAGATTTATTTCCCGTAGGAAAGGATTAGAAAATGCCTTGTAGTAAGTTCTGTAGAATATTCCAGAAATATTATTTTCCTTTATTTGCCAGTCGTCTTGCAATTTGCCTTTCGTGTGCAATTTATACTGTGTCATTCCTATTCCTTCAGAAAAAAGTGACATTTCGCAAAATGTTATATGCCACAGGCGATGGATGCTGTTTTTTGCTGACAAAAGCTGCCTCTGATCCTTGGTTGAATTTTAAGGGGGTCCAATAAAATGTATCGAATCCTTTATTGATCTAGTACGCCATTTGTCCTGTTCTCTCGAAAGAAAATGTTTGCTCTTTCTCAGGCCACGACCATTTTATTATTCATGAGTCAAACTTACCTAGAGGACCGCAAACCTCGAATTCGAACACAATTTTCATGAACTCAAATATTCTCTTCTAAAGAAACCATTTTCTTTCGCTTTTCTAGGTTTTCCAGACAAATTAAGGTAATAGCTCGCTCGTGCCATTAGGATACATCAGCCTAGTCAACCATCGAAGTAGATGAACACCTTGGGGATAATGAAAGTTGATTATGCAGTTTTATGCAGCATCTAGACTTCAGTGACTTTCATGTGTAACAACTAAGTTCACTGTAAAAACATTTACTACTGAAACAAAGTTTTCCGTTGTGGTGGCTTTAAAGTGTTAAAGAATTCACGAAATATTCTAATCAGAAGTGTCTTTTATAAAGGGTGCCAAAAGCTGTTACTTTGTGTGTTGGGAAATCTCTTCATTCGGTTTTCATTTGTTCTTATTTTAACTGTTTAGAGTTCAGATAATCGAACAACTTCTAGTGAAATATGTACACACGTAAGCAGCTTCCACTGAAAATATGTTTGGATGTTAAAAAACGTTCACGTTTTGAAGGATTTTTAACATCCATACTTATTTTCCGTGGAAATTTCAGTATGTGTTCGTCTAGGAAATGGAGTTAAAGCCTGTTGACCGATGGTACATCAAAATTTATGTACCAAGGAAAGAAATAAACAAAACAAAAAAACAACATATTATACAAATACAAAAAAGAACAAAAAAAACCAAAAAAAAAGCTTGAAGGCCAAAGAATAGTAGCTGAGAGGAAAATCCAAGGAAAATTTACATCTTGGACAGGGAATTCATACGTGAAAAAATATTTGTGAAAAACATGAAAGAAATGGAGTAGTAGAAAAAAATATATATGCATTTAAAAATAAATGTCTTTAGAATAAAAATAGAAAGTGAATTTACAAGTCATAGAATTATTAAGAGATGGAAGTAATGATAACAATTTACTCATATTTCATGATGAAAGAAGGCAATAACTTATTTTGGAATATGATAAATTATTAGAGACTGTCGAAATAAACATTGTAAGCTGGAATTAAAACTAATACTTAGAAAGTTCAACAGTGCTGAAGTAATGAAGTTAATTCAGGTGCAAAATTTTAAGGGCATCGAAAGGTATCTCCTCTACTTATGCACAATATAGGTGACGAAGAAAAATTCCAGATTGCAGAAAATTCGCTTGATGAAGGAGAGTAAAAAAGGAATTTTTAAAGAAATATGATATTTTTTTTGTTTTGGCATTTAACGAACACCTTGAGCGGTTGGGCTACACGCAGCCGCTCATCCGTCCATAATTTGGGTCTATTGGTTCCAAGGCTGGTAAAGAGCCATCTCCGTAGGGCAAACACACACATACTTCACTGGAACCACCCTGCCCATACAGCACAACACGTTTCAGATATGTATCAGTAATGTTGCAATCTCTCATTTTCTTACACTTTCAGAGATATCTTACAATTACGTTTCAGCAACATCTATTTTGGAACATAACTCTTTGTACATTACGGTTACGTTAAAAATAGCATTCACCGATACTACTGCTTTATAGTCTCCATTGTACATAATTGCTACTTTGATTTTTATTATACATTCCGGCGATATTTAAGATTTTTGGTTTGGCAACGATGTGGATGCGCATGCGCATTTATGCCATTTCACCGAAGCACTCTCGTTGTCGTTCCATGTGCTACTCTTTGATGATACTGCCATACTCGAGTTAGCTAGGTAGTATACACTAATGGCCGTCCTTAAGTTTTGCACGCTAGTGTATAATATCACAGTACGTTTGTTGGTTTTGAATCAGAAAAAAAGTCTCAATAAAAGTAGTTGTTAGTTTGTAAAGGTAGAAAAAAAAAATAATGTTGATATATTGAGAAGTTTAACGACTACGCAAGTTTTGAAAAAAATAGAGTAAGATATGTATTAAAAGGTATATTTTGTTGATAAATCATGAAGAAATTTAAGTCATCCTACAGAAAAATAAAATGATCCGTGGAAAAAATAATGCATTTCTATCAAATAACGTATTCGCAAAGCATTTAGAAAAAATAGTTTAAGATATACATTAAAAGGTACATTTCGTTGATTAATCATGAAGAAATTTAAGTCATCCTACAGAAAAATAAAATGATCTATGGAAAAGAAATAATGTATTTCTGTTAAATAACGTATTCGCAAAGCATTTAGAAAAAATGTGTTAAGATATGCATTATAAGGTACATTTCGTTGATTAATCATGAAGAAATTTAAGTCATCTTACAGAAAAATAAAATGATCCGTGGAAAAAATAATGCATTTCTATTAAATAACGTATTCGCAAAGCATTGGCCTTCTCGTTAGTTCCTACCGAACGTTGCAGGCGCGAGGCCTCCCTGGTCGAGTGGGATAATGCATCTGCCTAGAAACTCGCTGGACAGGTTTTCGAACGGATGTAGGTAAAAATACCCCCGGGAAAAAATACCCCCGGAGAAAATACCCCCGGAAAAATACCCCCGAAAACTGAAAAGCGTAAAAAATGCCCCCGGAAAAAATACCCCCGGAAGAAATACTCCCAGAACAAACGGTTCACTGTAAACTGCCACACAGAAACACTAATGTGTGGCAGTGTTCCGGTGTGGCAATTTAACGGCAACCCTGCCACACATCTTCAGCAACTTGGCTACAAAAGTTCAAAGGGGGGGGTCTATAAAGATTGCCGTTTCTGGGCCTACATTGTGAACTGAATTGGGAACTCCAAACAAATTTCGCGAAAACGTTCCGTGTAAGCCAAGCGATAATTGTACTTTAATTTGAAGAAATAAATTGCCCAGGTACACTTGGTTGGGGGATGGGGGGGGGGGTGTTCTACCCTGAACTTCCGTAATATTATATCCTGGGCCGCTGGAGTCTGCCAGTGTATCCAGGAAGTTCCCCTTGAAGTGTACGCGAGGTCCATAAGCTGGGGGGTCCCCCAAAATGTTAAAATGGACGTAGAGCTGTAAACATTAATACCATGCTTTATATAATAATTCTGTACACGACCACGAATTTTCAGGAAGGGTGGGGTAACCCCCCTGAGTTTCTAAGAGCTATTCAGGGGTAACATCGAGGATACACTGACCGACTCTAGAGGTCCAGAATATAAAATTACGGAAGTTGGGAGTACAGCCCTCCAAACCAAGCAACTCGTATCCCTTTCACAGGCTTCACCAAATTTCTGGGGGAGGGGGAAGGGCATACATAGTTTGCCATTAAACACAGCATGAAGCATAGAAATTGCGAGCAAATCCCTTACCTTGAACACTTGTCTGCGCTCTTAGAAACTTGGGGAGGGTGAATTCACCCCCTCCTGAAAATTCGTGGTTGTGTACAGAATCATTATGTAAAGCACGGTTCTAATGTTTACGGCTCTACGTCCATTTTAACATTTTGGGGGAATCCTCCCCCCCCCAAGCTCTCACGGACCCCGCGGGCGCTTAAAGGGGAACAGCCTGGATACACTGACAGACTCCAGCTGCCCAGAATATAATATTACAGAAGTTGGGGGTTGAGGTACCCCCCAGTGTACCTCGGAACCTCGGCAATTTATTTCTTCAAATTAAAGTACAATTCTCGCTTGGCTTACATGGAACGTTTTCTTGAAATTCGTTCGGAGTTCCCAATTCAGTTCTCAATATAGGCCCAAAAACGTCAATCTTTATAGCCCCCCCCCCCGCCCTTTGAACTTTTGTGGCCAAGTTGCTGAAAGATGTGTGGCAGGGTTGCCGGTAAATTGCCACCCAGGAACACTGCCACACATCAGTGTCCCTGTGTGGCAGTTTACAGTGAACCGTCTGTTCTGGGGGTATTTCTTCCGGGGGCATTTCTTCCGCTTTTCAGTTTTCAGGGGTATTTTCTCCGGGGGTATTTTTCCCCGGGGGTATTTTTACCGTTTACCTTTTCGAACATGGTGTGATCTTCGATTTGTATTTCCTTGAAAAGAAAATTTCTCTAGCGTCGTGACGTCGCACCGTAAAATTTCCTGATGGGGGAAAAACAAAATGGCGTACAATAGATATCGTTGAGACCATGTGGGGAGGTAAAAAAAAAATGACGAATAAAACATGTTCGGTAGGACCACGTGGTACACAAAATGTTATGGTTGAACACGAAGAGAAAATGGCGGGCAAACGATGGTCGGGAAGTTAACGTGGAAAACATTGGCTGCAACTGACGTCATGATTGACCAGGAATCGATCACATGCGTCCTAGAGGCAACACGTGGACGGCTTCCGTTTTACAGAAACCCCTATTATCACATAACAGTATATAACGTACTTCTACGTTAATTTAAAACATCAATATATCTTTTCGTACTTCTACGTTAATTTAAAACATCAATATACTAAGAAATAGTTCCTAAATGAAAGAAACCTTAACGGCCAGACGAAACATGTAAACAACAGAAGTGAAACTTACGGAAAAGATGCTTTATTGAAGGTTGTAGCACGTCCATAACAGAACGATATCAATATTTAAACACACCACACAGCTTCACAGCTCTTTACACAACGCTCGCTTTACAACGCTCGCTTTACAACGCACTCTTTCAGCGCTCTCTTTACAACGCACTCTTTCAACACTCTCCAAGCAACAGTTTAGTCGTCGTTTTTATCTCTTGTTCCTATCTTATATCAGGCATAAGTCACGTGCATTCAATTGTGTTGCCAAACGTATTCGTTTGAGAGAAAAGATATTACGTTAAGAGTGAAGAATAACGGAGAATAAACCCAAGATTTACATAGGGAAAGAAACTAAAAAGGAAAGTTAATTTAGAATATACGTCACAAGTAATATGATGATGTCACAAATATCTTTCAAATACGTAACAGTAACACGAAGTTCTGATGTTGAAGTTACAAAGACCTTTCACTTAACGTATCGGTTATGTTTCAAAGTTATGTAACGTTTGCGGACATTTTGACGTAACTGTAAGGTTTCTGAAACATTAGTGTTACATTGCGCAACGTATCTGAAAAGTCTCAATGTTTCACTGCTATGTAATTGTACCATATACGAAATATTCTGTGCTGTGTGGATGGTGGGAGACAGATCTGAGGCGCTGTCTCCAACAACTTTGAACACGGCCCATCTCGTCCAAGATGGGCCGTGTTCAAATCCCAGATGAGGAATGTGCCTGACAGGTGGCACTGTATGTGTTCCTTTCCTGGAACCATTGGCTCTAAATTAGAGAAAGGCGATTGCATGCCCTAAGAGTTGATCATGGTAGTTGTTAAACCCCGAAACAAAACAAAAAAAGAAAAAATGTCTCATCCGGGACTCCAACCTGGTTCAGCTCTGACGAATAGTCTTAAACTAGCACCTCTGAGTACTTGGCAACGGAACTGTCACGCAGTTTCAGAGACAATTTTTAATAGTTTACAGAATTAAGTCAGAGAAGCTATTTTCACTTTGTTTAATAACTCCGGTGATAATCTAAGGCAGCAACGAGTAGTCGGCTCTTAACTTAGGGCCACTGGCTCCAGTGCACAGACAGAACCAGCGCCATGGAACGTGCCTGCGCTCAGGCTTCACTCACGACTCGTGCCCGTGCCTAGGTTGGAGGATCGACAGTAAACATATGCTCTGAGTACTCGAACACCGGAGCGACACAGAAAATGTGCGCCTTTGTTTTGTACATTAAGAGAAAGCATTTGCTGGACTATTGATGGAACTTGATTAACCACCTAAACATATTAATATTTGTTCCCAAAATTTCAGAAAAACTTTAAATTTCAACGGAAACCCGTCAGATCATTTAACAGAAGTGATATGGAAACGCCATCTGACTATAAAGAATCAGTGTAGAATGTTTCATCTTTTCCCACAATCACCTGGAAGCTTGTCTTGAACATAACGTGTCCGTTAACAAAAATATGTAGTACCTTTTCCAACAGTACTATTCCATGCTATTACATTGGGGAAAAGTTTCATATCAGTAAAAACTAGAAAATCATCTACCTAAAAATATTAATATTCGTGCCCAAAATTTCAGAAGATCTTTTAAATCTTAACGAAAACCTATTAGCTTGGAGTTAACAAAGATGACTTGCGTGCATCTTCTGAATATAAGGAATCAGTTTTAGAAAGCTCATCTTTTCGTACAATCACCTAGAAGCTTGGTACGAAGTGATAGCTTGTCCATTAAAAAATAGCTACTGCCTTTTCTAAAAGCACTAACTTATATATTAATATGACACTGGGGAAAACCCTTTTTTTACTATAAACTAGAAAATCTCCTACATGTCAAATTTTCCCAACACAATCTTTGCAGTCATCTATTGAAACCGATTTCTTCGAAAAACCATTTCCTAAAATTAGCAAATAAATACGACATGAGACTTAAATCTTTTCTAGAACTCCCGAGGTCGTGTAAGACCTACATTGCAATAAAAAAATCTCTAATGATCTTGAAACTGAACATGTCCCTCAGAAGAAAACAGAATTTAATTACGACTAATTATTTTAAGTCAAGCGCATATCATAGAACATCTTGTGCCGCATTTGTATAACTGCATTGAAAGTCCGTGGTCCTAGTTTAGAAATCTTTACCTAATAGTGTGAAGACAGAACTTTCTATGAGTAGTAGCGTTCAGCAATGATGGACAACGACAACCTTTAGCAATGATGATCAACGACAACCTTTGGCGATGATGAACAACGACAACCTTTAGCAATGGATGTGAAAAACCGGAATTCTATTGATACGTTAGATATAGGGAATATGTTTTCTGATGAACTATTTGGTTACTAAGCGAGATTAGCTAAAACTTGATGCTCCGTTGGCTACTCCAAAATCACAGCACTTCGAGAATTTAAATTTTAAATCAAAAACTCTAGAATACATTAAAAACTCACGTAAGAACCTCTTGGCATAATTTAACAGTTCAATCTGTTAAAACGTTTCCTTGGTTACTTTCCGATGTAAACAGAATAAGCATGAAAGATCATACAAATTATATACTTGAGGTGATACAAAAGCAACATTCGCTAAACAGAAAAACGCAGTACATTTACAGTTTTACTGTAACCAAGTTCTTGTGAACGTTTATAATCTGCTTAAGAGCGAGGAAAGAAGTGGACGTAGTAAACCAAATGTCAGAAAATAGTGGCCATCCCGGTGGCGCATATGTGTCCGAGTTCAAAACCCAACCCATTAGTCCGATATCGATTCGCGTTCGAAACCCATTGAGGCATGGATGTTGTGTTTGTCTTACGCCACTGGCTCCTTCCCTTCGCTGGAATCAGTGGCCCTAAATTATGTACGGATGCCTGCTTTTAACCCATCGAGTTGCTCACGATGGTCGTTAAACTCTCAAATAAAGAAAACGTTAGATGAGCATGGAACGTACCTACCTCAGAGGTGAAGCATATGTCAAGACGGAAAACTTCCAGCGACAAACTTCGTCAGTGCAGCTTAATTGGGAAAACATGCGATTACGGAGCAGAAGGTTGCAAGATCAAGTTCTGCCACTAGCAAATGGCGGTTACGCTATATTGGTGCCTGAACGTAACCTGAATATCCTGGCCGTTGGGTTCTTCGAAAAATGTGTGATGTTCGTTCTACACATCGTCAGAAGTTTGTCAGAATTCCCTCTTCTACAGTGATCTCTGCTTCAATCATGGTGTGCAGGTTGATGGGGAAACCTACGGTTTCTCTGCAGCCCTTTCTCAAGGGGGGTGGGATGTATATGACGTAATTTCCTCAGCGGTTACGCACATGTCAAGACGACCAAGTTGCAGCTGCAAGCTTCGTCGATGTACCTTTATTGGGAAAGCATTCGGCTCCTGAGTAGAAAGGTGCGGGCTTCGAGGCGCCACCGGCAAATAGCTTCTACGCTATAAGCATGACAGACGAGAAAAAATTATAAGCCCTTGATCACAAACAAGTGTGGCTTATGTACAAGAAATAGGTGACGATGATAGACAGGGAAAAACGAAAAGTTTTAATCACGAACAAATGTAACCGCACTACAACGGTTTCTAAAACAAGTTATAACAAGAAAGTGCACAACACAATACATTTCATTTTAAATGCTTGTCTTTGTCTATGTTGTCATTAACTTTGATCATCCTTAACATTTTTAGGATGGCAGAAGTACCGACATTTCTATAGATTACGGTCATGTGAAATACATTTTATGTAAAGTGTAGATTTTTGTGCTGGGTTTAGCAACCTCCATATACAGTAATGGCCGAAATTGTGGAAACATTTTAGAAATAGTGTATTTTTGAGGTTTGGTGGCTCATGACACCACTTTTCTGTTGGAGTAATACCATGAAATTACGTAGATGTCAATGGAAAGATAATTTCATCAAAAATGTAATGCAATAACTTTTATGAAGGATTTTGTATTAGAACATCAATTATAAAGAAGAAAAGTGAAACATATAGAAAAAATGAGATATGCAAAAATTCCCACCATGTCAGTTTATACTTAGTTGGGTAAACTTTAGCGTTAATTACGGCCTCACAACGCCTTCCCATGGTGTGAACCAAGTTTTTTAACTCTTCAGCTGTTATAATGTTAAACCAAGATTGAATTATTTCTTATATTAATTGGGTTATATTGCTGGGTTGCTTCTTACTAACAAGCTTCTTTATTCGACACCATAGATTTTTGATGGGGTTAAGGTCTGGGCTATTCCCAGGACATTCCAGCAGTGGAATATGATTATCTTGAAACCACTTTTTGCACACAGCAACAACATGACATGGAGCTGAATCCTGTTGAAATATAAATGCTTCATTGACTTGGAAAAGATCACGTGCAAAAGGTTTCAGTTTGGGCTCAAATATTTTGTTAGCGCATTTCTGGCCGTTTATATTCCCATTAAACACGCAAATTCTGCCCACACCTTTTGATGTCATACAACCCCAGATCATAACACTAACTGGGTGTTTCACGGTATGTGTAAGCAATCAGGATGCAAATCTTCTCCCATTCTTCTCCTTACGTTTATTATGCCATCACTACCAAGCAGGAAGATTTTGGTCTTATCACTCCAAATAACACTGTCCTATTGTTCCGCTGTCCAGTTAGCATGGGTTTTAGCCCAGTTTAATCTTTTCAATCTTTGTTTGAGAGATAAAAATATCTTTTTTCGTGGAATTCTAGCTTTTAGACCAAATTCCTGCAGTCTGCGTCGAAGTTCTTGCACTCAACTTCATGTTGCATTGCGCCATTTTATCTTGTATACACCCAGGTGATTTTCTTCTGTCACCTAGGCACAATCTCTTAATTCTTCTATCATCACTTGCTGTTGTGCCCCTTTTCCTGCCTTTACCAGTCCGGATTTGTAGTGACTGAGTCTCCTTATACGTCTTCAAAAATTTAGAAATGCCCCCTTTGGTTAAGTTTCCACTAATATGTTTTCTAATTTCATCAAAACTGAAGACTTGTTCACTTAATAGTACTATTTTACATCGCTTTCTGGGTGACCAGTCAACTCTTTGCGCCATTTCTTTAATTTTATCACGTTTTACAAGCTCACTAAATGAAAGAACACAACAAGAACCAACCAACTTGGTAGCAATCACATAACACACTGACAAATGTCCTCCTCTCAGCTCTAATACATGACATCAATAGCTGAATTCTACTGTAACCTGACGGCTCATTGCCAAACCAAGATAACACCTGATTGTATCTCGAAACACTCATGCTCATTGGCTACATTCAAATGAAGGAAAGCTACTTCATATCAACCTAAGCAAGTTGTGCTTCCTTTTTCTGGTTATTTGGCTATACATACAGATAATTCAACCAACTTTATTGCATTGCATTCTTGATAAAACTATCTTTCCATTGATATATAATTTTATGGTATCCCTGCAAAACAAAAATGGTGTTATGATCCATCAAACCTCAAAAATACACTTTTTTCAAAAGGTTTCCACAATTTTGGCCACTACTGTACATCTGAGGTTAAAAGAATTCGCCCTGTTACTCATTACAGGTATCTGTTTGCAGGAAACGAAGAGATCAGGTACTATAATAACGCTTACGTATTACTTACCAGTTAGTGAAACACCGTTTCAGAAATAAAAGAAACCGGCCGCACCGCTTGTCGACTGGTCAAATATGCTAGCTTCTGACCAGTCGTCCGAGTTGAGTAGGATTGGAGTCCCAGATAAAACATTGATTTTGTCTTTGTCCGATGGCGCTCTCTGTTCTCCTTTCCTAGAACCAGTGGCCCTAATTTAGGAACGGGTGAGTCCTTCTAGTCTTAGATGATCATGAAGATTGTTAAACCCTGAAACTACAGCAATATCCATTCTCTATCTGAGGAGTATGAGGGATTAAAACAATGACATATTCCAATTGTAAAAAACTTCCTTAGTATTGAGGGTAAGAAAACGAAAAAAGGAAAAGAACAGAGAAAATAGAGCCAAAAGGGAGAGAGGGGTATGTGTGTGTGTGTGAGAAAGAGAGAGAGATAGAGAGAGAGGGAGAGCGGTTGAAGAAACAACAAGCGTGGGTTTGTGTGTGAGAGAGAAAGAGAAACAGACAGAGAGAGAGAGAGAGAGAGAGAGAGAAAGCCACAGAGGGAGAGAGAGGAATTGACAGAGAATATAACAGCGAAAGACAGAAAGCTAGAATGGAGAACAGGGGTCGCGAGTACGTGGGGGAAAGAGAGAGAGAGAGAGAGAGGCACAGAGTAGGAAGGGACATGGAGACAGATCGAGACTGAGAGCGAGAGTCAGCGGCTACTTCGACAAATCAGTATAGAAACTCCAGCATTAAACTTAATTTCATACAAGGTATCGACAGAAGTGGAACTTTAATGACAAGCAACAATTACATTTCACTCTTCAGTGCTTCCCGAATTAATACGTCAGACTGAAAGGTTGGATCATCTATCAGTCTCTGAACTCAGTGTGAGGTGTAGGTGTATATCAGCAAATGCCAGGAACAGCGGTTAGAGAAGCATTGTTTGTTAAAATATGGGCGCGTATAAAAATTTGTAACGTATTACAAGTTCTACAAAATTTATGTTAGGCAACAGTGAACGTTTTAAGTGAGATTAGGTCAGAAGAATTCTCATATTTGATGCTCAGCCCCGTCGTTGTAAATACGCACGTGCATACACTATATTGACAAAAGTCACCGGACACCTAGAAGAGAAACACAACATAGAATTTATTGACATACATTAGTACGGTGTCAGTTCACCTTTCGCCTTAATGCATGAACTGACCCATCGAGACATTCTTTCGACAAGGTTTTGGAACACAGCGATAGGTATTGCCTTCCATTCAGTACATAATGCTGCCGCTAACGGTTGCTTAGTAGTAGGCCTTGGTTCCAAACTTCTTATGCGGCGCTCTAATTCATCCCGTAGGTGTTCTATGGGATTAAGATCAAGGCTCTGTGCTGGCCAGTTCACACACGATACGGAATTATCGTCAAAACCTGCCGTAACACTCCTTGCGTTATGGCTCAGTGCATTATCCTGCTGGTACCAATAAGGCTCGGTTCCATAGTATTTCCACAGAGTTGGTAGGGCACAATTGTCCAGAATATCGAGGTAGACAGGCTGGTTAACAGGTTTGTCCACGATAACCAATGGGCCGGGACCATACCACGAAAAATACCCCCACACGAGTACACTGACAACTCAAAACTTGACCGTAAGAACAGTACACTGTGGTAAATAGCGTTCCCCCGGCTGCCGCCATACCCACACACGGCCATCAGACTGATGGATCGTGTATCTGGATTCATCAGTCCATAGGACCCGTTTCCATTGAACTACGGTCCACGATAAATATTCTTTACACCACGCTAAACGAGGAGTAGCATTCCGAGTGGAGATGAAAGGCTTCTGAGCAGCCGCACGACCACGGTAACCCATGGAATGAAGTTCGCTACGAATGGTACGTGTACATACCGAGATTCCAGCATTTTTACTCACCTGAACACTGAGGTATTGTAACGTGCTTTGTCGATTGGCTGTAACGACTCTCCTGCGGCTTCGAGATCCTCTATCACTGATTTTCTTTGCTCTGCTCGTACGTTTTGCTGCTTCAGGCACGCCATGTGTCTTCCACTTATTCAGTGCATCCAATATAGTTGACTTGGGTATGTTTAAACGCCTCTCGGTTTCTCTTATGGACAACCCACTAATATAACATCTAACAATCTTTTTTTCTCAAAGGAAAGATTGTTAGATGTTATATTTTCACTCAACCTCACATTGCGATACGATCGCGATCAGCTGCCGGCTTGTTTTTACACCGTTTGCAGCTGTACCTCGCATCTTAACACCGCAGCGGATCCGGTCATTTGCTTTTGAAGGGGTGTCCGGTGACTTTTGTCAATATAGCGCATATCTAAACGCAAAGATAAAGTAGAGTTCTTATTACCCCATATAAGTAAGTTTTGAAAAGTTGGATATTTGCAGTTTTTATTCATAGTTGAAGCTGAGATTTGCATGGGACAACAACAACAGAAATCACACTAAGCTGTTCTCTGAGATTCAGAGGTTAGCTTCACAAAGAAGGAAAATCCACAAGATAAACATTTAACTGAGTATTTACTTACTGTTACCGTATCAAACGTTTCCATTTACAGTGATGTTGGCACACAGTTCCAGCTTCACTGACATCCATCACACGACGTACACAAGACCCTCTCTGTACTTCATACTCGTAATCCTTTTCTCATGCAGACACTCCTGACTCTGGTCCTCCCATGAAACATTAAAAAATTAATTAACTCTTAAAAATTCGTTTCTATGACACGCAGCTCCCACCGACGTATGTTTCACAATACATGTTAGAAGAAAGTATTTTTCTTTCTTCTAACAATATACACTGACGGAAAAAAATCCCAACACCACGAAAAAATAGTTGTAGAGGAATGTAATGGCGGCAATACATTTGTATAGGTAACATATTTAATCGATTAAGGTTTCAAGATCACAGCTCATTGTAAGCGCGAGAAGAGCCATTTTAAATGTGAAATGCTGGTACATTAATAACCGTTGTAACCGCCAGAATGTTGAATGCAAGCTCGCAAACGTTCATGCATTGTGTCGTACAGGTGCTGGATGTCAGTTTGTGGGATGGAGTTCCACGCCTGTTGCACTTGGTCGGTAAATACAGGGACAGTTAATGCTGGTTGGGGTTGACGCTGGAGTTGTCGTCCAATGATGTCCCATACGTTCTCGATTGGTGAAAGATCTGGTGATCTAGCAGGCCACGGCAACATGTCGACACTCTGTAGAGCATGTTGGGTTACAACAGTGGTATGCGAGCAAGCGTTATCCTGTTGGAAAACACCCCCAGGAATGCTGTTCATGAATGGCAGCACAACAGGTTGAATCACCAGACCGACATACAACTGTGCCGTCAGGGTGCGTGGGATAACCACGAGAGTGCTCCTGCTGTCATAGGATATTGCTCCCCAGACCATACCTTCAGGTGTAGGTCCAGTGTGTCTCGGCCGCAGGCAGGTTGGTTGCAGGCACTCACCTGGCCTCCTTCTAACCAACACACGGCCATCACTGGTACCCAGGCAGAACCGGCTTTCATCAGAAAATACAACAGATCTCCACTCCGTCCTCCAATGAGCTCTAGCTTGACACCACTGACGTCGCAAACGGCAGTGGTTTGGAGTTAGTGGAATGCACGCTACAGGGCATCTGGACCGGAGCTGTCCTTCAAGTAACCGATTTGTAACAGTTCGTTGTGTCACTGTGGTGGCAACTGCAGCTCGAATTGCTGCCGCAGACGCGGTGCGATGCGCCACGGTGGTCTTCCCTCTCAGTAGTGCCACGTGGCCAGCCGGAACCCGGTCTTCTTGAGGCAGTACCTTCCCTTGACCACCGCTGCCAACAATCATGCACAGTGGCTACATTCCTGCCAAGTCGTTCTGCAATATTGCGGAAAGAAAATCCACCTTCTCGTAGCCCTATTACACGACCTCGTTCAAACTCCGTGAGCTGTTGATAATGGCTTCTTCGTCTTCTTAAAGGCATTCTTGACTAACATCAACACCCTACGTCGAATCTCAACGATAACTAACGCTCACGAACGTTACAGCGCGTATTTACAGCAAACCTGCTTTGCATGTTCCGAGGGGCGCTACTAGCGCCACACGTATGCGCCGAGCGCGAAATTTGCATAGACGTCATCTTACAGATGTACTCTCACCGCCTACCAACTGTCGTTTATCTAACACAACCCCTTCTTGGTGTTGGGATTTTTTTCCGTCAGTGTATTTTACAATATATTGTTAGAAGAAAGCTAATGTTTCCGAAACAATTACATAGTACTTATTCATATGACGTGAGAGAACAAATCAAAAGTCCCAGAATTAATGAGATTTCAGGACCTATTAGATATAAAGGTCATTTTGATCTAAGTGCAATACAACCTTTTCCTGATCGCAGCTAAAAACAACAGCTTTAACATTGTCTCTCAGACTATTTAGGAATCTTAAAACTCGGTGGTAGGGAAGTCAATAGTTGAAAGCAAAACGAAACTTAAAATGCCATACGTGTACTTTTTCGGAACATTTATTTCCCTTCAAAAATCATTCCGTATGGACAAAATAATGGATGGGTATAACATTCTCTCTTTCTGTCTGGAGAGCGTTTTACTCGAGAGGAAAATTCCACCAAGTGCACGTTATGTCTTTAATACACATACGTGACTTGACAAAAAATGTGAAAGCAAATTTCGGACGTTAAAAGCATAAAAAAGTGATATAGAGATTTTAAGTTCAGAACTTTTCTTGTCAGAATACGTAGAAAAGAAGTATCAAAAACACTTGGTTTTTCTGTGGCAGACTCAGCTTTATTTCAGAGAATGTTGCTCTCACTGGAAGCAAAGGAAGCTAATTACACGATCTCGAGAAAACTGTTCTCAACGCTATTAAGACTGCGTTGGTTTCAAATATACGGAAGAAATGGCAGACGCCAATACTCAACCACGCTCCTCGGGAGTTTGATTAATGAATGGTGTCTTTTAGCATACAGCTTAGCAGTTCAAATATTCTGGGGTAAGAAGAAAAATTGTACTCTGAACAAAGGTGCTGTTTTAACATTGTTCCGAACAAAAGGCCTATTCAACCAATTCGCTTAGCAGACGCAGCATGTAAGATTCTATGGGCGACTAATTAGAGTTTGTAAAGGAAAGACTTCGCAAATTTATTACAGTTCGTTTCGTACTGTAGTTTTCTGTGTATAAATTTATAGTTGGAGAAGTCCCTAGGGAATAAAGAAATGGGGCTCGACGGTGTTCAAATTAAAAGGCTGAAGATGTGGAAGAGAGAAAGAAAGAATTTTCAGAGAGTAAGACGAATAGAGTGTAAGAGGCTGATCGAATTATACGTATATATCTTGGACGCCTTGGCGTATTCATAAAATTTATATAAATCGGATAACGTTCTTGCTTCCAGAAGAAACAAATTTCATGTTTTACGTTCAGCGCATTTCCCCTATTAACAATATTTACCCTTTATTGATTAGGAATACAAAAATGGAAAAAAATGTACAAGCTCGGAGACAGTAATTTTTACTGTATTTAATTTTATTGGGTGTACACTCAATGGACAAAATATTAGAGATACTTACTTAGCGTGTTGGTTCTCCTCTAGCGCGAATAACAGCCTGTACACGCAGAGGCAACGACTCCACCAGATGCAGGATTGTTCCCGGAAGAAATGCCAGCCCTGCCTGTTGCAGCATTGTCCACAAATCTACCAAAAACGTCGGTCCAGGATCCACGGTTATGATGATCAGCTCCACATCATCAAAGAGAGCATCCACAAAGTTTGAATCCGATAACCTTCTGGTACCCTGGATGGTTTTAAACTCAGACGAGTGTTCGTCGAGCCATGCCTCCATTGTTGCCACCCGGTGGGACGGTAGATTATCCAGCTGAAACAGACCATCGGCCGCAGCATGAACGAAGACCATGAAAGTGCTCAGATGATTTGCCAGCACATGCTAGCAGCGCGCAGCGATTAAGCACCTGTCCAGATACGCTAAGGGACGTAATTTGTCCCATCAGAAGGTTCCGTAAACCATCCCCGATCTGTCACCGCCTTGAACAGAGCCGACGTGGCCTGACAGAGCCATGGCGTTATGCTGTCGACACCACACCCCCACCATTCCGTGAACTCAGTACAGCTGAAAACGGAATTCATCTGCCCACACGACGCGTCGCCACTCTGCAGAGGTCCAGTTTTGATGTTCCCAGCAGCAGGCGAGGCGGTAATGTCCGATGACGAGCAGTAAACAGTGGCACACGAATAGGGCGTCAGCTCCCGTAACCAATGGTATGCATTGTGCGCCATACCGTTTACTCGCTGACGCTGCTTGGGCCTCCGACATTTAACCTGGATGGGATTTCGGTACAGTGTCCGATGACGAGCAGTCAACAGTGGCATACGAGTAGGGTGTCGGCTCCCGTAGCCCAAGGTATGCATTGAGAGCCATAGCTTTCACTCGGCCACCGCTATTCTCTGGGGGATGGTTCGTCCGTCAATTATGTACTCGCAGTACACCCTTGATACGATTGCTCTCGGAAACCCGAGGATTGTTCTTACTTGGGCTGTAGAATAATCCATCTGTCTTGCACCGACAATGTGTCAAAAATCAAAGTCGCTCAGATCATCACGTTTACCCGTGTTCGTCGATTGCGATACACTGTTGGGAAGCCCTCTGTCTTCCTATTTATCACCTGTGTTCTGTATGGGTGTGTTCTACTCTGTACGGTGATGACCATATCAACTGCCCATCATCCCTATCTCTACTTTTTTGTCTAGTGAGCTTATTTAATAAGATATACGAGGTCTACCTGTAGCAATTATAAATCTAAAGCATTAAAGGTAAGCTGGTTCAAGAGGAACAAAGTTTTCTCCCATTGGCTGGTTGAAGGTAAGTAGCGCGAAAAATAGGAAGATAAATCCAAGTAGCGTTAAATAATAGGAAGATAAATGAAAGGAATCTTTCTCGCAGTGGATGACCCAGTTCAAGGCAGCCTCTTCCAAACAGTAGGCAGGTAAATGTAGAATTCTATCACTCACTGATTGATGAGGAATAAGCAGCTTCTGTTAGTAAGTACAAAGCATTCTACCCTAAATAATAGGCAAAAAAAAAAGAGCTGGAATTCTCATAATTTGGATAGTCAGTTTTCCTTCAACGTACTAGATTAATATAAAGAACCAGAAAAGAGTGAAGATGGTTCCCGGCAACGTGAGTCTGCAAGGTTAAGATTAAGAACAGGTTCACACGTGTCATATAAACTTTCTCTAATGATGTGGTGGTTAATTTGAAGAACTTTCTAGCCGTTTGGCAATCGTGGAGGGAATTTTCTGTACACTAGCTAATCAGATAATAGTCATCGCATTCCAGGTAATAGAGTGGAGCAGATAAATACAGAACTTACTGATTGATTGGAGATGTCAAACTTCCTCTGCTAAGTAATGGAGAAATCTTAACTCGAGGACTGGCAAATTTTCTTTCAGGTAACAAAAAAAAAAATAAAAAAAAAACGAAACAGAACGAAGTGGTGGAATTCTGAACTCTCTGGTTTGATTGGAGTTACTTGCATCTTATCCTAATAGCAAAGAGACACAGCAGCATAGGAACGTTCAGTTAACTAGCTGGTCGGATATGAACAGCCATTTCTACTGCCTAAAAGGTTGTAAGACAATGACAAAACACTAGATTCAACCCATTAGTCCTAGGAAAAAATATTTCGTTCTAGGTTATGTATACTGAAAAAATCCCAGGTAAAGGCGTAAAACTTACTGCATGTGGTGATTGAATTATAGTTGATTTGTTTTTTTTTTGGTCCTTTCACTGCAAGGAAACATTTACTTTCTATGCTGCTTCGTTAAATATCTATAAGAAGGACAGTTAATGAGCTTCTCTGTGTTTTTTTTTCTGTTCTAATGGTTTTAGCCGAGAACAGAGAAGAACAAAACTTGAGCTTGTTTGATGCAAGAGTTGGACAAGACAAGGACAAAAGTTGGCGTAATATAAACAGAAGACAAATCAAGAAACAGCACATTCAAATCCAATTAATAGCTGTTACGAAGTATGAGGAGTCTTGGAAGTTTTCTTAGAGTATGACACATTCTTCGCTACATGGCTAGGACACAGAAATTCTGGCGCGTATTACGTGAGAGCTTTCTGTAATCAAAACGTGACCTCATTTTCCAACAATCTGTCTTATCTAGAAGAAGGTAACAGTATTAGTCAGACTTACCGCAACCGGTGGAACAATTTTTCATTCATTGGGCAATCTGAGGTAAGGAATACCTTCAATTTAATATTTAAATAGAGCACAATACTTCGCTCATATCGATGATATCATTCTGTTAAATATTACGCCAGAAGACTGGGGACGTTATTTATTCGGAATTAAGGAACATTTCAATTTTTCAGGTAAAGTAGCAGACGCCCTTATTTAGTTGGATGACTACAGGTAAGCGTCACTACCTCATAGAAAAGCGCAGTTAAACGAAAAATTTTTCATTCAGTATCTGTGTGGATGTAAACAACACATCCTTTGATGTATTCAGTTGAACAAAATTGCAAAATCGTCAATCCTTCAGTTATCTGATTTTTATCTGAAGTATAGACATTTCCTTCTCCCTCTTTATGACAATTGATAACCGAATAAAATAAGGGCACACATCTCATTACACGCACGAATGTATATATACACAGTCGAGTCACATTATTGCGACCACCTCCTACGTTTGACGTCAACATCGCGTAGCCAATGAAAGAATGTACGTGTCGTGAACTGGCTTGGAGGGTATATAAGGTGTGCTGTAGGCATTCTGAAAACATATCAGCCGCGTGTGGCCGAATGGGCAACGTTCGTGACTGCCACAGGAAGGGCCTCAGGTTCGATCCCAGGCAGGTACAAACGCTCGATTCACTAAATACCCGCCGTGCGTCGGATGTGCACGTTAAGCCGTCGGACCCCGGGTACTGGCCCCCGGTAATAAATAAGGGCGTCTTCCTCCCCCTTTCTATTTCGCTTCCGTGTCACTTTCCTATCGGGCGCTCTAGCCCAAATCTCCTAGTTTCCTATTTCTAAGGGTTGTTTAAGACCTGGGGTCAGACACTCCCTTCCTAAAATCCTCTACATATGATCATGATCATGAAAATATATCACTCGTTTCTTTCATGGAAAAAATGAGCAATTTATCAAATTTGCAAAAAAGGATGATTATCGGCTTTCGGGCCAAGAGTAGCAGTATTTCTGAAACAGCGCAGTTTGTGAATTGTTTGCTTGCTGCTGTGGTTAAAGTGTATCGTGATTGGAGAAATGGCACTATTGCGAATAAACGACCAGCAGACTGCGGAGCACCATGTGCCATTGATATGAGAGGTGAACGTCGGCTTCGAAGGTGCGTGAGGGCCTTTCGACACGCTACAGTGGAGAAACTTACTAGCCGAATAAACCAGGGGGCTACCGGAAGTGTGTCTAAAACGGCAGTTCAGGAAACCCTGCTGCATATGGGGCTCCGTTACAGACGGATGGTCACTGCGCCTATGCTAACGAAGCTGCATAGGCAGAAAAAGGCTTACATTTGCACGGCAGTATTGGACCTCCGCTGATTGGCAAAGGATTGCCTTCTCCGATGAGTCACGTTTTCTGCTTCATCGAACGGATGGACGTTGGCGTGTAAGGCGAGAAACATCTGAGAACAAACACTCTTCAACAATTACTGGAATAATCCAAACTGGTAGGGGTATTATTAGGATCTGGAGAATGTTTTCGTGACATTATCTGGGTCCACTCATACCTGTGGAAGGCACTATGGACCGAATTCGTAATGAATTCATTCTTGCAGACCACACACACCCATACATGCTGATTGTCTTCCCTATGGCGGATAGGATCTTCCAGAACGACAATGCGACGTGTCACACAGCTAGAAATGTGCGAGAGTGGTTGGAAGAGCACGATGAAGAATTCAAAGTACTTCCCTGGCCTCCTAATCTCCCAGACTGAAACCCAATTGAGCATCTGTGGGATCGCCTTGATCGCGTTGTTCGTTCTATGGATCCTCCACCACGCACCCTCCGGCAGCTGTCAAATGCACTTTAGTCAGCATGGCTCCACATACCAGTGAACACCCTCCAGCACCTTATTGAGTCACTCCCAAATCGTCTAGCTGATGTCCGCACTGCACACGGCGGTTACTCTGGATATTAGCTGGTGGTCACAATAATGTGACTCAACCGTGTATATAACATCGCCTCCGCTTTCTACCGTATATATAGAAGGGAAAGCTTGTACAGTGAAACCTCCGAATAGCGGTCACTGCTCTGACCGGGAGAAAGCCACCCTTGTTAGGAAGTGGCCGTTTAGTAGTTAGGCCTAAATTACCATTGCAAAGCCGCTGCGTTTCTGCAAAAGCACAATAAATATATGAAGCTTATACTAAATAAAGAAAACGTTGCAGTGTTTTTTCCACATTATGACTGTTGAATAAAACTGAATATAATAATTAAATAAATAATTAATTGTGTTGAGTATTTTAACCCTTAACTGCCCAGGTCTTATGTTT
The DNA here is from genome assembly GCA_039090855.1 of Macrothele yani. Taxonomy (NCBI): domain Eukaryota; kingdom Metazoa; phylum Arthropoda; class Arachnida; order Araneae; family Macrothelidae; genus Macrothele; species Macrothele yani. The sequence goes on along the minus strand of CM077017.1, from coordinate 12,428,048 downwards.
GTCACATATCAACCCACGTCCGGTCTTTGAGAACGCCACATTTTTATCGTTTACTTCATGTTAACTTTCTTTTTTTTTTTTCATGCTTTGGGGATCGTTTTTTTTTTGTAAAATAATACAATACATATAAAAATAACCTTAATGAAACCCGTGAGACCAGACCTGGGTTGTTAAGGGTTAAGAAGGCAATTGCACAGTTAGCTGGCTGCGTGCCGTAAAGCAGGAACACAGCTTACAACAACCAAACTAAGATACATCGCCCTAACGGGCGAAATTCCAGGCCCCATCAACCACCCCCGGTGGCGATTGAAACATGCGTGGAAGCTGCAGCTCGCCTCACGTAAAACTGAACTTTTAACTCCTTTCTTTCCACTTAAGCATATCACTGTACCAACCGTAATCCAAACTATTATGCCTTTAGCAATAAACTTTCTTTGTCCTAGCTTATCTCTCTAGCCAAAGTACCGAAGGAACTACATAAAATCCAAGGGACGGGTGTCAGTTAGTTAGATGTCCTTCGGAGATGACTAAGGTGTCCGTTGACCACTGTTAAGAAGTTTCGTTGTTCGGAGGTTATGGTTAATATTGATCCTAGGGAAGCTATTCGGTATCAACCAAAACTTACCGTTTGTAGGAGGTTACCATGTTTCGGAGGTGTTCGTTAATGGAGATTTCACTGTGTTTTGATTTGAATTTATTACTGTTTCCGTTTGAAATTGCTAAGGTTAAAGAGAAACAAAAATTTTCTCATCCGTTCTGTCCCTTTAATTCCACCTGTGACAGCAGAATAAAGAGAAGAAAAATATTTGAGTACGTCCGATGGCGTCATAAAAGAAATACGTGATAACCAGGAATGTCATTTATGATGTAACACATCCAGAACAGGTGTAAGCATAAGGGTGAAATTTAAAAATCTAAAATAGAAGCTAGCAGACTTGAAAAGAAATAACGAAGCATGGTTAAAAAACTGTCGAACTATAGGATACTTTTATTGTAACAAACGAACACGATTCCTGGCGATATGATGGTTAGTTTGGTTTGGGGATTTTGCGACCACAGTGAACAACTCGATGGGCTATAAGCAGTCGCCCGTTTCTGATTTAGTGCCTCTAGTTCCAGGAAAGGAAAGAGTCATGATCGTCAGACAAACACAACCATCCATGCCTCACCCGGATTTGAAGCCAGGCCCATCTTACACTAATGGCTAGAAGCCAGGCCCATCTTACACCAATGGTCAGAAGCCAGGCCCATCTCGTACGAACGGTCAGAAGCCAGGCCCATCTTGCACGAATGGTCAGAAGCCAGTCCTATCTCGTGCGAATGGTCAGAAGCCAGGCCCATCTCGTACGAATGGCCAGAAGCCCGGCCCATCTCGTACGAATAGTCAGAAGCCAGCACTCAGACCTCTGCGCCACCGGGACAACATTCTGACACACTTTGCTTGCATACTCTATAAAATGGCTATTTGGTTTGCTTGTTGCTTGGTTTAACGACTACCATGAGCAAGTCTTAAGGTTTTAAGTTTTCGCCCGTTCCAAATTTGTAGCAACAGGTTCCAGAGAAAGGACCAGCGCTATCAGACAAACGCACCACCCATACATCATCCGGAACTCAATTCCAGGCCCATCTTAAACGATCGGGTAGAAGCCAGAGCCTCAGACCACTTGACCACGGGGCGACAAAAATGTTTTTACTGAGAATTACAACAGTGCATCTCATTGAACGACAGACTGTAGTTATCATTTCGAAAAGCTGCTCGTATTTCCTTGTACCGGGTGCGCCATATAAAAGATGCCCGTAGCCAGACGTTGTTATGCGAGTTAAAGTTGTTTGGCGGGTTTCCAGTTAAAACCGCTTTGTTCCACTCCTAACCGGTTTCTGCGTGTACAGCTGCAAAGGAATTCTCCGGAGTGGTTTGTCACAGCCAGAGCAGTGTAGCAACGCGGTCATATATCAAGAGAGAACAAAGGCAACGGAAATGGTTTTAAGTACGAAACAGCGGATTTTTATTGTGGAACAGATTTCAGAAAAAACTCCTACAAGGTTTTAAATGAGCTCTTCACAGAAAATTTTCCACATTGTGCACCACCGTTGAAATCAGTGGTACAGAAATTAGTGCGGAAATTTCATGAAACCGGCACGGTGTGCAACAGGAAAAAGAACAAGCCCATGGCAATTCGTACTGACGGCAATATCAAGGTTGTGTACACAATGATGTTACAAAGCCCTCGGAAGTCGATTCGCCGATTATCGTCTGCAACGGGAATATCTGCCACGTCATGTCGACGCATACTTATGGTGGGTTTACATTTTTGGCCGTACAAAGTTATGGCGCTCCAAGAATTTAAAACTCCTGATTATGCAAAACGGATGCAATATTGTAAGTGGTTTCAGGAGACCATTTTCAGCGGTGAAATGGACCCAACACTTTTTTGCATGACAGATGAAGAATGGTTTCATCTGTCCGGGATGTCAATGCGCCAAACAGCAGGATTTGGACCGACACGAATTCCAGACGGACAATGGAGACTGACAGATTACTGCCGTTGTGACGCGTTACGAACAACATGTTTCGTCGTGTGCTGCTGTGTCTTGATGTCGGAGGACAGCACTTTCAGCAATTGTTGTAAACGCAGGTAAATTACTCCTGTTTTCTGTCATTTCACCTATTCTTTACCATATATACACTGCTGGCCACCCAAATTGCAACACAAAGAAGGACACGAGAGAGCAAAGCCAGTTTTACTGGACACATAACAACAGATACAAAGATGAAACGATTGAGCTTACAGGCCCCTGCAACTTGCGGAACACGCAGACATCAATAGTTCGTGATGCTGGCCCTAACGGCCGCTACACGCCGCGGCATCGAACGAAACAGGCTTTGGATGTGAGCTTGGGGTATGTCGGTCCAGGCTTCTTACACACGTTGCCACAGTTCATCAGGCGTAGCCGCAGGTGGTGCTTGCCGGGCCACTCCGATCAGAGACCAGACGAGTTCAATGGGCGACATATCGGGAGAACAGGTGGGCCACTGCAGCAGTGACACCTGGTGGATCATGAAGAATTGTTGAACGATGCGTGCCACGTGCGGGTGCTCATTTTCTGTTGAAACGTGGCCGCTGGCAGGTCATGCAATTAAGGAAGGACTACAGGATCCAAAACTTCGGAGATGTAGAGGTGACTGTTGAGTGTAACGGCAATGCGTACTAGAGGGGTGTGGGTGTCATATCCAATTGCGCCCCAAACCATAACGCTAGGCGACGGACCGGTATGGCGATGCATAATGCAGGCGTCATACAGTCTCTCTCCGCGGTGCCGGAACATGCGGATCCGACCATCGTGGTGTTGCAGGCAGAAGCGGGATTCGTCGGAGAAGACAATGTCGTGCTATTCGGTAGTTCAGGTGCTGCGGTCAACGGCCCACTACCGCCGCACTCGACCGTGATGTAACGTCAATGGTAATCGGAGCAATGGGCACCGTGCGACAAGTCCCCTCTCCTGCAGATAACGTCGAACGGTACGTGCTGACACAGGTTGTTGCGCAACACACCCTAATTCTTGCGTTAACGTTCGTGATGTGGCGGTGCGAGCCGTCAATGCCCGACGCACAACATGCCGGTCCTCTCGTTCGGTGGTGTGCCGCGGCTGCGGCAATCGCTCACGTCGGTCCGTCCGTCCCTCTTGCATCCATCGAATCCATACTCGCCTCACTGCGGCTGAATGTCTTCCTACACGGGCGCCGATGTCTCGGTACGATAAACCGCTGTCACGATAGGCCACTATTCGTTTTCTGTTGAACCCCGAAACGTGCTGGAATGACTGCCGTATTCTGCGACGAGACATCAGGAAGTTTCCCACGTACAGGTCCGGAAGCACAACACACTTCCGCTACTTACACTCCGCCTTCTGTGCACCCTACTTATACTGCTTCTCAGTGGCGTGCCGGGCGCACATGATTTGCATATGCCCTGCAATGCTAATTGTTTGCATGTTCTCTCGCGGGAGACACATGCTGCGAATTTCAGCCAATCTGATGCTTCCTTCTTGTTGTTGCATTTTGGGTGGCCAGCAGTGTAGTAACATTGCCTGACTGTTTTCGTTCATGATACTTGGGCCTCTTTTATATGGCACACCCTGTAGTTCCTCACCAAGTCTATACTTAAGGGCTAGTTTTAGGAAATCGACATCTTTCCATGTAATGGGAATATGAAACGTAGAACTTTCACATTTAGTGGGTGGTCAAAAATAAAAGGTACCCGCCCCAAAATAAAAATAAAAAAAAAAAATAAAAAGGAATTTTTCGGTATGAAGAAGACAACCAATTCTTTGAGGTAAAAGATAAGTTAGAATAATTCTCTACTTATTGATTGATATTTTAATAACAATCTGCACGTAATAGGCAGATGAGGAAGATTACCATTTTATACGTTGTACATAGTAAGTGACTTCTGTTCCTGCGGAATTATGTGAGGAACCGCTTCACTCACCTGACGTGTCGCAGATAAGTAGAATTTATTTCTCTGTTGTGACTCTTGACAACAGGTAAAAGAGCTACAGTACGTACGGTTTATCCCTCGCAGAGTTTCAATTATCACCAACATTCATGTTCTCTATTTTCTTCGACTGCATAAAATTACTCTAAGTTCACTCTTAGTTTAATACCCTTGAGGATAAGCAGAAAGACGTGTATGTACACTCTGTTAATTCTCGTTAAAACCTTCACTTGAACCATAATTGTTGCTGCGAGGAATAGAGAAAAGGGAAACCTCGTTTTCTAAGACATCGTAAGAGCAACCATTGTCGCTCTTATGGCAAATGTTTCTTCGATTGCAAATGAACCGGCGGTCAGGAAAGTCACAATGATTCTGAAGGAACAGAAACAAGTGTGAGTACAACACATGAGCAAGAATTTAAACGACTAAAATTTGGAACATGTGGGGTAAAATGAAAGTAATTGCATAATTACTTTCATGAAATGTTTCCTTTGTCATATATCTTTTCATCTCATGAGCACGATTTCTGGCTACGTAATTCCACAGGGCTACGAAGGACACATGAAATTTCTAAACGACTGTAATTTTTTAAATGAGTGGTATTTAGTAGCAATTACTCACGACTGTAATTTCGAACAACTTTATACATTTTCTGCAGGTGATGGGTAATTATTCATGCTGCGGTAGTCGAAGATGAGAAAATCTCTTTCCATACAATGGACATTTAAATTTGAGGGATTTTTATTTAACTAAGTTGATGAAAGTACGAAGAATCGGTTTCTAAGGCATAGCAGACGAAAATAATTTTATATCTTCTACGAAAGAGGATGATGAAATAAAATTCTTCGTAACACCTTGACTATTTGGAAGTGAGAACCGTATTCACCTGTTATCAGGCGGATAAAACAATGCGACCTTTCAGTCACCAGCCGAACAAATGTAAGCAGCAACTCCCATTTTCTTACATGTATTCCTTCACTTTCCCGACTGATTTCTGGTAAGCAGAATTTTCTCGTCTCATACACTGCCGGACAATTGCTAAGGACGGACGACAATAGCAACGATAGCAACCATAAAATGGAAGGCAGGAAAATGTGGAAATTAGCATCAAGTACGGGATACAGTAAGACGTGTTGTGCGTATGCAAATTTTGGATTGCCGAACTTGTTCGTGACGTCATAGCGCTAATAAGAGATGTAAAGGATTTGACGCGTATTGACCGTTGTTGTTCAAACGCAAAGTTGAAACGGAAAGAATCAATTGTCGAACCTGCAATTTTCAGTATGTCTTCCCGACATCACCTAGATGATTTTACTCGTGGCCGTATTATTGGCAAGATTGAAGAAGGGCGAAAAATAACAGATGTTGCCAGGGAGTTCGACGTCAGCCACACTGTTGTTTCAAGGCTTTGGAAATCATTTCAAACAAATGGAGAGTGTAGCAAACGTCACGGGGGAGGTCGTGTTTGCAGAACGACACCTGTAGAAGATCGGTACATAGTGCTATCAACAAAAAAGACACCGGTGCAGCACAGCTAGTGAGGTAGCAAATCAGTTTATGGCTGCTACTGGCAGCGGATTTCCCGAAAAACATTCGCCAGACGTTTGCATGAAGGAGGATTATACGCCCGCCATCCTGTTGTGTGCATCCCATTGTCCAGACGTCAGCGTACCGCCCGTTTGCAATGGTGCCATCAACATCGCAATTGGACTGATAACGACTGGGCTGCTGTCCTCTTCTCAGATGAGAGTAGATACAGTCTATCGTCTGATTGTCGACGACAACTGATCTGGCGTGTAGTGGTGTTGCATATTGTCCAGCAAACATACAGGAAAGGGACCGATATCCGACATGTAGTGTCATGGTATGGGCTGGCATCAAGATCAATGGTCGTACGTCCCTCTATGTGCTTCCAACTGGGACTATGACTGGCCAATGATACATTAATGATGTTCTGCTACCTCATGTTCGCATGTTCCGTGGTGCTGTCCGTGATAGATTCATTTTCATGGACGACAACGCAACATGTCATCGAACAGTCGCTGTCCAGAAGTGTCTTGAGAGCGAGGATATTCAACGCCTCGTATGGCCAGCACGTTCTCCAGATCTGAATCCCATTGAAAATGTGTGGAATGCTTTGGGGGAGTCTTGCTGGTCGCCAATGCCCTCCAATAAACAAGGACACCCTCATCCGTGCACTGACAGAGGAATGGGATAAATTACCCCAACAGCTGCTTGATAATGTTGTGCAAAGCATGGCACGACGTGTGGAATCTTGCATCGCCCTCCATGGTGGCCATATCCCGTATTGACATCTTACGCCGGAACGCCTGCGGACGGTAATTGCATTTTTTTCACGTTTACATATTCTGCACAAAATGGCCTGTTTGTCCCTTGAACACGTTCCAAAGCCTTCTGGATTTCAAAGCACAAAAAATTGTCTTTCTTGTAATGTCCTGGCATTCTGACATTATTTTATTTCACTTGGCATCCAACCACACTTACTTTTTTATGCGCTATATAGCCGTTTATGATCCGTCCTTAGCAATTGTCCAGCAGTGTATTACATCTGAATTTTGTGGAAAGCAGACAAGAATCATCAGTTTTAAGTTGGGCTTTAATGATCGGAGCATTTGTTTTACTTATTCTGCTACTAAACCCAAGCGAGTTTGGACCTGGTTTTACAGTAAACTTTAAGGATAATAAAAATGAAATGTGGGGCTCCCCCTTCTAATTCACTTGCGAGTTATCCCGTTATCAATATCAGTAACTGCTGGGTAATGCGAAAAAGTTGAACCTATTCATATTTCGATGACCTGATACGAACAATTCATCCCAAACAAAAACACTGTTCCATTATTTCAGGCGAAATGTTAACAGAGAATGATGACACGCGCCAGACTGGGTGGGTCAAAAAATGCTTTTCCTAATTTCGACTTGTAATACCTCGAAAAATTTGTCAACTGGAATAAAAAATAAAAGTGGGAAAAGTCGGGTTCAGTAGGTCATAATTTTAAAGTGCCCACCAGAATTTAAACATTAGCAGTGAGATCAATTTTTTCCATCCGCGGGCAAACTTTTTACAGCGGCGGGGTTGCAGCGAAAATTTTGCAACCGCTTTAAATTCATTGGTCTGGAGTAATTTTTCATTAAAAAAGATAGAGGTGTCAGAGGTCATCTTCAGGTCTCCACCCGGAATTTGGTTTGAACTAAAACGCCGAACCAAAGAAAACTCCTATTTGGTCAATGTTATAGTGTGACATAAAATGATCCAAAGTAAAACATATTACAGGGAAATGGATTGAAATGAGGTTGGTATTTAAAACCACAGGTGCATAACTGGCTGTCCACTTGGCATGTCTGTTATATTCTGATTCTGGTGGAATTTGGGCGCGATATTACGCGAACGGAGTTTTGCCAGTACCATCCCATGTCAAGCATTCCTTTGGTAACTTGAACTGTTCTCTCCGATGCTTCAGGGTGAGTGGAGTACCAGAATAAATGTATATCTGGGTTATCCGTCTTCACTAAGCTCTACCATTCCTCAATAGTTATAGTTTCTGTTAAAGAGAAAGAGAAGAGATGGTTCTGCTAGATCACAATCTTCCCAGGATATCTGTTCAATATAGCAATCTGCATATAACAGTAATAATGATATCCTAAATTCCCTGATATTGTTATTTGTTGAAGCCGCATTCGCACTTTTATTATTCGTTTTAGATCTATATTTTTGATGTGTGGCCATTCGTCCAAAAGCAATGCAATCAGAATATTTTCGGGCTAAGCAAAGAAACAATTCTGTAGTACAACTATATCAATTATTTCAGTCACTGCGTTGGAGTAGCGGGACAGTCAAATAGTTTTCATAATGTATCACATTGGGGCCTAGACTTGGACAATAAACTTTACCAAAAGCTTTAGGTTTCTATTGGGTTTTAAAATAGAAATATAAAGTCGCAAGATCTTGTTTGCAGAGGACAACCACCTAGTGTGAGGCAATTTGCTTGGATTCTTGTATGCAACGGCTTTAGAGCAGTGTCTGCTTATGACTGCTTTACATACACGCAGTGGCGCCCATATGAGTACTTTTAGGGGGGGGGGGTAGAAAAATCCTTACCTCTTTCAAGGCTGTTAAACAATTTAGTAAATGTACAAGTTACTAAAATACAACAAAAATAATTGATACAATCAATTATTAATACCTTATTATTTTTAAATATGCTTTAAAAAAAGGTTTCGTCTATTTTAGTGTTTTAAATTTATCAAACATTTGGCTATACCAACGGCTGGGGGAGCCCCTCCCCTTTATGGGCGCCCTTGCATATACGAAACAAATAATACTAATATTTTCTAAGATGTGACTTGGTGGTGATATTTGGAATATCTCTTAATATAGGCGCGAAATTAACTACTGGAAATCCCTCACATTCCTCAAGCCGTTTCTCTAGTGGACCAGAGTAAGAGTAGGGTCCCGTTCTGTGGCCACTAATCTTTGCAGTAAGTGACGAAAGGGCGGCTCGTTGGGATACAATTGATAAACCAATCACTGAAGTGCAGGTTTAGGTGTCCCTCAAGGAGTTGTAAAACGCCTCTTCTGTTTCCTATGTTAACAGCTGCACCATTACAGCCAATGGCTACGAAATACTTAAAGTTCACTGACCTGTCATTGAAATAGACTAAAATGGCATAGGACAAATTTTTGGCGCACGAACTACTAGGAACTACATGATCCCTGTATTTTGATCTTGATTCGCAAATAAGGGAAATGTACTCTTCACGAATGACTTTCTCGTAGTTTTTGTTTTCTACGTTTTCAGTTACTCTGGTTTTGTCTTTTCGACCATCGAGACACAAATCCATGCTGAAATGTTTGAAGAATGAATTTAATCGTACAGCATACAGTATCTCAGTCCTGATTTCAACGTACTCTTCATAGCTCACAGAGTTGGTGAGTTTATTCTTAATTCATTAGTTAAACTAAAGTAATGAACATATCTGTCCAAGTAGGACTCATAAAGAGGAAGAATTCTTCATTCATTCATTGCTTTACAGTATATACGAAGCATCTTTTCCTATGTTTTGGGTAGACACTGTTGGTGGTGAAAATGTTTCCTTGCAAGCATATGCCGTCTTGCACCAGGTGATTAACATACACAGTGAAAGAAATCTGACTCGCTGTTTGATCAGAAGACATTTCTTATTTCCTGTTAGAAACAGGCAAATAAAACGAATGTATCTTTCAGCGACTAGCTGCCAGAATGTAAGTCAAACCGCCTTAAAAGAAATATAGTCAAATCGTATAGGTACAGTAAAATAGTATGTATAGTCAATCGTATAGGTAGAGTAAAATCGTATAGGTAGGCAAATGGGCAAAATCTTCCATTAATTTGATTTGTCGTAGGTAAAATACATCTTCTAGCTTGCTGTGAATCTAGAGAACAGCTGAAACTGAAGGTACGCGGTTTATTTCATGTGTTGTTTCAATTATAATCAGTATTTGTTTTTCTTTTCCGACTGTAAAAGAAATCCCTTTTTGTGCTCCCTCAGGTAAAGCATCCTACGGATCAGGAGAACCAAATATGTGATTCCTCTGCTAATTCACTGAGAGCTATCTGTTTATCTACACAAGTTATTGTAGAGAAACGTGAATAGTAAAACTTGGGCTCGTTTAATGATGTCCTCATAGGAACTGTTCAGAAAAGCTGCATTCCAGTCAGGAATGTCACTCCTGTTATTACTGAACGACAATGAATTGCGGTATGAGGTAAGAACAAGGTCCAAAAAGACTAAAAAGTTGGAATACGTAGATTCGATTAAAATAGTGAGTGGTGCACAACAGTTACTCTCCCCTTTTCAACAAACATGATGATTTTCGGGAAGGTGAGTCTATAAGGTTAGGAAACGGGATGATCTGAAAAGCTTGTGACAGGAACCTTCTATTATGAAGGGTTAACCTAGCATGTGACACATTAATTTCTGCCAGAAGTAAGTCTTAGCTATGCGTATGCCTTTGAAAGTATTTTAAGAATATATTTAATTGGTGGAGAAATTCGTCTCGAGTGGGTATCATAGGAAAGCCTCATCTCCTTCCAGGTAAGGGGCAGATCACTTTGACGAAGATTTTGCCGGCTAGTTTCAATTATATGAAAGAACCGTCATCGATGAGTAGTTGAATTCTTTAATAGGAGGAAGATAATATCACTTCAGTAATAATAGGCAGATAAACAGGTTAAATTTCTGGCCTCCGACCCGAATTTATGTGATCAAGCTTGCCGCTTTGTAATGGACAGAGGTACGAAAGGAATCTTTCTTTCACAGATAGAAGTGGCATTAATTCCTTTTTGATATCTGAAAAAAAATGTAAAAAAAAGAAGTCATTCTAACTGGTCGCAGGTAAGCACCGTTTATCCCTAGGTAATTACTTTCGACACCAAATTATTTCATGTCCATTTAAAATCAAATTTAAGAAATGAACTTAGCGATCAGTGTCATTTTTTAAACTGACGCTGTCCACTTTGGGAGTACAAACCTTGTGGAAAAGCACAGCCGTAAAATTTACTTTCTGATGATTTTCGCTCGAGCTAACTATCTCTTATCTTATGTTAGTAGTTGCAGAGAACAGAAAAAAGAAAAACGAATTGTGTACGTATAATCACAGACAATGAAATTTGCGCAACTACAAGAAAACGTGCTACAACCGCGAAACTTTGCAAATAGCTAGAGTGCGTGCTGGTATGCAAATGAACTACTTTTGATGCGATTGCGCATCAATCGCATGTGGTGGCGCTGCAAGTACGAACCGGCTGCCTTATAAACCGGCGTGTAGTCGATGCCCCAGGAAAGCGAAAATCACCGGCCGACGCACGCAAGAGTTCAGAGTGACAAGAATGCCGGGTAGACGCCAGAGACGTCGATTTAGGCAACTTACGGACTTTGAGAGAGGCCTGATCATCGGGCTGAAAACCGTAGGGTGGTCGGCGCGCCTTATAGCGCGCCACGTGGATCGTTCTGACCATACCGTCCGACTGTGTTGGGAGCAGTGGACACGTGACGCCCCTGCCACATGACGGAGCGGCTCCGGACGGACCAGGAGGACCACCGGTAAAGAGGATCAACGGATCTCGCGCCAGGCACGAACGGATCACATGAGGACCCGGTCCTTTATACAGGCAAATGTAGCGGCTCCTGTGTGCCCACGAACCATTTCCCGACGCCTCGCGGAAGCGAATCTGCGATCCCAGCGCCCCTTATGTGTGCTGCCATTAACACCGGAACATCGCCAGCTCTGTGTGAAGTGGTGCCAGGCCAGAGCAACGTTTAACGCCACAGTCTGGCGACGTGTGGTGTTTAGCGATGAGTGCCGCTTCGTTTTAGGGACAGATGATCATCGTGTCCGAGTGTGGAGGTCCCCGGTTTAAAGGAACAATTCCAACCTCGCGCCACACCTCCCCCAATGTAGGCATTATGGTCTGGAGAGCCATTGCCTAAGATAGGTGATCAGCTGTAGTAGTGGTAAGTGGATCATTGACGGGTCAGCGGTATGTGGATTAGATTCTACGGCCCCATGTGCACCAATTCCTGGCTGGGATTACAGGTGCGCTATACCAGCAAGATAGTGCCCGCCCGCACATGGCTCGAGTTGCATAGAGCTGCCTACGTAATGTCCAGACACTTCCATGGCTTGCCCGCTTCCCGGACATGTTCCCTATCAAGCATGTGTGGGACCAGTTGAAACGCCAGCTGCCGCCGTGCTTCACTATCCGGGATTTGGAGCACACCGTCGAATACGTGTGGGCCAGTCTTTTGCAGGACAACATCAGGCGTCAGTTCGCCTCCATGCTGGTCCGTATTGCAACATGCATCGCCGCACAAGGCGGTGCGACGCGCTATTAAAAATGGCCGGACTGCGTGCTACAGATCCCTCTGTAATTGTCCTGCAGCTCTATTTTTGCCATCATGTGTAGTGTGTATCGTTCATCTGTATCATTACATCCATAAAATTTCAGTTCAATCCGATTTTTCCTTCTTGGTGCGCAAATTTAATTTTCCGTGAGTGTATGTTGCCATAAAGAGTATGTACATTCAGAAATGCCTCCGTAGCTTCAAATAAATTATAATAACTAAATATATGAAGAACTATATGTGCTGATATTTGGGACAGGCAGATTTTAAGAAAAGTAATCAGTCTTAAAAAGTGTGTCATTCTCGGGTATCTGCTGAATAACCGATGAAAAAAAAAACTGTTTACATTGTTTGGAGTTGAACGCCTTTTGTGAGGGCCAAGTAGTTTCAACCATCCCTCATTTACGAGTAAAACCACTGGTTCCAGGAAAATAAGGAAATAGAACCGAACAGACTGACATAGGAACCATGCCGCTTCCGGAATTGCCACCCAGATCCAGCAGTATAAGGAGTCAACTACCCATATCTGTGATCATTCTCTTTTGAAGGAATAGGATTTCTCTGCGTCCCTGTAAAACAGGTCGCACTGACACTTGTTACGTGGCTTTTCTGTATCGCAATGCGAACTGCTATTTTTTAATGAGTCTTAAAAGTATTTCGTTGCTACGATTTCCGTTTTCTTCTAAACCTTTCATGAAATCATGGTGGGAAAATTTTCAATTCAGTGATTATATCTTTCCCACTTTTTCCAGAAAGGTTCAGCTGAAGAGAGAAGAAGAGAATAGCGCCAGTTGCATTACTGCCCATTTGACACTCTGGTAACACAATCACGGTCTTCTATGTGGCTCGAACGTTTTCCAGTTGTACAAGGGATGCATTTCCAACAAAAATCGATACAAACACTGTAACAGGCATATCGATTGTGTCTGAAAGCATTACTCCTCCCAAAACTCGGAGGCAATAAATTTACGCGCACCCAGCTCTCGCGTAGAGTCACCATTTCGTGGGTCCTCCTTTTGCATCACACACGCCTGCAACCCGCTTAGGCATCATTTTGACGTGGACATGACTAAAGTCTTGTGGAATGTTTGCCCACGCTTCTGGAAGAACCGCCCTCAGCTGATATTTTGCTCAGGGTTTGCGTTTTTGCACCTCTTTCTTGAGTACAAGCTACATGTCCTCGATTGGAGTCAGATCGAGCGAATTTGGCAGGATTTGGACTCCATGTTGGCGAAGTCAAGCAGTAGTGGAGCGAGCGTGCAGTATGCGGCTTGGAGAGATCTTGCTGGAAGATTGCATCTCTCTGTGGACGAAAGAGGACCACGGAAGGCAGGAAATGCTGTTTCAAAATTGCCCAGTAACGTTTTGCATTGACAATCACATCATACGGAACCAAATCATTAATCTCTTAACTTCATAATTACCGTCTTACGCACGATAAACAATGAAGATAAAATAGGTGATATATTAAACCTAAAAAGCTAAAAGAAAGATGAGCACTTTCGGTTACACCTGGAACCATCTTCAGATTATTTAAGAAACAGCAAAGTGAGCATATTTATAAGCAGGCCTAATGCTTATTGCGCTTGCGTAACAAGAAACTGGGTCTCAGTATTTGTTGTTGTGTGGGTATGCCCATGTTTGGATCGGTAATTGATCGGTCGTAACGATCATGTGTTTCTTTTGATATCACAGAAAACCGAAGTGATGGAACACACGTGGGGGTGAGTCGTTACAACATTTATCCCCTATGTAATTAATCATAATGCTTTCGGCAAGTAAGAGTTTCTTGTTACCAAACTACAGGAATTACGCAAAATTAACGATATCGCATCTATACATGAATATGGTCCCGGGATCGTTGACTCCTTTTACAAGAAACTTAATAACACCATGATGTCAACTTTGGCAGGTAAAACCAAGAATAGGACGTTTATGGGTTCCATTACATATGATCCACAAATTACCCGTACCCTGAAAAAGCTTTGCAGCCCCTTCAGATTGGATTTTGGCTTGACAACTACTAACATTTTTCAATTGGTAAGAAAAGACCGCGATCTGGCCAACATGGAATTCCGACATGGTGTATGCGTTATACCTTTGCTTGGTAACGACACGGAAAGACAAAACACCAATTACGTGGGATCCTCATGGAGGAGTTATAAAATTAGACAAGAGGAGCACATATATGATATTATAATGCATAATAACAAGACCTCCCTTTCACGAATTGTTAGTAAGGGAAGTTACATACCATCATGGGGGAAGCTAGCATAGTAACCACTCCGAATAATAGATATGCCCTCTTACTTGCCGAAAGCATTATGATTAATTACATGGGGGATAAATGTTGTAACGACTCACCCCCCCGGGTGTTCCATCACTTTGGTTTCCTGTGATGTCAAAAGAAACACATGATCGTTACGACCGACCAATCACCGACACAGACATGGACATACCCACACAACAACAAATACTGCGATCCAGTTTCTTGTTATGCAAGCGCATTAGGCTATAGGCCTGCTTATAAATATGCTCACTTAGCTGTTTCTTAACCACATCTGAAGATGGTTCCAGGAGGAACCGAAAGTGCTCATGTTTATTTTAGCTTTTTAGGTTTAATATATCACCTATTTTATCTTCATTGTTTATCGTGCGTAAGACGGCGATTATGATGTTAAGAGTAGCATTCTAGGCACGAATTTTATTCAGTTTATTCAAATCATTAATGTCAGAATACCCAAAACACCCCCACACCGGCACAGTGTCTGGGAACTTGACTTCATGCTTTACACAGTTTTGGGCGAGTCCATCTTTCGGCCGGCGGATGACTCTCCGCCCGATATTTCCTTATAGATAACTGGAAAGTGCAACTTGTCGGACCTAATCACCATCCGCAATTGAGCCTCCGTCCAAGACAGGTATCCCTTGGCCCATGCAAATCGCTTCTTTCACTGAACTGGCATCAACACGGGCTTTCACTTAGTCTTGTACGCCTATGTCGTGTAGCCTATTGCTAGCAGTTTGTAGAGATACAGCTCCACAGTTCTGCAGCTTTCACGAGCGTACCACGTCAGTATTTCATGACAAGGCAACACAAAATTCGATCTTCCCTGCAAGTAGTCGTTGGCGGTCTACCGTTGCTGCATCCAGGCGCGATGGAACCCGTTTCCTCTTAATATGTCAGGAACGTTCTGACAGTAGACTCATTCAAACACAATTCCCGAGCAATCTGACGTATATCTGATCCATTTCGTCATTTCTGGAGGATATGCGTGCGTATTTGCAGTCCTAACCTCTGTCTTGCTATTTTTTCGAGTTTTGAACATCCCAGAAACTGCATCAGATTTTATACTGCCCTTTGTTTGCAAATTGTCGACTGCGCAAGACACATAGCAGCAAAATTTGCATGCCCAGCCGAGAAACGTCTGGCGAGTGCTGGGTGCGCGTAAAATTTTTGCCTCCCGGCTTTTGTGAGGAGTAGTGCTTCCAGGCATATGTCGAGATGCCTGATACAGTCTTTGCACAGATTTTTTTTGTAATGGTTAGTTCAAGAGGAGTACTTTGTTTGTTAAACTGGTTTACTTACAAACGCAAACGAGTCAGCTTTTCTTACCGTTTGTAACAACCATGCATGGGCTATGTTACAGGGCTTGGTGCTGACTGATATTGCAGCGCCCTGTGTGGAGGGTTCGCTTGATGCTTCCTCTCCAGTAGGTTCTGTATCGGGGGTTTAACCCGTAATTCTCCCTACTGGAGCAGATACATACAATACAAAGTATACACTGAGTGCCCACTTTATTATGACCATCCCCTCAGAACTTCGTTGGGCCACCTTTTGCCTTTAATACTGCGTCGATTCTTCGTGGCATGGACTCCACGAGATGTTGGTAGGTGGTTTGTGGAATTTGAGACCATGCTTGATGAATAGCACTATCCAGGAGTGTGAGATTGCGGGTTGTGTATCCAGCTGTCTGATGGCTCGTTCAACTTCATCCCCCAAATTCTCAATGAGGTTGAGATCTGGAGATTGTGGGGGCCACCTAAGCAAAGTAAACTCACCGGCATATTCCTGAAACCAATCCTGTACAATACGAGCACTATGGCAGGACGCATTATCTTGTTGAAAGTAGCCATCGCCATTGGGATAAACCATCCATATAACAGGATGCACTTGGTCGGCAACGATGTTTAGATATGATGTGCCAGTCAGACGTTGATCATCACGAATTAAAGGTCCCAAAGCATGACAGGAAAACATTCCCCAAACCATAACGCTGCCTCCACCAGCTTAAAGGGTTGTAGCAATGCATTTGGGGTCCATGTTTTCGTGGTGTTTCCGCCGAATTCTCACTCGGCCATCGGCATGGTTCAACTGACAACGTGATTCAGCGGACCACATAACTTTTTTCCAATTATCGACTGTCCAATTCCTGTACTTCTGTGCGGACTGGAGACGTTTTCTCTTGTTAACTGCTGACAGCAAAGGTGTTCGAACAGGCCTTCGGCTGCCATATCCCATCCGGTGCTGTGTACGGCGAACAGTGCTGGCAGAGATCATTTGAGGGGATCCTTGATTAAGATGGTCTGTAATTTGCTGCACTGTTTCCCTTCTGTTGTCTGTTACCAGTCTGGACACTCTCCCTTCCGCCCGAGCAGTCACTAGTCAATGACGACCGCACGTTGCACGTAGAGACCCAGTTTTTTTGGCTGACAGTCCGGTTTTTGAACAATTTAACAACAGCTGCTCTGGAACATTTCACGAATGCGGTGGTTTTGGTGATACTCGCTGCATGGCCCCGAGCTCCTACAATCATCCCACTTTGAAAGTCCGTCAAATCGCATTTTTTACCCATCTCGTCACCCAAAAATCACTTGTACTACTGTCGCAAGCACTAAGCTTTCCTTTTTTATACTAGCCTCGTCCTGTGGCGGCAACAACGTGCACCCTTAGCTCATTTGCTTAAAACTGTCAGGTGGTCATAACAAAGTGGCCACTCAGTGTATAAAAGTGAATCGACTGAAGCTAAATTTTTGCCGTGAGGAAGACTTTTATTCAGATGTTACGGGGAATGTCTTTAAACCTCGTCCTGATCTCCGTCCTTTCTATATATTAACACCTCGTAATCTCCTACTCGCCGCCCCGGTGGCGCAGTGGTCTAAGTGATGGCCTCTGATCATTCGTCCGAAAGGGGTCCGGGTTCGAATCCCGGTGAGGCATGGATGTTATGTTTGTCTTACGGCACTAGATCTCTTTCTTCCCTGGAACCAGTGACCCTAAATTGGGGACGGGCGACTGCTTACAGCCCATTGAGTTGCTCACGGTGGTCGTTAAACCTCCAATCAAAAAAAAAATCTCCTACTCTTTCCCATACCATCAGCTCGCTTGCTTACCCGTTATCCTCCTCACGCCCTCACGCGAGCTAATCGCCTTCCGAAAAGTCTTCTTCTCCCTCTTGGACTTTCTGCCACCGAGTATCTTGTCCTCTTGCCCGGAGAACACCCTAAAACTCTCCCCCACCAAAGAATTCCGACGGATTTCTAGAAAGCGCGGCCACACCCTAGAAATGAAAACGCAAGATTCTTTAATTGGCTCGCTGCCCCCCCCTCTTCTCGCTTCGTCGTGCTGCTTGGGACGGCGGAAAGGCAAATAGTGTCCCGTTCTACTCTTCTCTTCACGTCCACGAAACTATAAATCTAACACCCCCTCTGTTGCGTGAAAAAAAGCGTACTTTGACTGTTTGCTTCTCAGCTCATCAAAACGGCGGGAATTGAAGGGAAATGACTCCAATTCTTTATCCCTCAAAATGGCTACTGAACCTCACTTCTGATAAATATGGAAGCCCCGGTTACAGCTACGTGTACATTTATTGCCACGCAGAAAATGCATACCTCCCTACTAAATAATGTCTGATAACCCATGATGTAGACTGGCCGATCAGAAGCCATAAGGGGCGGCAAAGAGTAAGGGAGCAGACGGCTGTCGTTGTTTGCACACTGTAATCACCGGTGTTTTGTGTTATTTTAAAAATTGTGCCAGCCAGATATATTTAAATATTTCTGTTTTTCAAAGAAGACTCCTAAATGCTTTACTGGGGGTTTACACAACGTTTAAAACAATAAGGGGGCGATACTATTTTTCGTTGGCTGGCAGGCAGCCAGCCATCCGAAAATAATAAACGGAAATAAATATCTATTTAATCTTGTATCAGCTATCTTTTTATCCATATCGTTTGCTACAGTAATCAGTTAATAATGAAACTTTGCTACATTCGTTCTTTGGCTTACCGACCTCAATGAACATCAGAACATAAGGGGCTCGCTGTACCTAATTTAGGGTCCCTGGTTCTAGAGTATGGTCAGAATCAGCTCCACAGAGCAACTACAATATTGGCCCAACACGAATTCATTTCGGCCCAATCCGCGTGACGCTCGCTCCTCTGAGCACACTGTCACCTGGGAGGAAAAATTCCATATGAACTGTGTTCATGCATGCATGAGTCATACAACTATCATGAATGCTAACCATTCACGTGAGCCAGGTCACTCTTAGAAACGTAGCTCGTGTACCACTTGAACAATAGCAATGTATAAGCACGAATCTAATGAAACGTAGGTCAAAACGCTGTGATTGGCAGCACGCGAACACTACAGACCCGAGTGAAAGTTAAAAATTCTTAAAAAATCCGAGTGACTCTTTAAAATTGTTATACATTTATGGTTTTCTTCTGGCGCAGTAAAAAGGAAAGTCGGAATACGAGTTCAGAATGTCAAACATTATACACTGACGACTGCCAAGTGAAGCTGTCATTAATGAAAAACTAGTTCGTCTGAGACAGTACAAACGGATCTCCACGGTAGGTATAACCTATGATTAAGAACTAAGCCTTTTGTGCCATTGTTGAAAAAGTTTCTGATGATGCTGTGGCTCATAAAAGGTAAGCAGCATGTGTCCTATGTGCGAGGGCATATAATTTGGGCAAATTGTTCTCTCACTCTTGAAGAAATGAAGCGTCTGCCAAGTAAGATTCAGGGACAGTGGAGAAATTTTACACTCGGAAGCAGGTGTATCTTTTTGCACGCAGCTAACAGAAAAAGTAGAATAAGGATTCTACAATTCGCCCAAATTACATGAACTCGGACATTAGAACATGAAACAGTGAATTAAGAAATTCACTGTTTTCATTAGAGGTAAGTAGCATATGCTCCTGCTAATGGGTAGACAAAGCAAATAAATCGTTTGATCGCTAATTAGTCGATTACACCGAAATCTGATATAATACGCTAGGAGAAAAAGGCGAAATGCTTGACTCATCTGTAAGAAGCTTATTTTGAGGGCTTTTAGTACACGCAAAAACACGAAGAAGATATATTTTTCTCTGTCACAACTTCAGTGTTTAACAATATTTGTGTTATCTGCTCTAACAAACCAATAACTGTTTACTTGGCTGAGTGCTGTTAAAATATCTGAAAATAACTAGAACAAAATTTTCGTACCTACGTTATAAATTCTCTTACGAATTATTTCGCATTAGTTGCTGCAGAGAATATTGAACACAAAAACTTGGGTGTATCTAACGACTTTGGGATGCTAACGTTATACATCACAGGGGCGATAAGCTGCTTCTTTTTTGACCGAACAAGAAAGAATGTATCAGATAAAAACTAGGTTTGGTAAGGCTTAAATTTCTAACTTCCAGATTGGAACAAAGGAAAGAGCTTCTGCTAAATTGTTAGACATTCCGATGTCTCCTTGTCAGATGATGTACGTGGTTCTCAGAAATTGGGTTCATTACTCTATGGAGCAAATTAAGAAAGCATGTACCGTTAAATCTTTCTATGATGACCAATGATTACGATTTTGAAAAATGAAAATTACCTGGAGGTGCCCTTTAACAATAACTCAAAAAGGATTGATAAGAGTTGTAATGTATATCGCTACTTTAACTTTCCCCATTTCGTTTATTTCTCTTATGTAAATTTCTTTCCGTGCTTTGCTTAAGAGAGAAACATAAAAAGAAATTTCTTTCTCGTCCGAGAGTTTCTCAACTAGCAGTGAGTGAAACCTTTTTCTAGCCCGTTGGCTGAATTGTTAGCTGCACGGACTTATGGTTAATCGTCCGAATTCAGTTCGTGTTGAAATCGCATATAAGGTATGGGTAGTATTTTGACAAATTCAACTGGATATGTTCGCTATCCGAGAACATGTGACACAAAACTAGGGACAGGCTACTTGCTTATAGCCAGATGCTTGCAGGGTTTTTAAATCCTAAAACATTTTAGTCCTTTGTTTACGTTCCAAAAGTTCAGATATGATCCTTTTTTTCGATTTATCATTTTTGGATTCGCAAGTCAACGTTTTTTCTCACACAATTAGAGAAAACATCTTTTTTAAGGAGTACCCATACCAAAATCAAGATGAAACTTTTCTCCAAACGTTGAATAAATTAAGCTATTCGAGCAATCATTGTTTTGAAATTCACTTTAAACAATTCCATATGTTTTCTGATACTTAAAATAATAAAATGACACTTTCGGTACAGAGGCTTTTCACGGCTACAATGGATCAAACGGCAGAGAAAAGACAAGATGCGTTCCTAAAAATACATTTGTCTTTTAATTGCTAGCCCGCGAACGTAACCCATTCCTACTTAGGACGTGGAATTATTTTTTACTGTGGCGAAATACCGAATAACAATAAAAACATGTATCCCCCACTCACAAAATAATAGAACGAAACTTACCAGCACGAAGCACTATTTTTTCCTACGATTACCATTTTTTTTTATCATTTCACAGTTCATCTTTCTTGGGCCATTTTAATTTATGAAGTATTACGTGGACCAAAAATGAATCTCGCCGTTCTATGTGGCTGTCGTTTTACATGACTTCAAATTCGTGATTAACAGCGTGTTTTGAGAGCTTGTCAGCTCGGGAAAAGTCGCTCAACATTATGGATGCAAAAAAGGACGGGTATTTTCGTGACACAAAATGTAGCTTCATCGTTTTAACGTCCTTTTACTACTACTTACCTGGATGAAGTACTCGTTTTCTTGGCTGAAAGGGACTTTCTGATATCACTTCAGTGTCACTCGAACTATCCATTATTTTAATTGGAAATGACAGTGAAAAGACAGCAAGGAGAAAAAGGAAAACATATTTCGTTTGGGAAGTAAGAGGGAAAAACTCGCATTTTTACTTAACAAAAAATTACCGAGGTCCTTTCCAGAAAAAAAAATGATGTTGACTCACTTAATTTTGGAAAGAGAACGAACGTTATTTTTGGCACCTTCTTCAACACGAGTAAAGCACCTTGAAGCATTTCATTGAAACTCGTTTCTGGACTCCTAGCGATACGTATTGATAAAATATCTCATTTTATTCAGTATAAATAATAGCAACCAAACTGAACTGATTCCTTTGCTGGAAGTATGCATCTTCTTCTGCTGAAAATATGCATAAAAAAAAGAATGAATATTTCGATGACAATCTGGCCAAAAGTAACCAGTATCCCGTCTGACGTAATGAACTAAAAAAGGCAGAACCCTTAACTGAAGCGTCTGGTTCCAGGTATGTCTCTTGCAACCCAATAAGGTGCAAATATCATCTGATGTTTTCGTTCAATAAAAAGAGCATTTAGGTTTACATCTTGACACTTTCTAAGATGCAAGTCTTAAGAACAGTGTCAGCTCATAAGCAGATGGCAATACCTACCTAAAAGTTAGAACAGTTGCATTCTTTATATTTGATGAAGAATACGACTTCACCTCGATGAGAGTACAATGCTACTGGCGTCATAGCAAAAGTTCTGCATACTGTCCATTTTTGAGAAAAGTATGAAGTAAAGGATAAAACTTACTTTATTGTCGTTCAATGTACACCCCTCCGCTACTAATGTCAGCTTGCCAGCGGTGAGGTAGGTCCTGGATGCTCCGTAATACTCCGTCTTTGTTCAGTTGTCGTATTACTTGGGTCACGTTCAGTGACATTTCGTCCAGCGATTCGTAGCGGATGCCACGGAGCCGGTTTTCTAACTTTGGGAAAATATCAAAGTCGGGTGGATTATGATCAGGACTTATGGTGTATGGGATAAAGTTTCCCATCCATATTTCGATAAAAGCCCCCGTAACGACGCTGCACCATGGCACGATGCGTTGTCATGCACCAAGATGCCACCCGCTTTCAACAAGTTTGCGCGATTTTGACGAATTTACGGTCTCAACTTTATCCTCAGAAAAAAATTGTGCTTCGATCAAGAGTTTCTTCCCCACAAACCTCTTGTAAGGCAGTGTGGATCTGTGCCGGAGTTTTTCATCGCAAAGTTTCTATTTTTAACGTACGAGCGCTGGTCTAACGCTGTGACTCGAGCTGAGGAGCTGCACTCTTCCATTTCCAAACCCTTCCACGTCCACACAGCAAATGATAGCGCCTCGTTCTGACACCACTGCGTTCCTTAAAGACTCACGTTAACATGACGCAATCATTTTCCCGATTGCATCATCCGTTTCTATTTTAGATTAACTGGTGCAGAACTTTTGTTATGACCCTCGTAGGAAGCAGGATTATGGCAAAACATGACAACTGCCTGCAATGATGGCAAACAGGAAATAGAAAAACATGTCGACACTTCTCTAGTTAATATGTAACTGTATTTTACAAAGAAGTAATGTTTTCCTGCCGTACCCGCGAAACTGAGTTTTTCAACAATTTATTTTCCTTTCTAGAAATGGTTATATAACTCTTTTTAATTAGCCAGTCACAGGTGGGTAGCATCTCTTTTCCAAGTAGTAGGTAGAAGGAAGAATTTTTCACCGAGGTTCCAGTTGGGAGAATACTTCTATAAGTAACAGGAAAAAAAGTTGGAGGAACTGTTAAATGGAAGGCACGTAACATTCCTTTCCAGGTTATACGCCGGTAATGTGAAAATGGTTTTCCCTGCATAGCTAGTCAGATATGTGAAACATACTGTCATATCTAGCAGGAAGTATAATTGGAGGTATGGTTCACTCGAAGGCAGATAACATCTATTTCCAGGAAACGAGCCAATAAAATTGAAGAATTCATTGCCTGAGTACCCGGAAAGCGATTCATAGCATACATCCCTAAGTAACATGTAGACACTTTTGAGTAGTTTTTCACTCGGAGAAAATATCTAGTTCCTGGTAATTGTATATGGATTAGAATAATTATGAACTCCCTAGACAAATGGAGGTAAGAAACATCTTTCTCAGGTATCTGTCTGGAGAAGGTGAGTAAGGCAAGGGCTCCACCTAGTTTGCGAATTTTGGCAACAGAAAGGAGCAAAGAATCGCGGCATATTTTTTTGAAGTTTTGAGTTTAAGTTATATCTGTTAATTACAATCAACATTAGGCGAATAAACAAATCAATGTACGTCTCGTCAGCAATTAAAAATTCTTCTGGTATGGTGAACGAAACATACTTCTCTGTTTTTTCCGTTATAAACCATATTTTAACCCCATTTGTGTCTGCAAAGAATACGGAGCTAAATTCGCGAATTGTAAATGGTGTGGATATAGGAAACACACTCGTTTCCATAAATTAAAGGAACAGAGATGAAATTGCCTCCCCGATGAACTCAGTGGTATAAGCGCTGGATTCTGACCGTTCGTCCGAGATGGGCCCGGGTTCGAATCCCGGTGGGGCATTAATGTTTTGTTTGTCTTACGGCACTGGCTATCTCCCTTTTCTAGAACCACTGGCCCTAAATTACGGACAACGACTTCTTATAGCCCATCGAGATGAAAAAAACGGAGAGAGAGAGAGAACATTTGCAATCTCTTAACATAAGAACGAACGATATGAACACAAATCACATATAATGTGTGAAATAGGACTCGGAGTCGAGATAACGCATAGCCATGTATGTTGTGAACATCATTGTTGTACTCGTACTTGTGCTTAAGTTAGATGCCTAATTAAGACCAGCGTCGGAGAGTGCAGCCTTATTAGGTGAGCGGATAGCGAGCAAGCCGATTTCATTTGAACCAGAATTGGATATCAAGCCAGTAAGTATTTTTAGAGAGTGCAAGAAATAAATAGTACGAAATATGAATTGCAGTGGAGAGCAATAATTGGTAGATTATTCGAAGGCCAAACGCCAGCTGAGGTCACCAGATGGTTGACTGTGAGTCCTTCTTTTGTACACAAACTGTGGCGCAATGTTTACAAACGCAAACTGCATCTCACAGATGCAGCACAAGACGGCTGTCATTTGCGCTAAATTTCTCGAAGGAATCTATTTCCAGGAAACGAGCCGATAAAATTGAAGAATTCATTGCCTGAGTACTGCTGTTAGCGGAACTCTGTGCATCATCGGGAATTCTGATATCTGCGACCATTGTGCACAGAAGACTACACGAAGGAGATTTCTCTGAGGCGCCCAGTTTTATGTGTGCCTTTCAAACCGCGACAAAGGAGAGAACGCTTAACCTCGGTAAGGAACTATGTGCAAAGGACAACAGAACAATGTTGGTCAGCATTTGCTACACACGAGTTTCGACTTGCTGCAGAAATTGATTCACATCGTTCTTACATCTGGAAAGAGCGGGTCACAGAAAAAGTGACAAGTGCAAGGCTGTAATGTTTTTGCATGGTAGGAATTTATTTGGATCTCTTACTGTCCTCTCTGCTTATCATCACCGCACGATGACTGGCCGCGGGTTTAGGAATGATATTCTGCATCCATATGAACGCCCTTACGCTGGTGACTCTGAAGATACGTTTCTGCTACAGGACGGTAACATTGTTCTACAGAGAGCGTATCTAGTCACGAATACATTAAAGAAAGGAACATTCAACTTACGATCTGGTCAGCTAAGTCTCCTAACCTCAGTCTTATCGAGCATGCTTGAGATGCCCTCAGGAGACATGTTGCTGGCGTGAACCTTCTTTCAGGATCATTGACGAACTGAGAAGGACTTTGAGACACCATTGGATTTTTTGCTACTTAAGCTTTTGGACATCATGGTCAGCTGTATACAACAACGCGGTCAGTCTTGTGTTGTTTTTCGACGCTATCATACTCCATATTGAGACACTTTCGCATATAACCCTTTGTTCATTCTTGTCCGTTTTGCGCACGCTCCTGACTTTTCACAATGAATGCACCTCCACAACTTTTGTGTTCTTTCTTGAACAGATGCGGTATGACACACGTTGTCACCGCTAGACATTTATAGCACTTGTATAATTTTCTTGGTTCTCGTAAAATCTGCATTTGTTCCTTAATTTATAGAGAGCAGTGTATTACCGAAAGTTGCATCTCGTTGAGGAAGGCTAGCCCTGATTGTGAGTGGGAGAGGAAAATTATAGACGTATGGAAAACAAACATTTCATGCTTCATATTCTAGTCCTTTTCGTTTCTTTAACAAGAACGAAAAAAGACTAGAATATGAAACATGAATATTCTAATAAATATATAGATACTTATAAAACCGTTGCTCTCCCTGAAGTCTCGCTGTTAGCCATTGAGCACGACTTCCTATAACGTTATTCTGCGATCCTAAAAACCGAACCTGCTGACACGTGTTACATCAGGTACCGATGATCAGCATTTTTTAAAAATGAATCATATGCTGATGTTCCTGCATTTCTTCTTTCGACGATCTTCTCAGCCTTTCTTCAAATGCATTGAAATTCCACACTCACGCGTTTGTCAGAGGCAAAGAACATCTGTTTTCCGGTAATGAGAGATACTGAAAAACAAATACTAGAATCTTTGCTCAGTGGGAATCTTTTACGAAAGCATTTCTCACTCTTTGATGAACAGTAATCAGTGTCTCCCCAAGGTAACGCTTAAATAAAGGGAAGAAATCTTTCTGGTTTGGAATGCCAGTACCATTACTTCTGGAGAAATGATTAAGAAAAGCAGCGAAATCTAGCCATATAATTATAAAATTGAACGAAATCATTCAGCGATAAAATCTGGCCATATGCAAAGAGATTATTCTTCCAGTCTGCATTTTTTCTCAAAGGAAGGAAGTGAAGAAACATTTGATCATTTCGTTTGATTTTGTAAATGTGATATGAGGGGCTTTTTTTCCGACTGGACATAAGCCTAACAACGTGCTATCTTAAGATACCATCTACGTTTATTGAGAGAATTGAATGCATTTTAAAAGTTGGAAGAGGCGTGTCTATTAGGTGATAAAAATGAGAGACTAACTGTTGGAAGATGGCGTTACCAAATGTCTCCTTTTTAGCTAATTTTCACTGCTCCGGGGAGTACTAGTCTACAACATGTTACGTGACCCCATTCTACAATCAAAGTAAGTTCCAGTATTTTTTAAAAGAAACAACAGAGACAAGTACCGATGTCAGCACGTGTACGTGATTTAGAACAACTGTCCTTCCTTTATAGAATTTATGTGAGTTTTCCTCATTCTGTGGGCAGTTGGAGGTAAGTAACAAGATTCACAGGTAAAAATGTTAAATTTAAGGAATTCTTTATTGAGTAATTGGTCATAGCAAAGGAGCATGGTAGCTTTAGTGAGGAACTAAAACTGAAAGAATTCTTAACTCGTAGTCATTTAATATTCCTGATTTTGTAAACATGACTAAAGGGCGACAAGAATCGGACTTTTATTCAGGTGTATCATTTCATTTGCTTCAATTTCACCGCAGTTCAACATGTCGCAGGGATATTCTCAGTTAGCAGTCTAAGCAAAGGAAAGGAAAATTGAGATTTCTCGACTCATGCGGTGTGAAGTAGCTACAAATCATTTTCTATTAAAAAAGTAAGAGACAGGATCTATGAAGGAAATTTTTACTTGGATACATGCAACAATTCCTAAAGTTCCTGGCTCGTTTAAAATAAGTAACATTTACCGTCAGGTGATGGACAGACAAGGTTGAGGAATTATTCATTGAGTGGAAGGTGGTAAGAAGCAGTGTTCCAAAGTAACATGAAGCCACCGTTGCGAATCATTTACTCAGAAGCTTCAACATTGCTTTTCTAGTAATCGACAAATAAGTTGGAGTATTTTTAACCCTCTGACTGAGAGAAAGGAAGCTAGATCGCCTTCCGTCAATAAGCAGATAAATCGAAAGTACCTCTAAATTGCAAGCTGGTTCAATCTTGCAGTATAGCCTCTATGACGAAGTAGATTCCTCTATCATTTTTATGCCAGGGGATTCAAACTAGGGGCTCTGAGTGCTATCGACTACACTACACTGGCATGTGTTCTCACTGCTTCTGCCTTTATCTCATGTGACTCATGCGGGGCAGGCACGTCACATCTCCACCCGATCCCCCCAGAAAGAGGGCCGGGGACATAGCCCACTGGTCAGACGTAACCATGTGTCGCTGTAAGCTGTCATCCATGAAGAACGCATATTTGAGAAATACCAGACAATTTGGTGTGTGGAATCTAATATCACACTGATTTTTTTTTCGAAGCACTGAAAAAGGGATCCCCATTTTTCTTGTTTCGCGGTGTGCAAAGAAAATCACCCCATTGCGAGAAACCTAACAGTCAGACCATCCTGGAAGTTCAGGCGCCAATATGACGAAGTAAATTTCTCCATCTTTTTTTAGCCAGTGGCTGGATTCGAACCCACAACTCTTGGCTCCGGAGCGCTACCCACTATACACTGGCATGTGCTCTCACTGCAATCTGCCTTTATTTCATGTGCGTCCTGCGGGGCAGGTACGTCACACCTCAAACGTAATAAGCAGAAAAAGGGGAGATTCTGGTTGTTGAAAGTAAAGTGCCGCTTCTTTCTAGATCAACGTACAGCATACTGCTGATTTTATCAGTAAGTGTAATTATTACGCAGACTTGTCCTCTTTTAGAAGCAAACACAACTCCCCTTTGATGCACTTTTAGACCAAAAAGTTTACAAGAAAGGAGGGCTAAATTTATTTACTTTCTGTTAAATGTCTTTCGAGCTATATTTTATCCAGTCTGTGGAATCAGGTAAGAGTGAAATGTAAAACGTGTCCAGGTTCAATGGTATCGTAATGCAAGCTGTTTACAGTCTGTCAGTTAGCAGTATGATTTTTTGTTTTTTCTTGGGATTTGATAAATCTAAATGAATTTATACAACACGATTAAGAATCCAAAGGGTAAGCAGAGTAGAGTGAAAGGAAGGTTGTTACAAAATTTTCAGATGTATTTTCACATAAGCAGAGTAGAGTGAAGGTAAGGTTGTTCCAAAATTTTCAGATGTGCTCTCGTATAAGCAGAGTAGAGTGAAAGTAAGGTTATTAAAAAAAAATTCAGATGTATTCTCATATAAGCAGAGTAGAGTGAAAGTAATGTTGTTACACAATTTTAAGATGTATTCTCATATAAGCAGAGTAGACTGAAAATAAGGTTGTTACAAAATGTTCAGATGTATTCTCATTAAATGATGAGCAATAGTCCGGCCAATATTAGTCTGCGTCGCTGCGAAACAGGAATCATGTTCGAGATTTTGAAAAACTATTATTTGCTAGTAGTATTCTGTTGCAAAAATTTGAAGTCTCTCAGTAACTGTAGGGAGAAATTTTTCTCTCAGAGATCTGTCGAAGAAAAGAGACATTTTTTTACACAGCGGAAATTTTGAGAAATTGTTCTCTGGCTAGCCGGAAGAAAGTACAAAATTTGTTCTCTTAAGTGATAGGGAAGAACAGATGAATAAACCTTCACTCAGAAGTTGCTTACATCTACTATTCCGGAAATTCTGAACTCAGTGACTCATTGGAGGTAAGTAGCAGCGCTTCTTGAAGCTCCGTAATTATCTGACTGCTGTAAATGTGAGCTACATCTTCGTCTCAGCATAAGTCTTACAGCCAAAGAAAGCAAAGGCTCACACAGTTCATTCCATATTGTATTTTCATTACAAGCTATTGTTTTCTACCATCGTGATTGGACACAATCTAATTTGGAAGTCACTTAACCCTTTGACGACCAGGTTCCTGAAACCTTGAGTCAACGCCTACTTTACTTATTTGTTTAGCTACAAAAATGGTGACTGAATGTTACTTCTGCGAAACCCGTACATGCCGTGTAAATTCAAAGAACACGTGGAAATAAGAAATCCTTCTTACTCTAGTCGGGCGTTTCGGACTGTCGTGGTAGTTTAGGTGTAAGGGCGTTTCGGGCGCTATGGTCGTTAAAGGGTTAAAGTTCATGTCGCTCAGCATGAGAAAACGCAAGTATCTGACTAAAATTCGAAGCGACTGTTAGGGGATGTCAGAAAGCTTTTGCACTCGGATATTTCCTGCAACAGGAACCCATGAAACTTGGGTCATGGGACCCGGAAGAGTGCCACGTCTCTTCTACAAAACATTACTGCGTGGCATTTTTAAAACGAGTCTTATTTTTACTCGGATTTGCGACTTCGGGAACAAATCTTCAGTCTTTTCGCTGCTGGTGATGGAATTTTTCATTTGTTCGCTACTCGGCGGGAAGTGACTTCTCTTTCCAAGCAATGAAGAGGTAAAATGAAATAATCTTTCATGAAGCAACTATTCGCACTTACGAACCATGTTTTCGCAAAGAGCAGAATTATGTTCTAAGTTCGGTAGCATTTACTTCAAGGTAACAGTCATACAGTCCGGAAGATTTCATAATTATTAGTGGTTTGAAAGTAAGCAGTATCTTTTACGATGCTATATATCAAAATAAAAGAGACAAAATTCTTTACTCACCTGACAGTAAGGTGCAAGGAAACGGTAGGATGCAAGGATGAGTTTATGATTTATCCCTCGGAGACAGTAAAAGCGTACATTTTGTTTCGTATGATAATTATGCTTTTTTCATACTTACCAGAACTCTTTTTGAGTGCGGTTTCGGTTAAAACAGTTGCAAATTAGAGAAACGTAATGAGTTCTTTCCGTTCATCACTCAGAATGAGTCTTTATCCCAATGTAATTCTTGCTTCAGAGAACAGTGAAAAAAGAAATTCGATTGCGCATGGCGTATGATTTTGTAATAAGAACTATTCGCAAAATCTATGCGTTCGTCAGGTATGTCGTTCGTTTTTTCAACCGAAAGAGAACAAAAATGTGAGCATAAAGTGAAACAAAGGTTAGAAAGAAATTTCGATCAAGGAAATTTGAATGAATTTGTGACTGTCAAAGTGCCTTTACATCCATGAATGTCTCTATCTGATGAAAGGATTCTTGGAAATTTGAGACCATTGGTCATATGATTCTTCTACAATGCAGTGATACTGAGGTTTTGGAGAAAAATAAATCATATCCTGCTGTAACCTTTAATTTCTTTGAAAACTTCAGAGCCGTTCTAAATTTGGTTAGGAATTCTTAATTTACTGGTCACTAGGATGTATGTGGTACAATGAGCTTATAATGAGAAAGAAGTTTCTCTCGCTGGCTTGAATTGCACACAAAGAAGCCTTTCTTAAGTAATACGGAAAAGCTGTTGGTTAGAATTTAAATATAGAAAATGAACTTCAAAATTGAAAGTTTGACTCCTGATAATTTGAGATTAGTGCGTTAAACAAGTTTTTACTAGTTGTGTACAAGAAGAATCTGTTCCAACGTTTTATTTAGAAAAATGTGTCTAAATCTTTCACTTAGTTCGGTAACCGTCTCCCAGTACCTTTTATCTCTATTCGAGCTAATTATATCGATGCTTTGTTATATTTGAAAATGTTCCGCCCGTTATGAATGAGCAACATCAAAGAATAAAATTAATAAACTTAAATTTGGAAATTGCAGGATCGAATAAATGCAATGCTAACTGTGACGTACCTGCCAGCAGGACGCACATGACATAAAGGCAGATATTAATCAGAATACATGTCTGCGTAGCTCAGTTGGTAGAGCGACTTATTCCGGAATAAGCGTACTCGGGTTCGAATCCCGGCATAGACCGAAAATGACGGAGAAATTTACTTCGTTATAATGGCGCCCGAACTACCCGGATGACCCGACCGTTCAAAATCTCGCAATGGTGTGATGTTCTTTCCACACCGCGAGATAGGAAAAATCAGAGAATCCCTTCTCCAGTGCTTCGAAAAATAAATGTGTGTCACGTTGCATTCCACACACCAGATTGACTGGGAGTTCTC
The DNA here is from genome assembly GCA_039090855.1 of Macrothele yani. Classification (NCBI taxonomy): domain Eukaryota; kingdom Metazoa; phylum Arthropoda; class Arachnida; order Araneae; family Macrothelidae; genus Macrothele; species Macrothele yani. The sequence goes on along the minus strand of CM077017.1, from coordinate 12,396,608 downwards.
AAGTGCACGTTCTACAGTGGTTGTCTGCCTACAGCGATTCATGGTCACGGCTGATCCGTGGGCCATGCCCCCGGCCCTCTTTCGGGGGGGGGAGATGTGACGTACCTGCCAGCAGGACGCACACAACATAAAGGCAGATAGGAATCAGAATACATGTCTGCGTAGCTCAGTTGGTAGAGCGACTTGTTCCGGAATAAGCGTACTCGGGTTCGAATCCCGGCGTAGACCGAAAATGACGGAGAAATTTACTTTGTTATATAACTACTAAACTGTTTCACTCTCGGATGTCTCTTTGTTAGGTGGGATCAGAATACCAACACCCAAAACACTGACAGGGCACAACACTGGCAGACAGCGTTCCGACCACCAGAACGCCGGCACGACAAAAGACCGAAAATATATCATACGCGCTCGTACTGGCATGGACATCTTTGCATTTTGCCCTTTTCACTTCAAAGTTTGAAAATGTAAATTTTGTACTTTGTTGCTTTTACGATAATCGCCATTATAGTGGAGGATTTTACAAATTATTCACACGCCTCATACATTTTCTTTTGTTTGGGAGTAGAGTATAATACGGAGATGAGTATTTCTCATACATAACCACCATTTAACTTTTAAACAGCTTATGTACTTGAACCAGATAGTGCCCCAAATTTTCTGGGCTCACCAAACAGAAATGTTCACTTAGCGGCCGGGTTTTACGGAAGCTGTGGTAAAACATTCCCTTTGCCCCACCATCTCAGCAGTACCGACTATAAAGCTGTCACTGTGATAGGAGAGCGCTCCCTTCTGGTCCATTATCTCTCACAAAGCACGATGGAAAAGGGCTAGTCCCTCTGACAAGGACATCATGCCACTGGGTAGAAACAAGTGACTCAAACATCTCCTCTGTCACTTCTTAGGTTCGTGGCCATTGTTATAGCTCTTTTAACATGTAATGAGTCAGAAAGGATTAGTGTTAATTATCTCCGTAGAAGACCACTTTGAGTAGCAAAGCTAAGGGGAAAACAACGCTTTTTGATGCGCAGGTTCACTCGTTTCAGCCGCGTTCGGCCTACTTCTTAGACAGCGCATATATTAGTTCGAGCTGATTTCAGCTCTTTTTGCTAACCCGAGTTAATTCGTGCCAACAGATCAAAGGATTAAGAAACGGATTTCTGTATGAGCCATTTAGTTAAAAAATTCCTTTTGATTCCTCTGTCGAAGCATAAAGTATTTAATAATCATACTAATGATATTGGTGAAAACAAAAATGAATAATAGGTTTCCAAAGCTGAAAAGAAATCAGCTGGAGAAGCGCACAGCAAAATTCAAATTCTGTAGGGGATATTACACCTCCAACTAAGATTTAACTCCATATTTCAACCTTAAAAGTTGATGGAAACCGGAATCTTTGTTGGTAGGTGCACATTGTTAATAGAAGAACAATTAAGAACATCAAAAAGATATGCAAACGCATATCCAAAAATGTCTACCTCCAAGGTATTGTACCGTGTATACATCCATAATTTCCAATTACCTCAGCCTTCACATACAGCGCGGACTACTGGTACAGGAACGGAATACAAACGTTATACTGGTGTTTTGGGAGCCGTTACTGTGACCGGTACGGCCCTTTCCAGACTTTAAGTAACAACTAACTGACCGGTGCTGCTCTTTTTTGGTTTAAAATAATAATGTGGGTAGTATATTTGCGAATAGCAGGCCAAGAAACACGACAGAGTGACCTGTACAATCTGAACGCTTCATAAGGGATTGATGAGTGACATTTTAAAAACTGAGCGTTATTTAGCAAAGTATCCAGAAGCTATGATTTTTCAGTATTTCTAGCAGTGGTGAAGAATGTTTGCATTCATCACTTTTTCGACAGAAAGCAGCATCATTTCCTAGGATATGTGCAAGTAAAATAGAGAAACTATCTGCTTACTGTCTGGTTTCAGGTAAGAAGCTCTGTTTCTTATGTAACAAGAAAGGAAAGTGGAGGAGTTTTATGTTCGGTGACAGAATAATTCTTTTTCCTGGTAACAGGCAGAAAAATTGGAAATATCTTCTCGCTGACTTATTAGAAGTAAGCAGCATGTGTTCCGACGTGATACGTATGAAAAGTGGTTCAACCGTCTGTTCACCTGACGGGCGTAGTTAATGACGTTCCCTTCTAAGTCAGAACTCGTGGTAATAGAAAAGATTTAATGTGTGTTTTAACAACCAACAATTGCGTTCTTTTCTTTCGTCTGAGTACTTGCGAAGAAAGGTTTTTCCTCATGTTAAATCTCTGCACATAAGAAGAACGAAATATGTATTCTTACCTCTAATTCTGCTTCGAACTAACTGTTGATCTACATCAGTTGTTGTAAATGACACTGGAGGTGAACCTTGGTGATGCTCATTGACTTTGCAACAGGAGCTATTTAAAATATTTGTCTGCCAATAAGGAATACCGCTAGTTTTGCGATGGAACTTGAACAAATGGAAGAAAAGAGCAATGATTAAGACTGACTTTAATGTAAAACATGCAAATCGAGTACATTTACATCCCCTTTGTGAGACTTTCCACCTAAGGGACGTTCATTTGTTTCTCTTCCGCACGATGATATTTTATTTTCTAGTGGCGAACTGGTAAAATTATTTAATTATTTAAAAATTTGTTAAGTTTACTATCATATCAATATTTTGCACATGTTTTACGGTTTTTTTAAACACGAATTTGGAAATAGGTGAATTTGCATTTCGCACTGTATGGCAAATTCTTTGAATCGGATTAGAAAAGCTATCTTTGCTCGCGAATTCGTAATAACAACAATAAAAACTTTGCCTTCTGTTTTGAGCTGTTTTCATAAAAATAATTTACACTAGGTGAATGAACTATGAATCTTTAGTTCAATAATATCACAACGTCTACTATTCGAACTGGCAAAAATTATTTTAGCAGCTGCTACCTTTAACGATGATCAATATTATTTACATACATTCTGATTTTCTTAAAGCCAAAATTTCCAGCTAGATAACGTAGAATCATTCGAGGAAATAAGCTGGTCCCTAAATTCAATCCTAATTTAAAATGTTATTTTTACATTAGATTAATCTGACGCTAGTAAACGTTTCTGATGAATTTCACAGATTTTCGGAGGCAATGCTATCCCGCTTGATGACATATTTTAAATTCTTAATGAAACTATATCTCAGCATTTGACAGCAGAAATCATACCTCTCATTACTATTATTTACATATTTTGCTATATTTCATGTGCATTATAACTGTTTTTACTTTCAATCTAAAGTGGAAACCATACTAGCGATTATCCACATAACTTTCAACTTCCCTTACGTATTACCTAACTTAAAGTAGCGTTTTCCCAGAGACATGCTAATTGCACTTGAAAAGCTATCTATCGTGTTAACTTCTACTAGTTCGATTGCAAATATTCGTTCGTGCAGCAGTAGAACGCAAAAGGGGATATTTTCAGGTCAATAAGTACGGCCTGAAAAATCAGCCAGGCGTGTTTCAGATTTACGCCGACTACGTGGCTGGAAAACCGAAAAGTATGCGAGAAGTTCATGTTCACAGCTACCAGGTGTAGAAAGATTTTGGTTCTTATTTTTTGATACGATTAAAGATATTGTACGAAATGCAAATATTTACTTGCGCCGAATGTTACTTTAGAAACTGCTGAGAAAAGTTTAGTAATGGTAGCAGATCCATGAAAACATAATTTTCCATTCTGAATCCTATAGCCATGATATCATGTCTAATGCAAACACGCCTGTACTGCAATCACAACTAAGTATGCACACCGCATCCATACCAAAACCTACTCTCCCTTTTTACAGTACTGCGGCCAGCCGAAACTCCCCGCTGCTATGGCGGATCCTTACCCGCTGTCTAGAATCTGGCTACACGGGACCTTCCGTTAAGGTCTTGCAGCGGTTATATGGAGTTCCAAACTGGAAATAGAGTTCCAGATTTCCCGGCTATTACCGGCCGTATGTGGTTTTCCTTTCACACACCTCTCTTCTGACTACATAGTTGTTTGCAATACCAAGGATCGCTCTCAGGACGGTCCTTACCTCTTAAGCTTTTCCTTGCATTCTGACTGTATCAACACACATCTGTCTCCATGCTTCACTGTCGAGGCTCATTTATATTTTACGAGCAGTGTCGTTATAAGACTTCTTCTTTGTTGAAGACTACAGGCATTCTCAAATATCAAGACTGATTATTCCCCTTTGGTTTGGTGATAAGTACAGGAATTCAGGACCGACTCTTCCCCTTCGGTTACTCTTCCCCAATCAATACTTTTTCAGCAATAATTTCATTAACTTAAATATAAAAGAGTGCCCTCTTACACCTGTTAAATTTTTAAATGCACATTTCTCATTTATCAATCACCCGTGAAATCCCAACATTGTGGAATAGCGACAATTTACAATTATCTGCAATAATCAGTTTGATAAATTCAAACTAAGAGAATATAACAATTTTTAATAGACTAACTAAAAAGTAAACATAACCGTTATTCTCTTAGGTAAGTAGTAGCTAATTAAAAAATAAACATCTAATCCTTGTGAAGCTCAACTCTCAAATGAGGAGCTGACGGCTTGAGACCAACAACAGCCAATTAAAAAATAACAAACGATTGCTCCTTTCCATACTTAGCAGACAATTGAAGTCTGTGCTGAACATTGTTTGTTTTCCTTTCTTAACGCATCCAAATCATAAAATGTTGCGCGTACTCTCTCCATCCTCTACTCCTACATTGCGTTTTCGTTTTACTACTCTATCTATATAATCTGCCTTCTTTTATGTATTTTCAACATGATGGTTGCCTACGTCCTCACATCATTTCACAACTGGCATGGGTTTCTACATAAGCTTGCTTTCAGATTTCTAAACCTATCGGGATGTAATCGATTCCTCTCTCCGCTGTATAGCACACCTCCGACTGTGATAATGGGTAACCACGGAGACCTGAGGGACTTCAATCGTGGCCATATCATCAGTTCGAAGAAGATGGGATGCTTCATCTCTACGTTGCACACCGTCCGGGATTTCCACGTGTAAAAATCACACATGTTTTCTAGATAAGTTATATGTACATTAAAACCAACGACAGGCGCTGGTGAAAATCTGTCCGTAAACAGAGCGTTGATGTTCAAGGTGACCTTTGACCTCATTTCGATGATATTTAACAGAATTGGTTCAGTATACCACCGGAACAACATACTAAAGTTTTGCCGCAATAGAAACATTTTTAATCAAGTTATGAGGATAATGGCTGTAGAATAAATCTCGCTCCTGTGCCTTGACCTTTGACCCCATTTCAATGATATTCAACAGAACCGGTTCAGTATACCTCCGGAACAAGATACTAAAGTTTTTGCTCAATAGAAGCATTTTTAGTTAAGTTATCATGATAATGGCTGTGGAATAAATCTCGCTCCTGTGTCCTGACATTTGACCCCATTTCGGTGATATTAAACAGAACCATCTCCGGAACAACATGAGAAAGTTTTGTCGCAATGGAACCATTTTTACATAAGTTATGACGCATAAGGGTAATGGAATGGACCCCGTCCTATGTCCTGACCTTTGACCCATTTCGTCCATTTTCAATAGGGTTTGCCCCCAGGCGACCTCTCCTACCACATTCTAAAATTTCATCGAAAGCGAACCATTTTTACGCGAGTTATCGTGCGGACGGACGGATGGACAGACAGACAGACGGACAAAGCTGGAGCATATACGCTTCTACCATAACTGATTATGAATCATGAGTTTATGGGTGTGACCCCGAAACTAAGGCCTAGCCTTCCCAGTGGAAGACTCCAAATTCTCCCAGACCCAAAGAAAGTACGACAGAACCGCAGATATGTCATGACGATGCTGACGGTCTTTTTCAACCATGAGGAAATTTTGCATCATGAATACGCTCCCTCAGGCCAGACAATCAACAAGGAGTGCTACTGCAAAGTGCATTGGTATTGGAAAGACGCCGTTCTTCACAAAATGCCCGGAATTGCATGACAGTTGCGAGCGACAACTCCACCATGACAACGCTCCTGTCCGTGCATCGCAACTTGTACAGGCGTTTCTTGCTAAGCATCGCATTGCACAGGGCCGGCAGCCACTCTAGTTGCCAGAACTCGCTCTTTGCGACTTTTTTCTATTCCCCTAAATCAAATACCTCTTGAAAGGAAAACGATTTCAAGATATTGATGAGATACAACAGAATGCGACGAAGCAGCTATTCGCTATTTTAGAGGATGACTTTAAAATAGTCTTCGAGCAGTGGAAACTACGCTGGGCTAAGTGTATGAAGGCGATTAAGTTCCGAGTCTCTAAGTCTTATACTTTTTTAAAAATAAATCCACTCGAGGTACTTCCCTAAATAGGGAAAGAAAAGAAGCAGATAATGCACGACAAACTTCCTAGAGGACTTTAATAACGTATGCGGCAATTACCTAACACAAAAACTGTGGTAAAAGGAACTCTAGTGCAAACATCTGATTTAGTAGGAATGAATTACATTCTCTTTCTAACGATTTATAAAAACACGCGAAGAACAAGGAGCAGAAATAAATAAAAATAACTATCACCGGACAAGAAATTTTAGTCAAAGGAGAGATCATTTTAGGATGACTTTAAAAATGCGTGCAACAAAAGAGAACAGGCAAAAACTAGAGTTAACAAAACTGTGAGTCAAAAATGGAAGTGCCATAAAAGGGTACACTTGGTGACATTCTTCTTAGATAATTTTCGAAATGTGTACAAGAAGGAACGCGTTGCTTCTGTTCAAAAGATGTTTTGTTTAACAATGAGATCGGATTACCAGAAGATCTTGAACACACAAAAGGCAAATCATGCCACAGGGGAAAATTATTTTCCCAAAACAAAACCATGCCATCTATTTATAATTTTCAGCGGAACTGACAGGCTAAGAAATCTTTCATATGAAAACTTTTCTTTTCAATGAGAATTGAAAATAAAATCAATACAGCGGTTCTGCTCCAGTGTTCCTTGTCGCTCGTTAATATTGAAGCTTAGCTTTTCCATTGATCGTGCATCTCACTTTTGTCAAGAATTCAGTAACACTTTCATCCCGGAAGATCTGTTTCCAGCTAAGTTGGGACATATTCATGATATAAATATTCCTTTCTTGCGGAAATGGAATGGAGACCTGTCAAGAAGCTGCGTGACATACACTCTCATTGGAATGACAGGTAAACGGAAATTCCTAATGGGAAATCGACATTTGCATATGAAAAGGTTTTTGTGCATGTGTGTTTGTCGACTACATACTTTCTCTATTTCTGCTACTTTTAGGACTTCATCATTTTATGCTTTTTTGTTAGATTCACTTGTAATATACAGGTCTAAGTCGCAGAGCTTGAGAAACATGCGAGGCTCTTTTGAGGTGCCAACGACTCAATTAAAAACAATTTGTTGTAGCTTCCGTGAGGGTAATGACATACAAAATTCAACCGTTCAAAATCATGAAATATTTACGATACGTATAAAACAGTTCAAACGCCCGACTAAGGCAAAACTATTCCGACTGATGCTGAAAATTTTTGTAGATCTTATGAATATAATAGATGGTAAAGAAAAATCAGATCACACTGCATTGAAGGCAACTGAAAGAACAATTTAATTACCAAATATATCAAAAGTTATTATTTCTGAAACTATTACGTTCTTGAAAAACCCTCAATATACTCCCATCATTCAAATTTGATGGGTCAGCTCTCGAATTATGAAAACGTTTCATTTTGAATTTTGTGAACAATTTTTAGGGAATTCTTTAAAATAATGCAGATCAATGGTTAGTAACGAAATTTATTTTGGAACGGGTGATTCCTCATAACCTCCGATTCTCATGAAGTCGTTGTATTACTTTTACTTGCTGTATCAAGCGAATATTATCGAGGTAAAATTATTGAGATTCTCTGTCTGCGGAGCCCAGTATTTTTAAAAATTTGATTGTTTAAATTTTAATCGTAGAATTACAGCTCTTGCTGAGGGAAGACTTTAAATGAAAATTTTATATCAAAGGTTATATTTTGTAAACCACAGCTTTATATACACTGCTTAACACAGAAAATGTTACACCGCGAATAAATGCCCGAAATGAGACGAAACGTACCCCACAAAGAAGATATTTAATTTCTAAGGGATTGCAGGAATGCCATGGCCGAGGAGACAGCATAGGAAACACATAATGAGTTAGTAGGTGGTATAAGCGCCATGCTGCGCTGTACATTCGGTAACATGGCGTGGCATCGAGTGAAAATGCTCCTGGAAAGGGTCCTCAAGTGTCGGTGGCCATGCGAGGTTGATCTGAGCCCACAGCACCTCGATATTGCGAGGAGGACGTGCAGACCCGCTGCTATGGCTGTGAATGACGTAGCTCACGTTCTCTATTTGGAAGAAATCTTGGGATCTCGCTGTCAAAGGCAGCACCTGGTCGCCCCGTAGGAAAGGCCGGCTTGCGTTGTCAATTTGCGGACAGCTATCATCTTGTTGAAACTAAGCATCAGAGGTACCACGGAGATAGGCAACAAAACGGGCTCACTGACGTATCGTCGCGCTGTCATGGTAACCGCTATGTGTAAGAAAGATGAAAGGCTGTTGAAACCGAGAACGCTCAAAGCCATGGCATCGGGCTGAGGAGCAGCGCGATGTTCACGACTTGCAGCATGATGATTCCGGTGACCATATCGTCTTAAGAGTCTGAATCGGCGATCGTCGGCGCTGCGACTGGAGTAAGACTCGTCGCTGAATGCGACACGAGTCCATCCATTCCGTCACGCATGTGTGGCAATGCACTAGTGCAACCTTGTGAGATGATGAGCTGCCGTGAGTAGCAGTCATCACAATGACAGGAAGGATCGCAAACCTGCCTCAGACAATCTGCGATTCACAGTCCGTGTCGATACGTGAATGTCCATAGCTGCCTGTACACCTCGTCGAATGTCATTCAGTGCGGATTGCAGGGCTACTGCGCATTGCCGTGGAATGCGGCAATCGAGGTATTTGTGCTCCTTTTAAGTGTACCAGTATTACTAGGGCGACGCGTGTTCGATGTCCGATCAAAAAGTTCCGAGACTAGGCCGATATACAACAAAGTACTTACGTTACTTAAGTCTGGCTATGATTTCTCTCAAAGTAGTCTTCTTGGGCAGCGATACACCACTGCCAGCGTTTTTGCTACTTTTGGAACGCCCCCTGGAAGTCCTGTTCGCGAATCGTGTCAAGCACCGCCTGCGATTTGCGCTAAATCTCGTCCACGGTTTCAAAACGGCGACCCTTGAGCTTCAGCTTCATCTTCGGGAACAGAAAGAAGTCGCAGGGGGTCGAATCCGGCGAGTAAGGCGGGTAAGGAAGGGTAGTCATGCTGTTGCGGCTGTAAAAGAGGCGTGTTGCTAACGCTCTGTGAGCTGATGCATTGTCGTGATGGAGCAAGAAATCGCCCTGCGCCACATTTCACGTCGTTTTCGGCTAATGTCCTCCCTAAGACGCCGCAGAACATCGCAGTAAAGAAGAGCGGTGACGGTCTGGCCCTGGGGGACGAATTCACTGTGCAAAACTCCACGAATATCGAAGAACACAATGAGCATGCTTTTGTTTGCGTTTCGAACCTGTCAGGCCTTCGGTCGTGGAGATGCAGGGCTCTTCCACTGCGACTACTAATGTTTGGTCTCCGGGTCGTAACCATAAACCCAAGTATCGTCCCCAGTGATGACCCGCAACAGGAACGTTGGTTCATTCACCACCTGCTGACGAAGATCTTGACAGAGTTCGACAGGGAGCGCTTTCTGTTCGGAGTTCAGAATCTTTGGGACACACTTTGCAGCATAGCGGTGCCTGTTGAAAACCGACGTCAGAATTTCTTGCAGTGTTTCGTATGGCACATTGACGATGGTAGCAGTGTCTTGAATGGTTCTCCGACGATTCTCATGCACCAGTTCCCTAATTTTGTCTACATTTTTGGGGGTGTTGCCCGTGGACGGTCGCCCTGACCTCTTGTCGTCTTCCAGTGCCGTTCTGCTGCTCTTGAAGCGCGAGAGCCACTCAAATCACCTCGCACGACTCATTGTCATAAGCCTTCCGCAAATTTAATGCGTGTCCGTTCCCGTTTTGCCGAGTTTGACGCAGAAATTGATGTTCGCTCGCTGCTCTAGTTTGCAGTCCATACCAAAATCGCGCTGTGTTCTGCACGTGGTCACCAAATAGCGTGTAGCACAGCTGCCGATGTTCACAGAACAACGTCACTCATCACAATGATTCCTGAAGGTCGCTGCCCTCGACCGCTGCTGGCGCATCCGCGTACACCTGTTGGCGCGCTTCGTACCTAGTCTCCGAAATTTTTGATCGCATTACGTACATTCGGCAGACAGCTCTTGCATCCCGATTGGTACCCGCCGCGATGCAACTCATGAACCAACCAGCTGTACCTATGATAAAGCCGCTGGCAAAGGTGTCCATGTGATAGTAAGATCACCAATGACGTCACATGGGGACTCTCGTTCCTTACACGGGTTTTCGCCACCGAGATCACTCCGATGCAGGGGACCACACGCCCAGGTGTGGAAAACCAAACTCAGTTACACCGAGCAGGTTTTCCCTTTTATCTACCTCACCTATTTCATGACTGGTTCGCAACTCCTGGTATCCCGAAACATACCCACATACCCACAAAACATACCCACACCATTTGTCGAAACATACCCACCGATTTGCAAGGCTCTGCATTTTCGTAAATTTTGTTATGATTCTAATGTACGAATCTTTGGTGTCGCAGGATTTCAAACACAGTATAAGTGCTGATGTCTTCACGGAATCAAAGGCTTTTCGTAATCAAAAAGGCCCTTGATAGTGGAGGTTAATATTCATTCGCTCCTTCAATTAGTTCTCTCAATACATGGTTATTCTACATATAGTGCTGTAGACACATCTGCTCCAGTTTGTTCTCTATTTGTCCCATGTTCAGAATTTCGTATAAACTATGTGACAGTACCTCAGTGATACTTTTGTAAGCAGCTGATAGGAGGCTGTGAGTGGTCTGTACTTCCTGAAGACCTCGAGATTCCTTCTTTATGTAGCAGGATGACATTCCTTCTTTATGTAGCATTGTTCCACTCATCAGAAATCTTCCCCTCATCGAGACATCTAGTAAAGACTTAAGCAACTGCACGTTTATGTTTCTTCCCTTGCTTCTTGTACAGTGTCCACGGTAATTCAATTTTCTTCTGGCGCTCTTTCTCTTTTCATGTTCTTAATTGCATGCATGACTTCTACCGGAAGGATTGGGTGAACCTTCGTGTTCAAACTATAGGTTTATTTGTCCGAAAAGAAGAAAAAAAATGAGAAATATACAATATCATGAAGTGAAAACAAAACAAAATACTATGATGAAATATATACGCCGGCGTGCAAAACTTAAGGACGAACACTAGTGCCGCATGCCGCCCCGGTGGCGCAGTGGTCTAAGGCGCTGGCCTCTGATCATTCGTCCGTAAGGGGTCCGGGTTCGAATCCCGGTCAGGCATGAATGTTGTGTTTGTCTTACGGCACTGGCTCTCTCCCTTCCCTGGAAGCAGTGACCCTAAATTAGGGACGGGCGACTGCTTATAGCCCATTGAGTTGCTCACGGTGGTCGTTAAACCTCCAATCAAAAAAAAAAAAAGTGTCGCATACTATTGCCGCACAGTGAAACACACAAGCTTGAGGCGATTTGCATAACGCAAACGGATCAGTAGAAAGATGATACGTATGCAAATTTCCAAAATGTGATGTTGCAGGTCACCTGACAGCGCTGGAATGCATATAAGGAGTTTCTCGCAGCAAGACTGAAACCGAAAGCGAAAGTGTGCGGCGTTGTATAGAGGTTCGATTGGCTTGATAGTATGTCGCAGACCAGAAAATGTCCACGCGGAGACATTTAGATGACTTTACACGTGGTCGAATATCGAAAAGCTGGAGGAGGGGCGAACCGTAACGAGTGTCGCCGACGAGTTCGGCGTAACCCATAGCTTTGTTTCACGTGCTTGGAAAGCCTTCCAAACGACAGGAACAGCTGTTAGAAAGACCGGTGGTTGTCGGTCACGGAAAACAACAGAAACAGATGACCGAAATATGGTCCTACAGGTCAAATATGATCGACGACAGACAGCGGGCAATATCGCGAAGCAACTACAGGTTACCGCAGGACGCGCCGTATCGCGGTTCACTGTTGCCGGACGTCTGCATAAAGGTGGACTATTTGCCCGACGACCTGAACGTTGCATCCCACTAAAGCCTAACAATCGGAGACATCGATTAGAATAGTGTAAAGACCACAAGGATTGGACCATAGAGCAATGGGGTACGGTACTTTTCACGGATGAGAGTCGTTTCAGTAGCACGAACTATTCCGGACGTCAGCTGATCTGGAGAGAGGTGAGAACACGTTATCGACCTGCTAACACTACCGAAAAAGATCGGTATGGCGGTGATAGAGTAGTCATCTGGGGAGGCGTTACGCTGAATGGTCGTTCTGAGCTCCACGTTTTCGAAGGAAGTTCCGTAACCGCAAACCGCTACTGCGATGAGGTGCTCCTTCCCCATGTACGCTTATTCATAGGTTCCATTGATTCCGAGTTCGTGTTTATTCCCAATAACGCGAGACCCCATCGTACACGTGCTGTAGATCAGTTGTTGCACAGTGAGGACATCATTTGTATGAATTAGCCTGCGTACTCCCCGGATCTAAATCCCACAGAACATGTGTGGGACGCTTTGGTGAGGCATTTTGCGGCACACCCACATCCTCTCGAAAATGCCCATCAGTTGAAACGTGCACTACCAGAGGAATGGGCAAAGTTGTGACAAGAACTTATCGACAGCCTCGTGTTAAGTATGGCCAGACGCTGCAACGCAGCCGTTGCTGTTAGGGGACATCATATTCCTTACTGACGACCTCCTCTTTCCTGTTCTCCATCTGTGGAAATGATGGCTCTGTAGCATGGTGTGTACTGTTTTAAAGTTATTTCTCAGTAAAGTCTCAGTGTACACTTTTGTATTCATTTTTGCACACCAGTTTGGGTTGTTCATTCCTCCATTTGGTACATACTGAAGTCCATGTGGTATGACATTCATTTATCCCGGCTGCTTCATTGCGAAGCTACGGCAAGAACACCGAACGGCCCTTAAATTTTGCACGCCAGTTTACAACGCATATAAACTGCTGGCCACACAAAATACAGCACCAAGAAGAAAGCATCCGATTGGCCCGAAATTGGCAGCATGCGTCGCCCGCAAGAAGACATGCAAACGATTAACATTGCAGGGCATATGCAAATCATGTGCACCCGGCACGCCACCGAGAAGCACTATCAGAAGGGTGCACAGAAGGCTGGGTGTAAGTAGTGGAAGTGTGTTGTGCTGCCGGACCCGTGCGTGGGAAGCTTCATGATGCTTCGTAGCAGAATACAGCAGTAATTCCAGCACGTTTCGGAGTTTGACAGAGGACGAATGGTGGCTTATCGCGACAGCGGTTTATCATACCGAGACATCGGCGCCCGTGTGGGACGACATCCAGCCACAGTGAGGCGAGTATAGATTCGGTGGGTGCAAGAGCGACGGACGGACCGAAGTGAGCGGTTGGCGCAGCAGCGGCACACCACCGAATGAGAGGACCAGCATGTTGTGCGGCGGGCATTGACGGCTCGCACCGCCACATCACGAACGTTAGCGCAAGAATTAGGGTGTGTTGCGCAACAACCTGTGTCAGCACGTACCGTTTGAGGTCGTCTGCAGGAGCGGTGACTTGTCGCACGACGCCCATTGCTTTGATTACCATTGACGTTACACCACCGGCGAGTGCGGTGGCAGTGGGGCATTGAACGTCGCACCTGGACTACGGAATGGCACGACATTGTCTTCTCCGACAAATCCCGCTTCTGCCTGCAACACCACGATGGTCGGATCCGCGTGTGGTGGCACCGCGGCGAGAGACTATATGACGCCGGCACTATGCATCGCCATACCTGTCCGTCTCCTGGCGTTATGGTTTGGGGCGCAATTGGATATGACACCCGCACCCCTCTGGTACTCATCGCCGGTACACTCAACAGCCACTGCTACATCTACGACGTTTTGGAGCCTGTAGTCCTCCCTTACCTGCAGGTCCTGCCAGCGGCCACGTTTCAACAGGAAAATGCGCGCCCGCACGTGGCACGCATCGTGCAACAATTCTTCACGGCCCACCAGGTGTCACTGTTGCCGTGGCCCGCCTGTTCTCCCGATATGTCGCCCATTGAACGCGTCTGGTCCCTGATCGGCAACCGAGTGGCCCGGCATGCACCACCCGCGGCTACGCCTGATGAACTGTGGCAACGTGTGGAAGCAGCCTGGACCGACATACCCTAAGCCCACATCCAAAGCCTCTTTCGTTTGATGCCGCGGCGTGTAGCGGCCATTATTGCCAGCCATGGGGGCCACACAAACTATTGATGTCTGCGTGTTCCGCAAGTCGCACGGGCCTGTAAGCTTAATCGTTTCATCTTTGTATCTGTTGTCATTTCTCCAGTAAGTCTGGCTTTGCTATCTCGTGTCCTTCTTGGTGTTGCATTTTGGGTGGCCAGCAGTGTATATACATGCTTACTCCTGAGCTGTGTAAATATAACAAAAACGCAAGAAATTGCATAGTTGATGATAAAACGTATAGCAGCGTATAACAGCGATACAACAGCAGAAAAATGTTTAGCAGTAAATTGATTGGAAGAAAAGTATTATATGACTGTTGAAATAACCGTGCAAACCTTATCAAATGCAGTCATGGCATCCATGAATAATGGTGTAGTTGAGGAACGTAAAAAATACATTATACAAGTAGGTGAATTTTGTCATAAATAATTGTAAACAACAAGTGGTTCGCAGCCCATCTGACGCTGAACAATTGGGAAAAGGCTGAATATTTAGATGCCGTATAATCCAGCTGAAGACGAGATTGAAGATTTGTTTTGAAAATAGTGCAAAGTTTGAGCTGGGCACGATGGGTATCATTAGGAGATTTTGTATCAGCATGATGAAGGTTGAAGAGATAAATAACATATTTTGCTAACACAAACATAAAAGAGCAGACAGGGGAGTGACGAGCTGGTGGATGATTGTGCACAGGAAGAATGCGGGAAAGAGCATGAGGCTTTAACAGTCGTAAATATGAGTTCAATGAGAGGCTGTTAACACAAACACAAAAGAGCAGACAGGGGAGTGACGAGCTGGTGGATGATTGTGCACAGGAAGAAGGCGGGAAAGAGCATGAGGCTTTAACAGTCGTAAATATGAGTTCAATGAGAGGCTGTTAACACAAACACAAAAGAGCAGACAGGGGAGTGACGAGCTGGTGGATGATTGTGCACAGGAAGAATGCGGGAAAGAGCATGAGGCTTTAACAGTCGTAAATATGAGTTCAATGAGAGGCTGTTAACACAAACACAAAACACAAAAGAGCAGACAGGGGAATGACGAGCTGGTGGATGATTGTGCACAGGAAGAATGCGGGAAAGAGCATGAGGCTTTAACAATCGTAAACATGAGTTCAATGAGAGGCTGTTAACACAAACACAAAACACAAAAGAGCAGACAGGGGAATGACGAGCTGGTGGATGATTGTGCACAGGAAGAATGCGGGAAAGAGCATGAGGCTTTAACAGTCGTAAACATGAGTTCAATGAGAGGCTGTTAACACAAACACAAAAGAGCAGACAGGGGAGTGACGAGCTGGTGGATGATTGTGCACAGGAAGAATGCGGGAAAGAGCATGAGGCTTTAACAGTCGTAAACATGAGTTCAATGAGAGGCTGTTAACACAAACACAAAACACAAAAGAGCAGACAGGGGAATGACGAGATGGTGGATGATTGTGCACAGGAAGAATGCGGGAAAGAGCATGAGGCTTGAACAGTCGTAAACATGAGTTCAATGAGAGGCTGTAAAATCCTGCAATTTTTGTACATGTGCAGGAAGTCATCCGGAAAAGACCAAAATCTGGAGTTTCGCGAAGAAATAAGGCGAAATCGGTGATAAATGATAGGCGTAGGAAGCCGTCCATGAAGGAATAGTCATTGAATGTCTTTAGCCGGTTAAATGTTGAACTCATGTTTAAGATATACACTGTAGTATCAGAATAATATCCCCACCCACGGAATTACAGTGTACCCGCCCAAGCGCTTCACAGAGTGCACGTTACGAGGCCGATCACATGGAGACATAAGCGGCAGTCCAGGACAGATGAGACATAGTGCGTTACGCGAGCACAATGTGCAAAGACCAAAATCTGGAGTTTCGCGAAGAAATAAGGCGAAATCGGTGATAAATGATAGGCGTAGGAAGCCGTCCATGAAGGAATAGTCATTGAATGTCTTTAGCCGGTTAAATGTTGAACTCATGTTTAAGATATACACTGTAGTATCAGAATAATATCCCCACCCACGGAATTACAGTGTACCCGCCCAAGCGCTTCACAGAGTGCACGTTACGAGGCCGATCACATGGAGACATAAGCGGCAGTCCAGGACAGATGAGACATAGTGCGTTACGCGAGCACAATGTGCAGAGGTAGTGACTTGATGATCATCGGGTACTGCACCAAAGGTGGAAGCATCTCAGAGACAGCAGACTTCGTGGGGTGTTCACGAGGTGCTGTTGTAAGGGCGTACTAAGAATGAACAGCTGGCACACCGAGTACCTCCCGACGTAATAATTGTGTAGCGCAAAAGGCCATCCACCCCAGAGAAGAACGTCACCACCGTCGACTGGTAAAGGAGAATAGACGCTCAACAGTGCAGCAATTGACTATGCAAATGAACGCTGGAGCACCCAGGTACGTGTTTCCGATAACAGCAGACCGAACCTTGTTACGCATGGGTCTCCGGAGTCGACGCTGCGTCATACCTCCAATGTTAACCCAGTTCCATCGCCAACGACGCCTGCAGTTCGCAAGGACCTACCGTCATTGGACAGTGGAAAAGTGGAAATAGGTTGCCTTCGACGGATCGATGTTTCTACTCCACAGAAGTGACGGGCGGTTGTGGACACGGCGTAAAACTCACGAGAGCCAATACCCGGACACGCGTGTCGGCCACGTTTAGGCCGGCGGTGGCAGTGTGCATGTCTGGAAGATGTTTTCCTGGTATGATTTGGGACTGCTGGTACCACTGGATGGGTCCCTGAACGCCAATAGCTTACCTGTCCATCCTCGCAGACCACATGCATCCCTTCTTGTTGGACGTTTACTCTTGTGATGATGGTGTCTACGAATAGGACAATGCGTCATGCCACGTCGCTAAAGGGGCGAGTGAGTGGTTCCAGGAACACGACAGAGATGTGTCCGTTCTCCCTTGCTGGCGAAATAGCCCGACCTCAATCCCATAGAGCACATGTGGGACTATTTGGTACAACATGTTCGACGTGCCAACCCACAACCACGTCATCTCCGGGACCTCCCTGCTCTTCTGCAGTCCTAATGGGCATGTGTGCCTCGTGCAACTTTCCAGGGCCTCATTGCGTCCATGCCACGCCATCTCACCTCTGTCATCCGGGCACAGGGTGGTTATTCACACTATTAGGTAGGTGGTCATATTATTCTGATACGACTGTGTATATCATACCCAAGCACGGAAGTCAGTCGATTGTCGTGCTTGCGTGTGTTTATTCATGCTTTTAACACTGGCGGAAAGTGAAAAAGAACACCAAGAAGGAGACTTCTGATACCAACGAAATTTATACAGCATAATAATGGAATACAGAGGATGACGTGATCAAAACATTATGGCAAAATACAGCTGTATTTGCTGGTAAACTGAAAAATATTATTTCCATGTAACATGGTTAGTACGAGGTTGAACCGCCATGAACTGCGTCACACTGTGCAATTCTGGCATGGAGTCTGTCGTACAGATGATGGATGTAAGTTTGGGGTATTGAGTTCCAACCATCCTCAACCTGGACGCGTAAATCGGGGATTATCGTGGCTGGCCGTGGAGACCGGATAAGTCGTTGTCCCATAAAATCCCACACGTGCTCAATGGGGGACAAATCCGGTGAACGTACAGGCCATGGAAGTTGTCTCACACTCTGAAGTGCATGTTGCGTTGAACGTGCCGTGTGTGGGCGTGCGTTATCTTGCTGGAAAACACCACGATGGACCGACCTTACAAATGGCACAACAACGGGCTGAATGATGTTGTTGATGTAGGAGGTGCTGTTTAACGTACCCGGTACAAACACTAGTTGTGTGCGGGAGTGATAGCTGATCGCTCCCCACACCAGGAGACCAGGTGTAGGCCCTGTGCGTCGCTGGCGGATGCAAGAACGGTGGAGACGCTCCCCTGTGCGTCACTGGCGGATGCAAGAACGGTGGAGACGCTCCCCTGTGCGTCTTCGAACACGCATACGGCCACCGGAGGCTCCCAAGCAGAATCTGCTTTCATCGCTGAACACGACAGATCGCCATTGCGTTCTCCAGTGCAGACGTTGGCGACACCAATGCAGCCGTTCCTGACGGTGGGCTGGAGTCAGAGGTACACATGCCAGAGGCATACGTGCACGTAGTCCTGCATCCAGTAGACGGTTGCGGATTGTTTGCACAGTTACTTCAGGTGCAACGGCAGCTCGGATTTGCGTCGCAGTGGATGTTCTGCTTGACAACGCCGCTCTTCTTATGCGTCGACCGGTCCGCTCATCAGTCCGTCTGTGACTCCCGGTTCCACGTCTTCTCGTGTGGGAATGTTTCTCAGACCATCTGCGCCGCCATCGTACCACCACCGATACTTCCCGTCCAATTCGCTCCGCAATACGACAATACGACCACCCGGCCTCGCGGAGTCCGACTAGACGACCTCGCTCAAAGTCCAATAACTGCTGAAATCGTACACGTCTTCCATGTCCAGGCATTGCAGCTTCTTCAGGGTCTTCGCACGTGTCCGTACGCCGACGACTGATTACATTCACTTCGCCGTACTCCTTAAATACCACCGACGATAATTTGCATATTATGCGTGCTGTGGCGTAAGCGCTCACCGGTTGGTCCCGAAATTAACAACACACCTACGTAAGCTCGACCCCATTAACATATGTAAATTTCATGATCGTCCGCCAATTCCTTCTTGGTGTTCTTTTTTCACTTTCCGGCAGTGAATATATGTATTTTCGTTTTTCATATACTGTAGGTTTTTGTAGCAACTCTTTAACTGTAATGAAAATTTCGCCTCGATGTTGTGGTACATTGCCATCTTCTTTTTGACTGCCATAATCGTTTTTGTTCCATGACAGAGATGACCCTTTGTTTTCTTCAGACTTTGGTTGCTCTCAATTGCTTTATTCATTAGGTCACAATTGAATTTCCTAATGTTTTCAGTGACATGCTTTTGCGCTGTTTTACATAGCTCTGATATTCGACTTTGGAAGTTGAATTTTCTTTATTAATCTACATCGCCCTTCCTTTTTTTTCATTAGTAATTTTGTCCATCTTGATATTTTCGTCGTGTGGAATGTTTTCTTCCTACATATTACGAACACCTCGCATCCTGCCGAACTTATTTCAGAAGAAACATGTCGTATTCTTCTAAAGTTCTTTACTTAGGCTTAGAACTGCTTATCAGTTATAACGATTTCTTTATTAATATATACGACAAAATAAATGAATTTAAATTCAATACTAACTACTTCACTCACTGGCGTTTTAATTTGCCCGTTTCCATTTATCGGAATGTCAGGATTTCTCACTTACTTAGAAATTTAAAGATATACAGCTTTCAAGAATTAATTGATAAGAATATAAGCATCCTAATTAATAAATCAAAATACAATAAATATGCTCACCAGTTTTGAACAAAGTATATTAAACATAATTCAAAATGGTATTTTAATTCCACGGACTAACTCTTGGAACCTTCAAGGCAATAAATACTAAGTGCCACTTGGTTGGCTCTTTGTAGCTGAAGATCATTTCCACCCACAGTCTTGCATGTAGTCTTTCTCATACCTTTTGACCTTGTTAAGTTGTTTGCTTTTTTCATAGTCGACTTTGTTGTTTTAACCATAACGCTCTTTGCTGTTTCGCATTTTCGTTTCCATCGTTATTTGGGAGGTTAACTTCCCCTTGCAGCGTGGTGCTTTGGTCTTCCAACTCGATGGAATCGCATCTGTGTTGTCATTCGATTTGTTGTGGGTCGTTTATAGCACGTCTTTTGTAAAACACGTACGTTCCTATAGTACCACATTGTCCACCCGTCTGTGGACACCATATGTCTGCAGTTATTTGTCCGGTTTGAATGTACTCCTTCCATTGGAAAGCTTGAAATGTGAGAACAATAATCCTTGCTTTCCGGTTTTTTGTGATGCATAACTTCGCTACTGGAAGACGTAAATGCAGTTGCTATCAAATTCAAAATACATTTTATTCCATATATTTGCTTCTAAATATCCGATTGAAAAAATTATTTTTTTGATGCCATTTGTAAGGGAATAATTTCGATACTGTTTCTGTTTCGTAATGTATTGATTTTCCGCTTGGGGTGGTAAAGGTAAATTGCGATTTCCCCGATATATCTGCTTCTAAAAGTCCGATTTCAAAAATTCTTTCTGCATCGGATACAGCTCTTGATGGAAATGTTACACGCGGAATTTCTAATATTTTTAGAGAACAGTTTGGCCACCAGAGGGCGTAAGTGTTTATTTTTTCTGATGTATTTGCAGAAAAATCTGCATTTCTGAAAACTCGATTGAAAACATTCCTTCGTGTTTTGAGAATACCTCCTGCTGAAAGTAGTTCATAGTTTTTCCGCCAGTTGGCTTTAATGAATATTATATTTTTGTCTAGATCTCTGTTTCTAAGAATCCGATTTTAAACATTCTTTCTTTTTCGGAGAGCGCTACCGGAGCGAAATATTTCGTAGATAATTTCAATAATTTTTAACGCACAAGTGTGCCATTAGAAGGCGTAAATTCATGTTTCCGTTTACAACATGTTTCCAGCAATATCTGCGGGACTAAAATCCCGATTGAAAAAATTATTTCTTGGTCAAGTACTACAAACTATGATAACATTTTGTATGTGTTTGCTTCCCAAAGTAAGGCAGAGTTTCGCCGCTAGGGGACGGAAATGTTAATTTGCTTCTGTCGATATCTCTGCTTCTAAATGTCCGATTAAACAAATTATTTAACACTGGATACTATTTTACATTGTGGAACACTTTAAGCTTGTACTTGCGGAGTTTCTGTAGTTCACAGTTCTGTCAGTAGGTGGCGTTTGTGTACATTTTTTGCAGCTGTATCTCCGCTTCTAAAAATCCTATTTAACTTTTTTACTGTATGACATTCGCTACAATAAAGATGGGGAACATTAATTTTTTAAAATAATGCATAGCTTTTCCGCTTGAAGGTGTAAAGGTCAAGTCCGTTTTTTCGCTATCTCTGCTTCCAGGAGACACATTTGAAAAGATCTTTTTCTTTAGCATAGGTTTTGCTACGAAGAATACTTTTCGCATATTTTCAACTTTTCCATTATGCAAAATTTTTCCGTAGAGTTATATAACGTTTCCTTCTATATCTCATATTTCAGCAATTCGATTTTATAATCTATTTGTCTCTGATATCTTCCTTCTGCTATGTTAAACATTTTGGGCTCAATTTGTTAATTTTGGTAAAATACGTTTTAGCCGCTGGTAGAAATAAGTTCCTGTTTCTGCTTCTGGATGTTTCATCCTCATCGATTGTATTAGGTTGGCCAAAAAGTCATTGCGTCTTTTACACATGCATGGCGAAACATGTCTTGAAATGTAACTAACGTCATTTAAAACCGCAAGTTCATTATGTAACGTGACAGCTGACAGTTCAAGCTTGTTTCAGGAACAGAAAGTGCACGATTTTGTTAACAAGTGTTTGTTTGGCGTCGATTTCAAAATGAACAATCAAAACGAACATTTTCGTCATGTTTTGCTGTATTACCTCCGAAAAGGAAAAAACAATGTGCATGCTCATAAAAAGTTATGTGATGTGTATGGTGAAGATGCTTTAAAATTACGGTAGTATCAGAATTGGTTTGCAAAATTTCGGTCTGGAGATTTTGATGTGAAATATGCATCACGCTCAGGAAGGCCAATCAAAGCTGATGACGACAAAATAAAAGTATTGATCGAATTCAATCGGCATTTAACGACACGAGAGATTGCTGAGAATCTGAACATGTTGAAAACTATATAAAGCAACTGGGATACGTTAGTAAATTCGATATGTGGGTACCACATGAGCACAAAGGAATTGATCTCACTAAGCGCGTTCATATCTGAGATTCGCTCTTGAAACGTGAAGAAAACGATCCATTTCTGAAAGATATGATAACAGGCGATGAAAAATGGATCGCCTACAACAACGTCGAACGAAAAAGATCGTGGAGCAAGCGTGATGAACCTGCTCAAAGCTGTTCAAAAGCAAATATTACCCAAAGGAAGGTTATGCTATCAGTTTGGTGGGATTTCAATGGTATTGTGTATTTTGAATTGCTTCCAAGGAACCAAACCCTTAATTCCGACGCGTACTGTCGTCAGCTGGATAAATTAGGTGTTGCAGTCAAACAGAAGCGTTCAGATTTGGTGAATCGCGCAGGTGTTAGTGTTTTACCATGATGACGCAAGACCACATACAAGTTTGGTTACTCCTCAAAAATTGTTGCAACTTGGATAGGATGTGTTATTACACCCACCATATTCGCCAGTCTGGCACCATCAGACGACCATTGGTTTCGTTTTTTTTGTTTTTTTTTTTGAGTGGAGGTTTAACGACCACCGTGAGCAACTCAATGGGCTATAAGCAGTCGCCCGTACCTAATTTAGGGTCACTGGTTCCAGGGAAGGGAGAGAGCCAGTGACGTAAGACAAACACGAAACTCTTAATTGCTTGAAACTCTTAATTGCTTGGTCCATTGAACCCGCTGGCTGTGAAAGAGATTCTGGCTACGGCTTGGGGAAAAAGGGGTGTCCTTTTGTCCGTGGGAGGGGTTCGACGAGAGAATGACCTTTCTCCGAAATGGATCTACGCTGTGCGTCTTTCTGACTGGGGAGGAAATTTCTCATTGACGTTGGCACACAAAATGACCAAAGTTACAATTTAAATATAGTTTGATTATTTCCATATAACAGACCCGGTCCACTATACAGGCAGATGAAGCTTCTTCTGTATGCCCAAGAACCATTTCTCGACGCCTCGTGGAAGCGAATTCGAAATACCAGCGCCCATTACGTGTGCTGCCATCAACACCGGACCATCGCCGGCTCCCTGTGAAGTGGTGCCAGGGCACAGCGACGTGGACGCCACAGACTGGCGACGTGCAGTGTTTAGCGATGCGCGCCGCTTCGTTTTGGGGACAGATGATCATCGTGTCCAAGTGTGGAGGTCCCCGGGTCAACGGCACAATCCCAACCTTGCTGTCCAGCGTCACACCTCTCCCACTGCAAGCATTATGGTCGGGGGAGCCCTTGCTTACGATAGCCGATCAGCTCTAGTAGTGAAACGTGGATCATTGACGGGCCAGCGATATGTGAATGAGATCCTACAATCCCATGTGCTCCCATTGCTGGCCGGGATTCCAGGTGCGCTATACCAGCAGGATAATGCCCGCCCTCACGCGGCTCGGGTTGCCCTGGACTGCCTACGTCATGTCCAAATGCTTCCATGTCCTGCCCGCTCCCCGGATATGACCCCTATTGAGCGTGTGTGGGACGTATTGAACCACCAGCTGTCGCCGTGCCACACTATCCGGGATGTGGAGCACACGGTCCAACACATATGGGCCAGTCTGCCGCAGGACAACATCAGGCGTCTGTTCGCCTCCATGCCGGACCGTATTGCAGCATATATATATCGCCGCACAAGGCGGTACGAAGATGACCGAACTGCGTGCCACAGATTCCTCTGTAATTGTCCTGCAGCTCGGTTTTTGCCATCATGTCTATCATTCATCTGTATCATTACGTCCGTAAAATTTCAGTTCAATTTGATGCTTCCTTCTAGGTGCCGAAATTTCATTGTCCGTGAGTGTATAAATAGGGCGTTCAAAAAGTCTATCCGCAGTAATGTTAAGGCTGTTTTACTTCATGTAATGCTGCTACAATCAAGATTTTTGAATTAAATAACTACTTGTTCGTTTAATTTCAGTTTTTGCTGTTTTCTTGATAACACATCAAGTTTTAGAATATGTGAAAATTGGTGCTGCTGTGAAACATATTCTGGTTTCTTAATGAGATGAAACAACTTCTAGCATTCACTCTTCCCCTTTTTTGTTTTCAACGAAGAATATATTTTTTTGGCTTCGACGCCTTTTTCAATCTCCTTAATATGAAAGTCATCCATTTTTACAAATAAGGCATTAATTGCGACAAGACATGCAATGGAATGGGATGTTGGCACGTCAAACAAAAACCTCTGAATGCTCAATGCAAAAGATGCGATTTTGAAACGTAACTCTCAGTCTTACAATGTGACACGCGGGATGTGAGAGAATGAATCACCAGAGGAGCAAGCGACAGGCGTTTGCCTATATCTTGCTTCGGACAATAGCACTGAAAACAAACGCGAAGAAAGTATCGTTTTATGATATGATATCGTCGGTCGGTGGAAACGTTATTTTCTTTAAGAAAGAGACGGCAATATGTTTGAATGACAAATGATTTTCCAAAGTGAAAATCCTCCAAATACGTGGCGTCAGTAAACAAACAAATACATCGCTCTTTCCGCGTTCCAGAAACACATAGCAACAACAAAAAAAAATGTTATTTTTCGGTTGCTATGTGTTTCTGGAACGTGGATAGGGCGATGTATTTGTTTATTTATTGACGCCACGTATTTGGAGGATTTTCACTTTGGAAAGCTCGCCCTTTGGATTTAACTGCTATAATTAATATATAGCCAGTGCCGTTAATGCCAACCAGATGGAGACGTCTAAGTATCTGAGCCCATCTTACGGATTTATGATGTCAGAAGCTGACTTAAAAACACACATAGCACCGTGGATTGTTGGCCACCGTGGTGTAATGCTAACTCGCTCGGTTAGATATCGAGAGATCCGTGGATTCAATTCTCCGGTGGTGACCGTATAACAATTTTTCGGTTGCTATGCGTTTCTGAAACGTGGAAAGAGCGATGTTTTTGTTTATTTAAATGGTTTTTCACTCCGCTGGCATTAACATCGAGCACAAAATTCCACAGTACGCACTTTTCTTTGAAGTATATATTTTTTACATTTCAAAAATTAAACGGAAATAAAACAGGGTCGAAATCAGATCAGGAACACCTTGACGCGACCCTTTTGATCCGCAAGAAATTGTTGAGCCGCTGCCCCGTGACCCGTTGACCCGTGACCCGTTTCCATCTCAGGCCCGATCTCAGCACTGGTACAGATCAGTCGTCATTGGTTATTACTGTCGTGTATTGACCGCAGAGAAACCATTCCCAAGGCTGGTGCTCTCGTCCTCAAAAAGGCAGCCTTGTTCTCCTGATTCAAATCTGTTTGCATTTTCTTCTTGATTTAGTTTTTAGGCTTTTACTCCGTTTTACTTACAATGATTGGCTCAATCATTGAGTTAGCGGCTTTGCGCTGCCCATTTGTTATAGGTTCGACATTAATTTGTTCGTTTCATTACCTCGTATTTCGATATTTTCGTTATATATAAATACAGTATAGAAATTTTTGTTGGTACAATTATTACTGTACTATTAAAAATATATTCCCTGTTGTAATCTAGTATTTTATAATTTATTAGCTTCGGTAATCTGAGCAATTTGATCATACCAGCATGTCATGCGTTACTTATTTGGGATTAACGTGACCGCGCTGTAGTTCATTTAGTTTGTTTTCTCTATCCCAACTGTTTGTACAGTTAAATTGTATTTTGCTGAAAGTTTCTGCTAAATAACGGTTGCCAGCTCTCAGTGTAAGCCATGTGAGACACAAAAAGGACGGTACACACATGCAGAAGATAACAAAATCATAGCACAACAACTGTACTTCCATCAAAAGACGCACTCACAGTTTCAGTGCTTTTTAAATACCATTCTCGTCAAGATTATTCTGATAGGTGCCCCAGATGGCCTACTGATCAACGTTCCTGACTGCCACGTGAAAGTCCAGGATCTACGTAGGTCATTTCAAATGTTTTTCATACTGCTCCAGCGCTGTCCGTAGGATGATAAAATCGCTGCAGTCGTGGCGCCAGTTGTGCGTCAGACTTCAGTATAAAAAGTTATGTCTACGTTTTCTGGCTAATTTGTTCCTGTTCCGAAAAGGTCAGCCTAGAATTAGAGGAAGAAAGTGAGTCAGGTCGGATCTCGCGTAGCGACCTGCGATCCTACATTAAAACTGAAACTTGTGACGTTCCTGCCCCGCCGCAGGACACACACGAAATAAAGGCCGATAGCAGCGATAACGAACGTCTGAGTAGTTCCGGAATAAGTGGACTCGGGTTCGATTCCAGGCGTGGACCAAAAATGACGGAGAAATTTACTTCGCTGTAATGGCGCCCGAACTTCCGGATGACCCGGCCGTTACAGATCTCACAATGGTGTGACGTTCTTTCCACACCGCGAGATAGGAAAAATAAGAGAATCCCTTCTTCAGCGCTCTGAAAAATAAATGTGTGATGTTGCATTCCACACACTAGATTGACTGGGAGTTCTCAAGTGCACCTTCTACAGCGGATGGCTGCCTGGAACAATACATGGTCACGGCTGACCAGTGGGCCATGTTCCCGGCGTGGACCAAAAATGACGGAGAAATTTACTTCGTTATAAACTTTGCGAGGGAAACTCCCTGCTGAAATTAATAAAGATTTGAGTTTTTTGGACAGAATTGTTGCTATAGACGAAACCTGGATACGAGATTTAATTATCTTGAGGAAGTCACCGTGTGTTAAAATATGCGGACAATGTTTTGAAGTTTTAGTACGATTGAAAAAAAAATCCTTCGTTGATTACAAAAAAATCGGGCGTAGTCATTTTTACCCATCATTGTGTTTTACTTAAAAATGTGAAAAGCGAAACTTTCTCAAATTTGGTGTTTGCAAAAATTTTCGGATGCGATATTTCGTCGAAGTGTGTGTGTGGTTTTTTTTTCTTCACTTTATAGATAATGACATGCGGGTGCTTCTTTGTTTCTTTTTGTTTTCATTTGACTCTATGTTTTTCCAAATTTCATGCTAGAATCTTCTATCATTTCCGCCAGAAATTTTCATTTTATTGTGATAAACAAGAACCTAAAGAAAATTAAAGCTGCCAGTGTCCTGAGGTAATCTGAACTAATCATGTATGTTTCTTGAAAATTGATTAAAATATTTTTGATATAGAAAATAAATCTGACAGAAATGCATGCAGTGTAGCGAAAGTCGTATGAACTAATTAAGACTCCAATCTTCTGTGCATTCGAAATAGAGGAAGCCTCCGGAAACTTTTAAATTTACATATTATTTGAATCAATGAATGCTTTAAAAATTATTGAGCTTAATATAGTAAATATTTTATGTTAGAGACATTTCTATTAATTTTTGAGATAAACGCTGGTGAAGCTGAAACAACGAGTCATTCTTTTCTTCTTTTTGAAAAAAGAGAGAGAAAAATTTCCTAGAAAAACAAGTAATAGCTAATTAATGTACCATTCACATCCTTTGCGTTGCAAGCACCAATATGTCTGAATATTCTTTACTCCAAACTCGAATGAACATAATTTTTCGAGGTAATCATTTTATGCACGGAGATTTTGCATAATTGAATAACTTCCATTATGCTGTTAAAGTAATTTTATGCTCTGCGATATCGGGATGTAATGCAGAGAACGTCAAAGTTCTTCCAAGTGGCTGGTCATAATATTCATTCAGCCGATCTCACCGTTTATTTGCTCACATCACTTCGAACTTACACAAAGGCTCAGAGAACAACATGAGCATACAAATGTTCTTCGTGCTACCAGTTGAATTTATGTTTTTCGCAACTTCCGTGAGAAGACCTTATGGCCAGCATTTCCTCTCCACAGGGAAAGAAATCAGGCGTCGGTCCTTTATTCGCTGACACAAACACTCTCTGTGTCGTAACAAATGATGTTGTTCGCCAAACACACTACATTCTTTGCTTATACCACCCACTCTAGCCAAATTTGTAACAACACTCTGCCTTATGTACAATGTACGTAAACATCGTACATTTTGCAAATCCCAGATGCTATGTTTTAATCATAACTGCAAATAGATATTTTCCAAATTTATTGATTTCCACAAAAAATTTAAATATACACTATATTGATAAAAGTCACCGGACACCTAGAAGAGAAACACAACATAGCATTTATTCACATATACAGTATTAGTACGGTATCGGTCCACCTTTAGCTTTAATGCATGCACTGACCCTTCGAGACACGCTTTCGACAAGGTTTTGGAACACAGCGATAGGTATTGGCTTCCATTCAGTACATAATGCTATCGCTAACTGTTGCTTAGTAGTAGGCCTTGGTTCTAAACTTCTTATGCAGCGCTCTAATTCATCCCATAGGTGCTCTGTGCAATTAAGATCAGGGCTCTGGGCTGGCCAGTCCACACACGATACGGAATTATCGTCAAACCACGCCGTAACAGTCCTTGTTTTATGGCAGGGTGCATTATCCTGCTGGTAACAACAAGGCTCGGTTCCATAGTATTGCCACAGAGCTGGTAGGGCATACGTGCCCAGAATATCGAGGTAGACGTGCTGGTTAACAGGTTTGTCCACGATAACCAATGGGCCGGGACCATACCACGAAACACACCGCCACACGAGTACACTGACAGCTCCAAACTTGATCGTAGGAATAGTACACTGTGGTAAATAGCTTTCCCACTGCTGTCACCATACCCACACACGGCCATCAGACTAATGGATCGTGTATCTGGATTCATCAGTCCATAGCACCCGTTTCCGTTGATCTACGGTCCACGATAAATATTCTTTACCCAATGCTAAACGACGAGTAGCATTTCGAGTGGAGATAAAAGGCTTATGAGCAGCCGCACGATTACGGTACCCCATGGAATAAAGTTCTCTGAGAATAGTACCTGTACATACCGAGTACACTGAGGTCTTGTGCAGTAGTGCTCCGTTGATTGGCTGTAACGACTCTCCTGAGGCTTCAACGTCCTCTATCACTGATTTTCTTTTGTCTGCCGGTACGTTTTGCTGCTTCAGGCACGCCATGTGTGTTCTACCTATTTAGTACATCCAAAACAATTGACTTGGGTATGTTTAAGCGCCTCTCGGTTTCTCTTACGGAGAAACCACTAATATAACGCCCAACAATCTTTTCTTTCTCAAAGTATGTTCTCTCCAGCTGCGACATTTTCACTCAACCTCACAGTGCGATATGTTCGCGGTCAGCTACAGTCATGTTTTTATACCGTTTGCAGCTGTACCGCGGATCTTAACGACGCAGCGGATCCGTTCATTTTCCTTTGAAGGTGTGTCCTGTGACTTTTATCAATATAGTGCACTTTCACATGTACGTCGTCTGCCAGACACATATGAGAGCCAGTCCGAAAATATGTTTTCAGTGCATGTCATTTCAGTCATCGGTACCCTAAATGGATTTCTTTAACTCCGGTAGTTCGTGATACTCAAGTGACAACCCTGTGTAGAAGAAATGAGGTAGTATCGCACGTGTATATGGAGAAAGGTAGTTCAACACGGTGAAGCGACTGAAGCAGTTGCATAAGCACGAAGTCCGTGGAGGGCCGTAAAATTTCTAAATGAAGTTCGTAGCGGCAGAAATTCATTGTCAGCTGGTCGGCATTTATGAAGAAGATGCAATGAGTCCATCGTGTGTATCGAAGTGGTTGTTCCCAATTTTCGGGTGGGTAGAGTCAGTACGGAAGACAGAAAACGAACGTGCAGTCAAACAATAGCAAACACAACCAACAACAGAGTACGTGTGAAAAATGCAGTTTAAAACAGAAAAATCCCTCTGCGTAATTGCAGCACGACCTGCGTACTTGTATAGAGCTATTAATTACCCTGTTCATTAAGGAGCTAGGCTTTCGTAAAGCGCTTGCGTGGTGCGTTCAGAGTGCACAACGTGCATATCACAATTTTCCGTGTTGTGACGTACTACAGAAATGAAGCACGTGTCAAGACGACAAATCAGCTGCGATACATTCCGTCGGTGTCGGTTAAAGCAACTCACTCCGGAGCAAGGAGACGATCTCCGTCAACGACGAATTCTTGTTTTCACAGTGTACCCTATCATTTCTGCAAAAATATGCCGTTAATGAGCAGGCATTGCTCAAACGTATTGTAACTAGAGATGCGACACGGGTCCATCGCTTGGTGAAGGAGAGAAAACGTACAAGCATTGAATGGGGACATTCCGGGTCTTCGCGGTTCATGAAGTTTCAGGACTGTGCAGTGTGCTGACCAATTGGTGGTAATCATATTTCCGGACTGCAGAGTTATCTTGTTAAACGACTTCGTGCAATAGGGAACAACCATCAGCGAGGCTACATACCGTTCAACACTAGAATGAATCAGAGCAGCCATTAAACGTAAGCTTCCAGGGTTGCTGACGAAAGGTGCTGTGCTGCTGCCCCATACTTCCCAGCAAGATGCTGATACCAGGACACAGCGTCTCTTCCAACTTTTCCCTTGGGACGTCTCCGGCCATCTCTTGAACTTCCCTGTCCTGGTCAGGACATTTATTTAAAGCACATAAACATATACATGACAAGTAATTACATACCACCAATAAGTAAATACATACACTGAAGTGCCAAATGTCATGGGGTACGTACCTAGTATCGTGTAGGACCTCCTATAGACCGACGAAGTGCAGCAACTTGACGTGGCATCGATTCCATAAATGGCAGGAAGACTTCTGGAGAGATGTTGAGTCATGCCATTTGAACATCCACCCACAGTTTCTTGGTATTTGTAGATGCAGGATCTTGGGTGCGAAAGGACCTTTCCACCACGTCCATAAGTGCTCTATTGGGTTCATGTTGGACGAACGTGGTGGCCACACCCTCCGTCGAAACTGCCCAGAATGCGCCTCGAACCAATTTTGGACAACTTGACCCAGATGACATGGTGTATGGACCGCTTGGAAAATCCCATCGTTGTTTGGGTACATGAAGTCCATGAAGGACTGCAAATGGTCACCCAGCAGAGCAACAAAGCGATTACCAGTTAATAACGTGTTTACGACGACCAGAGCATCTAAACCGTTCCACGGAAAGATACTCCATACATGTATAGAACCACCACCAGCTTGCAAAGTGCCTTGTTGACAGCATGGGTCCATGGCCTCATGGGGTTTGCGCCACACCCGAAACCTACCATCAGATCGTCAAAACTGGAAGCGGGACTCATTGGACCACGCCACATGTTGCCAGTCTTACAGGATCCAATTACCGTGTTCACGAGCCCAGGTGAGGCGCTGTGCCCGACTTCATGGTGGTAACAAAGACATTGTGGTGGGTTTTCTGCTCCCGTACCCCATGAATGCTAAATTACGCTGCACTGACCTGATGGATAGGTCTCTGGTACTTCCTGCTTTGTTTGTGGATGTTATTTGAGCCAGGGTTGCTTGTCTGTTAGCATAGACAATCCTCGTCAGACGCTGCTTGTCACTGTCATTCAGCACCCGTAGTCAGCCAATGCTCTGTCCACGGTGGGTGATAATGCCTTTCATGAGGTATTCTCGGTACACACGTGACACCGTGGATCAAGAAATGTTGAATGCTCGCACAACTTCGGAAATTGAATGTCCCATCCGTCTGGCTCCCACTACCACGCCTCTTTCAAACTCCGATTTTTCACCTCGGGTTGCCATAATCCTACTGCCGGTTGTTCAGCCTGACTCACGAGATTACACCTCGCAACTGATAATAATAGTGGCGTGCGTCGAAGTATTTATAATACGGCAGCGCCAGTTAAATATTTGCATACTGCTATCCTATGATATTTGGAACTTCAGTGTATATACATCGTAGCACCCGTTCTGATTACAGCTTCCAACTTGACACCTAAGCCTTCCAATGTGGCCATGGGCGAAAGAGCGAAAAAGAAGAGGAACAAGTTAGGCGCAGCACCACTCTGGTTCTGCGGAAATAGCACAATTTACACAGTCCCCTCTTTCCTGATCTGAGATATCATCTTGGCATTTCCAAATTTGTTCGTGATAAAGAAAAAAATCCGCTGCCGTCCCATAGCTTCGCGTAAAGTTCATCATCATTCATCACCAGGCATCAAACTTCTTGTCCAAAGCTATGATAAATGCCCCCAATATTTCGGTAGTTTCGATAAGAAGTAAAGTAGGTGTACTCATCTACCTGTATTGTTTGCTTTTAAATGCAAACAAATTGACTCGATCGTACGAATCGTTAACTTTTCATTTTTGGATTGATCCTCGTATACTTGCTTTGATCCATGTTGATGGATGGATCCTCGTATACACCTTGTGGCAAAACTTTGCATCGTGAAAAGAAGTACGTGCAATTATTTGCAGATATCAAAAACTCTCAAGTATAAAAATTATTTTCCATTCCTACTTTCAGATATGCTGATTCAGAAAAAAAAATTCGCATTTTAGAGGAAATGCTATGTACCGCAGAAACTCGAAAGCTCAGGAGCCTAGCGCGTGTGTACTTCATTTCTTCCATGCATGGAGGACAGAACCAATAAAGTATATCTCCCCCTTGGGGGATGACCGACGGGACCTGCGTTTATAATTGCGGATTTAGCTCAGCTGGGAGAGCGTTAGACTGAAGTTCTAAAGACCCGTCTTCAATTCACGGAGTCCGCATTTGTTTTTAACTATCTTTTTTACGCTTTACAACCATAGGTTGAAGAAGCGTATATGCTCCAGCTTTGTCCGTCTGTCCGCACGATAACTCGCTTAAAAATGGTTCGATTTCGATGAAATATTAGTATGTGGTAGAGGACCACCTGAGGACGAACCCTATTGAAAATGGGTGAAGAGGGGATCCAAGGTCAGGACATAGAAGCGGGATGCCCTTATGCGTCATAACGTGCGTAAATATGGTTCGATTTCTATGAAATTTTAATGTGTGGTAGGGGACCACCTGGGGACAAACCCTATTGAAAATGGACGAAATGGGGTCAAAGATCAGAACATAGGATCGGAATCCATTCGATCGCCTTTATGCGTTATAACGTACGCTTTGATTGAGACAAAACTTTATCATGTTGTTCCGGAAGTACAGTTTACCGGTTCTGCTGAATATCATCGAAATGGGGTCAAAGCTCAGGTCACAGGAGCGAGATTTATTCTACAGCCATTATCCTCATAACTTGAGTAATAGCTTGAGTAGTGATTTCTGGCATGTTGGAAAGCGTATCATAATCAATGCATTGCATGAATTTACTAACTTGTTTATTTATTTAAAGGTCCTTTTCCTGCCGTTGCACACGCGCTGCTCCTCCTTCAAAAGGAAAACGGCGGAAAGCCGATCCGTTGGCGCTGTCGCTTAACACATTAACAGCGATGTGAGTTGTATGTAACTCACGCTAGTTTTGAGCCCGTGAAGCATATATAACTCACACGTCTCTTTACCTTTGGAGCTGCGTGAACCACCCAATGTCCACTCCAGACACAATTGAATACTTGTGGAATAACAAAAGACTCAATTCTAAGAAACAAATTCAATAAGTATGTCGTGAGTCACATAAACCTTACGTGGCGTGCAGTGTAAAATTGATTCTAGAGCAGCGTGATTTGCATATAACTCACGCACAGAAAACAATAAAAAAATGTTCATTAAATTAGAACTGATTGTTTTCTTTTAGAAATTTTATTATATTTTCGTAATAAAACACCATAGCCCCAAGGAACTATTTTTTTCCTAGTGTGGCAGTCAATGTGTTAAGCTCTGGATTCTGACGATTCATCCCAGTGGGACCGGGCTCGAATCCCTGAAGAGGCGTGTGTTATGCGCCTGCACCACATCACTGGAGCTCCTCCAAACCAGCTGCCCCAAATTAGGGACGGGCGTCTGCTTATAGAACTTAAGAGATGCTTAGTGTGGTCGTTAAACCCCGAAAAGAAAAAAGCAAAAAAAAAAAAAACAGGAGACTTGCAGCTCATATTTTCTTTCAAACATACGCGAAAATACAGCTAGCTTTAACTAAAATACTATAAGGGGGGAAATTTTCCCTGATAGTAGATTTATTGTTATTTGAAACGAAAATCTTTCGTTCAATACATTACACGTAATAATTTGTGTCTGCTTTACATATGTTTCTCAACCATGCAGTTCACTTGACGTTCCTGTTCTCTGCTTAGTGGAAATTCGTTGATTCTTATAAGCATTTTTGTGAAACAAAACTTCGGTTGACACATTCTCGTAAAAGAGAGAAAAACAAATTATTGCGCCTTAGTATAGAATTTTGAGGAAATCTGCGCTTTTTCATGCAGCAGCGTTGTTTACTCAACAAGACATTTGTCGTTATAAAATGCATTTCTCAGCTTGGAAATCGCATTACAGAGAAGGCATTCGCAAAAATCACAAGAAGCGCGGACTTCTATAAGAGATGTAAACGATCAAAAATGAAATGTGGGAAGGCTGTATACCAGATTTTATTTAAGATTTTTCATTATGGAGATGACCTACTTGAGGGAGATATACAAACCTGGAGACGACGTGGCATGTAAACAATGAGCCCATCGATGATACGCCCGGGTGGGCCATTTAGGATCGCGACCGGCGTGGGCAAGGAAAGTTCTTAAAGTCTGACGATGAATTGAGTACCCTTTGCAGAACCATCAATATGGACAACTTGACTGTGGAATGGAAGAGAGTGCTGTTTTCGGATGAGTCCATGTTTAGGCGTCCCAGGTAGCTGTCCGTCCTCATGGCACCATTGTGTTAACGACATGTGGAAGTGATAGAAATCAGCCGACATACTATGCAATGGATTTCACCATACTGATGTGGAGTGAAATCCGTTGCATAGTATGTCGGCTGATTGCTATCACTTCCACATGTCGTTAACACAATGGTGCCATGAGGACGGACAGCTACCTGGGACGCCTAAACATGGACTCATCCGAAAACAGCACGCTCTTCCATTCCACAGTCAAGTGTCTTCTCTCTCTGCATCATTTATAAGGACTGACCCTGTGGCGTTACAGCGACGAAAGGTTGAGGACTGAGCTTTCCTCCCACACTCCTACGTCATGCAAATGTCGTCGTATTGGTTGGCTGGACCTATCTGTATCAGTAGCATGCTACGCTGCTATACGGTCGCCATGGTAATCGAGTCGCAAAGAGCCGCATATATAGAGTAGCCAATCATCCTGTGCTTCGGTGAGCCATCTCGGTCTACATCCTTCTCGACGCGGCATACAGTTCTGTGTCACACAATGTACCACGAAACGTTTGACTGTGCTCGTATTGCCCCTACCCGTGTGATGAATTCTCTCAAGATTAGATCAGCTATCGGGTGTCGTCGATCCTCTTCCTTTCTATCTCAGTCAATTGAGCATAGGTGCATTTTGAACGAATCCGCGGCATATTTCGAACTTTCTAGACGAACACAAACTTAAACGTCTGCCTTACTACGAGGCGAGCCCATACATGCGCCGCGCCGTCTCTGAAACCTGCTTATCGGGCGTCCGCGTGACCAATCGCTGTGAAATTTTCATCATGAGCATATCTGAGGCAGCCATTGCGTTGTCCGGTTTGCAGGTCTCTACGTCATCTCCTTCTAGGTGTTGCTATTTTCATGTTCAACAATGTACAATATTTTCAGTTTGCAACATTTAATAAAGACTGACTAAAATCATGTCAGAAAAATTGTGCAGAGAGGGAGTCATTATCTTCGTGCAAGCTTTACATGCTCCGAATTTTAGGAGCTAAGTAAGTTTATCTTCAAATGAACTCTGTGAATGAAATATTGCTTATTGTTTACTTCGTTTGACAATGCATTGTGTTTCAGTTACAATGTCCGAAAGATTAAAATCCTTTACTTTTATTACTTTTATGCAGAATTATTTAAAAACTTGCGATCAGGCAAAAAAAAAAAAAAAAAAAAGAAAGAAAGAAAGAAAGAAAAAGAAGTATACGTTGTCGCTCTTTCCTGTTGATGCTTTCTACCAATAACTTTTTTTTAAAATTTCAGTTCACGTTATATTCCTGTTATCCACTAATTTTTTTTTATTTTTTCTTTAAATTGCATACACTTGAGAGCTCTAAGTGGCAATCTCTCCTACAAAAGCCTAGCACTATTTTACGCATCTTGTTTTGCCTGTAGGAATGCATTCAATTGTTTTAGAATTGATATTAAGGATACTCAATCAGTTCGTCTGTCTGAATGACTTCTGTGGAGAACTTAATTTTGTCTTGCAAATGTTCACGCCCATACGCTGAAAAAAAAGCATAAGGCACAATGTGGAAAACGCAGTTCATTGGCTTCCGGCAAGTTAATTCTTGGAAAAATCTAATGCTTTTTTTAAGAGCTGGACTTATTACCATAAATCAAAAGCTTAGTATGCCGGTTTTCATATATGTTTACTGCAAGTCGACTTGTTACAGATTATTAGAATCAGCAATTTCGAGAAAATTTTAAAGAAATTTGTACATTAACTTTGAACTAAAGTATGTGAATCATGGCACATTATGATTCGCAGCCGAATGAGATAATAACATGGTTTGCAATGCAAGCCATGATGTGACGCTATTTTTGGTACATTATGCTCTAATGTACCGTAATGTACCAAAAATAGCGTTACATACACTACTCGACATAGAAAATGACACATCAGGAAGTATTTGCCCGAGCGCCATACAAATTGGTGGGTACAACGGCCGTTCCAAAAAACTGAGAGTAAAATCATACAACATGAAGAAATATAGGTACAGCAAAACATATGTTATCCTTTCTCAAAGTATCTTCCCTCGAATGATACGCAACGGTCCCATCGTTCAGTCCATGTATCAAAGCATGTGCCGAAAGCATTTGGTAGAAGCTGCTTTAGCGACCCCTGTACAGCATGAATAACGTCAGCATCTGTGTTAAATGTTGCGCCACGAAACATCTCCTTCATTGTTGAAAACAACCGGAATTTGCTCGGGACGAGGTCAGGAATGTAGCAGGCTGTGGCATGATTTCAATACTGCATTTCATAAGAAACTGTTGAGCACAAGCATCAACATGTGGGCTGGCGTTATCATGGTGTACGGTCCAGTTGACGACCAGTTCCGGCCGCTTAATCGATATGTGTCGTCGCAGACGCATCAAGACTGAAATTGAAATGTAATACTCAGCATTGACAGTAATGTGTGGAGGAACGGCATGTCGGTAGACTACACCTTTATGATCAAAGAAAATTATCATCGCCACCTTTCCAAATGATTTGGTTTGGCGGACTTTTTTGATGAGGCGAGCCTGTGTGTTTCCAGACACTCGTTGCGCGCTTCGTGAGGAAGTCGAAATAGTGGAACCATTGTTCATCGACAGTTATTACTGTGTTTAGAAAGTTTGGATCCTTTGCAATCATTTGATTCCACTCATGACACACCTGAACTCTGGCTAACAACTGTTCTCTCGTCGGGTGGATAGTTATCCATCTGGAACACACTCCATGCAGCAGTAATTTGTCGCGTTGAATGCGGAATGCCGACGTTTTTGAAATGTTAGTTGAAGGCGCTATGTCTTCACACGTCATTCGTCGATCTTCCTGCAGGATTGACCAAACAGCGTTAACAATACGCTCTGTAACAACACTTTCAGGTCGACCAGGCCTAGCAGCAAGTTTTGCAGAGAAACACCTTTTTCTTTTAAATCATGGTGCCATCTAAAAATCGTTGACTCACCCAAACATTTGTCTTTCTAAGCTTTTTTCATGAAATTCATTATTTCTGGAGACGTTTTACCCAAACGATAGCAAAATTTTATCGCACAACGCATTTCACTTCTTAAATCTGAATCACCCACCTCCATAACTGTATGGCGAAATGCAGACGTACCTTAAACATCTGCGCAATAACAAAAGCAGAATTGTCGGCCACGGCTAATAACTGTTGCCGTAGATACTTCCTTAATTCAGTTAGATGTCCGCGTGATTAATTTCCCCCTGCGCACTGTTGCCAACTCAAAAAGAAATACTCTCAGTTTTTATGGAACGGCTTTTGTATGTGTCGACAGTTGGGCTATATTGATGATCGCAGTTGCGAACCAATCACGTGATAGGTGACGGAGATAAAAGAGTAAAACGACTCGGCGTATCGAAGTTTGGTCGGCCTCACGTGGTCGTGTGGACTGCACCTTAGTGATCTCGGTGGCAAATGTACTTATAAGAATTGAGAATGACAGAGCGACGTCATCGGTAATCCTACCATCACACGAACTTCTTTACCAGAGGCTCCGTTACAGTGTTACGTACGGCGGTTTGGTACGTGCATCGTATCACGGCGGAAACGTATCGGGATGTAAGATCTGTCGGCCGAATATGGAGTCAGTGTTTGGAGGAGAGTAATGTGCGACGCCGTTGTGGGATTGATGCACGTATGCGAAACTTCCGAGCGCTTCGATAGCAACATTTAACGGCAAGCCCTAGCCGCACCACAACTCACATCAGACAACATTCGACGAGGTATATAGGCAGCTACTGATATTCCCGTATCGACACAGACTGTCAGTGGTTGGTTGGCTGAGGCAGGTGTGCTCTCTCGCCAGCTTTTGCGACGACTGCTACTCATGCAGCACATCGTCGCGCACAATGATGCCGGATCAGACATTGCGGCGGGACGGATGGAACCATGTCTTATTCTGCGACGATACTTTCTTTTGTTTCAGCTCCAATGATCACCAATTTAGAGTCTAGAGCCGACGGGGTCAGCGGGCTGATCTTGGTGCTATCCGTGAGCGTCATACGGCTCCTCAGCCTAGTGGCATAATTTGGGGCACTATCAGTTTCCACCGCCTTTCACCACTCGTATGCATAGTGGGCACAATGACAGCACGACTATATGTCGCTCTGTAGCCCGTTTTGTTGCCATATCTCCATAGTATCCCTGATAACTAGTTTCAACAAGGTAGCGTCCACCGGCACAATAATAGCACCCAAACACAGCGTCTATAAGGTGTCCAGTGGCTGCAGCGGCCAGCGCGTTCTCAAAACCTCTCCCTAGTAGAGAACGTGTTAGACGTCGTTGGTAAAGGACTTAACGCCTCTGCACAATCCTCTCTCAATGGCGATGAATTGTGGGCAGAGGTCAACGATTCTTGGTCTGCAACAACTTAGGACGCCATCCGTGGTCGTGAGCTGTGTCTGCGCCATTCGATGCCACGCCATTTTTCCGGATGTAGCCTTGCATGAAGGTCACACTACCTACTGACTAAGTTTACATTATAGAATCCCATTTCCCGTGGCATTCATTTAATCCCTCAGAAATTAAATTACTTCTTTCCCACCTACTGGTCCACATGTGCGGCAAGATTCGTATCCTTCCATGCCTTCCTTCATAGTGTGGCACATTCTATATCGAGAAGTGCATTCACTAATACCAGATTTTTTGACCGTTTTGAGACAACAATGCATTCGACATTTTGTCTCTTTAAAATCCAATTCTAGGAAATATCAAAGTTCAAATGATCTGAAACTTTCGTACCCATCGCAGCCAAAAATATTGGGATCTTTGATTCAGTAACGTATAGGATCACGTTCCCTCAGGATAACACCGTAAATGCAGTACGGGGCACATTGCACGAGATGTCTGGTTTCGCTGAATTCCATGGTTGAGCATTTCTTCAGCCAAACATTTTGCATTTGGGGCATCGTTAACGTCAATGCAGAAAGATTTCGAACAAATCACTCTAACGTATGCCGGGCCTTCTCTATAGGGTGAAGAAAATCACGGAAGCTGCTTGTGCTAGTAAACTCGTTTTATGTCAATTGAACATAGTTGTCACTTAACAAACTCGTTTTGGGGCCAATTGTGCCAATCATACGGAGCGGAGAAACGATGGAAGAATGCACCGCCTTTGTGAAACCATCCCCATGTACACGAATAAAAAGTATCCCGACATTTGCCTATGCACGAACTACCGATCATAGGAACGGAATTAATATCAAGTTGGTCCGCCTTTGCTGCTATCAATGCATCCACTTTGCTGGAAAGCTTTTCATTAGATTTTCGTACGTTGCTGCAGGAATTGCCTTCCATTCTGCCTGAAGAGCATCAATAAGGTTGGTCACCGATATCGGGCGGTATTCGAAGTCGGTTTACCTATTTATCCTTAAGGTGTTTCATGAGGCTGAGATCGGGGCTCTGTACAGGCCACTCAAAATCTTCTACACCCATCTCTTCAAACCATTCCAGCACAACTTTGCTTTGTGAACAGGAGCAATTAACTATTGCTAAAGCAAACGACCTTCACAAAACTGCTGTTATAATGCTGGGAGCAAAGAATTAGTGATAATATCATTATTCCGGGGTAACTGGAACTAGGGGGCCCAGCTCAAACCATGAAAAACAAACAACCACAGATCATGAAGCCTCCTCCACTAAACTTCACGGTCGGACAAGTAGCATTCACCTGGCATTCTCCACACCCAGTCTCGTTCGTCGGACTGACAGATGGTGACGCGTTATTAATTTCTCCAGAGAACGCTTTTACACTGCTTCAGAGTCCACTGGCGCCGAGATTTACACCGATCGAACCATCGCTTGACGTTGATCTTTTTAATGTTGGGCTTGCCATGTGCTCAGCCATGTAAACCCATTCCCTTCAGCTCTCGATGAACAATTTTGATGCTGGCGTTGCATCCGGAAACATTTCGGAATTCGGCAGTGGGTGTTGCAACCAACGACTCCGCCGCCCCGGTGGCACAGTGGTCTAAGGCGCTGGCCTCTGATCATTCGTCCGTAAGGGGTCCGGATTCGAATCCCGGTCAGGCATGGATGTTGTGTTTGTCTTACGGCACTGGCTCTCTCCCTTCCCTGGAACCAGTGACCCTAAATTAGGGACGGGCGACTGCTTATAGCCCATTGAGTTGCTCACGGTGGTCGTTAAACCTCCAATAAAAAAAACAACAAAAAAAAACAACGACTGCCGATTTTGTGGCGCTATCTGCTTCTGAACGTGGCTGTCACGCCTTGTCATTGTACGTGGCATACAACATCACGAATGCGTTATTTTTGCTCCCGGGAGTTTCCAATTCATAATAGCATCACTCAGTCATTCTGTGGCCGTGCGACATTGAAAGTCACTGAGCTCTGCCGTACGTCCCATTCTACTGATCATACTTGCTTATGATGTTTCCCATTTGACGTCCGTCTTTTTATACCTGTATGATCCATGATTGTGACGCATGTGGGAAAACCCTCTGCTGAAAACGGATGTCAGGATAATTTTGATCACATAGTGTATTTCTTCAGCATGCAAGAATGCAAGTAGTCCTTCATAAAACCCTCACACACTCTTCACGTTACACATTGAGCAAATGATATCAGTGGACCCAACCCTGAACAGCTGAAAGTAATTCCGACGGTACCTTTCGTCGCCAGCAGCTAGAACTCTTGTTCAGAACATGTTTATATGCCTTCATGCTGCATACGTCATAATTTTCTCGGCCCCTACATTCAGTTTTAACAAACCGGAATGTAAAAACTCACGCTTGACTAAATTGTCTTGGCACTCTTTGACCCACTGAGGCTCTTGCGCCACTGAAGTTAAATATCGCACCGACTACGTGACCCTCTTTCTGGTTCACCATCCAATTTTGCATTTAAAGCTCAATGGCAACTATTCAATTACTCATGACATGAACTTAAAGCAGTACGAAGGTGTTTCGCGCCTTTTCTCAAGGTTCATGTGGCGATGATGTGTTCTATGTAGATTACTCCATCCCCAAGCATAAGGACATCTGAACACTATCTCCAAAGGTAAGGCATATGATAACCACTTCCATTACGTAAAGGCAGCCATTTAAAGGTCGAAAATACCCCTCAGAGAGTAGCTCTGGAAGTCCAAGTGATTTTTGTTGTCTGAGAGATCGAGTCTCATGATAAGCGTGACCGATTTTGAAGCCATTTTAGAAAGTTTACCGTAGTTTCCTTCTCATTATGTCCGGCTCCGGTTGCTCTTGCAAGACCAGCTGCACATTCGCCACCTCGGAAAACCTCAGCAATACTCAAACACACATTTTCTACCTTACAAAATGTGTGAGGGTAGTAATGTTTGGTGCAAGAGAAGGCTCAGGGAAACGATTAACTCCAAATTCACTATGTGACTACACGCCTACCAATTTCTGAAGCTATATCAAATTTCTTGATGGCACTAGTCCCATCATGAGGTGGATTTCTGAATCTCTTGTCTAGAAATGATGTAGAAAAATATAGAACGTAAAACTGCCGACCGCCTAGTCAGTAAAGAGAAAA
The DNA here is from genome assembly GCA_039090855.1 of Macrothele yani. Lineage (NCBI taxonomy): Eukaryota > Metazoa > Arthropoda > Arachnida > Araneae > Macrothelidae > Macrothele > Macrothele yani. The sequence goes on along the minus strand of CM077017.1, from coordinate 12,354,155 downwards.
GGAATGGCGCGTCGTTTTATGTGACTTGTGGTTCTGAAGTCAGTTTAACTAAAAGATGCATATTATTACTCATCATCATATATATTTTTTGTTTTTTTCGTCCTTTAACGACCACCATGAGCAACCTTTAAGGAAATTAGCATTCTTCCTTTCTAAATATAGAGTCACTGGCTGCGGGGTAGGGACAGAGTCAGCGCCATAGGACAAGTGCACCACCCATGCCCAGCTCAGACAATTAGTTAAAAACGTCTGCCTCTGAGCATGGTTCATGGTTGTTCTTTGGTTTCAATAAATAATTGTATTACAAAGATGGGCGGCACTATATTGATATGTTCTGATCACTACAGTTATGAAACAATATTTATCAGACGACATGAATTAGAGGTTTTAAGAAAATGTTACTAAGACACAAAGCATCGTTTTTACAAGACAGAATGAAATATAATATTTTATTTATGCAAACTCCTTCTTGCCCTCAAAAAAGGAGAACATGCTAAGTTGATATAATATACTCTTCCAAAAATATTGCTACACAGGAAGCAGTGCTGCGATTTGCATTCAAATTGGCACGCAAGATTATAAAGTGGAGATATGTAAATAATTTCACTATAAAGTCCATCCAGTGAAAGAAGAAGCAGTTATAACAGCGTGAATGCCATAACCCGTGAATAAAAGGTCGATATGTGTTTCCGAGTAAACGTTGTCACAAAGTATTTAAAACTGCTCCTGTAGGAAATTCATCACAGGTAGACTGCCGAGAACCCGTCAGCTTCGTGATTATCATCAGCTACCAGACATGTATGAAGCCCGCTGGTCGACTCATCGCATTGCGTCACATCTTAAACACCAAAATACAAGAATTCATCTTAGCTGTATATGGTGAGCGAGAGAAGGAATGTACATCCGTCGGTTTGGGAGCGGTCTTCCTAGAACGTCTACAGGACGAGAAGACCACCGATAGGTCCTTACAAAAACGACAGCCTCGCTCTCAGCCATGAGAAGAGAGGTGATGGTGAATATAAGTCAAGGAATAACATCACAAATCCTTTAAAACTATCTACAGAAGCAGGTTTGCACCCACGGTATCCTACTAATGACTCCTACACATCCACCGGCGCCAGTGCTTGGAGTGGTGTAGCTCCCGAGCAAACTGAGTTCAGGAATAGTGTGGTGTACAGGGATGAATTTCGCTTCTGCCTTCAACTAGACCGGAATGCGCAACCATCGGTTTGGGAGTGTTCTGCCTAGAATGACTACAGGACGAGATGGCCACCGACGTCGGATATACGTGTGGAGTTGATGTGGTCAACACAACAATCCAGCGAATGCCATCGTACGGCACACCATCCAAATAGCGATCATCGTTCTCTGGGGAGCTCTGATAGGCGTTACTATATAGTGTTCATTACAGCAATACTGACGGCTCGTCAGTAAGTCGAAGAAACCTACCCGATCACTTTGCGATACAGTTCATTGCATATTTACTGTTCTTCACGTAATATCAATTACACCACCCAGGACGCGAAAGTAACAAGTATCTGAGTGTTAAGAGCATTCGACATAGATGGCAGCACAGTTGCTTCGATTAAAAATGCGGTCGGACAAGTTTCCGATTCTCTTGTCATTCAGATACTTGTGACTTTCTCGTCCTGGGTTGTGTAACGGTTAGCATACTCGAACGGTAATCGGGAGATGCGGGTTCGATTCCCGCTCCAGGGCGATGAAACGTTCAAGTTTTCTGATGTGATTCATATTACGTAAAAAACAGTAAATACAGTCAATTTAGGGATGTATGATTGCTGTGTTAATTACCATGACGTATTTTCCACGTATTATGAGAGGAATATTTCTTCCACATTACGCACTGAGCTACCTCTTTATTATGACCACCCCGTCAGTATTTCGTTGGGCCACCTTTTGCCTTTAATACTGCGTCGATTCTTCGTGCAATGTACTCCACGAGATGTTGACAGGTGGTTTGTGGGTTCTGAGACCATGCTTGATGAATAGTACTATCCAGGAGTGTGAGATTGCAGGGTTGTGTATCCAGCTGTCTGATGGCTCGTTCAACTTCATCCCACAAATTTTCAATGGGGTTGAGATCTGGATATTGTGGGGACCAACTAAGCAAAGTAAACGCACCGGCATGTTCCTGAAACTAATCCTGTACAATACGAGCACTATGGCAGGACGCAATATCTTGTTGAAAGTAGCCATCGCCATTGGGATAAACCATCCACATGACAGGATGCACTTGGTCCGCAACGATGTTTAGATATGATGTGCCAGTCAGACGTTGATCAACACGAATTAAAGGGCCCAAAGCATGCCAGGAAAACATTCCCTAAACCATAACGTTGCCTCAATCAGCTTGATGAGTTGTAGCAATGCATTTGGGATCCATGCTGTCGTGTTGTTTCCGTCAAATAGTCACTCGGCCATCGGCATGGTGCAACTGAAAACGTGATTCATCGGACCACATAATTTGTTTCCAATTATCGACTGTTCAATCTTTGTGCTCCTGTGTGAACTGGAGACGTTTTCTCTTGTTAGTTGCTGACAGGAAAGGTGTTCGAACAGGCTTTCGGCTGCCATATCCCATCCGATGCAGTGTACGGCAAACAGTGCGTGCAGAGATCATTTGAGGGGATCCTTTGATTAAAATGGTCTCTAATTTGTTGCACTGTTGCCCTTCTGTTGTCTGTTACCAGTCTGGACATATTCCGTTCCGCCCGAGCAGTCACTAGTCGATGACGACCGCACGTTGCACGTAGAGACCCAGTTTTTTGGCGTACAGTCCAGCCTTTAAACACTTTAACAACAGCAGCTGTGGAACATTTCACGAATGCGGCGGTTTAGGTGATACTCGATCCATGGCTCCGAGCTCCTACAATCATCCCACGTTGTAAGTCCGTCAAATCGCATTTTTTACCCATTTCGTCACCCAAAAATCACTTCTACTACTGTCGCAAGCAATAAGCTTTCCCCTTTTATACTAGCCTCGCCCTCTGGCAACAACAGCGTGCAGCCATAGCTCATTTGCTTAAAACTATCAGCTGGTCATAATAAAGTGGCCACTCACTGTATACCGTTCATTGCAGTTTTAACATCGTTTCGAAAAGGCAGTACCCGCTCTCTTACTGCAAATGCATCGACGCAATGTCTACAAGGTGTCATTATACTACCTTTGCGAGCTCAGTTTACCGATATGTCACAGGTAAGATGTGTGGTACATGATTGGACGACACCTTCAGACTCTGCGCTAATCTCCTGCAACAATACCGGTCATGCGACACCATTGCGACAAAGCGTGGTGGTCAGTACTTCAGTATTTTGCATGACGTCTGTACAACTTTATTTCGTGAAAGGTGGCCGAATCCATTGCCCAACAGGGGGGGGATTCAAATACTTAGTATGGCCTTGTAAGCCTTTCTTTCCAGCATTACTTTTATTTATTTTTATCTGAATTTATTATTTCTCACGTTTCGCATTATCATGCGCATCGTGTAAGTCTCTCAGCATTTGCGACACAACTTCCTGGTGTTGCATTTTCTTTTGAGTGAGTATACTCAGCGTTACGAGTAAGCATTCACAACAGAAATTACACTGTGCTATGGCTGATTTTGTTGATTTTTGTGAATCAGAATTTTGAAAAGGATAGATGAGAAAAATATGGTAATCCTTCTTTGCTGCCCTGTTCTTGTTAAATTTTTTAATCTTCTGGCAGACTAAAATGACTATCATCTGTTGAAATTTGTTCAAATGTGCACTAGTTACGATGCATTGATTATGAAGTGTAAACGGTATAAATAGTTTACTGAGTATTTAAGTTTTGTTTGCTGCCGTATATTCGATCTGTATGGCCTACATACTATATGCACTCTACACACTTCATAAAACTCGTACTTTGCCTTATTTTATACTCATACTCAACTGAATGAATTGTTTTTTAGAATAAAAGTAACAACGTTTCGCATAATTAAATGTGTATTATACATCGACTATAGTTTCGCAGAGCGTTTGGTTCGGCTTCCTCAGGACGAATGGGAATTGTTTTTATACGGCACGAAGAGTGAACCTCTTCAACATCTTATTTTTCTAAATGCACAATAATGCACAGGGTAATCCTTCGGTTTTGTGGTTTGCGCTAACTGAAGTTAAACTTCTTTCTTCTTCAACACCGCGTCACAAGGTTTTATTCAGTTTTTCAGAAAGAAATATAAGCAAATATTTTATCGTACATGAATGGATACGAAGTTTAACAAACGTGAATTCTCCGTCTTCCATATGATTATTTCTTGCACATGTCCATTGTTTGTTTTTACACTCTGACATCTATGAAAATATTACGGAAGTGTGTCTAGTGGTACATCAAAAGGTTTTCGAAGTGCGCTGGAGAATTACTCCATTTTTCTAGATACAGATTGGGGCTGATAATCAATTGGAAAATTTCTTTTGTAATGGGCTATAATTGTATATGGCCAAAAGTGCGCCAAACCGTTGTCGTGATCTTCTAAAATTGAAACGGCGTACTTCTAGTTGCTCGTTGTGAAACAGCCGGTGTGAAAGTTGTGCTTATAACAATAAGTGCTAGAGCTGGAAATAGAAACACTGTAACAGAAAATCCCAATTATGAAATGGACTTTCGTAAATAACAGTTCCTCACGACACCCACATCCATTAAATCCATCAGTTGGAGTATAGCTCTTGAATCATTCAAGATGAACAGATTTCTGGGATTCTTTTGTAATGGGCTATAACTGCAAGATAAACTAATATATGTTTTGCTCTGAATGGGTGTTATTTCAGAAAGTAATATTCTTGAAATTCGCTGCTCAAATGACAATTCTAAAAAACTATGAATATTTTTGGCTACAAGCTTAAAACAGATTTTAAGAGTACTAAGTTCCAGTTCTATTTTTCCGAATTGTGAAATAAATTTACTGCAGCTTTGTGCTTTAACCACGCTGTCATAAAGGATGTATGAAACACAAGACGTAAAGTAAAAATATGCATACAGAACCGTTTTCGCAAGATAACCTTTCAAGTATTCTCATTAGCACATATTCAAAACTCAGGAAATGTTTTACTGAGGAAAATATATTGAAAAAATATTTCTAACTGGTTACTTCGCTCTGTGTCGGCGACGAAGCTTTGCATTTTAACTTTCAGTTCTATGGTGATGATATGGAAATCTTTGCATTTCGAAAGTATGATTTTTAGAGTCTCATGAAAAGGTTCTGATTTTCAGCATAAAAATTCCACATCGATATCTGTTAGGTTTGATATTTGTCTGAGCTTTACGTTTTCTGCTGATGTCGATTCTGGATTGCTCCTGCCTTTTATTATATCTCAGTGTTGTTTCAAAAAATATGCAGTATTTGCTAGGTTTTAGTAGAACACGTTTCTTTAGGTCGGTTTTTATCTGTTAGATGTTTGATATAAGGAATGGTAATCCAAAAAATACAAAAAACGGCATTTTTCACGACCGCTGCTACCAGGAAGGGTCTAGTGAAACTCCAAATATCACTTTTGCGTAGTTTGAACGCGAGATTTACTAAATTCGGTCATCTAGTCCTCGAAACATTATCATCAAACGTGATGTTACTGATGCTCGTTTTCAAAATAATACTGGCACAAGTTCTTTTTGTTAAAATTCTCTGTGTTTCGATTGAAAGATAGTTTTTTCTCTTAGCCACGAGAAGTACGCAAATTGAAAACTAAGGTAACAGGAAATATGTATAAGAAAATGACTTTCTGTCTGCTCATTATGTCGTTTTATATGATATCGTAAATAGATATAAGTAGGAAACCTATTTACGAAAGGAATATGAGTGACTGTGAGTTAGATAGCTATTTCATCTGGTACGCTGAGCGGGTTTTTCGGTTCGAAGTTGGCATGTCCAAACTATCGCACCATTGTGTTATTTTAAAGTTTGGCACCTAAATTTTGCTCAAAGCTCAGTGATTCGATAACATTGGTTTGAAGTAATAACGGCATATTTTCTGATCTGGTAGCGTAGCTTGTTTATGCGTTTATGCTACTAGCTAACATATTATCTGTTTCTATTAGTTGTGTTTAATACTGCTTCATATTCCTTGCTATCAGTTGCAGTAACGATCAGAAAAAATTCCGATTACACTCACGGACAATGAAATTTGCGCACCTAGAAAAAAAACACGCTTCAAACGCGAAACTTTGAAAATAGCTATAGAGTGCTTGCTGTTATGCAAATGACCTACGTTTGGTAAGAGTGCGCACGACCACACACACTGTGGTGGCGCTGCAAGCACGAATAGACTGCCTTATAAAACGGCGTGTAGTCGATGGCCCATGAAAGCGAAAAGAACCGCCCAACGCAAGCAATAAGAATAGAGTACTAAGAATGACGGGTAGATGCTAGAGACGTCGATTTATGCAATTTACGGACTTTAAGAGACACTTGATCATCGGGCTGAGAACCGCAGGGTGGTCGGCGCGCCGTATTGCCCGCCACGTGGATCGTACTAACCATACCGTCTGACTGTGTTGAGAGCAGTGGACACGTGACGGCATTGCCAAACGGCGAAGCTGCTCTGGACGGCCTAGGATGACCACCGGTAGAGAGTACCGACGGATCGTGCGGCAGGCACGAACCGATCCCACGGGGACCCGGTCCACTATACAGGCAGATGTAGCAGCTCCTGTGTGCCCACGAACCATTTCTCGACACCTCGCGGAAGCGAACCTGCGATCCCAGCGCTACTTACATGGGCTTCCATTAACACCGGAACCTCGCCGGCTCCGTGTGCAGTAGTGACAGGACGGAGCGACGTGGAACGCCACAGACTGGCGACGTGTGGTGCTTAGTGATGAGTGCCGCTTCGTTTTGGGGACAGATGATCATCGTGTCCGGGTGTGAAGATCCCCGGGTCAACAGCACAATCCCAACCTCGCTATCGAGTGCCACACCTCCCGCACTGCAGGCATTATGGTCTGAGGAGCCATTGAATACGATAGCCGATCAGCTCTAGTAGTGGTACGTAGATCATCGACGGGACAGCGGTATGTGGATGAGATGCAACGGCTCCATGTGCTCCCATTCCTGGCCGGGATTCCAGGTGAGCTATACTAACAGGATAATGCCCGCCCGCACACGGCTCAGGTTGCCCAGGGCTGCGTGCGTCATGTCCAGACACTTCCATGGCATGCCCGCTTCCCGGACATGTCCCCTATCGAGCATGTGTGGGACCAGTTGAAACGCCAGCTGCCGTCGTGCCGCACTATCCGGGATTTTTAGCACCCCGTCCAACAGGTGTGGGCCAGACTGCCGCAGAACAAAACCAGGCGTCTGTTCGCCTTCATACCTCACCGTATTGCAGCATGTATCGCCGCTAGAGGCTGTGCGACGCGCTATTGAAGATGACCGGATTGCGCGCTACTCTGTAATTGTCCTGAGCTCTTTGTTTGCCATCATATGTATCATTCATCTGTATCATTACTTCCATAAAATTTCAGTTCAGTGCGATGCTTCCTTCTTGTTGCGCAAATTTCATTGTCCGTGAGTGTATTTAGTGAGTATTGAACTATTGTTTTGCTCACTGAAAAACTTATATTTCGAATTCCAATTGTGGAATGGATTGGAAGAAAATAACAGCTTCTGTTTGGGTGTTTATTTACCACCGTGAGCAAATCAATGGGCTATAAGCAGTCGCCCGTCCGTAATTTAGGGTCACTGGCTCCAGGGAAGAGAGAGAGAGATTCGGTGCTGTAAGGCAAACACATCATCCATGCCTCACGGGATTCGAACCCGGACCCATGACGAATGGATGTCATATAAGCTAGCGCTTACACCGGGCGGCGGGATTGTTTTAAATTCTTTATTGAGTAAACAAGAAAAATTCGATTTAAGATTTTTTTAGGTACTCAAAGATCGACTCCGTAGGTTTTGCCTAAAGTCACTAAGCATTACTTTAAAAAATGGAGTTATTTTCTCAGGCTGGATAAGAAATGTGGAAGAAAAAATAAGTAGAGTGTGAGGACGGAATAAGTGTGACACAGAGATGTACAAAGAAAGAGAGAGATGTGTAAAACACTATGTCACACCCACTGCAAAAGTTAATAATTTCGCAAGAGCTGCAAATTCATCTGAAGAAGTTTTATGCGATTCGTGCTAAAAATGCTGGTTCACAGGTGTGACTTATTCGCTGGTAGTTAGCGTTACATCATGTATCCTAACCGTATTTAAATGAGCTCTTTAAATAATTGCAGTTTCGTCGTTATGTGACGTACTACAGAGGTGAAAACATGTGTCAAGACGACAAATCTGCAGCGAGACATTCTGTCCGCGTAGCTCAATTGGGAGAGCGACTTGCTCCCATACAGCACAAAACGTTTCAGATATGTATCAATAATGTTACAATCTCTCATTTTCGTTAAAATTTCAGAGATATCTTACAATTACGTTTCAGCAACATCTATTTTGGAACATAACTCTTTGCACATTACGGTTACGTTAAAAATAGCATTCACCGATACTATTGTTTTATAGTTTCCATTGTACAGAATTGCTACCTTGATGTTATTATACATTCCGGCGATATTTAAGATTTTGGGTTTGGCAACGACGTAAATGCGTATGCGCATTTATGCCAATTTACCGAAGCACTCTCGTAGTCGGTGCTACTGAGATACTTTTTGGTGATACTGTCGTACTCGATTTAGCTAGTTAGTGTACAGTAGTGGCCGTCCTTAAGTTTTGCACGCTAGTGTATAATATCATAGTATGTTTGTTGGTTTTGAATCAGAAAAAAAGTTTCAATAAAAGTAGTTGTTAGTTTGTAAAGGTAGAAAAAAAAATAATGTTGATATATTGAAAAGTTTTTTTTTTTTTTTTTTTTTTTTTTGGAGGTTTAACGACCACCGTGAGCAACTCAATGGGCTATAAGCAGTCTCCCGTCCCTAATTTAGGGTCACTGGTTCCAGGGAAGGGAGAGAGCCAGTGCCGTAAGACAAACACAACATCCATGCCTCACCGGGATTCGAACCCGGACCCCGTTCGGACGAATGATCAGAGGCCATCGCTTAGACCACTGCGCCACCGGGGCGGCATTGAAAAGTTTAACGACTACGCAAGTTTGGAAAAAAATAGAGTAAGATATGCATAAAAAGGTACATTTCGTTGATTAATCATGAAGAAATTTAAGTCATCCTACAGAAAAATAAAATGATCCGTGGAAAAAATAATGTATTTCTATTAAATAACGTATTCGCAAAGCATTGGCCTGCTCTTTAGTTCCTACAGAACGGCATAAGAGCGAGGCGTCCCGTGGTCCAGTGGGATAATGCATCTGCCTCGATACCCGCTGAACAAGCGTTCGAGCCTAGCGTGCTAATGCTTTGCGAATATCTTCGAGGATTTGTATTTCCTTGGAAAGAAAATTTCCCTTGCGTCGTGACGTCACACCGTAAAATTTCCTGATGGGGGAAAAACAGAATGGCGTACAGAAGATATCGGTGAGACCATGGGGGGAGGTAAGAAATAAAAAATTGGCGAACAAAACATGTTCGGTAAGACCACGTGGCACACAAAATGTTATGGTTGAACACAAAGAGAAAATGGCGGACAAAAGATGGTCGGGAAGATCACGTAGGAAAACAAATGGCTGGGACTGACGTCATGATTGACCAGAAATCGACCACATCCGTCCTTGAGCGTTGACGGCCGTGTGTGGCTTCCTTTGTTACAGAACCCCTGTTATCACGTAACAGTAATATGATGATGTCACAAATATCTTTCAAATACGTAACAGTAATGTAACGAAGTTACAAATATCTTTCAAATACGTAACAGTATTTGAAAGATATCGGTTATGTTTCAAAGTTATGTAACGTTTGAGGACATTTTGACGTAACCGTAAGGTTTCGGAAACATTACTGTTACATTGCGCAACGTATCTGAAAAGTCTCAACGTTTCAGTGCTACGTACTTGTAACATATACGAAATATTCTGTGCTGTGTGGCCCCCGGAGTGAGGGAATTTGACTTCGATGCCCGTCGCGGACAAACTTGTGTTTTCACAGTTAATACTTAACGGCAACTGCAAGGTAAATAAGAAACGAATTTTCAGATTTTATTCAGGCAATTTAGTGAACCAGTTTATGTATACAAGTTTCAAATGCAAATAAATAAATTTAGAAACATGGGACGGATACATCGGAGATGCATCCGGAACATTTAGGAGCCTTTAGCTGTACTCCCATACACGTCGGAAGAACAGTTGAAGGTTGAGATAAGGCATGATGACACAAGCACGACCACGCAATTTATTTTGTTTGTTTCAGGGTTTAAAGACTGCTACAGCCATTGTTTGGGCTGTAAGAGGTCACTCATCCCTAATGTGGGACCAATGGTTGCAGGGAGGGGGAAGAGATAATGCGATTAGACAGGCGCTTCACTGATGCGTCATTCGGGGTTAGAACGCATGCTTATCTCAGAAGAATGGTCGGAAGCAAAAGATTCATACCACTTGGCCACCGACAGGAACGACACTCTTTACTTTAAGTAATGTAATACTTGCGCACTGCTTCAGGTATTGTGTTACCTACATCCCGATTTAAATAACACGCTGATGAATAAAGTTCCCTCTTGACCGAATCCCGTTAAGCTATTCGGACGGAGATATCCCCGCCTATGTTTTACTTAGGGCGACTTTTTAGCCTGAAACACTTTCCATGACGAATCAAAATTCCCTTTCCTGTCTAAAAACGTTTCTTATCCACCAAGGCACAGACTGACTAGCTCCGGTGTCGGCAACACATGGCTCCCGAGCCAGATATGGCTCTTTGGGAATCTAAATATGGCTCTTTTGATACTTGAAGGAATGGAAAAAGTTGCAAAGTTTTAGCTTCTACTTCAACGTAATTCTACTTGAACGAAAAATCCCATTTAGTCTCCAACGTGAGAGACAGGAACCTAAAAGTATTAAACCCTTGACGATGACTGAAAACCTTATTTTCCAATGTTTGTGTATTTGTGAGTGGTTGAGGGGTTGCACGGCCCCGAACTATCTTTAAAGCTCGTTCCCTCTCTCTCCGGTGCGGACTAAGCAAATCTGTTTCATCCTGCTTTAAAGTGGAAATTTTGTGAAACTTCGATTCCGCTATATATTTTAATTCGAAGCGGGATAATATTAAATATGTACAGTTAAGGTGGACGTCAAGTAATTTTGCTTCTTATACTTCCAATGGAAAAACTTCTCTACACATTTGCTTCACAATTGATGCGTTCCCAAGGATGAACATTTGAACATCGATTAAAATAGCTTCATTTTATAACTTGGAATACTTAATATTTCCTAAAACATAATCATAATTATTCAATCCAACATTTGTTTGTCTACTGACGTCATCAAAGTACAGGTTACGCCATCTTTTTTCTGGTTTCAACAAAACCAAAGGAAAAGTTATTGTTTTTTAATATAATCATGGTTATGTTTTAGAAACTATTAAGTATTCCAAGTTATAATATGAAGTTATTTTAATCGATGTTCAAATTTTCATCCTTGGGAACACCCTAATTATGAAGGAAATGTGTACGAAAGTTTTTCCATTGGAAGTATAAGAAGCAAAATTACTTGACGTCCACCTTAAATATTGTGCATACATTTCAGCAAATTTTGCGTTTTTCGGCCGGGAGCTGCGGTGGATGCCACAGTTCGCATGGCCGCCATTCATGGCTGTTTTAAAAGTAGAGCAAGTGCATTTTACGACTTTTTAGCCCTTCTTAAGTGCCGGGTTGCCGACCCCTGGACTAGCTCATAAACACTCTCAACTACGTTTACTCATTTAATTTTCCAAAACTTTTCACCTGCTTAGTTACCTCATGTTTGCAGAAGGAAGGACACAACAGTGTTGATTAGGGTAAACTGAACACCTGACATAAATTCTTCCCTTTTTTCTGAGACTCGTCTATCTAGTGCTCTATGCAACCATCATCCTGATTTCAGTGTTCTATTCCAAGCCGCTATATCATGGTTTTCCGCAGTGTAGAGTTTGGACCGTTACTATTCGACGAGGAGAACACGAATCTCGGTCGCCATATTTTTCGCGAGATATTTTTCATATACGATTCGTAGATAAATTCAGAACATTAATTGGAATCAGTAAAATCTTAATTGCTGGAGTGACAAAACAAACAGCAAAACATTTTCGTTTTGAAATTGTAGCTAGTGTCAGGGAAATTAGTATTTAAATGCATATTTGCAGCTTGAAATGACCCGGGAATAATAACACGGCTAAGGAAAGCCGAATTAAGATGGGAATGACGAACAAAAATTACAAGCTTTCTTGTAAGCCGCCATTGGCAGAAAATAATATAATGACATTAGAGAAGTTGAAATCGAATGAGTCAGCATTAGGCAAACTGTATCAAGTGCCAAAGGAAGACGCCCGACAAAATAGTGAAGAAAATGAGGTTATATCAGCCGACTGCAGCGGTTCTGATGATTAATAGAATTAAAAAAAGAATATAAGCGAAATGCAGATTACGGTGTTCTTACCGAACATTCACAAAACAAAAGAGAATTCGTTCGTTTAGTAAAAATTTGGCTTCTAGGAGCTGTTGAAAGGAAGAAAAATTTTGTAACGCGCATTGATTTTTTCTCTAAAGCACCACTGTAAATTTTGCTCTGTTAGCACCTTTTATAAAAAGTAAAAAGTAGCGAAAGCGACCTTAACATCCTATATAGGGGATTTAGTTATTGGGAAAAATAATACAAGCGAATGGGCTCGAATTTATTAAGCATAATTTCCCATCTTTGCGATGGAAAGCGAAACTACATAACAATCGAAAAGCAGTTTTGATTATCAAAAATGAGAAGAAAAGTCGAAGAGAAATGTTGACGCACTGAAAATTTCTGTAACAGATATTTGCATTGCTCAAGTGCCAATTTTTGTTTAAGTGACAGCATCGGAATATTTGGCCATGTTTTGTTTTTTACAGAATTGGTGATTAGTATTGTTTAACGTTGAAGCTTCATATACACTGCTTGACATAGAAAATGGTACATAGGAAAATAATTGCCGGAGCGTCATGCTAGTTGATGGGTATGTGTCGACAGCTAGGTTATGCACAGGGGCTGGACAGAATAATGTGAACACCATGCTCAGAGACGTGATTTTTAATGTAGCTGCGTACGTCGCAATGCGCAAAGTTATCCTCCGCTTTTGGGTTGTAATAGCTTTGTTTAGAACCTCAAGGTCATGTTTAAGTGCATTTAAAGTGTCTTGTTGCAACATTTCTTTCAGAAGGACGATGAAGAGAGCAACCTAACGGTCTTCAAAAGAGGGTAATTGTTGGTGGCCGGCTAGTTGGTGCCTCCATGACAACAGTTGCCAGGGTAGAGGGGGAAGGGGTACCGAGAGCTAATGTGTCTGGCGTAATGACAGCATACCGTGTTCGTCGCAGAACCTCATCTGCAAAAACACAAGAGCGGCCTGAAAACGACCCTCACTGATAGAGACGGGAGAGCGTCAAAGAGGATTGTTATCCGTAACAAGAAGACCACGGCGCCGAAAATTAATGCAGAGCTCAATCTGCATCTCTAGACCCCATTATCAACGAACACAGTTCGCAGGGTACTTCATAAACAAGATATTCATAGCAGAGCTGCTATTGCAAAACATTTGGTGACCCGGGTGAATGCATTACGGCGACAGCAGTGGTACCAGGCGCATAGATCGTGGACTGCCGATGCACGGAAGCGTGTAATGTGGTCGGATGAATCCACATTCACACTATTCTCCACCGCAGGACGTGTTTACTTGTCGAGAACACCATCCGAAGCGTACAACCCACACTGTCTGCTCCGAACAGTGCAGCAGGGTGACGGTTCAGACATGCTGTGGGCGGTCATATCGGGGTTTTTAGCAGTTCCCTTGATCACCTTGAAAGAACGCATGACTGGCGGGGCGTATGAAACCATTTTAGCCCAACAAGTCCACCCAATGGCTCAGACATTGTTTCTTGCAGGGTATGCCGTCTATCAAGATGATAACACCCCAATTTACAGAGCTCGGAATGTCCAATCATGGCTTGAAGAACATGAGGACAAACGTTCACACCTTCCTTGGCCTCCCCAATCACCAGATCTAAACATCATCGGGCCACTGTGGTCTGTGTGAGAAAAAGAGTAAGATCCCGTTATCCTCCTCCTGCATCGCTCAAGGACCTGGAGCAGTTTCTGCATGACGAATGGTGTAACATCCCCCTAACCATCATCCAGGATTTGTATGCGTCCATTCCAAGGTAGATGTATGCGACCATTTCACCCTTTATAATGATTAAAAAGCGTGCTTATGTGTCTACCGTAAAAACTTGCTCACTATAGAGAAAAAGGTTGGAAGCTGCGTTTAATTGCATTACATACTAAATAACAATTAAATAATGTGATGCCTTTTTGGTATTTTTTCGCTAGTTTTGTTTTGGGTATACAATTCCTAAGTGAAGTATTAATAGATGCTTTATTGTAGGGATAAATAAAATCAGTAAAATTGAAACCACAGGAAAAATATTCATGTACATTATTGATACAAAATCCATTTTACGCTGTGTTATTTGGGATACATGATTCCAAATAAAAAACAAACAAGTAAGAGATTGTAATTTACAAACACAGTTGTAGTTTCATTAGATTTAGTGTAAAATATAGATTGTGAAAAAAAATAGCTGATCTTTATCAGACTAACAAAAATATATGTCAAGATTTAGATTTTTGAAATAAATTGGAAATGAGAGGTGTAAATCATCTCGAAGAAACAAGTGAAATCCTTGGATAAAATTATAAATGATTCTCTGACATCCCCATAGTCTGCGAGAGATAAGATGGAGCCACAAAATATTCTGCGGGTGGTCACTAGGCAAAATAACTACTAGGTGCTATAAGCAATAAAAGTTTGCACAGGTAGAAATTGAAAAATAGAGAGAAAAGAACTGATCATCTTATATTTCTTCAACCTAAAAAAAGTGTCTAACCTAGGTATTATAGGAAATGCAATGATAACTAGAAACACGAACACTATGGTCCTCTGTACGTAGAATTCTGCCACTATTTTCAAGCTGAAACACAAAGATTTATGGAATGAAATTATATTTAACAACAAAAAATGACATAGGCATTTCTAGAAAAAAATATACCAATTACAGGAGAAATCTCCGGACCGTCCTACTTCCGTTTTCGGAAAATGTTTCTCCATTTTCAATTTCAAGTACTAACATTTATATAATTCAGTGATGATTAAACAACAATACAGTGCATGGAAAACCAGCGGGAGGGTATTACGGGAGAAACTTTTGCTGCCTTCAGTTTCCATTGTCAAAAGTTTTTGCCTCCATTTTACGATTACCAGAGGAATTTTCGCTCCGTCCAACTTCCGTATTTGGAAAATTTTCGCTTCGTCCAACTTCCGTTTTTGGAAATTTTTCCTATATTTCCAATCTTAAATACAAACATTTTTTCAATAAAACCGTATTTAACGACCATACAGGGCAGAGGAATCACCGCGAAAAAACATTTTAAATTACAAGGCTCCTCCTAGCTTTCGTTTTTGGGATTCGTTTGTCTCCATTTTCAAAATAAAGGACAAACATTTATGCAATAAAATGATATTTAACAACCGTACCGGACTATCCTTTCATAGAACATCGAGGGAACGTCGCGAAAAAAAAATACGTACGATTACGGAAGAAATCTTCACTCCGTCTAACTTCCGTTTACCAACATTTTGAAAGACAAAAAACTTTTTTCCCTGATCGGGAGTTTGGAATAGGATTTAATAAGGTTCTGAAGATATCGTTCTCGTCATCAGGACCTAAATAAATCTGCAACGTACGTCGTTTGTCGCTGCGATTCGGCTACGGGGCCTTACACGAAAGAACCGATTTATATACGTTCACAGGCAATTCACTTTTTTTCTTAAGTAAATTCCCTATTGGCTTTAAGTGATGACCAAATAAAGCATTTTGTAAACATGGATTTTATTCTTACGGAATGTATTCGATGTAAAAGCGTTTTGAATTAAGGTCATTGAAAGGGTGGTTTATAAAGAGACATCAAATTTCTATGCAACAAATGGAAATGATCCAATATTTTCCGTAAGAACACACGAGTTTTGCCCAAAATTATTATTATTATTATTCAGAATACTATTAACGCTCTCTGCTGGAAGAGCATCAGCAGAAATATTTTTTGAGAGAAAAACACAGAAACTATTAGCGATCATTTATACATCAGATGAATGCGTTCTTTCACTTTTTGTGCAGTGAATACAAATTATTAGATACTTCCACTCTGATTAACCCCATTAGTTTAATCTGAAGACTTGACCATAATCTTAAAAGTTTTATTTCTGAAGTTCACAGCACGGTCATTACATTGGAAAACAGAGAAGATGCATCTGAGGCAAAAGTAACTATTTTTAACCAATTTGGACATGCTGATCACATATAGGAATTTAAATACCGCGATTGTAGTTTTGAAGATACGGTGGAGAGGGTCAGCGGGAATGAATGGTTTGCAACGGAAGTCCCATATGTAGAGGGCGTGGTTCCTCACGAAAAGGACTGGATGACGCAATCCGTAGCAGTCATTGCATCCACATTTCCTGCTTGTCATCATTTGTGTTGTGGATTCTGTGAGTGCAGACGTCTCGTTTGAGATGTATAACGAAGTAACTTTCTCCGTCATTTTTGTCCACGCCGGGGCTCGAATAAGTCACTCTACCATTCCGGAATAAGTCACTCTACCAATTGAGCTACGCGGACGTTCGTTCTGACTGCTATCTGCCTTTATGTCGTGTGCGTCCTGCTGGCAGGCACGTCACATCCCCCCCCGAAAGGGGGCCGGGGCATGGCCCACGGGTCAGCCGAGACCATGAATCTTCGCAGGCAGCCATCCGCTGTAGAACGTGCACTTGAGAACTCCAAGTCAATCTGGTGTGTGGAATGCAACGTCACACACATTTATTTTTCGAAGCGCTGGAGAAGGGATTCTCTTTTTTTTCTATCTCGCGGTGTGGAAAGAACATCACACCATTGCGAGATTTTGAACGGCCGGGTCATCCGGAAAGTTTGGGCGCCATTATAACGAAGTAAATTTTTCCTTCATTTTTGTCCACGCTGGGGCTCGAACCCGGGTCTCCTCATTCCGGAATAAGTCACTCTACCAATTGAGCTACGTGGACGTTCGTTCTGACTGCTCTGCCTTTATGCCGTGTGCGTCCTGCTGGCAGGCACGTCACAGATGCCACGTGAATGTGTGAACCGTGCTGATAATTTTTGTTATATTTGTGGACAAATTAATTTGCTACCACAAAGACAACCCATTACACCCATGATAAAGAAAGCTTACAGCCTTTCTTTCGGTGACAAGACCCGGTATTGCGCCCCCACACTTACACTATATTAACAAAAGTCACCGGACACCCCTTCAAACGAAAGGGAACGGATCCTTTGCGTAGTTAAGATGCGAGGTACAGCTGCAAACGGTATGAAAACAAAGCTGCAGCTGACCGGAATCATATCGCACTGTGAGGTAGAGTGAAAATGTCGCAGCTGAAGAGAACTTACTTTGAGAAAGGAAAGATTGTTGGGTGTTATATTAGTGTGTTGCCCATAAGAGAAACCGATAGGCGTTTAAACATACCCATGTTAACTGTTTTGAATGTAATAAATACGTAGGTAAAAGACACATGGCGTGCCTTAAGCAGTAAAACGTGCCGGCAGACCAAAGAAAATCAGTGATAGAGGACGTCGAAGCCTCAGGAAAGTCGTTACAGGTAATCGACGGAATATTGCATAAGACCTCAGTGTACAAGTGAATAAAAATGCTGGAACTTCGATATGTACACGTACCATTCACAAAGTACTACATTCCATGGGTTACCGTGGTCGTGCGGCTGCTCATAAGCCTTTCATCTCCACTCGGAATGCTACTCGTCGTTTAGCATGGTGTAAAGAACATTTATCGTGGACTGTGAATCAATGGAAACGGGTCCTTTGGACTGATGAATCCAGATACACGACCCATGAGTCTGATGGCCGTGTGTGGGTATGGCGGCAGCGGGGGAACTCTCTTTACCACAGTGTACTGTTCCTACGGTCAAGTTTAGAGCTGGCAGTGTACTTGTGTGGGGGTGTTTTTCGTGGTAAGGTCCCGACCCATTGGTTATCGTGGACAAACCTGTTTACCAGCACGTCTCTCACGATACTCTGGACAATTATGCCCTCCCAACTCTGTGGCAATACTATGGAACTGAGCCTTGTTGGTACCAGCAGGATAATGCACCGAGCCATAAAGCAAGGTTTCCAAATCGCTTTATTATTCATCATAAGAAACATTAGAGGGAGACGCACCGCTTTGGGCGTCTCACTGGGAAATAATACAAACTGTTAAAAATGATGGTATATACACTGCAATGACAATGGGAATGAATAACAAATGCTGCAAGCAAAGCTTATTGCCAAAAAAAAAATGAATTGCAGGAGAAGTGACAGAGAGAAACCCATTGTGTCACATGACACCGGCTGGGCATAATGCACTGGATAACACAGGCGAAACAACAGTGCAAAATGAGAAAAAACCCAGCACAAACACCGCCGTGAAGGTGCTAAAGGGAAAACATTACATAGATGAGATAAAACACAACACGAACAATTGCGAGAGTTATTTGGTGAGGGAACCAAAGCAACATAACACAGGCTGGGTGAAGGTGATTAATTTATCACGAGTAAGTATGAAAGTACACTGGGCTGAAGTAATCGAAGACGCAGAAGCAGTAGGGAGAGATGCTGTCTTAAAATAAGAGGGAAGGCATTCATGCGGAGCAATAGCTGGATGTCGAGACGAATGCTGTACTCCAAGAGTAGTGATACAAGCCATTGAACGGGCGAAGGCACGATGAGGTATAGGCACTAAAAGATGTATGGCAACAAGGACTAGGAAGGCAATCGACCCACTTGGGAAAGCAGCGAAATGAACCACTAATGATGGATGGAGTACAAAGACGGAAGACAGACGCAGACGCAGGCAGCAGGAAGTCTTCTATGAGCAGTAGCAAGTTCAGAACAGAGAGTCAAGGCAAGTCACGATGGGTAAAAAGTAAACATGCCCAACGTGATAAATTATGATGGCAAAACAGTAAAATATTTACTTACTAGCTCGGGAAAGTGGTTGAGAAGATATCGCACGCTGTTTTGCACGAGCGAAGCACAAATTAAAGGAGCAATAGACACTTGAAGCAAGTAAACAGGGCGCACACTGCCTATCTCGGCAGGGCATGGTGAGCAGATGAAATTATGATTGAATATCGGTGAAGCATGCACATTCCAACTCGGACAAGTGGTTAAGGAAAAACCACACACTCTTATGTACGAGTGAAGCAAAATTTGAAGGAGCAATAGGCACTTTAAACAGGCGAACAGGGTATACACTGCAGATCTCGGAATGCCGTGTTTGGCAGGTGAAATTATGATAAAAAATTGGCAAAATATGCACTTACCAACTCGGAGTAGTGGCAAAAAAGACATCACACACCATTATGCACGAGCGAAGCACAAATTTCAGAAGCAACAGCCAATATGATCAGGTACTTTGGGCGCACACTGCATATCTCTGATGATATCGGAAGGCCGTGGTCAGCAGGTGAATTTATGATGGAATATCGGTATAATGTGCACTTACTCACTCGGAAAAACGTCGAGGAAGATAGCACCCACCTTTACACACGAGTAGAGCACAAATTTCAGGAGCAACAGGCACTTTAAACAGGTGAACAGGGCGCAAAATACAGAGCTCTGAAGGGCGTGACAGGCAGCAAAGACTGTTTCGGCGTGGTAGCAAAGACTGTTTCGGCGTGGTTTGACGACAATTCTGTATCGTGTGTGGACTGTCCAGCACAGAGCACTGATCTTAATCCCATAGAGCACCTATGGGATGAATTAGAACACCGCATCAAAAGTTTGGAACCAAGGTCTACTATTAAGCAACAGTTAGCGGCAACATTATGTACTGAAGGAAGCACACATCTATTGCTGTATTCCAAAAGCATATCTCGTAGGGTCAGTGCATCCATTAAAGCCAAAAGTGGACCGTCATCGTACTAACGTACGTCAATAAATGCTATGTTGTGTTTCTTTTCTAGGTGTCAGATGACGTTTTTCAATATAGTGTATGTTGTCAATCCTGTGCGGGTTGCTCACGGTAGTCGTTAAACCTCCAATAAAAAAACCTGTGCGGCGAATCTGTGCTGCTGGTTGAACCGAAAAGTACAATCGATGCGTTTTGCAGCAGTTCCAGTGGTGTGAAGGGAACTGACGAACCATCTTAATAATTGTTACTTTTGCATGAGTCCTCCAACTGGACATATATCTAAGAAGAAAAAGCGGCCTTTGACCTATTCGAATATTCCCTCTGCTATGCGCCCAGTGCCTCACGGTAAAGGACTTCCTGTTCCAGACCTACCAGATTCTTATACTCTGGATTATGAAGAAGAAAGTCATCCGTCACTTGTGAAAGCATCTGCATCAAGTGATCCTGATTTCGTGCCTATTGAAGAGTCCGCATAGCCACATATAATTACCCAGAATGATTTAGTGAGAGATCTGGAATTGTCAAAAAGTAAAGCAGAGCTGTTTGGGTCCAGACTTCAGCAATGGAATCTTCTAGAAGACAATGTGTATCTATCTGTGTTTTGTGCTGGACAAAAATATATGCTTCCATTTTTTAAAATGATAGAAAAACTCATTGCTTTTGTTGGCATGGCGAGTCTTATGGCAGCACTACAAATCGACTAAAAAGATAAGGATTGTAGGCTGTTCATTGATTCGTCCAAGTTGAGTGTAGAAGCTGTGCTGCTCCATAATGGTAACGTTTTAGTATCTGTTCCACTCTGGTATACAGTCCACACGAAAGAACGCACAACAACATGAAACAACTGTTACATACCCAACATCAACCATAACAAGTATAAGTGGCAGATTTGTGGTGACCTGAAGGTCATTGCCCTGTTGACGGGGCTGAAGCAGGGTTAAATAAAGTTTTTCTGTTCGCTTTGTCTCTGGGAGAGATGTGCCAGGACTTCCCACTACCAGAAAAAGGATTGTCTCCCCCTCCGACAATGACTTGTACCTGGAAAAAAGGATATACTTAACAAACTGCTTGTAGAATCCAGCAAGATCTTGCTTCCTCCTTTCCACATCAAACTGGGACTAATGAAGAATTTTGTAGACGCCGTGGATCAAAATAGGGCAGGATTTTTATACGTTCGTCATAAATTTCCAAGATTTAGTGAGGCTAAAATCAAGGAAGGCCTATTTGTCGGTCCACAAAAAGTTCAGCTCTTTCGAGATAAGCGTTTTGATGTTATCCTCACAGGTGAGAAAAGTAGCTTGGAATGTTTTCTAGCAAGTGGCCACACATTTTCTAGGAAACAAAAAGGCTGACAATTGCTAGGAGCTTGTAGAAAGCCTCTTGCCGCGATGCGACAGCATAGGGCGCTACGACAGCATAGGGCGCTACGAGAGACTACTTACTTTCTACTAAGTACCTGTAAATCTCGACCTAAATGTTCTGCACTTCGTGCAAAGTGTTAATGCTGATTTGAAGGAATGTCGATACAGCGGGATCGGATTCGGCTTTCGAATGCATTCCAGCGGTGCTTTGTTGGGTTGGGTCCTCTAGCATTTCATCGCTGTAATCCACAAGCCACTCTTTTTCACATCATGCAGTGCGGCATGGAGCATAATCGTGCTGGAGCACGTGACGGTCAGCATCGAAGTACCACCGTATAGTAGCGGTAACGTAATTTGTCAAGAATATCGATGTAGATATAGTTTGAACGTCATGGGCCTAGGCATAACAAACAATGGGACGAGACTAATCCTGCTAAAAAAAGCTCCAAGGCGTTACGCAACTGCCTCCGGACTTGATAGTTGGGAGACTCTATTCTTGAGAGAGCCATTCTCACTGCAATAATCAGATTCAAGCTCTTCTATTGAAGAAACACAGCATGAACTGTCATTCGCCGCTCCATCGAATCCTCTTTCAGCATTTTACGGTACTGGAACGGCGAGCAAGACACCAGCAGTCCAAACGTGGTTAAAAATTTACAAGAATGATGTTAAGCTTTTGCGGAGCTGCCCTATCAAGGAAACCCTGGGAATACAACTATCTGTGGACAGTTCTAGTGCTGACAGATGTTATTACATCTTTTTCTCGCTCGGCAGATGGGTCTGCAGCAGACGGCATGAGTGATCCTCAGTTTTCCCTCAACAGGGATCTTTAGAAGGTGACTTAAAAATTCCCCTACAGAAAAGTGAGTAATGTGGTATCCTACCACCATCCCACGATGAAAGAGCAGAAGTTCCGCTGCACGTGGCATATTGACTTTCAAGGCACTGTAGATTTTTTTAATGTAGAACTTCTCTGTAACTCTTTTAATGTAGACCTCACATATGCATAGGAACATAGGAATTTAGAATTTGAATGATCAATCACGTATCCGAAACTTCTGCTAAGGTAGTGCGAATCTATAATGAGTCTCTGGTGTTTTGGAATCCATCATGATGAGTGGTTGGAAACGAAATATTACGCAATCGCAGCCGCACGTTATTGCGCATTGGTAGTTATCCCACTAGTTCCTGTGTTTAGTGCGGTTGTACTAAAACCAGAAAGTATATTTGTAGCCCGGCCCTAACGCAGAGGAAGATGACTGAGAGTAAACAGCCCGTCGTTGGGTAAATGCTTTTCGCCCAATGGTGTTTGTAGCATATGATCAAGTTCCGTTGCTCTTTTTCATGCTCTCAGGAATAATCGCTCAGAAAGAAAAAAATCTGAGCTCTTGAACTTTTCAGTCAAAAGAAGGCGGTTGTTTTGGCTTTGGATGAGTTAAACAGAAGCTCAAGTGGAGCGAGACGCGACATATAATGAAGCAGTTGACTGTCATCTTTTCCGCAACAATGAACATATTATTTCTTGGAGATACAGTACCCATTCTGGCAGAAAAACATCAAATGGTTTTGCGAGAATTGATTGCTCGAAATTCCTCTTTTTAAATTCCATCAGATAGAAATGAATATACACCGATAAGCCATTACAGTATGACCACCCCCAGCCTAGAGAAATGAGCGCGCTTGGAGACCGGACGGGGGCGCAGGTGAAGTTCACAGAGTAGTATATATACAACCCGAGAACCGTCTTTCGGTTAGTAGAGTGTTCGGAGTCAGTATGGGAAAAGCTGCCGATTTATCGGAGTTTGATAAAGGACAAATTGTGATGGCAGAGCGCCTCGGTACTACGATCTCGGAAACGGAGCGGCTTCAGGGTTGTTCACGTGTCGCTGTAGTGAGTACGTATCAAAAGTGATACACAGATGGCCAAACGACGAACCGTCGTCAAGCAGTGTGTCGTCCGCAGCACATTGATGCCAGAAAGGAACGGAGACTGTCGCGCATTGTTCACAGCGACCTCAGGACCACAGTGAGACAAATAACAGCAGCTACAACAGTGGTGATCAGTGCAATGTGTGACAGCACACAGTTCATCGCAGCCTTCTGCGCATATGCTTGCGTAGCCGAAGACCCAGCCGGGTCCCCATGCTTACTGCACGTCATCGCCAACAACGTATGAAATAGTCCCAAGATCATCGAGATTGGACCGGGGATGAAAGAAAATTCGTGGATTGAAAGAAAGTGGACTGGTCTGACGAATCAATATTCGTGGCGCATCACGTAGACGGCCGAGAGCGTATACGCCGATTACCAACGGAGGCTATGGAACCTGGATTCGCTGTTGGGCGGAAACAGGCTGGTGGCGGCGGTGTTAAGCTGTGAGCAATGTTTTCTTGGGACCCTTTAGGTCCCATTATTCCAAAAGCACAATCCCTGACAGCTGTCAGGTATCTGAACATCGTTGGGAACCAAGTTCACCCATTCGTGGCAACTGTGGTACCTGCTGGTGATAGCCATTACCAACAGGATAATGCGCCATGCCACACTGCCAGAATCGTCAAGGAGTGATTCGAGGAACATACTGGTGACTTTCTATTAATGCCATGACCACCAAATTCACCTGACATGAACCCAATCGAACATTTGTGGTTAGACTTGGAAAAGCGGGTTCACGCTAAATCACCACCACCCCGAAATGTACGAGAACTGCTGGACCTGCTGTTGACATTATGGTACCAGATACCCCAGGATACGTATTGCAACCTCATCGAATCAATGCCTCCCCGAGTGGCCGCTGTTTTGCAGGCTAAAGGGGGTCCTACAGCTTATTAGGTAGGTGGTCATAATGCAGCGGCTCATCGGTGTACGTATTTAATATAAAAACGCATCGATGAAGATTTAAAAATACAGACAGAAAAAATATCCCGAACCATATGGTATGGCGAAATGAAATAGTTTTTCGACATTATAAGTTTGAGTGTAATCGTCTGAACAAGGTATGACTGCGTGAGAGGTGAAAGAGATCTCAAATAAATTTGCTTTCATGATTATGAGGTTTTATTTATTCTACCTTTTATTTTATTAGATTTTTCCTGTGAGATGCAAGGTTTATGGTTTGATTCTTGTGAAATGTTACTTAACATGGCATCTCGCAGTGAAAACCTAAATTTTAGAAATACAAAAAGTCTTTCGCTGCATCAGCACACTGGATTATTTTCAAAAAGCTTCTTTGCAGCATTTAAGAAAAAGAAAAAAGAGGAAAGAAAAAAACAAGTCAGAGGTGCTATTTTGGCTTTCAGCTTTTCTTTCTAACCATATAAAAATAATTAAAAAACACGAAAGCGCTTGATAGGGAAAGGCGTTTGAGTTTGGAAACCCCGAGGCAGTTTATTGAATAAAGTGTTTGTATGGTTTAGTGTCTTTGCGGGAAGCGTCTCTGAGGTGTTTCGCGGAATAGTAAGAAAAGTATAGAACTTCATTGTACCTTTTCGAAGCAGATCTTTGTCGCTCTATGAGAATTTCTTCCATGTCAGAGTGTTTTCTATTTGAATGCAGAAAAAAAATCAATGAAAACTCCTTTTGAGACATCCTTTGCCACTGTTCCTTGCTCCATCTCTATTTTTTCTTCGTTCTGTATCAAGAAAGGATAAGGATAACACTTTCATCTAATGCTGGAAGTCCTTTTCTTACAGTCGAAGATGTTCAAAATATAAATATTCGGAGAGTAATGAAACGGGGTTTTTCAGATAGTTTTATCCTCTACACTGCTGCGAAAATATAACGAAAAATGGAAGTTTCTATTGGAATAAAATGTTTGATCCCACATTTGGTACTTTTTTGGAACTGTCATCTTGATTTCTGCTTCACCGGGAAATAAATGGTAACCCTGCTTCTTGAAATTTCGTTTACCGACTTTGAATCTGTATTCTAACAAATGGCATTTTTACGTTCCAATTTCATTAAAAGAAAATGCGGGAAAGCACATCTATGTTTGACGTTAAAGCACGTAAAGGCAAGCAGGAGTTTATTTAAATTCCTCTGAAGGTAAAGATAAGACCGTGCTACTGTGACATCGGATACAAAGAGAAGAAACGAACTTAACAGAGTAAATAATAAAGGCGAGGTTGTCCAGTCGACGAACACGAATTACGAGCGATTCTATTTATTGGCTTTAAAGAAGTTAATGGAATAAGTTTAAGTTCAATTAAAAAATAAAGACACGGTCTTGCAAATAGACAGCCGAAAAGAAGAATTGTCAATTACCACTATCTACGTAAAGTTACACCCACAGGTTTGATTTTCTTCATTTTGATTTTACACGGTTGGAAGGAAATCAATGGCTGCACTTAATTAGCATAACAGAAAAGGATATTTAAATCTACTTTCATTTTCCGTATTGAGCGGAACGCGGGTCTTTTATGTGCGTGCGTAACAAACAGTTTCACACATTCAAATTGATTGATGTCCTTTTAAGGATTTTTTGAATATTACAGGAAGGTAATCACCAGCATGTCGAGCATACCAAAACATATTGCAAAAAAAAAAAAAGAGAATAAAGTAATACGAGCGAATATCTCAATAGCGTGATATCATAGAGTGGTCTATTTTTATCCAATGAAAATGACGGGAATTCAGTGATTCTCAAAGGATATGTTTGGGTGATTCACGACACGTTTTTTCAATCTGGAAACGTTCTCCGCATCTTGAATTTTTAATCTATCTTATTTTATTTTATTTAACACTTTCATTTTGCATTATTTCATTTCTAGACTCATCCCGAAATGGAATAAATAGAAGTTTTTTGATAAAAAAAAATGGAAATCTCTTTCTGCGGCTAACGGGGTGAATCAAAAGTACGACCCGTTTTGAGCTACACATAATGTTGGTTCTCCATTTCTGTGCGAAGCCAGGTAGCGTCAACTGGGTACTCCATACATTTGGCACAAAGGGATATTGCGTTATTAGATGAGCGGAGAACAGAGTAGGGCAGGAATGCATTACAAAGTAATGGAAGTACAGATTACAATTAACGTGTAATGCATTACAAGGTAATGCAGTAACAGGTAATGCATTACAAGGTAATCCCAAGTATGGTCTGTAGAAGGTAATGGAATTAATCTGTAAAGCATTACAATGAAGAGGATATAATTCAATTATTTAATAATGCCATTCAAAGGCAATGGAATTATTTGGTAATGGAATTGCACAATTTGCAAATAATTATTTTATACTACACTGCTGGCCACCCAAAATGCAACACCAAGAAGGAAGCATTCGATTGGCCTGAAATTCGCAGCATGCGTCGACTGCGAGAGTACATGCAAACGATTAGCATTGCAGGGCATATGCAAATCATGTGCGCCCGGCACGCCACCGAGAAGCACTATAAGAATGGTGGACTGAAGGCACAGAAGAAGGGTGCACAGAAGGCAAAGAAGAAGGGTGAGCAGAAGGCGGGTAAGTAGTGGAAGTGTGTTGTGCTGCCGGACCTGTGCGTGGGAACCGCAGCGATTCCAGCACGTTTCGGGGTTCGACAGAGGACGAATAGTGGCTTATCGCGACAGCGATTTATCGTACCGAGACATCGGCGCCCGTGTGTGACGACATCCAGCCACAATGAGGCGAGTATGGATTCGGTGGGTACAGGAGGGACGGACAGAACAACGTGAGCAATTGCCGCGGCCGCGGCATACCACCAAACGAGAGGACTGGCATGTTGTGCGGCGGGCATTGACGGATCGCACCGCCACATCACGAACGTTAGCGCAGGAATTAGGGTGTGTTGCGCAACAACTTGTGTCAGCACGTACCGTTCGACGTCGTCTGCAGGAGCGGGGACTTGTCGCACGGCGCTCATTGCTTCGATTACCATTGACGTTACACCACCGGCGAGTGCGGCGGCAGTGGGCCGTTGAACGCCGCACCTGAACTACGGAATGGCACGACATTGTCTTCTCCGACGAATCCCGCTTTTGCTTGCAACACCACGATGGTTCGATCCGCGGGTGGCGGCACCACGGCGAGACACTGTATGACGCCTGCACTATGCATCGCCATATCGGTCCGTCGCCTGGCGTTATGGTTTGGGGAGCAATTGGATATGACACCGGCACCCCTGTGGTACGCATCTCCGGTACACTCAGCAGCCACCGCTATATCTCCGACGTTTTGCAGCCCGTAGTCCTCCCTTACCTGCAGGACCTGCCAGCGGCCACGTTTTAACAGGACAATGCGCGCCCGCACGTGGCACGCATCTTGCAACAATTCTTCACGGCCCACTAGGTGTCACTGATGCCGTGGGCTGCCTGTTCTTCCGATATGTCGCCCATCGAACACGTCTGGTCGCTGATCGGCAACCGAGTGGCCCGCCAAGCACCACCCGTGATGAACTGTGGCAACGTGTGGAAGCAGCCTGGACCGACATACCCCAAACCCACATCCAAATCCGTTTTCGTTCGATGCCGCGGCGTGTAGCGGCCGTTATTGCCAGCCATGGGGCCACTCGAACTATTGATGTCTGCGTGTTCCGCAAGTCGCACGGGCCTGTAAGCTCAATTGTTTCATCTTTGTATCTGTTGTTATGTGTCCAATAAATCTGGCTTTGCTATCTCGTGTCCTTCTTGGTGTTGCATTTTGGGTGCCCAGCAGTGTAATAGGTTATAGAAATGTACGTGTGCCAAAAGCTATGTCTAGAAAAGTCGGCCATGTAACATAGCAGACAGAGACCGAAATGTTGTGTAGAATGTTCTAGAAGTGGCCAGAATGGGTTAAACGTTTCTAGAATGTTCCAGAGTGATCGCGCAGTGGGAAGTAGGAGAGCTTTATGAAATTCAAGAATATTCCAAAAGGTTCAGGTCCTGTCGTGTGGTATATATAAAGGAGTCAGTTGATCGTCAATCGCTAGTCCAGTGTTCGTATCGGACAAGTAATGGATAACACTTGAGAAGTACGGCAAAAATGTCAAGAGTTCGAAAATTTCTTTGATATTCGGCAGTGCACCTTGAGTTGCTGAACTGTGAGTGTAGTGAAAATATGTGCTTGTGGCTATAGTGGGGTAATTATTGTGGACAGTGAAACGTATGTAATGGACGATAATACTGTACTGGAGATGGACGAAGTGAGTACCTCTAATCGAAATAAACATCCCATTTGTACTTGCTTCATATGTATTATTTCGTTCAAATTACTTTACTTGCGGCGAAGACGGGGCAACTACTCATGTCATACACGTACAATCTCCAATACCTACATACACGCATTTGAGGTCCGAAGGGGTGTAACAATTGTCAAATAACCTACACAACGTGTAATGGTGTATTGGTTGCTAGTTTATTTACGTTGTATTGTTACCCATAAGTTATTGGTTAATTATAAACATATAGATAACCATTAACCATTACGATTATAATGGTTAATGCTGCATGTCATTACAATTGCCACGTAATTCTAATGACCAGTTCACCATTACTATGTAATGGTAACGCTAAGTTCTTGTTCCCATTATCATTACGCTGTAATGCATTACAGATTAATTCAGTTACGATTTTGCCCAACTCTGGCGGAGAATGTAGGTTAATAAGCGCGCTGTTCGGGTGCTCCTAGGCCATTATTGGAAAAATGGATTCAACAGGGAAGCAAGAGCAAGAGAAATTTGTGCTGGTGATTTCGAACGTTTCCTACAAGAACGGCACTTTGTTACAGGAGTGGATGTGAAATCTGGCATTAGAGAGTTTCTGTCCTCGAAACGTACCGAGTGGTATTGCCGTGGAACGTCGCTCTGATAGAAAATTGGCAAAATACTCACAAGGCCTGTACTTCGCAGAATGAGATGAGCGTGTATGGCTGTCTTGTAGCTGCAAACGAGACGAACGTTTGACTCTCCCTGGTATACTAAAAATTAGAGGTGAGACGAATCCTAAATTTTCTCGAATCCGAATCCGAATCCTAAAAGGTTCTCGAATCCCCCGAATCTCGAATCTCTCGAATTCTTCATATAAAAATAATTATAAGGAAAAAAGGGAAAGAAAAGACTTCTACTTAAAATTCAAAGTTTTTAATTGAAGCAAAATTTTAAACCATTGTTTAATGAAAAACAAATGAAAGAATACAGTTTTCAAAAAATATACCCATTCTTATTAAGAAGATACAAATGAAATTTATAATTTGCATTTACTAAATGAAGTACATAACTCTTGAGTCTTGAGGTTCATTTCCATTTTCTGAACATAATTTGACAAAAAATATTTGAGTAACAATTCACATTTTTGATATTTTTCATTTGCAGTCACAAGATAAAGCGCTCCTAAGTATGCGTAAATGCTGTGTTTAGCGATAAAGACTACTTAGGAATAAAAACAATAAAACGCGAGAAACGCTGAGAGTGAGACAAAAAAGTCAGAACGGATAACGCTGAGTGTATACTGATAAAGTGTGCAAGTGAGACGCTGCGAAGAGTTGAGTAGAACTAGAAACGCTTAGCTGTAGACAGAGTAACTTGGGTCATGTGCGCGACGCGGCTCAAGGTCCACCTCCCCCACTCCGTTCTCACTCTCGTTACCACGATAACGGCTACCCGGAAAGAGATAAAATATGGCTAAGTCAATTTTCCTATTATACTTGAGGTATGGTGGCTGAGGCACTGTTTGATGGAGACGCCAGTCTCTTCGGCGGTTGGTCTCTGTGTTTGGCTGAACAATTCCTTCACTGTTTGTTGCACCCGGTTTGGATGTAACGAGCTATTTCAAATAGCTGTGTACACACTATAGACGATCTTCTTCGATTGTTTTCTAATGTCAGAACTAGTCATGCTGACGAAAATTCGAACAAATATCGCTCTAGAACAAGCACCAAGCGCCAAGCTTTTTAGGTTAAGATTCGAAAGATTCGAATGAGGAGAAAAGCGCAAAGATTCGAGTTTTCGAATCTTTTTCAAGATTCGCGGGATTTGAGGATTCGGATGTCCCATTCCTACTAAAAATCGTTCGTTGTTTTCAAGCAAGATATCCACAAAAGTCTTTGTTCTCGCCACGCAAATTATTCATAATGCTTCCATCCCTTCCCACAAGTTATCAGATGGTTCATGATCAAATTAACTGACTTGTTTCTCAAATGCTATTATTCACAGCTCTTTTGTTTATGAGTCAAATTCTGACACTTTCATGACACGCGTCCGCCCTTAGGTGTCTATAGTCGCTATTTTTAATATGACCAACAAGTTTCTGCATTTACCTCGATTTGTCTTGCAACTGCAATGGTACTCATAGCCTAGCGTGAAGCTATTTCATCCGTATACTTTCAGGCAAGAAAAGTCATGAACCAGGCCAATATCGCGAGAACTATGACAGCAAGCGTTCTATTTGTTGCGCAGATGTATGGGAAACTCCAGTGCGGCCCTAAATTGTGAAACAACGTTGGACACCCTCTTCCATAGTTGTTGGAGATATGGAGGATTATCTTGACCCTCTTCTTGGAGATCGGTTTACAAAGTCAATTATAAAATGAACCTTAAGGAAGAATCCAAATGATGTTAAATACACCGTTAAATAATTAAATAGGTGACAAAACTATATAAATCCGTAAATCGGTGTATAACAAAATTTATTTTACTGTGCCAAGCTTTTGCCTTCTAACGGGGAGATTTATCAAGACGAACTTACACTAGAATGGCGATCCGTTATTCTATTCTCGTGTGAAAACGTATCGTAATTCTAGTGTAAGTTCGCCTTGATAAAACTTCCCGTTGGAAGGCGAAAGCTTGGCACTGTAAAATAAATTTTGTTATACACCGATTTACGGATTTATATGA
This sequence comes from Macrothele yani, assembly GCA_039090855.1. Lineage (NCBI taxonomy): Eukaryota > Metazoa > Arthropoda > Arachnida > Araneae > Macrothelidae > Macrothele > Macrothele yani. The sequence continues at coordinate 12,322,865 of CM077017.1, read as the reverse complement.
CTTTGCCATCTACTTAATCCATTATAAAAGTCGCAGAGCTTGGCCAATGTAGTACATAATGCTGTTACCTCAAAACAAAAGATGGAAATGAATCCCGAAAATTTCTGACGGCGTAATCGAAACACCGAGAAGTAACATTAAATAATTTAGACAATGCTTCAACATGTGAATTGATAAAACTAAATTTATAGCATACAAAAAACTGAACTTACATGTTCGCATACTCGTAGTGTCGACTGCAACCATGCCCTCCTGCATGGGTTCAACCAGTTGTCTCCGTATGCTGGTCAACATACGCTCATCTACATTGGCATATGGAGCTGTGATCCGCTGTTGAAGATCTAGGACATTCAGCGGTGGTGTTGCATAAATCTGTGACTTAAGGTGCTCGAAAAGGGAAAGTCCAAAGAAGAATGATCTGGCGACCTTGGGGGCCATTTACGTAGCTTTAGTGTCCTATCCAGTGCTGGTTAAAAAGACCGTCTGACCACTGTGTTACTTGTATTAACCGAACAGCTGGTGTCCCGTCGTGCTGGTACCTCATGTTATTAAACAGCTGGAATAGCAAATTCTCTAAGAAATCTGCTACACCTATTCTTAGCCGGCCCGGTGGCGCAGTGGTCTAAGGCGTTGGCCTCTGATCATTCGTCCGAAGGGGTCCGGGTTCGAATCCCGGTGACGCATGGATGTTGTGTTTGTCTTACGGCACTGGCTCTCTCCCTTCCCTGGAACCAGTGACCCTAAATTAGGGACGGGCGACTGCTTATAGCCCTTTGAGTTGCTCACGGTGGTCGTTAAACCTCCAATCAAAAAAACAAAAAAAACACCTATTCTTAGAAACTGTCAGAGTTCCAATGAGCTCGGAATAAAAGGCGCTACTAATTGTTTACCTCACAGCCCATACCAAATGTTAGTGAGCCATATGAATTGACGATGTGTGTCGTTTCCCAATACGAATTGTCCGATGATCAGTAATCTTCATTATGTCTGTTCACTATACCATCTTATGTAAACTGCAACCGCCGCCCCCTGTGGCGTAAGGGTGGCGTAATGGTCTATAAGTTGGCGTCTGACCGTTCGACCGAGTGGGCTCGGGTTCTAGTTGCGGATGGTGCGTGGGTGGTGTTTGTCTTAGGCGCCGATTTACTCCCTTTCCTGGAATCAGTGGCCATAAATTAGAGACGTGGTGGCTGCTTATTGCCTTTAAAGTTGCTCACGGTGGTCGTCAAACTCCTAAGGAAATAAACTGCGACTCGCCCATCTATAAAATGTTCAACAAGAAATCCGGTTTGTCTTTTAAACAATTTAATACGAAGTTATAAAATTCCAGCTGTATTTCTGGACCTTAAGGGTCCAGAAATACAGCTGGAATTTTGATGAAAATAACACGAATAGGACCGAGTGTGGTGCCGTTGCAAAATTTGTAATACTGGTGAGTGACTCAATCCAGTCTCTTCGCCAACTTTGCGTGAACTGCAGTACGGAAATGTTAACACGTACGCTAGAACATCCGTATCACTACACCGTGGTTGCGTGTAGGGGAGTGGCAACATATACCGCTAGTATCACGTAATCGAAGAATTGCGTTTATGATGATCATATAAATCAGGATGCTTGGCATTAGGAAACCACTGTGAGTATACACTCATTCCGCTGTGCATGCGCACATTTAAATTCCGTGCAGATCGAACGGGTTTCACGAAAGTGTGTATGTATTCAAATTTCTGGGAACAGAAAATATCACAGAGCTGCTTGGCTGTGTCGTTTTTAAGGAGCTCTTTTCCATCCTGTGTTTCGAGACAAACGTTTCGCCAAGTTATATAGCATTGTAATTGACTTTGTTGCCTTATCCCCAAAGTAGGAAAGGCAGGCCCCTTTTCTCCTCCCATTGAGGCGAGGTGATCCAAAGTTATTTCATCATGTTGCGCCATTGGGAATTCCGAAAAATTTCACAAAAGATAGAACGTTATTTATCATAATGCTCTAGAAATTTTCCTGGTCCATGGCTTTCATAGCATAATGTTAATGTTCAAGTCACATGTATTAAAAGCAGAAGCTTTGATAAAGTCAGTTTTAAATCGGAGGTATCAAAAGTGACCTCTTCCGTACTAAAGTTTACGTTTATAAAGCTATTCAGATTTTCAGACTGCATTGTATGTGCGACTCTCTTGAGAATTTCATGTATTAGAGTTTTAGGACACAGAAAAGAGAGGGAACTAGATCTTGGTTATATAATTATTCCGGCTAAACTGTTTAGTCCCAGTGGATTCAGAGATCAATCTGGCACTACGACCGTTCAGTTGTTATGGCAAATTTAAAGGATGCTACTCGAAAATAATGTTTTTTCAATAATTATATCACAATTTTCAGGTGCGCCATCTTTTTAATGTGTAATGTAATACAAAAGAATTGTCTAATAACTAGGGCAGTGCTGTGTAGTCAAATGTTCATAGTCTTTACCTATAGTAGCATTCAGTTAAATCTTTGCCAAAAATTATTTTCAGGATAACCGTTGTCTACTTTACTAGAGCCAAGTGCTGCTTCTGGACTGTATTTCTTACACAAAAATTACTTCAGTTTCTGATCACAAATTACAACTCTGTTTTCTAATGGAATATTTCATTCGAAATACTGTAGAGTTTTTCGATGTTTAGAGTGTCCAGATACTGAAAGGTATATCACGTTGGGAAATTATTCGTAATACCTAATTGCATATTAAGCTTTGTGTCTTACTACAGATGTGCAAACATGTGTCAAGACGGCAAATCTGCAGCGAGACATTCTGTCAGCGTAGCTCAGTAGGGAGGGCGACTTACTACGGAGTGAGAGGACACGGACAAACTTGTATTTTGACATTGGCGCCCGATTGTGAAAATGGATCCGCTGGCCGTTGGGTTCTTCGAAAACTGTGGGAGGTTTGTTCCACACATTGTTTGGAATGAATGAAAAAAATCCTACTTCGCTTTAAAGAAAAAGAAATTAAGAGGGAGCTGATGTGACATACTACAGAGGTGAAAACATGTGTCAAGACGACAAATCTGCAGCGAGACATTCTGTCAGCGTAGCTCAGTTGGGAGAGCGATTTACTCCGAAGTGAGAAGACGTTGGTTCGATGATCGTCGTGGACAAACTTGTGTTTTCAGAGCTTAAGGAAAAACGTGGACGAATATCTGAGGTATTGTCAGCTTAGAGCCTTACCCTTACATAAATGTGAGATGATATCTGAGTTGTGGCGCCTTAGACAACGATCTGTTGTTTCCGTAATTTTGGTAACACACACTGATAATATATATTTTAATGCTTAGGTATGACACTTATTTACAAAAACAGTTTCTTTTTTAGTACATCTTTTGTAAAAAAAGATCGTGCTTATGTTACCAGTTTGTCAGTCCATCCGTCCGTCTGTACCCAATATATCTCTGCAACTATTAGTCCGATTTGAAAAAAAAATCTTTTTGCATTGGGAAACTGGAAATATGTGAATGATGATCATATTTTTCGATTTTTTTTTTACAATGTACAATTTCGCCGCTAGAGGGCGTAAATGCAGATGATGTCGAATTCAAAAATACGTTTTATTCCGCATATTTGCTTCTAAAGATCCTATTAAAAAAATATTTTATCTTTCGATTCCGTCTATGTCGAAGAGTATTTTAGACATAGTTACTTTTCGAAATACGCATAGATTTTTCGCTAGGGTGCGTACAATTCAAATACATTTTTGCCGATAACTCTTCTTCTCTTCTAAAACTCCGATTTGAAATTTTTTTTCTTCAGCGCATACACCTTCTGATGGAAAATATTTTGCATATAGTTTCAAATTTTTGGTAAAGAATACTTTCGCCACCAGGGGGCGTAAGTGTTAATTTTTGCTTTAGATGTATTTGCCATAAAATCTGAGCTTCTAAAATATCGATTGAAAAAAGTATTTCGTAGACTGATGCCACTTACATCGATACACATTTTCGGAATATTTTCTTTTTAATATATTCCACAGTTTCTCCGCCAGGGAGCGTAGATGTATATATTATTTTTGTCAATATCTCTACTTCTAGGCGTCCGATTTGAAAAATTCCTTCTTTGTTGGATAGTGCTTTCAGTGTGACATGTTTTTCATATAACTTCAAAAAATTTCAAGTAGTTCACAGACTTTCCGCTAGGGGGCGTAGAGGTAAATTGCGTTTCCCCCTATATCTGAGCTTCTAAATCTCCGATTTGAAAAATTCTTTCTGCACCGGATACAGTTTCTGATGAAAAATCGTTTGAACATAATTTTTAATTTTTGAAAAAAATGGTTTGGCCACCAGGGGCGTAAATCTCAATTTCGCTGCTGATGTATTTGCAGCAAAATATGAGCTTCTAAATTCTCGATTGAAAAGAACGTCGATTGTAGACCGATACTACTCATGCCGACAAACCTTTTCGAAACATTTTCTTCACAAAATAATGCAGGGTTTCTACGCCAGGGGGCGTAGATGTATATCGTATTTTTGTCAATATATCTACTTCTAGGAGTCTGATTTGAAAAATTCCTTCTTTGTTGGATAGTGTTTCCGATGTGAAATGTTTTTTCTATAAAATCAAAATTTTCAAGTAAATCATAGACTTTCCGCTAGGGGGCACAAAGGTAAATCGCATTTTCTTCGTTATTTCTGTTTCTAAAACTCCGATTTGAAAACTTCTTCCTGTATCGCATACAAGACTTGGTGGAAAATATTTTTCACATAATTTCTAATGTGTGGTAAATAATGGTTTGGCCACCAAGGGGCATAAGTGTTAATTTCTGCTTCTGATGTATTTGTAGCAAAATCATTGTAGCAATTTTTTTTTCTTGGACCGATACCGCTCATATGGAAAAACCTTTTTAGAATATTTTCTTCCTAAACCACCAGAGGCGTAAAGTCACATCTTATTTTTGTCGATATCTCTGTTTCGAAGAGTCCGATTTGAAACATTATTTCTGTGTTAGAGAGCGTTTCCGGTGCGAAATGTTTCTCATATAAATTCATGTTTTTCTTAACGCACAAGTCTGCAACCAGAGGGCGTAATCTCACAATTCCGTCTACAGCAATATCTGAGGAATTAAAAACCCGATTGAAAAACTTCTTTCTTCCGTCAGATACTATGGTTTTCCATATCGGTTCCATTGAGTTTGAATAACTTTGATAAATTTAATTTGCCCCAGAACGGATTCAAAGGATGTGCTTATTACACCCGAAAGTTCGGTGTCATCTTTCTTCTTGACTCTTACCACTGTTGTAATTCTTTCAAGGAAAATTGCGCTGTCTTGTAGGCTGCTCACGAAGCTTTTTCCTTTCTCAGGGAAACAATTCCTAAAAAAAGATAAGAAAAACCTATGCTATGGAAGGTAAAATAGGAATGGTTGTCCGAATAGTAAGGATATCACAGACTTGATCTGACTTCTTCGAATAAATCATTTCTTCTAAATTTGACAATGATGCATTTACTGTAATCAGTGGCAATGACACACCAGGTGAATTTACCGTTACATTTAAAATTACAGAGTGTTTTACATTTTGCATAGATGAGTTGGTATCTAAACAAAAGAGTACCCTTAGTCTGAAACTGGAGTAGATGTGTAATGCTAGTGAGAACAATTCATTTCGGGTGCGCGCGCGCACACACACACACACACGCACACACAAAATCCTCGGAATAATTTCATACATGTGCTTTGAATACGTCTATGACTTGATGCAATATCAGTTCTAATTTCGTTGGTAGAAACACCCGAAGCGTTAGATCCATATTTACAATTCAAGGTAGGATATCCCGAACAGTTATTAATTTTGAAATCTGGATGGATCATCTGACATGCTTGTGTTCACTCCTTAATACTCTTTTAGTTGAGAAGACAGCCGGTGAAACTTGATGCTGAAGGCCACTGAACAGTGTTTACGTGAAATCTGGTGTATTAATTGTGTTATGATACTTTTCAGTTTGATAAGATTTTAATATTGATGTATATATATACGCGGCTGAGTCCACTATTATGATAGAAAAACTGCTCAAGTGTACCGTGGAACCAACAACTTTTTGCCTCATGCATTTCACTAATTGTTTAATTCATTACTTCATAAACAGCAAGTATGAAGAATGATTTTATTCTAAGGATTCATCTCACGGTATTCCGATTACAATCTTGAAGATATTAAAAATTTTTGGAAAATCTTGCGCTCAAATATCAGTGCTACTGCACAACACATGAAACATTATCGTTTCTAACTGAAAGGCTGATATCCGCTTCATATGAGATTATATATCATACATATTATTTTAACTTACTTCACAGAAATTTCATTAGAGTTGAAGTGCATGTGTTCAAATATTTTATTAAAATATCTGTTCCGGTCGTTAACTTTATTAAAAGACAGATTTTCTCCTTCACGAAAGGTAAAATAGTACCATTACGACATTTTAAGAAATTTGATTTAAACCGTTTATTCATTCTACATAATTAGAGCCACCTATTTGAATATCTGTAAGCTTAGACGATATTCAGTGTACTCAATGTAGAATTGGTGTACCGTTCAGTTGACCGAGAGGTCACTTTACAGGAAATTAGTTAACCGAAACTCACTGAAAATCACATGACCAAAACTAAATCATGTGATCCGCTTCAGTAAAACTCATTATGCTGAAGGATCACATGATCGAAATGTACATTTCACCGAAGCATCGCTTTATCTAAAAGCTAATTATCGAAAATATTGGATTTTATTACAGGATCGGTTCAAATGTGTATGTGCAATACATATTCCTCCATGTTCACGTCCCCATAAGACGTTTTTTGACCTATAACATTAATTATAAAGCTCTAGGACTGGGCCGTTTTAGCGAATTTTAATCCTCGGTATTCATAATCAAAAGATTTATATAACAAGTCAAGTTAAAAATGGTGCACTTTTTCTCAGGCAAAACATTTTTTATTAGGCACTAGGCCTAGGCTTCTGTAGCAATTTTCAATCCTCAATGCTCATATTTATACCTTTTACGTAATAAGTTAAGTTAATTATGTTACTTTTTTACTCTTTCACAAAACATTAATTGATAGAACCTAGGCCTAGACGCTTTTACTCAAATTTTAAAAGCGGCCGTACTCGAATTTATAAGAGGCTATTAGTTGATGCTTTGTGCCAGAGTAAACGTGCAACACAATTAACTTGACTTTCTATGTCAATATTATTAATATGGCCACGGCGCATTAAAATTTGTTTATATGATCAAAGCCTAAGCTTTATAATGAATGTTTCTGGTAAGAAGACCTACCGATGGAGAAGTGGACACGATAAAATCAAAAAGGATATTTTTATAGGAACCCTAATCGGTTTCGTTGTCAGACTGCCGAACCCGGATTACACTTGAACATATCCTCTAATAAGGATCGGTTATATTATCTTTCAATAAAATGAACTTTTCGGCGCAGCGACCCCTTTGGGAGAAATGTACCTTTCGATCAAGTGACCCTTCGGTGAAATGATCTTTTCGGTGAAGTGATTTTCGGTCAAGTTGGGCAAATGAATCAGGACAGTAGAATGGACCCTGCATTATAGACATGCTGTTCTGAAGATGGAGATGCAGTAGTTTCCCATATAGAATCTTTTATTGTGAATAAATATTTCTAAGGACATTCTATTTTTTTGCCATTCGGTTCTTCTGATCATTTTCTTTTTCCTTTTTACCGTTATTTCACAGTATACCGATTTTAGTGAAATCTACGAGGATCGTACCAAAAATAATGTAAAAGTGGGCATAACTTTTTTATTAACTGACAGAAGTCGTTCAAATTGCACATGTTGGTAGAGTAACACTTGCTCTCTACAAAGGTACTATTCAACATAATCTTCATCACAAAGGATGCATTTGCGCCATCGTTGAACCCAACTCTCGAATCCTCTTTGAAAAAAATCAGGTGTGGACTGTTTGTTGTACGCACTTATTCACAGCCACTTTCACCTCGTCTGTGTCATCAGATCGTTGTCCCAAAAGACTGTCCTTCATTGGAACGAACAGGTGGATATCGGAGGATGCCAAATCTGGGCTGTACGGTGGATGCAGCGGAACAAATTTCAGCCTAATTTGCAGATCGCCTGATTTCTTGCCAAACATGTGTGTGGTCTCGCATTGTCATGGTGAATGTGGATCCTTTTCAGATTCTTGATCGGTCTCTTTTTCCTTATGGTTTCTTTAACCTTCTTGAGTGTCTCAATGTACCGCTCGCTGGCCACAGTACGGCCATGTTTCAGAAAATCAAGGAGAATGACACCCCTGTCGTCCCAAAAAGCAGTCACCATGACTTTCTGTACTGATCGCTGGATCTTGAACTTCTAAGGCCTTGGTGAAGAGGTGTGACGCCATTCCATGGATTGATTCTTCGTTTCCTAATCGTAAATATACGCCCACGGTTCATCCCCAGTCACCAGATCGGAAATAAAACTTATCTTCATTGGCTTCTAACGCTTCCAGAAGATCAGAGCAGATTTCCACCCTACTCTTCTCCAAATCGGGGGCCAACTGCCAAGGCACCCAATTTGCACACACTTTCCGATACCCTAAGTCTTCCATCATCTTCTGTATGGCATTGTGACCACAGTTCAGTTGTGCAACAAGTTCACGGATTGTGACTCGTCTCTCCGCGCGAAACAGTTCATCCACTCACTGACGATTCGTGTCGGAGGTCGCAGATGATGGTGTCCCACTGCGTGGTTTGCCTTAAATTACGTAAAAACTCCTTAAAACGTCTTCATCCGTCTGTGCACATTGCTCTTGTCAATGGTGTAATATCCGTAAACATTCTGTATTTTTCTGTGGATGTCGTACAGCCTGCACCCTTCCTTCGTCAAGAACTCAATGACGGGACGTTGTTTCTGCTTGAAATTCATTATTTAACTGCAATGAAGAAGAAGGGTTACTATAGAAGAAGAGCTACTCTACCAACATGTGCAATTTGAACGACCTCCTTCAGTTAATAAAGAAGTTATGCCCAATTTTGCATTACTTTTGGTACAACCCTCGTATTTCAACAGGCATTATTACTCCATTCAGTTGGATGCCATCAGAAATGTTTATGCTGCATTGGTGGCGCAGTAGTCTAAGCGATGGCTTCTAATCATTTGTACGAGATAGGTCCGGGTTCGAATCCCGTGAGACATGAATGTTGTGTTTGTCACACGGCGCTGGTTCTCCCCTTTTGTTGAGCCAGTGGCCCTAAATTAGAGACAGGCGACGGCTTATAGCCCGCTGAGTTGCTAACGGTGGTAGTTAAACCTCCAATAAAAAAATATATTTTTTTCTATTGAAATTCCCAAACATTGCTGAGAAAGATAAATAATATATTTATTGAGACAAAACTATTCTTTCCAGTGTTATTTATTACTTAACTTCTAGTTGTCCAGGGTTCTTTTATTTTATTTGTCGGTTGGACCATATCATAATTAAAATTTTTGAGGGTACTCCATTAAGAACCAAATACACGATGCATGCCATCTTCCTGTGGTGTAAGTTCTCTAAATTTGGGGGCATTTTGCAAATAAGACAGCAACGTATTTAATGTATAAGGGCCATTCAAACAAAAACGAGCCAACGGACATAGCAAACTGTCTAATGGGTTTACCGTGGCAACGTCGACACAAAACGTAGGTGGCACCAATGTAGTGTTATGATGCAGTGAAATGTGGCGCTGTGATCATGCGACAACGGAAGCAGTTGGCCTTTACACAGTACCTCGTTCGGTCCAACCAGTCAAGATACAAGCAACGAACGTTGAACAGAGAGCGGCTATCCGGTTTTTAACCGTGAAAGGTGTCGGGAGCAAAGAAAGTCATTGCCGCATGAGTAACGTGTACGAAGCAGTATTCTTTGGCGCATGTCTTTGTTGTTAAGACTGGAGTAAGAGGTTCCGAGAAGGGCAGTCATCGTTGACTAATGATTCGAGGCCAGGATAAGCATCCCGTGTGATCACCGATGTTTCCCTCACTGAAATGGATGATTCCATTCGGGAAGACAGAAGAGTCACGGTGGAAGCCCTTGCCGGTAAAGTTGAAATCAGTGTAGGGAGTCTGCACACCATTATCAGGGACCGTCTGCAGTACCAGAAGATTTGCGCGCAGTGGGCTCCACACAACTTGCAATCTGTGCAGAAGAACATTCGCATAGGTATGTCCTTGGAACATTTACTTTGGTATCATGATTAAGGTCACCGTTTCATCGACATAATCATTGTGGGAGATGAAACGTGGTGCTTTCATTGTCAACCTGAAACCAAAAAACAAATCAGCCAATGGAAGCACACGTCGTCTCTACTACCAAAGAAGTCAAAGTGAATGCAGACAACGGCACAAAAGGTCCTGTTGGTTTTATTTTTAGACCACAAGGGGCCCCTGTTGAATCAAGTTTCTCGCCACTTGAAACACATTAAACGCTGCCCGGTATGCGGACGCACTCAAATCTATAAGAGCATCACATATCCAAGCGGCACGGGCTGCTCACTGCAGGAGTCATTCTTCTTCATGACAACGCCCGCCCCCACACTGTGAAAATCGTCCAGGATTACCTTTTCAAATTCAGGTGGGAAACACTCCTCCAGCATACATCACAGATTTGTTCCCCTGTGACTTTCACATTTTTGGGGAGCTGAAGAAGCATTTCCGGGGTCACAGATTTCACTCGAACGAAGAGGTGCAGGACACTGTTCAGAAATGGTTTTAATTACAACCCACCGCCTTCTACGCACGAGAAATAAAACGTCTCGTGTCACAGTGGGATAAGTGCCTTAATAGACACGGGATTATTTTTAAGCCACAATATCTTCCTCATACTCCTTTAGGCTCGTTTTCATTCGAATTACCCTTATACTTGAACCTTTCCTCACTACAGCAAAAACTAACAATAACTGATTCATTTTGACAGGAAAGTCAAGTCATCGTGCTGACAAACGTAGGAGGCCACAAAATATACGCAACATGTACGATAATTTACAGAAGAAATGTAAAAGCTTAAGTTCAGTTTTAACGCTTATGAAAGTTGTAATGATCTCTTATTGTTTCAAAGGAAGCAAGAAAGAACAAACTGCGAGGGTCATTTCAAATTGTGGGTTATCTTTTAAAAAACTAATCTATTTCACAACATACCTTTACAGGTCTTCGAAATAGTCTCCATGTTTCTTTCTTTATGTCAGCGGTCAAACGTTTTGTCAAGTCTTGTATTCCAGTCATACACCTTCATTTTTATAGGCGGCGTATTACTCGGGTAACCTCATTAGAAACATCCTGAATCGTACAGAATAATTTCCCGCGGAATGGCTTCTACAGTCATAGTCTGGTGGACTCATGTCAGGACTGTATGGTGCTTGGGGAAGCACTTCACATCCATACTTTTCCAGAACGTCTCTTACTGTACGGGTAACATTCGGCCTTGCGTTGTCGTGCAAACTGATGACACCAGCTTCAAGCATGTAGGGCATTCTTTCGCGAATCTTTGGGCGCAGAACATTTTACAGAAACCTTCTGTAGTATTCCGCTGTTACAGTGGTCCCCTCGGGCACTCTGTCTGTTGCTATCACTCCAACCTTGATATAGGCCATAATCATCATCAGCTTAACCTTCGATTGCTGGCGGAGGAATTTCTTCTTGGGTCGTCTTCGATGCTTTCCCGACCTTGGCGGAAACGAGAAGCTAACCGTGACACTATGTTACGATCCACTATACTAACCCCACAAACTTCACACAAAGCTTTGTGAATTTCGGCAGGGCATTTTCCACTCAAAGTTTCAATTTTAATGTAGGATCGCTGATGTCTACCCAAGATCTGAGCTGACCCACTTTCTTCCTCCATTTCTAGGCAGAATATTTCGGAACAGGATCAAGTTAGCCAACAAACGTAGATACATCTTGCGCAGCGATTGGAGCGGTTGCACATCCTACGGGCAGCGCCTGTGCAGTGTGAAAACGTTTGAAATGACTTACGGAAATTGAAGACACGACACTGGCGACCAAAGCACGCAATCAGACCATAGGAGCAGTATTTGGCGTTATAGCTGGTCAGCATTAATCCACCCGTAAACAGTGATAAATGTTTTAAAATACTGCAAATTTTAATCGTGATGACATTTAAAATACACACACAAACAAAAACACGGATTTTTTTTATGGTACCAAATTTAACAGTACAGTCATTTCATCGCAAGTCGGGAAAATGTTCGTTCCAAGTATATTTTGAATTGGTTTCAATATAAAGTGAAATCTGTTAAAGACTATCCAAGAGACTGGAATTATTTTCCGTTTTAGAGAGATTTCGTGTTTCAACAGGTGCATGGATGGAAGCCATTGAAAGTCAATATTTAAAGCTTTATCCTGCTAATAACAGATTGTACATAGTTAGTGATTACTTAAGAGAATGTATTGTTCGAAGTACCGAAATCAGCTATAAAAACACAAACTTCTATTTTTTTAAATAATCCAACAATATTTCTGTACAGTAACTCCAAAAATATGACGTACGGTTAGAGCACGCGCGGCGCTCTCGCACTAACAAACCACTCTTAGACAATCTTATTCAATTCTTTATTTTTGGGTTTTCTCAGTTATCTCTTCGCTGGGCTGTTACCTTTACGCCACTGCTTTGTAATCTCGTCCTTTTGCTTTGAAATGACATAAATTTGTGTTTCTCCTGCATTTAATTTCCCTGTCAAATGCTTGACCCTCATACTTTCTTTTTTGTGCATTTCAATAACTTTAATTTTTCTATCCAAATTGAGAACGCTCTTCTTGAGCGCCATGTCAAGAAGGAAACGAACGAACACAACACACAACAAGCAAAGGCTGTGAATGATCATCTCAATGGATAAATGTTAGAGAAATAAATCGAAATATTTGTTTAAAATCCGTACCAAGACTATGGACTTTGCATCCAGCAAACAGAGTAACGATGGTCACATGAGCCAAACCTCAATTGCGCTACGAAGAATAAAACAGTGAGTGTGCTGCAGCGTGCTTTACGAGGGGATGCTGAAAGGTTCTCAGTCTAGCCCTTTTCCTGTAATTGTAGCATTATTTTGTCACTGCAGGTTGAAAGAGTGTTCTTTTGTTTTCTAAAGTGCCAATTTTCAGAATAATAGTTCCTTTTTTTTGTTTGCAGGTGTTTGAAGTCCTGAACTAAATCATGTCAATGCAAAGTGTTGAATTTTCGAATGTGCAACTCCGGGATGTCATGACATTTCTGTTCCTGCAGAAGAAAACTGCAAAGGAAATCCATGAGTGTATGAAGCAAGCATTAAGGGGCAAATGCCCTTCATATTCCACTGTGAAGAAATGGTGTGCCAACTTTCAGCGTGGAGACCTTGAGACCGAAGTTTCAGCAAGATCTGGGAGGCCTTCAACAGTGGTAACACAAGAAATTGTTCATCGTGTTCATGACTTGATTTTGTCAGATCGGCGAATTTCGGCTAAAACAATAGCTGAGACACTGGAGATATCCACAGAAAATGTTGGGTTCATAATTCAAGAGCACATGGGTATGCAGAAGATGTCAGCAAAGTGGGTGTCCAAATGTTTTGAACGCCGATAAGAAACAAAAAGGAGTGGACACTTTCAAATCAGTTTTGCAGCATTTTGAGCAATCTGGTGGTAATTTTTTACAGCAACTTATCATTGTTGATGAAACGTGGTTACATCACTACGATCCAGAGACGAAACAACAGTTCCAGCAGTGGCGGCACTCGGGTTCTCCACGGCTTAAGAAATTCAAGACTCAAAGGTCTGCAGAAAAGGTCACGGCAACGTTTTTTTTGGGATTCGGAAGGCGTTTCACTGACTGATTATCTCCCGAAGGGCCAAACAATAAATGTTGAATACTTTTCCAACTTGCTGTGCCGCGTTAAAGGAGGTGTTAAAGAAAAAAAGGCGAGGAAAATTGCGGAAAGGTGTTCTCGTTTTGCAGGACAATGCTCAGACTCACAAGGCTGGCAAGACAATGGATGCTTTAAGGGATCTGGGGTTTAAATGCATAGACCATCCACCCTATTCACCAGATCTTGCTCCATCGGACTATTTCCTGTTCCCAAACCTTAAAGAAAGTAGTTTGAAAGGAAGCATTTTTCTAATAATTCGGAGCTGATATCAGCAGCAGAGTAGTATTTGAGTGATCAGATTTCAGAACTTTTTTTGGAAGAGTTAAAAAATCCAGAAACGCTGTGCCAAGTGTATTGAACTTCGGGGTAAATATGTGGAATAGTCTTTAAGTTTCATGGCTCTAGCCCATTTCCTTCTTGGTGAGGCTGAGAACTTATCAGCATCCACTCGTATGTAAACAACCCAAAAGCAATCTCTCTCTCTCTCTCTCTCTCTCTGTGTTTAATCATATTACCTTCAACTTCAAGCAAATTTTGTCCATTTGAATTCATCATTACACTTTATCGTGTAGTATTTTGTATTCCATTAAAATACTTGACGGCATCGGAACATCTGGGTACTTTGCGTTTTTGCATGGTGCATTGACTCTTATGCCATTTCCGTTTCCGCGGTTCCATTTTACATATATAGTTTAAATAATACGTGCATATGTTTCTAACTGTCGTTTTGGGACCAAAACTGTATTCGTTTGGGCGAGGTTTCCGTTTATGCGAATTCCGTCTCAAACAGGTTTTACTGTACCTTCTTTGTTAGGGGACGAGTGTCACTCTCCAGCTTTTTCAAGTTGGGACGAAACGATTGATTATTATCCTTAACAGTTAAAATGTGTGATCGGGTTTGCAAAGGGAAAAATGCATTGTGTCAGGTTCCTGTATTGCGTCTGGCCCATTGGCGAAATTTTGTGAACTGACTTTAAGTGGCGTATTAAAGTACAATCTAAGCTCTACATCGCAGAATTTGTAAAGCATTTTGACAAATAGCAATAAAAAGAAAAATGGCCACCACTTTTGTAAATTATTAAGTGTTTTATCGGATTATGCGCTTACTGCATTTTGGTGACCATACGTGAAGAAAAACCTCACGATGATCGACGAAAAGGAAAATACGTCGCGGAAAATAAGCTTTTGCGACGATTTTACGGGCTTTCTTTTTTTCCAACTTAGCAATGTATCATGAACAGGAATGCTTTACTTGGAAATTTTCTTTAAGAGATACGTAGGAAAATCCATAAAGTGGTTCTGCTACGCCACCCTAAGTCGTTACTTAATAGCCAGGCTCCGTGGTCCCACTGGTCGTTTATAGTAGCTTTTTTATGCTCAGAACGACACTTCCGTTCAAAAAGGAATCTCCCTTTAACAAGGGGAAGGCACTCAAACTATAAATCTCTCTTTCAAATGGAAATGTAACGATGTCGGCAACTGGCTCTTCAAATAGTCTCCGAAATATTACAGGTAAACCCTTGGTGTCGTTATGCAGAAATGCTTTTGCGAGAAACCAAAATGTTTGGGTGTTAGCATATTTCTCAAGAACCAGATGGAGTTTTCAGGTATACAGATAAGAGTTTTAGCTAGAAGGATGAAACAACACAAGGTTTAGAGACACTAGAATAGAAAAGTATCTGAAAGGTAAAGTGCATTTTCTCTCTAGAAAATGCGATAAACTGATAGCAGCTGTTACGATGTGGGAATTCGAGTGCTGATTTCGAAATAATAATGAATATAAATTCAACTTTCGTAAAGGCTGAAAAACAATAAAGAAATCAGAAATAAAGTTTTCTGGGGTGAATCGTGTGGAAAATATGGAAAAGAACAATTTTTTTAACCTAAGGAAATATTTGCGTTTCCTGATATTTGTTACTTGATTCAGGAACGTCAAACGGAACAAAGAACGTTGGAACAACACTGATTCGAGGTTAAACGACGCAAAAACACACACACAGTATATTATATATACGATACTTAAAAACATATTTTCTAAGTTACACTCGCATTTCCTACTAAGCACACCGGTACAAAAGAATAGTCACCCCTAGCAGAACTTACCTAGCAACGGGTGACGGCGCCTCTTACCTTGATAACAGCATAAATCCGGTGTGGTAAAGACTCCACGAGGTTGTGGATGTATTGAACATCAATTTGGAGCCACTCCTGCGTCAATTGGTCCCGAAGTTCCGCCAGAGTAAGTTGGTGTCTATTCCGGCGTTTTAGCTTCTGTTCCAAATGATCCCGCAGATTTTCAATAGGATTTAAATCTGGAGATTTGGCGGGCTAGTCGAGGTGAGACAGTGTCGCTGATTGTTCGTCGTGCCACCCAGACGCGGTTTTTACCCTGTGCACACGGCAATTTTCGTCCTGGAAGACAGTCGTGGCAATGTCATGCTATTCCCGGAGATGTAAGGCAAAGGGCAACACTTCGTCATTCAGAATGCGGAGGTACGCATGCAGGTTCAATTTCATCGTCACTGCAACGAGAGGGCCCATTTCGTGGTGGGAAAACATCCTCAAAACATCCCAGAATACCCTCCAGCTTAAACAGTGTTTTGACACAATCAGGATTAAAGGCGTCATTGGGCCTAGAATGCACTCGTCTCCTTCCATCATTGGAGCACAAACTCGTTCCCAATCCTCCACGGTAAAGTTTTGGTGCCTCTGCGCACATTGATAACATGCGACTTTGTGACTTGCTGTTAAAAGAGGCCTCTTCCGTGGTACTCTGCTCTCGATGTCTATCGCATGCAGTTCTCGTCGCAATGCTCTTTCGGAAATTGGTTAACGAGGACAACCTTCATTGACTGTTTGGAACCGATTTGCAGTTACTAAGCGTAAAAAACGGGGGCGCTCTGTGTTGGTGAGAATCGTTTACCGGCCACAGTTACGTCTCTGATTTTCAGTTGACTGCGAACTACACCACTGTTTGTAGACCCGCTGGACAGCACGCTTCGACACACCAACAAATTGGGCGACTTCATTCACTTTTTATCCGTGGGCACGACCAAACACTATGACTCCTTTTTGCCACTCAGTCGCGTCTATTTTTCGACCCATATTGCAGACTAAATTCAACACACACGTTGCTCTTAACCACTTCACGAGACAGAAATGATCATGTAGACCACGTCAGCGCTATTTATCTCCCAACAATGCTATCACGGCGCCCTCTGTGCAACCGGTAACTTTCTACTGTCATTTCTCTTAGGGGTGACTAATTTTTTGTCTGGTGTGCTTATAAAGCAGCACCTGCACATTTACTTTGCGTGTTGGGAAGTTTTGGACCTTGTCAATATTTCAGCATGCTAAAGGAAAATTTCACGTTTTTAAGCTGTCCGATATGGATGCGGGTTCGGATCCCGATGAATGGCTGAAGTGTTTCTTTTATGGCTTAGTGTTTCTCTTGGGTTCCAAATAATCGCAGACATTTTTATTAGGATTTAAATCTGGGGATTTGGCGGGCCAGTCGAGGTGAGACAGTGTTGCTGATTGTTCTTTGTGCCATTCAGACACAGTTTTAGCCCTGTGCATACGGTAATTGTCATCTTGGAAGACAGGAGTGGCAGTGTGATGCTATTCCTGGTGATGTAGGGCAAAGGACAACTCTTCGTCATTCAGAATGCGGAGGTACGCATGCTGGTTCTTTCACAGACACTCCGTTCCTTCCTTGGAACTAGTGTCTGTGAATTAAGGCACGGCTGACTGCTTATATCATACTTAGTGACTCTTGCTGATCGTTAAACCCCAAAACACAGCAACAATAACAACAGCCCCATGAGCAACTCTAATGGATGTAAGCAGGTGCCCGTCCCTAATTTGGAGATACTTCCGGGAAATGGAGAGAGCCAGAAACCTACGCTACTGACCATTCGCTGACCGAGGCGGCCGATTAATGACTCATTAAGGGATGTGCTGATGCGTGTTGCTAAGAAAGGGCACTTTGTACCCGGATTATGTGTTAAAGTTGTTTTTAGACCCATCACTCTGTGCCTCGGTTTCACTTTCTCTTGAACTTGAGCGTTATTAAGAACGTAAAATGTTTGGCAAGCATTTAGAACAGTTCTTTGAATACGTCCTTATTGTTTTTATTTAGGTTCACGTTTCTTATTAATTAGTTGCTTTAATGTGACCTCAGAGAGAAAGACCATCAGATTGAGGTTAAAGAAAAATCATGCTATCTATTATTGATCTAAGATGCACATTTTACTGCATAATGTCTTTTTACCCTTGATGTTTCATCAACCTGCCATTTCGATTCTTTCCATAGCACATTAACTAAATAAATAACAGATCTAATTAATTTCTTTGTGGAAACTTAGGGGTGAGGAAGTTGGAACGTGAAAGAAAATTCTCTTTATTTGGTGCAGACGAAAGTTCTGGATATCTTATGTAGAGCGCCAAACCATTCCAGGACTCTTGTACACCACACGGCGGCTGATTATATTGGGGTTACGTTTTATTCAAGCAATTGAATAAAACGTAAGGTATTTGTTCATTTACCGAATTTATATGTTTATCAGCACTAATTTTCAGATGAATATATACATTTATGACAATAGTATGAGCTTAACTCTTGGAGAACTTCCCTGTTTCTCCAGACGTGCTGTATATCGTTGCTTTGGAAGATTGTATTTTGTATCAACATTTGCTAGTTACATCTTGGGGAGCTGTTTCCCGATGATTTCTCTTATGAGGCCTTTTGGAATAGGAAGCAAGTAAAGATTTGCGGGGTTTTCTAACAAAACGTCGGTACGTGGACACCATATCTGTCAAATTTAAAAAATTCCGTCTGGCAGCTTGAACTGAAAGAATGATGACCCATACCGTTTTATTTTTTGATGTACAGTCTCAAGGCTGTGGAACTATAATGAATTAGCTTTATTTTGCTTTACGCTAAGCTAATTATAATGAATAAGCTCTTTCTACCAGCTAGCTAATGATAATAATGAAGCTTTCCTACTGAGCTTCAAATAGTGAACTCAAATGGTTGTTGTTACTAGTTAATTAAGAACATGAATAAAGTCTCCTGCTAGTAGTGTAGTAATTAGAATGTATAAAGTCTTAACGCTGGTTGTTAATGGTAATAAACTAATGATATAAACCTAACAGCTAGACAGAGGTCTGACAAAAACTATTAATTGAGAAAGACGTACTTACTCAAATCTTTTTTTATTATGCGACTCTTGGTCGTCCAAAGCACACACACACAACTTGTTTCACAATAATGAAGAATCCAACTAATGGCATAGAACGAAACTCTCTCCTCTAGTATAACAACAAACGATCTTAAAACAACAAAATCTCTCCGTACAACACCAAACGCTCTCCTTCGCTATCGATGAACGCGCCCATATATACTGGCTACCACCACGTCATGACTTACACTCATTGCCAGATCTCATTCATCGGGTGAAATAATATTTCGTTCAGTAAGAAGATAATTTACATAGTAAAATAAAATAACCAGAGATAGTAAAATCAAAAGGAAAGTGAATATAGAGTATACGTTACAGAACTTTCGTCGCGCATGACTATTTACCTCGGTGTTATTTTATTACATGAAACTACATCTAAAACTCAGTTTAAAATGATCCGTTTCCTTTGAGACACCTTTTACTATGGCTGATATTTAGATGTTCGTATAATCTCAACAGTAGATGTAAACTTTATACCCCTCGCTGTTCGGAAACCTCTCTTTATAACAAATTGCATTCAGAGTGAAGAACATCTACCCAGGTAGAGCGCATCAGATTGCATCCATAAAAAGAGATATTTTGAAAACATTTATCTGTATTTCAAACAATGGTTGAAATAATTGCTTTTGCATCCACCTTCATTTACTAGGACAAACATTTTCTGCACGTTTTCTAGCTAAATGATACAGAGTTTTCTTTCTAAGGCAGGCGTAAATATGCGGGAATGTTATCTCGCTATTCCATCTTCGAAGTATTCTTTGTGAAAAATTCATTTCCATAAGGAACTTCCACTGTAAAAAATATTTTCGAAACATTTTTCTTTTCTTATTCGTCATGCACAATAATAACACTTGAAGTGATTGGTGTACATTTTTATTTGCATTGATATCTCTATCTGTTCAATAAGTCTTGAAAATTTTTGACTGTCGTTCGCATAGCTTTCAGTAAGGAGAGCATTTTGTAAACATCGTCCGCTTTTCATAATTCACAAGTTTTCCCTCTGGGTGATATAAATCTATTTCCCAATTTTAGATTATGTCTCCTTTTTTCAAAGAATGTTTAAAACATTCTTTTTTGCAACCAATTTTTTGCAGTATGGACAACATTTTTATTAATTTTTATATGTACAATACACACTACTACCTTTTAATACTTTTTCCATGCTTTTGTAATATAAAAGTTTTCGCCAGTTGGCATAAAATTCCACCTTTTCCACCTTTTAAAGATAATCTGTGCTGGTATTGTTTGATAAAATGCTTGGTAATGTTTTTTCATGCAAGAATTTGAACTTTTATCAAAAGAAATGCTTATTACACAAAACGATTCCGTGTCATTATTCTACCTTTTTATTTTTCGAGCTTTTGAAAACAACTCATATCAATATCAATCGCTTTGAAAAATGTTAAAGGCCATTGAAAACAAACTACATGTAATCATTCTTAAGAAATCATGATACTAAAATTTTGATCATTTTCCATACTCGGATGGATGCGGCTCCTGTCATATCAAGATAGACTATGTAGATATATATATATAGGGAACACTTTATGATCTTCGTGTTAAAATGAATTCGCATTAAATCAGAGAACATGGTTTTTCAAATCTTTTGAAGCAAACAATAGTCAAAACAAAAAATTGGCAAGACATTTTCAGATCAAGAAAGCGTTTTGTTAAATGAAGGCTTTTCGCATCTTGAGATTTTAT
This sequence comes from Macrothele yani, assembly GCA_039090855.1. Lineage (NCBI taxonomy): Eukaryota > Metazoa > Arthropoda > Arachnida > Araneae > Macrothelidae > Macrothele > Macrothele yani. Next base: position 12,302,051 of record CM077017.1, on the reverse strand, counting down.
AGTACAAAACCAGTGTTTTTTCTTCTAAAAGAAATTCTTCATCAAAAATAAGATTTCATGGCTCCTGAAATTTGGCAGCCTCACACGACTGGGCATATATATTCAGTCTATCTTTCCTTTAAAGGCGGTCGTTAAATCTATAAACTGAATCTGTTACGACGCCCTGTGTCGTTATTTAATACTAAAGATCTGTCGGCTCATTGATCGTCCGATGCATTTTTCTTGAAAGCGCAATGGTATCCCAGACTTTTCAGACAAAACCTTTCATGAACTGAAATAAATTTATGGGAATGGATGCTTCTTTCATATGAAGTTTCGATGTCCCCGAACTTATTTTTAAGTGGATCCATCAATTGAGGTCAGTAGTTAGTAAAATAATGTTCACGCAAAAAAGTGCTATTTTGTAGTCCATGAAATACACTGCAAAATAAGCCTAACATGACCACTAGAAAGTTCGTACATCCATGTTTTTGGAGAAAGTCTCGAAATATTTTTTCCTACACTACGGCCTCAAAAAATAGTTATTTCTTTACACTTCAGTTTCACATTAAGATTTAAAACTCTTCTAGAACGTGATCATCTAAAGTTCAAAATTTCTTAATTTTGGTATGACAATGATTTTTACATTAGCATAAGAAAATAAATGAAAATTATATTTTCAGAAATATTAATGGAATTCAGTTACCAAAATCTGATAAGAGCTGCACCTGATTTACCAGCGTGGACGCGATTATTAGCTGATCAGATGTGCTAATAACCACCATTCATAATGGCTTTCTCGAAACTGAGAACGTTTCGTATAGTTGGAATATTCCAGACATACTGCTTACCTTTGAGGTCCGCTTTTGGGAAAACATTACATTTCACACACGTTATTTGGTCCTGGTCGCTGTCCTTGTCCTTCAACCTGTCCCTAGCTGTCATGGTCCCAGCTCGTTCCTACCGTCTTTGTTTACTCGAGTGTTACTATTATTTAAAATATCCGACGAAAGGCAGTATCGGAGTGTCGCACTCCAATGGTAATGGGTAAACCAAAAACATCGGTGGGGGCATCGCCAAGCTCCCGAGGATGCCCAAAGTATTGGGCGAAAAATTTCGAGCATTTTTAATGAAGGATTTTAGCCAGCATTTTGTGTCTGAATTTTTTAACTTTTAAATTTCACCAGGTCGTTTGTGCTCTTTGTGTTGAGTGTTTATGTTTTTCTACCAAAACTTCGTGCATCTGAAGGAGGCTTGCTTCGTTGGGAACTTCCGTTTTCTTTGACCTACAGTACCTTGCCGGTAGTATCTGACTTTTTAAACTTTCAGTGTATGTATTTTATTGAAGTTTTATCTATCATAATGAGATTTTAAATAATAGTAACACTCGAGTAAACAAAGACGGTGGAAACGAGCTGGGACCATGACAGCTAGGGACAAGTTGAAAGAAAAGGACATCGACGAGTACCAAATAAAGTGTGTGAAATGTAATGTTTTTTCCAGAAGCGTACCTCAAAAGTAAGCAGTATGTCTGGAATATTCCAATGTACACTATATTGACAAAAGTCACCGGACACCTAGAAGAGAAACACAACATAGCATTTATTGACATATATTAGTACGGTGTCGGTCCACCTTTGGCCTTAATGCATGCACTGACCCTTCGAGACACGCTTTCGACAAGGTATTGGAACACAGCGTTCACTTCCATTCAGTGCATAATGCTGTTGCTAACTATTGCTTAGTAGTAGGCCTTGGTTCCAAACTTCTTATACGGCGCTCTAATTCATCCCATAGGTGCTCTATGGGATTAAGATCAGGGCTCTGTGCTGGACAGTCCACACACGATATGGAATTATCATCAAACCACACAGTAACAGTCCTTTTTTTATTGCTCCGTGCATTATCCTGCTGGTACCAACTAGTATCGGTTCCATAGTATTGCCACAGAGTTGGTAGGCCATAATTGTCCAGAATATCGAGGTAGACGTGCTGGATAACAGGTTTGTCCACGATAACCAATGGGCCGGGACCATACCATGAAAAACACCCCCACACGAGTACACTACCAGCTCCAAACATGACCGTAGAAACAGTACACTGTGGTAAATAGCGTTTCTCCGGCTGCTGCCTTACCAACAAACGGCCGTCAGACTGATGGATCGTGTATCTGGATTCATCAGTCCATAGGACCCGTTTCCATTGATCTACGGTCCACGATAAATATTCTTTAGACCACGCTAAACGACGGGTAGCATTCCGAGTGGAGATGAAAGGCTTATGAGCAGCCGCACAATCACGGTAACCCATGGAATGAAATTCTCTGCGAATGGTACGTGTACATACTGAGGTTCCAGCATTTTTACTCACCGGTACACTGAGGTCTTGTATAGTACTCCGTCGATTAGCTGTAACGGCTCTCCTGAAGCTTCGACGTCCTTTATCACTGATTTTCCTTGGTCTGCCGGTACGTTTTGCTGCTTCAGGCACGCCATGTGTCTTCCGCGTATTCAGTACATCCGAAACAGTTGTCTTGGGCATGTTCAAATGCCCCTCGGTTTCTCTTATGGACAACCCACTTAAATAACGCCCAATAATCTTTCCTTTCTCAAAGACAGTTTTCTCCCGCCGCGAAATTTTCACTCAACCTCACAGTGCGATATGATCGCGATCAGCTGCAGGCTTGTTTTATACCGTTTGCAGCAGCTGTACCGCGCATCTTAACAACTCAAGGGATCCGTTCATTTGCTTTTGAAGGGGCGTCTGGCAACTTTTGTCAATATAGTGTATATTGAAATAAAGCACGTAAAAACCGAATAGTAGTGATATCTGGCCTACACATTTAGCCTAGATATGAGCTTCCAGTTTGAGTTAGCATTTCGTACAGGTTGATAATTGGTTAAAAAACCTGGAAATTCTCATCCACATTCAAACATTTTCCTTTTTATTTTATTTTACTTCCGGCTCAGTGAACAGGTTTGAGATTTCACCATTCTCAAAGCTGTGCATGAAGCCTTTAATGGGATAGTTTTCTTCTTCTTTTGTTTTTACGTTTTTACATCTTCAGACTGAACATCATCAACAGAATTGCAATGTAAGAAATAGAAACATAGAATTTCCTTCATATGGTTGTCGACGATTCTTCTTGAGAGCATTCCAAAGATGTAGTACATTATGTAACGCGTCTAAAATAGTGGACTTGAAATGTTAGGATTGTACACTCAGAGTTATGCAACTTTCGCATGAAGCCCTCTAACTCAGCATTATTAAGTTTTGCAAAATGACTTACTTCATGCGTGGGGGACATTATACGGGACGAAAGAAAATCGAGAAAAATATTACCGGATACCATATTATCCTCTGAAGTATGGACTCTAAATTTATCGAGAATCAAAGTCATCTGAATTTCATCTGGTTGTTCTCTTCACTTCCGGTGTTTCATGAAGCTTGGCAAAAGGAATGTAAGAAACAATTTCTTAATTCATTCAAGCATTATCCCTTTAAGCGGCCGATGTTCCTAAACCAAATGGTTTCCAAAAATTTCTGCGCTCTTCAAACAGAGATGTTCACATAACGGCAGGGTTTTACGAAGGCTACTGTAAAACAAATATTTTCCCTCTCTCTGATCTCAACAGTACCGACAATAATCCTGTCATGAGTGATTAGCGCTACATTTTATAGTTCTTTATTCTCTGCTCCATGACTCAATGCATGATGAGGAAGAACTAGTCCCCATGACACGGACATCACGCTACTGATCAAAGACAAGTAACTCAAACGTCGTCTCTCTTCTTTCTTAGGTTGGTCGCCATTGCTATAGCCCTTTTAGCAGGTAATCAGTCAGAATGAATTAGCGTCGATTATCCCCTTAAATGGCCTCCTTGAATATCAAAGCTAAGAGAGATGGAACGCGTTTTGATGCTCAGGCTCACTCGTTCCAGCCGCGTACGGCCCACTTTTTAGACAGTGATATATTCGTTTGAACTGATTTCAGCCCATTTTGCTAATCCCAAGTTAATTTGTTCCAACCAGTTAAAGGGTTAAACATCGATGCACGCTTAAAAATAACATGTGTAATACCTTTGAAATCATTTGGCTCTTTATACGTATGTTCCAAAATCCATTCATTTCATTATACCGCCGGGATAGAGCAGTTTGTTAACGTGCAGTGTGGGATGCCAACACTCTTGGTGGGGTTCGAAACCCTGTCTTCTGGACATCTAGTATGTGGGATTTCCGTAGAATTCCTGGACGATAGGATGTCCATGGTTCTCGGAGAAGTCAGTCCATAGTCCTTTATTCTCTGCTTCATGACCCAATGCATGCTGGTGAAGAACTCCTGAAACAGTTTGGCCCTGGTCATCCGCAGCCTTGCGCTAGTCACCCAAACTGGATATGAACTGGTTTTAACACCTATGCAGCAGCATGCTTGGGAGGGGGTGGGAATGGATCGGAATCGGTCCGGAATGGCACTGCAATAAGAAAGAGATCGTGTAGCATGAGGCATGTAAGAACATTCGGACTGTCCTTATTGCTCTTACGGCGGTGTCCTACCCTTATTTATCTACTAGTTGTGGAATGAAATACGCATGTTTTTCATTATCGGTAGATCATCATCATCATCATCATTGTCAACCATTATCAATCCACTGCTGGACGAAGGTCTCCCCAAGTTTCCTCCACAACGGTCTGTCTTGTGCCAGTCTCCTCCATGTCACTCCCGCATACTTTCGAATTTCATCCACCCATCTTCCATGTGGTCTTCTTCTGGGTCTTTTCCTGTCCCTTGGAATCCAATCTAAAATTTCGGCTGTCCATCGATGGTCTGTTCTTCTGGCAGTATGTCCAGCCCATTGCGATTTCAGGGATTTAACTCTGATCATGATGTCTTCCACTCTTGTCATTTTTCGGATCCACGTGTTCCTCTTCTTATCTCTCCTGGTTACACCAAGCATGCACCTCTCCATGCTGCTTTGAGTTGTCTGCAGCCTTTGTTTGTCCCTTTTAGCTAAGGTCCACGTCTCTGCACCATACGTAAGCACTGGAAGGATGCATTGATCAAACACTTTTCTTTTAAGACATAATGGCATATTGCTCTTGAAAATTATGCTGTTTCTTCCAAAAGCTCTCCAGGCAAGTTTTGTACGCCGATTAATTTCTTCACCAATGTGACCCTCACTTGATATCTGCTGTCCAAGATAAACGTACGTGTCTGTTATCTCCAGCTTTTCTTCATCAACCGATAAATCTTCATTTCTTGTAAAAGCATTGAACATCACTTTTGTCTTCTGAAAGTTCATTTTTAATCCCACTTCTTTACTCTTGTCAGCAAGTTCCTGGATCATACTCTGTAGCTCTGATGGGGTAGTTGCAAAAATGACTTTCGGATCCACGTGTTCCTCTTCTTATCTCTCCTGGTTACACCAAGCATGCACCTCTCCATGCTGCTTTGAGTTGTCTGCAGCCTTTGTTTGTCCCTTTTAGCTAAGGTCCACGTCTCTGCACCATACGTAAGCACTGGAAGGATGCATTGATCAAACACTTTTCTTTTAAGACATAATGGCATATTGCTCTTGAAAATTATGCTGTTTCTTCCAAAAAGCTCTCCAGGCAAGTTTTGTACGCCGATTAATTTCTTCACCAATGTGACCCTCACTTGATATCTGCTGTCCAAGATAAACGTACGTGTCTGTTATCTCCAGCTTTTCTTCATCAACCGATAAATCTTCATTTCTTGTAAAAGCATTGAACATCACTTTTGTCTTCTGAAAGTTCATTTTTAATCCCACTTCTTTACTCTTGTCAGCAAGTTCCTGGATCATACTCTGTAGCTCTGATGGGGTAGTTGCAAAAATGACTATGTCATCAGCAAAACGAAGGTGGGTTAGATAATCTAAATTAATCTTTATGCCTTTGTTTTCCCAGTTCAGTGATTGAAAGACATTTTCCAATGTGGCATTAAAGAGCTTCGGAGATATGGTGTCACCTTGTCTCACTCCTTTTCCAATTTTTATGTGTGTTGTATTTTCAAATAGCAGAATCCTTGCACTTGCATTTTCATAGATGTTATTAATAATATTAATGTATGCATCTTCAATACCGCAGGATTTCAGAGCCATTGCAACTGCTGATGGTTTCACCGAATCAAAGGCTTTTTCATAATCGATAAAAGCCATGCACAATGGAAGTTCATATTCCCTCGCTCTTTCAATTAGTTCTCTCAGTACGTGGATATGATCTATTGTGCTGTAGCCACTCCTGAATCCAGCTTGTTCTCTCGGTTGAGCCATGTCCAGTGTTACCTTCAAGCGGCGTGAAAGAACTTTAGTGAAGATTTTATAAACCACTGATAGGAGGCTGATAGGTCTGTAGTTCCTGAGATCCTCAATGTCACCTTTTTTATGTAGCAAGATCATTGTAGCGTTGTTCCAATCCTCAGAATTTTCCCTTCATTAAGGCATCGAGTGAAAATTTGGGCGAGTACTGTTTCGATTTTTCCACTTGCTTCTTGTATGATGTCTACAGTTATTCCATCTTCTCCTGGAGCTTTTCCCAGCTTCATGTTCTTGATTGCATGTGCAACTTCTGCTGGAAGGACTGGAAGAACTCTGGTACTGGTACCTTTCATGATGTCTGGAGTACATGTATCATCCCTTTCATATAATTTGGAGTAGAAATCTTTCACTCTTGTCAAAATTTCGCCTCTATTTCTTGTTACAGAACCATCTTCTTTTCTCAGTGCCATAATCTGTTTTTTTCCCTTACTGAGATGTCCCTTTGCTATCTTTAGGCTTTGGTTGTTTTCAATTGCTTTCCTTACTAGTTCACAGTTGAATTTCCTTACGTCTTCAGTGATACTTTTTCGTACTGTCTTGCATAGCTCTATATATTCCACTTTAGAAGTCACATCTTCTTTTGTTGTCCTCATCTCTCTTCTTTTTTGCATCAACATTTTGGTTTTTCCTGATAATTTGTTCACATGCAATTTGTTCTTAGACCCAGCTAATTTTGTTGCTGTTTCCATAAGAGCTTTGGTTACTTTTCTGTTAACTTCAGAAATATCCACTTCTTCCGATGTTAGGCCTTCTAAAGCAGAGAATCTGTTCTTCAGTTCCAATTTGAAGGTATTATGGTGTTTTAAGGTTGGTTATGTCAATACATTTTGTTTGTCTTATGAGCTTGCTACGTTCGAGTTTAGTGTTGAGGTGCATCTTACATCTCACCAATCTTTGGTCACTGCCTGTGTTGAACTTGTTTTAGCACACTGCAGTCTTCTATGACGAATTTTTTGTTACACATAATAAAATCAATTTCACTTGTCGTCCCATTTGGATGTCTCCATGTCCATTTCCTGTGTGGCTTTTTCTTGAAAAAGGAGTTCAAGATGAAAAACCCTTCTGCCTCTGCAAACTCTACGAGAGTATTTCCAAGCTGGTTTTCTGTTGCCGTGACCGAATTTACCTACTGAAGTTTCATTCTGTTGCCGTTGCCCTATTTTTGCATTGAAATCTCCCATAATTATCTTCAAGTGCTGCTTACCTTTATTATTTAGATCACGAATTTCCTCATAAATTCTTCAATTTCTTCTTCAGCATGACTTGTGGTGGGTGCATAAGTTTGAATAATCTGAGCCTGGTATCTTCTCGAGAGTTGGATAACGAGTCGTGCTGCTCTGTCAGAGGAACTTTCAACTTCTACAACTTTATCCTTCAGTTTCTTGTTTATTATAAATCCAACACCACTAGTTCTGCCAGTATCTGTCCCAGGATAGTAGAAGAGATGTCCACTTTTCAGTTCAATGAGATCTTCATCTTTTCTCCTTACCTCACTTAGCCCGACGATGTCCCACTTGATCCTTTGTAGTTCCTCTTCCAATTCAAGAAGCCTTGAATCAGAAAATAGGGAGCGTCCGTTGTACGTTGCCAAGGTCAGCATCAGATGGCAGCCTAGTCCGGTCCTCCGGGGATTCTTAGCACCCTCTGCCTTCATGTCGCACTGGCCGCTGCCTTGGCCAGGTACATTCCAGCTGCCGGAGACTGAGGGCCAAGATTTAAGTTGTGGAGTCATTTTGGAGGGTTTGGCCATAACTCACCACGCTGGCCAAGCGGGTTGGTGAGTGTGGGATAGCATTTCCTCTAATCCCGATGGTATAGTTATACCGCTATTGGCGGTCGTCAGAGCCCCTTTAGTGGGAACAGGATGTACCACGAGAAGGCGGGGTTGACATTTGTCAAGGAGAGGCTGTGATGTTACGCATCACCTGACCTTACATCCATATCATCACCTGACCTTACATCCCTGTGAAGACTTAGCCTTCTTTTTTTTTATCGGTAGATATATTCACCTAAATGTCAAGCCATTTAATTTCATGGAGAAACTTGAAGTACGGCTGCTATTCATTCAGACTCTAGTATTTATCATCAGTCTCGATGTTTTCCTGTGAAGACTTAGCCTTCTTTTTTTTAATCTATCGAAAAAAAACCAAAAACGTATTCAGCTGGGCTAATTTTAGTTTCCGTAAAGTACGATGGGTTTCAATAGATTTGGCTGGTCCAGGTGAAGGCACAAATACGCGTACTTGCAAATGAGCGTTTTGAGCTTTTGTGAAGTAAACGATTGATATCCATTATGAAATGTGTTCATTAAGTTATGATTGCTTTCTCCCTTCTGTAATCGATCAGTTAGTTACAACTATTGTGTAATTCCAAGAACTCGTTCACGTTTTTGCCCCTTTTGGGGTATGCATTTTGATTTTGCTTTGTCTTCGAAGTTTAATAACCTCCATGAATATCTCAGGTTATGAGAAGTCCGCGTCTCTAATTTAAGGCCATTATTGTCTGGAAAGGGACAAAACCATCATCATGGAATAGACAAAGAGCCGTTCCTCCTCTGAGATTCGAATAGGACCGATCAACTCGAAAACTGACCACAAGGGTGGCCGCATTGTGGTGAAAGATTTAAATGTTTGTAAACAAATTCACAGATGGCTGATATTTGTGATAACTATATCTATACCGACAGAGGAACACAGAGCTTCCGAAGGGCAACACGTTAGAAAATTACGACTAGAGCTCGGAATAATCCTAATTTGGATAACGTGTGTTTCCTCAGAACTTGCGTCAGTTCTCCAGCATTTTTTTTTCATATTTTAGTGTATTTTGCAGTACTTTTTTCTCAACTTCTGACATACTACAAGGCAGGATTGCAATTTTATTAATATACGCACTAAATGGAAATCGTTTAGCTGTAACTGATATAAAAAAGAAAGATGACACCAAATTTTCAGTTGTAATGAGCACGTCTTTTGAATCCTTTCGACGCGAATAAAATCCATCAAAGTTATTTAAAGTCGGTGGAACCGCTTAGAAGATAAAACATCCACATAAGAAACAGCTACTTACTTCCACCAGCGGCTAAAAAATATGTTACGGAAATTATAAATTGCGCACAAAAAGTTTCTCATAGCAGAAGTAAGTATCAGAGACAAAGATATTTTCATATCGAACAGTTAAAATAAGAAATATATAAGGAAACATGATGTAACTCTACGCCTCTTAGCGGAAGAATTTTGCCTAATGCTAAAGCTAAAAAATAGGCGAAAAGTATTCTTCATGGCAAAAGCTAAGCTAAGGAAAAGAACTTTCAAATACGTCTCTCAAAAGTAGAGATAGCGAAAAAAGGTTTTAACCTTTACGCCCCTAGAGAGAAACCTATGCATTATTTAATGAAGATAATGCTCCCCATATTTATTGTAGTGAATGGCACCCCGGAAAAAAAGAAATTTCTCAATAAGATTTTTAGAAGCGGAGATACAACTACCAACTGAAGTACACAAGCACCACCTAGCGACAGAACTGTGAACTACAAAACTCCTCAGATACAAACCCAAAGTGTTCCACAAGGTAAATGGTATCCGGTGTTAAAATGACTTTTTAAATCGAACGTTTAGAAGCAGAGATGTCGAGAAAAACAGATAAAACGCTTGCACTCCTAGCAGAGAAATTGCGCTTTGTTTTAGGAAGGAAGTATACACAACATGTTTTCATAGCTAGCAGCATCTGTCCGAAGAAGAAATTTTTCAATCAGGTTTTTAGTCCCGCAGATATTGTTGCAAACGGAAACGTTTATAGTTTTCTAACTTACGCCCTGTAGTGGCACACTTGTGCGTTAAGAAAAATTTGATAGCATATGAGAAACATTTCGAACCCGAACGCTGTCCTACGAAGAAAGAATTTTTCAAATCGGAATCTTAGAGGCAGAGATATTGACAAAAATAAGATATACATCTACGCGCTCTGCCGGAAAACTATGCTGTATTTTAAGCAGGAGGTATTCTCAAAATACCTCCTACTTAAAATACAGCATATCAGTCTACGAAATAATTTTTTTGAATCGAGTTTTCAGAAGCTCAGATTTTGCTACAAATACATCAAAAGCATAAATACACTGAAGAGCAATTGAATTAGAGATAGCTGGCGTTATGCAAATGTGACGCTGTGGGCGACCCTGTAAACGGAAACGATATGACGTATGCAGCGATCCGACAATATAAGGAGTGATGCGACGGTAATTCGTAAGAGTCGAACGCAGTATGGTTAAGAGGAAGGATCTAAGCGTATTTGATTGTGGGAAAATTGTCGGTGCCAGACGAATGGGTCACTCCATCTCGGAAGTCGTGCAGGCACTGGGATATTCACGAGCCACTGTGTCACGAGTGCACCGTGAGTACATAGAATCCGGTAAAACCATCCCTGCAAGGGCCAACTGCCGTGGACAACAGTGTGTGCATGAGCGGGGTCATCGTCGGCTAGCTCGCATTGTAACAGCGGATAGACGGGCCACGGTGCAAGAAATCACTCGGCAATTTAACGCTGGTGCACAAAAACGTGTAAGCAGCCACACCATCGAGAACCATCTTCTCGCTATGGGGTACAGAAGCTATCGTTCCACGAAGGTACCGCTGCTGACCGCACATCACAGGGTGCAAAGATTAGCATGGGCGCGAGAACATCGCCACTGTACCCTAGACATGTGAGAAAATGTTGCCTGGACTGATGAGTCGAGATTCACGTTGGTACATGCGGATGGCAGGATACGAGTACGGCGCAAACCACATGAAGCGATGGATCCTTCTTGCCAGCAGGGTACTCTTCAAGCTGGTGGGGGTGACATTCTCGTCTGGGGACTGTTTACGTGGACTGAAATAGGATCCCTGGTACGTGTGACATCGTCCCTCACAGGTCAACGTTACCGGGATATCCTGGACGACCCTTTGCTCCCGTTTGTGCGTCTTCAACCTCCCACTGGGGACCCATCCCATCGAGAACATCTGGGATGCCATCGAGAGAGATGTTCAAGGCTTTGACCCCCTCTATCAAATGTTCGTTAACTGTGGGAGCTTGTTCAGGGGTCGTGAATCCGTATGGCTTCCCAACGCTTCCGTTGTCTTGTCGAGTCCATGCCGAGACGAATCGCCCGCCGTAATCAGGACGAAAGGTGGTGCTACACGTTACTGGAGCACCAAGTATCTCTAATTCAATTGCTCTTCAGTGTAAAAACGTATGCTCTCTGGTTGTCAAACCATTATTTACCAAAACTTAGAAATTATGCGCAAATCGTTTCCTATCAGTAGCTGTATCCGACGCAGGACAAATTTTTCAAATCGAACATTTAAAAGCAGAGATATCCGGAGAAACGCAATTAACCTTTACGCCCCTATCGGAAAATATGTGCATTATTTGAAAAAGAGACTGTACCTAAAGTAGTCTTCGATATAAATGGCATCGACAGGAAAAACTATTTTTTCAATTGGATATTTAGAAGCAAATATATGGAATAAAATGTATTTTGAATTCGATATCATCTGCATTTGTGTTCTCTAGCGGCAAACTTGTGCGTCGGAAAAATCGGAATCCTAGGATCATCATCCTCACATTTCAAGCTTTCCAATGCAGAAAAAGTTTTTCAAATTGGTCAAGTAGTTGCACAGATATAGTGTTCGCAGGCACGCGGACGGACAGACAAAGTGATAACACAAGTGGGGTTTTTTGCTTTACAAAAGACTTGCCAAAAATGGCGAGTACTTGCATAAACGAGCTTTCAAGGGTATTCTTCAGTAGTTTCAAAAAACTGAAATATCTCCTCGTACAAGTAACACAGTGCGAGGTCTATAATTTATTTTGAAGTATTTGTTGTTATGTGTTATGTTCTCATCTTTTTATACATATGAAAACACAAGTTTGTCCGTGACGGAGATTGAAATCGCGCCGCATCACTCCGGAGTAAGTTTCTCTCCCAACTATGCTACACGGATGGAATGCATAACTGCAGATTTGTCGTCTTGACACGTGCTTTACGTCTGTAGTACGTCACATCACCTCCCTCTTTCTTTTTTCTCTTTTTTTTTTTTTTTTTTGAAGCGAAGAACGATATTTCATTAATTCTAGACGATGTGGGGAACAAGCATCACACATTTGTCGAAGAACCCAACTGCCAGTACATCCAGTTTTGTGTTCGGGCACCAATGAATAACACAAGTTTGTCCGTGGCGGGAATGGAAATCGCGCCCCTTCACTCCAGAGTAAGTTGCTCTCCCAACTAAGCTAGACGGAATGTATCGCTGCAGATTTGTCGTCTTGACACGTGATTTATCTCTATAGTACGTCACATACATAGTAATCCCTAATGAATATAATCTTTGGTAAGTTACTCAATCAGCGAGCCATCGCTTCATGTTATTACCTCTGTTTCCATTAAAGTTGCAACAGTTTGGTTCTTTCTACAGTCCTGATAAAAAGAACCACGGTTCTTTCACCTTTACATAATTCGATTTGGAGTTTTATCGTTGCTGCTGAGTTACTTAAGATGCGAAAAAAAGGAAGTAGTGTATAGACGCATTATATTTTTAGCGCTATCCGAGAAAATAAAAAAATCCTTCTTTTCGCAGAATTGCAAGAAGCGGAAGTACAGAGAGAGAAAAAATCGGCACACACACACACACACTCTCTCTCTCTCTTCTTCCATGCAGCTGGATCTTCGACGATTGATTAAGAGAACTTGCTTCACCAAATTTCCAAGAAACTATTCCCTAGTGTTGTGAAACCACTGCTTTTGTTCAGTTAGCTGAACATCCGCGCTTTCACAACAGTAAATGAAACATTCATACTTTCGCAATATCAATTCACTCGCAAATCATCTCAGCCTGAATAACATCCATAAAATATACTTTCAATAAACAAGTCAAATATTTTCCCCGTGTTGCATCGTTTCAGAATTTAGCAATATAGAAAAGCGAAATATGTACCTTTGATAAAAAAAATTAGTTTAGAGTCATGTATCTTATTTCTACAAAAGAAAAAAAAAGCTTAGATTTTTTTACAAGTCTTCAGCACTACAGAGCCATTTGTTGAAAGGAAATAAATATTTCACTTACGTAATTCAATAAAAGTTTGCAAAAATTGTGTTGGCCCAGTTGGAATTTTTAAAAATTTAGTGCCTTCATGTTAAATTATAAATGATTTATATTCAAGTAAGAGGTCCTGCCTGGCGAATTCGACGGCAGTATATTTCGTCTGAAAGATAAGTCATTTTGTTCCATAAATCTTGAAATACGACGACTAGGTTCGGTTTCTTATAAAACGTTTGATCCTATGAAGGACGGCAGACTATCGTTCCCTTCGACAACTAATCGTACAGTATGAGTCTTGCCGCTGGGGAAGAAAAAGGTTTGCTGTTGAAGCAGCCCGTGAATGACCCGATGTCTTAAGTATCGCTCAGGACAATTTTCGCAATCTTTTTGCACGGAGCAGCGACTTGGACTTTAACTACAACAGACATACAAAGGCTGCAGACAACTGCAAGAAACATGGGTAGATAAGTACTCTGGACAAAAAATTAGTCACTTCTAACAAAAATTACAGTAGGAAGTTACCAGTTGCACAGAGAGCGCCGTGATAGCATTGTTGGGAGATAAATAGCACTGACGTGGTCCACAGGATCAGTTCTGTCTCGTGCAGTGGTGACGAGCAACGTGTGTGGTGAATTTTGTCTGCAATATGGGTCAAAAGACAGACGTTACTGAGTGGCAAAAAGGAGCCCTCGTGTTTGGCCATGCCCACGGATACAAAATGAATGAAGTCGCCCAATTTGTTGGTGTCTCGAAGCGCAATGTCCAGCGGGTCTACAAACAGTCAATGAAAGTTCAATTTCCGAAAGGACATTGCGACGATACTCCAAACAGTCAATGAAAGTCCAATTTCCAAAAGGGCATTGCGACGAGAACTGCATGCGATAGACATCTGGAGCAGAGTATCACGGAAGATGCCTCTCTTAACAGCAAGCCACAAAGTCACACGTTATCAATGTGCGCAGTGGCACCAAAACGTTACTGTGGAGGATTGGAAACGAGTAATTTGGTCTGATGAGTCTCGTTTTTGTTTCTACTCCAATGATGGGAGGCGACGATTGCATCGCAGCTCGAATGAAGCCTTTAATCCTGATTGTGTCAAAACACTGTTCATGCTGGAGGTTTTTCTGAGGCGCTTTGGGAAGGTTTTTTATACCACGAAATGGGCCTTCTCGTTGCAGTGACGATGAATTTGAACCAACATGCGTACCTCCGCTTTCTGAATGACGAAGTATTGCGCTTTGCCTTACATCACCAGGAATAGCATCACATTGCCACTCCTGTCTTCCAAGACGACAATTTCCGTGTGCACAGGGCTAAAACTGTGTCTGAGGGGCACGGCAAACAATCAGCAGCACTGTCTTACCTGGTCTGGCACCCCAAAACTCCATATCTAAATCCTATTAAAAATCTGTGGGATCATATGAACAGAAGGTGAAATGCAGGAATAGACACCCGCGTACTCTGGCAGAACTTCAGGACCAGTTGACGCACGAGTGACTACAAATCCATTTTCAATACATTTACAATCTCGTGGTATCTCTACCACACCGGTTTCATGCTGTTATCAAAGCAAGAGGCGCCGTAACACGTTATTAGGTAAGTTCTGACAGGGTGTTTAATTTTTGTCCGGTGTGTTTACATGCTTGGTGTAACCAGGAAAGATTCGAGGATCTCGTGGATCAGGAAAATGACAAGAATGGAAGACATTATGACCAGAGTAAAACCCTTGAAATGTCAATGGGCTGAACTATTGCCAGAAGAACGGACCACAGATGGACAACCAAGATTTTTAGACTGGATGCCATGGGATAGGAAAAGACCGAGAAGAACATTTCGTGGGAATGGGTGGATGGAATTCGAAAGCATGCAGGCGAGACATGGTGGAGACTGGCTCAAGGCAGACCGTTGTGCAAGAAACCTAGGGAGACCTTTATCCAGCAGTGGATTGATAAATATTGACGACGACGGTGATGATACCGCTTCGTGTTATTCAATGCACGCAGAGGTCAGCACTTTAAAAATAAAAATTTCGCTCGTGAATTAGGTTTAAAATAATTCTTATAGAATTTCACTTTACAGTAAACCTTTTAGATGCATAATGTTTAAATATATCAATCCATCAGAGAACGGAAAGTGAACTATTGCCTTTGTATTTAACATGATAGCTGAACTTGAAGGATTACTTTCTAAGTAATCCTTCGAGTATAGCCCGGATTCGTTCTCCGAGATAAAGCATGGATTATGCGTTTGTCGAAAGAGATCACCTATTTCTGCATTTCCATTATTCAAATTTCTTCGGCCAGTGAGACTTCAGCTTATATTTCTATTTGAAAGAGTTAATTCGATTGTAAATATCCTTTGAAAAATTATTTCTTGTAGGATACCCGTGATTATGAAAAGTATCATCATCATCATCATCATCATGTCAACCATTATCAATCCACTGCTGGACGAAGGTCTCCCCAAGTTTCCTCCACAACGGTCTGTCTTGTGCCAGTCTCCTCCATGTCACTCCCGCATACTTTCGAATTTCATCCACCCATCTTCCATGTGGTCTTCTTCTGGGTCTTTTCCTGTCCCTTGGAATCCAATCTAAAATTTCGGCTGTCCATCGATGGTCTGTTCTTCTGGCAGTATGTCCAGCCCATTGCCATTTCAGGGATTTAACTCTGATCATGATGTCTTCCACTCTTGTCATTTTTCGGATCCACGTGTTCCTCTTCTTATCTCTCCTGGTTACACCAAGCATGCACCTCTCCATGCTGCTTTGAGTTGTCTGCAGCCTTTGTTTGTCCCTTTTAGCTAAGGTCCACGTCTCTGCACCATACGTAAGCACTGGAAGGATGCATTGATCAAACACTTTTCTTTTAAGACATAATGGCATATTGCTCTTGAAAATTATGCTGTTTCTTCCAAAAGCTCTCCAGGCAAGTTTTGTACGCCGATTAATTTCTTCATCAATGTGACCCTCACTTGATATCTGCTGTCCAAGATAAACGTACATGTCTGTTATCTCCAGCTTTTCTCCATCAATCGATAAATCTTCATTTCTTGTAAAAGCATTGTACATCACTTTTGTCTTCTGAAAGTTCATTTTTAATCCCACTTCTTTACTCTTGTCAGCAAAGTAGGAGCTAAATCCGTTTTTGGGTGATAATTCTCACCATGTAAAAATATGCATGTATGTTTATATCATATATCTATAACAGCTAGTACAACTTGAAAGATTTAATTAATTAACTACATTAGTAAAATAGTTTATTAATTACATCTTTCAAATATGTTCAACATAACGACCACGTAAGACCGGCAGCTGTTTAACTGCACCACATACATGAATCAAAAGCAGCACCGATCCTCCTAACGTAACCTTCACTTCGAGGGTGAAAGGGGCAATAGACACAATTCCAGGAATTGTTGTCTCCTGGTTCCCCTCCGGAGGCATCCTCATGCCACTACTCCTCTATCCCTCTACAATCGTTGTACAAAAATCCATTTACGTGTACCACATTCATCATATCTTTGCCTAGGAGTAGGTAGCGTGTTTTCATCTCTTCTGACGCGATATACCCAAGACATAGCCCCTTGGAATGGGTGGCGGAGGGAGTTTCTTTTACAATTCTCTTGTTGAGCATATGATATACTCCCTCGCCATTGCTTTTCTATCAGCCTTCTTCCACCAGCACACAAGGATTCTCCTGTGCTGCTGCGATTTCATCCTGTATGCAACCATTTCTATTCCTCGATTGCTGGACAATGCGAAGCATATTATCTCTGCCTCGTTAAACACAGAATTTCCTTAAATTTTTTTACTTTGCTTTTTAAAAGTCACCATCGTAGCTTTCATCTCTCTCGTTAAATCCGAAATCTTCCTGATTTGCACCCATTTTATTCTTTAAGTAACTCACCGTTTTTCCGCTAGCGAACGAGAAGTTATACCTTGTTGTCATCTATATCGCTTTCCTAACTGTTCGATTTGAAACTTCCTTTGTCTCTGATATGGCCCTTCTGCTATGAGAACCTTTTCTGTGTAAATTTGTTAATTTTCATAGCGCTTCAGACCTAATAGGAGTAAGTACACTATTGTCCATGAAAATTGCAACACCAAGAAAGAATCGCGTTATTCAAATGAAATTTATATCGCAGATTCCTGAGGTTACAGGAGGTAACTGCATACATTTATAGAGCTATGCATTTTTTCGCTTCAAAACTCAGTATCGTGTGAAGCCAACTCGAGCAACAGACTCTAAACGGCGTGGCATTGAAAGGAAGAGGCTTTTGATATCCTCCTGGGGTATAGCCTGCCAGGATGCATCTATACGAGACCAGAGTCCATTTGTAGTGACTGCCAGAGACGCTTCACTGGCCAGTCGCCATGTCAATCATGTCATAGATATGTAGTCTATTTCTGATGATAGAAATAACTACACATGGACGATCAGCGACATGTCCGGCGAACGTGCAGGCTAGGCAACAAGTGATATCTGTCGTGAATGAAATAGGTCTTGGATATTTCTGGTCACATTTGACAGAGCATTGTCCTGCTGAAATATAATGCCCGGACAACTATGAAGGAAGGCTATCGCCTATGCCAATATCGTTGGCTGTTGAGGGTCCTCTCAATTCGTATCAGGCAATATCTGGAATTGAACCCAATAGAGTGTCATACAACGCGAAGCTTTGTATGACACTGCAAAATGCACACTGCCATGTGTCCTTCACCATGATGTCTTCGAACACGTATGCGACCATCATGGTGCATCATGTCGAATCTTAACTCGTCAGAAAACATGTCTTGTTGCCAATCATCCTGCGAATGTCTGTATTCAAGACTCCATTGCAGCCTGAGGCGTCTGCGGTTGAGGGTCAAAGGAATGCGCAGCAATGGGCAGCTATCGTCCAGTTCTCTGTTAAGAGGACGACGTCGAACTGTGCTGAAGGACAAAGCCTGACCTATGACAGCGTTCCACTGGTGCGCTCACACCGTGGATGTCTCTGTGCGATCGGTCACCGGCGTGCGTTAGAGGTATCTCTCATTCCGTTCAGTCGTGCGATTTTGCGGTCAATTTCCAGGATTCCTGTGCATCTGAGTCTCATGTGTCCATTGACGCCACGTTCACATCACTGTACTGGCGTTCCGTGCCATACGAGTGGCAATTTCGCTGTAGGGAAATTCAGCTTCTCTCATCCCAATATTCCTTTCTCCCTCAAAGTCCGTCAGGTGTTCATAATGCGACCTTTTTCGGCGACGGGGCATAGTGAGACGCAAGAAACACCATTTCAACACAATGTCGGCTCTTCACTGATTTAAACATCATAAATCAGATCATATGTAGAAGGGAGTGTCTGACCCCAGGTCTTAAACAACCCTCAGAAATAGGAAGCTTGGAGATTTGGGCTAGAGTGCCCGATAGGAAAGTCACACGGAAGCGAGGTATAAAGGGGGAGGAAGACGGCCTTATTTATTACCGGGGGGCCAGTACCAGAGGCACGGCGGCTTAACGTGTCCATCTGACGCACAGCGGATATTTAGTGGTTCGAGCGTTCGTACCTGCTTGGGATCGAACCTGAGGTCTTCTCCGTGGCAGTCACGAACGTTGACCACTAGGCCACCCATGGCCCTGATTGCACTGACAGTTCAAACTGCGCTGCTCCGAAACCGCATGCTCATTTTCACTGACGTTTTAATCATTTGCATGTCACAACCTGTTGTACCTACCCTGTAAGTTTCAAGCTAATACCATCAGTCCTTCATGGTGTTGCAATTTTCACAAGCAGTAATATGTCTATTTCTGGATATTTTATCAATTGTAGAAATCTGGTTGATTTGTTTTCTGTTTTGTTTACTGTAAGCGATTCCATCGACTATGAATAATCCAGCTCACACTGCGTATTTTCAGTTATGCAGTTCTTTCCTGGGTGGAGTAAGTGTATTTTATAAAATTCAGCTTTTAATTTTTTTATGTCGGAAAAGATTCAAGATACGTGCTCATTACAACTGAAAAACCGGTGCCCTCTTTCTTGCTTAATCTATCGAATCATTTGATTATGCATTCATTTCTACCAGAAATAAATTTCTAGGAGTCATATTTCTGTCTTGGTCCTTCCATCGTGGTAATAACACCATTTTCCTGTACTCAATTTGCAGGTGTGGAGGTCATTCGATTGCTTGCTCGTTAAAAGTGATCATCATAGTTTTCGAGAGCTGAGGTCATTCTCAATCGATGTTGGGCCTTTTTTAAATCTCATAAGCCATTCAAAAGTATATGAACGTCTTTGAGTTTCTCCCCCAAATGCTGTATGCCACAAGTTTATAAACTTTCTTTGCCGACAGTAGTATTTGAGCATACATCTTCCTACGCCTAAGCGGCTGCTTTCTCAGCTGAACTACGATAATCGGCTTTTCCATGATTCATTGTTTATTTGACTCATACGACACATCATTTCCTCCTTGAGAAAGGCATGTCCAAAAAATCTCTCATAAGATTTTAGGTAAACCGACAGCGACACTCGGCGACCATGTGCATCCATAGCTTAGCTTTCAGGAGTGGGGAAACAGAAATTGTAACTAAGAATACCATGCAGAAACTCCAACTTCAAATTTGCAGTAAGCCTCCATGATATCTAACTATTCTAAACATTTTTACCACTCTCTTAACGCATAAATTTAATTAGAAGCTAGAGGAGCCAAAAACTACATAAAGAAAGGTGGATAAATGGAATTAGATCCCATGCTAGGAAAATAATTTTTTTCTGCTCATTTGCGTCACATGTGTGACAAAACCCCATAGGTCACTCAACTGGTCATCAAGAGTGAATAAAATACACTTAAATCAAATTTCTCAGATAATTTTCCAGAGATCTCAGTGAATAGTTGCTGCAAAGAATGACATACAGCGAAACGTCGTTATCCTGCACTCGGTTATCCTTGGGGGTCGGATTAACCGTGGTTCTCTGTAATTCTCTCTCTATCCAAGTGGATTCGCAAAATAACAGATAACAAACAAAAATTACGAAATTTCTTTCTAAATGAGTTTACATACTAAAAGTATGTTTTCATAGTTTTTTGTATGTATTTAACCCACTAAAACGTATATATAACTTGGACTAACCGTGTTTTTCAGTTATCAGAGCTCTAGTTTCAGTTATCAGGGCTCTTTGTCTTTTGGATCGTACTTTAGGTGCTCTCTTTCTGCATCTTTGTCAACTCCGTAAATTATTAGTCCCGGGAGTATCTTGGTTGATCTTCTAATTTCCATTTCCTCTCTGATTTACTCGTTGTCGTTATATGCCCGTTATATGCAGTTGACTCTTTTCGCTTTATCATATTCGATGAGCAGCCCTCCATTGTTCTCTTTTTTCACATTCTTAAATCCAATATCCAGCGTACCTGGTTCAATTTTCACTTGCACAGTTCTCTTTAGCTCTTCTGAGAACTTATTTTTGTCTTTACGATAAATCAGTAGAAAGTGCTTTAGCGTCTGTCTTTTCTGAAAATTCTCCAGGGTCTCTTTGCCATAGCTTCATCATAGGTTTTCTGTGCCGGCTGTTGAACTATTAGCCTGGATTTTCTTTCTTCCAGTCGCTCCTTCAAGTTACTGATCTCAAGTAGCTCTTTGACATGGGTCTCATCAATACGGCTGAGGACTGACCATATCACGGACTTAGCTGAGTTTGTTACCCTATACGTTGGAATCTCCAGTATTTCATCCAACTGGAAAAGCAGTACATTAATCGGTTCAGTCACTGTACACATTTTTGGGGTAGCGTCGTCCCCCATTTCTGACATTTCGTTCTGATCTCAAGTGTTATTTTCAGGTATCAAGTCAAAGTTCGAGTATGCTCTCCGTGGGCTGCTGACACTACTGTTAAAACACAGACGTTTTTCCGTAAGTGGGAGATGGACGATCCGAGTAAATTGCTCTTGTTTGGCTCTGGTGTTGGATCTTCTTTTAGGAAGGAGCCACCAAGCGTGACAAGGTCATCGACGTCCTGGGACGTGCAATGCAAGATCAAATTGCCTGAAAGGCACAAATAAGCTTTGAAAAGAGCTGCTTGGTTAGAGATCGTGCTGCTCTTCCTTCTAGTAGCACTTTATCCGCTTTGGTCTAAAACAAAGTACACGGCTTTTCTACGGCCAGGGGGGCGTAGAACAGGGGTGTTCGTAGAAAAGCCGTGGACGACCTTGAACAGGCGTGTCTGACACGCATCGTTACATCCGTCCGGCGCGGCGTGCAACATTGCTGTAAATCACAGCGTAATTCAATGCTTGGGCCAGTAGTAGCATCAGTGTTCGAACTCTGCAGCGCGCAGTGTGTTCTATGGGGTTCCGGAGCCGAAGGTGCCGTTGCTGACCCTACGATAGAAGGCTATGCGACTCACCTGGGATTGGAAACATCACCATTAGACGCTAGATGATTGAAAACGTGTATTCTGATACGACGAAACGCGGTACCAACTGTTTCGGGCAGGTGGCTGACTCCGCGTGTGGCAACAACCCCACGAAACAATGGATCCCTTATGCCTACAAAGGTCAGTGCAGGCAGGCGGGGGCCCTGTTATGGGGTGCGGTGTTTTCAGCTGGCACGCATTAGGACCTCTCATACGTCTGCAGACCGCTCTGACAGGTGGAGGCTACGTAAGCATCCTTGAGGAATCATTTGCACCCGTTCATGCCATGCAACCACTGCGACGGGTGCGACCTCTTTCAACATGACAATGCGATGACGCACAAGTACACGGCCGCCCGATTATGGCTGGAGGAACATTCCACAAACTTTTGCATTCTGACTTGTTCCCCTTGTTCGCCTGGTTTAAAGGCCATTGAACACATTTGTGATGTTGCTCAATGTGCATTCAATGCCAGGAATCCTCCACTGGCGAATATTACGGAATTTTTGGGATGCTCTTAAAGAGGCATGGTGTTTACTGTCTCTACAGTACTACAAAGAGCTCGAGCTCATAGAGCCCATGCCCCGTCTCGTTGCTGCCGTTATCCGATCGCGAGGAGGACCAACTCGGTATTAGAAAGGTATCAAGGTATCCTAGTTTGTTTTTGGCACTTCAGTGTACTTCATAAAGTGCGGTAAATCCAAGTGGAAGGCATTAAGTTGCTTTTCTGGTAGGCATTTTTATTACATTACGTACTTTTCTTGTTTTCATTATCTTGAAAGATTAGTTAATGCCACTAGGTTCATGAATTTGAGAATTCTATGCAGATCGAACTTCTGCATTTTACCCAATGCAGTCGTTCACCATTTTCATGTGTTTCACATAATTTCGCTGGCGATATTCTTAAGGCATTATGCATAAAGCAGTTATCTAATACTATATTCAAACAGGACACATAACCTGAAAGACTATAACGTTCATATATCGCGGTCTTCCATGCAATGCAAGTTGATCATTTTGAATAGTTTAGGAGGGAAATGATGTTTTCAGGGAAGTTCCTGCGTCAGAGAGAGAATTTCTGCCGGTCTGTATCCCCGCTATAGTGAAGCGACTAAAATGCTTATCAGCTCAGAGATAAGCATTTACGTCAAACAGTTGGAATGAGGGGGTACGTAATAATACATATGGATCTTGCAGTTTAATGCCGAACGGTGTCACTGCACATAAACACAGTGAATAACATTACAAACGTATTTATTTTTGCTGCTGCTTGAAATTTTTTTTTAAATATGAGTACACTTTAAAAAAATCTTCGATTGAAGATGAGGATATGTGGAAACTAATCACACCGAAAAGTGGTTATTTTCTTCTCCGAAAGTTTCTTCAATGACTGAGCAGCGGCCAGTCTAAAACAGATTAGAAGTGTACTTCATACTCGTGAACCTGGTATCGTTTTTCTTCATGCGGAAAATAATTACTTTTTCTTAAAAAACATGTTGTTTATCGTGCGGCGAAGTTACTTACTCGGATCGATAATGACATTTTTCTTTCCTTCCCAAACGTTTAATTATTTCATATAACATTTCCTTGCTTTCTATAAAATTATTTTCTGTGCTCCATTCGGTGTGTGTTCTTAGTCTTGAACAGATCATCGGTGTCTTTATTTAAATTAAGTTACACGGAAGTGCTTCTGGAATATTGTTATGCAATGTTTTATTAGTACATCCGATTTCGTCAATTAAGTGTACTCGTATTGGATGAAAAAGCAATAATCTAAGATCAGATTTAAAATGACGTATTTGACAGTTTAAATGCTGTAATGAAGGACTACAGACGTGTATCGCAGAACACACACATTTTAAACAAAGTTATTATGAAAAGAAAAACGGGAAGATGCTTTTTTTTGTTTGGGAGATTAACAACCACCGTAAGCAACTCTATGTTCTATAGGTAGTCTCCCGTCTGTAATTTAGGACTACTGGTTCCAGGTGAGGGAGAGGGCCAATGCCGGGAGACAGACACAATCCACGCCTCACCGGAATTCGAACCCAGACCCTTCTCGGAAGAATTTTCACAAGCCAGCACTTAAACCACTGGGTCACCCGGGAGGGGCAGAGGCTTTTGAAAAGCGCTATTGCATAACAATTTCGCAATGGTTGTAACTACTGTAAGAGCCACCGCTTAAATTACTGCCCGGTGTTGCAGTAATTTAAGCGGTGGCTGCTGATCGTTCGTTCGAGTAGGCCCGGTTTCGAGCCTTGGGTGAGGCATGGTTAGTGCGTCTATGTTTCGGTACTAGCTCTCTCTCCTCCCCGGAACCATTGAACCGAAATCAGGGACGGGCGCCTGCTTATAGCCATTTGAGCTGCTCACGGTAGTCAATAAACCCCGATACAAACATGAAAAATGTATGTATAATGGAAGATACGAGAGCAGGACTTTGGCGCAAGAAGTGGCATGACAAATATTCATCTCATTTTCTCATGTGATATCATGCAACATAAATTCTTAGATAATAAGATTTCTTTCTCTGTTCGATCGAATAAGAATCTTTTGTTTCAATAGCCATTTTGACCAACTGCTAGTTCTGAGGCTGCACTCGACTTGGGCATCGAAATCGTCGTCCGAGGTACACATGTATTTTCTCTAGAATAATTGCATACAATCTGAAATAATTCAGACTGAATATTTCCGATTTTTTCTTCCGGCTATATTTTCACACCATTCACAATTCTTTTGGAAAACGTTTTGTACTCGCAACTGTTCTCTCCATCTTTAGGTTTTAATTTCTGAACCTATATGGAACGTCGCCGTGGAGTAGTGGTCTACGCGATTCCTCCTGACTATTCGTCCTATATGGATCCCGGTTCGAATTCCGGTAAAGCATAGATGGTGTGTTTGTCTTAAGGCACTGGCTCTCTCTCTCTCTCGTACCTGGAACCAGTGAACCTAAATTAGGTACGGACAGCTGCTTATATCCCAACGACTTGCTCACGGTGATCGTTAAACCCCCAAACAAATGCAACATACGAATGGAGGTTTAATCACGATGCTTTTCAATTCTGCCAGTTTTTCATGATGTCTTCAATTAAAAAAATTCGAAACTAGGTATTTTTCTATTTTCTTTGAAAATACCAGTGCGGTTCTAACATTTGAATCATTCATATTTGTGTTTAATCAAGGACGGAAGTCTGGTTATCCAAAGTGCGAGAAACTAATTTCGTAAGCACATAACTCTCAATTTTATGAAATTCTGGGTTTTCCCCATACCGTAGATAAATCCCAGGGTGCCTAATGTGGCTGAATTTTTCCTTGTTTTGGTTTCTGTCATTTTTGTTGTTTCAAGGTAATTCATTTTTATCGCGTGTTTAGTAATGTTGGCTTTTTGTTTCAAACTTCCGCCCATATTCTTGGAAGTAGTGACTCTATAATAGTAGTAAAACACCCCATAGGATGGTAAAGCGCCAGGTTACTCATGCTCTATTTAATGAAAGGTAAAAGAAATGTTGGACGAATTTTAATGAAATTTCGGAGAAAATATCTATGGCTTCTGCAAAATACATTACGGGCATTTGCTTATAGCTTGTTGAGTTGTCCACGATAGTCCGTAATCCCCCAGACAAACCAATACTGCTATGGTTGGGGTAAGTGCCATATTGTGCTTTCTCCCCTTTTCTACCAAAAGAAAAGGACTCTTAACTTTGTTACGGTTAACCATTCCTCATTAAATATGAGCATATATGAAATATAGGAAATCCCCGATTGGAACATTGGAAATTTTTAATGTTGTTCTTGAGCTTACTGTTCTGAAATAAGGTTAAATAAAGTTCTCATTCTGTTGTTTTCAAATGTTTTAGGGAAGGAACTGCCCAAGCAGATGCCTTGGCGTAAAGACTTTTCGATGAGAAACAAACCAAACAAAAATTACATAGGTAAGTTCAAAATGTGTTATATTAATTGAAATGTTATTGATTTAATATAATAAACAATTTTTGTAACATTCTTGTGTTTGAAATACTAAAGAAATGACTTACAGCTTTTTATTGAAATGCTAAAGAAATGACTTTCAACTTTTTATTAATCCGTCCGTTGTTGTGGATTTATAATCCACTTGCAGATGGCACAACTTGAAGTGCCTTACTAATTAGCTGAACTATTCACAGCTCTAATTTAATAGCAGCAATTATACTCATTCGTCTCACAATTGCAGGTAACATTAATTTTATAAGACTATAATGTCTTCATCACATATTCTACAGACTATATCGTTGTCGGTTGAGTGACGACAACGATATACCTCTAATTTAATCTTCCTTTTTCAGTTCCTGTATTCTTATCTAAAAGATCGGGTTTCTTCTCGTGGAATGTTTTCTAAACTTGACGCCACTGAGTTTTGTTTCGACGAATCTGATGTTGAAAATACTAACAGCAGGTCGAAGCGCAAAATCTACGGTAAATAAAGGCTTCTAAGATAAGAGCTCAGAGGGAGTGAACGATGAACGACGGAGCAGAGCGATATTCAATTTTACCAGGGAGATGAACGACTGACGAGCAATGAGTATTGTACAGATTGATTTCATGTGTAATGCGAGTTGAGTGATTCACAAGCAAAGAGCGAGTTAATCTTGTAACAGCGTTTTGTTTTGAGAGAGTAAATTCACGCATTTTGTAAAGTAAACTGGGTAAGGTCTAATCAATGTACATTGTGTTACGACGACTTGTTAACTTTGAACGTGCTTGCTTTCCGAATAAACGAAATGTATTGGAAACCGAAAGTGGACTGGAAACCCTCATGTTACTCCGGCAAGTTTTCGCATTATATCCATCCATCTCCTATGTGGTGTTCTTCTGTGTTTTTTTATGTCCCTTGTTATAACCGAGAAAAATAACTTTATATAATTACCCTAACACCTAGAATATTAACTTATTAATCGTTTGACAAACAGCCTGATGTTGCCAAATCTTACGGAGAAATTTGAAAGTTCCGGTGTGGCGTTTAAAATGAAAGTACAACTAAGAAGTAACATAATTTGAATAAGAGAAAGAAACAAAAATACAAGGAAAAAAGATGTTAAAACTCACACATACGTCATAAGCTATAGAGTTTTGCATACAAATTGCAAAACCTTTGCTGTAAATGAGAAGGTATTACATTTTCTTCTATTCAGAATGGGGAAAAATAAGAGTTTTAATCATGTTTATTAGATAAACGGAGTTTTACAACATTGTAGAACAAGATATTTATTTATCAGTGATGACCGTTTTGTTACTCCAGCGAATGATGGAGAAAAAGAAGGAAGAAGAAGAGCATTTATGTCGGCAAAGTACGATTCCTGATATATTTTCTTTGGCCTTAGCCTCACAGTTTCACTTTCGTGAAAAAGAAACGCTTTTTATCCTGCGCTTACCATTTATCATTTCATTTTTCTTATACTGGTGCGTGTGATCATGCGATTCACCTGATCCCTTTCTTACTAGGTCAGTTACATAATCCATAGACACGTACTGCCATTTCGTTTCTGTGAAATCAGATATTCTGTTCAATATTTGAGCAAAAGCTTTGCTTTATTTTACTCATATGGAGAAACCTAATGCCTTGAAGTAGTAGAAGAAATCCTTTCTTCGTTGCAGCTCGTGTCGCACGAAGCTCCTCTGATTTATGAGCACAAAAAAGTGAGATACCGTTTCTCAGAAAAAAGTTTATTCACTTTCATTCGGTTAAGGAAAAACAGCATTTCAAAAATTATGTAGTACTTTGCACTTATATTGTTGGCTTGATTAGAAGATTGGTAACCTTTGCAGTCAACGCATAAACTTGCTGTAGACTTAATCTAATATTTATAAGAGAGTAGACAGTTTTTATACCGCAAACGTTGTGTGGTAATAAAGTGGTACATACGGGAACCGATTTGAAAGAAAAATTGATGGGATTGATTGTACAGCCAGTACAAAACATTTTAAATTTGATAAGAAAAAATAATTACTTATAGTGTTTATATCTCACATGCGTATGGGGACGATGCAGTAATATAGCATCCGAGACATTAAATCATTTCATTACTGCACTTGCTGACATCATATTCATTAAGAGGCATAATTATTTCAGCTTTTTGTATTTTTCCTTAGGCCTCTTTAGTTGCGTTATTTGAGATGTACTCATTGAATCATGAAGGTGCCGAGCTATATTACATCACTCGTTCAGCTTAGAAATCCGTATTTCATATGTTTTTTCCTACCTAGGGGTACAAAATTTAATACTATACAGTAAAACGTCAGTTATCCGTGGTAAATGGGGTAGGCTAAATCTCGGATAACTGAAAAACGCAGATAACAGTTTTCTGTTTTAACTAGGTGGATAACTTTTCTGCTAATGAGTGAAAATTATGAGAAGCTTCTGTAGAATGCATATCTGCATTTTGTCTCAGGAAATTCTGTCCCTTGGCTCATTGAAGACCACATCTAGCAACTGCAGGTTGACTACTTCATTTTAATACGACGGTTGTACCGAAAGAAATGCAAAATTGGGCATAACTCTTTTATAAACTGACAGAGGTCGTTCAAATTGCACAGGTTGGTAGAGTAACTCTTTCTCCATACAAAGGTACTACTCACCATAGTCTCCATCACAAGCGATGCATTTGCGCCATCGTTGAACTCAACACTCGAATCTTCTTTGAAAAAATTCAGGGGTGGACTGTTGTACCCACTTCTTCACAGCTACGTCTGTGTCATCCAAATCGTTGTCCCCGGAGACTGTGCTCCATTGGACAGAGCAGGTGGAAGTCGGAGGGTGCCAGATCTGGGCTGTAGGGTTGATGGGGGACAACCGACCAGCCTAATTTGCGGATTGTCTGATTTGTTGCCAAAGATGCGTGCGGTCTCGCATTGTCATGGTGATTGTGGATCCTTTCAAGACTCTTTTTCGGTCGCTTCCTACTTATGGCTTCTCTAAGCTTCTTGAGTGTCTGAATGTACAGCTCGCTGGTCACGGTACGGCCACGTTCCAGAAAATCAAGAAGAATGACACCCCTGTCATCCCTAAAAAACAGTCACCATTGCTTTCTGTGCTGTTTGCTGGCTCTTGAACTTCTTAGGCCTTGGCGAAGAGGTCGGACGCTATTACATGGATTGATTCTTCGCTTCCGGATGGTGAAGATACGTCCACGTTTCATCCCTTGTAACTAGATCAGAAAACAAAACGTGTCTTAATTGGCTTCAAACGATTCCAGAAGATCAGAGCCGACTTCCACCATTATCTCCTTTAAATCGGGTGTCAACTGCCGAGGTACCACTTTGTACACACTTTCCGATACCCTAAATCTTCCACCATCTTCTGTATGGCATTGTGACCACAGTCTAGTTATGCAACGAGCTCATGGATTAGGACTCGTCTCTCCGCGCGAATCGATTCATCCACTCGCTGGTGATTCGTGTCAGTGGTCGCAGATGATGGTCTCCTTCTGCGTGGTTTGCCTTCAATGCTGGTTTCCTTTTTTTAAAATACCTTTATCCATCTGTGCACATTGCTCTTGTCAATGGATGTCGAACAGCCTGCACCCTTCCTTTCTGTGCACATTGCTCTTGTCTGTGGATGTCGAACAGCCTGCACCCTTCCTTTGTCAATAACTCAATGACGGCACGTTGCTTCGGAATCTATTATTTACTTGCAATGAAGAAGAAGTGTTACTATATAGGAAGAGTAACTCTACCAACATGTGCAATTTGAACGACCTCTGTCAGTTAACGAAAAAGTTCTGCTCACTTTTGCATTACTTTCCGTACAACCTTCGTATATCCAATCGCAGAATTTGGATTGGAGGAGTGAATTATGGCTGTGGTGCGTTAGTTTCAGGCCTCACATTTTCATTTTGAAAACTGATCTTTGTTCTATGGCAAATATTAATAAAAATCGATAATGATTTCATGTCTCATAACTGCTAGTTGCGGTGCTTTCTGAGCCTGAGGAAATAAATCATCCCTTGCAGGTTAATTATTCACAAATCTAAATCAATTTTATTGTTTGAGATTTGTTGCCTGTTTCTTGTTTATTCTGATGTGGTGATTTTAAAAATGATGCTGAAATTTGTCTACTACGATTTTCCACAAAATGAAAATTGTTAATCATCAAGTTAAGCAAAACATGAATGTCTTATAAGTTATTAATTGTACAAAACAATGCTACCACTCAAGTGTTGTGCAACACGTCTGAACATGAATTTAATAACAGCTGTGGAGGATACGAAGGAGTATTGACGGAGTAGAAAGTAAATGGGCTGAAAACATGTGAAAATAGTGTTCGAACGTGTTTTAACTTGTGCTCATCTCCACCCTCCCAAAGGCTGAAATCTACCGGTTAGTTTGACCGTTGCACTAAACCTTTGTCTATCAGGTATCTGCTGCATGTGTGCTTGGTTTTAAGGATCTGAATGGTATTTTTTGTGTCCATGGCTATAGATTACACTAGGCTGTGTTAATTTTCAGAATTGTTTCTGTAATATTTGTGGGGACCAGTGTTCGTGGTACGTTTTTTGGACAGGGTGTAAAAATACTTGTCACATGATTTTCAAGAAGCATCTTGTAATTTCTAGAAGCAGCTTCTATAAAAAACTGTTGTTTTTTTAAATTTATCACTTCTATAAAAAACTGTTTTTTTTAGCCCATAAAAACATGTTCATTACAAAAAAAAACTGTCCTTTAGACATGCAGTTATTTTAATTGCTTTAATAAGTCTAGCAAAATTTAAAATAGATTGATAATTCAGAAGATTAAAAACATGCATCTTTCATCTGTGGCAAAGATGAAATCCTGTGATATGTGTACGTACAATTCTTCCTACATATGCAGTTTAATATTGCAACCGGTTGCAATTGAGAATTATATCAGTTTCTCATATTTTTAATAACACGTACAGTTTCCTTTGTCAGGAGTTCAGTTTTGTTCATTTGCCAGAAGCCACTTATCAGTACACTGAGAATTAAAATCCATAGCATATTCTTTTTTTCTTTAAATGGGGGTTCCAAGCAACTGAAAGGGCTATACGCAGTCGTCGTTCCAAATTTAGGGCAACTGGTTCCAGGGAAGGGACAGAACTAGTGCCGTAACACCAACACATCATCCATGCCTCACCGGGATTCGAACCTGGACCCATCTCGGACGAATGATCAGAAGCCATGACTTAGACCACTGCGCCAGCAGGGCGGCAGACATTTTGCATTGTTCTTTTAATGGATAAGATAGAATACCATCAGTAAATTTTACTTTGATTTAAGTACAATAAAAAGCATTTAAGTTGTAAATAACCGATATCTGCCCCCGTCCCCACCTTTTTAGATAGAGAATGGTTATTTCTTTTTGTACAACGCTGCCTACAAACCTTCAGAACTCTCGAAAAAATGTTGCGTTCCCCCATTGCGTTCGGGCTTGCACGCACACGTACCCAACATCCCTTTTGTAGCTCTGTCTTTTGCCGGAAACGGCAGAAGAGCTGACAGCCACTGGAATTTCTCTTCCCAAGTTGTGACATAGATAACGCATTTTTCCCACACATGCCTTGGGCCTTTGGGGTCTTGTTTTCCCGCAGCCCGAGATATGGGAAACCGAGAAGAGAGGTAGAGCGTGGTTGGGGAACAACGGAGGAATTACGTTCTGGATGATGCAACTGCTGTGTTGAACAGTAGAGGGAACAAATACTGCTACTACTACTACTAAAAAACTCTAAAAGTCGGTTCTTAAATCGGGATGGATACTTTTTTGGCGCAGTAGAAATACGTCCCGGTTTGCTTTTAGGACGCAATTTTCGTTTTTGCTCCGTGAAATACGCTTATCCAGGCGTTAAAGCTATCTCAGGTGTGGACGTTTCCATTAAAAATCAACAGAGAAATGTTAAAGTCTTTTTTAGAAAAGCGTAGTATGTGTACTCTGGAGCGACACTTGGCAATCAAGACAATTCATGTGCGTCGCCTCGGTGGCGTAGCGGCCTAAGCGCTGGCTTCGACTGTTCGTTCAAGCGGGCTCAAAATCGAGTCCCGGATGAGGCACGGGCGGTGTGCTCGCCCATCTGCCCCGCCGACCCTCCTTAGAACCAGTTGCCCAGTATTAGGGATGGGCGACTGCTTATCGCCCTTTGAGCTGCTCACATTTATCGTTAAACCCCGAAAGAAAAAAAGAAACGAATGATTTGCTCCACGTAAGGTCTATTTCCTTCGTGTTGAAGAACTGGGGCACTATTCGTTTTGGTCTGGCAACGATCAGGAGGAAACCAAAAAAAATAACAGTGATGGGTGCTACTTTGCTCTCTTTTGTAATGCACAAGAATACAGCACTAAAAATAGCAAAGGGCAACTCTTTCTGGATATTACACAGAAAGACACGACAAGAAACACGTAAACGGAAGTGTAAGAAGCGTAGTTTCGAAGGAAAATATGACAGAGCTTCTACAAGAAAGAGTCAGAAATTCATTAGATGTAAGAAAAAAAGATAAGCATAAACGTTTTAAATGTAATGGGTGTACCTTCAATTTTTATCATAAAATTACTTTTCCCTATGTTTTTCGTATTTGGCAACCTTTTTTTTTCTTTTTTTTTCGCCCATTCGGCCCAAAGTGTTGCATCATTTTGTGAAAAAATACTTCCATCATAGAGTAAAACTGTAATTGTGTTTGCAGTCAACACCCCGAATATGTGCATTATCTCAGGAAATAACTCTAACAACATTTGATATGCAATGCTTTCTAGATCTACGTAATGGAACTTATTCGCCTCGCATTGCATCATAGAATATATGTTCGGTGGTGCTGACCGGCAATGGTTTGTGTACATCCGTTTTTCCAATGCTTAACAAGAAATACGTTGCCGGGGTTCAGTAAATTCGCAATTTTTCATATATTTATTAACATGCCTAACTTTTGCTCATCGTATGGCTGTGCTAACAAGTCCTGTCACCTACAATACTACACTGCTGGCCACCCAAAATGCAACATCAAGAAGGACACGAGATAGCAAATCCAGATTTACTGGACACATAACAACATATACAAAAAGGAAACGATTGAGCTCATAGGCCCGTGCGACTTGCGGAACACGCATACATCAATAGTTCGTGTGGCCTCCATGGCTGGTAATAACGGCCGCTACACGCTGCGGCATCGAACGAAAGAGGCTTTGGATGTGGGCTTGGAGTATGTTGGTTTAGGCTGCTTTCACACGTTGCCGCAGTTAATCAGGCGTAGCCGCGGGTGGTGCCTGCCGGGCCACTCGGTTGCCGATCAGCGACCAGACGTGTCCGGTGGGCGACATATCGGGAGAACAGGCGGGCCACGGCAGCAGTGACACCTGGTGGGCCGTGAAGAATTCTTGCACGATGCGTGCCACGTGCGGGCACGCATTGTCCTGTTGAAACGTGGCCGCTGGCAGGTACTGCAGGTAAGGGCGGACTGCAAGCTCCAAAACGTCGGAGATGTAGCGGTGGCTGTTGAGTGTACCGGCGATGCGTACCAGAGGGGTGCGGGTGTCATATCCAATTGCGCCACAAACCATAACACCAGGCGACTGACCGGTATGGCGATACATAATGGTCTACGTAATGGAATTTCTAGATCTACGTCATACAGTCTCTCGCCGCGGTGCCACCACACGCGGATCCGACCATCGTGGAGTTGCAGGCAGAAGCGGGATTCGTCGGAGAAGATACTGTCGTTCCATTCCGTAGTCCAGGTGTGGCGTTCAACGGCCCACTGCCGCTTGAACGCCACACCATTAGCGTTACACCACCTGGACTACGTCGGTGGTGTAACGCTAATGGTAATCGGAACAATGGGCGCCGTGCGACAAGTCCCTGCTCCTGCAGACGACGTCGAACGGTACGTGCTGACACAGGTTGTTGCACAACACACCCTAATTCCTACGCTAACGTTCGTGATGTGGCGGTGAGATCCGTCAATGCCCGCCACACAACATGCCGGTCCTCTCGTTCGATGGTGTGCCGCTGCTGCGCAACCACTCACGTCGGTCCGTCCGTCCCTCCTGCACCCACTGAATCCAACTCGCCTCACTGTGGCTGGATGTCGTCCCACACAGGCGCCGATGTCTCGGTACGATAAACTGCTGTAGCGATAAGCCACTTTTCGTCCTCTGTCGTACTCCGAAACGTGCTGGAATAACTGCCGTATTTTGCGACGAGGCATCAGGAAGCTTCCCACGCACAGGTCCGGCAGTACAACACACCTCTCTACTTAGACTCCGTCTTCGGTGCACCCTTCTTATAGTGGTTCTCGGTGGCGTGCCGGGCGCACATGATTTGCATATGCCCTGCAATGCTAATCGCTTGCATGTCCTCTCGCGGGCGAAGCATGCTGCAAATTTCAGGCCAATCGGATGCTTCCTTCTTGGTGTTGCATTTTGGGTGGCCAGCAGTGTATATTAAGGAAAATATAACTTTTCATAAGTTTCCTCTGAAAAGACCGGAGCTGTTAAGGCATGTTGTTGGTGTTTTTGTTTAACCACATTTCGTTTCCATAAAACCAGACGCCTGATATGTCGTTCCATAGTGACCCACAAGTTCTCTATGGGATTTATATCTGGGGAGTTCGGAGATCAATCGATATGCTGGACGTCTGAACTGTGTTCCTCAAGCCATTCCTGCAAAACATTGGAGACGTGGCTGGGCACATTGTCATCTTGGAAGACACTGTTGCCACTCGGGGAAAAGCAGAACACTGTTGGGTTTACAGCATCAGCAAACAATTCAAGATAGTGAGCACTAGTCATATGTTGTTCCACATGCGTCTGCTGTCCACGTTCCTGCAAGGTAAACATACCCCACACCGTACAACGGCCTCCACAGGTTTTCACTGTGGAGACCATGCAGAATGGATCAAGTGCCTTAGTTATTTGCGCGAATTATGCACATGACCATCCATAGAGTGGAGTAAAATACACGACTCGTCCAATAAGTGCACTTTTTTTCCTGTCAACCGACGTCCAACTTGCATAATCTTTGCACTAGGCGAGTCTTTTTTGCCGATGAACCCTGACTAGGAGAGGATGTCGTCGGAGTCGTCTGCTGTTATAGTCCATACGTGCGAGCGTGCAAGGCATGGCCATGACATATACTAGAGATGAGCTCGGGCTCGGACAGGCTCAGGATTAATTAACTACCAAAAAACCCGGGCCCGGGCTCGGAATTACACGTCTTGAATTTCATTACTGTAATTAATTCAACACGTGTAATTTCGAGCCCGGTTGAATTACACGTGCTGAATTTCATTGTGGATTCGTTACCATGGTGGAAGGATTTTCAATTTCCTAAGATAGCTGCCATTGCAAGACAAATTTTGCTTAGCAAGACTTGCCTTGTCGAAAGCTATGGCCCAAGCAAAGATTAGTTTAAGGAGGTCTGGTATCGAAAAACTGGGAAAAATCCACATTCCCATTTTTTGTATTTTATTAAAACCAAGAATCGTATCTTTAAAATGATGTATTAATTTCCAAAATTGTGCAGTTAGAAGTATTGTTATTTTTTTTAAATTTCCTCACCCCCGCGATTTTTGGGGTCACATTGGCAGCAGGTCGAGTTTTAGAGAAAAGAAGATCAAGTTGAAGCGCTGAGGCATTAGATGCAATTCTCTCTCTCTCTTTTTTCATGATCAACTTGATCTGGAAACTGCACACACATATGATAATATTGTGATTATTATACTATTAAGCGCAAAGCTTTGTTAATGTTACAAAATGCAGAATAATCTGGTCTGGAATGCTTTTACGTTCATTTTTTTTTAATTTTGGAAATTTCCCTACATGCTTTTTTTATATTCTACTACATCACTCTAAACTACCTTTACCAATTAGCATATATGTAAATTATATTGCAAACATTAGTTTTCTGGAGTCAAAATGTCAAACACTTGCAACTGTCTGTATGGCGTTGTACGTTTTATAATGCAATTTATTCAAAATAAAAGTAAATTTATAAATCAAAAAGAAATAATGAATGGAATATTTTGTTTCTAAACAATTTTCTTTTCTTCAGCTTTTACCAAAATTACTGATTCCCCTGATACGGTCGAAGGGCACGTTGATTATTATTTATTTTCAAATCCACATTTTAGAACATTTAGCTTTATGCGTAGAATGTCTAAAAACATATTAGTATTGTGAAGTGGATTAACTGAACTAAACTTTTTAAACTAATGATTTTTAAACTAATCCTTGCTTGGGCCATATCTTTGGCCAGTGAATAATGCATAAATGCAAGCCTTGATAAGCAAACTTTTCCAAGAATTCGGGTTCGGGCGGGCCCGGGCTCAACAAACACTTGTAATCAAAGAAAGCGGGCCGGGGCCGGGCTCAACAAACACATGTAATCAAAGAAAGCGGGCTGGGCCCGGGCTCAACAAACACATGTAATCAAAGAAAGCGGGCTGGGCCCGGGCTCTAAAATTGAGCCCGAACTCATCTCTAACTGATAGTACTGTTCCGGGTTGATCTCTGGTGTATTGGGTACTCAACTGTAGAAGAATGCTGCGTCTGTTGGCCTGTACAAGTTGTCGGATCCGGCGCTCACCTTTCACATCAACCTTTCGCTGTCATCTGCAGTTTTGCCTCCAAGTCGATTTCGGCCATTTTCATTCCAGTCCTTATAAACTTTAACTACCGCGGCTCGCAAACAAACCACCAGTTCAGCCGTTTGGGAAATGGAGGGCAATCACGCTCCGAATTTTATTACCCACTGCTCCATTCACATCTTACATATGCTACGTCGGCGAACTAACCACGTCTTCTCGGAAATCACATGGTCATCAGGCCGCATCCACTTTTGATAGGGGTGGTGATAATTTGTTGATTATTTGGTGTATGTGACGTACCACGCAGAAGACGCAAGAGTCAAAACGCCAAGTTGCAGCGATAAAACAAGGTCGGTGTAGTTCACTCAGGAGAACAACTGGCTCCGAAGTGGGAGACGTTGATTTATGTTCACAATGGCACCCGAACGTAAAATAAATCTCCTGGCCCTGAGGTTCGAACAAAAAAAAATGTGTGATGCTCCGACACATCTTCTGGAATTCATGAGAATTCCTTCGTCCACGCTTCGAAAGATGTGTGATGCTTCTTTTACACGCCGCGCCGTCTGGAATTAATCTGAATTCCATCCTCTACAACGAGCCACTTCAGCATGGTTTGCCGGCTGACCTGAAACCTACGATTTCGTCCCAGCCCCTTCTAAGGGTCGTGCATATATGTATATGTAGTAGAAATGAGGTGACACAAGAGTAAGAATGACTAGCTGCAGCGATAAGCCAAGGTCGGTGTAATTCAGTCGGGAAAATAACTGGCTCCTGAGTGGGAAGACTTTAGTTCGAATCACACCTACGGCAAAAAGGTTTGACAGTATACTTAATCGACGTCAGCATTATGTATGAGATATTTCCTCAGTGATTTCACCAAGAATGAAACCGTATTGTACAATCTTTGTCATAAAAATCCAAGCACCTAGAAGGAGGCGTTGGATTGAAATGAGATTTTAGTAGTGAAATGGTACATACCAAAGATCGAAGTGATTACACCATCACAACAGCACGACGATTTCCCGCGGACATACAGTACACATTTTGGACAGCGTTAGTACCGCGTCACACCGCATCGTGCTCAAATGCACGCAGTGATACGGTCCGGCATGCCGTCAAAGGGATGCCGCATGTTATCCTGGGACAGATTGGCCCACATTTATTGCAACTGACGCTCTAAATCACAAACACTGGGACATGGAGAAAGCTGGTGTCCCATCTGGTCCCACACGTGCTCGATGGGCGATAGATCAGGCGATCTGGCAGGTTACGGAAGTGTCTAAGCCTGACGTATACAGTCCTGGAAAACCCGAGCCATGTGCGGACGGGCATTATCATGTTGGAAAATGGCTCCGGGCCGCCCCGCCAGGAAAGGCAGCACACGGAGCCGTAGGATCTCCTGCACGTAGCGCTGGGCTGTCAACGTCCCTCGGAACACTGCGAGGGAAGTCCGGCTGTCATACTCGATGGCTCCCCAGACCATCACGCTTGCAGTTCGGGACGTGTTCCGCTGTACAGTGAGGTTGGGATTGTAGCGCTCACCTGCGGTCCTCCACACTCTGACATGGTGGTCGTCTGTTCCCATACAGAAAAGGGATTCGTTGCTGAACCGTATACATCGCGAATCCGTAGCGTTCCATGTTGCTCTCTGCTGACACCGCCGCAATCGACGCCGACGACGGTCAGGTGTTAAAATCACAAAACGTAAGGGCCGTCGAGATCGCTGATTTGCCTCTGACAGGCGTCTTGAAATGGATCTGGCGGACACAAGAGTTCCTTGTGCAGCAGCCACATGTCTCATTGG
Organism: Macrothele yani; assembly: GCA_039090855.1. NCBI lineage: Eukaryota > Metazoa > Arthropoda > Arachnida > Araneae > Macrothelidae > Macrothele > Macrothele yani. The sequence continues at coordinate 12,263,909 of CM077017.1, read as the reverse complement.
ATAAAGACGTCTTTGCATCTGTGCGTGCCGCTCTCACGATCCCATGGTCCTCTCTACTAGTGGTGAGTCTGGGTCGTCCGGAACCAGTCCGCCGTGCCCAAGTGCCTTCCCGTGTACACTGCTCCTAACACGATCGTACGGTACCATCCGACCGGCCCAAATAGCGGCCGATTCGGTGCGCCGGCCACTCTGCCACTATCATCCCGACTATACGGTCTCTGCTCCACGGCATGTCTATCGCTCAGCGATCTCACCTGACTCTTACCGTGCACTTCAGCTGGCATGTGGTGTCCCCTGCGCGGAGCCTTATAAACCCGAAAGATTGCTATTGCAGCGCCCGTCTTGAACGCCCGGGCAGACGGAATTGCACGAAACTTTAATCATTTGCAGGTCTGCCTTCCCCGTAGCTATTCACAGAGTTTCGCGTTAATCGCACGTTTTTTTCTTGGTGCGCGGATTTTTTTACAGTGGGTGTATTTGGCTTTTTTAGTAATACGCAACCAATTATACCCGAACGAACAATGTTTGGGTATTAGAGACAATAATGAAAGCATCAATGTGTAAGATGTAATGCAGAACGTATTTCGAACACTGAGGAAGACACAAAAAGTAAAACATCCGTGATAAAAATCTGGTAGATAATCAGCTGGGAGCAAAATGAAAAACGAGAAAATTATCATAAACTGATTTTCGAAAATAAGTACAACATAAGCACTATAACGAAGTAAATTTCTCCGTCATTTTTATCCGCGCCGGGGCTCGAACCCGGATCCCCTCATTCCGGAATAAGTCACTCTACCAATTGAGCTACGCAGACGTTTTATTCTGATTCCTATCTGCCTTTATGTCGTGTGCGTCCTTCTGGCAGGTACGTCACATCTCCTGGTACGTTACAGCACATGAAACTAAAACACATGTTGCAAATCTCGTTGAAGGAAAAGATAAATCGGGAAATGTGTCGTTCTCTTTGAACTGTAAGCATTTTACGTTAGAGAGAAGTGCTTCCCAAAAGTATGCTGTGTTTATTTAGATTCGTAACAGTAAAACCGTAACACATTCAAAGACACGTTCATCATATGGAAATAACGGTGTTAGATTTTTATTTTCCGACAAGAATTGGTAAAGCAATTGATTCGTTTTTCAATTCTAATACACGACACGTAAGAAATACTAAAAACCAGGAAAGAGAATATTAAAAAAAGATGAATCTAATATTTATGATATCCATAACAGGATTAGTGCATATATGAAGAGTGAAAATTGACATCAGTTTATTTAAATTCTTTGAAATATTTTTTCATCAATTTTCTGTTTTTATTGATTAGCAGGAAGGAAAAAGAGAAACTGGAAGTCAGTAAACGTCGCTGCTTTTTCCAAGGACATATTACTTCCTAATATTATTCATGCTCTAAAGCACGTTTCCCGTTTCAAGAATAATTCACGTCAGTAATAAAAAGGAATCTGTGTCTGAAGGAAATCTTAAAGATAACGCGGAACACCATTAGCAATGCTCGCATGAACTGCTGCTACTCTTGCATCACTGGATTTTTGTCCTGCCTAGGAAGGACCAAAAAGAAATTCGTTTCAGTTTGTGTTGGGTTTTTCCGAGAAACAAAACATAAAGGAACTCCCATTTTTTGCTCAGGACGAGAGCTCGTACTCTTCTCCCTACTACATTTCAGGAACTTAACACCTCGGTGGCTTTCAATAAAATTCATCAAGAGCAAACTAAACTTGTTGTATATTTATTTCCCAGAAAACGACGGAAAAGAGTTTTTCGCACATATTTAAGCAATACTACGGCACACTAGGTCAAAAGACCGCATTGAATGTTTCAACAACCCTATACAAAAATTAAAATACTTATGGTGTTATTAATATTCTTTTTCACTCAGTTTTTTATTCCGAGTTGCGTGTATATGTACGTCGTGTTTGTTAGGGGATTCGAACAAATGAAAAATATTGAAGCAGAATAAATTTGAGGAATAATTTAAAAGAATATCTTGCGTTTTAAATCGTACTGCAGAACAAACTGATGCTGATGAACATTCGAGAGTAACGAGCTCGTTTTTGACAAACTGCACTCAAATTTAGAGCATTCCGCAGTATTTTACCTTCACTTGAAAACACTGCAAAGCATATTACGTCTTCCTAGTCAGGAGAAAACAATTTTTTTGCTTGCAGTCTTCAACTGAACGATCAACTTCCGTGTATTTAGAATTGGAAAAAATCGTAACAGTAGTTCTAATCGGCGCAATTAGGCCAGAGCGTCTTATATGACACCATAGGCCTTAAAAAACCCTGTGAGATTGCTAAGTAAAACACAGTTCAGTAGCGCTAAGGCAGTACGGAATTCATGCCTAATGCGCTCTTTCTTTTCTCCAAAATAATAAAATCACAAGGGATAACTCTTTTTTGTTATCAACTCAAGAATTTTGAGAAAATATACGGTCGAGCCACATTATTGTAACCGCCAGCTAATATCCAGAGTAAACGCCGTGTACAGTGCGGAGAGCAGCTAGACGGGTTGGAAGTGACTCAATAAGGTGCTGGAAGGTAACCACAGGTATGTGGAGCCATGCGGACTGCTGTGCATCTGACAGCTGCTGGAGGATGCGTGGTGGAGGATTCATAGAGCGAACAACACGACCGTGGTGGTCTCACAGATGCTCAATTGGGTTTACGTCTGTTGAAGTAGGGAGCCAGGGAAGTACTTTGAAGTCTTCATCGTGCTATTCCAACCACTCTCGGACATTTCTAGCTGAGTGACACGTCGCATTGTCGTGCTGGAAGATGCTATCAGCCCCAGGGAAGACAATAAACATATATGGGTGTACGTGGTCTGCAAGGATGTATTCATAATGAATTCGATCCATAGTGCCTTCCTCAAGTATGAGTGGATCCAGAGAATACCACGAAAACATTCCCCAAACCGTACGGCTGCCCCAACCAGCTTGTGTTCTGCCAGCAATGGCTGAAGTGTGTTTGTTTTTCGATGTTTCTCGCCTTATATGCCAGCATCCATCCGTTCGATGAAGCCGAAAACGTCACTCATCGGAGAAGACAGTCCTTTGCCAATCAGCGGAGGTTCAATTTCGATACTGCCGCGCAAATGTTAGCCTTTTCTGCCAATGCACTTTCGTTAGCGTAGGTGCAGTGACCATCCGTCTGCATCGGAGCCCCATACGCAACAGGGTTCACTGAACTGTCGTTTTAGACACGATATCGGTAGCCCCCTGGTTCATTCGGCCAGTCAGTTGCTGCACTGTAGCGTGTCGATCGGCCCTCACGCACCTTCGAAGCCGACGTTCACATCTTACATCAATGTCACGTGGTGTTCCGCAGTTTTCACGTCGTTTATTTGCAATAATGTCATTTCTCCAATCACGATTCACTTTAACCACAGCAGCACGCGAACAGTTCACAAACTGCGCTGTTTCAAAAATACTGCCACCCTTAGCCCGAAAGCCGATAATCATCCCCTTTTGCAAACCGGATAAATCACGCGTTTTATCCATGACAGCAACGAGCGATATGTTTTCAGAAAGCCTACAGCACACCTTATATACCCTCCAAGACATATCACGACACGTGCCTCCTTTCATTGGCTACGCGCTGTTGACGTCAAAAGTAAAAGGTGGTCAAGATAATATGACTGGACTGTGTATAATTCTCTTCCTTCATCAATATCTTATTCATTTTTTGCGAATGTCTTAGCTGGTTCCAGTAATTATAAAGTTTTTTCTAAATTTTAAAACATACGCCATAAAAACATATTTCAACAGGTGCCATTGGGATGCAAATTAGCAAGTGTCAGCCCTGTGGTCTAAGACGCTGGGCTCTGGCTTTTCGCCTGAGGTGGCCTCGGGTTTGAGTGGCGGATGAGGCATGGTCTTATTCCGCTGGGCCTCTGCCTTCCCCTAGACAAATGACCCTAAATTGGGGACGGGCGGCTGCTTATGCACCTTAAAGTTGCTCACGGTGGTCACTGAAAACATAAATAAGAATTTTATGTTTGACGATTTAATTGAACCACCGGGAGCACCTCGACGGTCTGTAAGCAGTCCCCCATCCGTAATTTAGGGCTATGGGTTCCAGGGAAGGGAGATATCCAGTGCCGTAAGACTAACACAAAACCCTTGTCACACCGGAGTTCGAATTCATCTCGGACGAATAGTCAGAATTCAGCGTTTAGACCACTGCGCTACTGGGGCTGCTAGGAAAAAATGATAGGCAAGATGTCACCATGCAGATATGCAAATACTTCCACTATCGAAACCATGCGGCAAATGCTAAAGATGTTATGACAGTCTGAATGCTGTGATCTGTGAGTAAAAGTTCGACATGTCTTTCAGAATAGCATTACAACCAATTGATCATACAGTAAGTGACCCCTGAAGGAAAACCCCCACAGGCAGAATACAGTGAACCCGCCAGTGCCTTGATTCTCATCAGCTAACGGACTTTTTATTTTTTATTGGAGGCTTAACGACCACCGTGAGCAACTCAGTGGGCAATGAGCAGTCATCCGTTCCCAATTTAGGGTCATTGGTACTAGGGAACGGAGAGAACCAGCACCGTAAGACAAACACAACAACCATGCATAACCAGGATTCGACCCCGGATACATCTCGGACGAATGATCAGAAGCCATCGCTTAGACCACTGCACCCACCGGGGCGGCTAACGGACTTCGAAGGAGGTCGCACTATTGGCCAGTATGAAGCCAAGCGGTCGACTGATCCTATTGCGTCACATTTTGCCCACCAGATTGCTACACTCCATTATTGCTCTACACGGTAGAAGATAGGAGTTATGCACAGTCGTAGTTTCAGAAGTGGTTGGCCTAGAGTAACTACAGGACGAAAAAAGCTAGTTGAAGCAGGGACATACCCTTACAGAACGGCATCCTCACTCTCAGCTTTGAGAAGATCAGTAAGTACGAACATCGGTCATGGAATCACACAGCAAACCATTGCAAACCATCTATGGAAAACAAGCTTGAACGAAAGACGACCAGTGCGTTGCCTACTACTGAACCCTACCGACCTACCGTCGTCAGCACTTGTAGTGGTATCGCTCCCAAACAAACTGGGTTGAACAATGGCATCATGTTGTATACAGAGATGTAACTCGCATCTTCCTTCAACCAGACACTCATCGGATTCACTTGTGGCATCAGTGTGCTCAACGCAACAGTTCGGCCAATATTTTCAAAAGTCACACCGCCCTAAGAGCAAGCATTAGAATTTGGTAAGCTACTTTCTCTGATTCGCGCTCCAGTTTAATGTTTTTAGAAGGAATCTGACGACTCGCCTATGTGTCAAAGAAATCCCCAAATTCGTTGCACTACCGTTTGTGGCAAGGTTAAACAGCTTATTATTTCAGAAAGACAATCCCCGCCCTCGTACTACGAATGCATTGAGGCAATGTCTACAAGGCATCAACATGTTACCTTGGCCAGTCGCATCCCCAGATTTGTCGCCGGTAGAGCATGTCTGGGATATTCTAGGACGATAACTCCAGGCTGTTCGTCAACTATATCCCACAGTACAAGCCCTGCTACACCATATCGACCGACGAAGCATGGTCCTCAGTGCCTCAGGATTCAATAAGACGTCTGCAAAACTGTATTCCACGGAAGGTGGTAGAATGTGTTGCTCGTCATGGAGGATTTATTTCATACTAGCATGTTTCTGTAAGCCATCATCCCCTTTATTTCTTTTTAAAAGAAAATGTCATCAATTTTTACGTATCTATTATCTTGTGTATCCGGTAAGTTTTGCAACATTTGCTACACTACCCCCTGGCAGTGCATTTTGTTTTACATGTACCTAAAACTGATACAGCCAAAAGTGCCAAACGCACTTTAAATTCAATTTTAATTTATATTCAAGGTAAATATAGCGGCGGATTAACGATTGAAGACGTTGAAATATTTCTAACCACAGAAATAAGGAAACAAATTGATGACAAATGACGGCTCTACATTGGTAGGGCAAATTAATCGATTCATCGACAACTACAATGAAATAAAAATTTAACTGCCGAGTCACCCCACCTATGTGCATATCATTCGTCTACATTTTCTGCTGTTCTTCGAACTGCAAAGCCGAAATTTCACGCCATGCAGGCACGAAGAAATAGTTTTATCGTCGGAAAAGGCCATATCCTTCCAAGCGGAAAGTCCCGTGAGTTTTATTTCGAACTTTAGATTTAACAATAGCTCCAAACACGCGTTCCAAACATGTTTCTTAGACCAAATTGCTTTCGCCTTCGGAGAAAGATATAACATCAACTCTCTCATATAAGTTCTGCCGATATCCCCTCGCCATAATATCGTCAGTTTGATGCCACAGATAACTGTGAGGCTGTTGTTGTAAACCACTTGGAGCTGCATTTGTAACGCTGGATAAAGTGCCAGTTAGGAATTGTTATATTTTATCTACATTTGATTTACTTCTCATGAATAACGGTGAGTAAGAATTTATTTAATTACATGACCCCCGTTATTTGATACAAGATTTAATTCAGTTCACACATTAAAACTGCGTGTTTCTGAACGTCTAAGCAGGTGTTAAACTCCATGCATCGATCGATTTCTATTTATCTTATTTACTGAAAATGTTGGAATGCAAGCAAACACCGTGAATCGGAGTTCGTAGGAGTACGAATATGTGAAATGCCGGAACGCTTCTTAAGCAATCTTATGTGCATTAGCATTATTTGTAGAAAACTGTGATAGTTAAGAAATGAGAAACACAAAGGAAAAATTAATATAGTTCTCCGTATCTTAGTAACTAATGAAGAATCAATCATAGAAAGCTCACGAGATACTGATTTTGGTATAAAAATATGGTAGTTAACTGTAGCCCAAGTGGTCATTTCTTCCGGAAGCTTGGAAAAGTTTATCATTTTAGTGCTATCTTGGAAACCTCAGTTCGAGATTACCGTCACATGTTATTTGTACGCCACCAAGTTTGTTACTTGATATAACCGGAATCAGAAATTACGTTTCCTAACATCCAGCGATATGCTAGTCAGTTTTATTACGAAATTTCGATGGCGAAGTAGATATCTAAAGTTCTCCAAATCCGACGCCTGCACAGTATTCACGTCATTTTTCTGGTGTTCAACGTCTCGGCATGATTCATCTCTCACATTTGTGTACTTATACTAAATGGCAATCGTGCACCGAATTTTTCAAAAACTGTTACCTTTATTCTTGATCTGTTTGATATACAGTCAATGGACAAAACATTAGAGATATCTACCTAATAACGTGTTAGTCCACTTCTAGCGCGAATAAAAGCCTGTGCACTCCGTGGTATTGACACCGCCAGATGCCGAAGGGTTTCCGGAGGTAATGCCAGCCATGCATGTTGCAGGGTTGGATACAATTCCGCCCGAGACACTGGTCCAGAATCCAATCCATGGATCTAATGTTTTCAACTCCACCAGCTGCCAGAGAGTTTCCAGAGGTAATGCCAGCCATGCCTGTTGCCGCATTGTCCACAACTCCGCCCGAGACGTTGGTCCAGGATCCATGGATCTGATGTTCTCAACTCCACCAGATGCCAGAAGGTTTCCAGAGTTAATGCCAGCCATGCCTGTTGCCGCATTGTCCACAACTCCGCCCGAGACGTTGATTTAGGGTTCATGGATCTGATGTTCTCAACTCCACCAGATGCCAGAGGGTTTCCAGAGGTAATGACAGCCATGCCTGTTGCAGCATTGTCCACAACTCCGCCCGAGACTTTGATCCAGGATCCATGGATCTGATGTTCCCAACTCCACCAGATGCCAGAGGGTTTCCAGAGGTAATGCCAGCCATGCCCTGTTGCCGCATTGTCCACAACTCCGTCCGAGATGTCGGCCCAGGATTCACGGATCTGATGTTCCTTTCCACGGCAAAGAGAGTTTCCACAGGGTTTAAATCTGGGCACCATGGGGGCAACTGGATAGTTTCAAATTCAGATGAGTGTTTCTGAAACCATGCCTGGGCGTTTGCGGCCCGCATTGTCCTTCTGGAACAGACCAAAAGCCTCACGATGCGTGAAGGCCATGAAAGCGTGTAGGTGATCAGCTAGCACATGCTGGTAGCGCGCAGCTGTTAAGGACCTATTTAGATACACCAAGGGTCCTAATGTGTCCCACAAAAAGGCTCCCCAAACCATCAGAGAGCCACTACCTCCTTGAACTTGAACATATGGACTCACGCTGTAGACGCCACATCTGCACCCTCCCGTCAGCTCGGTACAACTGGAAATGGGATTCATTTAACCACTCTGCCGACGTGGCGATGCGACCGACGAGCTTCAGTTTTGATATTCCCCGCACTAAGCAAGGGATAATGTCCTATGACGAACAGTCAACAGCGGCATACGAGTAGGCTACCGTAGCCTTGGGCTTCCGACTTCTAACCACGATGTGATTTGCGCTGCCGTTGACACGCTGCCGGTCTGTGCCAGCCTGAATATTCTACGTCAACCCCGGTGTTCAGTGGCTTGTGATCGGCCATCGCTTGCACTCTGGACGTCTGTCGATGGTATACTCGCTGTACGCCCTTGGTATGGTTGTCCTCGGGAACCATCAAGTTCGCTCGGGCGATCGAATGATCCATCTGTTTTGCGCCAGCAATGCGTGCATGATCAAAGTCGCTCCTATCACCACGTTTACCCTCGTTTGTCAATTGAGATACACTGTTGGGAAGACCGGCTCTCGGCCTATTGATAACCTGAGTCCGGTTTGGGTTTGATCCACTGTGCACGAGGTATGCCCACGTCAATTGCCTATCACCCCTATCTCTAATATTTTGTCTACAACATGTGCAGTTTAGTGTGCACCCTTTTCAAACGTATGCACACTAAACTACACATGTTGTTCAAAAATACATTTTTTTCGGGGTTGAAAGACCCCCGTGAGTGCCTAAAAAATGTAAAGTGTTGCTTGTACGTAATTCACAGCTACTGGGTTTAGAGAATGACCTAACAAAAAAGCAGGGCACTTCTGCTGCTGGCGGACTCCATTCTCTATTGCCTACTCCACCTTTTTTCATGGGTGCAAAAACTACAAAATCATACAGTGACATGTCCGAAATGTATAGTTTAATATCCCGAATTCTTCCACACTTCTGGTGCAAGTCCAGGAAGATATTCGCCAAAAAGATCCGGGCGTTATCGTCCAAAAAGATGTTGCCCTGCTACTGTTTTGTTTTATTAGAGGTTTATTTTATTGGACTTGGTAGACAGTTACATTTACATAGATATTGAACTTGGTTGACAGATATATACAGTTTAGATATTCTGTGTTTCGACGACATCAATGTACATAGGTGAACAAGGAACTCAGCGAATAAACCTCCGAAAGACAAACACAAACAACCATGCCTTATTCAGAATTCGAACCCAGACCCCTCCGTTGGGCGAATGATCAGAAGCCATCGCTTTGACTTCTTCGCCACCAGGGCGGCCATCTGTTTTCCGGCAGTCATGGGTTTTGTTAGTTTCTGCAGACATGTGTAACGTAATATGTTTTTCGTGATCAAGGTTGACGTTACGCTAAATTCTAAAACCCTTAAATAAGAATACGATGTAATAGTTTACAGCCAGACGAAACATAATCAGAAGTCAACTTACGATAACGTTTTTATTGGTCCAGCACTAATTCAGTAGAACTCCACAATATGGCACTACAGTTGTTAATTTCACATGTAACTTAACAAGCGAACGTCTATACACACACATCCACCTGAGCAACTGTTGTATCGTCCTTTTTTACGCTTTCCAACAGTAGTTTTTTTTTTGATTGGAGGTTTAACGACCACCGTGAGCAACTCAATGGGCTATAAGCAGTCGCCCGTCCCTAATTTAGGGTCACTGGTTCCAGGGAAGGGAGAGAGCCAGTGCCGTAGGACAAACACAACACCCATGCCTGACCGGGATTCGAACCCGGACCCCTTACGGACGAATGATCAGAGGCCAGCGCCTTAGACCACTGCGCCACCGGGGCGGCCCAACAGTAGGTTGAAGAAGCGTATATGCTCCAGCTTTGTCCTTCTGTCCATCCGCACGATAACTCGCGTAAAAATAGTTCGATTTCGATGAAATTTTAGTATGTGGTAGAGGAGTACTGGGGACAAACTCTATTGAAAATGGGCGAAATGGGGTCAAAGGTCAGGACACAGGGGAGGGATCCATTCTATTGCCCTTTTTTATTTTTTATTTTTTTTGATTGGTGGTTTAACGACCACCGTGAGCAACTCAATGGGCTATAAGCAGTCGCCCGTCCTTGATTTAGGGTCACTGGTTCCAGGGAAGGGAGAGAGCCCGTGCCGTAAGACAAACACAACATCCATGCCTCACCGGGATTCGAACCCGGACCCCTTACGGACGAATGATCAGAGGCCATCGCTTAGACCACTGCGCCACCGGGGCGGCCTATTGCCCTTATGCGTCATAACTTGCGTAAAAATGGTTCGATTTCAATTAGCGTTTAGTATATAGTAGGGAAGTACTTGTGGACAAACCCTATTGAAAATTGGCGAAATGGGGGGGCCAAAAGTCAGGACATAGGAGCCGGATCCATTCCATCGCCCTTATGTGTTATAACTTACGTAAAAATGCTTCGATTGAGATAAAACTTTATCATGTTGTTCCGGAATTATACTTAACCGGTTCTGTTGAATATTATTGAAATTGGGTCTAAGGTCAGGGAATAGGAGCGATATTTTTTCCACAGTCATTATCCTCATAACGTGACTAAAATGCTTTTAATGCGACAAAACTTAAGTATGTTGTTCCGGAGGTATACTTAACCGATTCTGTTAAATATTATCGAAATGGCGTCAAAGGTCAGGGCACAGAAGAGATATTTATCCCACAGCCTTTATCCTCATAACTTGAGTAATGATTTCTGCTATGTTGGAAAGCGTATCACAATCAATGCATCGCATGATTTTACTAACTTGTTATCCATCGTTCTTATCATATTCATACGTCACTTGCTCTCTGACCTCAATTGTGTTGCCAACCTCCTTCACGTTTGAGGGAAAAGATATCGCGTTAAGTTTGGAAGTACAAAGGAGAACAAACTGAAATTTACATAGGAAAAGGAACTAAAAATGAAAGTTATATTAGAATATACGTCCCAAGTGTGAATACGTACGAGAGGCGACCAAAAAGTAAGATGAAAGGAGCCGTTCTAGCTGCAAAAGCAAAGAAGCATTAACCCGCATACCTCGCACGTATTGCCTGGCCCTAACCTGGTTTTTAAGCTAATGCCAGTAGTCCTCCACACGGCAAAGTGTAGACACGTGTTTCTCGTTTGTTCAACACTATCGGGATGTCGTAGTTCGAGCAATATGCAAACATGAAATTCTGTTTCCACCTCTGATATATATTCGGTGAGTGAAATGTATGAAAAGCTGACAACTGTTTATGGTGAAAGTGCTGTGACCCAAAAGATGGTGTTTAAGTGGTTTTCCAGGTTTAAAGATGGCGCTTCTTCCATCGAAGGTGGATCTCTCGAATCCATTAACGGCGGTAACCGACGACAACGTCATGGAAATTCGCGGAATGATCAGGGAGAACCGGCGCTTCACCATCAGAGAAATTGCGGCAGAAACTGCTCTGTCGTATGGTCCTGTTAAAGCCATCCTCACTGACAAATTGAACAGGAAAAGTGTCAGTGCCAAGTTCATTCCTCGTCTTCTGAAGTTCCACTGCTCTGCCAATCATCTAATTCTTGGCTGAAAAATTCATTCCGGTGTTCCCTCATCCCCTTATTCACCGGACTTAGCACCGAGTGCATTTCGGCGCTGTTTTCGAAATTTAAGGCAGTTATGAAAGGTAAACGTTTTGACTCTGTGGAAGACATCCAAAGTAATGTAACGAGAGTCTTAAAGGACATTACGAAACAGGACTTTTATGGGTGTTTCCCACAATGGCAGAACCGCTGGAATAAGTGTGTGTGTGCCGAGGAGGATTAGTTTGAAGGGATTAATTTGTGTATCTCTACTATTAAACACACTTATAGTATAGATATACAAATTAATCCAAAACTTTATTTATGTATCTGTGTTAAAATTAATTAACACACTTAATTTCTGTCTTCGGTAAAAACATTCACCATATTTTTGTTATTAGACCTTCTAATGGTAATACCGTTAAGCTGCAGTGGTAATGTTCGATTCCTAACGACCAACAAGAGTAGTTCTTCGTAGTTAAGGATAGTCATCATCATCAATTTCACTGAAGATAATTGGTTTCCGGGCATTTCTAAACGAGGACGGTCTTGTTGCTTTTATTGCACTGCGGAGTCTCAAAACTCATGCCAAAACGTACGTATAACGATTAAAGAGACGGCTCCTCTCGACCTCGCAGACTGGGAGATGTGTGAAGCCATTGCCATTCCACCAGCAGGATTAAACTGGTATGGAAATCGCTGTGAGCACACTCGTTGGTTTAATCAGCAACTCATTCGTGCGCTAAAGGCTGAAAAGTCACCCCCTACCCCTTTGAAATTCCACACTGAATGCGTGCACTATTGCGCTGTTGGTGATGTTAACTATGTAGATTGGTTACGTTCAGCTGTGGTTCCACAGCCATTCCGGATATTTCAGTACCATTCGTTTTCTCTTGCATTTTATATATGCTTCTTTCGTGCACACCTTGATTTTAGGATGAATTTCAGAAGTACATGTTTGATGCATGCAGAACATGTACAATTGAATGTTGAAGAGTAAGGCGGCTGTTGGACTTGTGAATGCCATAGCATTCAACATGAAGCATTTCTGACAGGCAAGTAGACATGCCTCAGAAGACTTGAAAATTACATCGTCCTGGAACGAGAATCGAATCCGCGTCTCCCGATTTGGGTTCGAGTATCTTACTGTTACACCACCCACAACAAGGAACCTCCAAGCAACTGAGGTTGTGTTTTGGGACTCAGATGTAACTCTCCGCCGTGAGCAAATCGAAGCATATATGATCCTTCATGTTAGCGGCACACGGGCAGAAAGCAAATTCCCTGAAGGAATAACTCCTCAGAAATGAGTCATTTGAGTCCCAAAACACATCTTCAGTTGCTTGGAGGTCCCTTCTTCTGCGTAGTGTAACGGTAACATACTCGAACATAAATTGGGACATGCGGGTTCGATTTCCGTTCCAGAACGATGTGATCTTCAAGTTTTCTGAGACATGTCTTCTTGCATGATTAATTTCGCATCCATCTGCCCGCAACATCTATTTGACTATAATTTCTGATTGCACTGTGTCCCATCCTCAGACTACAAAAGAATGTGCCAGTGTGCTCTATATACGTACAATGTCCAAGAGCTTCCATGACGTAGGACCGACCTTGAAGAGTACTCACCCAGCACTCTAGCGGAAATCAGGTTGCAAAAGGAAGTTTATCAACGTTACACAATTGAACCACTTAAGGTTAGTTATGACATAAATTTAAAAACTTACAGGGTTATTCCGTCTGACGTGGATACCCTCCTGGAAATACCAATTTCCACGGTTGTCTTATTTCACTAGGTAATGAGTCATTACAACAGACTTGTAACTGGGAGTGAATATACAAGCTCTCTGTAAAAAGAAGAGTAGACACGTCCGATGGAGTAAAAAGGATACTTGTTCTTTCCAGGCCGGATAATGGGTCCCACTGTGTGTAAGTCCAGCTACGGCAGAGTTCATATCCCCGGTCTTCACTCTATAAATGTGTTCTGAAAGGTGAAGCTGTAAAAAGCGTTTTGTGAAGCCAATATACAGTTTTTGTGATGAACTACTGACCACTGGTTTCATGGGAATGCTGTAAATTCCAAACCTTTCACACGGATCTATGGGGCCTCTGTCTTTCTTAATAATTGATAAGATATTTGATGCCCGAATTCCAAATGCCAAGTTGTATCGAAAACAGACTTTCCTGAGAATAGACAAGGGAGCAGGGGAATAGTTGGCAGACCCAACAAATCTGAGTCTCTCCCTCTCACGTTGAAGAATAGAGATAGTGGCATTCAGTTGGTTTCTCAAGATGCGATCCACAACATCATCATCATACCCATGTGTTCTTGTAATATCTTTGATTTTCAGGATCTCCGCTTTACAACATTGTATATATAGAGAGAGAGCACACTGGCACATACCATTGTAGTCTGAGAATGAGACATAGTGCTCCCGAAAGATCACACTTTTAATCTGTAAATATTTTAACTTTTAGTGAAGTTTTACCTGACTTGCAAAGGGTTTTTCCTCTTTCATAAGTTTTTATCGTGTATTGACGGTGTTGTCTTTAACTTTGAATTTTAACTGCACGAATGTTAACCGCTCTTATTTATGATAGGGTTTATAAACCATACTCTTATCGATAATACACATTAATGAGTGCTGCTCATCAGACAGCGTACTTTTAATCTTCGATAGATGTTTTTATTTGTAAATTGTTTAGTTTTTGTTTTGTTCTTTGTTCGCATTGTCGCACTTCACTCCACAAAGAGATTCGTTTTGAAAACAACCAGTTCGTCCGGAGTAGGCAGTGCAACAGCAGATTGGAAATTGTTCCACTAGCATTTAAGGAGATATTTCCTTCCTGAGTATAAGCCTTTTTTAAAGAAATAGACAAATGTCGTAACCCTATGGCTACAATTTTGAACACATCTGCAACTGAAATACATATCTATTGTTTATTTTGAGTTCTCACAGCACAAGCATGTCCTTTGTACTTATTTATATGATTTCGCACAGCTCTTTTGCCTGATAGCCCTTTTAAATAACCATACAAACAATGAATTGGTCTTTTTTGAACACGCTGGTACTTTATTTTCGTGATTTCATTCCACACTTGTACGATGGATGATAACATGTTCTTAAAATATTTTTTTCAGACTTATATTCGTGCAATTGTTTCACATACCATGTATTACAAAATCCAAGAACTACTGTTCGATCGAAATCACAACAGCAAAATTTGTTCTTTTTGCTCACTCTTAAATATTTGTCATTTACGCGATTGGAAATAGGGAGATAAGGGTTCAATTCCCGGTAAATGGAGATGGAATTTTTAAGTTTTCTGAAGAGGTTGTTTTTCTTCAAAGATATTTACTGGTCTAAGCGAATACTGACCACTTGTATGCCAAAATCATCAGATTTTAGTATAATATCTTATGCAGTTGAACAAAAATGATACAATGCACAAGGACTGCAGATGTACACATACATAAAATACTTACAATCAGGGCAAGGAGGAGCACAATATGTTGACGTGATAACTACGATTATATAGCCTTGTGGCAATACATCAAATTCTTAAATGAGGATGCCACTCTATTACCGCAGAGCCTAAGTCAAACAAATGTCTAAGATGGTTTTATACGCAATGAAACATACTCAAAACTTAATTTGCTTGCATATTAAATACTTTAAGCTAATGTGAGATTTAAATAGAAAAATAATAGGATGTAAGAGCTGTGTTTGAGTATTACCACGGTGATTGAAGTGATAGGGAAATGTGCCTGCTTTGATAAGAACATGCGAATAATCACAGAGGTCCTATGCCGATGAGAATTTCTGAGAGAACTGTCACTGAGAAGAAGGTAATAAGTTATGTCATGAGTATTAAAGCATATCTAGGACACTATGTCTTAGCCAGCAGATCAAGTAACGTTTACAGTGTACATAGGAATGTGTGAGGTCAGCATCTTCGCGGCATTAGTGACATAGGACGAATGAACTATCCCAACATGATGTAAGGTGAAAGGAACCAGGATTCTGCCACGCAACACACGCCAAATTTTCATGCGAATGAGGATTGTATAAACTCATTTCTATATGCCTTAAACTGGGATTGAAGCTCGATATATGTATTATTGGTGACGCAGATCGGTGACGCAAAATAATATTTGTGTAGATAGTAGAGATGCTGAGAATGAAATAATGGTAAGTTAATCTAATTGTCAACTGGAACTGGAAATTGTGTACAAAACAGATTGATTCTTGGCGGATACATCCATCTTCATGAAAAAGGTCTGGATACGGAAAGCATGATTATTTTAATTAGCTATAAGTTCCAGTATGATAATATAGAATGTCCTTTTCATAAAAACCTGCCCTGTGAAGTCTGAGTTATGTCTGATCAGCGTGGCGTTGAAAAGGAGGGACATGTATTCAGAAGGTTTTATGGATCTGTTAGGATAGGGCAGAAATGCGTAGACTACAGAGGAGTGCAGTGATACTTATATGGAACCCAATGCCAGAGGAACTTTAGTAGTAAAGATCGAGCTTCAGTTACAGAGACTAGTGGGGGAATCAGAACTTTGAAAGTATGTCATATAGGGGCGCAAGAATCTTATTAGCGTAACAGGGGTATTTGTGGTGCAAGATGTTTCTAGTAGTAAGTCCTGCTTTGGACAATATTATTAAGTGGTTTTTCATGGCCATATTTTTTTCAGGGTAACGCTTATTAGAAAGTTGCAGTTGTTTATCCGCACCATGTAGATATATTGACATCTTGGCAAATAAGGATTATTATATAGTTACATTTCTTCTTCTCACGATAGAGATCGGAACTGTTAAACTCAGTTGGCTTAAATATTCTTCAATACGGAAAAGGTCTATTAACTTTAATCCCACGGAGTGTTACTCAGATTTGTGCAGATTCATACTTCCTTACGTTTTCCCTATTCATTTTTAAATTTAAATTTAATCATTTTCATTTTTAAAAAGTCACTTTACCTGTAGAGCTGGAACAGTAATTTTCAAGTCACCAATCCAAGAAAAAAAAATAATGTACTACTAAAAAGACTGAGAAACACAGCATACAGGGGTATGCAATTCAAATAGTTTCAAAGTCATTCTTTTCTTTTCTTTAAAGATAAGCTAAGATTGATCTCCGTCTAAAGAAAGAATTATTGACCCTTTCCTCTGAAAGTTCATTTATTTTGCTGGCAGAACAAGCGAAATATCTGGAAATATTCTGCAACGAGCTTGCATCGCTTCTTATTAACAACGTTTATATCCGGGAAAAGGAAAACTTGCATTCTGTACATGCCGTTTAAATTAGCTTTTCTGAGAAAGCTTTTCCAAGAAATGAATTTCGAAAACATTGCAAAAAGGTATAGGAAATTTTGCATCGGTTTCTCTCTGAAGTGTTTTGTTGGGGCTAAAGATTGTTTATGTCTACGTATAATCTATTCAAATATATTTAACTGGTTTGTCTTCCAGGAACAGAGATATCGCATCAAATAGAAATAAACACGTACTCAAAGCAGTGTGAAAAGTCTACTTCAGAGGCAGCCGAAATTTGCATAGATCTTTTCTTTGTGTATTTTTATCAGACCCAATTTTTTTTACTCAAATGTCACTTACCTAGAAAATAGGCAGCTAATCTTGTTATCCACCCAGAATAGGAAGACGTTCTTTATTATAACTTTTAGGAGGGGTGTTACCCTGTCTAAAGGTGGTGAAACAATATGTCCAATGTTGGAGGTACAAATTGAAAGTATATGGGCGTAAGTTCTTTAGGAAACAAAATTCACAAAACGCGTTGTGTTTTATTCTCTTGCCTGCTAATGTTGTATTTTTGTATCAGAAAATTGTTCAGACAACTGGTAAGTAAGTGTACTTATTCTACAATGGTAAATTGGGGTTGTCTTTGTTAAATTATTTAATTGTTCCCTTTGTGGTAAATTGGGGTTGCCCTTGTTAAATAGGCATAATGTAGTTTAATATATATATAGTCGAAAAACTCTTGGAAAACCAGTTTTCAATAACGGACAAAATTGAAGGATCAGTCTTTTGTTATGGTTACGATAAGACAGTCAAATATCATTCCATTTGGAAATGAGGTACATTATAGTAACGCCTTTTAAAGATGATTTCTACGTTACGAAATATATCGTAAATGTTTACATTCAGCAAAAGTGACATATGAAATTAAAAGGATAAAACAAACCGAAGCGAGCCGGTTTTATATCACATCATGTTCCTGATTCTAAGTTATGCACAGATATTCGCTGCTGTACATATGAATTCGAAAGGAATCCTTCGAAATACAAAATATGATATTTGTTGTTTTGACCAAAATATGAAACAATCTAAGCATAAAGGGTAGATATTAAGTAGCTAAGCTCTCATACATTTTCAAATTTGATAAAAGGCTCATGTTAAATTTATGTATTTACATATAATCGCATTGGTGCTTAGTTTTTCACTGGGGGTTATAACGTAATGTCTTTTTCGTGAGAGATATTGTTGTTACGCTAAGTCTAAAACCATTAGATAAGAATACGGTGCAATAGTTCCTAATTAAACTTTTTACGGCCAGACGAAACATAGACAGAAGACAACTTACGGTAATTCTTTCTTTATTCCAGCACTATTTCAATAGAACTTCACAACATGGTACTAGAGTTGTTGATTTCACATTTAACTTAACAATCGAACGTCTACACACATGCTCCCACCACATCTGCAACAGCTATCTCGTCCTTTTATCTATCGTTCTTATCTCATACATTCATACGTCACTTTCACTCTGACCCCAATTATGTTGCCAACAGTATTCTCGTGAGAGAGAAGATGTTACGTTAAGTTTGGAAGTATAACTAGAACAAACTCAAATTTACGTAGGAAAAGGAACTGAAAATGAAAGTTAATTTAGAATATACGTCACAAGGTTTCTTTCAAGAACTACATATGATAAACGTTATCAGATTTGAATGTATCTGAAGGTAAAAGATAGTTGAAAATTAGTGCTAATGTTTTTATTGATTTTGCATGTTTTGTAAATACGAGTTAGATGGCAAGTACCTTAGGTCACACGGAATGGGATTTGAATTTTACGATCTCCATTAGCATCTGTGTCTAGGAGGAGTGGCTGCTAGTTGTTACGGAATATTGGTTCTGAAAAAAAGAGAAGTACCATAAAGGTCAAACCAAAATCGGTATCTTACAGAGTTTCTATGATAACAAGGCCCTGGCGACACGAGGGGCCAGAAACATGCTTTGTAGATCACTTGAACTATTTTTGCAATACCACAGGCACTATTCGTTTTGGATGTAATTCTTTCATTAGCGAGCATTGTGTGTTAAAAGCATGTCTAAACTAATGCATCAGGTAGCTGGATCCTCGGCCAACTAGAAATCTGGTGTTTTACGCCAATGCGGTGATTTCGAGTTCCCACTTCATTTCAGGATACCTCCCTTTCCTAGAAACAACAACCTGAATTTCCCTCCTAAGTGGAGCAGTGATAAAGCGTTGCCTTTGAACCATTTATCAGAGATGGGTCCTTGTTCGAATCCCGCGTAGACAAAGATAGTGTGCTTGTCTTATAGCACTGGCTCTCCCCCTTCCTTGGAACCAGTGTCCGTAAATTAGAGAGAGGCGACTGCTTATAACACATTGAGCTGCTAACGTTGGTCGTTAAACCGCCAAACAATCGGAGCTGCTAACGATGGTCGTTAAACCGCCAAACAATCGGATCTGCTCTCAAAAGTTCCATGCTTCAAAAAACACGATCAAATTAATATCTCCGGAAAGAAAATGTTTATTTTGGAATGATAAAGCGTCAGTCTAACAGAGACTAATTCAGTATCCCAGAAGCAGTGTTTAGACATGTATCTTACAAAGTTACTGTGCTACTTCAATACTTTTTCTAAAGCGCCAAAAGCTTTCTTCCCCATTCTGAACTGAAAGACAATATTTAGAAGAAGTCTATGAGTAGATGATAAAGACCTCAGCTGTAATCTATACACATCCTCGCCTTTAGTTTGCACATTTTGTGGCCCTTTCTTTATTGAATCCTGGCTATTGTGGAGAAAGTTTTCAACTGTACAAACGTGGAAGCTGGAAGCCTGAAGGATCATTAAATTTGTGTTGTCAAACACAAGCGCAGTTGAGCTAAATAAATTTGAACTCAGGTTTTAGTTTAAAGAATAAACACCTAGTCTTAAAAAACTTTAACAACTATTTAAACATTTCATTGTTTGGAATAGCAGATTCCAAAAGAAATTCAAAAATGGAAAACAAGCACTTCATCAATATGATTTCAGTCCCTATAACAGTAAATAAAATACTGGTTTCTATACACATATTTTACATGATGTCTTTACTAGAAGGCAAAGAATGTATATAACCTTTAAAAGGACTTTCTGTGCGACGAACATGTGGAGCACAAATTACCCGTGCTCTACATATCCGACGCGACGAAAGTAGAGATATCATGTATAAAGTACACACTGAGCTTCTAATGAGTATTTCTACTCGAAAAACGCGATTGTGGCATCACGGCATTGTCTTTATTTCAATTTCAAAGTGCAAAGAGGCCAATTAGAAAGAGATAAATTTAACCCTGTGACGTACCTGCCAGTAGGACGCACACGACATAAAGGCAGATATGAGTCAGAATGAACGTCTGCGTAGCTCAGTTGGTAGAGCGACTTGTTCCGGAATAAGCGGACTCGGGTTCGATTCCCGGCGTAGACCAAAAATGACGGAGAAATTTGCTTCGTCATGATGGCGCCCGAACTTTCCGGATGACCCGGCCGTTCAAAATCTCGAATTGGTGTGATGTTCTTTCCGCACCGCGAGATGGGAAAAATAAGAGAATCCCTTCTCTAGCGCTTCGAAAAGTAAAAATGTGTGATGTTGCATTCCACACACTAGATTGACTGGGAGTTCTCGAGTGCACGTTCTACAGCGGATGGCTGGCTGCAACGATTCATGGTCACGGCTGACACATGGGCCATGCCCCCGGCCCTCTTTCGGGGGAGGGGGAGATGTGACGTACCTGCCAGTAGGACGTACACGACATAAAGGCAGATAGGAGTCAGAATGAACGTCTGCGTAGCTCAGTTGGTAGAGCGACTTGTTCCGGAATAAGCGGACTCGGGTTCGATTCCCGGCGTAGACCAAAAATGACGGAGAAATTTACTTCGTTATAACCCTCATAATTTAGAATAATTTCATCTCCATATATATAAAGAATTTTAAAGCGCATCAGTCTTTAAATTGAATTAACTCAATGTTTTGCTTTCGTTACATTATGCTAACACATCTTTCAGGGTTGTAAAAGGCAATGGCAGTATTTCTATTGAATCATGGTATGCAATGCCTTTTCTTATGTGAATAATTTACCGTGGCGACTTAGTCAATGCTTTTGTTTTTGTCTGTGATGCGTAAGTATTGAAGTTTCAGTGAAATATAATTCAAAACTTAGTCAGGAGTGCATACTCTTGCCTTTGTATAAATGACGCGATTTCACCTTTTGTGTCCTTCTTTTACACGAGAAAACTAAACTATTATAGCCTTCAGATTAAACAAATACTTATTATGATACTACATAATGTTTTAAATGTTTTCAAGTTTGTTTGTTCGTTGTTGTTAAACGTGCTATAAAACAGTCACTGAAGTTCTAAGGAATACACACATATTAAAGTTATCAGTACACTAACGGACAGGTTTGTTTTGAATGAGAAACAAGTACTTACTGAAAACTTCAAACCACACTTTTATTTTTACACAGATGCAGATGCGCAGCTCCACGTAAAACAACTTTATGAATCCAATCCACTGGACAGAACAGGTAGTAATATACGATAACACACCTAATACGTATCACATCTCATGGGATAGCAAATAACTTTCTTTCCATGTACATATCGTCATCCATTCGTCGACTCCCTTCACTCTTAAAACATGCTTCTTTTATTTAACTTTTGGCTAGCTGCTAGTTGTTGCCAAAACTTACGGCTAGACTTTGAGGATCCTCGGTTTCATTCGGAAAGAAAATGCAACTAAGGAGTAAAATAATTTACATTGCTTGTCATAGGAAATATCACATCAAGAAGTGTTTGCATGAGCGCCATGTAAGTTGGTGAGTATGTGTCGACAGTTGGGTTATATACCAGGGTGATTCAAAAGTCATTGCCGTTTTCCGACAGTTGATGAAAACGTGTATAAATGCATAAACGTAAAAGTTTAATTTACGTTTATGCATTTATACACGTGTTCGACTGTCATACACCATCGTAATGGCATGTGTTGAATCCCCCTGCGAAAACATTCCTCATTCCTTTGGTTTTTAGGCGAAAAAGTCTTGGATCCCAAATTCAATATCGAGGATATTTTGGAAGTGTTTCTCACGTAGAAAATGGGCCATGGACCGTAATAAGCTGTAGTCCGGGCAGGATTAGCAGGAGCATTATCTTGTTGGAGGATAACTCGTTTACAATTCACCAGAGCAGGGTACTTTCAGCTTAAACCAGCACATATCAGCTCCAACTGACCACAGTAAAGCTGCGCATTAATGCCTCGGCCATCTGGAGCCGATTCCTAAATAATGGGGCCCTCAAATTTCCATCACACACATAGCCTAACTTGGTGCTCAAATCGTCCCATTTGTGGGACTGGTTTTGGTGGATTTTTAGGATCTAACCATTGTTTCCTTTTGTCAGAATTCTGAAACAATATCCACTTTTCATCACACATCACAATTCGCCTAAAGAAGCGGTCGTCTTGGGGTTTTACCAGCAATTGCCGACGCACGTGCACACGTCGCTGACTTGAGCAGCAGTCAGTTCATGGGGTACTTGCGACAGCATCTGTGCGTCTTGCCGAACTTGTGCAATTCACGAACAATTGTGAGTTGAGGTCTTTCCAGCTCATTTGGCAGTTGTCAGTTGTCTAGTACTTCTGTATGGATTTGAATATACTGCTTGAAGTACAACTTCATATTTCACCGTTAAAAGTCTTCCAATGTTTTACCTTCAAGGCGGCAGTCCCCATTTTTAAATCGCTGAAACCAAAAACTTGCCCTTCTTTGAGACACTTCTCCGTCAGCTTCCACAGCACAAATTTCTCTCGCTGCAGCTGCAGCGGTCAATATTTTTTTAATGAAAAAAGGTAACAGCAATGAGATTATGTATTTCTGGTACATAGCTTTTGATAGCTGAAAATTTACGAATAAATCACGGCAGCGTGTGCTCCTATTTATACTAATGTTGTTCTTATCTGCATAACGCAAGCGCACCGAGTAATTGCCTGACACAGAACGAGTCTTCAAAACCGCAATGACTTTGAATCAACCTAATACTGTAAATGAGTGCATTTGCGTACCAATCACGTGACAGGTCAAGAACAAAAAAGGGCAAAACGGCTCGGTGTAGCTAAATATGGTCGTCCTCACCTGGGCATGTGGACTACAGAGCATGAGTTATGTCGGCGGCGAAAGCACGGGTAAGGAGTGGAAATGACTTGAGCGAAATAACCGGGAACCATACGATTGCACCTTTGCCAGAGTCTTCATTACAGGGTTTGCTGTGAAAGGATTGGTCCGTGCACTGTATCGCGGCAGAAACACATCGAGATGCAACAACTGTCGACAAAATGTGGCGGCATTTTTTTGAGGAAGGTAACGTGTGTCGCCGTACTGGGACAGGTACACGTTGGCGGGCGTCCGAACACCTTGATGGCCATATTCCATGGCATCAAAGAGCGGGCGACACCCGACCACCTTTATTGGAAGCTATGGACATTCCCGTATCGACCTGGTCTGTGCGTCGCAGATTCGCGGTAGCAGGTTTGCGTCCTCGCCAGCCACTGCGACGACTACTACTCGCCGCAGCACATTGTCGCGCAAATAGCAGCAGCGCCAAATCAGACATGCTTGGCTGGACGAATGGAACAGTATCTTATTCATCGACGAGTCTCGCTTTTGCCTTAGAGCAAGCAATCCCTGATTGCGGATCTGCAGACGACGTGGTCACCTTTATGACTTTACTGTCATCCATGAACGTCACACTGATCTTCAGCCCGGTGTCGTGGTTTGGAGCTCTATCAGTTTCAACACCCGTTCACCGCTCGCACGCATACGTAGCATATTGCAGTATGACGATACGTCGTAAAGTGCTACAGCCCATTTTGTTGCCATATCCATAATGCCCAGTTTCAACAAGATAACGCTTACCACTACACTGTCAATATGAGTAGATTGTACCTAGAAGATGACCAGGTGCGGCCTTGGCCGGTTCAATCCCCAACCGACTCCGCAGTAGAGAACGTGTGGACGTCATTGACAGACGACTTAACGCCTGTTCACAATTCTCTTGCAATACCAATGAATTATCGACACATTTCATTAATCTTGGTTATCTTGGTAACTGAAGTCCAAATGTGGCGAAAATATCTTTTAAGTCGAAGCTTTATTTTTTCTTATTTGCTAAATCGTTGATGTTAAATTTGGGGCGGTTATATAAGTTTCGTATATTTGTACTTATTTCACGACATTTTCCACATGAAGCTATCATGTTTAATGTTACATAGATCCCGCTGTTTATACGCAAACTTTAAGAGTTTCTTGACACCAATGATGTTTAACTGATGTACCTAATTTTTAACTTGAGTTCAAATACCATGTAAAAGGTAATACTGAGGAAGTGTAGACAGTCAGTCAATCATACCACACTACTGCAACAAGTTTCTAATTTGAGTATTAACGAAGATTTACAAGGATATTCCCTCTTGTGACTACGGCTGCCGCGTATTCACAAAGAAGCCCATCGTTTAAGCGACGGTACTTATGTTTCAAGAAACCTGTTTAAATTGGCATCGGAAGCGCTGCTTAGCAGCAGTGAGATACACATCTACGCTTAACAGACGTTTTCTCATTCACTAAAACATACGAAAAACTGCAACGGATGCTGAATGCTTAAAAGTCAAAGATAATTTTATACAAAATATCATCTCAGATTTTTGGAAAGAAAGTATCCCTTACTGGAAGGCAAGGTTACTAATAAAAAGAAACAGGTCCTAGCTTTACACCTAAGACAACAAAAATGCTTGAAGCCGTTATTAGACTATAGACTAAGTTGAAACTTAAGTTTACATAAAATAACCAGCAATGCTAGAAATCTGTTTCTCTTCTGTGAATGCATTAGGTCAGGCAGAAACCAATCCATATTGTGGTCCTACTTTATGAATGTTTAGAATTATATATGAACTCACAAAATCTAATTTAGAAACGCACAAAATTAGTTATTTCAGAGCTGGAGAGAACTCGACGACTTCAGTCAGCACACGTCAGTAAAATCGATGTGTCCTAATTCACCCCAGTCGTGGTAATTAATGAGCTTGTCAGTCTGAAGATAAGTGATCATTTGTATGGGTGAGACGTTTCTCATGACCTTACAGAAAGGGCGGGTAAGAGGAGAACAGCGGTTTAATGAGAAGTCTGATCCTTTGTCAAAGGGTGGTTTGTTAGAGGTGTGTTAGCGACCGTAAGGAAACACCAAATAACGAAAGGAAAGTTAAAGCAAGCTAAAAGAAATTTTTATTGAAGTGATGGAAAAGAAAGTTGAAATGTCAAATGCTCCCATTATTGAATTAACTCATTGAAGTGCAATTAGTGTAAAAGAAAGTTTTTAGAGACGCAATATTATGCAAGATGCATTGTGGAGGATAGAAATTATCTCTATCATTCCCCTTATTTGTTTCAACGGAATCTACCTTCCAGGGACTGTTCAGTGACGAACACCTTTTGATGAATGGATAAAATAGTCATCCCCGTATGAATTACGGCGTCGAACAGTTTTAATCATTTTTCTCCTAGACATGGAAGTTAACGCATTTCAGGGAAGATTCAAACAGAGCGTCTAACGATCCCTTCTTCATCGCTGTAGCTTGTTCTATATATTCAATGTCGTCTTTTAGTGAAAACTTTCTGACGAATTTCCACTGCTAAAATTCATATATATCATCATCTTCAACCACTGTCAATCCACTACTGGGCGAAGGTCTTCTCAAGTCTCCTTCGCAACTTTGTCTTGAGCCAGTCTTTTTCAAAACACTCTAGTCTACTTTTGAATTTCATCTAGATTCCTGGGTCTTTTGTTGTCCCTTTGTATCTTATCTAGTATTTCAGTTGTCGAACAGTGATAAATTTTTCTACGAGGGTCATTTCAAAAGTTTTGAGCACAGTGGGTTATCTCTTAAACAAACGAATTTATTTTACAATATACCTTTACAGGCCTTCGAAGTAATCTCCATGCTTCTTTATGACACCGGCCCAACATTTGGGCAAATCTTGTATTCCAGTCAGGACACCTCCATTGTTGAGACGTCGGATTACTTAGGTCACCTCATTAGATACACCCTGAATTGTACATAATCACTTCCCGCATAGTGGCTTCTTCAGTTTTGAGAACAAGTCATAGTTTTGAGAACAGGATTGCATGGCGCTTAGGGAAGCAATTCCCATCCGTACTTTTGCAAACTGTCTCTTACTGTACGGGCGACATGAAGGCCCGCCATGCTTGAAGCTGGTGTCATCAGTTTGTCGTGCAAAATGATGGCACCAGCTTCGAGTATGTCGGGCCTTTTTGGCGAATCTTCGGGCACAAAATATTTCGCAGAAATCTTCTGTAGTATTCCGCTGTTACAGTGGTTCCCACGGGCACTCTGTCTGTTGTTATCACTCCAACGTTGTGATGGGCCATAATCATCATCAGCATAACTTTCGATTGTTGGCGGAGGAATTTCTTCTTGGGTCGTCTTCAATGCTTTGCCGACCTTGGCGGAAACGAGAAGTCCACCACGACACTGTGCTGCGATCCATTACACTTACCCCACAAACTTCACACAAGGCTTTATGAATTTCGGTTGGGGATTTTCCTCTCAAAGTTTCAATTTTAATGTAGGATCGCTGATCGCTACGCGAGATCTGACCTGACTGACTTTTTTCCTCCATTTCTATGCAGAAACTTTCGGAACAAGATGAAATTAGCCAGAAAACGTAGACACAACTTTGTACACAGAAGTCTCACTCACAACTGGTACAATGATTGGAGCGATTGCATCATCCTACGGACAGCGCCAGCGCAGTGTGCAAACCATTTGAAATAACCTACGTAGCAATATATCCAGCCCAGTGCGTTTTGAGGGTATTTGCTTCGATCAGGATTTCATCAACTGTTGACATTTCCATATTACATTTGTTCCTCTTCCTATGTTTGCTGTTTACGTTCAGCATGGATCTCTCCATGCTTCTGTAAGTTGTTTGCAGCCTCGGAATATCGTTCTTAAAGTCCATGCCTCTGATCCATAAGTAAGAACTGGAAGTACGCATTGCTTAAGGGTCTGGTACGATTCGTCCAATTCCGTCTTATCTGTCCGAAGTGCTACTCGTGCGAAACAAATCTCATCCGTTCTGATTACGTCTTCGGTGTTGTATGGAAGTACCAGTGGTCCAAAGAATGTAAAATAATGTTACATTTCATGCGTAATATTGTGGTTATAGATTTTTTTTCGGAATCGCTTTTTCTTATTATACTGTCCTCACTACCGTATGAAATTACTGATGTACAAGCCATCCAATCAACTTCATATCAAATCAAGTTAATAATATTGCGCTTTTACTTAGGCACTAAATATTAATTTATAGACCCTACGCCTAGGCCATTTTAGCAGTTTTTATGCTGCCGATGTCATATTTACAAAGTTTACACATCAAGTCGAGTTAATAATTTTGCGCTTTTACTTAGGCACTAAATACTCTTATTAATTCACAGACCCTAGGACTTGTTAATAGTTTTCATTTTACCGATGTCATGTTCACAGTTAAGTTAATAATACGTACTGCGCTTTTATTTAGGCGCTAAATGTTAATTCATAGGCCCTCGGCCTAGGTGTTTTGTAAAGATGTAAAAAATGATCCGTTGAGTGCTTTTTTACGTTTTATAAAATGTTTACAAACACCAAATATCTAAGTTGTAACTTAAATCTTCTGAAAAAGCCCATGGCCTAGATGCCTTGTAAAGAGCTGAGAAATGTTCCGTAGAGTACCTTTTCCCAGGTTTATAACATGTTTGCAAATACCAAATTTATAGAAATGTTTTTTTAAAGTGATATAAAAGGATATACCTTGATTTATTATTCTTTTCTTAAAAATGAAAAAAATGGCCGTTGGTAGGATACCATCGGACGAATCTGCATTGGATCAATGATAGCATTCAACGAATCGGCATTGGACAGATCGTACATTGAACGAATAGTCCGTTGGCCTAATCTGCATTGGACCAATTGTCCCTTTGGACTAATCGGCATTACACCAATCGTCATTGGACAAATTGCCCGGGAGCGACTGGTTAAACACTATCCTTTTATGACATGGTGGGAAATTGCTCTTGGGCTAAATTGCTCATTGGTCTAAACGCTGGCTTCTGACCATTCGTCCGTGATGGGTCCAGGTTCGAATCCCGGTGAGGAATGGATGTTGCGTTTGTCTTACGGCTCTGGCTCTCTCCCTTCCCTGGAACCAGTGGCCCTAAACTAGGGACGGGCGACTGCTTATAGCCCATTAAGTTGCTCAGGGTAGTCGTTAAACCGCCAATCAAAAAAGAAATTGCTCTTGAAAATTACCTTGTTTCTTCGAAAAGCTCTTCAGCCAAGTTTTGTAAGCCTATTTATTACTTCTTCGACGTTTGATATCCTCGCTTGATATCTGTTGTCCAACGTAAATGTAGGCATTGGTTACATGCATGCATTTACCTTTGCCACGTCAACTTCCAAATCTTCAGATTTTCTAAAAGCACATCGATTTAGTTTTCTATAAGTCCATTTTTATTCTCACTTCTTTGCTCTTCTCGGCAAATTCCTGGATCATGCACTGCAGACTAGAGGGCCTTCTTGTAAAAATCACTATGTCGGCAGCAAAAAGGAGGAAAAAATAATATCTGTTTATAATAATCCCTTTGTTTTCCCATTTCAATGATTGAAAGACATTCCGTAGTATAGCATTAAAGAATGTAAGATATATACGTACAATGGTGTGCGATATTGAAGAATAATAGAGGAAATCGCACAAAACACGCGGTGCATGGACGGAAGTACAATGAAAGTGGATCTGTATGCACACACAGTGACAACGAAGTAGAAATCATGTCCACTTGCGTCTCTGTTAGCGCAGAATATGCCAATCAGGACCGCGTAAAAAAGGCGGTAAATCGACTTGCTTTTTATAGCACTTCGTATTTGTTCTCGAAGTAAGTTGGACAGTATTGCGGTGTTAGATTGAGTTAAAAATGCCTCGAAGACGGCGTTTGGATGATTCACAGCGGTGGCGAGGGTTCATCAGGATAGAAACAGGTGACTCCGAGTCGGAGGTGTTAAGAGTGTAGAATATATCCCAAAATGCTATCTCAAGACTATGGAGGCGATTTCTCGGTACAAGAGAGGTTCGTTTTTAACAAGGACAAGGCCGTCTCCGGGCTACCACTGCTGCCGAAAACAGCTATATGGCTCTAACAGCAAGAAGACATCGGCTGATAACAGGTAAACAACTAACTGTGGAGCTTGAAGCAACCACACTGGTGAGAGAATAACTCGATTTACAGTTTACCGTAGGTTGCATGAGAGATGTCTCTATCCGAGGAGACCTAGAATTTGTGTTTCCCTAACTCCCTCCTCCAGAGGTTTCAGATGGAGTCTCCAAAATTGCCTGTGAACCCCAGAAAAGTTGGGCACGTGTGCGTTTCACGGATGAGTCACGATACAACTTAAATACTGATTCCCGACGCACTCGCATCTGGCGAGAGCTAGGAATACGCGACAGCCTCTCAAAAATCCGTGAAAAGTCTAGTTTGCATGGCGGTGTTGTTGTTGTTTTTTGTCTTGGTAGGCAAACGTTCAGATGGACTTGTACATCTTTCAGAGTGGCGGGTTGACCGACCACAGATATAGAGATGAGATTCTGGACCTATTCAGTCGGACCAGATTTCTTGGTGATGGAGGATAACGCCAGTCAGCATCGAGCTGAACTGCTGGATGAGTATCTGGGAATGGAAGATATCGCTCGAATGGATGGGCCAGAATATTCGCCAGGCATGAATCCTATTGAGCGCGTCTGGGATGCCTTGGAAAGGCTAGTTGCAGAACTCCAAGAATTATTTTCAGAGGAGTTAAGGTTAATTCCACAAGTCTTAAATGACAGCTCATTAATTGTATGGGAGTCAACGACCACTGTATGTTTGTTAGAGGCAATCATACGCCTTACTGGCTTTTCCGGACAACGACAATTGAGAAATCTTATTTTGCTCTTCCTGTGCTCATGTGAATATTTCCTGTTTATGACGAAATTGCGAAGTTATGCAATATATAAATTTTGTAATATTAACTCATGTTCGCCTCAAATTTCATTACATTTCCATCAAGTGTAATTTAAAATTTTGTAGGTTGTCCTTTAATTTTGAAGGCAAGTGTGTGAACACCCCAATCAAAAGTAGATATCCTCTGAGATTTCCTCATTCGTATTCTCCATGACAAAGTTAGAGCTTCTAAAGTTAAAATTCTGATGAATATTCATATGTAACTTCACTTTAATAAATCTGAATATAATGTTTCTGAAGTACTCGCACGTATACGCACTGTTATTACTAGCTACGGTGCGCAATATGTAGTTCATGCATATTCCATATCACAAATATCACAAATGTTACAAGTCACGCTTTAAATAATATACGAGGGTTGTACCGAAAGTAATTCAAAAGTGGGCATAACTTTTTTATTAACTGACAGAGGTCGTTCAAATTGCACATGTTGGTAGAGTAACTCTTCCTCTATAGTAACACTTCGTCGTTGCAGGTAAATAATAGATTTCAATCAGAAGCAACGTGCCTTCATTGAGTTCTTGACGAAAGAAGGGTGCAGGCTGTCCGACATCCACAGAAGATTACAGAATGTTTACGGAGATGACACCATTGACAAGAGCAATGTGCACAAATGGATGAAGAAGTTTAAATAATGGGAAATTAGCATTGAAGACAAAGCACGCAGTGGGACACCATCATGTGCGACCACTGCCACGAATCGTCAGCGTGTGGACGAATTTATTCGCATGGAGAGACGAGTGCCAATCCGTAAGTTTAATGCACAACTGAACTGTGGTCACAATGCCATACAAAAGATGATGAAAGACGTAAGGTATCGGAAAGGGCGTGCAAAGTTGGAACCTCGGCAGTTGACACCCGATTTTAAGGAGACAAGGGTGGTGGAAGACTGCTCTGATCTGCTGGAAGCGTTTGAAGCCAATAAAGACACGTGTTTTTGGATCTGGTGACAGGTGATGAAACGTGGGCGTATCTTTACGATCCGGAAACAAAGAATCAATCCATGGAATGGCGTCACACATCTTCACTAAGGCCTAAGAAGTTCAAGAGCTAGCGATCAGCACAGAAAGTCATGGTGACTGTTTTTTGGGATGGCAGGGGTGTCATTATTCTTGATTTTCTGGAACGTAGGCGTACCGTGACCAGCGAGTGATACATTGAGACACTCAAGAAGTTTAGAGAAGCCATAAGGAGGAAGAGACCTAACAAGCTGAACGTTTCGGATTTTCGATCAGGAAATGTCAGAGTGTAGGTGACTTATACTTCTTATGAGGCAGACCGATGAGCGATTTATCGTCGTTCCCTAAGACGTGAATATTTCTTGATAAATGTTTCTTTCCGTTCTGATCTATACTTCACGAGAAGTTTTTTTTTCAAATAACTGGGTCCTATATCTTCATCAGAGTTTTTGTCCCCTTCGAAATAACCCTAGAACGTTTCCGGTCTACAGGGTGCATAATAAATTTCCACATCAGCCGTTTCATCGTAGAATGAACGCTGCTAACGATGTGGAACCAAAGCGATAGGTGCTAGTGTCAGGGGGACGATACCATTAGAACAGCGTCAGCATATCTAGTGGTGAATCTTTAAACAATGCTCCTCGAACTCCTTGTTTAAGGATGGTTGTTCCTCTTACGGCAGCGGGGCGTTGTAAGGTTGATTTGTACGTCTGTAATATGTTCTTTGGAAACTAAGGAACGTACTGCACCAGAACAATACTTGGAAAATAAGGAACATACTACACCAGAACATACTTGGAAAATAAGGAATATACTACACAAGAAAATACTTGGAAAATAAGGAACATACTACATCAGATGGATTACAAGAATACATGGGCTGTTGGGATACTATGCTGTACAGGTGAAGCCCATACTCTTCATCATTTGACGCACATGCTCCGTAGTCAGGCCACACTCAGTTCTCGTACGCTGCATTGAGGATGTATAAAGGCATAGGCTACAAAGTCCAGAATAATAACTCTATTGAAGGATTAGATTGTCTTCCTGTGTGTTTCCTAGGCATCGTGCTACCGAGAGCTTTTGTACGAGGAGGATAACTTTAGACCACGGATGGGAAAACTTACGTATAGGAGCGGCCAAGTTAAGAAAACAAAATTTAAACTTTTTGGCGGGCTACTATTTTCAGTGATTTTTCTTCAAAATTCATTTAAAATAAATGATAAATTCCTATAATTCGAGTAGATTGACATGAATAAGTTTAAATACATCAATAATGCAAAACAATTGTGCATACCTACTAAACTGTTTTTAAATTAATTCAGTAGATTTATATGATGGGGTGGGAGATGAATGGAACTGTGATTCAGCATCCAACATTTTTTCATAAACTGGATTAAACTGTGAGGAGGTGATTCTCAGGAGAGAAGACAGTTGATCATCAATGAGTCGGTATCTAAAATAATTTACCCTAAGTTTCATGGTTGAAAACACTTGTCTGTATGAATATGAGGATACAAATGTTGCCATATATTTGTGGGCATGATTTGCCAAGTTTGGTAATGTTGATTTCAGCACGGATTTAAAACAATCAGTTTCGTTGTGTTTAAATAAGCCTTCTTCATTTGAGAGTTGCACTGGAGATCGATCAATTCCAGCTGTAAGTGAGTTCTCACTTTGTAGCACGTCTTTTGAAAAGAAGATCGTGCTTATGTTATGAATTTGTCCGTCCGCCTGTGGACATCAAATCTCCGCAACTATCAATCCGATTTGAAAATTTCGTTTTGCACTGGGAAGCTTGAAATACACAATTTACCCGCTAGAGGGCATAAATGCAGATGATATCGAATTCAAAATGCATTTAATCCATATATTCGCTTCTAAATATCCGATTGAAAAATTCTTTTACTTTTCGATTCCGGAATATTTTCTTCTTAAAATAATGTATAGTTTGTCCGCCAGGGAGTGTCAATTTATACCTTATTTATTTCAATATGTCTGCTTCTAAGAGTCCAATTTTTAAAATTCCTTCTTTGTTAGATAGCGTTTCCGGTGTGCAATGATTTTCACATAATTTCAAAATTTCAAGTAACGTACATATAGATTTTCTGCTAGGGTGCGCAAAGTTAAATTGTGTTTTCTCCGATATCTGTATTTCTAAAAGTCCGATTTAAAAAATGCTTCCTGTATTGGATACAGCTCCTGATAGGAAATCTTTTGCGTATAACTTCTAATTTTTGGTAAAGAATGGTTTACAATATAAAATCACTCACTTGTGCACTCTTGATAAATACGTATGAAGGACACCGCCTCTGCACGGACAAAAATCAGAAACCAATAAAATTAGAAACCGTAAAATTTCAATCCATTAGTTTAATTCAAAGATACACATTAGTACTTTCTGGCCGCTTTTGTCCCGTCTTCAGATGTGAAGTGAACATTTTAACAGTGCTGCTATTTATACAAACCAGTGGCAGTATGGGTAACATAGTATGTGTGCATTACGTCAGCGATGTTTAACGTGGAACCCCCTGTTTTGTCCAATCTTTTCTGTGTTATTGTATAATATTTTCCATACAGGTGGTCAGTCTTATGGTACATAGACATTACAACATTCGTGACGAGCTTTATAAATAAATAGACTTTCAGTAAATAACAGCATAGAACAGGATCTTGGTGTTACTAGAATTCTTGCGTGGTCCTAGTCTGAGTATAAAGTTCCATCATTGACAGTTCGTGCCAAAGCGGTGTTTTGAAGCCCTGCTTTGATGTTGTACTTGTGTTTCCAGATTCTGCAATCAAGACCTCGAGTAGTAGATCCGATATAACGAGAACAAAGTTGGCCTGTCCTGTTCAGTAAGGGAATGCTATAAATACCACATTTTTATTCTTCCTGGGTTCTTCCTCGATCCTTTCGGATCAAGGTTAGCATATTGCGTGATTTGGCGCCAAAGTCCAAGGAAAAACGGTGACAGATGTCTCTGAATGGTTTAGTGAGGGATGGAATACAGTCTATTGAGTCCACGTACCTTTTAGAATGGCCGGCAACATGTTGTAGCGAAGAGGCTATAGTGGTCCTGATACGTGAATGAGTTCTGTTGATCAAGTGAGTAGGATATCCAAATGCTTTAGCAAGCCCAGCTATCCAGTGGATCTCCTCAATACGAGCTGGACGGTCAGAGGAGTTGGTATAGGCTCTTAAAAGAAAGCGCAAAGAGGCAAGTTTTTGGCTAGTCATAAGGAAACATAGTTGGTATAGCAGTCGGTTTCCTGTAGACAGAAAAAGATATTAAGTTATTATTAAGTGGTGAGCGTGATATAAGTATATCCAGAAAAGGTAGTTCATAATTTTGTTCAATTTCAGTGGGGAAGTTTAAGGATGGGATTTGTGAAGAGAATTCATTGGCAAATGTATTGAATTCTTCATGGGAGTTTGGCCATATAATCAAAATATCGTCCACATAACGAGATTATAATAGGGTTTTTAAGAGTGTATCATTGTAAGAATGGTTTAGCTACCAGGGAGCGTAAGTTTTAATTTCTGCTTCTGATGTATTCGCAGCAAAATCTGAGCTGTAACTGCACATTTATTATGTGAAAATCTGGTATGCTCAATAACGATACGCTATTAATATTAAAAATTATGTTATTAAAATTAACTTACAATGTTGACAGAAGGAATCACCAGTCAAGATGAAAATTGATATTTTCAATGTACATGTATAGGAAAGAAAATGACATAAAAAATTCTGTCGTGGACCGATACCGCTCACCTCAGAAAAATCTTTTGAGATTACCGTCTTCGTAAAATAATGCATAGTTTTTCCGCCAGGGGCGTAGATGTATATCTTATTTTTGTCGACATCTCTGCTTCTAAGAGTCTGATTTGAAAAATTATTTTTTTGTTGGAGAGCGTTTCCAGCGCAAAATGGTCCTCATGTGATTACGAATTTTTTCTAACGCACAAATCTTCCACCAGAGGCTGTAAATTCAAATGTTCGTTTACAGCAATATCTGCGGAACTAAAAATCCGATTGAAAATCTTCTTTTTCAGTCAGATAGAACTAACCATGCAAACTCTGTGTGTATTTGCTTCCCAAACTAATGAACAATTTAGCCGCTAGGGGACGCAAACTTTTAATATGTTTTTCTCAATATCTCTGCTTCTTCTACATGTGTCTTTTGAAAACGTCTTTCAACACCGGGTGCCATTTACCTTGTAAAACACTTTTTATTAGTTTATGAGCACTTTTACAGATCACAGTTCTCAGTTAACTCTTACTCTTTAATTAAGATAACCAGTTCAATCCTTTACTACTATTCTTTAAATAAAGTGCCTAAATGCTTAAATTGTGTCGTGATTAAGCATGGATTTGTGAAGAGAATATTTAAATAAAGCATAGATTTGTGAAGAGAATGCTCGAATATTTGAATTCTTTTATGGTCATTAGTTTAGCTTTATAGCAAAAGTCATCAAATTCGGTTGTGCAACTGCGTCTTGTTCCAGATTATCTTAAAGATAAATGATGTAACCTGAGAATGTTGTTTACTTAAAAATATTCTATTGTTTGTGTAATGATGATTGATTACCAATTCCTTTTTCTTATCACTTAGATCGTTTGCCTGAAGACTGCATAAAAAACGCTCCTTATATATAATATAAAGAAGGAAGAAGTTGATGTTCAGTCTACTGAAGTTCAAGTTATTCCCGTTAAACAGTATAAATAAGATTATTCATTGCATTCATGCTATTGTCGTGTCCTACATCTTTATGTTGAACTAAACGTTAGATATTTCTTGTATTTCCTGATGAAGTTGGCCAACATATTGTATTCGACATCGATGTTTCATGTTCTTAAAATAATCATGTGTTCTAATAAAATCTGTATTAAGTGGGCATCATTAAAATTAAAAATAAAAGAAGAGTTCTCGTTGTTCTTCACGTTTCACATAGTAGCATACATAACAAGATGAAGGAAAATAAGTAAGGGCAGTTGCACAGTCTCTCTGTGGCTTTATTACAGTCTTTAGAACTATAGAAAAAAAGTTAAATCTCGATTTTACTAAATTGTTCAGCTAGTTTGATTGTGGTCACAAAAAAGACGTGATGGGAACGGAACGTAAGCAATCATTTTTCGACCCAGTTTCAAGCAGTAAACGTAGTGTAAAATCTGAGCACTGTAAATGACTTTCCCAGTTTGTATGACTTCATCCAATGAAATTTATGTTTTGTACACTGTATAAAATAAGTGGTGTGAATTCACGGAAATTTTCTGAAAATAACGTGCAGCAAAGTTTCCGGTATGTATCCGTCTCTTTCAGAAATTCCCGTTTTTAAAAATACCCGTTCATTTTAACTTCCTTATTTTCACAGATATTTCCGCCTCCCCGGTGGCGCAGTGGTCTAAGGCGCTGGCCTATGATCATTCGTCCGTGAGGGGTCCGGGTTCGAATCCCGGTCAGGCATGGATGTTGTGTTTGTCTTACGGCACTGGCTCTCTCCCTTCCCTGGAACCAGTGACCCTAAATTAGGGACGGGCGACTGCTTATAGCCCCTTGAGTTGCTCACGGTGGTCGTTAAGCCTCCAATCAAAAAAAAAAAAAAACAGATATTTCCGTAGACAGAAATTCCGTTTACTTCAGAAAAGCCCATTTCTAGTTTTTCCGTATTTAAAGTGAAATTCCGCAAAATCTACAACCTTGTGAAGCACTCAACCCTCTGATAATCCTTCCGGTGAGGTCAGGATCGAACACCCGACGTTATACCTCGCAGAACAAGTAACGCGCGCCGTAACCAACTGAGCCACAAACGCTCAGCAGCTTGCCTCACCTACATCGTAAAACGAATTCCGCAACAAAGAAATTTTGTTTTTTGTCAATGTGAGTGATTTAGTCATTTTATTTTCTGTTGGAACTTATTATTTTTCTGAATAGGTTTGTAATTTTTTTCTCCTAAAGCAGGACTTTTCAAAAATTAAGCATTTTTCATCGTGGTTTTTCGAAGAAACAAAATGCTTTGCAACATGATTTTTTTAAACTGACAATGACTTTCATTTATCTTTAAATAAAGGTGAAATGTACTTTTTATAGTATTATCTCACAAAAAAAAACTAAATATAAAATTTACTCTTAGTAGCTATAATAGCTTTTGTCTTAAGTTGTTCGAAGACTGATACACAGACATCGTATAATCATCGGTACAATAAGTACCCGGTTTCTTGCAATAATACATTATATAATAAATAGCTGGTGCACCAGATAGGTGAAAAGAGAAGGAATATCCTGTGCCACAAAAAACAAAAAAAAATTATACGATATGCTATCCACAATATCCGATTTCGCTACGGAACTTCAAAATTCGACAGAGGATTGAAATTTGAAAGTTAATCAAAACTCAAGTATTTCCACGAATCATTACTATTAGCGGACATTTCTCGTCATATGGATATGGAAAAAAGTGAGAACGGAGATTTTTCGTTAATATACGAAAGGAATTGCAGAAACGTTTCTGAAAATTCAGGATTTTCCGTTAACACATCTCTAAAACGATAATTTACCGTCAATGTAAGACAGAACCTAAGGAAAGTCTTTCCGCTGTAACTTAGTTCTTACGTCAGTAATTACGTTATGTATGCTAAAGTCAATGGAATATTAGAAGGCATCCATACGCGTGAAAATCCTCCAAATACGTGGCATAACTAATAAACAAAGACATCACTCTTTCCACGTTTATCAACGCACAGTAACCGAAAAATTGTTATTCGGCCACCACAGAGGAATTAAATCCCGAATCTCTCGATATCAAGCCGAGCGTGTTAACCTTACACCAAGGTTGCCAACAATCCACATAGCGCCGTGGATTTAATTCCCCGGCGGCGGCCGAATAACAATTTTTTGGTTACTGTGCGTTGATAAACGTGGAAAGAGCGATGTCTTTGTTTATTCGGTATCCATACGCATTACAAGAAAGAGGTCAATTGTAGTACTTACAAATACGTTTATTTTGCTTGCATGGTTTGTACTCCGCACTCACAAACGGCTTATTGGCGTAGTCAATACAGTATCAGTCATTTAACATCCAAACAGAGTATAACAGCACGTCTATAATCAATAACATCAGTTCCCTAAACAACCACTGCATTGCCTTTTTATCTATCGTTCTTATCCGGCCACATGTCACTCTTGTTACGACCTCAGTGTGTTGTCAACATCATTCTCGTTTGAGGGAAAAGTTAAGTTTTAAAATGTCTAAGAGAAGGAACTCAAATTTACATAGAACAAGAAACTCAAAAGGAAAGTTAAAATAGAATATACGTTACACATTAGAACAAGCGTTTTCACTCTGAAGGATATTTATCACAGACCTACAGATTTTTTTTGTGAATTATTTTATAGAACATTTTTAGCACAATGTGTGTCTCTGTGGAAGTCTTGTTACTCCATTGGTCGGCTTCAAGGCTCAAGTTTTATTCTTTTTTAATACGTTTGAAGTTATATTTCCTCCCTAACATTAATTTATTTCTTGTCATCGATATTCATCAGTGACGTAAAACTGACAAAAATGTAGATGATCATTCTAAAGCTGGCGACACATGAGTGTAACGTTGCTGATTCAAAATATTCATTTGATTGCCAGTGCTTTGAAATGAATCTACGCATAAGGTGCAATTAAATTTTCTTTACTAACACATGGAATAACTTTATGGGCTTCTTTGTAACTAGATGTTTTTTTATTGGAGGTTTAACGACCACCGTGAGCATCTCAATGGGCTATAAACAGTCGCCCATCCCTAAATTAGGGTCACTGGTTCCAGGGAAGGGAGAGAGCTAGTACCGTAAGACAAACACAACATCCATGTCTCACCGGGATTCGAACCCGGGCCCCGTTCGGACGAATGATCAGAGGCCATCGCTTAGACCACTGCGCCACCGGGGCGGCTAGATTTATGGAAAGAAAAAAGTAGAAAATGTCAGTTTGCAAATATTATAGATGAAAAAAGTTATTTATGACCCATTCACAGTTCGGTCTTTTCGATATGATTTTTAAACAGAACAGACTTTAAAATTCAACAAATACATCGTAAGTAACAGATGGTTAGCATAAGTGTATAATGGAAAATAAATTTCAAAATTTCCTAATCGTGGGGCTTGCAGTAAGTTGTAATTTACGCAGGTTTGCTGGGAAATTTATGTAGTCTTTATCAAAGCGTTTCTGCAACTTTAGGCTTAGTAATTTTAGAATACTGACGGAACGGCGCTGTAATGAATGAGTGGAGGTTTGTATATGGCTCAAGAAGTTTTATGGAAGCGCCGTAGAAATTTACAGATTCAAGGTAGCCACAAAGTATTCAGATACATTGTTGAAGCCTATTATGCACCTCGTTGAACGACTTTGGAACGGCCTAACCGTGTGCTACGACCAGGAAAACTTAAAGTTCATAATTGCTGCGACAAGAAGGTTCAGTGTTCGTTAAAGGAAGGATGCGGCACCTAGGAACTCAATTAACAAATGGATGAGAAAGTTTAAGGAAACTGGGTCGACAAATGACAAATCACGGTCCTCGAGAAGAAAATGTAGCGCTCGTCCAAGGAAGGATATGCTGCCTGAGAATTAAATTAACAATTGGTTGAGAAAGTTTAAGGAAACTGGGTCGGTGAAAATGACAAATCACGGTCCGCGAAACCTCGACTAAGAGATAGGACGATGGTAGTCAGCAAATAAGCATTAGAAAGGAGTCTGAGCAAGTAAATAGCCTGCAATCAACACTGCGTAAATTTCTCCTAGTAAAATTGTGTAAACTTACACGATTCGCACTGTTAAAATGTTGTTGGAAATTGAGTATTATGAGAGATAGCTTCACGTCAACAGTTAAGATTCAAAATTCCCTCGGCTTGTTTCTTGAGATGATATTTTATTATAACGCAACATTCAACATTGCATATTTAAACTCAAGCAGCTATAAAATTCTTCTTTTTCTAACATTTGGGATTTCTGGTGGTTTCGTGTCTGTGTTCGTTGATCTGTATTTTCATTCAGAGGAAATTGAAAGTATTTTATGTATGCCCGAAGCTATCAAAATTTAAACTCGAATCTTATGTCCCTTCTGTTTTGTAGAAAGTGAGAAATGACTAAAATATGATATCAAAAATTACAGTGATGTTGGAACATATCCGCTACGTGTGAACATAAATTTCCTAAGGAAAATGCGAGATGCCTGTAAAAACAGGATAATGCGGTTAAATGCCAAAATCTTGGGAAAAATGCTTTTCGATTAAAGGAAATGTGACAAGCTTCACATTGCTGAAATAATACACACTTTGAATTTCGTAAAAGAACGTCCACTGCAAAAAGACAGTTAGTTAGCAAGCATTTTGCAAGTAAAATTGGTATATTTACCTGTCCGGATGCTTTAGCTGAATGAAAACTCCTTTTAGAGTGACAAAATCTTACCTATTGTGTCATCGTTTATGTATTGTGACGAGTCACACTCGCGTTCAACTTTCAGCTTTGCACTATCGTTGGGATAGATGCAGAAACTCAACAGCTTTTCGCTTAAAGAAACGGCATTGAAGAGCCTTTGCTACCTAGGTAGTCGTTGGGTCTGAGGCGCTCGGTTCAGACCCTTCTTCTGAGATGGGCCCTGGTTTGTGTTACGGATTAGGCATGGTTATTGCATTTCTCAAATGACGCTGCTCCTGTCCTTTCTCTGGAACCAGTAGCCCCAAATTAAGAACTGACGACTTCTTATAACCCTAGGAGTTTCTCATTGTGGTCATTAAACCCCGAAACACAAAATATACCTTTTTATTTCCTATGTGTTGTACACCGTTGCGCTTCAGAATTACGGACAATTTCTGACTTTCGGTAACTGCTGCCCCACGTCAAGTGTATCTGTCTCTATCCTTAGCAGGCTGCCTGGTTTGAAGTCGACATTCCAGCCAATTTGTGGTAATATCTGCTGGTCCTCATTGGACTGCCAGGCACGCAACCGAAAGCTCCTTGATTTCATTATGAAAATAGCTGCTGCTGTTTGACTGTGACTTTCTGTGATATCTAAGATGTGTGACAGATAGTCGGTTGTACGGGTACGTAGTTAAATACTGGTTGAGTGCAACAGATAAGTGTTTTTCGACGGCTGGAAGAATTTACGATCGATGGTCCAGGAGTGAGGAGAATTTTAAAACCTGTAGGTGGAAACAAAATATTACTAATCGTTTGCCGACCATCACGTTACAGATTTCACTTAATATGCAACTTGATAGACGTATTAAGATTTTTGGTTTAGTCTCTCATGTAAATTGTACTAAATTCATATTACATGAAGGATCAGTTTTTCATGAAATGTTGAATGGTAAAACGAAACCAGATCTTCGGCCTCCGAGAAGTTTCGGCTGGACGTTCTTCGGATTACTACTGTATAACGAAGTAAATTTCTCCGTCATTTTTTGGTCTACGCCGGGATTCGAACCCGAGTCCGCTTATTCCGGAACAAGTCGCTCTACCAACTGAGCTACGCAGACGTTTTATTCTGATTCCTATCTGCCTTTATGTCGTGTGCGTCCTTCTGGCAGGTACGTCACATCTCCTGGTACGTTACAACTGGACACCTGATACATATTGTACCACCTTTCAGTAACCGGGTAGACCACTGGTCAGTTGTTAGAAGATAGTAGTTTGGAGGGTGATCAATGGATGTTGGCTTAAATTTTGAAAGAGTCAAGAAGAGTCCTTGACCAATAATAATTCGTATTGAAGATACAGTAGCCTGATTGGAAGCTACTAACTCTTCGTCAAAACGAATAACGATATAGTCAGATATTTTTATTACGATTTGTTCGTTTCTTAAATAGTTTACACTCAACGAAGTCATTTGACCAGACAGTTTCACTTGCCAGGAATAGCTCAAATAGTTTTGACCGATGTGCCACTTAATCATT
The DNA here is from genome assembly GCA_039090855.1 of Macrothele yani. Lineage (NCBI taxonomy): Eukaryota > Metazoa > Arthropoda > Arachnida > Araneae > Macrothelidae > Macrothele > Macrothele yani. The sequence continues at coordinate 12,221,854 of CM077017.1, read as the reverse complement.
CCAGACAGTCTGCCAACTAAATTATGTTCTAAAAGTCTGGCTGATAAATTAATCGTATCACTTTGATATTTCCTAAACGGAAATATTCCCAGGCTTTGAAATTTTTATAAATTTTGTCCTTTTAATGGAATATACACTGCTGGCCACCGAAAATGCGACACCAAGAAGGAAGCATCCGATTGGCCTGAAATTTGCAGCATGCGTCGCCCGCGAGAGGACATGCAAACGATTAGCATTGCAGGCAACGTGCAAATCATGTGCGCCCGGCGCGCCACCGAGAAGCACTATAAGAAGGGTGCACAGAAGGCGGGGTGTAAGTAGTGGAAGTGTGTTGTGCTGCCGGACCTGTGCGTGGGAAGCTTCCTGATGCCTCGTCGCAGAATACAACGGTCATTCCAGCACGTTTAGGACTTCGACAGAGGACTAATAGTAGCTTATCGCGAAAGCGGTTTATCGTACCGAGACATCGGCGCCCGTGTGGAACGACATCCAGCCACAGTGAGGTGAGTATGGATTCGGTGGGTGCAGGCGGGACGGACAGACCGACGTGAGCGATTGCCGCAGCCGCGGCACACAACCTGACGAGAGGAACGGCATGTTGTGCGGCGGGCATTAACATCTCGCACCGCTACATCACGATCGTTAGAGCAGGAATTAGGGTGAGCTGCGCAACAACCTGTTCCAGCACGTACCGTTCGACGTCGTCTGCAGGAGCGGGAACTTGTGGCACGGCGCCCATTGCTCCGATTACCAGTGACGTTACACCACCGGCGAGTGCGGCGGTAGTGGGCCGTTGAACGCCGCACCTGGGTTACGGAATGGCCCCACATTGTTTTCTCCGACGAATCCCGCTTCTGCCTGCAACACCACGATGGTCGGATCCGCGTGTGGCGGCACCGCGGTCAGAGATTGTATGATGCCTGCATTATGCATCGCCATACCGGTCCGTCGCTTAGCGTTATGGTTTGGGGCGCAATTGGATATGACACCCGCACCCCTCTGGTACGCATCACTGGTACACTCAACAGCCATCGCTACATCTCCCACGTTTTGGAGCCTGTAGTCCTCCTTTACCTGCAGGACCTGCCAGCGGCCACGTTTCAACAGGACAATGCGCGCCCGCACATTGCACGCATCGTGCAACAATTCTTCACGGCCCACCAGGTGTCACTGCTGCCGTAGACAGCCTGTTCTCCCGATATGTCGCCCATCGAACACGTCTGGTCGCTGATCGGCAACCGTGTGGCCCGGCAAGTACCACCCGTGGCTACGCCTGATGAACTTTGGCAACATGTTGAAGCAGCCTGGACCGACATAACCCAGGCCCATATCCAAAGCCTGTTTCGTTCGATGCCGCGGCGTGTAGCGGCGGTAATTGCCAGCCATGGGGGCACACGAACTATTGATGTCTGCGTGTTCCGCAAGTCGCACGGGCCTGTAAGCTCAATCGTTTCAATTTTTGCATCTCTTGTTATGTGTCCATTAAATCTGGATTTGCTATCTCGTGTCCTTCTTGGTGTTGCATTTTGGGTGGCCAGCAGTGTATGTAGTGTATTTAGAGAACTGAGGTCATTTTAGATTATCTAAAAGTACCGCTGGTGACGTACTGCAAACTTTTCAGAAAATTAAAAGCACAGACTCCTAAATTTGTGTGTAGGTAATATTATAGTAATCTAACAGGCAACTGTTGTCTTCCACTATAGTATGTTCTAGATACCTCGCAACAAGAAACTGTATGTGTTAAATGCAGTGTTTAAATCATGCAATTTTACCAATTTTTACGATGCCAGTGAGAAACTTTTCCGAAATTCTAACTAAATAAAATTTAATGTTTTCTAAAGAGCTATTAGAGCTGAAAAATCTTCGACCTCGTTGAACAACAGTTCACCTTGCTCATCATATATCATGATCATATCGCATATACTGAACTCAAGATGCGCTGGCTTGTAACTGTTCGTCCAAATGGGTCCGGGTTCGAACTCTGGTGAGGCATGGATGTTGTGTTTGTCTTACGGCACTGGCTCTCTCCCTTTCCTGAAACCAGTGACCCTAAATTAGGGACGGGTGACTGTTATAGCCCATTGAGTTGCTTACGACGGTTTTTAAACTCTCAACCAAAAAGAAAAAAAAAGAACTCAAGACGATAAAATTAACAGCTCTTCCTAACCTACCACTTATCAGAAGTGCTTCGTTGAGTAACAACTTATCAGGCTCAAAACTCAGTTTTGATAAGTACTGGGCTGTACAGAATACTTGAGGGGCATCAAGATCTTTTGAGGGACTCAAATTTCGTGTTAAAAGATTTATGAAGAACGAAATGTTTGGAGAATGGGAAATAAAAACACTGTTCTCAAAATTGTCCGAAAGATTAATGTGGAGTGACACAAGAACTTAGTGTATTACTGAACTGTGAGTTTTTTCATATATAGGAAGTGTGCTAAAATTACAAAATGAGTTTTACTAAGACTTTCAACTAACCTATAGAACCCCTCTGTGTGAGAGTTCTAGAACCGACTTTGATTTCGACTGCAGTCCTGCATTCTACGCACATACAGAAGTCGGTTTACAACAGCTTTAATACCAAAATCACTGCTCGACAAAGAAAATGTCAATGCTAGTCTATACATTTTACCACACGACGTGATATAGGGTGTGGAAAAGTCCCTGGGCACCACGGCTTCGCCCACTGCTGCCCACGTGCTGACGCACGGACCGATGTGGTCAATCATGACGTCAGTCGCCGCCAGTTTTTTCCACGTGTTCTTTCCGGCAATCTTTTGCACGCCACGTGTTTTGAGATGAGTCATCGTTTTTTTTTTTTTTTGATTGGAGGTTTAACGACCACCGTGAGCAACTCAATGGGCTATAAGCAGTCGCCCGTCCCTAATTTAGGGTCACTGGTTCCAGGGAAGGGAGAGAACCAGTGCCGTAAGACAAACACAACATCCATGCCTCACCGGGATTCGAACCCGGACCCCTTACGGACGAATGATCAGAGGCCATCGCTTAGACTACTGCGCCACCGGGGCGGCGAGTCATCGTTCTCTCCGACCGTGCCATTTTGCATGCCACATGTTTTGGGATGAGTCACTATGTTGGGTGCCATCGCCGTGCTAGCAAGCAACTATGACATCACCGATACAGTCATGATAAGAATGAGGTAAGAGGAGAAGTTGACGTCATTTCAGATTCTGTTAAGCTCCAAGACTGATTTTTTTCAATAACTTCATAATTTTAAACGAATTTATTCCTTATTTTTTTCCATAATTTTTCAACGTAACGTATTTTTTTCCTTTGAGCTTCACGCATTTTCAACGGACGTACCAACATAAAGACGTTTCCCAAAGTTTTGTGCTGCAGACATAATCTTAAGACACGATTGTTTATTAATGTATTTACGTGTTCATGACATTTTCTGTTACATTTTTAACGTTGTATCTTTTTCCACCATACAAAGCCACAATGTTTTTTTATGATTAATCAGTGAAATGTGCCTTTTAATGCCATTATCTTAATCTACGTTTTTTTCTAAATGCTTGCATACTCGTTAAACTTCTCGATGTACCATTATTATTTTATTTTCTAACTTTACAAACTAAGAACTACTTTTATCGAGGCTTTATTGTTTCTGATTCAAAAAAGCAAACGTTTCTTCATTATTATTATCCTGCACAATACATTCCGGCAGGAGGCGTTCTCCAGGCGACGCCAAACCCAGACCCTGCCATCCGAACGGTAAACCTTGGTGAACCTTGATTCGTCGCTCCAGAGAACCGGTTTCCACTGTTCAACGGTCCACTGTCGACGTTCTTTGCACGTTAGCCGAGCAGCGCTATTGGACTTGGTGATCAAATGCTTGTGGGCGGCAGCACGTCCATGATAACCTAGCAGATGGGCTTCCTTACGGATGGTATTCATCAAAAGAACACTCCCGGATGCCTGTTGAAACTCCTCGCGGATGTAGCCCATCGATTTGGTGCGGTTCTTCCTAATTTCTCTGGCCAGCACCCGTCGGTCTCTAACTCCCAGTTTTGTGGGCCTGCCGGGTCGGGGCACATTCCGACAGTCACCTCTCATCTTCCACTTGCCGATCACGTAGGCCACTGTCGATTTTGGGTACTTCAACTCGATGGATATGTCACGTATGGATCGGCCATTTCTGTGATACCCGACGATTACACCTTTCTCGAAATCAGAGAGCTCTGAACTGCGTGGCATCTTGCATGCGACTGGTTGCGTTGTTGTTTCCCACACGATATTTAACCACGGCGGCTGTGACGTGTATCAGGACCGCAGATATCGTCGATTGCAGGGGTGTCCAATTACTTGTTAGTAGATAGTGTATTTTAAATCTTCTCACACGTTTGATCATAACATTCCTTAGTTTGATTTTCTCTTTCTTCATTGCAGCACGGGTACTTTGTTTTGGTCCTACTTATCTTCCATCTCCTGTCTTCTAACGTTCTTCTCCAGTTTACTTTTCCTTCCTTTTTGCTCTTGGCCCATGGCAACCATTTCATCTGCAAACATGGTTCTACTACTTTCCTCACTTCTGCTGTTGTACATCTTACATCAACGTCAAATAAGAATGGGTTTAATGCTAACCCGTGGTGTATTCCAACTACAAGTTTATTTTCTTTGGTTGGTATAACGACCACTGTGAGCAACGCAATGGGCTATAAGCAGTCGCCCGTCTTAAGTTTAGAGCCATGGGTTCCAGGGAAGAGAGGGATCAAGTGTCGTAAGACAAATACGACATCTATGCCTCACCGGGATTCGAACTCGAACCCTGCTCGGACGAATGGTTACAAGCCAGCACTTAGATCACTGCGCTAACGCCGCAGCGTGTTCCAAGTATCATACAAATCTTTTCTGTCTGCCATGCACTACTTTTGACACATGTGCTGAAATCACGTGACATATATAAATAGGAAAAGAACTTCCAACGTTGTGATGAAATTAAAAAGAAATTATTTTTCGGGTTTTCAAAAATATTTACTTTTGTCCATAAACTTTCTCTTTGTTTTAAATGGTGGTAAGTTAATTTGAAATAATCATACAAAGTTTGTTACTGTTATCTTTGACTCGAGGATACGATATATCGCGAATCGGCAAAACGAAAACCGCGCTTTAAAAATTGTGTTAGTCTTACAATGATTGTAGTGTGAGTATATGTGTATTTCATACATTAATGTACTTGCTAATGTTAAATTGCAATCATGCACATTGCGACAATTAAATAATGAGACTGAATTTTAAAGAAATGGAAGAGCTGGAAAACTTACGTGAATATATTTTATTCGAAGTACATTCCTTCTGCGTTAATACAAGAAGTGGCATGATCAGCCAACCAAAGGACTTGCAGAGGTCATGTTTTGGTATGGAGTTTACAGCTGATGCCACAGTTCTTTTTATGTCTTTAAAAATATTCCTAATAGGGAAAATTTTAGGGAATAGCGAGTAGTCACACGGTGACAAATCTGGAGAATAGGGGGCATGGTTGAACGAAACCAAGTGAGTGCACACACTTGGTTTCGTTCCAGACATTTCTGTACACTGACTGCTCTCTGTGCGGGTGCGTTATCCTTAAGAAAGAATCATTATCCGTTTCTGTACTCAGTTCTGACATGAACTCTTCCACAGTCGTTCCAAAATGGATGTGTAAGCGTTGCCAGTGGCATTTGTACCTACAGGAATGACCTTGTGATGCCGAATTCCCTTGCTACCGTAAAAGCACACAAGCATTCTCTTGATTTTGTATTTCTGTAACTTGATCTTCTGTCCTTTGGGTGACTGTAGCAACTTCCACTGAGCACTCTGACACTTCGTTTCAGGGATCATAACAAAGATACCACGTCTCCCCATCTGCCACAATGCTTTGGAGAAAATTTTGAATTCTTTCTGCAGTCTCCAGGATGTCTTTTGTGGACTCCACTCATGCATGTTTCTGGTCGTCTGACAAAGCATGCGGAGCAAATTGAGCATAAACGTCTTATAATGAATAAAATTGCTTTCACTACTAGCTAATTATCGTGAATATAGCTTTCACTAGCTAATTATCGTGAATATAGCTTTCACTAATATTATAATGAATTCAATGCTTGTACTAAGCTAACGCTTCTTCTAATGGTTGTTGTGTTATTAATTATGAATAAACTTTCCTGCTAGTAGTGTAGTAATAATAATGAACAAGCTTATAACTGGTAGTAATGTTGTAGTAGTAATTAAGATGAATAAAGTCTTATGCTGGTTGTTACTAATAACACTAAATGAAATAAACCTAACAGCCAGACAGAGATCTGACAAAAACTATGAACTGAGAAAAACGTACTTACAACAAATTCTTTATTATTGAGACTTCTCGCTCTCACATAAACGAACTCTCTTTATACAGCACCATCTTTCTGACACATAAACCACAGCTCACTTCGTACAACAACAAACGCTCTCTCTATACAACAACAAACGCTCTCTTCCTCATAAACAAACGCTCTCTCTATACAACAACAAACACTCTCTTCCTCATAAACAAACGCTCTCTCTATACAACAACAAACGCTCTCTTCCTCATAAACAAACGCTCTCTTTCACATAAACCAACGCTCTCCTCAGGTATCGTTGAACGCGCCTATTTATACTGACTACCACCACGTCATGACTTACACTTATTGCCAGATCTCATTCAGCGGGTGAAATAACATCTCGTTCAGTAAGAAGATAATTTACATAGTAAAATAAAATAACCAGAGATAGTAAAAATCAAAAGGAAAGTGAATATAGAGTACACGTTACAAGTCTTTTCCCCCAAATCATTCTAGAATATTTGACGAATCGTCTCCTTATTAACAACGCGCTCACATTCTAGCATCCTCAGCGTCACATAACAATCGCTTTTTAACCTAGTGAAAACGGAAGTTTGTCCCCTCACTCCGGAGTAAGTCGCTCTCCCAACTGAGCTACGCGGACAAAACGTCTCGCAGCAGATTTGTCGTTCGGACACATGTTTTCACCTCTGTAGTACGGCACAACTTTTCACGAGATGTCTCAATGAGTTCAGACGTGCGCAATTTCGCAGTTTTTAGTTCTGCCGGGTCTTTCGTCGTTTTCGAAATCTTCCCTCCCATCTCTGAAACGTGCATACCATCGAAATATTTGTGCACGAGATAGGCAATTAGCCCCATACACATCACGCAACGATTCAACTGTCTCAGTGCAGTCTCACTGATTTTCAAACAGACCTGAACATTTTCTCTTTGCTCCATGACAGAGCAGTGACAATGTTCTTCCACCAAATGACGTCATGCACAGCGTAACTAATCCTCTGAGCAAATTCTCACGCAAACGCTGTTGCCACGGCGTAGCTGATAAGTTACTTATCAAAAAACCACGTTTTCCTGACCCGTGTGTTTTGCCGGTATTTTTAAGAAAGATCAGTCTTCCTACTTAATGGCTGCATTGTGAATTTGAATTACTAAACTGCCGTGAAAGATTTGTGGGGAATGTTTGCAACTAAAATCAAGAAAAACGTAATTTTTCGTCAAATGTATCAGGCCGCTTTGGTAGCATAGCAGTCTAAGTGCTGGATTTGGACTATTCGTCCAGGCAGTTCCAGGTAAGAGTTCCCATGCGTGATGGGCGGCGTTCTTGCCTTATGGCACTGGTCCCCTCTTGAACAATGGACCCCAACTCAGTGACGGGCGACTCATTATAGTCCCTTCAGTTGCTCATGGTGGTCGTTAAACCCAGAAAAAACAACAAGCTTATTCGACCTCAATAGTCCGGCATCAGATTTGTCGTCAAATCGCAATGACGGCAATAGTCCGGCATCCGATTTGTCGTCAAGCTACAATGACGGCCATAGTGCGGCATCCGATTTGTCGTCAAGCTACAATGACGGCCATAGTGCGGCATCCGATTTGTCGTCAAGCCACAATGACGGCAGTCATCCGATTTTCATCATTCTGGCTCATCTTTCATGAAACACGTAATTTATTGCATATATAAAACAATTAGAGCAACAAAGTAAAAAAAAAGCAACTCATGAATTCCAAATTTTCTCGTTCGTTTTGTGAGCTCTGGTGGAAAATATTTTTTTTTCGTGGCAGGATTTTAACGGAATCGGGAAAATTTTCATAATTTGAAAATATTTCGTCCAACGCACTTGTTATGACTTTTCAATTGCTAATACATTTAACAATATTTTGGTTAACGTAATGTAACAATATGAAGTACGTGGCTTACTTATGTGAGTGAACAATAGGTCTACTATCGTTTGCAATACTGTTTCACACGTTAATCAGTACAATCTAATAAGCTATGTGGGCTGTGCTTATCAAATATAAAACATAGCAACGTTAAAACAAGGTAAACGTTAGCATTATTGAGGTATGAAATGAACTTATCAAAAAACATCGTAGTTTGAAGAGATTTTTCAATTATTGATATATACGTATTGTGTCTGCTTGCTGTTTTCAAAGTAGTTCTGGACGTAAGTCGTATGTTATGGATAGAGTTAATTGATGTGTAATTACTTTCATTCTTCATCTGGTTTGCGGTCTTCATGATTTCACTCTTGTTCAATACGTGTTACCTTCCATCAACGGCAACTTAGGAAATTATCGGGCGTAATAGAGCCTAATTAACACTGACTCATAGAACTGCACCTCAACAGAGGACGATTTAACCCTAACTTATTCATTCGTTCGAAGTAAATTCCACCCATGACTATCTTGAAGACTGCAAACCAGATGAAGAATGAAATGTAATTACACATCAATTAATTCTAGCCATAATGTACAACTTACGTGCAGAACTACTTTGAAAGCAGCAAAGCAGACACAATATGTATAAATACACGGGACAAAACGTTAGTCACCCCTAACAGAAATGACAGTAGGAAGCAACCGGTTGCGCAGAGGGTGCCATAATAGTATTGTTGAAAGATAAACATCCCTGACTTAGTCCATAGTATCATTTCTGTCTCGGGCAGTGGTGAAGAGCAGCGTGTGTGTTAAATTTAGTTTGCAATGTGGGTCGTAAGACTGACGTTACTGAGTGGCAAAGAGGAGCCATCGTGTTTGGCGGTTCCCACAGACACAAAGTGACTGAAGTCGCCCAATTTGTTGGTGTGCCCAAGCATACTGTACAGAGTCTACAAACAGTGCTGTAGTTCGTAGTCAACTGAAAATCAGCGACCTAACAGTGGACGGAAAACGATTCTCACCAACAGGGACCGCCGCCATATTTCACTCCTTAACTGCAAATCACATTCACTCCTTAACTGCAATAACATTCACTCCTTAACTGCCATATTGCACTCCTTAAATGCCATATTTCATTCCTTAACTGCCATATTTCACTCTTTAACTCCAGTAACTGCAAATCGGTTTCAAACCAGGCAACAATTGCTCCAAACAGTTAATGAAAGTCCTCCCGAACCAATTTCGGAAAGGAGATTGTAACGAGAACTGCATGCGCTGGACATCTGGAGCAGAGCACCACGGAAGAGGCCTATTCTAACAAGTCACAAAGTCGCGCGTTATCAATGTGCTCAGAGGCACCAACACTTTACTGTGGTGGATTGGAAAAGAGTAATTTGGTCTGATGAGTCTTGTTTTCGTTTGTACTCCAGCGATGGGAGGTGAAGAGTTCATCGCAGGCCCAACGAAGCCTTTAATCCTTATTGCATCGAAGGTGTTGTTCAAGCTTGAGGGGGTTCTGTGATGTTTTAGGGATGTTTTTCGTACCACGAAATCGGTCCTCTCGTTGCAGTGACGATGAATTTTAACCAGCATGCGTACCTACGCATTCTGAATGACGAAGTGTTGCCCTTAGCCCTAAATCTCCAGGAGAAGCATCACAATGCCACTCCTGTCTTCCAAGACGACAATTGCCGTGTGCACAAGGCTAAAACTGTGTCTGAGTGGCACGATGAACAGTCAGCAATACTGTCTCACGTCGACTGGCCCGCCTAATCCCCAGTTTTAAATCCTATTGAAAATCTGTGGGATCATTTGGAACAGAAGGTGAAACGCCGGAATAGACAGCCACCTACTCTTGCGGAACGTCGGGATCAATTGGCGCATGAGTGGCTGAAAATCGATGTTCAATACATCCACGACCTCGTGGAGTCACTACCACATCCGATTCAGGCTACTATCAAATCAAATCAAGAGGCGCCGTCTCCCGTTAATAGGTAAGTTCTGACAAGGGTGACTAATTTTTTGTCCGGTGTGCTTATATCAATAATCGAAAAATCTTTTCAAACTACGATGTTATTCGGTAAGTTCATTTCATACTTCAATAATACCAACGTTTATTTTGGTTAATATTGACATGTTTTATGTTTGATAAACATAGTACACATAGCGTTGTACTGATTAATGTGTGAAACAGTCATGCAAACGATAGTGATCCTATTGTTAACTCAGAGCTAATGCATTTAATGTAAATTTACTATAATATAATTCACTCGTAACATCCTTGTTTGCCATTCAGTGAGTAAATGTTCAATTAATATTAATATTTCTTTATAGAAAACCCGGTACAAACGAAAAACATAATTATATTCCAGGCATAGCTGAGAATGTCTGGTAGTGTTGGTCGAATAACTCATCTACGCCTCTGAAATAGTGCGGAAACCTAGCTACCGTAAACGATTATCAAGCAAAATGAAGTGGGCCATGCATAATTTCTCTCGTTAAACAATGTAATGGAGCTTTTATTCAGCTTTGCTTTAATGCATAAGTAAAATCACAAATTTTACAGGCCGCCACAGATAGGATAAAATGTATTAGCGTCATTTAAGGTCATGTTTCACCGCATTGTAATCAGGATGATTTGAAATATCTGAGAATACTAAATTAAGCGCATTATCTCCTAATTCTCACGAATTGCGATTCTTAAAATGTGAAAATCGATTGAACCTACAAAAGCAATTTTTCACTGGAGGATTCTACTTATTAAGGTAATCGGAAATCATCTTGACCAAATTGGCACTAGTACCATTAAATCGCTTTTGCCGCTCCATAATTTGAGTGTTCAGTGTCATAAAATGTGAGCGGAGATAATGGTGTCATTTTTATTGCCAATAGCTCTGTCTTCATTGCAAGTCCTTTCTTGATGATGCAAAATCCATCATTAAGAGAAACTGTATATAACCTGGTCTGTGTACGACTCGATTTCAATCGATCCGAGCACATCAGACTAGCACAAACACTTAATTCCTTTGAACTATCAATTATGCTACAAAATCACGTTGTTCAAAACAATTTTGTTAATCGGGTTCGTTTTAAATCAAGATCGTTAAATAAGCAAGCTTCTCCGTTAAACCTGTTAATAGATGCAATATATTTAACCAATTTATGTTTGTTTCTATAATGGCAAAACCTGGAGTAAAATTGCATTCACTGCCCACAATATGATTTAAAACCTGGAGTAAAATTGTATTCACTGCCCACAATAAAGACTGAGCTCCTACAAAACTACTGGCATTTATAACATTTGAAATAAAATATTTTTGCTTATATTGAAACATGCACAAACTTGTCGTAATTGTCACCGATCATTCGGAACCTACTACTGGATGAAAGCCAGCCCAATTTTCGTGAAAACATTTTTTCTTGAGAATTGTATCCAGTTATAAAGCTGTGGTCTCCTTCCCGGGCATTTCCCCCTCTCTTGTTATCCAACTTAATATTAAGGTTGTCTAACGGCGATCAGTTTTAGCAAAATATCAAGCTCATAGCCACTTGAGAGCCTTTGCATTGATCATGATGTCATCAACTTTTGTCATTTCCGTGATCTTGAGAACATCTTCCTATATTTCTTGGTTACACAATGGGGTGGACCGAAAATGCACTTTTTCACCGATTTTCGAAATCAATAACAGCCGAGTGTGGAAACGTTGCCCCTCGGGGTGTTTAGTTACCGTGTAAACATTTTTTGAAATAGGACAATATTTTCCGGTGCCGCTGACGCCTTTGTATTCAATCATAAAAACTTAAGGTAGCAATCTTAAAAGCACGATAATTAAAACACTAAGCAGGCTTCCGATGAAGTGAGGAACTTATTTAATGTATCAGTTAAATGATTAAAAATAAAGCCATAAGAACGTTCGGTCTTCCTAAAGATCATCATCAGATGGAAGTACTGAAGGAACATTTTTGGGTGGGGAGACATATAAGTAACTTACAGGCGTGACGTACAGAACAGGTGATTATGTCGTCAATCCAGATATGATGATCTTAAATCGATATATGAATACATACAATCAAATGGTCAAATTATCAAAAAATTAACATACAAGACAAGTAGGACGTAAGAAAAGAATAAATGAATGAAGTAAGGCAAATACAGAAAATAAGGAGGCAATCTCACGCAACGTACCTACAATAACCGGATAATATGCTTACTTAACTCTAATAACAATGTTTTTTATATATATATATATATTAAATATTTTCATTCTCTACAACTGGACTGGAAAGTTTTAATAGTTGTGTCCAAGGTTTTGGTATGTAGACTGGAGTATTGTCATTACAACATGAAGTTCCATGTTCAGCAATTATCAAACTTTCGGTGAATAATAAGGAGGAGATAGTACGTGGTGTTGTAATGATTTTTGCCCGTTTCCCATTAGGATAATGTTGTCTTTCGTCACTAGTCTTGCAAGGGCAGTATTTGATAGGCCATTCTTAACAGCATATTTATGTTCATTGAGTCTAATTCCCAATGACCTTTTGGTTGATTCGATGTATTGGCTGCAAGGGGGAATTTGAATCAGACTATCAAGTGGGATAGTGTATACACCAAATTTGTTAACCTCTGGAACCAGGTCACGATCTTTCTTGATCAAAGTCAAAATATTAGTGGTACGTATCCCAAAGTCAAGATTGAATGGTTTACAAATATTTTTAGGAATTGAGGAGACAGTTGGGAAATAATCCATTGAGCCCACATAATGGCGACAGGGGTGTTCGGCCTGAAGGGTAGTTAGACGTTGACGACAGATTTTCCCGAGTTCAGCTTTAACAGAACCTTATTAATTTCGCAACGCCGCCTGAAGTCATCAGAGGAATGAGTGAATGCTCTTCTTAGCATGAAGTTAATTGATCAAAGTTTATAATTATTCGGGTGCGCAGGCGATGCAGGTATCATAGTGGGTGCGTAGGTTGGTTTCCTATACACCGAATAGTGTAAAGAGCAGGAGTCTGAGTCACGTTCTAAGAGAAAATCTAGGGAAAACTAGTGAACGAAGGACAACATTATCCTAATTGGAAAGAGGCAAAACTCATTACAACACCACGTACTATCTCCTCCTTATAATTCACCGAAAGTTTGATAATTGCTGAACATGGAACTTCATGTTGTAATGACAAAACTCCAGTCTACATACCAAAACCTTGGACACAACTATTAAACCTTTCCCCTCCAGTTGTGGAGAATGAAAATATTTAATATCTGTATATAAAAAAACATTGTTATTAGACTTAAGTAAGCATATTATCCGGTTATTGTAGGTAAGTTACGTAAGATCGCCCCCTTATTTTCTGTATTTGACTTACTTCATTCATTTATTCTTTTTCTACGTCTTACTTGTCTTGTATGTTAATTTTTTGATAATTTGACCTATTGATTGTATGTATTCATATATCGATTTAAAATCATCATATCTGGATTGACGACATGATCACCTGTTCTGTACGTCACGCCTGTAAGTTACTTATATGTCTCCTCACCCAAAAATGTTCCTTCAGTACTTCCATCTGATGATGGTCTTTAGGAAGACCGAAAGTTCTTATGGCTTTATTTTTAATCTTTTAATTTATACATTAAATAAGTCCTTCACTTCATCGGAAGCCTGCGCAGTGTTTTATTTATCGTGCTTTTAAGATTGCTACCTTATTTTTTTATGATTGACTCATTCCGCACGAGAACCTGATATCTTGCCTTTATATTCGAGAATTTGGGCAACAAGAGCCATTTTTCTCGAAAATACAATTTTTCCGGATTTTCGAAATCGTTGTCAGCCGAGTCCGGTAAAAATGCCCCTTGGATTGATTAGTAAAAGTGTAAATTTTTTTTTGTAATTGGACATTATCTTGCACTGGCGCCTTTAAATTCAGGATTCCCCCCTATCTTCTTTACATGATACACTGTCATTGTTAAAACTGCAAATCAACCTCAAAAAGGCCTCTTTGTCTTACACATTTCTTATCACCGTTGTAACTTCTCCCCTTGCCGCCCCACTGGCGCAGTGGTCTAGGCGATGGCCTCTGATCATTCGATTCGTCCGACAAGGGTCCGGGTTCGAATCCCGGTGAGGCATGGATGTTGTGTTCGTCTTACGCACTGGTTTTCTCCCTTTCCTGGAACCAGCTGTCATATTCGCGTGTGGGGTGTTATGCTTATACATATATTTAATATACATGCTTATGGTAATTCGCTGGCACCAGACCATGATATCACTGTCCCGGTCAACTTACGCTGTTGTGTTGCTCCTGAGAGGCATGGTGAAGGAAAAGATGACTTTTAGAGTACAGAGCTGAGCAGTGGTTACACTATATCATCATCATCATCATTGTCAACCATTATCAATCCACTGCTGGACGAAGGTCTCCCCAAGTTTCCTCCACAACGGTCTGTCTTGTGCCAGTCTCCTCCATGTCACTCCCGCATATTTACGAATTTCATCCACCCATCTCCCATGTGGTCTTTTTCTGGGTCTTTTCCTGTCCCTTGGAATCCAATCTAAAATTTCGGCTGTCCATCTATGGTCTGTCCTTCTGGCAGTATGTCCAGCCCATTGCCATTTCAGGGATTTAACTCTGATCATGATGTCTTCCACTCTCGTCATTTTTCGGATCCACGAGTTCCTCTTCTTATCTCTCCTGGTTATACCAAGCATGCACCTCTCCATGCTGCTTTGAGTTGTCTGCAGCCTTTGTATGTCTCTTTTAGTTAAGGTCCACGTCTCTGCACCATACGTAAGCACTGGAAGGATGCATTGATCAAACACTTTTCTTTTAAGACATAATGGCATATTGCTCTTGAAAATTATGCTGTTTCTTCCAAAAGCTCTCCAGGCAAGTTTTGTACGCCGATTAATTTCTTCATCAATGTGACCCTCACTTGATATCTGCTGTCCAAGATAAACATACGTATCTGTTATCTCCAGTTTTTCTCCATCAATCGATAAATCTTCATTTCTTGTAAAAGCATTGAACATCACTTTTGTCTTCTGAAAGTTCATTTTTAATCCCACTTCTTTACTCTTGTCAGCAAGTTCCTGGATCATACTCTGCAGCTCTGATGGGGTAGTTACAAAAATGACTACGTCATCAGCAAAACGAAGGTGGGTTAGATAATCTCCATTAATCTTTATCCCTTTGTTTTCCCAGTTCAGTGATTGAAAGACATTTTCTAATGTGGCATTAAAGAGCTTCGGAGATATGGTGTCACCTTGTCTCACTCCCTTTCCAATTTTTATGTGTGTTGTATTTTCAAACAGCCGAATCTTTGCACTTGCATTTTCATAGATGTTATTAATAATATTAATGTATGCATCTTCAATACCGCAGGATTTCAGAGCCGTGGTAACTGCTGATGGTTTCACCGAATCAAAGGCTTTTTCATAATCGATAAAAGCCATGCACAATGGAAGTTCATATTCCCTCGCTCTTTCAATTAGTTCTCTCAGTACGTGGATATGATCTATTGTGCTGTAGCCACTCCTGAAACCAGCTTGTTCTCTCGGTTGAGCCATGTCCAGTGTTACCTTCAAGCGGTGTGAAAGAACTTTAGTGAAGATTTTATAAACCACTGATAGGACTATATACATTCCTTTATTTACAGCTTGGTGATGAGTATGATTAAGATACATGTCGTACGATAAAAACGGTTCTTGATCTTGAGCAAGTCGACATTACAGCACGATCATAGTTTATTCGCAGTCCAGTCTTTGCATTATACGTGTGCACATAGCATCAAGAAGTTATTTATACATAGCAATTATATGCTCTTTACAGGTGTCTAGATTTCTCAGGTGGAGAATTTCCTTAGCAGACCGCAGTCTGGTATTATTACACAATTACTCACAGGTAATGCAATATATATGCTCTAGTGGCCTTGACCCGCAGGTAGGCACCTAATTAACTCTCTAGTCAGCCGCAGCCGACTAGCGTACGTACATCTCGAGCGACGACTACAAAACGACCGTCCTCTTCCTATTCGAGCAAAAGTGAAAAAAAGTGTCCTAAAAGTTCGTTACAACTTTTTCCCGCTTAAACTCTCTGCAGCCCGGACTGCGCACAGCCAATCCCGTAAGCCAAAATCTTCGGAGCAAGAGGCCATGTGGTAAATCTCCCTTCTCTCCTCAACTGTCTCTAGCTGCTTGAAACTTTCTGCGCTAGGAAGACATCCCCATGTTCTGTGAACTCCTGCCTCAGCGTGGAATTCACATGGAAATAATTTCCTTCCCCCTTCTCCTCTCTGTGGGACCGTGGGCACACAATATGGCTGACTTGAAGTCATTTTTCTTCCTACATGGAAAAAATGGCGTTCCACCTCCCATTTTGGATTTTTTCCAATTTTCCCTATCTTCAATATTTTTACATCATCACACCAGCTACCCAAAATTAGGGACGGGCGACTGCTTATAGCCCATTGAGTAGCTCACGATGGTCGTTAAATCTCCAATCTAAAAACAAAACCTCTCCCTCCACCCTTAGTGACTTTATGCAGTCCTCACTCGGATTGACTCATCCTCCCTCAGTCACGTGCGTGCTGCACTCTCCTTACAGCATCATCCGTATGCGAGGTTGAAGGTCTTCCCGATCGAACATCGTCCTCAACTTCCTCTCTCCCCTGTCGGAACCGCTTATGCCAGTCGCCGTGAATTTGCGCATGCGTCTCTTTTCTTGTCTGAGATAAAAAAAAACAGTCCGACAACTTTTAAGGCAACGGTTGTATTTATCAGTCAACGCGCACAGGTGGTCTAGCGCGGAAGAAATTTATTGGCGGGTGCACTTAGTGTCGTTTGTTCATGTTCATTTCAAATAACGTCTCAAAATATACTCAATACTCATTCATTAGAGTCATTAGTTAGAGTTACTTAATCACAATGGCCCCACGATATCAATCAACTAGAAAAGCGGCTGATTGCTTGTTGGATCGCCTGAAGAGCTGAAGAATAACGTCAAGTTATGAAATACAGTCAAGTTATGAAATTTTACGTCAACTTACAGTCAAGTTATGAAATTTTACGTTAACTTACAGTCAAGTTATGAAATTTTACGTCAACTTACAGTCAAGTTATGAAATTTTACGTATTTGTTAAACAACACCCTGAAATCCTCAAAGCACGGCAGTGAAGCGGTATTTACTGATGTTGCCAGTATTGTTGCGGAAAAGGTGGCCACTTTAGGGAAGAAAGCTTTAATTCCAACAATTTCTCACAAAGAATTCTCCAGATTCTTCGATCTTATCATACAAATTATAGAAATATACTGAAAAGCAAAAGTACGTCAAACAGAGACACAGTGAAGCAATTTCAGGATGACGCCGAGAAAACTCTTTTTGACATTGCCTCATGCAATTGTCGTTTATTTTCATCATGTTCCTGCGAAAAGAGCCAAAAGATTCCACAAATGGAACAGCAGTTTTTGGTTGATTAGCGAACAGTCAGGCAAATGATTATTGCTGGCGTCGATTCAAAAACTCGTGAAAAACTACTGCGCAAACAAAATAGGCAATCCAAAATCATGTCAAGAGCTTTCGAAACAGCTGCTTCATGTTTTTTCACTAATGAACAGGAATGCAAAGACCCGAAATCTGTGTTCGAGGTACCTGGCCTCGAGGAGTGTAGCAACCTAGCAGAATTTAACAGTGAAACGGCTAACGACAAGGATTACGTACCTCCTAGATCCAGAGAGTACCATCCCAAAAATCCTTGGAAGAAAACAAAATGCCCAAAAGATCAGCCAGATGAGAATAAAATTGCCAACCTAAGCGCTTGCATGTGATAGTGTAGGGATTGGAGACATACCTGCAGCGAAAAGGATTTCCGCAGTCCTGCAAGATGTCGGAATGATAACTGATGCTGATATTTCCAAAGTCAGAGACAAGAATAAGATAAGAAGAGAGAGAAAGAGAAAACGCATTGAGTTGCAAAAACGGGATGTAAAAGTAGAGCTTGAAGTCCTCTTGTTTGATGGACGCATAAATATAACCTTGACAGATGAAATTAGAGGAGACAAGAAGCACAGAACAACGGTTACTGAAGAGCATGTGGTTTTAATACAAGAGTCAGTATCTCAATATCTCGCCCATGTTTCACCAGCAAGTGGTTCAGCAGAATTCATTAAGACCAGCATTATTGAGTACTTTTCGCAAAAGGACATTGACACAGCAGCCCTTATGGCAGTTGGAAGCAACAGAACAGCAGTTAACACCGGATACAGAAATGTAGTTTTACGCTTACTAGAAGAAGAATTTGAGAGGCCTCTGCAATGCTCGTATGTTTGCTGCACGCCAATGAGCTGCCTTTGCGGCACCTCCTAAAGAAAGTTGATGGCCGAAAAAGTGGTCCTGGAACCTTCTCCGATCCAATTGGAAAATAGCTCGAAATCTGTGAATTTAAACCGGTCGTTGATTTTCGAAAAGGTTGAAGTTGTGATTTGCTTGCCTGCTTGGCACTCAGCGAAGCATTAAATGGTCGATTCAACAGAAACTGACTTTTCGACAAAAATAACTTTTCCTGCTGAATAACCGGAATTTAAAGGCGCCAGCAGCGGCACGGGAAGATATTGTCCAATTTCAAAGACTTTTACACGTTTACTAAATAACCCAAGAGGCAACTTTACCGCACTCGGCTGATAACGATTTCGAAAATCCGCAAACATTATATTTTTGGGAATCAATGGTTCTTATGGCCCAAATTCCCGAAATGAAAGGCGTTAGCGGCACCGGTAGATGTCCAATTTCAAGCAAATTTTACACGGAAACTAAAAAACCTAAGGGGCAACGTTTTTATAATCGGCTGTTACTGATTTCGAAAATTGGTGAAAAAATGCATTTTCGGCCCACCCTATTACACAAAGACGCATCTCTGCATGCTTCTCTAAGTTGTGCGCATCATATCTCTATGTCGTTTCTAGTTAAAGTCCATGTTTGTGATCCTAATGGGGGTATTGAGAGAATGCACTGGTTAAACACTTTTCCTTCAAGTTCTAACGCTGAATTGCTTTTGAAATTGTACCATTTCTCGCAAATACACTTCAGCCAAACTTCTTCTTCGATGTGCCCTAGCTTCATACCAGTTGCTCAAAGTAAATGAAAACATCGGTTACCCCTAGATTGTCCCTATGAACCTCTAATTCTTCAATTCTTGTAAAAGTATTGTACATTAATTTTGTTTTCTGTAAGTTGATCTTTATTCCCACTTTCCTACACTTGTCAGCAAGCTCTGCTGCTCTGACGGGAAAGTTACCATAATTAATTACATCGTAAGCAAAACGAAGAGGGGTTAAGCAGTTAAACATGATGTATTTTAAGGGGCAAAATGATGCATTCAGATTGCTCCAATCAGTTCTGTTTTCGCATTATGAATACAGTTCAGTAATATTTTGCGTGAAACACTGATACATGAGGTATGATCTTATGTCGCCTGTAAGGCGAATACTGTACTTCAGAATGGACATTAATGTCTTAGACACTCATTTTGGAAGTTTGGTGTGTTAGCAAACATCATGAGCAACTGTTAGGGATATCAGCAGTTACTCGTTCCTACGTAAGGGCCACTGACTCTAGGAAAAGGACAGAATCAGCGTCATTAGTCAAATCCTCCACCCATGGCTCATCCGGATCACGAAACCGGCATGACTCGAATGATTGCTCAGTGGCCAGAGCTCAAATTACTGTGCCACAGGAGCCCAGGCGCATGCGCTGACACTCATCCAATATATTTTACCTCTTTATGTAATCACATTGAGTAAACTGAAGGGAATACATGAGAGAAACATTTTTAGTTGAGAATCCCTTTGCTAATTTCTTCATTGTTTCAGCACGACTTGAAAATCTGAATGACCTTTCATCAAAATTTATATTCGTTATACATGAGGATCAATTAGATTTTACTAACGAATTCGATTTTTCTCAACAGTATCAGAAGCATGCTGTTTATCGGGGTTTTTTGTCTGGTGGGGAAATAGTGTTGTAGTACTTGCTATGATATTTTAAAAAACGGGTTGATTTCATTTCGCCAGTTTTCTTTTATGAACAGCCATAAGTTGTTTAATAAAGAAACTGGTGAACCCCTGTATTTTCACTGGCTATTAAACGTATGGTTTTGCTTCAAATGCTATTAGTCAGATATTGTCTCTCTGTTTGCGCGACCGAATCGAGAAATAAATTTGTCATAAAAATTAAATGTCAGTGAGCCGCATTAGCAGTTCAACGGTGCCAGAAATTCTTGTCAAGAGCTTTCTACTATGGTTTTGTTCCTGCATTAGGAATGATTTATTTTCCAAACAGATTAAATCTATTTGGAAGAAAAAATGAAATATAATCATAATCTTTGCCCAGTATTGTTTCTGTTTCTCTCTTCCACGGTTTCTATTGTTATATGCGAAACAACAGAGCTCGCAGTGTCTTAACTAAATCCTACAACTGTTTCTCCTGCATGTATACCAGCAAGATCATGCTTGTACGTCTTGGTATTCAACAAGAAGTTTATATAAATTATAAATACACTGACAAGGCAAATTATTACGTACACCTACCTAATAGCGTGTGGCACCACCTTTTGCACGCCGGACAGCATCCAAACGTCATGGTAAGGACGCAATGAGGTTCCGAAACACAGACTCAGCGTTTCAGATATGTTTCCATAATGTTACAATCTCTCATTTTCGTTACACTTTCAGAGATATCTTACAATTACGTTTCAGCACAATCTATTTTGGAACATAACTCTTTGTACATTACGGTTAGTTTAAAAATAGCATTCACCAATACTACTGTTTTATAGTTTCTATTATGCATAATTGCTACCTTGATGTAACGTTCCGGCGATATTTAAGACTTTTGGTTTGGCAACGGCGTGGATGCGCATGCGCATTTATGCCATTTTACTGAAGCACTCCTGTAGTCTTATTTCCATGTGCTACTGGAATATTCTTTGGTGTTACTGTTGTAATCGAGTTAGCTAGTTAGTTGATTTAATATTTCATCCTTTTGTGTGTGTGTGTGATTCAAGATGATCTGAAAGTAAGTAATTGTTTTGATTATTATAATTTTTAAATTCTAAAAAGCATTTTATAAAATCTAAGTAGATGGCTGTATTGTTGTATTAGTATACTATATCAGCATGATTTGTTTACTTGAAGCTGAGAAATTTCATTATGGTAGGTATTTAGAGGAATGACGAATTTGATTTGCTTCCTTTTTTTCGTTGAAATATAGTCTATTCCACATGTATAATAAAAATTCGATACAGTCATTTGGGACCGATTTTTATTTCTTTTGTTTCCAATATATAAACGCCGCCACTGTTACCAATGGACACCAGACTCCGTTGAACCTGTGTAAATGTAAACAACTCGTAATACGACTGTTGTTGCCTTAGAAAGAGCTGTCGAGCGTAATATGCTTTATTGTGATTTTACAAGGTTTATTAAAATGATGATGTCACAAATATCTTTCAAATACGTAACAGTAATGTAAAGAAGTTACAAATATCTTTCAAATACGTAACAGTAACATGAATTTCTTATGTTGAAGTTACAAAAACCATTCACTGTAACGTATCGGTTACGTTTCAAAGTTATGTAACGTTTGAGGGCATTTTGACGTAACCGTAAGGTTTTTGAAACATTACTGTTACATTGCGCAACGTATCTAAAAAGTCTCAATGTATCAGTGCAACGTAATTGTAACATATACGAAATATTCTGTGCAGTGTGGGAGGTATTCCTGATCAATAATCTAAGAGTGCTTGGCGTAGAGCAGGCAGATATGTAGGTGGGATGGTTGATTAGGAAAAGCTCGTTCCAATATGTCCCATAAATTCTCCATGGAGTTGATGTCTGGTGAGAGAGGGGGCCATGCGAGTGTGTTAAGTTAACTGCTATGCTCCTGGAGCCAGTCGGTCACTAGCCGGGGCCGATGGGTTGGAGCGTTGTCTTGTTGAAAAATCGGAACTTGGTTCAGACAGAGGCACGTAATGAAAGGGTGGAGATGGTATGCCAGGAGCTACACATAGCTGGAACTAGTAATTTAAGACTCAAAAGGTATCAAGGGACCCAGGCTGGACCACGTGAAAGCTGCTTGAACAGTTACACCGCCTGCACCGGCCTATAGTATCCCAACTTGGCAAGCGGGGTTCATAGCTTCGTGTGATTTACACCACACACGCAGCCTGCCATCGGCGCGATACAGTGTGAAACGGGATTCGTCAGATCATATGCCACGTTTCCATTCATTCAAGCTCCAGTTTCGATGGGCCTTCTAAAACTGCAGCCGAATTATGCGATGCTGTGCCATTAACATCGGGATACGATGTGGTCGTTGACTACTCGAGCCAATCTGTGCCATTTGTTGACGGATTGTCTTTGAGCATAGACTTGTGGATACTCCTTCATTAAATTGGGGCGTGATTTGCTGCAAACAAGCCTTCCGATGCGTCTGTACGCAGCGGGCCAGTTGTCGGTGCCTTCTATCATCCCATGCACTTTTACGGCCACATTTCATCCAACTGTTAGAGGTTTAGCCGGAATTCACGTACTCTTGGTACACACTTGCTATGGTTTGCCGCGGAATTCCTAACAGTTACGCCGTTGCGCTGGTTGAACATCCGGCATTTGTGGCTCCCGCGACTTGACTTCAATCAAACTCACTTAAGTCTCGCCCTCGATCCATGCTGGCACTTGACAGAATGTATTCTTGTGAGTACCGACCCACTCTATTTATAGTCCCCACCGGTTTTCCTGAACACCGGAATTTGATGCTCTCCTGCTGCTTTGAGTGTTTTCACCGGGGTGCACGTCATAAATTGCCCTTTCAGTGCATAATGGGATCATTTAATGTAAAGCCTTGGGAGGATTCATAATTTATAGTGACTTCATAATTTTAAGGGACTATATGCGTATTTCTTTAGTGGTCCTGTATTAAGCAGCAGACCTCACATGTACACCGATGAACCATCCATTAAGACCCCCCCTCTAGCCCAGAGAAATCAACGCGCCTGGACACCGAACGGTAGCACAGGTGAAGTTCACAGAGCAGTATATATGCAACCCGAGGACCGGCTTTCGGTTAGTACAATGTTCGGAGTCAGAATGGGAAAAGCTGCCGATTTATCGAAGTTTGATAAAAAGGATAAATTGCGATGGCACGGTGCCTCGGAACTAAGATCTCGGAAACGGCGCGGCTTGTGGGTTATTCTCGTTCCACTGTAGTTAGTACGTATCAAAGGTGGTGCAGAGATGGCTAAACAACGAACCGTGGTACAATCGTGTGACGTCCGCAGCTCATTGATTCCAGATGTGAGCGAAGATTGTCGCGCATTGTCCACAGAAACCACAGGGCCACTGTGCGGAAAATCACCCCCTGCTACAACAGTAGTGATCATAGCAATATGTCACATCACGCAGTTTATCGCAGACTTCTACGCATGGGCCTGCATAGCCGAAGACCCAGCCTGGTCCCTATGCTCACTGCACGTCATCGCCAACGCATGAATGGGCCCAAGATCATCGAGATTTGACCGTGGATTACTGGAAGAAAGTGGCCTGGTCTGATGAATCCAGACTCCTGGTGCATCACGTAGACGGCCGATCGTGATACGTCGATTACCAACGGAGGCTATGGCACCTGGATGCACTGTTGGGCGAAAACAGGCCGGCGGCGGCGGTGTTGTGCTGTGGGTGATGTTTTCTTGGGACACTTATGGCCCCATTATCGCAATAGCACAATCCCTGACAGCTGTCATGTATCAGAACATCGTTGGGGATCAAGTTCACCCGTTCATGGCAACTGATGCGGATGGCTATTAACAACAGGATAATGCGCCACGGTACGCTGCCAGAATAGTCAAGGAGTGGTTCAAGGAACTTACTGGTGACTTTCTGTTAAAGCCCTGGCTTCCAAATTCTTCTGACATAAACCCAATCGAACATTTGTGGTTCGACTTGGAAAAGCGGGTTCGACCTAAATCACCCCCCTCCACAAATGTACGCGAACTGGAAGAGCTGCTGTTGACATTATGGTACCAGATACCCCAGGATACCTATCGGCACCTCATCGAATCGATGCCTCGCCGAGTGGCCACTGATTTGCGGGCTAAAGAGGGACCTACAGCTTATTGAATAGGTGATCATAATGTAATAGCTCATCGGTGTATATGAGTTGTATTAACATGTTACCAAATGTTAATTGTCTCCAGAAATGGTTTATTTTTGTCTTTCTGAGTATTCACCTATTTCCAGCTACTTTGAAGTAGATGCAGTACTAAATGTGTAGTTCTTTTTTTCTTTTTACGCTTGTGCAAAAACTGGAGTGCGTAAATGATTCCTGCTATACTTCTCAGTCAACTCGCAGATAATCTCACCAGGAGGTCAGATGTTGGAAATCAAGCTTCCTTTCTGATCCCCTCAGATGAAGGTGGATGCATTTCCTTGAACACCTAGACTCGGAGCTACAAAGCAACTGATATGCAAGTCGTTGCTGGGGAAGATTTTACATCTCGCCTCCTGAAGTGTGTATCTGGCTAGGTTTTGGAGTGATCCCTGTCTCTTAGAAAACCAACTTCTTTTTCTTCCTTGCTCCACTCAAAGTGGAAATAGCGGCATATACAATTACATTGTGCTGAATACAGTAACTTCATGGTATACACTGAAGTGCCAGAAAAACTGGTACCGACAAGCTTATGCAAAATACACAGCAACGTCACCTATGCGCGTACTCGGTTGCGTCCGCCACTGTGTATAGAAAGCGATAGACATCCTTGCCAGCTGTCAGAGCTGATTTGGCATGAGAATGACAAGCAATAACGATGTAAGCGATTTTCAACGCGGTGTCATAGTTGGCGCTCGTGCGATGGGCCATAGTATTTCGGAGGTAGAAACGAAGTTCGGATTTTCACGGACGACCATTGCAAGAGTGTACCGTGACTACAAGGTCTGACGAGTCGCGTTTCCAACTGTATCCGGCAAAACCTCCAACCTACGATACCAGTGTGGCCGTAAAAAAATATTGGGTGAACGTGACCATTGTCGGCTGTCAAGAATCGTTTCACGCGATAGGCGTGCAACACTCTCGCAGGGCCGCCCCGGTGACGCAGTGGTCTAAGCGATGGCCTCTGATCATTCGTCCGAAAGGGGTCCGGGTTCAAATCCCGGTGAGGCGTGGATGTTGTGTTTGTCTTACGAGACTGGCTCTCTCCCTTCCCTGGAACCAGTGACCCTAAATTAGGGACGGGCGACTGCTTATAGCCCATTGAGTTGCTCACGGAGGTCGTTAAACCTTCAATCAAAAAAAAAAAAAAAAAAACTCTCGCAGGTATCAGCGGGATTCACTGCTGGAACTTCAACAAGCATCAGCGTCTGGACTGGGCAACGTACCCTGCACAATATCGGCTTTGGGAACCGACGCCCAACTCGAGTCCCCTTGATGGGTGCACGACACAGAGCTATGCGCCTAGCTTGGGCACGGCAACACCGCCACTGGACACTTGATGACTGGAAACAAATAGTCTGGTCTGACGACTTGCGTTTCCAACGGTATCGGGAAGATGGAAGTATTCGTGTGTGACGCAAACCCCATGAAGCCATGGATCCCGCTTGTCAACAGGAAACTGTACCGGGTGGTGAGGGTCCTTAATGGTATGGGGTGTGTTTAGATGGACTTTACTGGGACCCTTGGTACGTTTACAAACGTCTGTGACCGGCCAACGCTATGTGCGCATCCTTTCTGACGAGGTACACCCGTTCATGTCCTGCATTCATGCTGATGGGTTGGGCCCGTTCCAACAGCACAACGCACCTCCACGCAAGTGTCGGGACGCCACATTATGATTAGAGGAGCATTCATCTGACTTTGGGATGTTGCCATTCCCACCTAAGTCCCTAGATCTGAACGTGATAGAACACATTTGGGATGCCATGGCACGTGCCATCGAACACAGGAGCCCGAGACCTCAGAATACACCCGAATTGTGGAACGCTCTGCAGGACGTATGGTGTGCATTGCCTACAGCATATTTCCAGAAGCTAGTGGAGTCCATGCCCCGTCGTATTTCTGCAGACCTGCGCTGCTGTGGGGGACCTACCAAGTATTAGACTGGTGTACCAGTTTTTCTGGCACTTCAGTGTATATATATATTAATTATTACTACGTATACCTTAATTTATGTGCATTTGCAGTTATGCCCGTTCTCCGAACGGTGAGTCTATTATCTTTGTGAACATAAAATTAAAGAAAGGAAAAGTAATTATGCGAAAGAAAAGTAATTTAAGATCCGTAGCTGTTTCACGATTCAGAACAGGGTGGTGACGTCAATGCATACGGTATGACGTAAAACGGATCAGGCTTTGGCGCTCCTTAATTTTAAATCAAAATTTCATGGAACAGCATTTCAACGTTTCTGGCATAATTATCTTTAAACCTATCAGCACTTTGAGCAGTAGAGCTAAGTCTCTTTTTTGAACTGTTTGGTATTTAGACTTTTAGGTATTAGGACCTTAAGGTCTATCAGCTCGCCAATTTTCAGATCTCAAGGTTATTGAGAAGTGGTCGATCAACTCGCGAAACATTCAAGCAGAGAATTTTCCAAAACCGCTGTTTTGATTTTTGATCATTCAAACGAAGGATTAGAAGCCAACGATTGGTACCATTCGGCCACTGGAGCTGCCAAAATAGTATTGATGTGTTCTTTATATATTCATGCCGAAGGACTACACGTATTCCTACCTACAAACACACCGAATACAAAATATTATATTTCGCACTACAGCTGATTCCTGCACTATGTGCTCCGGTTTGTAGCACTTTATCGGTGTTTCTAGATGTCATCAAAAATACTCGTATTCCCAATACCTTCTTTCTTGACACTGTACGTATTCTGAGAAGAACATGTATGTCGTGTGGGTAGCATTTCTCATCTCAAACCACATTTGTGTTATTCATTTCACTGGCAAGAATCGTTTCATTAGGACTAGGTTTGGTAACAGCTTGGTGATTAATAGTGCCTCATAAGTTTTCTCAACACACTTCTTAACAATAAGTTTAAAGAAGAGGACATGAAGATAACGAGTGATTTTGGCCCCATTCCTAACTTTTCTTTTTGTTTTAGCAATGGAGAGCAACGAAGAAAAGGAATAGCGTACGCTGTTTTGGAAAAATAGCAAAAAATGATATTCATCGCAGATCTCTGAGCATTTACAACGATGTTCTTTTCTTGATCGAAAGAACACGAGTGCATCTTTAAAGAAGCCATTAAACTGGTAGATGATTCAAAGCAGGTAAGTTTTTTCCCGTTTTTTTGCAAATGAGGCTATTCAGAATCGATCTGCCATTCACAAAAGAGTTATTGGATTCCGCCTCTTTTTTTATTTCGTTAAGCAGTATCTCTTGTATGGTGCGCAAAGCATTTCTCAGTGAGAACCATTTCAGCTCCAGAAAACTTAGCGATCATTCTTTCCTATTAACGACCTTTATGACGGTGTTGGGAAGTAAACTTTCAGAAGGTACCACGGCACCCGCACTACTCGAACGTAAGAGCCCGGTTTCGATAAAAACAGATCCTCTTACGACTCATCGATCCTTTTTCTGTTACTAAAACACTTCAAATGATAAAAATTTGACTGGAAGGAAGAAGCAGAAGGCCATGCATTTTACCTTGGAGCAATATAAAAGCTGCCACGGTACCAACGATATCCGGATTTACCCTGATATTTTAATAATGTTTCCGATGTTCTGTTTCACAAATATTTTTATGCTTATTTCTAAAGTATTCCTTCTGTAATGCTCAAGTAATACTTTTTAACGTTATGTTTTATTGTCCTACATTTGCTTATGCATGGAAAACGGTAAGCAGCTGAATTAAGCCGCTCGTTAGTCATTCGGCTGTAAATGTTACAACACCCAAAATTGTACTTCTGGTCAAAAACCTTAAAGACCCAGGATACATATAAGAATAAGCATTAAAGACATATTGTTGAAACTGTAATAATGATTCGCAGCGTGACAGAATTTATAATGACATTCTGACAATAAGTTTCCTGGTAGTAGGAAACACGACCATCAGCGTTAGAGGTTTTTCAGCAATATCACTATGATACGAAAGACATTAGAGGAGAATAGATGGGCAAAGAACATGTTGCTTCCGGAATAATTTGAAAACCGCCATTGTGGGGAGCAGCTAGAGCGTTGTCATGTTTGCGCGAGAATTTTTGAGTTCTAAATCTTTAAGATTTTGGTATTGAACATTTTTAATTTCAAGATGAGGTGGTAGATTATTTATTAGTAGTTTACTTTATTCTTTCTTATGTCTCTTCTTTATGTGTATGGAGAGCCCCGATATGGCCTGGTAATTTACTGTTCGCTATTTCTATTTTGTTTTTCTAAGGTATGAGAAGTTGTTAATTACAAATATAATCAGAAAGTTCTTGGTTCGTACTCGAACATTCTTTCTACGTCATTTCTGTAGTACATTATGAATATAATTGTTTCCCGGCAGCTCCCCCATTCACAGATGGCCCTTCATGTTTAACTGATTCCCGTCGTTTCAGAAGCGCCATCATTACGTTTGCCGGTCTTTTTGCCAGTGTCTTCGGATGATACTCATTACGTTTGCCAGTGTCTTCGTATGATACTGTGACAGGAATGCTAATTAAAGTTCCAGGACGCACAAAAGATGTATTAGAAACAATTACATGTAGTTTCATTGATAAATTAGTCTACCCGAAGAAAGTAAGAAAATTAAAATGCAGATTTGAAGTACTAAAATTAAATTGTGATTCTTCATGCATCTACGAGGATGCGGAAGTGTTAAAGTCACGAGATGAGTATAGCATTTCAGAAATCATAGATCTGAATTTGATTAAAATCGATAAGGAACTGCAAGTTCATTAGCTAGGCGAGTCTCTTCAATATTTATAGAAAATTAGAAGACGTTGATTTTCAATAAAACGCATAAGCTTTGAACATTTTAGTACTTTATGGCTCACATATCTGTATTACTTTTTATGGCTCACATATCTTCTTTCATTGGTTTTACGACACTAACATTCAATACACTACTTACCTAAGTACCGCTCAATGTTAGAAATTAGTAAACCTTATTGTCTGTTGCTATGATTTAATTCCGCTTAGTATGTACCAGACTGTGGCTCTGTGTGTGGTCGTGAGTGGCGCGAATAAATGCCATGTGTTGTACGTAAATAAATGGATACTCTCGAATTTCTTGTTCTATTTCACATCCACAAAGATCTTCGCATGCGAAAGATGCATAGCACATATACAGTCGAGTCACATTATTGTGTCCACCTCCTACTTTTGACGTAAACAGTGCGTAGCCAATGGAAGAAGGCACGTGTCTTGAGCTGGCTTGGAGGGTATATAAGGTGTGCTGTTGGCATTCTGAAAACATATCACTCGTTGCTGTCATGGATAAAATGAGCGATTTATCAATTTTGCAAAAAAGGGATGATTATCGGCTTTCGGGGCAAGGGAGGCAGTATTTCTGAAGCAGCACAGTATGCGAACTGTTCGCGTGCTGCTCTGGTTAAAGTTTATCTTGATTAGAGAAAATGCACCATTGTGAATAATCAAAGTGGAAACTGCGAGGCACCACGTGCCATTAATGTGAGAGGTGAACGTCGGTTGCGAAAGTGCGTGAAGGCCGATCGACACGCTACAGTGGAGCAACTCACTGGCCGAATGAACCAGTGGGCTACCGGAAGTGTGTCTAAAAGGACAGTTCAGCGAACCCTGCTGCGTATGGGGCTCCGATGCAGACGGATGGTCACTGCACCTACGCTAACGAAGGTGCATCGGATAAAAGGCTTACATTTGCACGGCAGTATCAGAATTGGACCTCCGCTGATTGGCAAAGGATTGGCTTCTCCGATAAGTCACGTTTTATGCTTCATCGAACGGATGGACGTTGTCGTATAAAAGGAGAAACATCGGAGAACAAACGCTCTTTAACCATTGCTGGAAGAACACAAGGTAGTGGGGGTAGCGTTATGGTCTGGGGAATGTTGTCGTGGCATTCCCTTGGTCCGCTTATACCTGTGGAAGGCACTATGAACCAAATTCGTTATGAATCCATCCTTGCCGACCACGTACACATTTACATGTTGATTGCCTTCCCTGGGGCGGATGAGATTTTCCAGGACAACAATGCGACGTATCGCACAGTTAGAAATGTCCCAGAGTGGTTGGAAGAGCACGATGAACACTTCAAAGTACTTCCATGTCACCCTAATTCCCCGGACTTAAACCCAGTTGAGCATCTATGGGACCACCCCGATCGTGTTGTTCGCTCTATGGATCCTCCAGTACGCACTTCCTGCAGCTTTCAGATATCAGCACGGCTCCACAAACCTGTGAACACCTTTCAGCACTTTATTGAGCCACTCCCAGCCTGTCTAGTTTCTGTCCGCGCTGCACACGGCGGTTAGCCTGGATATTAGCTGGTGGTCACAATAATGTGACTCAACCGTGTATTATCTTCAAAGAGTACCAAGGTACTCTCTCGATTTTTAGAAGAGGTGGCCGCTTAGTTGAAGCTGACGGTATAGAGATATAAACAAAAACACTTGAAAGATCGGCAGAATCGTGCACAAGTTAGTACTTGAACCACAACCTTACATTTGTGCGTGCTTTAAATGAGTGCATAGGATAAGAATTCAGGTTAGTACAATGGGGACGATTGATATAATATTAACCCAATTTTTTAAACTGAAAGCTCATCAAAATCATTACTAGTTTCAAGCATTAGGTCACAAAAATACACGCTGGCATCTGATATTTGGACTGTTGGTATGCTTGGTTAATGCTTGTATTATTAGGCTCAATATAGAGTGAAGTTTCACAACTAGTCATAAAATTCATGATTGGAAGAAAGTGGCCTCGTCTGACGAGTCAAGATTCCTGGTGCATCACGTAGACGACCATGCGCGGATACGCCGATTACCAACGGAGGCTATGGCACCTGGATGCACTGTTGGGCGGAAACAGACAGGAGGCGGTGGTGTTATACTGTGGACGATGTTTTCTTGGGATACTTTAGGTCCCATTATCCCAATAACACAATCCTTGACAGCTGTCAGGTATCTGAACATCGTTGCGGACCAAGTTCACCCATTCACGGCAACTGTGTTCTCTGCTGAACATGGACATTACCAACAGAATAATGCGCTATGCCAAACTGCCAGAATCATCAAGGAGTGGTTCGAAGAACATGCTGGTGACTTTCTGTTAATGCCCTGGCCTCCAAATTCACCTGCCATGAACCCAATCGAACATTGGCGGTTCGACTTGGAAAAGCGGGTTCGCGCTGAATCACCACCACTTCGAAATGTATGGGAACTGGAGGACCTGCTGTTGACATTTTGGTACCAAATACCCCAGGATACATATCGCCACCTCATCGAAAAATGCCTTGCCGAGTGGCTCCTGTTTTACGGGCTAAAGGGGGTCCTACAGCTTATTAGGTAGGTAGTCATAATGTAATGGCTCATGGGTATATGTTATGACTTAAAATTAATTGTGTTCCGTTTCCTTTCTTGATGGTGAGCTAGAATGATTGATTCCGGGGTAGAAGCTCAAAGAACAGATAACAATATAAACTGGGCAAGGAACAAGCGAGTTTTAGAAGTAGTGCAATCTGATCAGAAAGCCGTTAGTATTTGATAGACATAATAGAAAAAGGTGAACGTAAATAGAATAAATATTTCTGTACACAGCTTATAGTACGCCAGTTTTGCCGTGAAGGAGGATACTTAGCTATTAGTGCACTGAAAATTGAAAGTTCAGTGTTTTAACCACAGACGTCTGTGAATATGCAAGTCCAAAGTTATGATTTTCGTTTAAAAAAACCACTGCGCAAATAGATTAGGTGGCGCGAGACTCTTGATGGAACGTAAAATGCGAGATTCTATTGAAAATTAGCAATACTGCATGTACTAGAGGTACCTTTATGAAAGCAAATGATACATCACAATAGTGTTCTCTGATAAAAATCATTACTAGTTTCAAGCATTATAATAGTTTCGGTAATTTTGTAGTTCTACTGTAACTTCAGCCGGTTGAGTTTTCTGTACTTCAGCTAATTGCATTATAGGCAGTAGCCGAACGTGCCCATCTTGTATCATTACGTCTCTTTTGCCTCTTTTTATTTTATGCGTTTTATTTTATGCGTTTATTTAAACGCTTCCTATTTTGCTTTACAAAAGCAAAATGTGAAGCGTTTACGTGTTCTATCATCAACCTTATCCGCACTGACTTTTATGTATTGATCGATGGCAGCTTCACTGTTTAATCTGATCCTTACTGTGTACTTTTGCTCTGGAAATGAGTTTAATCGCTGTCTTCTTTCTTCTTCTGTTGCATTTGAATTTTTCTATGCATATCCTGTTCAATTTGCATGTCATTTTCGATTTTTTTCATCCAGTCCTTTATTTCCTTCCGCTGAATGAACCACAGCTGTTAGTTTGGAAACACCCTCATTTTAGAGAATGCCCTTACGCAACAAACGCAAATCAGAAATCATTTTCCTTAGCTGAAAGCAATTCCACTTTTGGAACGGCTTATATTCAATGATGGCATTGGGCACTTCTGTATTTAACTTTTTTCTTTTGCTTTACTTCCCTTTGATGTCAGAGATGTATTTTATGATATGGTCTTGGTAAAAGAAATCACGTAGATTGGTTGAAATGAAAGTCCAAAATAGTTGCCACTAACGTGAGAAGAAGTGTCAGAGGTAATCTTAGCATACAGAATTATGTATTTGCTATAAAGAAGATCAGATCGGTGTACCTGTCGAACGTTGTTTTCGGTATTTACTCCCACGGAACTACGACCTAAAATATTTACAGAACCGATTTTGATAGCGTTTTTCTTCTGCAAAAATGACTCAGGCAAGACTGTTATGAATTTGCTTATGCCAGTATGTAGAAGAATTGCACACAAATGTAGGAAAAGAATGAAGGCTAGAACTGATAATGCACTGGAAGGAATTTCTAAAATATGAGTAGGCTCCTTAAATATAAACTGAATTACTACTAGAGGAACCAAGTAATGAAGTATACCACGTGCACTCCTACCAATGGCCAATCTCTTTCCACGAAGCTGTTTGCACTTTCTGAGATATTCCGTTTACAGGACTAGAAAAAGGTAAGAAAATATGTTATATCTGTTACATGTCACGCAATTGTTCTCATGCAGAAGCTTGTACTGATTCTTCTTTTTTGTCTTCATATCCTGCTTAAGGTTCAGATGTCTTGCTGTCGAATCAAAAACATCACCGTTACGTGTAAAATGTATGCTTACACCGTTACATAAGATTGTGAAAAGTATGCACGAGGGTGTATCAATGTATTGCTTTTCATGTTTTGATTTTCACGAAGAGTACTAATTTAAAAGCAGATTCTTATTTCCTCATCTATTTTCTGGATTTACTGTTTAGAATTTAAACGATATGATGATTGTAGAACTTGCAACACAATTTCTTTTGTAGACTTAACCTCATGTCATTTAAATCGAGGAAATTGATTTTTGATTACTGATACCTTCAGATGCATTGTAAAACAATTTTCGCATAAAAAACCGCAATGGGAATATTATATTATATTATATTATATAAAGTTTTTTTACTGTAAGACCAGTTGTGAAAGAACGGCTGAACGTAGATATATGATTGAGGCATCAACTAACGTCTTACCATGTAGATGTGCCAGTCGAAGAGAAAAAGGAGATTGGGACAACGGTTCGGGCGTTGTGGGGCCGCAAAGTTTCCATGTAAAGTCAACGGGAGAAGCGTGCGGTTGACTCACGCGCTGTTGAAGGCGGAAGTATGGAGGGACTCAGATAGTCCAAAGTCTCTCTTCTCAGTGAACTGTTGTGCAAAACAACGCAAGCACGAATTTGTTTGAAAGTTCTTATCGGAACAGCGAACACTCGAAGACCTGATTGTGTTGTGCCATTGGACTGTGTGATGTATATATACAATTTAACATTCATTCGATCCAGTTCATTCACGTAGGTAAAACGTTTCCCTTTATGTAAAGATGTAAATAAACGTTTCATATGAGTTTATTCTTTTAAAAAAAAAATACTTATCCGCGATTCCGACGGGTTTCGTATACCGGGTTCGAATTCCGGTGAGGCATGGATGTTGTGTTTGCCTTACGGCACTGGCTCTCTCCCTTCCCTGAAACCAGTGACCCTAAATTAGGGACAGGCGACTGCTTATAGACCAAGCGTTGGCTTATGAGCATTCGTTCGTGAAATGTCCGGGTTCGAATACCTGGGAGGCATGGATGTTGTGTTTGTCTTACGCCAATGGTTCTGTCCCTTTCCTCGAACCAGTGACCCTAACTTAGGGACGGGAGACTGCTTATAGCCCATTGAGTTGCTCACGGTGGTCGTTAAATCTTCGGTCACAAAAAAAAAATCACAGTCTTTACTGAAGTGGTTGAATTACTTTGTCAATCAAATAACGTTTACATTTGTTGTTTCATATGAGTTCATTATTTTCAAAAAAAAAAAAAAAAAAAAAAAAAAACTTACCATCGATTCCGACGGATTTCGTCTAGTATTATATTATAAAATATTATATTATATTATCAGGTCAATAACTGAAATGTTATTTATGGGAAGCACGAAAAGACGAAATGGACACACCAAATTGTCCTCGAGTAAAATTGTGTGGTAAATGATTCACTTGTACGTTATTATCGTAGTAATAGAACTCAGAAAGACTACTGATTGAAATGTAGTACCAAAACTAGGTCTTTCAAAATGGTGGTGCCATTTGTGTTGTTATTTGTGCTGAGCACAGCGCAATGTTAAATTTAACGTCACAAAAAACTATCAAGAGAAATTTAGGTATGGGAAATTGCAAAGTCTTTTAGGCATGTATATTTAACGATTCTTTTTCGTTATATATACATAAACACAAGATTCACGATTCCTATTTTCTACATTACTCTCATGTATATTTGACGTTTCGCTTTTGATGCGCGTCTTCGAAACCAAATTTTAATTAAATTTACATAATTTATGACACGATACGTGAAATAGCAATTTCATGACATATTTTATTTGCAAAGAGTTTACCTCATAGTCATTCCTTTAAGTGGAAATGTTTCCTCGAATAACAAAATGTTTTAAAGTAATTACATAATTTCTAGAAGAAAGTATTTCCAAGAAGTACGATCAATGAATTCAACTCGAAACATTGCTTTTCTGTACTTGCTTTTTGGAGTAATAAAATATTTCAATGGAATGAGAAACCATTTTCACAGAAATCTGTTTTATCTGTAATTTCTAAAATTGGTAGATTTTACGCATTGCACATAGTATATTTTATACTGTAGATTAAACAAAGTTCATAATGTCTCCTGTACTCAGGACAACATTGGTTGAGATTTTATTTCACTTGTAAAAACCACATTACTTAATGGTATTTTGTCGCCATATACGAAACCCCATGCAAAAAATTTACAAAACGTACAAATTACATTTGATCAATTTCTTAATACTCCAATTTAAGCATAGTATTTTGTTCTTGTGAAACATACCGTTTTTTTAGTACCCTTAAGGAAAAATCCAGGCATTCTCACATTAACTGAACAAATATTTCTATTAAGCTTCGCTCATGCCACAAAATGAACTTTTTGTTTTCCTTTCTTCATAGCAAATTTTTACTGCCTTTATATTGACAGAAAAGTACGTCATCTAACTGTAAAACACATCCGAAATAGCATTCCACGTATTTCTTATCAATTATTATTATAACAATCTTTTTTTCTGAAGCATGTTGCTGGAGATATAATAATGTGATTTGCAGTACAATTCATGTTTTCTTAGATAAAAGAATCACAGAACTAAAAATTTGCAGGAATCTAAATTCAAGATTTTCCATTGCTGAAATGTAGTTCTGTGTCTTTTCAAATTTTAGCGCTATTTTAGAACATGCTTATATGCAAATGAACAATTTTTTTTTCATTTCCTTATTAGAGCTCTTGCGCAGTTCAGTCACTTACAAAATTGTGCTTCAGTTTTCAAGCCTATAAGTATTATTATCTGATTCTTTAAATACAGTATCGTTGTTTTTAAACTTTTGAAATTTAGCTCGGTGGAAAACGAAATGGTACGTTTTTTCGGACGTCTGATTTCAACACGGATTCGATATTCCTAACATAGGACGAATTGCGGCTACTCTCAGAGGAGGCAGACACTGTGATTCAGACGGCGTGAGTCCAAAACTAATAGGGAATCTGGCTTCCCGTCCTCGGGGAGTAGAACCCAGAGAACTTTCCTTAGGACATTGTGTTCTGACACCGGAACGGTGGAAATCGATCCGAGATTTTCCTGTAAGAAAGCTGTGGATGGCAATACTATTATTTCTGCATAATTGGCACCTGCTTCTGTTTTTCTCATTAATTATGTTTGAGACGTTCAATTGATTGTTTTGGTGTTATTGCACATTCAAGAGTTACCTTTGATAAGACTTAAAACTCTGCTAAAACTCGGGCGCCAGAGGTGATACATTATTTAATCAGATAAAATGCGAGGTATTTCTCTTTTCAAAGGAAGAACTATCACAATAGTTTTGTGACTCAATCCATTTGATAGAGATATTTACTGCACTGTTGAGCAAAAAGGAACATCATATTACCTCATTTAGACCGATTATAATTTTAAAATGCATTAAAATACTTGTAACATGTGTAATGCTCGCAAAGGCATTGACAATTGATAACAAGGAACAGTATACCAATTAAGTGGTAAATAGTGACAATGTACTAGTGATCCGATTTATTGGCGAAGGAAGTAAACACATTAGCGTTGAAGTAGACACATTAGCGTTTCCATGATTTCGCACATCCACCAGATGGCCTTTC
Organism: Macrothele yani; assembly: GCA_039090855.1. Taxonomy (NCBI): domain Eukaryota; kingdom Metazoa; phylum Arthropoda; class Arachnida; order Araneae; family Macrothelidae; genus Macrothele; species Macrothele yani. The sequence continues at coordinate 12,184,721 of CM077017.1, read as the reverse complement.
AAGGAAGTTAGACACAAACTGCAACTGAAAAATAGAACGCATTAACAATTTGAACGCGGAAACTTGACCTGACAACAATAGATACGACGTAATATTCATTTAAAGATATGACGCATCACGTTGGTTGCACTCGTAATATCCTGGTAGGCAGAAAGCTTTACTTGAAGAATTGGTTCCAAATTTGTGGCAACTCGAGTGAGACGCAATCATTGCAAGTATCGCTGTTGGTAATGATCTCCAAGGTTTCCCGAATGGCTGTACCTTTAGGGGTAGAGTAGGTATCAAATTTCTTTATATCGTCCCATATAGGAGCAGCGGACTTGAATTTCACTTCTCTGGATAGTGCTGTAGCTACTTTACCGTACTTTGTGTCTCTTTTATGTTCCTTGACTCTGATTCCAAACGAACGTTTCGTCATTCCAATGTAGTATCGTTTAGAGCCGTCCGCATACTGTAAGGAAATGGCATAAACACCTGCTTGGCAGGAGAGAGAGGTGGTTTTTTACTACTTCAAGTTAGTATAGTACATAAAGATGCAGAAGACCTTATGCCGACGCCATAGTTCATCCTCTTCAGGACGTTTTTGAGCTTGTAAGACACATTTGGTATTTTGGGAATTGATCCTAAATAACGTATCTGCAGCACAGGAAGATTAAAATGTTTGACCCTGGCTTTTTGGATAACGTTACGTATCTTATTCAACGAATATCCTGCATCAGTGGCTAACGTGATCACACTTTTAATTTCATTTGGTCTAGAATGGGTATCGGAGGAAACGGCGAAGGATCTTCGAATTCGAGAACGGAAGATAGCGGTTTTGTATTCTGCGGGACAGAAAGAGCTGCGGAACATCAGGTTGGGGACGGACGTGGGTTTTTTTGTAGACTTGTGTACCGAGATGGTTGTCAGGCGATTTTCTCAACAGATCATCCATATAAGGTAAAGCGTTGTTGTGTTCAAAATCCATCGTGAAATTGATCGTAGAATGCATATCTTTGATTCTATCAAGGAACATCGGAATAGTCTCTTTTCCGTGAGGCCATACAAAAAAATACGTTGTCTGCATAACGCATTCAAGTGGTAGGCCTTGGGGTAATGCTGGAGAACATATTCCGTTCAATTGGGCGAAGTATTGCTTCTGCGAGGACGGGTGAAAGTGAGGATCCCATCGAAGCGCCATTATTCTGTTTATGTACTTGTCCTTGGAAACTGTAAAAGCTAGTATTAGTGACCAAGTCTATTAATTTGAAGATGCTGAGGCTTGACTCCTGCGTATAAAATGTTGAACTTGATTTGGCTCCTTTAATGTTCTGATGGCTTCCGGAACAGGGGATTGAAGGGTAAAGGGAAATCACGTCGAAGCTACCGTTAATGTTGCCTGGTAGAACATTGAGTTGCTTGGCTTTCGTTATAAAATCCAGAATTGAATTTATTACAAAGTCCGATTCAGGAAGAAAACTACGCAGGAATTTTGATAGTGCTTTATCTAAATGGTACGTTGGTGCAGATCTCCTGGATACGATGGGTCTCAGTGGGTTTCTGGGCTTATGGTGCTTGAGTCTTCCGAAGAGCTTTGGAATCTGAGGTACTGGTGGTAGCCTGGCGGCTTTCCTGAGATCGTCTGGAATAGTGGGTAACCGGGCCGCTCTTTGTACCTGCAGAATCCAAGAAATTAGAGTTTTCCTTTGAAGGGCTATAGAGCCAGAGTCAATGATAAAATCTTCAAGTTTTTTATTGTAGTCCGCTGCGTCCATAACTGCTATCTGGCCAGATTTGTTCGTTATAGTCCACATTATGGACGGGTCATGTCTAAGTATCGAAACTGGCCTCCGAATTATAAATTAAATTTATTAGGCATTTTAGTATGATCGTACCAAGATCGTAATTTAGAAGAACATAGCTGGCGTAGTTCATCTTTAAAGTCGTTTAAAATTCGTGATATTACGCTTTCGAATTCGTAAACGACGCTTTTTGGGTTCGATATGGTTCGAAAGCAGAATTTTGGTCCAAGCTCCAAAAGTTTTATTTCATCTTGGGAAACGGTCCGGCTTGAAATATTGATGAATGGAATGTCGAAATCTTTAGCTTTCGGAGTCTGGGAAGATCTCAAGTAATCCAGTTTTTTTTTGTGTGTGGAGGATAAGAAAGATTGGATTTTTTCAACTAATATATCTTCACGGAGGGTCAAGGTGTTGAAGATGATCGTGTTAAACAATCCGTGTAATTTCATATACAGGGTGTAGCACTTATGTAAAGATGCAGGAGACCTTATGCCCATGCCGTAGTTCATCTTCTTCAGGGCGTTTTTGAGTTTGTATGACAAACATTCTAATCTTTCTATGCCTCAGATGCGTTATTCAGGCTCAATTCCCTAAATACCAGATGTGTCTTACAAACTCAAACACGCCCTTAAGAAGATGAACTACGGCGTCGGCATAAGGTCTCCTGCATCTTTATATACTATACTAAAGGGAAGTAGTGAAAAACCACCTCTCACCAGAGAAGCAGGTGTTTATGCGATCCCCATACAGTATCCGGACGGCTCTAAACGTTACTACATTGGAATGACCAAGCGTTCGTTTGGAATCAGTCAACGAACATAAAAGAGACCCAAAGTACGGTAAAGTAGCTACAGCACTATCCAGAGAAGTGAAATTCAAGTCCGCTGCTCCTATATGGGACGATATAAAGAAATTTGCTACCTAATCTACCCCTAAAGGTACAGCCATTCGGGAAACCTTGGAGATCATTACCAACAGCGATACTTGCAATGATTGCGTCTCACTCGAGTTGCCAAGAATTTGGAACCAATTCTTCAAGTAAATCCTTCTGCCTACCAGGATACCGCGCGTGCAACCAAGGTGATGCGTCATATCTTTAAATGAATATAACGTCGTATCTATTGTTGTCAAGTCAAGTTTCCGCGTTCAAATTGTTATCGCGTTCTTTTTTTCAGTTGCATTTTCTGCCTAACTTCCTTGAAAAAGCCATCTGGTTGATGTGCGAAAACTTAGATACGCTAATGTACCTACTTCCTACGCCAATAAATCGGATCTCTAGTACAGCGCTACTAATTATTACTTAATTGGTGTACTGTTCCTTGTTATTAATTTGTTTTTGCTATTCTCCGAGCAATGTGGAACCCCTACAAACTTTTTAGACGTGTTCGACTTAAACTGGAGAAGGAACGCTCCCACCTCGACTCTTTAACCGTCTGCAAAACATCGGGCCTAATCCCAAAGTTCCTCAACTTTAAATCAACTGTTAAGGAATCTTGGTTTGATAATAAAGTGATAAATGTCTTCGTCAAAGCCTGTCACGTATAGTGAACCTGAAAAGGAAGGACGTCATGTCATTAGAGACCAAGAGCTACACCCTCTATATTACACGGATTGTGCGTCACGATCACTTTCAACATCTTCACCCTCCGTGTAGTTATGTTATTTGAAAAAATCCGATCTTCCTAATCCTCCACACACAAAAATAAAAAAACTGGATTGCTTGAGATCTTCCCAGACTGCGAAAGCTGAAGATTTTGCCATTCTATTCATCAATATTTTAAGCCGGACCCTTTCCCAAGATGAAACAAAACTTTTGGTGTTTGGACCAAAATTCTGCTTTCGAACCAGATTGAACCCAAAAAGCGTCGTTTCCGAATTCGAAAGCGTATTATCGCGAGTTCCAAACGACTTAAAAGATGCACTATGTTCTTCTAAATTTCGATCTTGGTACGATCCTACTAAAATGCCTAATAAATTTATAATTCGGAGGCCAGTTTTGATCCTTAGAAATGACCCGTCCATAATTTTAACTATAACGGACATATCTGGACAGATAGCAGTTATGGACGCAGTAGACTACAATAAAAAATTTGAAGAGTTTATCACTGACTCTGGTTCTATAGCCCTTCAAAGGACACTCTAAATTCTTGGGTTGCGCATGTACAAAGAGCATCCCGGTTACCCGCTATTCCAGACGATCTCAGGAAAGCCGCCAGGCTACCACCAGGACCTCAGATTCCAAAGCTCTTCGGAAGACTCAAGCACCATAAGCACCTCAGAACCCAAGGCTCTTCGGAAGACTCAAGCACCATAAGCCCGGAAACCCACCGAGACCCATAGTATCCATTAGGTCTGCACCAACGTACCATTTAGAGAAAGCACTATCCAAATTTCTGCGTAGTTTTCTTCCTGAATCGGACTTCGTAATAAATTCCACTCTTTATTTTATAACGAAAGCCAAGCAACTCACTGTTCTACCAGGCGACATTAACGGCAGCTTCGACGTGGTTTCCCTTTACCCTTCAATCCCCTGTTCCGGAAGCCATCAGAACATTAAAGGAGGCCATATCAAATTCAGCATTTTATACGCAGGAGTCAAGCCTCAGCATCTTCAAATTAATAGACTTGGTCACTAATACTAGCTTTTGCAGTTTCCAAGGGCAAGTATATAAACAGAATAATTGCGCTCCGATGAGATCCTCACTTTTACCCGTCCTCGCAGAAGCAATACTTCGCCCAATTGAACGGAATATATTCTCCAGCATTACCCCACGGCCTACCACTTGGCTGCGTTATACAGACGACGTATTTTTTGTATGGCCTCACGGAAAAGAGACTCTTCGTATGCTCCTTGATAAAATCAAGGATATGCATCCTACGTTCCATTTCACGATGGAGCTTGAACACAACAACGCTTTACCTTATCTGGATGATCTGTTGAGAAAATCGCCTGACAACCGCCTCGGTACACAAGTTTACTACAAACCCACGTTCGTCCCTAACCTGATGCTCCGCAGCTCTTTCTGTACCGCAGAATACAAAACAGCTATCTTCCGTTCTCGAACTCGAAGATCCTTCGCCGTTTCCTCCGATACCCATTCTAGACAACACAAAATTGAAAGTGTGATCAAGTTAGCCACTGATGCAGGATATTCGTTGAATGAGATACGTAACTTTATCCAAAAAGCCAGGGTCAAACATTTTAATCTTCCTGTGCCGCAGATACGTTATTTAGGCTCAATTCCTTACATACCAAATGTGTCTTACAAACTCAGAAACGCCCTGAAGAAGATGAACTCAGGCGTCGGCATAACGTCTCTTGCATTTTTATATACTATACCAAAGGGAAGTAGTGAAGGACCACCTCTTTCCTGCGAAGCAGGTGCTTATGCGATCCCCCTACAGTATCTACACGGCTCTGAACGATACTACACTGGAATGACCAAGCGTTTGTTTGGAATCAGAGCCAACGAACATAAAAGAGACACAAAGTACGGTAAAGTAGCCACGGAACAATCCAGAGAAGTGAAATTCACGTCCGCTACTCTTATGTGGGACAACATTAAGAAATTTGCTACCTACTCTACCCCTAAAGGTACAGCAATTCGGGAAACCTTGGAGATAATTACCAACAGCGGTACTTGCAATGATTGAGTCTCACTCGAGTTGTCACAAATTTGGAACCAATTCTTCAAGTAAAGCCTTCTGCCTACCAGAATACCGCGCGTGCAACCAACGTGATGCGTCATATCTTTAAATGAATATAACGTCGTATCTATTATTTTCTAGTGAAGTTTCCGCGTTCAAATTGTTAAAGCGTTCTATTTTTCAGTTACAGTTTCTGTCTAACTTCCTTGAAAAAGCCATCTGGTTGATGTGCGAAAGCTTGGAAACGCTAATGTGTCTGCTTCGTACGCCAATAAATCGGCATTGATAATGTTAAGGAATATGCTGACCAAAGAGTTGAGCAATATTGTTAATAGATTTCATTGGTGTAATGCCTCAATATTTGAAGCCTCGGGATTCAAATTTATTCAAATTTTTGCCTCGGGAGGTATATTCATTTTCTCTCATGTCTATATTTTCTTAATTAATTGTGCTATTTTTGCAGCATTGTTTTTAGCTGCTTTATTTCGGGTTGTCAGTCTAAACCTAGGTATATGTAAATTGAATGCCTGTCTGTATGTTCCCTATAATCTGCTAAACCCCATGACCGATCTGGACCAAAACACACTCACTCTCTAGAACACTGTTTTCACAGTTACTCTCTAGAACACTGAGTAAAATATAGGCCACCATAACACCTGGACATCCTGATTTGATCCCCGTCTTAAAAGAAAAGATGTGGTCATCCCACGCATTCCTATGATACCCAGTGATAGCTTTTCGATTTCAAGCGACTGTAATACCCAGTGCGACTGGCATTTGCAATTACTGTAAATAAAGCTCAAGGACTGCCACTCATAGCATCAACTTAGAAAGTCCATGCTATTTCCTTTGTCAACCATATGTTGCTTGCTCCAGAGTGGGCACGCCAAAGCATTCATATACTGTATTTTCGCCCATTAGGAGAAAACCAAAATTATTGTGTATCGCAAAGTATTTGAATAATAAATTAGCCATTTTGTAATTATGCATGTATGTTCTTCGTATAGCAAAACAAAGAGATACACAATATGAATTTTTAAATTATATATCGCTATGAATTTCATTTGAATATTCCATTGTTTGATTTTACATTTCCACGAATTCTATATGTAGAAATCACGGGCAACGCCCAGTAGTTTAAACTAGTAGGGCATAAAAAGAAAAAATTAATCATCTTTTAAACACTGTATTATGGATTGAACGCAGAACATTTTTGGCTGCTAGTGCCTCTTTTATCGACGGCTTTTAACTTGTTAATTGCGAACTTATGCTCGCGTAATACAGAATGTTGTTTGAGTGTATTACTTTAATGACAATAATTTTCAGTAAATACAATTTTTTCTCTCTCAGTCCAATATTGTGTTGGTAGCTGCCTAGTTTCTTTCTTCAACATCTTTCGACAGCGTAGTTCAATAAAAGGCAACGCAAAGCTGTACGTAACATAATACTGAACTCGATATTTACAACTTAGCCTTGCCGGAGAGTCCGATTTATTAAATTTTTAATGCCATCAACGCCACCGTTGTAGCCGAATGGACAGCGGCGCGGACTTCTGCCTGATCGTCCGAGCTGAGGCCAGGCTCAAGCTCCGAATGAGGTATGAGTGGTACGCCAGTACCACGACGCTACCTCCAGAAGCAGGAGATTTAAGGTAAAAACGGGTGACTCTCTTTTAAATAAAAATAGTTGTAGATGCTTTAGATGGCCGTTAACCTAGAAACAAAGTTAAAATACGGTACCTCAAGGAAATAAGTTTGAGATGTTATTTGTTGCGTATTATTACACACCGTATACATTTGGTTAGTAGTGCGAGATCGAAATATTACTACCGTATTCAGATTGATTTCTTACTTAGTCGTATGAACAAATAGGCTATACAATGATAACTGACACCAACATTTCTACGTGGTTATGCGTAAGGTATACACTATCTATCTTAGAGGTCGAAAAATGTATGTGAAATACAAACATTTTTGCAAGCGGCTCCTTTATAGAAGCAGGACTACAGCACAAGAAAAATAAGTATTAAGTGTACGAAGCAGAATGTGTGATGAAACAAAGTAACAATTATTCGCTGTGACACTCTGACTCGGTACTATGATGATAAATAAATACATAAATATAATCCTAAACTCAGAATCTTATCACAACACAGCTACATGATTTCATGTGAAAACGTTACAGTTTCTAAATTTATGAAAGCCTCTGTTGATTTCTCTCTGTTCCTTATCATTCTCATTAAATTGTCGAGCTACAGCTCGAGACTCTTAGATTATTTTTCTTTGATTGACGTTTTCTGCTTACTGATCATCACATGTTTCTGACATATTATTTCAGTGGAAACACATTTTTGTGTCCTTCAGTAAACAGCAGAGCATCATTATTCGGTTGGGGGTATATTCTTTCAATGCTCCTTTTTGACTGAAAGTTGTTAGTGCTGCTACAGTACAAAATCATTTACTGTTTTGTTTAAATAAATAAGATACTAAATGTGGCTTCCGTTACCAAAATGTTCACACCTCACTTGAGCAATAACGGAGACTAATTGTGAATAATGGAATATCTGGCGAAAGTAACAAGGAAGGTTTAAAGGGCTTGGTGCTTACCGATTTTAGTCATAGCAGCTGGTGAATATAACAAGGCTATTTTTTTGGGACGGGGGGGGGGGGTCTAAACGGAAAGTTTTACTAAAATGTTTGGCACCAAGTTCAAACTATGATTTTCGCATTTTCAACGAAATACCATTAGGAACTTTATCTGAGAGACAAAGAGGGATCGGCACCAAATAACTTCATGTAAGGTATTTTTTCCTGCAGTTTATTGCCTTGCCGTATTTCAAATGCTAATTCTTAATTAACAATCCATATTATTTCGCTACTTAACTAACTTATTTCCGCCGTTCATCCCCGAAAGATTGTCAGCGTTTCTTTGGAGGACATGCTGAGATTAGCTAATCTTTGATTTTTCAGTTAGAGCGAGATCACAGCGAATGGTTCTTTATGCCTTTGTTCAGTTTGTAAACACTCTCGGCCAATTTATTAAATGCAGAACACCCCTGACGTTTGTATATTTCCATGTTCGCAGTGATATGCGGGGATATATTATTTAGTAAGGACATGCTGTTGTTTCGCAGTTAGTTGATAAATAAAAGTTTCCACATTCTAAATACAACATGATGCTGGATTTGCAAGTGTGTTTACTGACATAAGATTTTAAGCCAAAAAATACCGGTGCTACATCCTTGTGGAAATTAACTGAAACATAGTGAAACTATTTTTGCTTCTTTTCATTCAATTAGATTTCTCATACCGAAATATTCCCCGATATGAGCAATATATCGCATTTGTTCTCCGGATGTGTTTAACAACCGGCTGTAACAGCGTTGTTTGGAAAGTTTCCAAAAGCGCATGCACATGTTGGAGTTGACACTGCTTCAACTGCTTCAATCAGTATATCATCATACACTGAATTGCCAGAAAAACTAGTACACCAGTCTAATACTTGGTAGGTCCCCCACGGGAGCGCAGGACTGCAGAGACACGACGGGGCATGGACTCCACTAGCTTCTGGAAATATGCTGTAGGCAATGCACACCATACTTTCTGCAGAGCGTTCCACAATTGGGGTGTATTCTGAGGTCTCGGATTCCTGTGTTCAATAGCGCGTTGCATGGCATCCCAAATGTGTTCTATCACGTTCAGATCTGGGGACTTTGTTGGGAATGGCAACACCCCAAACTCAGATGAATGCTCCTCTAACCATAATGTGGCGTCCCGACACTTGTGTGGAGGTGCATTGCCCTGTTGGAACAGGTCCAACCCATCAGCATGAATGCAGGACATGAACGGGTGTACCTCGTCAGAAAGGATGCGCACATAGACGTACCAGGGATCCCAGTGAAGTCCAGCTAAATACACCCATATCATTACGGACCCCCCACCAGCCGGTACAATTCCCTGTTGACATGCGGGATCCATGGCTTCATGAGGTTTGCGCCACACACTAATCCTTCCATCTGCCCGATACAGTTGGAAACGCGACTCGTTAGACTATGCTACTTGTCTCCCGTCATCAAGTGTCCAGTGGCAGCTTTGGGAGCCGACGCTCATATCGTGCGGGGTACGTTGCACAGTCCGGACGCTGATGCTTGTTGAGGCTTCAGCATTGAATTCCGATGCTACCTGCGAGAGTGCCGCGTGAAACGATTTTTGACAGCCGACGATGGTCACGTTCACCCAATGTCTTTTTACGGCCACACTGGTATCATAGGTTGGAGGTTTTACCGGAATGTATTTTGCCCAAGCTAGTCTGTACCAGTTTTTCTGGCACTTCAGTGTGTTGCATTAGGCACTCAGAACCTTTTCCGCAATGGAAGTGTCACAAAGAAAGTGCACACATGTCACTACTTTACACGAATACACATCCAACATATACAAGGTTACTGCTAAAAGAGTCGGTTTCAGCCTCGCAACTGTCAGCGGTGTCATCAGTTTGAAGAACAGAACCGGATTGTTTTAACCATGTCGAAAAAGCAAATGCGGACGAAGAAGAAAATATCGCCAAGAATCGACACCTACATGATTCGGGAAAGTAAAACAGATCCTCAGAAGATAAGTAACGCAGTGAACAGAGATTTGAAATGGAACTGAATAGAGATCACCTCTTCAACTGTACGCAGCTGGCACATGATCAAAAGGCCCGACGACTTGTGAAAAAATAGTTCCTGACGAAACTGATGGAAGCCAAAGTAACAAGTGGGCGCTGAAATACAAACACTGAACCAAGGAATATTGGAGACAAGTGTTTTTCAGCTATGAAAGTCATTTCTTTGTCCAAGACCAGTGGAATCAGCACGTTTGAATGTCACCGGGAGAGAAGCTTCGAGATTCCCACACCAACCAGATTGTGAAATATCCATAAAATAATGTGCTTTCGGGATGTTTCAGCTACTTCGGCGTCGCCAGTTTGCATCCGCTGGACGGTATGATGCTCTCGCCACACTTCGTCGACATTCGTCAAAGGAAAACTGTTCCCGAGATGCCGAAGAGGTTTCCTTATGGATCTGGCATCTTTCAGCAAGCCCCTTGATACAGGTCAAAACTGGTGAAAAACGTCATGCACCAGCAGCGTATAAACGTACTTGACTGGCCTGGAAACTTACCGAGTATAAATCCGATCGAGAATCTTTGGTCAATTTGCAAGAGTCGTATCCCTGAAATGGATTGTACTACCATGAATAAGCTCATTCAGGTGTGGTACAGGGACCCAAAAAGCAGAACTAATTGTGCACATTTAGTGGACTTCATACCAGGACGTGTTCAGATGCTACTGAGAGAAAAAGGTGGCCATATCATGTATTAATAAACAAGTCAACATGAAATTGTTTGTACAAATTTAAATAAATAAGCTTTTCTCATTTAGGTGTGTGCTTCTTCCAATTAATTTGCACAAGGAAGTATCAGGTAATCCCGAAAATACTGTCGTTTTTTCAACGTCTGAAGAAAAGAAAGAAAAGCGTACCTGGAATAGATGTTTTAATTCCTATAATAAGTGCCCCCGGTAGTTACAACCTTCTCCCATCGTCCGACAAGGTTTTGAATCCCATACTCGTAGAATTCCACGGGTTTCGATGCAAAAAAGGCAGAAAGGGTTCGCCGTACCTCCTTCACATTTCGAAGTGTAGTCTCAGCAAGATGGTTTTGCAGGCTGCGAAAGAGGTGGTAGTCGGATGGGGTGAGGTCAGGGAAATATGCTTGATGCGGAAGTTTTTCCATTCCAAAGTCCTGAAACGTGGCACTGGTCATTTTCTCTGTGTGTGGTTTTGCTTTGTCCTGTGCAGCAGCACGCCTTTACGATTCACGAGAGCTGGACGTTTATCCTGCAAAGCAGTGCATAGACGCCGCAGCTGCTGACAGTAGACTTTCCTGTAATGGTTTTGTTGGGTGACAGCAGCTCGTAATGGATTATGCCTTGCGTATCCCACCACACAGACATCAAAACCTTTTGTGGGAAACGTCCTGGTTTCGCCACTGCTGCAGGCACATTACCTTTGGGAAGCCACTGACGTTTACGCTTAATGTTGTGATAAACAATCCATTTTTCTTCGCCCGTGACAATTCTGTGCAAAACCAGCTCCCTTTTTTCACGGGAGAGCAAAGAAGTACAAATGTCCACACGCTGTTGCAGCTGTTGTGGAGTGAGATCATGGGCTACCCACTTATCCAGTTTCGACACATAACCGAGGTCCTGCAGATGTCGGTGAACAGTGGAATGGGTTGAATGAACAAGTGTGGCCAATTCCTCGACTTTTGCCTGCGGATTTCCTTCAACAGAAGCTTTCAGCACGCACGTTGTCAGCTCAATAGGCCTTCCGGGACGCTGCATATCCTTGAGGCTCGTGTTCCCCCTTCGAAATTTCTGAACCAGCGTTGACATTTCCTGACCTCCATGGTACCCAGCCTATATACGGCATTTATGTTTCGTATTGCTACCGTCGCTGAATGTCGATGGTGGAACTCATGTAGCATAATGTGCCTAATGTGGTCTTCTGACACTGCCATTTCCTATGCGGTTTTAGCACACAACGACTGCACCTAGAGCTCCCGTTTCCGGTCTCAAGTGACATCAAGGTCTGCTCGCGTGATCCCTCTTATACTCAGCATGGTCGACGTCATAGTCTGGGCACCAGGGGATCACTACTATTGAGCTTGGTCAAAACGACCTAACTTCTGGGATGACCTGATACTTAGTGTGAGTTCGAATCCCGGGTCTGGGTTCACAGTCCGGTTCGAATTCTTAGTCATAGGCGTTGTGTGGGTTCTTCCGATGCTGATTCTCACCCTTTCCTGGAACCAGAGGCACTAAATCAGTGACAGAAAATTGCTGTGAGGTACTCATGATGGGAATTAAATCCACAAACAAAAATAATTATTCACTGGGACTGCCGGAACCATAATCGAAATTTAAGATTCATCTGTTGCTTAGCGTTGCCAATAGTTTTTATATTGCGTACCATAAAGTATTAGTTTTGGGGAAAGGCACAACCATGCGTTTCTCGCTCCTGAAAATGCGATTTGGAATATTTTTCTTCGTACCGGATAGGTAAAAAATTGCCACGAATTTTCAGGCCTTATTAATTGCAAACTTCTAGGTAGTAATACTAGGCGCATAAATTTATATTCCATTTCGTACGATATTTCAGAATGATGAATTCGTACTTCAAAACTGTTTTAATTTTTAAAAGCTATAAGTACCATGACTATCGCCCACACACTTTCAGGTTCTTCACACGCGCAGTTTTACCTTCAAGGTAGTATAAGAACATATTTGTGTACACCGAGCAATCATTTAAATACTATACTGTGCAAATTAATTGGGACAAAGTAAAAAATCACTCTTTTTTCTAAAACTATGCCTTTATATCATTATATGCCTTGATATACACTGATAAATACCTGTATTAGTATGAAGCATGTCCCCCTTTAGGTGTCACGACAATTCGTCGCGTGCGTCAATTCGTCGACTACGTCAATTCGTCGCCTGCGTCAGTTCGTCGCGCGTCAATTCGTCGACTACGACAATTCGTCGCGCGTCAATTCGTCGCATGCGTCAATTCGTCGCGCGTCAATTCGTCGACCACGACGATTCGTCGCGCGTCAATTCGTCGACTACGTCAATTCGTCGCGTTTACAGATTTTGGTTACATACAAAACGAATTCAGGAAAACGTACGATTTCGAACGTCTTGCTCCCTGATCAAATTTATAAAATTTGGACACGCAGACAGGATAGGAATATTACGTTTTTCTTTGGCACTAAAAATATTAGACGGTAAACGGTTTTTGGAACGGGGCAGGGCCCGGTTGGTCAGAGCCCCCCATATACAAAATGTTCGTAAAATCTACAGTTTACAATTCAAAACCACCAAATCTGGTATACTATCTCGTGGAATTCTAACTTAGACTGTAGACGGTTTTGGGAAGCGGTTGGAGAGGGGGGAGGTTAGCCCCCCTCCCTACAGAATTGCCGTAAAATATAGTTTTCAATTTGGAACTACCAAATTTGGTATATTATCTCATAGCGCTCTAACTTAGACGGTAGACGGTTTTTGGAACGGGTCAAGGGCCCGGTTGGTCAGAGCCCCCATACAAAAAATATTCGTAAGATCTACAGTTTTCAATTCAGAACCACCAAATCAGGTATCCTATCTCATAGTACTCTAATTTAGACGGTTGTCGGTTTTTGGAACGGGTCAAGGCCCGGGAGTCAGAGCCCCCCCCTCCCCCCATACATACAAAATTTTCGTAAAATCTAGTTTTCATTTCAGAACCATCAAATTTGGTATCATGAAACTCTAACTTAGACGCTAGACGGTTTTTGGAAGGGGTTGGAGCCCGCGGGGTCGGACCCCCCCCCCTCTCATAAAAAATTTCGTAAAATCTACAGTTTTCATCTTAGAACCACCAAATTTGGTATACTATCTTATGGTACTCTAACTTAGTCGGTAGACCGTTTTCGGAACGGGTCAAGGCCCGGGGGTCAGAGCCCCCCACATACAAAATTTTCTTAAAAACTACAGTTTTCAATTCAGAACCACCTAATCTGGTATACTATCTCATGGTACTCTAACTTAGACGCTAGACGGTTTTTGAAAGGGGTTGGAGCCCGCGGGGTCAAGCCCCCCCCTCATAAAAATTTCGTAAAATCTACAGTTTTCATCTTATAACTACCAAATTTGGTATACTATCTTATGGTACTCTAACTTAGACTGCAGACCGTTTTTGGAACGGGTCAAGGCCCGGGGGTCAGAGCCCCAAACATACAAAATTTTCTTAAAAACTACAGTTTTCAATTCAGAACCACCTAATCTGGTATACTATCTCATGGTACTGTAACTTAGACGCTAGACGGTTTTTGGAAGGGGTTGGAGCCCGGGGGTCAGACCCCCCGAATAAAAACTTTTTCCTAAAATCTACAGTTTCCAATTTAGAACCACCAAATTTGTTATACTATCTCATGGTACTCTAACTTAGACGCTAGACAGTTTTTGGAAGGGGTTGGAGCCCGGGGGTCAGACCCCCCGAAAAAAATTTTCGAAAATCTACAGTTTTCAATTTAGAACCACCAAATTTGGTATACTATCTCATGGTACTCTAACTTAGACGCTAGACGGTTTTTGGAAGGGGTTGGAGCCCGCGGGGTCGCCCCCCCTCTCATAAAAAATTTCGTAAAATCTACAGTTTTCATCTTAGAACCACCAAATTTGGTATACTATCTTATGGTACTCTAACTTAGACGGCAGACCGTTTTTGGAACGGGTCAAGGCCCGGGGGTCAGAGCCCCCCACATACAAAATTTTCGTAAAATCTAGTTTTCATTTCAGAACCATCAAATTTGGTATCATGAAACTCTAAATTAGACGCTAGACGGTTTTTGGAAGGGGTTGGAGCCCGGGAGTAAGAGCCCCCTCCCATAAAATGCCGCGTAAAATCTACAGTTTTCAATTTAGAACCATCAAATTTGGCATACTCTCTCATGGTACTCTAACTTAGACGGTAGACGGTTTTTGGAACGGGTCGGGCACGGGGTCAGAGTCCCCCTGCCCATAAATTTTTTTCGTAAAAACTAAAGTTTTCAATTTAGAGCTACCAAATTGGGAATACTATATAATGGTGTTCTAAAGTAAACGGTAGACGGTTTTCAGAACGGGTCGGGGCAAGGGTGGTTACCCCCTACACACAAACTTTCGTAAAATCTATAGTTTTCAATTTAGAACCACCAAATTTTGTATACTATCTCATGGTACTCTAACTTAGACAGTAGAAGGTTTTTGGAACGGATCAAGGCCCGGGGGTAAGACCCCTCCCACATACAAAATTTTCTTAAAATTTTTATTTTTCAATTCAGAACCACCAAATTTTGTGTCATGAAACTCTAACTTAGCGGGAGACGGTTTTTGGAACGGGTCGGAGCTCGGGGGTCGGAGCAACCCTACTCCCCCCCCCCGTACAAAATTTTAAATTTTCGTAAAATCTACAGTTTTCAATTTAGAACCACCAAATTTAGAATACTATCTCATGGTATTCTAACTTAGACTTTTTTTTTTTTTTTGATTGGAGGTTTAACGACCACCGTGAGCAACTCAATGGGCTATAAGCAGTCGCCCGTCCCTAATTTAGGGTCACTGGTTCCAGGGAAGGGAGAGAGCCAGTGCCGTAAGACAAACACAACATCCATGCCTCCCCGGGATTCGAACCCGGACCCCGTTCGGACGAATGATCAGAGGCCATCACTTAGATTACTGCGCCACCGGGGCGGCCTAACTTAGACTGTAGACGGTTTTTGGAAAGGGTCGGAGCCCGGGGTTCAGACCCCCCCCCCCTCATACGAAATTTCGTAAAATCTAGTTTTCAATTCAGAACCACCTAATCTGGTATACTATCTCATGGTACTCTAACTTAGACGCTAGACGGTTTTTGGAAGGGGTTGGAGCAGGGGGGTCAGACTCCCCCGAATAAAAACTTTTTCGTAAAATCTACAGTTTTCAAGTTAGAACCACCAAATTTGGTATACTATCTCATGGTACTCTAACTTAGACGGTAGACGGTTTTTGGAATAAGTCAAGGCGCGAGGGGTAAGAGCCCCCACATACAAAATTTTCGTAAAATCTATAGTTTTCACATTAGAACCACCAAATTTGATATCATGAAACTGTAACTTAGACGGGAGACGGTTTTTGGAACGGATCGGGGCCCGGGCGGTAAGAGCACCCCCCCCCTCATCCCCAAAGAATTTTCGTAAAATATACCGTTTTCAACTTAATACCACCAAATTTGGTATACTATCTTATGGTACTCTAACTTAGACGGTAGAGGGTTTTTGGAACGGGTCGGGCACGGGGTAAGAGCCCCCCCCCCATAAAAATTTTTCGTAAAAACTAGAGTTTTCAATTTAGAACGACCAAATTTGGTATATTATCTCATGGTACTCTAACTTAGATGGTAGACGGTTTTGGGAACGGGTCAAGAACGGGGTCAGAGCCCTCCCCATAAAATTTTTTCGTAAAATCTACAGTTTTCAATTTAAAACCACCAAATTTTGTATACTATGTCATGGTACTCTAACTGAGAATGCAGGCGGTTTTTGGAAACGGTTGGAGCCAGGGGTTCAGAGCCCCCCCATGCCAATTTTTGTAAAACCTACAGTTTCGAATTTAGAATGACCAAATTTAGTACACTACCTCATTGTATTGTAACTTAGACCGCAGACGGAAAGGGTCGGTGCCCGGTGTGAAGGGGGCCCATTCAAAATTTTCGTAAAAATTACAATTTTTACTCTTAAGAACTGCATCCCAATACAGCATTCCATTACCCCACCTACGGTCTAGGTTAGAGGCCGTAGATAACAATAAAGTGAAAAAATATCCGGTTCATGATGTTTTAAAAACACAAATTAATAAACGTTAGCTTTCACCACCAACGGTTGCCTTATCAGGCAGAAATACAATGTACTGTAAATAATGTAAATTCTTTTTTGCTTCGTATAATTAAATTAACTAAATCAAAATATTTAAAATAAGTTTCCTGGAAATTTACGGAAATAGCTTTTTCATTCATTAACTTTCACCCGCTGAACTTGGTGATTTTAGAAATAGTAATATTTACCTGGGAAATACCGGGTACCCCTGCTAGTAAGAACTAAAGATAATGTTACACTTTTAGTCAGGTACAAAACAATAATTAGAAAAACCTAGGACTGGGCCTGTTTAGCAATTTTCAGTGTGCCGTGCTAATTTTCATAATGTTTTCATAGAAGTCCAAGATTTTTGCAATGCGCTTTTCTGAGGTTGGAACTATTAAGCAGACCCTAGGCCTAGAGATTTTTGATAGTTTTCAGTCCTCCGAGCTGATATTTATGTAGTTTTCATAGAAAATAAAATGAATTCTGTTTAAATGTTACTCGAGCACAAAGCATTAATAGATACGCCCGAGACCTAGGCATATGCATTTACAGTAATTTTTATAATGCTGTGATTATATGAGGTTTGCATGACAAATCAATTTAAGAGTGTTACGCTTATCAAAAATTATTTAAAAGGCCTAGGCCTAGCGGCCAATAATTAGCATTTGGTGCCTAAGTGAAAGCGCAACATTATTAACTTGATTTGTTATGCAAACCTTATAAATATGACCACAGCGATTAAAAGTTAATAAAGAGTCCTTGTAAGTAATATTTTTTGACCGAGTGCAAGTACAATTTACGAAATGTCAACAGGTCAAAATATCTAAAGTAACAATGAAATTTGGAATATTTCTTTTTTCTTTCTTTTTATTTCAGTTTTGACACTTGTATTAAGTTTTAAAAACATATATTTCTCCTATCGTATACCTTCATTGTGCTTTCAACAGAATTTCTTACCATGTTTTGGGTATTTTGTTTCGTGTGGTTGCAGTTTTTTTAATGTTTTGGGCATTTCATTTTGTGAAATCAATTTTACTAGAATATGCAGATTCTGTAGTTCAGTGGTTTGAGGAAAATTATGTTCTTGGAAAATTTTGTGGAAGCAGAAGAAACAATCCAAGCAGAAGCCCTCCGCTGTTCCCGCCAACAATTTTTTCACTTAGTGAAAACAATTTATTTGGCTTTCCCAGAACACAAAACGAACTTGAAAGATTAGACAGACGCTGGAATACAATTCTGGGAGAGAAAAAACTGTGACTGTACGAAATAATCAGTGAAATTGCGAAAGAGCAGAGAACAACTATGGCTAAAATCGAAAGAGTGATAGCACAGATTCCAACAAATCCACCCAGAAGAGAAACGCTGGCAAGATAAAAAGGAATTCGAACTTCTTAGGTGCACAGAGACAATGTTAACATGCTGGACATTTTAAGAGGAATTTCATATAATTCTACCCTTTACTAAAATGTGCTGGTATTTCTCACTAATTGAATTATACCTTTTACTAACTTGTATTTGAATTTTTCAAGAATGTAATTCCGCCGAAGATGCAAGAATGTAAAACCAACGCAAAATTAAAAAAGACAAAATTTTCAAAATAGCATGTCAAAAAGTAATCCAAAATGTGAAACATATAAAAATTCAAAATGCAATCCAAAATGTGAAACAAATAAAAATTCAAAATGCAATCACAAGTCACAAGCATTACAAAAATGCGAAACGCTATGTAACAAGTACAACACAAAATTAAAACAAATGCCAAAAAAATGCGTACGCATTGTAAAATGTACAAAATAAAATAAATGCCATATTCACTAGGATTTCATGACGAGTCATGTTAAAAATGAACTTTTATTTAGACTTCAAATAATAATTACTAGCCTCTACACCTTTTTAAGGCTTTAATAAGTGCAACATCATTAACCTGACTTGTCATCAAACATTATCAATATGACCATAGCATACAATCACTTAAAAGACTTGTTAATGGATAAATTGAGGAATCACCAAGTTCAGCGGGTGAAAGTTAATGGCTGTTTATAGTTTTGTACTCGAGTAAATGCGCAACACAGTAAACTTGACTTTCTCTGAAAATTTTATGTATATGAGCACGGTTGATTGAAAACTGATAAAAAGGCTTAAGGCCTGTTTATTAATTTTTGTGCCTCAGTCAAAACGCAGTACCATAACCTTGGCATGTTATCGAAACCTTATGAATACGTCGGACTAAAAATTCCTAAAAAAGTTTACGCCTAAGGTCTTGTAACTAAAGTTTTGTGACAGGGTAAAACTGCAACATTAATAACTTGACATGTTATGTTAACGTTGTGAATATGAGCACGGCGGATTAAAGATTTCAACAAATAGCCTTCGGGATTAATGTGTTGTAGCTGAGTAAAAATGTAACATTATCTTGATTTTCTATATAAACCAAACTACGTGCTGAAATCGCCCAACTATATATACGTATACTTCAACCATATACCGAAGCGCTGACAAGGTGAAAACAAAAGTGCAATTTTGTACGGTCCCCTAACATTTTATGGCCAGCCTACATGGAAGTGGACACCTTGATATCAAAAACATACTTTTTGTACGGTCCACAACAAATAGCAATGGACACGTCGCAATCTTGGGGGGGGGGTTAACGACCACCGTGATCAAGTCAGTGGGCTATAAGCAGTCGGACATTCCCAATTTTGGGCCACTGGTTCCTGGGAAGGGGGACAGCCAGTGCCAGAAGTCAAGCACAACGTCCATGATTCACCGGGATTTGAACCAGGATCCTTCTCGACAAGTGGTCAGAAGCCAGCGCCTAGATCACTCCGCCGCCGTAGCGGCACACGTTGAAATGTATTTTTCATACGGCCCCAAACGCTCTTATGGACATACTAGATTGAACTGGACGCAAATAAATCATTAATATAATTTGTACTAGCAGGGATACCAGTTATTTGCCAGGTAAATATTACTATTTGTGGAATCACCAAGTTCAGCGGGTGAAAGTTAATGAATGTAAAAGATATTCCTGCAATTTTCCAGTAAACTTATTTTAAATTTTTTGATTTAGTTAATTTAATTTTGCGAAACAAAAAAAGAAAGAAAAAGGAATGGGAATACTTACCTTCTAGGAGACATCTATAGAACTGCCGTACATCTGGCGTGTGCTTCTGTGAATCCCGCGACACAGAAATGCAATGTACCTATGTGATGTCGCATGCATACGACTTCACATTGGCATTGATCATCTTTTTCTTACCGTTTTGAATTTTGAATATCTGGAACTCTCTGTTTACATTACATTATATTTCTTTCTGATAAGCCGTTCGTTGGTAGTGAAAGCTAAACTATATAGATTTGTGTTTTTAATACACCATTAAACGCATATTTTTGCACTTTATTGTTATCTACAGTCCCTAACTTAGACCGTAGGTTGGTTAGTTGGTTGGTTGGTTGATGGTTTATGGTGCAAGGCCCTCAAAGGGCCAAAGAGCGCCTTAGAACGTAAATAGGGTATTCTTAAGAGTAAAAAACGGAACTTTTTACGAAAATTTTGCATGGGGCTACCTTGACCCGGGCCCCAACCACTTCCAAAAACCGTCTACCGTCTAAGTTAGATAACCATAAGTAGTATACCAAATCTGGTTGTCCTAAATTGAAAACTGTAGATTTTACGAAATTTTTATGAGGAGGGGGAGGTGCTCTCACCCCGGGGTTCCAGCCCCTTCCAAAAACCGTCTAGCGTCTAAGTTAGAGTACCATGAGATAGTATGCCAAATTTGGTGGTTCTAAATTGAAAACTGTAGATTTTACGAAAAACTGTTTATTCGGGGGGGGGGTCTGACCCCGGGCTTCAACCCCTTCCCAAAACCGTCTAGCGTCTAAGTTAGAGTACCATGAGATAGTATACCAGATTAGGTGGTTCTGAATTGAAAACTGTAGTTTTTAAGAAAATTTTATATGTGGTGGGGCTCTCACCCCCGGGCCTTGACCCGTTCCAAAAACGGTCTGCTGTCTAATTTAGAGTACCATAAGATAGTATACCAAATTTGGTGGTTCTAAGATGAAAACTGTCGATTTTACGAAATTTTTAATGAGGGGGGGCTCCGACCCCGCGGGCTCCAACCCCTTCCAAAAACAGTCTAGCGTCTAAGTTAGAGTACCATGAGATAGTATACCAAACTTGGTGGTTCTAAATTGAAAACTGTAGATTTTGCGAATTTTTATGAGGGGGCCCTTACCCCCGGGCTGCAACCCCTTCAAAAAATCGTCGAGCGTCTAAGTTAGAGTACCATGCGATAGTATGCCAGATTTGGTGGTTCTGAATTGAAAACTGCAGTTTTTAAGAAAATTTTGTATGTGGGGGCTCTGACCCCCCGGGCCTTGATCCGTTCCAAAAACGGTCTACTGTCTAAGTTAGAGTACCATGAGATAGTATACCAAAGTTGGTGGTTCTAAATTGAAAACTGTAGATTTTACGAAAAAGTTTTTTTTCGGGGGGTCTGACCCCCGGGCTCCAACCCCTTTCAAAAACCGTCTAGCGTCTAAGTTAGAGTACCATGAGATAGTATACCAAATTTGGTGGTTCTAAATTGAAAACTGTAGATTTTAGGAAAAAGTTTTTATTCGGGGGGTCTGACCCCCGGGCTCCAACCCCTTCCAAAAACCGTCTAGCGTCTAAGTTAGAGTACCATGAGATAGTATACCAGATTAGGTGGTTCTGAATTGAAAACTGTAGTTTTTAAGAAAATTTTGTATGTGGGGGGCTCTGACCCCCGGGCCTTGACCCGTTCCAAAAACGGTCTGCCGAGTAAGTTAGAGTACCATAAGATAGTATACCAAATTTGGTGGTTCTAAGATGAAAACTGTAGATTTTACGAAATTTTTTATGAGAGGGGGGGGTCCGACCCCGCGGGCTCCAACCCCTTCGAAAAACCGTCTAGCGTCTAAGTTAGAGTTTCATGATATAAAATTTGATGGTTCTGAAATGAAAACTAGATTTTACGAAAATTTTGTATGTATGGGGGGAGGGGGGCTCTGATTCCCCGGGCCTTGAACCGTTCCAAAAACCGACAACCGTCTAAGTTAGAGTACTATGAGATAGGATACCTGATTTGGTGGTTCTGAATTGAAAACTGTAGTGTGGGGGGCACTGACCAACCGGGCCCCTGACCCTTTCCAAAAACCGTCTAAGTTAGAGTACCCTGAGATAATATACCAAATTTGGTAGTTCTAAATTGAAAACTATATCTTACGGAAATTCTGTAGGGGGGCTGTAACCCCCCCTCCTCTCTGCAACCGCTTCCCAAAACCGTCTACAGTCTAAGTTAGAATACCACGAGATATTACACCAGATTTGGTGGTTCTGAATTGAAAACTGTAGATTTTACGAACATTTTGTATATGGGGGGCTCTGACCAACCGGGCCCCTGACCCGTTCCAAAAACCGTTTACCGTCTAATATTTTTAGTGCCAAAGAAAAACGTAATATTCCTATCCTGTCTGCGTGTCCACATTTTATAAATTTGATCAGGGAGCAAGACGTTTGAAATCGTACGTTTTCCTGAATTCGTTTTGTATGTAACCAAAATCTGTAAACGCGACGAATTGACGTAGTCGACGAATTGACGTAGTCGACGAATTTGTCCGCGACGAATTAACGCAGTCGACGAATTGACGCGCGACGAATTAACGCGCGACGAATTGACGCAGTCGACGAATTGACGCGCGACGAATTGACGTAGGCGACGAATTGACGCGCGACGAATCGTCGCAGTCGACGAATTGACGCAGTCGACGAATTGACGCACGCGACGAATTGACGTAGAACCCCTCCTTTAGCAGAAATGACCTCTTGAATTCGTGTTGGCATTGACTCCACTAATTGAGTGCACATATTTTTGACTTCATAATCGTGGAACCACACTTTTATAGCATTCGTTATCATGCGTTCTTTGGTTCTAGAATCCATTTTACCTAAACGTCTCTTCAAAATATTCCACAAGTTTTCTATGGGATTTAAGTCTGGTGAACTTCCAAGCCAATCAAGCAAATGAATTTGATTTTCCAGCATGAAATTCTTGACCAATTCGAATTGTGACATGAGGCCAAGTCATGTTGAAATGTCCCGTCAAAAGTTTGCAAGAATGGAACAATCCTACGTTGTAATATTTCTACGTACTTGGTTGAATTCATCATACCTTGAACAGGAACTAAGCTTCCAGTGACATTTGATGTGAAAACCCCCAAAACATCTGTTTCAGAGGGTGTTTTACAGTTTGTTTGACATGCTCAGGTCTTAAGGGTTCACAGTTGCTTCGTCTAACGGCATTTGCTTGGTAACCCTGCACAAATAAATGAGTTTCGTCGCTGAAAATTACCTTTTTCCAATCGTCAGCAGTCCATGATTTATATTTTTTGGCACATGCTAAACGTTTTATCTTCATTTTCGCATTCAAATAGTGTTTTTTCGTTGGTCTTCTTGCCTTCCGGCCAACTTCCAGAAGCCTACGGCGTACAGTTGAATAACTAAAATCACAACCACTAGCCGATAAATCTCTTTGAAGGTCGGTGCTTGTTTTTTTTTGGATTCATTTTACTATTTCTGATTAGATATTTATCGGTTCGTGGAGTTGTTTTCCGTTTTCTTCCACATTTACCTCTCCTTTTTGGAGACGATGATCCAGATGCATTGTATCACGTAAGCAGTCTTGATACACTTGACTTGCGTACACCAACTGCAGAAGCGATATCTCTCACTGTCATAGAAGTGTGATCCTTCAGAGCAATTATTTTTACACGTTTCCTTGGGGAAATATCCATTTTTCAATACACGAAAGCAACACGTACTCACAGAGAGCAAAAACTAACATCCACCTGTCACACACGAAAGCTCACAACTGAAGCTGAAGTGCCTATTTCCTGTTTAAAACCGGTCAAACCACATTCTTACTATCACGTTCTGACAGTCACACCACCTCACAGTTGATAAAACGGTTTACGTGGGTTTCCGACATCAACTGGCGATCACCTTACAGTTCTGAGAATAAAATAGCGTGTCCCAATTAATTTACACGGTATAGTATGAACACCTTTATCAAAAGTGGATGAGGCCCGTTGACCAAGTGATTTCCGAGAGGGCGCTATTAGTCGACTGACGTAGCATATAAAGGATATCTGGAATGGAGTGAAAATGATTAAACAACGACGCGGAGGCAAAATTGCACAGGACAACGAAAGGAAGCTGGAGGTCCGACGACTCGCACAGGACTACAAACGCAGTACTTCAACATTTGACTAACTAATACAACAGTGGCCAACCCGGAACAGTATCTGTTATTACATGCTTCGCATGCGCGTACGTATGAGCCATAACAGCAGACTACCCCGACTACATCCTCTCCTAACCACGATTCATCGGCGCAAAAGACTAGCTTGCTGCAAAGATTGTGGAAGTTGGAGGACGGATGACTGGAAAACAGTGTGCTGGTCAAACGAGTCGTGCTTTTTACTGCACTCCGTGAATGGTCTTGTACGTATTTGGCACAAACAACGTGAGGAAAGTGATCCACTTTGCATGGTTTCCATAGTGCAAGTAGGTGGGGGCGTTTGTATGGTGTGGAGCATGTTTCCCTGGCAGGAACTTGGACCACTGATGCATGTGGAACAACGTATGACTGTTGCCTACTATCGTGAATTGCTTTCTGAGTCTGTACACCCAGCAAGTTTGAAATTTGTTTCTGAGTGGTGTTCCAAGATGACAATGCGCCAAGCCACAGGTCTACTATTGTTCAGGAATAGCTTGAGAATCACAGTTCACACTTACAGCATGTCGATTTTTCTACGAACTTCCCGATATCAATCTCATAGAGCACTTGTGGGACACTATGTAACGGCATATCAGACGACTGGATGCACCAATCACCTGCATTGAAGGCCGCATTACACATAGATTGGTTGACCGAGGTGCTTCGGGCATCTTATTGAATCGATGCCACATCGGATAGCTGCTGTACTAAGGGCGAAAGGGGGAGCTACGTAGTATTAGGTTAGTGGTCATAATTCAGTTACCACTCTATAAAATTTGAATAACCCATTTTTCGTACATCATAGCTGAAATTGCGATAGTGTGAAAACACAACTTTGCCGGTTACGGATCGAAACCCTCATTCCTCTGCTCCGGAGACGATTGCTTATTAATTAAGCTACACCGACAGAATTTATCAATGCAACTTTGCCGTCTTGGCATGTGCTTCACCTCTGTAGTACGTCGTAACAGATAAACCTTTGTATGTGGAGGTAGGTGTTTGTAGTCTTTGCGAACTGTAAATGTGATCGTACACATACCTTCTTCTGAACTTCTTTGAATTAAGAAGAGTCTTTCAGTTTTTCCTCGTCATTGTGTGGGTGAAATTAATAGCACCCAATAGCAATCAAACATGTGCCATTCTCACTTATCTATGCAACTATTCAGACTTGTTCGAAGAGTAGATTGCGGCAATCTGGGAAAGATTAATGATTTAAGCGAGTTTGGAAGAGGCATGATAATGGGTTCTAGGCGGGTAGATATAAGCATCTCAGGAACGGCAAACCTTCTCGGCGAAGCAAGAAGAATTGTATCGAGGATGTACATAATGTCACGCAAGCAACAAAACAAGCAATTTCTGGCCTTCCGGTGGGAGGAAAAGATGGATCTATGTTTCAGGAGAACGGAGGCTGGGGATGATTATATGAGGTAACAGACGAGCTCGATTGAGCCAAGTAACCACATAATACAGCATCGACATCTAGAAGAGAATTTCAGCATACACAGCCCTCCGCACACGAACAGCAGACCTCCCCATCATGTACCACTTGTCTCTGCCAAAATCCGACAAATTCTTCTGCAGTGAGCATAGGAGCACCAAAGCGGAACACTTTGAAGACTGAAGAAGGGACACCTAATCCGATGAATCACGTTTTCAGTTAATACACGCAGATGGACGGGCCATATTATGACTAAAACAGCATGAATCGATGGATTCCAGCTGACTAGCTGTCACTATACAATCTGGGGAAGGCGGTGCAATGGTATGGGATCAGTTTTCATGCCGAGCGTTAGGTTTCTTAATACTTCTGGAATAGCACTTGTATGTGATTAGGTATCTTAACATCACTGAGGACTAGGGTGAGTCGAAAATACCTAAATTATTTTGATCGAATCACTATAGTGCAAAAACAATGCTCCTCGTATAGCTAATGATAATGCAAAAAATTATCCCGACAATATTTTCCGTTCGCGCATGACGATCGAAGTTATAGAAATTTCCAAAATTTATATAATCTTACTGATTTTTTCTAAGTATCAAATAAATTACAATCGAATGGCTATAATGCGGAAAAGTTGGCTCAAGTTAAGTTAAATATAATGTAAAACGTTTTATGAATTAGGACAATATTTTCCATTCACGCATGACCATCAAATTTATAGAAATTCCATAAATTTTGACATTTGTAGAGATTTGTTGTAAGCACACAATCCAGAACCGCCGACCTTGATAAACACTCCATATGCTGCTGTGACAAGTGTCGACCCTGACAAAGCCACCATTCCTTCAGTCAGTCACGAGCTAGCTCGCAACCAGTGAGGATCAGATTTTGGGTTTGGTCCAGTGGCTTCTCTTAGGCAAGTACTTATCTTTACCATGTGATATCACAGTTTAATTGTATGTTTTACAATTATGGAAGCAGCACATAAGCATATAACGAGACAAAAAATGTATTTTCCCTTTATTTGGTAATCCAAGAAATCTTGTTCCAAGTAAACTGCTTACACATGAGATGTAATACGGTGCCCTTTTGAAGAAAGATGTAAGCTAGAATTGGAATGCAACAAGAACGTTAACTTTACTTCTGTTGATATGGCAGTGGCAAACAAAATAAAACCTCTATTTGATAAAGCACACATCCCTACGGTATCTGAGTATAAAATAGTGCACTTATTAAATCCTACCACGATAAATTTTACAAGCTGAAGAAGTGTTGCAACCGGGACAAAAACAAACCAAACTTTCAAAACAAGCTTGACAGTTTAAAAAAAAAAAGAATCTAAGGCACTTTTTAATGTTGCTGCATGCATCAAATGGTTCTATGACGCTGGTTTGCATTTGTAACAAAAAGCGTGACTATTGTATTTGCCCGGTTCAATTACACGCACTTGTTAGAAATCGGAAAAGGTATTTTAGATTGAACTGAAGTTCCTATATCTCCATGGACACTATGGGATAGGAAGGATTAGACCAGTGGTTATACAAAATTACAAATATGGGGCTGTACCTGACTAGGCATAACAAGATTTCAGTGACACACATAAACTGTAAAGCGATGTGTGAAACTAATTACAGAAGCATCAAGCAAGGTTTGTGGTTCTCAGTCCAGAGACGAGTGCATCCGTGCACAATTGTTATCATGCCTAAATTCCCACATATCGCTTGCAAAAACACAGTCTTGTCCACGCCGGACATCGAATCCGGGTACCCCTCACTCCGGAGTAAGTCGCTCTCCCAACTGAGCTACGCCAACATGTGCTCTCATTGCTATCTGTCTTTATCTCGTGTGCGCCCTGCGAAGCAGCAACGTCACATCCCCCCCCGAAATAGGGCCGGGGCATTGCCCACGGGTAAGCAGGGACCACGTTTTATTGTAGGCAGTCATCCGCTGAAAAATGTGCACTTGAGAAATCCCAGACAATTTGGTGTGTGGAATGGAACATCACACTGATTTATTTTTTTCGAAGAAGGGATTCTCATTTTTCCTGTCTCGCCGTGTGGAAAGAACAGCACATCATTGCGAGAAACTTAACAGCTAGGTCACCCTGGAAGTCCGGGCGCCGATGTGAAAACACAGTCTTGTTCAAGCCAGGCATCGAAACCGGGTCACCTCACTCCGGAGTAAGTCGCTCTCCCAACTGAGCTACGCGGACATGTGTTCTCATTGCTATCTGCGTTTATCCCATGTGCACCCTGAGGGACAAGCACGTCACAGGCTGACGTCAAAGTGATACCCAAATAGAAAAGGAAAAAAAAAAAAGATGTAAAATAGAAAAATTGTCTAAATTTGTGGAATTTCTATAATTTTTATCGCTAATTTCTATATTTTGCGCTAACGGAAAATATGGTCTTAACTCAAAAAACGTTTTTACATTACAGTTAGATATAGTAGAGGTAACCTTTCTACACTATAGCGATTGGATTTGAAGTTATTTGGTACTTAGAAAAAGATAAATTGTGTAATTTTTTGAAATTTCTATCATTTCTATCATGAGCGAAATGAAAATATTGTCTGATTTTAATTTTTTTTACATTATTTTTAACTAT
Source organism: Macrothele yani (assembly GCA_039090855.1). Taxonomy (NCBI): domain Eukaryota; kingdom Metazoa; phylum Arthropoda; class Arachnida; order Araneae; family Macrothelidae; genus Macrothele; species Macrothele yani. The sequence goes on along the minus strand of CM077017.1, from coordinate 12,156,479 downwards.
ACTAGGTGCAAAAGTTCCTCACTACAGCGATTCGAACAAAAACATTTTGAAGTTTTTGACCCACTCTACCGCGGACCAGTCACACCCGTATATGTACATGGTGTCTGCTGATGAAAAGGGATATTTCCAGCAGGATAATGCGACATGCTACATGGTTCTGATTGTCACACAGTGGTTTCACGAGCACGACAGTGACTTCAATGTGCTAAGAATGGCTCCTACAATCTCCAGATCTCAACCTAATTGAGGGAGAGGAGATTGAAACACCCATTCGTAAGAGAGATCCACCGGCAGGAGAGACAGAGAAAGCACTTGGCGACTGACAGTCACAATCACATCTGCTTGGACGAAGATACCTGTAGAACGATATCAGCACCTCTTCGAATTCCAGCCTAAAAAGTGTTGGACCAAGTACGGCTCAATGCTGATTAGGTGGGTTTTCCAAATAGTTTGATTTTCACTGTTCGTGAGATATTTATGCAGTGAGCACGGAGCAGAAAAATAATTATTGATGTTCACCCAGAATCAGTTACTCTGCCAGTTGACTTAATATGAATTTTTGCACTAGATCTACTCTCTTCTTATATCATAAACATCCACTATGTTCCTTTTGTGTTTTGATTGAAGGTTTAACGACCACGATGAGCAACTCAGTGGACTATAAGCAGTCGCCCGTCCCTAATTTAGGAACACTGGTTCCAGGGAATTGAGAGAGGCAGCGCCGTAAGACAGACATAGCATCCATGTTGACCGGGATTCGAACCCGGACCCATCTCAGACAAATGATCAGCAGCTATCGCTTAGACCACTGCACCACCAGGGAAGCGTTCTTTTTTTTTTTTTTTTTTTTTTGATTGTGTGTTTCACGACCATCGTGAGCAACTCAATGGGCTGTAAGCAGTCTCCTGTCATTAATTTAGGGCCACTGACTCCTGAGAAGGAAGAGAGCCAGTGCCGTAAGACAAGTATAACATCCATGTCTACGGGGATTCGAACCCGTACCTGTCTCCGACGAATGATAAGAAGCCATCGCTTAGATCACTGCGCCACCGGTGTGCCCATCCGTTATGTGATGATATGTGTATAAAATTGATAAATTATTCTTTATGAAGCTGTAACGACCTTCGCAACCCCTATGTCTCTTCATGAAAATAGTTGCAATCCATGCAAAAGTCATGACATTTTTATTTGGTTCTATCAATTGCAGACGATACTGTCAGTTCCGCTTTATTTCATAACGCTTCTGAGAAAACTGATTTGGTTCAATACCCATAATCACACTGACCCACATGCGGAAAGAAGAGTTCAGACTTTCTTGAACAGTAGAAAAACAAAAGGTTTAACGTAATTTACTCTGACTTGGGCATATCTCATGGGTGTTTGAATGGGAGGCTCGCATTTTCCAGTATTCATCCGTATTACCGACATGAACTCATTCACGTGCTTTAGCTCGCTTACGCTCGTAGTTTTGTAACACGCCTTACGGCATGATCAGCGTGAAAATCCGAGGTTTCTAAAAACCTCCCGTTTCCTATCACCTCTCAGACCCTGTGTCATCAATCCATACCAAAAATCGTCTGTCCAATAAACAACGTGTTTTCTCCTCGCCTAAAAGGAATTTCTCCACTCCCCCACCGAGCATGTTTCGGAGTTAATCCCTAACTAGTTAGTTATCCGTAAATCTGCCCTGAAGTGCTCGCCTTCATTAAAACACCCTGAAGAGTTAATCCTTTCCACACAGGTACATTATGTTTGACATTCTTTTCTTGACGACTCCATCAAAATGGCGCGGCAAAAAAGCAATCCTTCGTGGGAATGAACTTATTGATGCTACGCCCCGGGGCGCCAAACTATCGAATACAATTAGCTTTAAGAATTTAGATGTCAGGATGTCAGACAATAACTGACGACCCGGAGGTAGACATTAGAATTTAGAATAAATATTTGTGAGCCCTTTTATCGCTGAAATCTTATGTACTGGTGAAAAGAATTTCGCCTGCAATTTAGCCAATTAAAACCAAGAAATTATTCCGACACTCATTAATTATTCATGCAACTTCAGGACTGGCACGAAATAACATACATTTAATAAATTAAAAATAAAACATGAAGATAATTTATCTCGAGGAAAAGCCGTCTTTGTGCGGATAATTAAAATAATAAAACTTGGTTTAGCTTAAATCAAATAACTCATAGTATGAGACATCAATTTAATAAAACCCTATGATATTTAAAAGCAGATTAAAAGACATGAGTACTTTCGGGCCATCGCATGGCCTATCATCAGATGGAGCGACAAAAATGACAAGATCCGCATAATATATATACAGTACATACATGAAACGCAGTCAAAGTCGGTTGTTGTACATATATGCAAAGAAGAAAGACATTCCTTTCCGGCATAAAGCACCTAGGATTAGAATTAATTAATACTTTGTAAGCGTTGGGGAGCTCATAAGGCATAGAGTAATTACAACAAACACTTTGTAAGTGATAAATGAACATGCTTTTGGTAAAAAGCAGCGTATTACGATTTTTAGGGGTAACCAGAATTTTAAGATTTTCCCAGTCCGGATATAAAATCCCTTCTTTACTTTTTTAGCGAGTCAGGATACTATATTTATGTTCCTTTACCCTGCAAGACAAATTCCGTCCGGTCGATCCTATATAGACAGATTGAGTAGTTCCGAAATCGTCTTTTAATGGAATACATCTTAGTAAAATATCCGTCGGGATCCTGTCCTTTCTGACTAGTGGCAGGATATTAAGGGAGCGAGTGCCGAAATTCAATCCAAATTTCCGGCAAATATTACGAAGAGGTTGAGTAATTGAAGGGATGTAATCGATGGAGGTATGAAGCATAATGGTGTAGGCAAAAACGGTTGTAATGTAGTGGCAAGTTTACTTTTAACTCGGGAATGGATCGGGTTAAAAGCGTAATCAGGATATCCGAATTGGGAGGCAAACGAAGAGACCCATTGTAGTTCTGCAATGCGTGCAGTGCGGGTTGAGGAATGGGCATAGGCTCTACGAATGAAAAAGTGAAGAGACGTTAACTTTTGGATTTGCGAATGATTAGAGGAGTATAGAATCATAGTTGAGGTACAAGACGGTTTTCTATAAGCGGCAAAGTGCAATGGAGAAAACTGGTTTGGATGACGGGTAATCATAATATCAAGAAACGGGAGTTTTAGGTCTTGTTCGATTTCTAGGGTAAACTGTATTGACGGAAATTGTGAAGAGAAACAACTCGTGAATGTTTGCAATTCAGGTAAGGAGTGGGGCCAGAGTAATAAGATATCGTATACTTACCTGAGAAATAACAGAGGTTGGTGGGGATAAGAAGCCAGAAATGTATTTTTAAGGTACTACATGAAAATTTTGGCTAAAATGCCTGAAAGTGGTGATCCCATGGCCGCGCCATTCGTTTGGCGATAAATTTTATCTTGAAATTGGAAATAGGACCATTTTTTAACAAACCGAAGCGCATTCATTATGGCTGAAATCTCAGTAAGTGAGTGTCCCGAGGAATGAAGTTGATTTTCGATAATCTGATGTGTGAATTCAACTGGCACATTGGGGTAAAGTGACACCACGTCGAGGGAAGCCACAATGAATGGTTTAGCCTGGGTTGAAAAGTTTGAAAGTTTTGAAACAACTTGGGTAGAATTCTTTACAGAGTAATGGGAGTCCTGAACTAGACGAGAAAGGTATTTAGAAAGAGAGGCTTCTAGGGGTCTTGTAGGACTAACCCTTCCAGAGACAAGTGGCCGGAGCGGATGATTAGGTTTGTGCAGTTTAATTTTACCAAATGCGTTGGGAACGCAGGGTCCTGGTGGGGGCTTAAAATAGCACCGGAAACTAGGGGGGACGAAGTCTTTACCTAGTTTTGACAAAGCTAAAATGGTAGAATTTATAGGGTTATGATTGATGATACAATGTGGGATAGTGGAAATGGTAGAAGTCATTTTATCACAATAATTAGCAGTGTTAATAATAACAATTTGAGAGGTTTTATCGGCAGTATAATGACTCTGGCCCCACTCCTTACCTGAATTACAAACATTCACGAGTTCTTTCACTTCACAATTTCCGTCAATAGAGTTTACCCTAGAAATCGAACAAGACCTAAAACTCCCGTTTCTTGATATTATAATTACCCGTCATTCAAACCAGGTTCTTTCATTGTACTTTGCTGTTTATAGAAAACCGTCTTGTACCCCAACCATGATTCCATACACCTCAAATCATCCGCAAAACCAAAAGTTAACGTCTCTTCACTTTTTCATTCGTAGAGCCTACACCCATTCCTCAACCCGCACTGCACGCATTGCAAAACTACAATGGGTCCCTTCGTTTGCCTCCCAATTTGGATATCCTGATTACGCTTTTAACCGAATCCATTCCAGAGTTAAAAGTAAACTTGCCACTACATTACAACCGTTTTTGCCTACATCATTACGCTTCATTACCTCCATCGATTACATCCCTTCAATTACTCAACCTCTTCGTAATATTTGCCGGAAATTTGGATTGAATTTCGGCACTTGCTCTCTTAATATCTTGCCACTAGTCAGAAAGGACAGGACCCCGACGGATATTTCACAAAGATGTGGTGTCTATTGTATTCCATTAAAAGACTATTTTGGAACTACTCAATCTGTCTATATAGGATCGACCGGAAGGAATTTGTCTTGCAGGGTAAAGGAACATAAATATAGTATCTAGACAGGAGGTACCAACACAGCATTCGCTAAAAAAGTAACAGAAGGGATTTTATATCTGGTCTGGGAAAATCTTAAAATTCTGGTTACCCCTAAAAATCGTAATACGCTGCTTCTTACCGAAAGTATGTTCATTTATCACTCACAAAGTGTTTGTTGTAATGACTCTACTCCTTACGAGCTTCCAACGCCTATAAAGTATTAATTAACTCTAATCCTATGTGCTTTGAATTACCCGTAACCGTAGGATAATGTGCCGGAAATGAATGTCTTCCTTCTTTGCATATATGTACAACAACCGACTCTGACTGCGTTTCATGTATGTATATATATTATGCGGATCTTGTCAAATTTGTCGCTCCATCTGATGATGGGCCATGCGATGGCCCGAAAGTACTCATGTCTTTTAATCTGTTTTTAAATATCATAGGGTTTTATTAAATTGTTGTCTCATACTACGAGTTATTTGATTTAAGCTTAACCAAGTTTTATTTTTTCAATTATCAGCACAAATACGGCTTTTACCCGAGAGATATAGCTTGTGCGACTCATCATCATTATTGGAATACCATGAAGATAATGATGAAGGCGTCTATTACAGAGGATGGTGAAGGAGGAGCGTCAAATACACTCGCCCCTTTACGGATTGCTGTGAGGCTGAATTTATCATTAAAGTCAATTATTATTTGTTCGCATGATTTTTCACTGTCCGGCTTTAAAAACAGTTCTCAGCCGACGAAAGTCTATTGGCTGACCTCAGCCAATTATTTCACAACTGGCATGCATACATAAATTCAGTACTTAAGGATATGCAGCTTTTCCTCTGGTATCTATGTTTGATGCACTCACTAATATTTGATGTATTTATATTGGAAACGCACCTGTGTGACGACACGTCCATTTCAGAGCGTTCACTATAACCAATGGAGAGGGGAGTCGAACCCCGTTTTCCACTTACTCTCGTGCACACACTTTTGTTCATTCACTCTGCATGATCAGGTGTGCATCTATGCACACCAATGTCGAGGTGGAACGAAGCCTCTGATGTGAAAGCAGGATCCTTCCATCTGTTCGTCCCAGCTAATCCGTCCGTCTGTCCCAAAGGTGATTATCCTTACATCCCCGGTCGTGCACCTCATTCATTCGGGGCTGCAATTCCATCACTTCGTGTGACCTCCGGGATGCTGCTGGCTTTCTCTTACGTGTAATCTAGCACCAGGAAAAGGGGTATCTTCCTTCCTATTATTTACTCGCGGTAGCATCAACCGCCCGACAGCTCTTTGTATAGCTGGCCGACTTCTTTGGGCAGAAGAACTTCTTCAGCCGCAAAAATGCTGCGCTGAGTGATCTCCTTGGACCCGCAGGAGTCCAGCTACCTTCACGAGCTTGTTCCGGACTAATCTATTTTGCTTGTTCACATTTCGTTAACAAATTCCCTGCTCTGTCGTTAGGGGTCTGTTTTAACTCTTCTGTCAGTCTTTTCGTTTCCTAAAAGCATTCGGCGTGATGAAGAGGTAAGGAATGCATGTCTCTGCATTCGGAATATGTGGTGGGTCCACTCACCGATAAGTACGGAAACACATAACTTAACTAACAGTTCTTTGTCCTTCTAAATTTCGAATTAGCAAACGCTGCAAGTTTTCTGATCTGTTGACACTCTAACGGTTTCTCCAAACATCCCACCATCTTACACTTACACGGCCACCCAACTTGACCGACACGCACTTAGGGGGCGATGCATCGCGTTCCCCCCTCGAACGACCCATGTTCCATTTCAAATTTCTCCCTTCCGAGGAAAGGAGCTCTTATCTCTTCTCTTCTCTTGCAATGCGGGAAATCATTAGCTGTTAATTTTTTACACAATAAATAAGGTTGCACCCGCCTATTGCAAAACCTTCTAATCGAATTAATTACCGTACCCCAAAGTCGTAACAATATTAATACATATCTATCATTTCTGAACCGGGGTTAGATAATCTTACAGAGTAGAATGTTTAGATTCCAGGCTACTTAAATTTCAAATTGAACATTTAATTTGTGAAACGTATCCAGCATGTGCATGGGTCCTTTCATTTCGCGAGAAGAATAGTAGTGGTAGAGTCAATCAATCGTGAGTTAAAATTTAAAGCAAAATTTTGAGAAAAGTCTGTATTTTGAGGTATAATACTCTAACAAAAAAAAACGAAAAAAACAACAACAGCAACATAAAAACATTAGCATCTCTTGCTTCTGATTCTCTTCGATCGAAATCCTTAACGGCACAGAAAGTGGGAGCTCAGGCACACGAGGAATGCTTTCTAAGTCTGTTTCTTCGTGGAGTCTTAGAGTATAGGGAACTTTTATGGAATGTAGTTGCTTCCATGTCCCGCACCGCAATCGACTAATGGGTCAGAGTAAGAATCCTTCCGTCTACGTCACAGTTCCAGTCGCAAGGTAATACGCCTGGAAGGAGAGAAAGTAATGAAAAAGAAAAGCAATAACATGGAGTCGACACCATTGTGATAGCATTCGAAAAATAGCGGAAATCTATTGGAAGTTGCGTGACATAAAATGGCTTGCTTCCGACATTCAGAGATTCAATCGGAAATCTGAGTTATCACCAAAAATCTGAGGGGCATACTGCCAGATATTTCCTCTCTATATTCCGAGACCGTAAGACGAAAAACACGAGATGTAAGCTTATCAATTGTTTACCTTGAGGAAACTGTGTCCTTTATTGTGAGGGGCCGGGGAAGAAGAAATGATGAGGCCATTAAAGTTTCATTGTTTTCTTGCCGAATCCTAAAATAGTGAAGGCATTTATTATTTAAGGCATTTGGTCCCGGCATCAGAAGTGGAATGTATGAAAGGGGCCTGCAGTTTTGTAAACACCCTTGATCACAGCAGCAGAAGACAGTGATGTCCATGGTACCTCAAATCCCCCAATGCCTCTCGGATAGATTTTCTGACAACTCTGTTCCATTCCGCACAAATGACTTTTGTGTATTTTTTATTTTTTGGAAGTACAAAGAAATCATTCGCGAAAATATTTAAGTTATATTTTCAGTACATCCTCCATTATTCACAGACGTACAAATATTTTATCGACACATAACTCAAAAGGGAGTGCTAGAATATACATTTTTCAAATTAAACTTGGGCCGTGTTTGAAAACGAATATTCACGTCTTTTAAAAAACTGGAATTTGTTTAAGACTAAAAATCATCGCCGATTTATTTAATTTTGGCACAAAAAAGATGCTTTTATTTTGATTTTGGAATAAGGATTCAAATTTTATTTTCCTTCAAAGCCCGAAGTTTCATTGTACCTTTTAACACATAAGTGTGCTTAGTTGTTTGTTTTTCTGAGTGAATCTTCAGAGAATTGTAATTTGCGTGAAAACCGTGAATCTAGTTTTACTGTTCATAGTATTAGTTACTCGTTTCATTTTGTTCTGAACGCACCTTTTGAAATTAGAAATACATTTTTTGTTTTATTTTAGAGTCAGAAAACAATTTATTTAATTTCCGAAATGACAAGTGTTTTTCCTTTATCATCGAAGGTTGAGGCAAGTTTCAGTTAGAAATACAAGAACATTACCATTTTAATTTTGCAATAACAGTTTTCACATACATCGCTTCTCAAAATTACCAATTTTATTTTTCATTGCAGTCACAAGGGGTTTTTATTTTACTTTGAAATCACAAAGAATACTACTTTTCTTCGAAATCACAAGTGAATTTTTATAAATTCGCAAGTCGTAAGAAAATTTTACTTTGCGTTAGGAAACCAAACGAACTATGCTTATAATTTAAAATGAGACTCCTTTCGGATTTTGAAAATCAGATTCTACCAGCAGGAAAATGCAGGGTGTCCATAAATTAAGTATACAACTTCAGTATGCTGTTGAAAAAAACTTCAACAAATAACAACCTACTTTTAATGTTAAACCACATGGTAACTATGAATTTTTTTTAGACTGTCAATATGTCTCCACGTGTGCTCCATTGGTTCCTCGCAGCATGTCTAACCGATACTCCAGTTTCACCCACGTACCCTGCAAAATGTCAGGTCTAACAAGGAGAAAGGCTGCAGTATGCGTTCGTTGAGCTCAGTGATAGATGTAACCCTTTTCTTGCAGACAATGGGTGGCCATACCATCGGACCCCACGTCCAATCCAACGCCTAGAAAATGGTGGTCTAAAGATCTGCGTACATCCAAAGACAGTGTGGATGAGCTCCATCTTGCTGGTAAATGATGTCTTAAACATCCTGGAGTTGTGGAATTGCGAATTGTTCGAACATGCCCAGGTACGTTATGCCAGTAATAGTTGGTTTAGCGAAAGAATGGAAAGTCTCCCAGTGTTTTTGCCTTTCAAGACACTTCCTGTTGCTTTGAATTTATTTACCCATTGTTCGATGCTCCTTCGTGTTTGGGGCTGTCACTTGTACTCCGTTCTGAACTTACGTTGAACTGTTGTTAGAGATTTTGACTCCGCAAACTAAAACACACACGCTACGTTCTCCACTGGGAAGCCATGTCTGTTGTTTTTCATGTTTGACGAGATTTTTCACTACATGAGACACCTGGCGCCATCTATCATCTGACTTCAACTTTAACGCTTGCCACGCCTCTTGACGTTTAAAGTAATTTTTTTCTATAGTATTTTTAATAGCATACTGAAGTTGTATACTTCATTTATAGACACCTTGTATATCATGTAAAGTATTGCTGCCTTGCTTACATAATACATACCCATCGTCAAAAAAATAGTTGCGCCCAAAAGAAAGCAACTGACGGGAATGAAACTTGGTGGCCAGGTTTGAAATGCAAATGATTCAAGTCTCAAGCTCAGCCGCGCATGTGACGCAAGCAAGGAGGGGTCGTAGCGTTGTGCCTGACCGGCTATATAAGGTCGGCCGGCTGCGCGTGCTTGCCATTCCGACTAGTGCTGTTGTGTTAGTTGCATCCTTCGCAAGTGAGGTATGCCTCAGAGAAAATTTCGGAAGCAATTCGAGCAGTTGGAGGAGTTTGACAGGGGCCTCATCGTTGAGATCCGGGAAGCGGGATGGTTTTATCGCCGTATTGGGCGCCATACCGATCGTGCGGATATCACCATTGTACGTTGTTGACGGCAGTGGATAGAATACGGAAAGCAGCAGCGACATGGAAGGGTCTGGGAGACCTAGACGAACCACGGCAAGCGAGGACCGACGGGTTGTAAGACATGCGACCCAACAACCACGACTGCGGATGTTCAGAGAGCAGTGGTGCCCTCTATTCATCGTCCGATTAGTGCCAGCACCATTGGCAGACGGCTGCACGACGTAGGACTACACGCACGCAGACAGCTACGACGAGTGTCCTTAACACCATTGCATCATCGCCAAAGACTGCAATGGTGTCTGCCAGACTCTCATGGAGCCACTCAGAATGGCAGCGGTAGATCATCAGTGACGAGCCCCGCTTTTGTCTTGGAGGAGGCGACCAACGAAACCGTGTGTGGTGGCACCGTGGTCAGCGCCAAGATGAACGGTTTGTTGTCGAGCGTCTCAGGTCCAGAAGACCTGGTGTCATGGTGTGGATGCAAGTGCCTACGATGCCAGATCACCTTCGGTGCTCATTACAGGCAATATTTCCTCTAAGCGGCCATGGGCAATGCGCGCCTAACCCAATAAGCTGGGCAAAAATCAAAACCACTTGGGCAAAATAAACAATATTCCCTCGAAGCGGCCATGGGCAATGAGCGCCACACTCAATGAGCTGGGCAGGCATCAAAACCACTTGGGCAAAACATTTTATTTTCTCAGCTTCTCTTACTAATGCAATAGAAACGAGTCGCGCAGCTCTGTCAGCAATATTCCCTCTAAGAGGCCATGGGAATGCGCGCCTGACCAAATGAGCTGGGCAGGCGTCAAAAACACTTGGGCAAAATAAACAATATTCTCTCCAAGCGGACGTGGGCAATGCGCGCCTAACCCAGTGAGCTGGACAGGCATCAAAACCACTTGGTCAAAATAAACAATATTCCCTCTAAGCGGCCATGGGCAATGCGCTCCTAACCCAATGAGCTAGGCAGGCAACAAAACAACTTGGGCAAAATAAACAATATTCCCTCTAAGCGGCCATGGGCAATGCGCACCTAATCCAATGAGCTGGGCAGGCATCAAAACCACTTGGGCAAAATAACAACATTCCCTCTAAGCGGCCATGGGCAATGCGCTCCTAACCCAATGAGCTAGGCAGGCAACAAAACAACTTGGGCAAAATAAACAATATTCCCTCTAAGCGGCCATGGGCAATGCGCGCCTAACCCAATGAGCTGGGCAGGCATCAAAACCACTTGGTCAAAATAAACAATATTCCGCCGCCCCGGTGGCGCAGTGGTCTAAGCGATGGCCTCTGATCATTCGTCCGTAAGGGGTCCGGGTTCGAATCCCGGTGAGGCATGGATGTTGTGTTTGACATACGGCACTGGTTCTCTCCCTTCCCTGGAACCAGTTACCCTAAATTAGGGACGGGCGACTGCTTATAGCCCATTGAGTTGCTCACTGTGGTCGTTAAACCTCCAATAAAAAAAAAAAACAATATTCCCTCTAAGCGGCCATGGGCAATGCGCGCTTAACCCAATGAGCTGGGCAGGCATCAAAATCTTTTGGGCAAAAAATGTTATTTTCTCAGCTTCTCTTACTAACGCAGTAGAAACGAGTCGCGCAGCTCTGTCAGCAATATTCCCTCTAACCGGTCATGGGCAATGCGCGCCTAACCCAATGAGCTGGACAGGCATCAAAACCACTTGGGCAAAATAAACAATATTCCCTCTAAGTGGCCATGGGCAATGCGCGCCTAACCTAATGAGCTGGGCAGGCATCAAAACCACTTGGGCAATTTTTTTTATTTTCTCAGCTTCTTTTACTAACTCAGTAGAAACGAGTCGCGCAGCTCTGTCAGCAATAAATCCCTCTAAGCGGCCATGGGCAATGCGCGCCTAACCCAATGAGCTGGGCAGGCATCAAAACCAATTGGGCAAAAAAACAATATTCCCTCTAAGTGGCCATGGGCAATGCGCGCCTAACCCCATGAGCTGGGCAGGCATCAAAACCACTTGGGCAAAAGATTTTATTTTCTCAGCTTCTCTTACTAATGCAGTAGAAGTTGGAACTTGGATTGGAACACTTATGTTTTCTAATCCCCCATTTTTATCACCGTTCTTTCCGCAATTGATTTTAAATAAGAAAAATATTAAAAACATTTCATTAATTAAAATTTTTAAGTGAGAAGCTCAAACTTACTTCTGGAATAAAAATACTGGAAATCAGGAAAAGCATGTTTACGCATAATACACAGTTACTTTGCATATCAAAATACCAAGGAGAATAAGAAACAAAAATTACGGCACAAAAACGAACTTGAAAGCAAACACAAGGAGTCTTTCGAGGTCTTTGATGTTGGAAAAAATCATCCTTACTATTTAACAAAGTTTTGAGCAAAACCCTTTTACCAGCGGCTTACAATTTAACTGGCCGGAATGCCTTTCCCCCGCCAACTAACATGGGTGCATTAGTTAGTACAGTGAATTTGGTTACGGTTTGCTGTAATTGGCTGGAACTGGTTTGATGTTTTGAGAAAGTATTTAATATTTTCCTTTTTCTCGGCGTGAGAAAATCCATAATCCACATTCTCACGTTTACTGCACGAGGCTACTTTGGAAGAACCCTTTTAACGAGGCTACTTTGCAAGAAGCTTTTGAGAATGAAGAGGACAATGAGAGGAACTTAGAAGGAGGCGAACCGCATTTAAGAAAAGGGTTGTTTTGACTTTTGAGAGCCCGAATTTTATTTATTTATTATTATTTTTGCAGGTAATTGGTTTTCGATTTATGAAAATTAAATTAGGGATTTGGGAATTTTAATCTAAAATGCTTACTGCGCGGAGGAAGTTAAGTCGCTGCACGGCCGAGCGCGCGCGCAGCTTAGAGGGAACTTTGATTACAGGTACATTGACAGCCCAACGTTACGTTAATGAGGTCCTGCAACCAGTGGCTGTACCTTTCCTGAACGCTCACTCCGGTGCGATTTTCCAACTGGCCAGCGCTCCGCATACTCCTGCTGTCTCGAGAGCTTGCCTTCAAAGCACTGACACTATGCTATGTCCAGCCGCATCGCCAGACCTATCGCCGATGGACAATGTGTGGGATGCTATTGGACGCGCTATCCACACTCCACTCCTGCCGCACAATCTGGAGGAATTGCGTGAGAAGGTTCAAGCTGCATGGGATGGCTTATCGGAGGACACCATTACGAACCAGTACAACTCGATGCTGAGACGTCTGGCATTCTGTGTGAAAAAACATGGCGGCCCGACGCCATACTGAGAGACACTACTTATTGGCGTGTAGCTCAATAAATATTGCCCATATCAGGCTCAATGTTGAATCTTTTATTGTTCCTGGTAACCTTTACCGTCCTCCCGAATGGCATTGTAATCCTACATGTCCTCTGGGTGCAACAATATTTTGGACGATGAGTGTATTTTCCAAATGTTAACAGGGAAAGGAACTGGTTTGTTTTTAATAATTGCAATTGGGTAAACTCAATCAAAACGGTCTTCATTGTTCAAGGCATCTTTTTACGCGGAAAGAAGGTCGTTAAAACCGTAAATCAAGTTCTGCACCAATACCTAAATGCGATTCTAACTCCTTATTCTTCTCATAAATGCCATACACTTTTATCGGAGTTAATATAAATTTAAAAAATGCCAAGAACAAGACCGTCTGTTTGACCTGCCTTTTCTAAATGACTGTTTGAGGTACTTGAGGTTTTAATTTGGCGCGTGAGAGGTGTTGAATCGACGCCCTGTCTTTGGTTTCTTCAGGTCCTGTCCAACGCAAGTTTTAGACATTGTGAAGTCGGCCGATGACACACACACATGCACAATCTTTGTAACTCTAAATGACCAAATTATCTTGAAACTTCATTCTGGATTAATGATGAGGAATGAAAAATACGTAATAAGAGTATAAACTGAATGAGACAAGCAAATTCAATTGTCAAAATAAACGCGGAAGTCGCTCATAACACTGAATGCACGAAATGCTGCATATACACCGAAGAGCCGAAATATTATGACCAGCGCTTCTTCATGCAAATTAAAGCAACTACAGGTAAATAACGGCGAGTATGAAGGTCATAAAACGGTACAAATAACACCTGATACGGAGCTCTGTTAATAAATGTTATTCTTGTTCTTCCTATGGGAAAGCAGCTGTCTTTGACGAAGGACAAACTGTAATGGTCAGACGAGGCGTCAAGGCATGTGGGGTACTCACGGTCAGCCGTCCTTAGTACTTTCAGAAAGTGGTTCGATGAGGGAAGACCCCAGAACCGTGGGCAAGTTGTATCGAAGGCTATCACATATGGTACCAGTCAACAGAAGGGATACGTTGGTGCAACTGGCTGGTAATTTGAATGCTGGTGACGGAATTGATGTGTCACCACACACAGTACATTTTTATTGGAGGTTTAGTGATCCCCGTGAGCAACTGAATGGGCATTCGCGCATCCATAATTTAGGACCACTGACTCCAGGGAAGGGAAATAGCCAGTGCCGTATGACAAAAACAACATCTCTGCCCAACCGGAATTCGAATCCGGACCCATCTCGGACGAATGGTCAGAAGCCAGATCTTAAAGCACTGCGCCACCGGGGCTGCCACAGTACATCGAACACTGCCGAAAATGGGGCTGCGTAGCCGCAGGCCACTTCGAGTGCCCATGTTAATCTCGGTTCACCGTTGAAACCTACAATTCACACGCAAACGGCAGACCTTGAATGACTGGAAAAAGATCGTCTGATCCGATGAATTCCGTTTCCTGTTCCGCGATGTAGACGGCAGGGTACGTGTGCAGCGTTTACCTGTGGAAATGTTAGCACCGTAGGACGAAACAAAGCCGGTGGAGGAAGTGTAATGCTTTGGGCAATGCTCTGGAAAATCCTGGATCCAGTCATTCATGTGTAGCAAACTATAACGTCTACAAGCTACCTTAATATCATTGAAGAACAGGTATATTCTTTAATGTAAACGGTATCCCCTTCTAGTAGTACCTTCTTTCAGCACGACGATGCACCATACTACACTGCCCAGATTGTTTGGGAATGGTTTGTGGAGCACGAGGAAAACTTTCAGATACTGCATTGGCTACCAAATTCCCCATACATGAACCCAATCGTGCTCCCGTGATTTGTGCTGGAACAGCAAATTTGATCTGCGGTGGCTCATCCACGTAATGTAGGAAAGTTAAAGATCTTCTGGTACTAGATAGATACTACAAGACACCTACAGAAATATTGTAGTCTCCATGCCTTGACGGGTAAGAGCTGGGAAGTAGAGGACCAACATCAGATCAGCCAGGTGATCATAATAGTTTGGCTCTTCGTAGTAAGTCTTTAAGGCTCTGAGGCACTTAAGTCAAAGTCGTCATACGTTTTAATACATTAACATCAAGGAAATCATGTTGACCACAGCGATTGTTAAAACGTTAAGTTCTATGACAGGTAATTTTAAGTTTTATTACATTTTTATTCTCTGAATCTATCGGGATTTGCAATTCATCGTAGAAGCTATGCAGTGTGTGTGCGCTTGCTAACATCCGAATTGTTTTGGGGTTGGAAAGAAAGTAATGTCCAGTGACGACATACCCGAAGTCGAAGACACGGCCACGGCGCACATTGGGCACTGCGATTGCGCAACACACCGGCCTGACATCAGCAGGTAGGTGGCTTAAGTCAGCGGCAGTTACCCGTCAGAAGGTGAAGAGTGTAATCGTCAGCCAATATGGAAGTGGACAAGGAGTACATCCACTGTTGCGTGCTGTACGAGTTCGTAGCGGTAGCAGCGCCGAAAGTTCTGTAAGAAATACTACCAGTATGTAACGCAATGTCATATCATATCGTAAGAGCTGTCGTTGGTTCGAACGGTTTCGCGAAGGAAATTTTGACCTGTCAGACCGTCCCAAATCCGGAAGACCCTTAACAGTGGATATTTATAGGCTGAAGACCTTTGTGGAGACCGATCCACGTGTTATCACGCGGGAGTTGGCCGAACAGCTGGAGACTACCGACACGACCATTATCACGCACCTGCGTCAATTTGGAAAGGTGCAGAAGACAGGAGTTTGAGGTACCTCATCAATTCACATTTGACGGTAAAGCAAATAGCATGAGTGCATGCATTTTCCTGCTAGCACGTGACTAAGTTGAACCGCTCTTCGACCGCACTAAGACGGGTGACGCGAAAGTGTCCTGTACGACAATATCAGCTCCCGGAAACAGTAGCTGGACCCCAAACAGAAGCCAATGCTGACCCTCAAAGCCGGCTTACACCCACGCTGTCCGTTTGGTGAGATATGCAGGGCATAGTGTTTTTTGAGCTGCAGCAAAACAACACCACTATCACTGCCGATGTGAACTGCTGTCAGCTCGACGATCTGCACACACCTCTCACGTGCGAACGATCAGCACTACCGAACCGCAAGAGGCATTAGACAGCACGGGTGACCTGTCACAAGATCAGGGACCTGTGCCGGGAGCTGCTGCCGCACCCAGATTATTTCCAGGACGTTGCCCCAAGCGACTACCGCCTCTTCCGGTCGTTGCAGCATTTCCTGGATATAGTGCGGTTCACGAACCGGGACGATGTCGAAAGCGCACTTACTCGCTCATTTGCGTCCAAGCCGCCACAATTCTACAGGAACAGTATCCAACCGCTGCCCAGGCGATTTACAAAGTTTCTCCATAATACGGGAGAACAATCGGCTTTGCAAAATTTTTGTTTGTGTCAGAATTGCGCAGATGATTATTTACGCTGTGCATGACGTCATTCGGTAAAAGAACATTGTCACAGCTCTGTCATAGAGCAGAGAACAAATATCGTGTTCTGTTTGAATATCGGTAAAACTGCATCTGAGACAGCTGAATTGTTGTGTGATGTGTATGGGGTTAATTGCCTATCTCGTGCACAAATGTTCCGATGGTAGGCACGTATCAAGGATGGGCGGGATAATTTAGAGAAAGGCCCGGACACCAGATTTTAGTGAGCATGTCTGAATTCATTGAGAAAATTTGCGAAAGGTTAAAACGCTATCGCTGTGTGACCTTGAGGATGATGGAATGTGAGCTCGGTGTTAAAATGGAGACGATTCGTCAAACTGTAATGCAAGATTTGGGGAATAAGAAGTTTGTGCTCGATTTGTTCTTCATGCTTTGTGAGACGACCAGAAACATGCACGAGTGGAGTACCCAAAAGACATCCTGTAAACTGCAGAAACGACGCAAACTGTTTTCCAAAGCTTTGTGGCAGGAGACGAGACATGGCGTTTTCGTTATGATTCTGAAACGAAACGTTAGAGAGCATTGTGGAAGTCGCCACGGTCACTCTAAGATAATATCAGCTTATAGAAGTCCAAAATCAGGACAGTGCGTGTGTGCTTTTACGACAGGATGGGAATTCTGCATTATTAGTTCATTAATGAAGGCGCCACTGGCAATTGTGACGTACTACAGAGATGAAAACATGTGTCAAGACGACATATCTGCAGTGAGACATTCTGTCCGCGTAGCTGATTTGGGAGAGTGACTTACTCCGGAATGAGGGGACACGGACACATTTGTGTTTTCACATTGGCGCTCGATTGTGGAAAATGGATCCACGGGCCGTTGGGTTCTTCAAAAAATGTGTGATGTTTGTTCCACACATTGTTTGGAAGTAATGAAAAATTCCTACTTCGCTTCAAAAAAAATAATTAAGAGAGCGATGATGTGACGTACTACAGAGGTGAAAACATGTCTCAAGACGACAAATCTGCAGTGATACATTCTGTCTGCGCAGCTGAGTTGGGAAAGCGACTTACTCCGGAGTGAGGAGACAAATTTGTGCTTTCACACAATGCTTACACATACATTTTGGAGTTACTGTGGAAGAGGATTGTTCGTGTCAGGCCTGAGCACAAAAACGGGCAATTGTTCTTATTTCAAGATAACGCGCCCGCACACAGAGTAGTCAGTGCACCACAATTTCTGACCCGAAAACAAGTTCGTGTTCTGAACCATCCCCACAGGTCTCCAGATTTGTCACCGTGTGACTACTTTCTATTCCCTAAATTAAAGCCGCCTTTAAAAGGAAACGCTTTTTACGATATTACAGATAAATAAAGAACTGTGACATCAACTTTTCACTCCATACCAAAAGAGGACGTCTGGAAGTCCTTCCCTTCTTTGGTAGATTGTGACATTTCTTGTATTAAAGCACGGGGAATGTACTTCGAATGAAATATATTCCCGTAAGTTTTCATGCTTTTCCATTTTTTTAATTCAGTCTCATTTCTTAATTGTCACACTATTTATTCAGGCGTGATTGTGGCTATGGCATTAGTGATTAGGATTTGAAGTTTCAGAAGACTAGAGTGGAGTACATGATGTCATTCACATATCCGCATAAGGAAAAATCTAATGGATTGCATCCGGCGAACGAGGCTGCCCTGGAACCGGCCCAGAAAAGCCAATCCGTCCGCCTTACATAGCAAGGCCAGTGTGCTGGAGCCCCATCTTTTTGGAACAAGATGTCGGGTTGCAGTTCCTGAAGCTTTGGTAAAACGAGAGTGTTGTTCCAACATAGCAAGTTAAAGAATTTCTCTCAATGTCTTTTCGGTGAAAATAGTAGGTCCGATTATCCGGTCATGTATGACAATAATACACCAGATATTGATTTTTGCGCTGCAAAACTCTCATGCTCGTGTGCAGCATGCAGGAGTTAAGAATCCGTATTCGAATGTTTTGGCGGTTAACATGGCCTGAAACATGAAATGTTGCTTTTTCCAAAAACTTTACACGCCGAAGAAAGGTGTGTTATCGTTATTAATTTAATACTAAATATCTACCGAGATTTCCATTCGTTTAGTTTTTCCTGCGAGTGGGGAACTCGTAAAATCTGTACTTTGTAAGCAAACAATTTTTGTCTTTTACGCAGCGCTTTCTGTACACTTTAATAGGGTGCTGAAAATGGGAAAACTGGAAAGTGTTACGTATTAATTTCCTACATGCTGTTCATTATGCTATTTCGTAATATATTACAATGTTCGTTAATGTTTCCTCTATTTGCTCATAACTACTTTTAATTTCAATTTGCTCTGAATATAAATGCCATTCACGTATTAGCGAGATAAATTAGTTACGCATATCATCAGCATTAAGATAGTTACTCACTTTTACTGTAGATAATGAATACTTTATATTCTATGTAAAAGGTTTTACTGTGAAGAGAGTCCCCCTGCGTCTGTGTAAATATTTAAATTTTTAATAGGCAGCTCAGTGTATTTCTCCAATCAAATTACTAGGCATATTCTCATCAAAGAAGCAATTTTGCAGGCACGTATATGAGCTATAACTCAGAATGCTGCTGAAGAATAATTTATTAGAGAGCTGTTTGAAGTCTACATGTTTTTATACACAAAAATGCGGGATTCATAAATATAAATAGATTTGAATCAATCGCGGTCCTTAAATATTCCATGTGAAAATATGTTATTTAACTAAAATCAAACCAACTATTGAAATTCTTATTTTGAATCTACAAAGAGAATATGTTAAACTATAATTACACCAAGTATGACAAAGGACAGATAAAAGACTGATGTTAACAGCAATGAATACCTCCGAGAGAAAATAAATAACTGATAAAAGCCCTGAGGACGATCCGTGTATATTTTAATGAGAATAATTAAACTGATTTTGGTTTTCATGCTCCTAGCTTCCAAACTCATAGAGAATTGCAAGTATATTATTGGGAAAAACAAAACATTTAGGAAAAGAAGCCATGTAAACGTAGAATATTCAATACCCTCAGATATCATCAAAGGTACAAATATTTTGAAGTGACTGTAAGAAAGATACATTACTTGAGGAATGGTGCGGAATTGGGCAAAGGAAACCTTCTGTTATTCACTCAGAGATCTCAAACGAAAGTAAAAAAACAAAGTAATGGTTCATGCCAACGGATATAATTCCAACGCTTACAGGAACAACGACAAAAAAATTGTTCAAAATAGAAACGGAAGATTCTTAAAGATTCCTTAATCAAGATTTGGAGAGAAAATCATTAACACAACTAAGTTGATGATGACTTACTAGTTTTATCTTCCTTGGCGTTGTTCATGTAATATGCTAGTTTCTGGTGCGCGTAACCTGGGTTCAAGATCTTGGTGATGTAAGTGCATTGTGTCAGTTATTCCGGCCTGGTTTTTTTCTTTTTCATACAACAACTTGTGACGCAACCTATTTAACCCTTTAGCCGGCTGGAACGAATTAACTCGGGACTAGCAAAATGGGCTGAAATCACCTCGCACGAATATATTCGCTATCTAAGTTTACGTGTATCCGAGCATAAATAGATTGGGTCTTTATCGGCATTATCCCCATCACAAAGCAATTTCTATAGTAACGGTATGCTAATAGGGACATCGTCGTTGCAACACTTTCTTCTATATTTATGAGTCAATAAGCTTTCATTCAAGAGAAGTGAGGAACAGGTGGTTGGCGTGTTTAGTATACTTACATCATGCCAGATAGGTTGGTGTTGACCCTCCAGGCATAATCGTGAAAGGGCGGTTGACGTGGAAAATGATTTAACATTATATTTATGCTCGGATACACGTAAACTAAGATTGCGACGGGTCGATCCTATGTATATCTGGTCGCGGACGTCGTTGTTCATAGTTTTAGTGCAATACGCCCCAGTCCCATACGGCCCTTCGTCTCGGTTTATGCCAGTCCAACCAGGCCCCTCGAGGGAGCACTGGCAAAATGTCTAGCTCCATTAACCTCCATCGACTCGGTTTCAAGCTCCATCCGGGCTTTGAATAAAATACACTCAGTCCTACCGGCCAGCTGGCAGTTTATAATGGATTCACTCGATATCGTTTCCTTATTTTCTAATGCACCCGTCCTTACTGTTCATCGCATCATTGAAGAACAGCTGACAGGTCATGGAACCTACACTGATAAGGAAATTCAGGGCATTATTAATGACATAAGACTAGTGTATATTAGGACATGTTTTCGGTTTAATGGCACCATCTACCGACAACGGGAGGAGGACCCCTATTGGCTGACCCCTCTCGGAAGTTCTGGCTGAATTGTTGTTACAAGACGTCGTAAATGAAGTCCTTTCCAATTTTAATGTGAAATCTGCCTTATACAGTACTTGAGGCACATGGACGACGTATTATTGTTTGGGCAATCCGCCCTAGAAAATCTGTGAGTTTATTGATTTACTATCCATAAAACACACTTCCACAGCCGGCTCAGTGGTCTAAGCAATAGCCTCTGATCATTAGGTGGCTCAGTGGTCTAAGCAATGGCCTCTGATCATTAGGTGGCTCAGTGGTCTAAGCAATGGCCTCTGATCATTCGTCCGAAAGGGGTCGGGGTTCGAATCCCGGTGAGGCATGAATGTTGTTTTTGTCTTACGGCACTAGTTCTCTCCCTTTCCTGGAACCAGTAACCTTAAATTAGGGAAGGACGACTGCTTATATATAGCTTATTGAGTTGCTAACGGTGGTCGTTAAACCTCCAATCAAAAACATAACCGTTCCATAAAATGTTCTTTGGAATTTGATACCATTCACTCATTGCCCTACCTCGACTTCTTGTTGGAAAGAACCCCTAATACAAATGAAGTAACTCATTCTGTATATAGAAAACCAACTTCAACAATATCTACGATTCCTTCCATCCACTTAGGCAAAAACGTTCAATTCTTCAGTTTATGTTTCATCGAGCAGTAACACATTCATCATCAAATGTACAACGAGATGAAGAAATTACGAAAATAAAGGATATAGCGGCATTCTATGATTACCCATCTGCCACTGTTAAGGCCGGTTGTTGATGTCTCACACTCTATATTACAAAACAAGTTAGCAAAATCATGCAATGAATTCATTATGATAAGCTTTCCAACATACCAGAAATAGCGCGCAGATAAACCATCCTCTGTACCCTTACTACTGATTCGTTCAGTATAACTCAGGAACAACGTACTAAAGTTTTGTTGCAATAGAAGCATTTTCACTCAAGTTATGGGGATAATGGCAGTGGAATAAATCTCGCTCCTGTGCTCTGACCTTTGGTCCCACTTCGATTATATTAAACATAATTGGTTCAGTATGCCTCCGGAATAACATACTAAAGTTTTGTCTTTCAGAATCGCTTTATTGTACAACTAGGAGTATACAATAAAATAGGGCATAAAAACATGAGCAAAGGACATATGACACTCGGACAAAATCACAGGCAATAAACATATGGCATACATGGGGAGAACTAAAGATAACGAAATAGAAATCGTGGGCACTTGAATTATAAAATACTGAGTGTATACAATAACACCAGGGCTAAGAACAGGAGCTAATATCAAGGCAATAGCACGGAGGAGTCATAGGCGATTGCGTGAGCATTCATGGGAAGAGAAGCATACATGATGAACGCGTGGGCTCGCAGACCACTCCCAAGAAACGAGGGCGAACAAGAAAACAATAGGAAAGCACGATAAATTATACACTAAATGGTGCATATGAATGCAGGGCAAACAACAGGGGTATACATAATTCGGGCACATACATACTACAGGTGATGTCACTATAGTAAATGAAGAAGTATGAGCAAAATCGAGAAACCAATATAGCACATACAAAACCGGGCGATACACAGGTATAACATGGAGTATACACAGAGTAAGGAGAAACATGAGAACATGGGCATGCAGGCCGCACTCATAGTACAGGGGCAGCATAATACAACAAGTACATAGTGAGCAACAGGCCATAGCATGGGATTATAACACTATAACAGGAAGAACATGAAGTATGCATAAGATAAGGAAGATACAGTACAACGTGGGCACGCAGGCGGTACTCGTAGAACAGGAGCAACACAATACAACAAGATAATAAACACGATGAATAATACACGTAAAGTTCAAATGATGGGTGTAGGACAAATCCGAAAACCAGAATGGTAGTACATAGAACGCCTAGGCAGGAGCAAAGTCAGACTAATAGTAAAGGTCGGACGAATGTAATTCTTCCCAAAGAGTGAAGGCGTCGATGAAGTCATCATCATCGGCAAAGTCTTGTGGAAATGGCTGTGGTGGAAGTGGAAAACATGATACAGACACAACAGGAACCACTGAAGAAACTTTGATTTGGCACGACGTTTCCGCGTGCGCTGAGAGGAGCGGCGTGCACGTTTCTTTGGAATGGCCCCTGTTCAGGGCGCCGAAATAGAGGGCTAAGCGGGAGACGACAGAGGACGGAGGTGGTGCAACAATGGGACGCGGAGACGGTTGAATGGAAACGGAAATAGGCACGGACGGATTTGCAGATGTAGTCGACGAAGGCGTGACAGAGGGCTTGGAGGACGAACGCAGATGATCAAATCTCCGAGCCATCGACAAGTCCCTATCTGCCGTGTACGGGAGGTTGAAGTACGATCTGGCAGAACACCAGGAGTCTAGAGCTTAGTTATAAGTGATTCGAGAGCTACAATTCTCACGAATTGGTACAGGGATCTTAATTAAAGTGAGATAATGGAGAGCTTTCTTGATATCAGCCGGAGCAGTCTCATGAGGGTGCTTAGCACAAAGAAGTTGACACTCGGAAGCAGAAAGATGTGCTGAGTAGTTTGGAGACAGAGAAGTATCCGAGTACTTTGTGGGATCAGAACCTGAGTCCATAGCTGAAGAAGTGTCCGAGGAAACTGTGGAAGAAGCAGTTGAAGAATGTTTCGAAGAACCGGCGGCGCAAGAAGACAAGCCGGGCAATGATAAACGTACTAGTGTGTCGTCAAGTGATGCGGAGATGACGGGTGAAGAACCAGAGGCTGGTAACGACGGGTCAGAAGAGCAGTGAGAGGAACAACGGCCGAAGCCAAGTCCGGGCCGACGGTGATGTGTTCCGTACTCGGCGGAGGTGAGACCACCGATGTGTTCTCACCAGAGTGGGACGAGTCCAGGGGCGATTGCAGAAGAAACGCCGGGGAGTCTACAAGGGGCACAGTGGAGATCGTAGCAGCTGAAGATAAAGCAGGCATTGTAGAAAAATCCTTGTGCAAAACGGTTAAGGAACCAGGCGGAGGCAACAAACCGGAATAGTCCTGGAGCGGTGCAATAAAAGCAGCAGGTAGAGACGGCAAATTGTTGAACTGAGAAAGAGCTGTTGAGTCTGGAGGAAACACAGTGGTGGAAGATGGGTAGGCCACAGGAACAGTATTCACAGATGAAATAGGTGTACCCGAACGAGAAGACGGGTGAAAAACCAGAGGTCTAGATTGAGAGAAAGAAGCTGGGCATGATAAAAAAAACGGTTGAGGGAAAGAAGCTGGGTATGATGAGAGTAAGGATGAGCTTGTCGAAGTGTTGAAGTCCAAGGCCAAAGAGAGTGGAGAATGTTTTTTTTTTTTTTTTTTTTTTGAGGTTTAACGGCCACCGTGAGCAACTCAATGGGCTATAAGCAGTCGCCCGTCCCTAATTTAGGGTCACTGGTTCTAGGGAAGGGAGAGAGCCAGTGCCGTAAGACAAACACAACATCCATGCCTGACCGGGATTCGAACCCGGACCCCTTACGGACGAATGATCAGAGGCCAGCGCCTTAGACCGCTGCGCCACCGGGGCGGCAGTGGAGAATGTGACACAGGAGGATGGAACAGCCCAAATGGTACAGAGGGTAAAGTACATGCAGTGGAATAAGACAATTGCCGCCCCGGTGGCGCAGTGGTCTAAGCGATGGCCTCTGATCATTCGTCCGTAAGGGGTCCGGTTTCGAATCCCGGTGAGGCATGGATGTTGTGTTTGTCTTACGGCACTGGCTCTCTCCCTTCCCTGGAACCAGTGACCCTAAATTAGGGACGGGCGACTGCTTATAGCCCGTTGAGTTGCTCACGGTGGTCGTTAAACCTCCAATCAAAAAAAAAAAAAAATAAGACAATAAAGGTGCAGACTGAAAAGGCTTAGCAGATGACGTAGTGAAAGCAGAAGAGCCAACAGGTGCAGGTGATAATGCAGCGTTTTTAGCTGGGCAAGAAGCACGGAAATGAGTAGGTGATTTACATATGAAGCAATGAAAAGCAGTATAAACATTCACAGCACGAATATGTCTACCACAGACTACTTGGAATGTGGTAGGACAGGAAATAATCGAAGCTTCGTCCGGAAACACGACGAGAGCCTGTCGTCGGAAACTAAGATAAGGACGAGCTCCTTGCTCGTCCAATGCGGCAGGTAAGGTACGAATTGGGCCAATAACAAGTCCACAACGAGAAAGAAAGCCAAGGAGGACGTCATCAGAAATTTCCGGTGGAACAGGAGACATGCTTACAAAGATAGGGCACTGTGCGAGAGGAATGGCGAACAGACTTAGATCACCAACAAAGATGGGAGAAGACATAACTCGTGCAACATGAGCGGGAGAGGAAAAATAAATAAGCACAGAGCGAGGTTTACGTGCAACTTGTGTAATGGCATCTGGAGGAACCAGTTCATGCAGAGCTGATGTGTACACAGTAAGTTTTGTATTAGGGAGGGCAACATATTTCACCCCTAAAGCTAAAGAGGCTAGTAGAGATTTACCTCGGGGCGAAGATTCAGGAAGATGAAGAGAAAGAGTTGAATCCTGACGAGAAACAAGGAAGTCCAGGCATGACGGCAAAAGCGTTGAATGTGTGGTAGTGGGGGCCGATAAAGAGTGCTGAAGTTTATCTTGAAGCAGAACATCTGGGGGAGGGGTCAGCAGTGGAAGATATTCTGTTGATATTGCACAAGCCATGAGCGGTGGTAGACTGCACAAGTGCTAGGAAGACAAATGTGGAAGGCATAACGAACAGGTGAACGAAGGCTGAGCGACAAACGATGACGACACAAGTAGAGTTGCAAGAGAGATGTCACAACTGTGAGACCATGACGTCACCGGAGTACCACTAATGGAAGACGTCGTCACCGGAGGGCCACTAATGGAAGATGACGTAACCGGGAGAAGGGTAGATAAGCTAAGGAACACAAGCACAGAAGGCAACATATAGGAAAGCTGATGGAGAATGGAAGACAGTCAAGGCGAGTCACGATGGCCAGATGGTAAACAAACCCACCGAGATGAAATATGAAGGAATATCGCTATAATATTCACATACCGGTGCGGAAACGTAGCTGGGAAGTATGCTGACAGCTTATTACTGCAGCGAGGTGCACAGGAAAGGAACAGAAGGCACTGGAACGTGTACACAGGGCGCACCCTTCAGAACGCAGAAGGGCGTGGTCAGGAAGTAATATTACTATGAAAATCAAGTAAATATGCACAGTTCGGCTAGGAAAGGTGGTGAGAAAGATAACACATACACTTATGCATGATTGGAGCGCAAAATTCGGGAGCAACAGGCACTTTTACCGAACATACTGATCAAAATGCGAAGAGATCGAGAGGGCACGTCCAACGACAGTTTTGTCGCAATCGAAGCATTTTCAGTCACGTTATAAGGATAATGGCTGTGGAATAAATCTCGTTCGTGTGTCCTGACCTTTAACCCCATTTCGATGATACTTAACACAACTGGTTCAGTATAGCTCCAGAACAAACTGATAAAGTTTTGTCGCAATCGCATCATGTTTACGTAAGTTACGACGCATAAGAGCGATGGAATGGATCCCGCTCCTATGTCCTGACCTTTGACCCCACTTCACCCATTTTCAATAGGGTTCGTCCCCAGTTGATCCCTACCATATACTAAAATTTCATTGAAATCGAACCATTTTTGCGCGAATTATCGTGCGGACAGGCAGACAGACTGATAAAGTTGGAGCATTACACTTGTTCAAACTACGGCTGGAAAGCGTAGATAACATGGACCGGATCCCCCTTGATTTCAGGTTTGATTTCTTTGCTATTCCACTAAAAGCTATGAACGACGACGTCTCCGACCAGATATACATAGAATCGACTCGTCGCAATCTTACTTTACGTGCATCCGAGCATAAATATAATGTTAAATATTTTTCCACGTCCACCGCCATTTCACGATTTTGCCTGAAGATTCGACACCAACCTATCTCGCATGATGTAGCTATACTAAACACGCCAACCACCTGTTTGCCGCCCTGGTGGCGCAGTGGTCTAAGCGATGGCCTCTGATCATTCGTCCGAACGGGGTCCGGGTTGGAATCCCGGTGAGGCATGGATGTTGTGTTTGTCTTACGGCACTGGCTCTCTCCCTTCCCTGGAACCAGTGACCCTAAATTAGGGACGGGCGACTGCTTATAGCCCATTGAGTTGCTCACGGTGGTCGTTAAACCCCCAATCAAAAAAAAAAAAAAAAAAAAAAAACACCTGTTCCTCACCTCTTGACTGAAACCTTCTTTGCCGCCTCGGTGGCGCAGTGGTCTAAGGCGTTGGCCTCTGATCATTCGTCCGAAAGGGGTCCGGGTTCGAATCCCGGTGAGGCATGGATGTTGTGTTTGTTTTACGGCACTGGCTCTCTCCCTTCACTGGAACCAGTGACCCTAAATTAGGGACGGGCGACTGCTGATAGCCCACTGAGTTGCTCACGGTGGTCGTTAAAGCTCCAAAAAAAAAAAAAAAAAAAAAAAGAAAACTTATTTATTCATAAATATAGAAGAAAATGTAGCAACGACGATGGCCGTATTACCATGCCGTTACCATGGAAACTGCTTTGTGATGGAGATAATGTCGATAACGACACAATCTCAAATGTATAACAACATGACTACGTACCAAGCATGCTCCTGCGGTCAACACTGAAACATCAGTGTGCTTTCTGTATATACACTATTCCCAAGGTATAGCATAATCACACCATCTGAAGACGGGTCCATAGTGGACTTAAAAGTGTAAATGTTTTAACCGTGTATATAATTTAAATGTATTTTAGAATCGTTTGTAGACGGCAATATATTTTTATTGTCTCAAGGAAACATTGCCCGCAGCATAACACCGCCGTACCTGGCGTATTTCCGCCCAACAGTGGATCGAAGTGCCATAAGAGCCGTTGGTAATCAGCGAGTTCACGCTCGGCCGTCTACGTGATGCACGAGGAATCTCGATTGGTCAGACCAGGCCACTTCGTTCCAATCCACGTTCTTTCATCCACGGTCCAATCTAGATGATCTTGGGCCCTTTTCATGCGTTGCTGGCGATGACGTGCAGTGAGTATGCTGACCCGGCTGGGTCTTTGGCTACGAAGGCCCATGCGCAGAAGGGTGCAATGAGCTGTGCGCTGTGATACAATTGCCTTGATCACCACTGTTGTAGCTGCGAGTGATTTGTCGAACTGTGGCCCTGTATTAACTGTGAACAATGCGCGACAGTCCTCGCTCCCCTCTGGCATCAGTGAGTTGCGGATGATACACGGCTAAACGACGGTTCGTCGTTTAGCCATCTGTGCACCACTTTTGATACGTACTCACTACAGCGGCACGAGAACAACCCACAAGCCGCATCGTTTCCGAGATGGTAGTTCCGAGGCACCGTGCCATCGCAATTTGTTCTTTATCAAACTTTGACAGATCGGCAGCTTTTCCCATTCTGACTCCGAACACTGTATTAACCGAAACCAGGTCCTCGGGTTGTATATATACTGCTCTGTGAACTACACCTGCGCAGCCGTTCGGTCTCCAGGCGCGCTCATTTCTCTAAGCTTGTGATGGTCATAATTTAATGGCGCATCGGTGTATTTTCTTTCTTTCTTTCTTTATTGTAGGTTTAACGACCACCGTGAGCAGCTCAATGGGCTATAAGCAGTCGCCCGTCCCTAATTTAGGGTCACTGGTTCCAGGGAAGGGAGAGAGCCAGTGCCGTAAGACAAACACAACATCCATGCCTCACCGGGATTCGAACCCGGACCCCTTTCGGACGAATGATCAGAGAGCAGCGCCATAGACCACTGCGCCACCGGGGCGGCGTGTATTTTCTAAACGAATAAGAGGTTACGTCTTGTTACACCAGCATTATACTGTATGTATTGTTAATTACTGCTTGTATTTTAAGTTTACCCCTTACACACTGTGTGTGCTGCTATATGGTTGAGATTGTGTTAACTCCCAGTGCTGGAACGTAAAGTTCAAGATTACATCTCAACCGAATGTGGTGTACTACTATTTTGCTCTCGAAGAATAAACTGCTTACACTGAAAACTTTCGTGTAAGTGAACTTTTTAATACCTTTCTTGTATTCAGTGCGAACTCTCTGAATCCAGAAACTTTACTCACAAACAGTTAAGTATCGACGATTACTTCTAGGCTTTGATGAACATGACAGCCATTGAAATACAGAAATG
Organism: Macrothele yani; assembly: GCA_039090855.1. NCBI lineage: Eukaryota > Metazoa > Arthropoda > Arachnida > Araneae > Macrothelidae > Macrothele > Macrothele yani. The sequence goes on along the minus strand of CM077017.1, from coordinate 12,127,385 downwards.
CATATACCTGTTACGTACACTGTGGGTTACACTGTGCTGGTGTGCTCCTGAATCTCTTTATTTCTCAGCTACATGACAGAAATCAAATGAACAGTCTCCTGAGATTGTCGTTCTTAAAAAAAATTTCCTTAACAAAGAATTCACTTGATTACCCGTAACCGGTGGTGCTCATCGGTATCTTTTACACAATCGGATGTCCTGATTTTCGCATTACAAATGCCAGTCAACCAGTGAAATAATTAATAATACTGTTTAACTATTTTGTAAAAGTGTGTAAAAATAGACTCGCGGGTTCACAAATTATTAGGTTGTTGCATAAGTTCATGCCGTTTTTTACACCGCTCTACAGGAATTTATTACATCAGAAAGGAAAACGGAATCAATCTACTATGTATCCCCCCTCCTTTCTTTGCGATGGTGTGTCAGCGCCTGGACAAGTCTACAATGCCATTCTTGAAAAAACGTGCACGTTTTGCTGCGAAGAAATCATCAAGGAAATTCTGGAGAACAATATCATTGGTGAACGTTCTGCCGCAGGTGATAGTCTGAAGGGACGACATCTGGGGAATAGGCCGGATGTGAAAGGATCTCCCATTTCATGTCCCGAATCGCTATTTTGGTCATGTTTGCACTGTGAGGGCGTGCGTTATCATTTTGGAGAAGGTCACCCTGGCGCGGATGTGGCAGTGTCTGCTGAATTTCTCCCTCCACACAGCGGAGTTGCTCACCATAGAGTGCAGTGTTGATGATAGGATTCCTTGGCAGCACTTCTCAGTGAATAATGTTTTCCATGTCCCACCAGACATATAACATGATCTTCGCAGAATGGTCATGTTTTGGACGTGGTGTGGGCGTCTTGTTTAGGCTTAACCATTCCCTCCGATACCTGAAATTCACGTACAGGCACTACCGTTCACTTCCAGTAACAATACGTGACAGAAAGGGTTTGTTTTGCTGGAAACATTCGCGATAACGAGCGAGCCAGGAACCATATATGACAACACGCGGATTCTTGTTATCCTGGGTGAGAGTGTGAGGCACCAAAGACCCGATTTCCGGACCTTACCCATACGTTCCAGGTGTCGCATCAATTTGGTATGACTACAGGCCATCTCAGTGGTCAATTCGCGTGTGGTGTGATGCTGATCCAAGTGGATGAGGTGGTTCAAACGATCCTCATCAAAGTGAGATGGACGACCTGAGCGTGGAGAGTCGTTGAGGTCAAAATTGCCACCTCGGAACCGCTCAAACCATTTGCGTGCTGTCCTCGGAGCAAAGCATCCTCCCCATACACAGCACAAATTTGTCGAGTAGCCTCGGCGGCTGTGGATCCCTTGTTAAACTCGTAAAGGAGCAGACGTCGGAAATGTTAATTCCTCTCTACTTGACACTCCATACTTCCGGACCTGAGAACCAAAAAATCATTAGCCACAATAACACAACGCAATATGAGTTAGATACACGAAATTACTGGCTACATTTTGATGTACAATTCGCCATCTGCACCGTCAGTACTTACCTGGGAAACACTCGTGAAATACAACGGCATGAACTTATGCATCAACCCACTACTGAAAAGACTATAATCTCTCTTTAATACCCAGGCAAACCTTAAAAGTTATATCGGTCAATACTGGAATGCTCAGTATACAAAGTTTCCCTTTAGTTCGTCAGTTGCTTCTTTCGGTTTGTACACCACTGCAGGTACTGCAAATTTGAAAAGGTTTCAATAGTAACATTGCGTAATTCGTTTACTTTTACTCGCATCTCCAAGTATCACGATGAAATTAGTGATGACAACTTTCCAACGACTCACGATGAAGTAGTCAAAGCACTATCCGCTCATGCTGCTCAACACCCTTAGCTCAAGAAGTTGTCTTCATAAGCGAAACGTATGATATAAATACTTTATGGAATTACTTTATTTTGGATAAAATATTCAAAGACTTACTGGATAAAAAGGTCAAAGACTTACTGGATAAAAATCAAAGACTTACTGAAATAAGAGTTTACTGAACAGGTAACCTTCAGAGCATTTTTCATTAAACGCGGGATGCGACTGCCTTGAACATTTACAAAATGCTGCAAAAAGTTCATTGAAGGATGGACAAAGAGTACAGTACATAATTTTGTTGTTTTAAAATATTTCAAGGGACAAAGAGCGATGTAAAAACTCACAGAGGATTAATCACGTTGTCATCACGAGGAACGGTATCAAATCCACAAAAGATCGCATGTGCTACAAGCAAGATCATTATGATAACCCCTTTTCTACGAGTGGCCGTGTTTCGTCGTACGTAGCGGTGACGTCACCGCATGGAGTCGAATATACGTAGACAGCATGGACAGGGCGCGACAATTCGCCAATACGAAGTCTGTGCTGCAGGGAAAAAGAGGGACTTGTGAGAGTTTAAACGAAGATCAGTATCGGCAACAAAGTGGCAACCGCTGGCATTGTTCACTGGTTGAGAGCCACCGTAGTGAAAGTTTGGAAGAGTTTTCTGAAAACGGACATCCATACCTCCATTCATGCAGGTGAGAAAACCACTGATTGAGAATCGAGGTTAACTCTGGTTGCCATGTGCTGTAACGAACAATATACGGTCAAGAATCCCTTACTTACAGGCAGACTAAAACCAGGACACTCAGAGTAACGATTCCGAATGCACAGTCATGCGTCCTATGGAATCATCGGCCCATTCATTAGACCATGTTGGCTAACCGCCATTGACAACTCTCATTTCCTATGGGTTTGGGTTTCACTTCCTGCATACTAATGGACGGGTCCGTATTAGGCGAATCGCAGGTGAACATATGCGCAATTAGACGGAAGACAATCATTGTTGATATTACCGTATAGCCATTGTTGGCAGTGAAACCAGTGTTCTCTTATACTCGTTGAACACACCTTCAACACCAGGTCTTACCCAACCATTGTTTCGGGTCCAAGAATTGCCCTACATTTTAAATGTTCATCCAGATGACACTGGTCTCCTTCAGCAAGATAACACCCCAAGTCACGAGGTCCGCATTTTTGCAGGAATGTTTCGAGAATCATGTCCAAGCAATTCTTGTGCTCCACTTCCAGCCAAAGTTTTCAAATTTCTGTGAGATGTAATGGAACCCAGCAATCAACAGTCCACGTTACTACCTAGCTGCCGGACATGATTATGTACAGCTGCTGCAGAATGCTTGAGCACAGATGCGGTTCAGTGGAAGAGATACCAGTCACGGGCAGGGGATCATCGCGGCAAAATGTTGTCCAACATGCACTTAAATAGGGCATAATAATGTTATATCTCATGAGTGAGAGAGAACATGACTAGATGAATTGTTGCACTGACAGTGACTAGCGACATGTAAAACGAGGAAACCGTGTGCCAAAGTCGTTCTGTACCTAACAGACTCATCATAATGCCTTTTCTCAGATTATTCATTTGGTGAGGCAATTGTTCCAAGTGATTGTTTCGGTAAAGTAAACAAAAGCGTATATTTAAACTTAAAACTGAAATTTCCGATTTTGGTTCACAGTATTCTATGGAGTATACATACATAGTAGAACCCGCTTATAACGAGAAGCTCGGGACCCAGAGAAACCCTCGTTAAATCGAAGAGCTCGCTAATTCCGTCTTTTGGTGAAAACTCCAACATTATACACCGATCAGCCAAAACATTGAAACCAATTCTGCGGTATGCAAATACGCATGCGTGCAGTTTTGTTTCAACATGGGGAAAAGCAAAGGACTTATCTTGTTTCGACAAAGGCCAGATCGTTACAGCAAGACGCCTTGTTAAGAGCATCTGCTAAACAGCGACGGAGGTAGGCTGCACATGCTATGCAGTAATTAGTACCTATCAAAGATGGTCCGAAACAGTTGACACTTCAAGCCGTTGACAATAAGTGGGATGGCACGCTTCATTGGTGCCATTTGTATCGTTTTATCCGCGGCAACAGGAGGGGTACTGTGGCTGACGTTACCCATAATTCCAATTGCAGTGAAGGGCTCAGTGCGTCCGAACACATAGTTCACCGTGCGCTCTTGGATATGCGTCTCCGTAGCCGCAGACCGATTCGTGTGCTTATGCTCACAACCATTCACCGTCGCCACCCTTGCAGTGAGCACATAATCATCGACATTGGACCATAGAACATTAGAAGAGGGTCTGATGGTCAGACGAATCCAGTTTTGTGTTACACCATATCAACGGACGAGCTCGTATGCGACGTTTACCCAACGAAGCCTTCTCACTTAGATGCCCTGTGGAGCGGATCCATGCGTCTGGATAGAGTGTGATGGTCTGGTTAATATTTTCTTGGGGAGAAATCGGACCCCTTGTCCTTGTAGAGCGAACTCTGACAGCTTTCACGTACCTGATCATCATGGCTGACTAAAGACACCCGTTTACGGCGACTGTATTGCCTGGCGGATATTGCGTCTTCCAACAAGATAATAACTTCATGTTACACTGCGATGAAGGTTCATGAATGGTTCAGAGATCACGAAGAGGAATTCCATGGCACCGAAATTAGCCTGACATGAATCCTATCGATCATTTGTGGTTTGAGTTGGAAAAATGGGTACAAGTAATTACGTAATATACGGAAGCCGTGGGATCTTCTGTTGCCAGTCATCGTACTAAATAACATAAGACACCTACTAACATTTCGTTGAACCTATGCCTCATCGGAAGAGAGCTTTTTTGCCGGCGAGAGGAGGACCTACATCATAATATGCAGGTGGTTTTAATGTTTTTGCTGATCGGTGTATATCCATAACAATTGGATATACTTGAAATATTTAATTAATTAACTATATTAATACTATAGTTAATTGATTGAATATTTCAACTATATTCAACTTGACGCCCTGGGACGTATACTCTAACTTTCCTTTTTAGTTTCTTGGTCTATGTAAATTTGAGTTTGTTCTTCTTAATATTTTTCAAACTTAATCTGATATCTTTCCTTTCGCAAGAGTATCTTTGGCAACACCTTTGAGATTGGTACTTATGACGTGTGTATGTGTCCTATGATAACTGAACAATATATATATAATGTTTGAGCAGCAGCGGTATGTGGAGATATTGGTAGTATGACGATGTACAGCGATGAGCCATTACATTATGATAACCGACCTAATAAGCTATAGGACCCCATTTAGCCCGCAAAAAAGCGGCCAGAAGGCGAAGCATCGATTCGATGTGGCGGCGATAGGTAACCTGGGGTATCTGGTACCATAATTTCAACAAAAGGTCCTCCAGTTCCCATACATTTCGGGGTGGTGGTGATTTAGCGCTAGCCCGCTTTTCCAAGTCGAACGACAAATGTTCGATTGGGTTCATGTCAGGTGAATTTAGAGGCCAGGGCATTAACAGAAAGTTACCAGCACGTTCCTCGAACTACTCCTAGACGATTATGGCAGTGTGGCATGGCGCATTACCCTGTTGGTAATACCATCACCAGCAGGTACCACAGTTGCCATGAATGGGTGCACTTGGTCCGCAACTATGTTCAGATGCCTGACAGCTGTCAGAGATTGTGCTATTGTGATAATGGGGCCTAAAGTGTTCCAAGAAAACATCGCCCACAGCATAACACCGACGCCACCGGCTTGTTTCCGCCCAACAGTGCATCCAGCTGCCATAACGTCCGTTGGTAATCGGTGTATCCGCGCTCGGTGTTCTACGTGATGCACCAGGAATCTTGATTCGTCACACCAGGCCACTTTCTTCCAATCAGCCACGGGTCCAATCTCCATAATCTTCGGCCCATTTCATGCGTTGTTGGCGATGACGAATAGTGAGCACGGGGACCCGGCTGGGTCTTCGACTACGAAGGCCGATGCACAGAAGGATGCGATGAACTGTGTGCTGCGGCACATTGCTTTGATCATCCTTGTTGTAGCTGCGGGTGATGTGTCGCACTCTGGCCTTGCGGTAGCTGTGAACAATGCGCGAAGGTTACCGGACGACTCACGGCTAGAGGACGGTTCGCCGTTTGGCCATCTGTGCACCACTTTTGATACGTACTCACTGCAGCAGCACGTGAACAACCCACAAGCCGCGCCGTTTCCGAAATCGTAGTTCCGAGGCTCCGTCACATTACAATTTGTCCTTTATCAAACTCCAATAAATCAGCAGCTTTTTCCATTGTGACTCCGAACAATGTACTAACCGAGAGCCGGCCCTCGGGTTGCATATATGCCTCTCTGTGAGCTTCACCTGCGCCACCGTTCGGTCTCCAAGCACGCTCATTTCTCTAGGCTTGTTAACCGACCTTTTGCCCTCTGTCAGTGATGCCAAACTGGATATCTCTTACAGAAGGTAAGGTCCCTTTCAGTCATAAAACGCTTAACGAGAAGAAAGTAAATTTACATAACAGCACAAAACTTAAAAGAAATGTTGAATTAGAGGTATGCATCATATAAGGCAACTAATAGTTTTGTATTTCTCGTGCATACCTCCAATGAAATACATTAGGTGGACAAAAATCATGGGATATCAACTGAGTAACTGCTACACCCACTTTTCGCCTGGATAAGGGCAGTCACACGGCAAAGCATTGAGACCTCAGCCACCAAAGCATTCTGCATCATCTCCTTGGACGATTCCATAATTCCGCATCATTCCTTCGGTAGGATCCGAAGCTAGAATGGACCTTTTCAGAGCATCCCAAAGATTTTTCACAAGGTTCATGTCCGCTGAGCCAGGAAGACATTCCAGGGTGAGAACTTCTCCAAAATGCTCTTCTAACTATGTTGTAGTTACCACGGCTCTGTGCGGAGGCGCGGTGTACTGGAAAAGCCCTTTGCTCTCAGGGTGCATGAACATAAACAAATGAGATAGTCTGCAATGATGAACACGTAACGTAGACCATTCATCTAGACTTACTGGAGGTCCCAACGCTTGCCAGTTGAACCCACCACGGAACATAACTAAGCCTCCATCAGCCTGAACAGTTCCTTGTTGGCATGCTGTCAGTGGCAGTTGCCTTGGCTTCATGAAGCTTTAGCACCAGATCCACACCCTTCAGTCTGCGGGAAATAACTGGAAATAAGACTCAGACCAGGTCACCCGTCTCCAATTATACAAGGTCCAATGCCGATGTTCTTTCGCCTTCTTTTGCCCAGTTAAGGCGTACAGTCCCGTGATGTGTCGTTAGCAATGGGATTCTAGTGGTTCAGCGAATCCTATAACCTATATTGCGTCTAATAATTGCCTGATGGTCTTAATGGAGACCTCTCTGCACCTCCCTCGTTGAAGTCAGCAGTGATTTGTGTCACTGTTGCTCTAATGTTTGTTTCAACTAGGGGATACAGGTGTCGACGGCCACGTTCATCTACCGCTTTTTTCCGCACATAGATGCTGTTCACGATGCGATGTTATTTCAGAATTGGCGTATTCCCGATACACTGTTGATAATATCGAACGGAGATGCTGTAATTCCTGTGCCACTTCCGCGATAGGGTACACCACGCATCAGGCACACACTGTCATTCGTCTTTCAAACTCGAATAAATTTCGACGTACATGCTAGCATAGAATTACTGTCTACGTGAATAACATGATGTCCTGCTACTTATACACTATATTTCAAAAACAATAGTTGCACTCAGAAAGAAGCAACCGACAGGACTGAAACTTGGTGTGTTCGTGGAACATCGTAAGACATGCAAATGATGCAAGTATCACGCTCGGCCGCGCATATGATGCAATCAAGAAAGGGTCGTAGTGCTGTGTCTGGTTGGCTATATAAGGTCGTCCCGTTGCGCGTTCTTGCCATTCCGACTCGTGCTTTTGTGTTAGTTGCATTCTTTGCAGGTGAAGTATGTCTCGGAGAAAAGTTCGGAAGCAATACGAGCAATTGAAGTAGTTCAAATGGGGCCGCATCATCGGGCTCCAAGAAGCGGGATGGTTTTATCGCCGTATTGCGCGCCATACCATAGCACGCTGTTGGCGGCAGTGGATAGAACAGGGCACGCAGCAGCAACAGGAAGGGTCTGGGAGACCTAGACGAACCATGGGAAGAGGGGAGAGACGGGCTGTCCGTCACGCGCGCAGTGACTCAACAGCCTCAATTGCATCATCCGATTAGTGCCAGCACTATTGGCAGACTGCTGCACGACGTAGGACTAAACACATGCAGACCGTTACGACGACTCCCATTAACACCATTGCATCGTCGTCAAAGACTGCAATGATGTCGTGCCAGACTGTCATAGAGCCACACAAAATGGCAGCGGGGGATATTCAGTGACGAGTCCCGCTTTTGTCGTCGAGGAGACGTCCACCAAATCCGTGTGTGGAGGCACCGTGGTCAGCGCCAAGATGAACAGTTTGTTGTCGAGCGTCACGCGTCCAGAAAACCTGGTGTCATGGAGTGGGTTGCAATTGACTACGATGAAAGATCACCTTTGGTGTTCATTACAGGTACTTTGACAGTCCAACCTTACGTTAATGGGGTCCTGCAACTAGTGGCCCTACCTTTCTGAACGCTCACTCCGGTGCGATTTTCCGACAGGACAACGCTTGTCCACATACTGCTGCTATCTCGAAAGCTTGCCTTCAAGGCACTGATACTCTGCTATGGCCAGCTGCTTCTCCAGACCTATCGTCGATTGAAAATGTGTGGGATGCTATTGGACGTGCTATCCATACTCCACCTCTACCTCACCAATCTGCAAGATCTGCGTGTGAAGATTCAAGCTGCATGGGATATCTTATCGTAGGACACCGTTAGGAACCTGTACAACTCCATGCCGAGATGTCTGGCATGTTGTGTGAGCAAACGTGGCAGCCCGACGCCATACTGAGAGACACTACTTACTGGCGTGTAGCTTAATAAATATTGCCCATATCAGTCTCAATGTTTAATCAATTATTGTTCCTGGTAACCTTTACCTTTCTCCTGAATAGCATTGCAATCCGGCACGTCCTTCTGCGTGCAACTATTTTTTGACATAGAGTGTATGTCTGCCAAGCAGTGTGTTCGTTCACCAACGAGAGGGTGACTGCGTCACGTTGCCCAGGAATAAGGTGTCCCATGATTTCTTTCCTTTCAGTGTATGAGATGCTTATCCCAATGAAGTTGATGCAATGATATTTTCAAAATAATAATTAATTGGTTGTAAACTAACCACTACATTTTTTTACTTAATTTGTTCCAGGGTGTGTGTGTTGAAATTAAAAATATTTCGGAGAATAAATTATTTTACCAAAATCAAATCTTTATCAAAAATCGTGCCTGCTCAAACTATTAATAAATATTCCTATCCATATTTTGTTGAAGTCTTATCTGGTATCTGGCTGCTGACGGCAACATGTCGACGCTGGTCAGACATTTTGAAAAGTTTTACAATCGTTGTCCGACTGCTGAATGACATCCTGTTAAAAACCATAGCGAATGGCTCAAGGATGTCTGCAACCTAAGGCCAAGCTTTCAGAGCACTGCTGTAAGTTATGTATGCCATTGACTGTATTTACTTTACCTGTGTACCTGCAGATCCCCGAATCCAGAACCAACCGAAATTCATCACATAGGCCCTAAAATATACTAAAGTAATTCACCGATGCTGTCACACGTACGGTCATTCACAAACATAATTTTCAAATTGTAGGTCAAGATTAAAAACACTTTATTTACAATTAAAAATTAATATTTACACGCGAGATCTTTCGGGGCTGAACATAGCACCCATCATCAGGCTCAAGCGCCACGAAACACAGGAGCAGACATTATATACTGTCAAACACGACCCACAATTCACTCGGTTTTCTCAATCACCGGTGATGCCATCAACAAATCGTTAAAGTCCAAAAAATCAAGTCTTAATATCTTATCCTATAAAGTCCTCTTCTTCAGAGTTGTGTGAGGAGGGGGCAACCATCTTTCTCCACTGTCTTGGAACAAATGTCGGGAGTTCAATGTTACAGCATGTTTCCCCATATGCAAGAATGAAGAGGCCTTCCGTAAGGAAGACAGTACGTTTATTAACACTTGAGTTAAGTACCCTAACATTTGTCCAATCTGGGGAGTAACCTCCCTGGTTAACAGCTTGAGTGAAAGCTGTGGAAACCGTTCCAGAACGAAGAGCGTATTTATGTTCACCCATTCTGACATTAACGGTTCTTAGGGTAGAACCTATATAGTATTTAACTGCAGTATCTGAATCCTCATGAATTAATGGTATGCAGTAGACGCCTGGTTTGTTAAGTGCTGGGTTGTTAAGTGCTGGGACTCTATCTCTATCATTTCTTATCGTGGAAAAAGGTTTCTGGTGGACACTCCAAACGTTAGATTGTGTTTGTAACAGGCTTTTCTTAAGATAGACACAAGAGGTGGAATGAAATCAACTTTGCCGATGTACTTAGTAGGTTTTTTCTCTGTGGACAAAGTCGTGAATCTCAGTCTTTGAAATTGTTGTAATAGTCCTTGGAAGAGGTTGACAGAGAACCCAAACAATAAGGCCAAACTTTGAACTCTAGACAGTTCATCACGTCGAACATAAAGCTTCAGCTTTACGCTTCTTAATAAGACGTGCCTTCACCCATTCTTCGACAAGTAAAACTCGACGTGATGAACTGTCTAGAGTTCAAAATTTGGCCTTATTGTTTGGGTTCTCTGTCAACCTCTTCCAAGGACTATTACAACAATTTCAAAGACTGAGATTCACGACTTTGTCCACAGAGAAAAACCTACTAAGTACATCGGCAAAGTTGATTTCATTTCACCTCTTGTGTCTATCTTAAGAAAAGCCTGTTACAAACACAATCTAACGTTTGGAGTGTCCACCAGAAACCTTTTTTCCACGATAAGAAATGATAGAGATAGAGTCCCAGCACTTAACAACCCAGCACTTAACAAACCAGGCGTCTACTGCTTACCATTAATTCATGAGGATTCAGATACTGCAGTTAAATACTATATAGGTTCTACCCTAAGAACCGTTAATGTCAGAATGGGCGAACATAAATACGCTCTTCGTTCTGGAACGGTTTCCACAGATTTCATTTGTCCAATCTGGGGAGTAACCTTTCCCTGGTTAACAGCTTTCACTAAAGCTGTTAACCAGGGAGGTTACTCCCCAGATTAGACAAATGTTAGGGTACTTAACTCAAGTGTTAATAAACGTACTGTCTTCCTTACGGAAAGCCTCTTCATTCTTGCATATGGGGAAACATGCTGTAACATTGAACTCCCGACATTTGTTCCAAGACAATGGAGAAAGATGGTTACCCCCTCCTCACACAACTCTGAAGAATACTTTATAGGATAAGATATTAAGACTTGATTTTTTGGACTTTAACGATTTGTTGATGGCATCACCGGTGATTGAGAAAACCGAGTGAATTGTGGGTCGTGTTTGACAGTATATAATGTCTGCTCCTGTGTTTCGTGGCGCTTGAGCCTGATGATGGGTGCTATGTTCAGCCCCGAAAGATCTCGCGTGTAAATATTAATTTTTAATTGTAAATAAAGTGTTTTTAATCTTGACCTACAATTTGAAAATTATGTTTGCGAATGACCGTACGTGTGACAGCATCGGTGAATTTGTAGCGTCTAGACTTGTTCGCAGCTGTGAGTTGGTGGGGCACCCAACCGCCCTCCTTGTGAATCCGTCCAAGCTTGCGCAGGCGCTTTGCAATGGCTTGCCCTGTTACTTCGAGTTCCTGGACGAGCTCTGACTGTGTGCTACGAGGATCCGCGTCCAACAGTTGTTCCAGTTCCTCATCGTCAACTTTCTGTGGCTGTCCCTGACGTTCTGCATCACGGAGATCGAAATTTCCCTGCTTAAACCGTTGGAACCACTTCTTACACGTACTGTAGGACACAGCAGCCTCACCCAAAGCAGCACAGATCATTTTCTGGTCTTCCGCGGCGCATTTTGTCAGCTGAAGCGCGAACAGGAGGTAGTGCCTCAAATGTTGCTTCTCGAACGACATTGCTTTCACCGTCAACTTTGATCCCTTCTGTCACTACATCTGTGAGCGAATACGGTTGCCTGGAAAGCTGTTGGATAGCGCTGCAATTAGCCATTATCGCGCACAGTTATTTGCATTTGCTGACGTTCTATGATCTCTTGCGTTTAGGGTCCTATAATTAAGTTGCACACCTAATACTTACCCATCCATATGCATGCAGAAAGTGATGATTCGGTATAGTGCATATGTTTCTTGGAATAGGTCGTTGGAACGCATTGCAACTTCAGACTGCCGCACAGTACATAAATATTAACGTCATATCAGTCAAAATGTGATGATCTCTACCGAACCCTTAAGGTTTGTCTGCATATGCACTCAACGGACAAAACAATAGAGATACCTGCCCAATAGCGTGTTGGAATTCCTCCAGTGGAATAACAGCCTGTACATGCCACGGCATCGACTCCGCATGATACCGGAGGTTTCCAGAGGTAATGACTGCCATGCCTGTTGCAGCATTGTCTACAACTCCGCCCGAGACGCCGGTCCACAATCCGTGGATCTGATGCTCGCCCCACGGCACTCCAGAGACATTCCACAGGGTTTAAATCTGAATACATTAGGGGCCACTGGATGGTTCTAAACTCAGATGAGTGTTTCTCGAGCAATACCTGGGTGGTTGCGTCTCTATGGGGAGACCATCGGCCGCAAGATGCGCGAAGGCCATGAAAGTGTGTGGGTGACCATCCAGCACATGCTTGTTGTGCGCAGCGGTGAAGAACCTCTCTAGGCATACAACAAGACTTAATATGTCCCACGAGAAGGCTCCAGAAACAACCACAGAGCCACCACCGCTTTGAACAGAGCCGACCTGGAACGACGAATCTATGGCCTCATTCTTTCGACACCACACCCGCACCGTCTCGTTAGCTCGGTATTGCTCACAACGGGAATCATCTGACCACACGGTGCAGCATTACTCTGCAGAGGCGCAGTTTCCATGTTTCCGTCAGAAGGCCAGTCGTTATTTCTGATGACGAGCATTTTAACAGCTACGCACGAGTAGGGTGTCGGTTTCTGTAGCCCAGTGTATGCAGGGTACGCCGTACCGTTTACTCGCTGACGCAGCTTGGGCCTCCGACATTTAACCTGGATGTTATTTTCACCTCCGTTGCTTAGCGGTCGGTCTGTACGTTCTAGGATAGTCTACATTGATTCCGGACATCAATGGCGTGTGGTGGATCACCGTTTGCTCTCTAGACGCCGGTACGTCCGTCGATGGTATAATCGCGATACACTCTTTATGCAGTTGCCCTCGAGAACCCAAGGGTTCTTACCACTTGGTCGATCGAATGATCTATCTGTCTTGGGCCGACAATGCTTTCCTCGTCAAAGTCGCTCAGATCACTACGTTTACCCTTTTTCTCGATTGCGATACACTGTTGGTAAGCGCTGCTGCCCGCCTATATATCGACTTCGTTCGGTTTGGGTCTATTCCACTCTGCGGCCGAGGATGCCCATGTCAACTTACCGTCGTCCCCATCACCCCTATCTCTAAAGTTCTGAGTGTATTTCCTTTGTGTTAGCTTTTTTTGTCTGTTGTGTGACCTTTTATAACTGACTTGTGTTTCATATTAAGTGTTTTGATAAAGCTTGGCTTCCGCGACCGAGTGAGCCTTTTCATAAACACAAATGATTTAATTCCACTTAGTATGTACCGACCACCGGCATAGCGCAGTTGGTTAAATCGCTGACGTTTCTGACGGGTGTGCGAATCCCGAGTCCTGCCAGCTATCTAGTCTGCGGTTTTTCTGGAGTTTTCCGTAGACTCCTTGTGATTGGGGACACGAATGCGTTGATGGTTTCCTGTGAAGTCGGCCCCAGGGGCACTCTGTCCTTTACCCGTATGCAGCAGAAGAATGGCATGTCGGCTGCGTTAATTTTCCAGTAACCCTCAAGGGCGCATGGTCGTCTTTGCGAAACTCAACGCACCATGGGCGGACGAGATACAGAGAGAGAGAGAGTATGTACCGGACTGTGGCTTGGTGTGATCCTGAATGACGCAAATAAATGCAATGTGTTGTTCCTAAATAAGCATATATTCTCGAATCACATGTTTTATTTCACACTTACAAAGATAACGGCATGTGAAAGATGCATAGCATACATTATCTACAAGAGTACCAGGGTACTCCCGAATTTATTTTTTTACTGACGATAATTTGCTGCGTTACTCGGCAAATCAGCTTTCCATTTCCTGATTTAATTTCGAGAATTTCAAATAATTTAACAATTAAAACATTTAAAAAGCTGTATTACATTCTAATTTTTCCATGTTAGACTTATTGTTTATTGGTATGGGGGAAAACTACTAAGACTGATTCATATAAATTACAATCATTACAAAATAGGATGGTCAAATTCTAAATAATTTTAGGAGAACTAATTTGAATATACGGGTACGGATTAATTATTATGGATTTCTAGATATTGACAAATTATGGAAACATAAATTATTATGATTTATGTATAAAAGAATAAAAGAGAATAGGAATTAACATTTAATTCAACTGAACACTGTGGGTCACGGCTATCAAATAAGAGACAGAAATGCATTTTTGTTACAAATTCCTAACACTTTAACCCAACAAAGATTTATTGATTACCAGGGATGGATGTTATGGAATAACCTACGTTGTCAACTAACACATATTAATAATTATAATTGTTTTCGAAAGCAACTAAAAATATTTGCTAACAAACTAAAATATAAAATTCCATGGTAAAATTTATTAATCAGACCACATATGCGTAAAGTTTATATGTGCAGGACGTCCGACTTGACTACGTACTTTAAGGGAATCGGGATTCACTCAGGCTATATATACACCCAGCAAAAACACAAGTGCTGGGAAACTGCTGGCCACCAGCTGGCACTGATGGGTCACTGCTGGCTGAAATCTGCCGCTCACAGCCCGGTAGCGGTCCGTTGGTGGCAGCGCTATCAGTTGGCGAGCCATTGATGTTCCTGCAGCATCGCCGTGAATTGTGGGCCTCCAATCAAGTGCCACCAGTGGCCCGTTGCTGGCAACCAATGAAACCCCAACAGCAGGTGGAAGCAACGGGACTGCGCATGCGCAGAATCAACACTTGCTGTGCCTCTCCTGGTACCAGTTAGTTGAAGACGACTCTATCGCCATCGTGTTATTTTAGTGGATGTTAAGAAAAAAAATCCATATGTAGAGAGGCAAATTAATTTCCTAATGAAATTCCACGTCGACTAAGATATCAGATTAATCCATGAAATACACCCTCTCCATTCCCATGAATAACAATTCATGGAATGGAGTGGGTGAAATAACAAGAAACCATTTGAAACCGCTTGAAACAAATGTCCTGGAAAACCATTAAAGAAAGTTTGTTGGAAAAAAAAGAATGATACGCCTACAAAATTTATTAATTATTTGAAAGAAACGAAAAAGCAAGGAGAAGTAAAATAAAATATCTTTCTTCTTTAAAACAAATGTAGCTTCGGACAACGGAGAGGAAAGATACAACGTTAAAAATGTAACCGAATGTGACATGAATCCGGGTAAATATATATTACTTCAACAATCGCCTTTCAAGACGACAAAGACAGTACATACTTTAGAAAGCGACTTTAAGTTGGTACACTCCTTGAAAATGAGTGAAGTTCCTTTAAGGTAAAAAAAAAAAAAATATCGTGACGTTGAAAAAATAAATTTATGAATTATATGAAACTAACTTTTATGAAAAATACCTCGCAATATTGTAAAATGAAAGAGAGAATCATTCGATTACACATTCCGCACGAAACAGACAGCTTGGTCCGGTCGGTAGAGAGCTCACTTCCAACGCCGACAGCCCTGGTTCCTATCCACCCAGATCCAAACGGGTGTTTTTCCGGTCTGTTGAAAATTTCCGCAGCGCAGTGCTATAATTCACAAGTTTCGTAAGGGGAGAAAAAAAAGTTGTAGCTTTGGGAAACTGCGGTTATACTTGAATTTTTTTAATATGGCTGCTACTGGGAAATCGGCGGACAAGATTCGGCAAGCCATCAGGTACAACACGTGGTTGCCGGCTGCAACTACCGGCAAACTAGCGGACCATATTAGGCTAGCCATAATTTCTGGCACGTGCTTGCAGGGCCGCTGAAGGGCCACTTGTGGCAGCTACTGCCTGTGACGGATAACTGATGGCCCTGTTGTGGTATATGCTAACTGATGGGATGCCAACTGTTGGCCTGAACTGCTTGCACTTCTGTTGGCCGCCCGGACATTTTATTGACGGTTCGGCAGCGGCAACATGTGCTAGGCCAGCAAGACTGTTTTTGCTGAGTAGCCTTTTACTCAATTTCCTGACCTGTAGTTACCCTGTACATAAGTATTCATATTATATGTGGTTTTTTTTTCTTAATATTATATGTTATAAAATTAAATTTGAAATGTAACATAGTCAAATGTAACCCCATAACGAAATAAATGAAAGGAAATAACATGATAACTACACATACCATCGCTCGCTGAAATAGTGTGGAAAATTCTCAGTTTACAGTTGTGATGTTAGTGAAAATCAACATGGATGATTTCCCTTACGCTCTAGTTGGTTGGTTGGCTGGTTGCTTGGTTGATGGGTTTTTATGGCGCCCTTACGCTCTGGTGAACTAGAGTTTAAATTATTGCCACGCCATAGTACCTGAAACATTTTGTGGTCATGTTTTTTACAAAGCTAATATATTCGCAATAATCTTGTTTACGATTTTTATCATCTGGATAAATTTTATCAGCTGGTTGGAGGTGATATATAGCAGATTTAAATATCCATTAAAGAATATCAGTAGGCATTTGGTTGTGCCCAACATGTGTGGTCACCTGATGACTTGGTAAAATTCTAAGGGCATTAGCAAAATTCAAGTTCGGTGATGCTTTTAAATAACGCCGGTATACCTTAAATTCTGGATAAAAAAATTAATTGGCTGCATAAAGTTTTGCGCAAACTAAGTTTTATACGTTTTCTTGGTTCATTCAGTAGTTATTGTTCTTACTCACGTGTATTTGTTACTGACGTTGTAGGGTCTAAGGACTTGGAAAAGTGAAAAACAATAAAAAGTTCATCTATCATTTAAAAACTTTGCACTCCGAAAGTGGAATTTATTACACAATTAATGATTTTACTGTTTATCAATTCGAGGAAATTTTAAAGAATTTCCAATCAGATTTAATAATACAGGATGTTCCAAAATTATCTTTAGAACTTTGACCCTCAGCAAAACCTAAACGAAATAAGTTAGTGAAGTTCTGTTTTTGCACATGTAACAGCTACGCATAAAGTTTTATTGGTACACAAAATGTTGTTGTTTACTTTCAGGTAGAACCCTGAACTTGTGGTGGCTACTCCACAGGAAAAGGCCCAGTGTGTGGTATGGTTCATAGAGACAACATCAGATAAACAAGTCACTGACACAGGCACTGCACCCTTAGCACAGGCACTGCCCCTTTGACACAGACACTGCACCTTTGACACAGGCACTGCACCCCGGAGGTAAACCGAAACATTTCAATTTTGCTGTTGATATGCTCCACAGGATTGTCAATAAGGAAGGCTTTCTGAAACGTATTTTGTTCAGCGATGAGGCAAGTTTCATGTCTGTGGTATTATCAACAGGCATACCTGCAGAATTTGGAGGTCTGAAAATCCACATTACATCTGTGAGATTGAACATGACAGCCCTAAGGTTAACATCTGGTGTGGTCTCCAGCACAACTGCATCATTGGCCCATTCTTTTTTGGCAAAAACACAGTCACATCCAATGTTTATTTGGACATGCTGAGTGAGTTTGTTACCCCCCAACTGGAGGGCCTGCAACTGGCTATCATCTTCCAATAGCATGGTGCACCCCTGCACTGGGCACTTCGTGTTCGCGAGTTTCTTGATGAAACCTTTCCAGAGCCATTGATTGTACGGGATGAACCAATTCCTTGGCCTCCACGTTCACTGGATCGTACCCCTTCCCCCTATACTTTCTTCTGTCGGGCTATGTGAAGGATATTATATACTGCACAAAATTCCGTATGCGGATGAGCTGAACAGCAATTCCTGAGGACATGCTCGGGAGAACATGGAAGGAGTTCAAATACCGTCTCGACGTTATTCGTGCAACCAATGGTACGCATGTGGACCTCTACTAGCATCTTAACAAACTTTGGAACGTGCTGTTCAATGTGCAATAAACCAATTTTTGTTCTATCAGTCCGTTTTATTGAGAGTCAAATTTGTAAACATAATTTTGGAGCATCCTGTAGAAAAAACTGGCTGTTACTCGAAATCGACGTAAAACCCAATAACAAATGATAGAACTGATTTTCGCAGGCAGAGATGCGCTCAGAAACGCATGTCCTTTTTTCCTGTCTACGCAATTCAAAGAACATTTGTTCCATTAATATCTTCATCTGATAAGCTGGTGAGTCGTGCAAATTTGGATATTCCAGTGATTGCTTTAATCACGCGATGGTGGCCCCACCCAAAGAATCGAAAGCGTTACTGAAGAATTGGCACCCAGTCAATGCAATATTTTCCTACCCTAACGACCTACGTGTATTGTACAGTCTTTTATTTTCGAGAGATAAGATTTATGGAAATATCATACTCTGCCTTCCGACCGTTTATTTATCTTTCCATGTTTTTTTTTCAAGAAAATCAATATATTACATGTTAGAAGTCTAAGAGATTAGATTGCCCAAAACAAAATTGGCAGCTTTTTTGTGTTCCTCACAAGCACAACGTATTTCATTTCAATGGTAAAAACATGAAATTTTACATAGAACACGTATTTTAATATATTGTTACTAAACATTAATAAACTATTGTACATGTTTTAGAACACGTATCTTTTTTTGTTTCATAAACTGAGTCATGTGTAAGAGCTGCGCTAGAATTTGCATACGCATCTAGCTAATCTAAGAAATATAGAGTTCATTACACATCACTATGTACGAAGCACAATCTCTGCTTTGCAATCAAATAGCTGCTTCGTCTGTTCAAAAAGCACTGACTGGCACTCTGCAGCTCAATCTGCTCTCGTCTATCTTTTGCTTTTTATGGTTGTTGTTAAGAATTATTATTACTTCGTATTCCTCAAAAACTCTGGTTTTACAGAGGGTGAGTCGAAAGGTTTTCAATATTTGCACAAACGCATGTGCTGCGGGTATGTTAGGTGTTTAAACTATCACTGTTACGGGTTTTTACACTTTAAGGAATCTTGGGTTACGAATTGTGTAGCATGAACACTCTCTTAGTTCCAATACTATTTCAAAAACATTAACCAGAACCCTGGCGAACGAAAAATTTTATCCGGACTGGGATGGGGTTAGGATTCCTACATCTGCTAGTAATAAACAGACATTACTATTTACAGAGATGTTATACGTTATGTATCTTTCTGAAGGGTGCTTCAATGAGGAAATGCTGATCAATGTGAACTCTATTTGGCAAGGACTGTTGGCACAGTTAAAAAGAAGGATGACACCGAATTTTCGGATGTAATAAGCACGTCTTTTGAATCCGTTCTGACGCAAATTAAATTTATCAAAGCTATTCGAAGTCAATGGAATAGAGATATCGACAAAAATCAGATGTCACTTTACGTCCGCTGGTGGGAAAACCATGCATTATTTTAGGAAAAAGTATTCTCAAAAGTTTTATCCATATAAGCGGTATCGGTCGAAGAAAAAAAAATTAGTCGAGTTTTCAGGATCCCAGATTTTGCAACAAAGACTTCGGAAGCAGAAATTAACTCTTATGACCCCTGGTGGCTAAACCGTTCTTTATCAAACATTAGAAATTATGTGAAAAATATTTTCCATCAGGTCTTGTATGCGATACAGGAAGAATTTTTCAAATCAGAGATTTAGGAGCAGAAATAACGCAGAAAACGCAATTTACCTTTGTGCCCCCTAGTGGAAAGTCTATGACTTACTTGAAAATTTTGAATTTATAGGAAAAACATTTCGCATCGGAAACACTATCCAACAAAGAAGGAATTTATCAAATCTTACTCTTAGAAGTAGAGATATTGACAAAAATAAGATATACATCTACGCCCCCTGGCGTAGAAAGCATGCATTTTTTCAAAAAGAAAATTTTCCTAAAAGGTTTGTCGATATGAGTAGTATCGGTCAACAAACTACTTTTTTTCAATCGATAATTTAGAAGCTCATATTTTGCTGCAAATACAACAGAAGCGGAAATTAAGACTTACGCCACCTGGTGGCCAAACTATTTCTTACAAAAACTAGAAAATATGTGCAAACGATTTTCCATCAGGAGCTGTATGCGGTGCAGAAAGAATTTTTAAAATCGGAGATTTAGAAGCAGAGATATAAGGGGAAACGCAGTTTACATTTACGCCCCTAGCGGAAATTCTATGAATTACTTGAAAACTTTAAAGTCATATGAAAAACATGTCACACGGAAAACACTATCCAATAGAGAAGAAATTTTTCATATCGGACTCCTAGAAGTAGAGATATTGACAAAAATATGATGTACATTTACGCCCTGTGGCAGAGAAACTGTGGAATATTTTAAGAAGAAAATATTCCGAAAAGGTTTATCGATGTGAGTTATCGTAACATGAGCACTCTTTTAGTTACAATACTATTCCACGGAAGAATTTTTTCAATCGATATTTTAGAAGCTCCGATTTTATGGCAAATACATCAGAAGCAAAAATTAACACTTACGCCCCCTGGTGGCCAAAGTATTTTTTACCAGAAATTTGAAATTATATGCAAAATATATTTCATCAGATGTATCCGCTGAAGAACAAAATTTTCAAATCGGAGTTTTAGGAGATGAGTTATCGGGAAAAATGTAATTTACTTTTACGCTCCCTAGCGGAAAATCTATGCGTAATTTGAAAAAGTAAATATATTTAAAATAATCTTCGACATAAATGGAATCGAAAGATAAAAAAAATATTCAATCGGATGTTTAGAAGCAAAGATGTGGAATAAAACGTATTTTTGAATTTGACATCATCTGCATTTACGCCCTCTACCTGCGAAATTGTACATCGTAGAAAAAAAACGAAATAAAGGATCATCATTTGCATATTTCAAGCATCCCAATGCAAAAATAATTTTTCAAAACGGACTAATAGTTGCAGAGATAGCGAGAGTACAGGGGGACGGACGGACGGATGGACAAACCGATAACAGAAGCACGATCCTTTTTTACAAAAGACGTGCTAAAAACTTATAATTATGATGTACTGCCTTTGTAAAAACCTCAAGTTAATCATACTGTTATCTGGCAGCCTGAACTAGCCTCGCTGTGCATTGTGAGAATTGGGGGCAGGATGTTAGCTATATAATACTGTGCTTACACACCAGTGTTACTCATTAGGCCTGATGATGCGGCCGTCGCGGCTGTGAAAGATCTTGCCTGTGTCTTTTAGTTGATTTTAAATTGTAGATAAACTATTTTTATATCTCAGTTTAACTCGGCTAAAGTTTTGTGAATCGTGTTTCTGACAGCTATTACTTCTACAATTTTATTTGTGCTTAAACTACACTGCTGGCCACTAAAAATGCAACACTAAGAAGGAAGCATCCGATTGGCCTGAAATTCGCAGCATGCTTCGCCCGGGAGAGGACATGCAAACGATTAGCATTGCAGTGCATATGCAAATCATGTGCGCCCGGCACGCCACCGAGAAGCACTATGAGAAGGGTGCACAGAAGGCGGGGTGTTAGTAGTGGAAGTGTGTTCTGCTGCTGGACCTGTTCGTGGGAGGCTTCCTGATGCCTCGTCGCAGAATACGGCAGTCATTCCAGCACGTTTCGGAGTTCGACAGAGGACGAATAGTGGCTTATCGCGACAGCGGTCTATCGTACTGAGACATCGACGCCCGTGTGGGACCACATTCAGCCACAGTGAGGCGAGTATAGATTCGGTGGGCGCAGGAGGGACGGACGGACCGACGTGAGCGATTTCCGCAGCCACGGCACACCACCGAACGAGAGCACCGGCATGTTGTGCGGCGGGCATTGACGGCTCGCACCGCCACATCAAGAACGTTAGCGCAGGAATTAGGGTGTGTTGCGCAACAACTTGTGTCAGCACGTACCGTTCGACGTCGTCTGCAGGAGCGGGGACTTGTCGAACGGCGCCCATTGCTCCGATTACCATTGACGTTACACCACCGGCGAGTGCGGCGGCAGTGGGCCGTTGAAAACCGCACCTGGACTACGGAATGGCACGACATTGTCTTCTCCAACGAATCCGGCTTCTGCCTTCAACACCACGATGGTCGGATCCGCGTGTGGCGGCACCGCGCCGAGAGACTGTATGACGCCTGCATTATGCATCGCCATACTGGTCCGTCGCCTAGCGTTATGGTTCGAGGCGCAGTTGGATATGACACACGCACCCCTCTGGTACGCATCGCCGGTACGCTCAACATCCACCACTACATCTCCGTCGTTTTGGAGCCTGTAGTCATCTCTTACCTACAGGACCTACCAGCGGCCACGTTTCAACAGGACAATGCGCGCCCGCACGTGGCACGTATCGCGCAACAATTCTTCATGGTCACCAGGTATCACTGCTGCCATGGCCCGCCTGTTCTTCCGATATGTCGCCCATCGAACAAGTCTGGTCGCTGATCGGCAACCGAGTGGCCCGGCAATCACCACCCGCGGCTACCCCTGATGAACTGTGGCAACGTGTGGAAGCAGCCTGGACCGACATACCCCAACACCACATCCAAAGCCTTTTTCGTTCGATGCCGCGGCGTGTAGCGGCCGTTATTGCCAGCCATAGGGGCCACACGAACTATTGATGTCTGCGTGTGCCGCAAGTCGCTCAGGCCTGTAAGCTCAATCGTTTCATCATTGTATCTGTTGTTATGTGTCTGGTAAATCTGGCTTTGCTATCTCGTGCCCTTCTTGTTGTTACATTTTGGGTGGCCAGCAATGTAGTTCAAGTCGCGCACTGTAATCAGTAGAAAGGGATATTAAGTGGTAGTCGTTGCTGTGAACAGCATTGCATGTCGTCGTTCTGTGTGTGGTTGAAACGACTAAAAGATGAGCGGCCTCAACCTGATAATTAGGGAACTTTTGCTTTACGAGTTCGAACTCGGCCATAACGCTGCTCAAGCAACTCTAAACATTTGTCATGCCAAAGGGGAAGGTTTCGTATACCACAGCACAGCAACCAGATTGTTTAAGAAATTTAGCTCAGGTGACAGAAACCTCGACGATCAACCGAGGTATGGTAGGCCGCGAACCGTGGATTCGGAGGACGTGCGAAAGGCCTTAGAGGCAAATTCGACAACCAGCACTCGGAGATTATCAGGCGAGCTGGGCACATCACAGACCACCGCTGTTCGTCACCTTCAGGATTTACCTCGGCAAGGTCTACAGGAGCTGCCGCATTGCATCAACGTCAAAATCTACTCTGAACAGCTGGAGCAGATGAATGCCGTTTTGGAGGTGAGGTAACCGGCCCTGGTGAACAGGAAGCGCGCTCTCCTACAGCAGGGCAACGCTCGTCCCCATACCGCGCAAACGATCCGGGCAAAATCCAGGAAATTGAGCTCATCAAACTGATGCCACACCTAGCATATAGTCCGGAACTTGCCCCGTCGAATTATTACCTCTTTCGGTCAACAGCCCACTTCCTTCGCGGGCGGCACTTCAACAACCACTAGGAGGTGGCACCTGCGGGGAAGGAGTTCTTCGCCTGGAAGGACAAGAACTGATACCGCAGAGGAGTCGAAGAACTGGCAGACAGATGGCTAAAGACGGTGTAACACGATGACCTATACTTTGAATGCTAGTCAGCTTTCGTCGTAAAGGTACGTATGTAGACACAAAGTGATTCAAATATTGCAAAACTTGCGACTCACTTTCTGTAGTCAGATCGATTACGCGGCGTTTTTCAGCTGTTTGGTTCTGCGAGTGCAAACTTTCTTACTTTCTAAGATTTTAACATCTGTAAAATCGCTTTTTGATGCTGTACATCTTTCCCGACAGAAGTAAAGTAAATCCCATGCATAAAATTTCATTGTAACGGAAAAGGGTAACGGAAGTAGTCAAAACCATTGTTGAAATATGATGTTCGAATGCTGTCCTATGAATATGGCGCCACAATAGTTACTCAACGTTATACGAGAGTAAAGAAGTAGGATTAAAAATGAACTTTCAGAAGACAAAAGTTATGTTCAATGCTTTTACAAGAAATGAAGATTTAACGATTGATCGAGAAAAGCTGGAGATAACAGACACGTACGTTTATCTTGGACAGCAGATATCAAGTGAGTGTCACATTGATGAAGAAATTTATCGGCGTACAAAACTTGCCTGGGGAGCTTTTGGAAGAAACAGCATAATTTTCAAGAGCAATATGCCATTATGTCTTAAAAGAAAAGTGTTTGATCAATGCATCCTTCCAGTGCTTACGTATGGCGCAGAGACGTGGACCTTAACTAAAAGAGACATACAAAGGCTGCAGACAACTCAAAGCAGCATGGATAGGTGCATGTTTGGTGTAACCAGGAAAGATAAGAATAGGAACTCGTGGATCCGAAAAAAGACAAGAGTGGAAGACATCATGATCAGAGTTAAATCCCTGAAATGGCAATGGGCTGGACATACTGCCAGAAGGACAGACTATCGATGGACAGCCGCAATTTTGGATTGGATTCCAAGGGACAGGAAACGACCCAGAAGAAGACCACATGGGAGATGTGTGGATGAAATTCGAAAGTATGCGGGAGTAACATGGAAGAAACTGGCACAAGACAGACCGTTGTGGAAGAAACTTGGGGAGACCTTCGTCCAGTAGTGGATTGATATTGGTTGACAACGATGATGATTATGATGATGATACACTGAAGTGCCAGAAAAGCTGGTACAGACGCGCTTATGTAAAATACATTGCAACGTCACCTATGAGGGTACTCGGTTGCGTCCGCCGGTGCGTATATAAAGTGATAGACATCCTTGCCAGATGTCATAGCTGTTTTTGGCATGAGAATGACAAGTAATAACGATTTAAGCGATTTTAAACGCTGTGTCATAGTTGGCGTTCGTGAGATGGATCATAGTGTTTCCGAGGTAGAAACGAAGTTCGGATTTTCACGGACGACCATTTCAAAGGTATACCGTGACTACAAGAATTACAGCAAAACATCCAACCTACGATACCAGTGTGGGCGTAAAAAGACATTGGGTGAACGTGACCATCGTCGGCTGTCAAGAATCGTTTCAAGCGATAGACGTCCAACACTCTCTCAAGTATCATCGGAATTCAATGTTGGAGCCTCAACAAGCATCAGCGTCCGGACTGTGCGACGTACCCTGCACGATATGGGCTTTGGGAGCCAACGCCCAACTCGAGTCCCTTTGATGGTGCACGACACAGAGCTATGCGCCTCGCTTGGGCACGGCAACACCGCCACTGGACACTGGATGGCTGTAAGCAAGTAGCATGGTCTGACGAGTCGCGTTTTCAACTGTATCGGGTAGATGGAAGGATTCGTGTGTGGCGCAAACCCTATGAAGCCATGGATCCCGCCTGTCAACAGGAAACTGTACCGGTTTGTGAGGGGTCCTTAATGGTATGGGGTGTATTTAGCTGTACTTCACCGGGACCCCTGGTACGTCTACAAATGTCTGTGACCCGCCAACGTTATGTGAGCATCCTTTCTGACGAGATACACCCGCTCATGTCCTACATTCATGTTGATGGGTTGGGCCTGTTTCAACAGGACAATGCACCTCCACACAAGAGTCGGGATGCCACATTATGGTTAGTGAAGCATTCATCTTAGTTTGGGGTATTGTCATTCCCACCCAAGTCCCCAGATCTGAACGTGATTGAACAAATTTGGTATGCCATGCAACGCGCTATCGAACACAGGAGTCCGAGACTTCGGAATACACCCGAATTGTGGAACTCTCTGCAGAAAGTATGGTGTGCATTGTCTACAGCATATTTCCAGAAGCTAGTGGAGTCCATACCACATCGTATGTCTGCAGTCCTGCGCTCCCGTTGGGGTCCTACCAAGTATTAAACCGGTGTACCAGTTTTTCTGGCACTTACGTGTATATGAATAAGGCGCCACTTCATTGTTACTCAATGATATATTTTACTAAACTATCGCCGAAAATTGTTTCATCAGGTTTTACATAAACGCAATAATATCTCAATTGAATATGGGTAAATTACAAGAACGTGATGCTAAATGTGATAAAAGCCATTACAAAAATCCGTTTTTGATGCTATGAGAACGGTGCGTCGTAGGGAAATTTGGCTTTCTCTAGAACCCTCAAGTGGTGAGTGGAGGTTATTGGCTGTTGATGAGAGCTTTAAAATGATGTACAACGTAACGGGGTTTAATCTGTAGATATCCTAGACCCGAAGTTACCAATCCCCCTCGTTAACATACGGGTGATTTAGCTTTTCTTTCTATCTTGAGGTCATATCTTAGCTTCGGCATGTGCAGATGGACTTTGGTTGATGCATCACATTTCATCGGTGTCAAAGTCGATCTTACGTTCGTCTAAATCTGAATAATATATGATAATATTATTTTTGAAAAACTAAACAATAGAAATGTTTATTGTTCCGGCCGCCACTGTTTAGTAAATATTTACTTCTGTGACTCACGTACCTTCTTTCCTTCGTTTTATGGCAATCACATTCATTAAACCACCTACCTAAGTACCGCTCAATGTCAGGAATTAGTAAACCTCATTGCTTTATTGTTTGTTGTTAGGATTTAATTTCTCTTACTATGTACTGCACTGTGGCTTGGTGTGGTCGTGAGTGAGGCGAATAAATGCAATGTGCTCTACGAAACACCCATACATCAGGCGGGACTGGAACCTGGACCCATCTTGGACGTAGCCGGCGCCTCAGACCACTGGGATACAGGGGCGACCTAAATTACTTCATCGCGTGTTATACTTAAGACACACATTCGACGTCAGTTGGATTCTTTTTGCAATGCCATAACTGACAAACTGTATGTTGTACCTGGTTTTTCTGTTTTACCAGAAGTACAATATTTTTTGAGGAAATCATCTGTTTTGATGTCATCATGTAGACTCGAAAAATGACTAAATCTGAAAAGCATCAATCACCCTTACCTGAGTTGCGACTTGCACCGAATTACGTTGCGTAATAGATCTTTGTATCAAGACCCATCGCTCAAATTATTAAGCAAAGTTTTACAAAACCCTGTAAAATATGTGCTCCGGTCTACCATTTTCAGTTTTTTTTTCCATTTTACCATTTATGTATTTCCCCGGAATCATTCTCGGAGTTCGAAATGCATTGTTCGATGGGAGCTTCCCCATTTTTTATTTATTTGAAAAATGTGCGGTTGGGATGGGGAATGTCATTGACGGACATTTTTCTTAAATCGCTATTTCTAGGACCTCTGTTTGAGTTTTATTTAAAATGTAACTTTATTTTGTGGTTCTATACCATTCTTAATGTGAAGCTGATAATTTAATTAACCATTGACCCTAGAATTTAGACATCAACAAATATAGTTGTCTTACCATGTCCGAACAGCAAGCCGGCCCCGGTGTTACAGTGGTTTAAAGGCTAGTTTCTGACAATTCTTCTGAGATTGGTCCGGCATCGAAGCCCGGTGAGGCATGGATGTTGTGTTTGCTTTATGGCAAACACAGCATCCATGCCAAACATGGCATCAAACCAAGGAGGTTAGAAGTAAGAGGAGCTGGCAACAGCCCCTCTCACTGTGCTTTTGACGTGACGCCACTTTTTATCAGCTGACTACGCCAATGCGCCCAACCTAAGAATCTCTTGTATATCTCTATGGGGAAATCGCGATTTTGAACGGGTTTTTGGACCCTTACTCTACCCAAGCAGGCATGAAAAAAATTAAGGCTGAAATATTCATTTCCATAATAAAAAAATTCCAGAAAAAACAGGAAAATATGCGTTGGTATTTCTTTAAAAAATTGAACAAAATAATGATTTTTTCAGCGGAAGTGCATAGTGCGCATGGTTACTTACTGCCCATGTGCAAGTAACCATGCATACTGCCCATGTGCAAGTAACCATATGTGACGTACCTGTCAGCAGGACGAACACGACATAAAGGCAGATAGGAATCAGAATAAACGTCCGCGTAGCTCAATTGGTAGAGCAACTTGTTCCGGAATAAGCGGACTCGGGTTCGAATCCCGTCCTAGGCCAGAAATTACGGAGAAATTTACTTCGTTATAATGGCGCCCGAACTATCCGGATGACCCGACCGTTCAAAATCTCGCAATGGTGTGATGTTCTTTCCACACCGCGAGAAAGGAAAAATAAGAGAATCCCTTCTCCAGCGCTTCGAAAAATAAAAATGTGTGATGTTGCATTCCACACACCAGATTGACTGGGAGTTCTCAAGTGCACGTTCTACAGTGGATGGCTGCCTGCAACGATTCATGGTCACGGCTGACCCGTGGGCCATGCCCCCGGCCCTCTTTCGGGGGGGGAGATGTGACGTACCTGCCAGCAGGACGCACACGACATAAAGGCAGATAGGAATCAGAATTAACGTCCGCGTAGCTCAATTGGTAGAGCAACTTATTCCGGAATGAGGGGACCCGGGTTCGAATCCTGGCGCGGATAAAAATGACGGAGAAATTTACTTCGTTATACATGTTTAAAATATAACCAAAAGCCTAATGTTAAGAAATAAGAAGTCCGAAATATTCCTTCTTTCCATACTTGGTTTGCATGCGCTAAGCAAAACTGCTTAAGCCACAGGAAGTGACGTCACGTTCCCGAACTCTCGCAGCGCAGGCTCCCACCACCTCAGAGTGAGGACAGAAATAGCTGATCTGTCTTGGCTTCACTCAAAACGGGTCTCTTCACCTCCTTTTCTTTTTTCTTCTCTCTTGCTTTCCTAGCTCGCAGCGCAAAACGTATTGAACACAAAAATACGAAATTTACATCGTTTGTAAAAACATGTTTGGAGAACACGCTGAAATAAACCGCTTGTTGATTCTGGCGATACTTCAAGAGCTATTGTATTTCAAAGTTAAAGAGAGCAAAATAGTGCTATCAGGTCGCGTTCCGGACACACTAACAGCAACAGAACCACGAAACTTTGTAGGCATGTAGTGCCATGACCGAATTTTTGCACCCCGTCGCCCTGTTTTTGAATCTCGATTTAGTTTACGAGAAATTAAATTCCTAAATTTCACAAAATTCTCTATTTCGCTATGGGATCCATTAAAAAAAACGGATATATGGCAAACTATAAATCATAACGCTTTACAATTTTTACAGCATAAACTTACAACTGTCATCCTTTTTTTACAAAAAAAAAAAAATGAGAAAAAGGCATTTTCTAATTTTTAAACATTTTTTAAAGACCCAAAGGAAAGAAACGAACGGGTCGTCTGTCTTCACGATATCCACAGAGGAACGTTCTGGTCCCGTGACCTGCTGCCATGGTGCCGCAGAGAATTTGTTATGCATATGCTTTGTTGGTAAAGCTATCTGTACACATTTTCTTCACAATTAATGCGTTCCCAAGGATGAAAATTTGAACATCGATTAAAATAGCTTCATTTTATAACTTGGAATACTTAATATTTTCTAAAAACATAACCATATTTATGCAATCCAACATTTGTTTGTCTACTGACGTCATCAAAGTACAGGTCGCGCCATCTTTTTTCTGGTTTCAACACCACCAAAGGAGAAGTTATTGTTTTTTAATATAATTATGGTTATGTTTTAGAAAATATTAGGTATTTCAAGTTATAATATGAAGTTATTTTAATCGGTGTTAAAATTTTCTTCCTTGGGAACACACTAATTGTGAAGGAAATGTGCACAAAAGTTTTTCCATTGGAAGTATAGGAAGCAAAATTACTTGACATCCACCTTAACGGTTTAGAATAACGGTTTACGGTTTACGGAAATGCATTTTGGACAGCTTTTGTTTTCCTTAGTGGTAAATTTAGTAAGTGCTATAAGTTCAAACGACAAAAGTCCGACCTTCCAAAAATTAACGACAGTAAAAAAACTCTGAAACTCCGGAATAACAAGCCTTATTTGCTTAGACATACAATAAAAATTGAAATTTATATGAATTTTCCAGTCTTTATTTCATGTGATCGGGCTGCAGGGCCCGAGCGCTACTCTGGAAACGAGCGTAGCTAATCTAGAGGCGCAGCCCCTAGTTTTAGATAAAATGTAACTCCGCTGCTTTATTTTGTGGTTCTAGCTCCTTTGTTAATGTGAAGCTGGCAATTTAATTAACTATTGACTCTATAATTTAGACATCAACAAATATAAATCTCTTACGAAACCCGAAACAGCATGTCGCCCCAGAGTCCCAGTGGTTTAAGAGCTGGTTTCTGACACTTCATCTGAGATTTGTCCGTCTTCGAATCCCGGTGAGGCATGGATGCTGTGTTTGTTTTATGGCCCTGTCCCTATTCCTTCCCCAGAGCCAGTGGCTTTAATTTTAGGATGGACGATTGTTTATAGCCCATCGAGTTGCTCACGGTGATCGTTAAACCCCCAAACATTAAAAACCTCTATCAACAATGCTCTTTAGTGTAAAAACTAAACATAACAGAAATCGTTAGGAAATTTGAAAAAAAAATACTTTTGTGTGCAGATGGGCTTTGCTTCGGCATTCACAATTCCTTAAAAATTGTTGAAATGCCCATGAATGCAAAGTTGCATCCGCTATTGGTTATTCTTCTCACCTGTAGCTGGGATTTTAAGTATCAGCGTCTTACCAATTAAAATATATGGACAGTCTCACCGATCTCTAAAACCTTTCAATATCACAACTTTGTACCTTGTAGGACACTCAAAGTTCACACTCAATTCATGGCGCTGTGAACTAGCTGTGGGGTTTGTGACGCCTTACAAGCTCGTAAATTCTGAATCATCTGATTGCCTCCTACGATTTGCTTGTCTTTGCTTCTTCTCCGTTTTGCAATTTCCGTGTTGCGTAGTTTGTTACAGTTCTTACTAACTAAAAATTTTATATGAAATAAATAGCCTTATGCAATGTACTGCTTCTATTTAGTGTTCAAAATATGTACAAATTAGCCAGCAAGTCTCGATTCATGGCTGTTCGAACAATTCTGTTTGAATTGAACTGTATAATTTTCACATGGCCATAAACGTGGATCTCTAATTTTTGTCCGTAATTGCTCTTGTTTTACGAGTAATAAAGTTCATCATCGCTACTCCCTGCATTGAAACATCTTTTCTATCAACATAATGTTTTTGATAAACTTCTCTCCAAATTTGGGGTTTTATACATCTCAAAGCAAAGGCGTTTGTATTAGTAAAACATGGGAATCTAATGATTTACAATCTGACCTTTAATAAAGGTTTTCAGCTATCTGAAAATGTCGTGTTCAGAAATTAACCTTGCGTGTCTCCTGTTTAATGCTAAATTCTGAAGTGCTAGATATTCAGCTTTAACGCTGTGATAATATTTCTTCTGATAGTGTAAATTCTTAGGCGGCTTTTTTTTTGTCTTATAAACGTTTGGACGACACTGATCTAGAGGATTCTCAAGAGTTCCTTTCTGCATTCTCTCCCTGCATTGAGTAGTATCACTTTTAAGCAATAATAAACAGGACGCTATTCATCTAGCGACGATACTTAGCTTCTCCTCATGACTTGCCAGTTAAATAATAGTTTCATTTATTCGTTCGGTTTCTGTAGTTCACTTACGAACTTTCCGTACAATTCACCATACCCCTTTTTCTGTGGTTGTAGAGCAACTATCAGGATTGTTCTGGAAAATCTATATTTGAACAGTGCATGAAAACCGAACTAAGTAGCTGAAATAATTTCTAATTAAAAAACTTGGAGTCTTTTCGCATTCATATTGTTTTAACGGAATTCCTTAGTTTTGAACCTAATTGATTGGAACCTAATATAGCCTATCACATGCCGTTTATCTAAAAATAAAATCTTCCGAAACGTTCAAAATTGCTTGGTTGTTGGAATTATACTTGTTATTTCACTTGTGTTGTTGGCTCGCTTTAACGAAATCCAGTTCCTCTTGGCAAACACTTGCTAAGTGTATGATTTTTCTCATTCTTGCCTTAAGTGCATTTGGCTAAACGTCCATTTTTCTCTTTGGTGAACGACTCAAGCACAAGAAATCATTTATTCCGAAACGCAGCAGCTCAACAGCGGGAATACTTCGCTAGCAAAATTTAAAAGTATTAAGTCACCGTATTTACTTGGAAGATGCACGAAGGAGGTTTCCAATTACTGAGATATCTCAAGGGATCTTCCGACTGTGAATCTTATCCCACGCGTTACTCTTTGCGAAATTAATTACAGACGTTGTATACGCCGTAGAATTTTTAAATATATTTATTTCAAAGAAGTCTTGAAGGTATTTCATTTTGGCTAGTATTTCCGTTCTCTAAAGCAAAAATTTCGTAAACCAAAGCTTCGAAAGTACTGAGAATGTTTTTTTCTTTGTACTTCATTTTTGACATGAAATTTAGGATTAGCTTTTTACTAACTTGGTATTTTCTGACTGGTTCCACATAATTTAAAAAAAAAACAGTTAATTCAGTACCCTAAACATTATGCGAAACGATTTTACCTAGCTCCTAGGAGAAGAGGTTTTACTTGGGAATACAGTACTTCATGTAATATGGAGATACCATCTTACATACCGCTGTACTAAACCTCTCTCGGAATTTCTTTAACAGGCTGATGAAAATCATGTACTATGGAACATTTCGTAATTTAGGTGAGCGCCCATTTTGTGTCCCCTGTTTAAGTCAGGCAGATTTATTTTGCACATGAAACATTGGCTAAATGATATGCTGCAACTCATAAGAAGTCTCGAAACTGGCCAATCGCAATATTGAGAAATTCCCACAGAATTGTTGCACATCTGTTTGTCAAAAGATAAAGTCGCATGCATTTCATGTATACCTATATCCTAAGAGCCCAATGGTCGAAATCAAAAGAACACAAAACATCATTAAATGCTGTCAGACTTGATTTTCTCTGCACTGCATTTTCGATATGAAATACACTCATGTGCGAAAGTTAAGTTTCAAACACAAATGCCAACATCGTGAAGAAGTGGTTAGAGATATTCCATCAAAACGCGGTCAAACAATAACATGGACAACAAAACGTAATGTACAGGCACTCCTCACTTAACGACCAAGTTCCGTTCCTACGACTAGGTCGTTAAGAGAATTGGTCGATAAGCGAGGAGCTCAATCGTTTTCATTTATTCTGAATAAAGAAAAGGTATAAAGGAAACTCCAACTTGATAACTTTGTTTTAATTTGCATCTCTTACATATTACAGAACAAAAAAATACAATCAGCAAAAATTATAAAAATGATGTACCAAAAAAATTAAAGTTCTATATAACGAAGAACACCGTCTTTGCACGATGATTTCAATGCTAAAAAGTGACAGATATTTACAAATTAAAATCCCATAAGTACGTTCGGGGCGACAGTCGCACCCGTCTTCAGATGGAAGAGGGTAATAGCTGCTTTGGTACTCCAATATATACATCAGGGTACAATGACGTATGAGAGGGTGAAGCTTTTGCGCAAGAGTATTCCACTGTTGCCATCGCAACGCATTTGATTTACGAAATAAATTAGATTTAAGAGAGAACATATCAAGTCGGGTATATAGTAAACAGAAAATATGTATTTTGTTAAAATTCAAAATGAATTATACATGTCGTTCAGCTTATTCCTGTTATTCGTGTCTAACTTCACGACTGTTGACTCCACGAGTCTATGTGCAACGCTCACTGAAACGTCATACGCGTGTCATCATGCGGTTAAACGTTACTTTAAGTACCCGTGAAAGTTTGTTATATTCTTTGAAAAAGCCTCAGACCATATGTTTCATTCCTTTTCTTACTCCTATTAAAAACAGCTTTTGTACCTTAACTGATGCACATGAGTGTATTTGAAAAAAATGTCATCATTTTACCACCTTCTTCTTATACACTCTTTGCCAAAGAAAAAGGAAACAAAAAACATCCCCAGCAAGTCGTTTGATCCTGATGAAACTACACATGCTAGTACTTCAGAGCAGAATTTGTCAATGATTAAAAAACAACGACCATGGACGAAATAGTGGCCCAACACAGCGCGTGGA
Source organism: Macrothele yani (assembly GCA_039090855.1). Taxonomy (NCBI): domain Eukaryota; kingdom Metazoa; phylum Arthropoda; class Arachnida; order Araneae; family Macrothelidae; genus Macrothele; species Macrothele yani. The sequence goes on along the minus strand of CM077017.1, from coordinate 12,093,259 downwards.
AACCGCGCATCGAGGAGGGTATATCAAGAGCAAAGGTCGCACGCCGGAACAATTGTAACAGCGAATTGGAGTTGCATAAACCTCCACGGACTGATAGGATGCCTTGACGTCGGATCCGTTCACAATACGAATAGTTGAGGGAGTTTGAGAGAAACCGTTTAAATGGGCTGAGAGAGGGCAGTTGGTCAGGTCTCTGTATAGCCGGGCATCTGGGTCGGAGCGATGCGGCAATCGGACGGTTTGGGCTCTAACGGTTGGAGAAGGGTGCAACCTGGCGGCACGCAGACAGTGGACTGCCGAGGTCAACGACAGAACGTGAGGATCTGACAATTGTAAGAGACACCCAAACAGAACCAAACTGGGGACTCCCAACTATCCGTGGCCATGTTGCTTCGTCTACAGGTACGGAAATTGCCATCTGGACCGTTGCTATAGGACTTGTGGCATGAGGACTACATTCGAGGAGGCCACTCCTTTGCCTACCACTGACGAGCAAGCAACGCTTGCACCGGTTGCCATGGTGTCGGACCCAATCCACGTGGGTATTGTTCAGTGTTGTGGTGTTGTTCTCAGTGATAAGTAACGGTTTGCACTTGGCGTCGACGACCAGCGCATACGTGTCTGTAGACAAGCCGGCCAGCAGCACACAGGATCTGCCATTACCGTGAAACGGCACACAGCTCGCACACCGGCAGTGAGTGTCGGAGAACTATTTCTTACGATAGCCGAATAACTTTGGTAGTCCTCCGTACCAACCACACCGCTCAACGGTACGTCGACGTCATTCTGCGACCGTTTGAGTTACTGTTCCTGTCGCAGCATCACCGAGCAGTTCTTCAACGGGATAATACCCGGACGACCGGGAGAGCGCAGCTGGTTAGGTTGCTATGCACTCTATGGGAGGCAGACGTTTCTGACCGGTTTTCGAATTCAGTCCTGCAGGCGTTCTAGTCTGCGATTTTCCCTGGGTTTTCCGCATAATCCTTGTGTTTAGAGACGCGAATGCATAGATGGTTCCCTGTGAATTCGGTCTCGGTCGCACTTTGTCCCTTACCCGTATGAAGCAGAGGAATGGCAAACCTGCTACATTAATTTGCCAGATGTCCTCAAAGGTGCATAGTCATCTCTGAGGAACTCAGTCCGCCATGTGCGGACGAAATAAACGAGTAAGATATATATATCATCATCATCATCATCATTGTCAACCATTATCAATCCACTGCTGGACGAAGGTCTCCCCAAGTTTCCTCCACAACGGTCTGTCTTGTGCCAGTCTCCTCCATGTCACTATCGCATACTTTCGAATTTCATCCACCCATCTTCCATGTGGTCTTCTTCTGGGTCTTTTCCTGTCCCTTGGAATCCAATCTAAAATTTCGGCTGTCCATCGATGGTCTGTTCTTCTGGCAGTATGTCCAGCCCATTGCCATTTCAGGGATTTAACTCTGATCATGATGTCTTCCACTCTTGTCATTTTTTGGATCCACGTGTTCCTCTTCTTATCTCTCCTGGTTACACCAAGCATGCACCTCTCCATGCTGCTTTGAGTTGTCTGCAGCCTTTGTATGTCTCTTTAAGCTAAGGTCCACGTCTCTGCACCATACGTAAGCACTGGAAGGATGCAATGATCAAACACTTTTCTTTTAAGACATAATGGCATATTGCTCTTGAAAATTATGCTGTTTCTCCCAAAAACTCTCCAGGCAAGTTTTGTACGCCGATTAATTTCTTCACCAATGTGACCCTCACTTGATATCTGCTGTCCAAGATAAACGTACGTGTCTGTTATCTCCAGCTTTTCTCCATCAATCGATAAATCTTCATTTCTTGTAAAAGCATTGTACATCACTTTTGTCTTCTGAAAGTTCATTTTTAATCCCACTTCTTTACTCTTGTCAGCAAGTTCCTGGATCATACTCTGTAGCTCTGTTGGGGTAGTTGCAAAAATGACTATGTCATCAGCAAAACGAAGGTGGGTTAGATAATCTCCATTAATCTTTATCCCTTTGTTTTCCCAGTTCAGTGATTGAAAGACATTTTCCAATGTGGCATTAAAGAGCTTCGGAGATATGGTGTCACCTTGTCTCACTCCTTTTCCAATTTTTATGTGTGTTGTATTTTCAAACAGCCGAATCTTTGCACTTGCATTTTCATAGATGTTATTAATAATATTAATGTATGCATCTTCCATACCGCAGGATTTCAGAGCCATTGCAACTGCTGATGGTTTCATCGAATCAAAGGCTTTTTCATAATCGATAAAAGCCATGCACAATGGAAGCTCATTATCCCTCGCTCTTTCAATTAGTTCTCTCAGTACGTGGATATGATCTATTGTGCTGTAGCCACTCCTGAATCCAGCTTGTTCTCTCGGTTGAGCCATGTCCAGTGTCACCTTCAAGCGGTGTGAAAGAACTTTAGTGAAGATTTTATAAACCACTGATAGGAGGCTGATAGGTCTGTGGTTCCTGAGATCCTCAATGTCACCTTTTTTATGTAGCAAGATCATTGTAGCGTTGTTCCAATCCTCAGGAATTTTCCCTTCCTTAAAGCATCGAGTGAAAATTTGGGCGAGTACTGTTTCGATTTCTCCACTTGCTTCTTGTATGATGTCTACAGTAATTCCATCTTCTCCTGGAGCTTTTCTACGCTTCATGTTCTTGATTGCATGTGCAACTTCTGCTGGAAGGACTGGAAGAACTCTGGTACTGGTACCTTTCATGATGTCTGGAGTACATGCATCATCTCTTTCATATAATTTGGAGTAGAAATCTTTCACTCTTGTCAAAATTTCGCCTCTATTTCTTGTTACAGAACCATCTTCTTTTCTCAGTGCCATAATCTGTTTTTCCCCTTACTGAGATGTCCCTTTGCTATCTTTAGGCTTTGGTTGTTTTCAATTGCTTTCCTTACTAGTTCACAGTTGAATTTCCTTACGTCTTCAGTGATAATTTTTCGTACTGTCTTGCATAGCTCTATATATTCCACTTTGGAAGTCACATCTTCTTTAGTTGTCCTCATCACTCTTCTTTTTTGCATCAACATTTTGGTTTTTCCTGATAATTTGTTCACATGCAATTTGTTCGTAGACCCAGCTAATTTTGTTGCTGTTTCCATAAGAGCTTTGGTTACTTTTCTGTTAACTTCAGAAATATCCACTTCTTCCGATGTTAGGCCTTCTAAAGCAGAGAATCTGTTCTTCAGTTCCAATTTGAAGGTATTATGGTGTTTTTTAAGGTTGGTTATGTCAATACAATTTGTTTGTCTTATGAGCTTGCTACGTTCGAGTTTAGTGTTGAGGTGCATCTTACATCTCACCAATCTATGGTCACTGTCTGTGTTGAACTTGTTTAGCACACTGCAGTCTTCTATGACGAATTTTTTGTTACACATAATAAAATCAATTTCACTTGTCGTCCCATTTGGATGTCTCCATGTCCATTTCCTGCGTGGCTTTTTCTTGAAAAAGGAGTTCAAGATGAAAAACCCTTCAGCCTCTGCGAACTCTACGAGAGTATTTCCACGCTGGTTTCTGTTGCCGTGACCGAATTTACCTACTGAAGTTTCATTCTGTTGCTGTTGCCCTATTTTTGCATTGAAATCTCCCATAATTATCTTCAAGTGTTGCTTAACTTTATTATTTAGATCACGAATTCCCTCATAAACGTCTTCAATTTCTTCTTCAGCATGACTTGTGGTGGGTGCATAAGTTTGAATAATCTGAGCCTGGTATCTTCTCGAGAGTTGGATAACGAGTCGTGCAGCTCTGTCAGAAGAACTTTCAACTTCTACAACTTTATCGTTCAGTTTCTTGTTTATTATAAATCCAACACCACTAGTTCTGCCAGTATCTGTCCCACGATAGTAGAAGAGATGTCCACTTTTCAGTTCAATGAGATCTTCTCCTTTTCTCCTTACCTCACTTAGCCCGACGATGTCCTACTTGATCCTTTGTAGTTCCTCTTCCAATTCAAGAAGCCTTGAATCAGAAGATAGGGAGCGTCCGTTGTACGTAGCCAAGGTCAGCATCAGATGGCAGCCTAGTCCGGTCCTCCTGGGATTCTTAGCACCCTCTGCCTTCATGTCGCACTGGCCGCTGCCTTGGCCAGGTACATTCCAGCTGCCGGAGACTGAGGGCCAAGATTTAAGTTGTGGAGTCATTTTGGAGGGGTTTGGCCAACACTCACCACGCTGGCCAAGCGGGTTGGTGAGTGTGGGATAGAATTTCCTCTAATCCCGATGGTATAGTTATACCGCTATTGGCGGTCGTCAGAGCCCCTTTAGTGGGAACAGGATGTACCACGAGAAGGCGGGGTTGACATTTGTCAAGGAGAGGCTGTGATGTTACGCATCACCTGACCTTACATCCCAAGATATATATATATATATATATATATATGCGGAGAGAGAGAGAGAGAGAGAGAGAGAGAGAGAGAGAGGGAGAATAACCGTCCACACACGGCACGGTTCTCCCAGACCTTCCTCCGTAATGTCGACACCCTTGCATTGCCAGCCGGATCGCCCGACATGTCACCGTTCCGATATGTTTGGGAAATGATGGGACGTCACTTACACCCGTCCCGGAATGTCGGTGAACTGGCCATCAATTTGGACACCATGTCGCATGCTATACCTCAGGACAGTACGTGTGAACTGCATGAGTCTATGCCACGCCGGGTAACCCATTAAAACCGAGTCAGATATGGCGCTTCAACGTGATAACTTTTTCCACTCGTGTAGGTGTTTTATCCGAATAAATGGCCCAACTGCTCTGGAATTGCAATAATTTCCTTTCCTATACATGTACGTACATTGAACATAGATACCAATTTTAATCTCGATTAGATGACTCCTGATGGGAGTATTGTTTTTCATGGCAAAGAGTGTATGTATATGAATTTTAACGCACTCGGTCAATTGACAGTCTTTCTTAGAAAAGTATCATACCTAAATTAATAAACTGTATGCCTTTGAAATCCTGCGGTATTGAAGATGCATACATTAATATTATTAATAACATCTATGAAAATGCAAGTGCAAAGATTCAGATGTTTGAGAATACAGCACGCATTAAAATTGGAAAGGGAGTGAGACAAGCTGACACCATATCTTCCAAGCTCTTTAATGCCACATTGAAAAATGTATTTCAACCACTGAACTGGGAGAACAAAGAGATAAAGATTAATGGAGATTATCAAACTCACCTTCGGTTTCCTGATGACGTAGTCATTTTTGCAACTACCCCATCAGAGCTGCAGAGTATGATCCAGGAACTTGCTGACAATAGTAAAGAAGTGGGATTAAAAACGAACTTTCAGAAGACAAAAGTGATGCACAATGCTTTTACAAGAAATGAAGGTTTATCGATTGGTGGAGAAAAACTGGATATAACAGAGACATACGTTTATCTTGGACAGCAGATATCAAGTGAGGGTCACATTGATGAAGAAATTAATCGACGTATAAAACTTGCCTGGAGAGCTTTTGGAAGAAACGGCATAATTTTGAAGAGCAATAGCCATTGTGTCTTAAAAGAAAAGTGTTTGATCAATTCATCTTTCCAGTACTTACATATGGTGCAGAGACGTGGACGTTAACTAAAAGAGCCATACAAAGGTTCCAGACAACTCAAAGAGGCATGAAGAGGTGCATGCTTGGTGTAACCAGGAGAGATAAGAAGAGGAACTTGTGGATTAGTAAAATGACAAGAGTGGAAGACATCATGATCAGAGTAAAATCCCTAAAATGGCAATGGGCTGGACATACTACCAGAAGAACAGACCATCGATGGACAGTCAAAATTTTAGATTGGATTCCAAGGAACAGGAAAAGACACAGAAGAAGACCACATGGGAGATGAGTAGATGAAATTTGAAACTATGCGGGAGTAACATGGAAGAGACTGGCACACGACAGACCGTTGTGGAAGAGGCTTGGAGAGACCTTCGTCCAGCAGTGGATTGATAATGGCTGACAATGATGATGATGATGATGATGTCTTCATCAAAGGTATCTGGACACTTGCGCATCCACGAACTCTCTGTAATAGAAAGGGAATCAATATCGAGCTGGACCACGCTTTGAGGCTATCATTGCCTCCACTCTACTGCGAATGCCTGCCATTGTATTTTGGTACTTTGCTGCGAGAATGGCCTACTATCCTAACACAAGAGGGTTAGTCATATCGGTCACCGATATTGGGCTGTTCGGTCTCGGTCGCAGTCGACGTTCTAGTTCACTCGAAAAATGTTGCTTGGGGTTGAAACAGGGATATGTGCAGGCCAGTCATCATTAAGATTATTCCTGCACGGACCCTGAGTTGTGGATTAGGGTATTGTTCTGTTGGAAAAGGAAAGAACCTTTACAAAAGTGTTGCCATGATATCGGAAGGACAGAATTATCGAGAATGTCTTTCTAGGACGCAGCGTTAAGACTTCGAGGCACTGGAACTAGAATTTCCAGGAAAAGAAAAGCAGCCCTACAGCATGATGCCTCCTCCACCACACTTCACATTTGGAACAACACAGTTGGGCAGGTAGCGTTCACCTGGTATCCTTTGCACACAGACTCGTCTGTTGGATTGCCAGATGGTGAAGCGTGATTCATCACTCCAGAAACCGCATTTCTACTGCTCCAGAGTCCAATGGCGCCGAGCATTTCATCACTACATTCAACGCTTGGTGCAGATCGTGCTGATAGCATGCTTGTGTAAAGCTGCTCGTCCATAGAAACCGATTCTCTTCAGCTTGCAACGTACCGCTATGGTGCTGGCTTTGCTTCCAAAGGCATTTTGGAACTCGATGGTAAGTGTTACAACCAAGGACAGCTGATTTCGTCTTACTACCAGCCTTTGCACTCGGCGGTCACATTCTGTCATTTTACGTGACTTACTATGTCGCGATTGCGGTGTTGCTGCTCCTAGGCGTTTCCACGTCACAGTAACATCCCTTGCAGTTGGTCAGGCCGACTCATACTGGCTTGTTGCTAAGACAGCATCGTACGGCCGTGCCACGATGAAAGTCACTGAGCTCTGCCGTACTACCCATTCTACTGAACCTGCTCATCTATTACAGGGTTGAGTCACATTATAGTGAGGACCAGCACAATAATGTGACTCGGCAGAGAAACTGCCGTGTGTAGCCCGAACAGCAGCTAGACGGGCTGGGAGGGATTCAATAAGGTGCTGGAAGGTATTCACAGGTATGCGGAGCCATGCTGACTGCAGTGCGTCTTCCAGCTGCTGGAGGGTGCGTGGTGGAGGATCCATAGAGCGAACAACACGATCGAGGTGGTCCCACAGATGCTCAATTGGGTTTAAGTCTGGGGAATTAGGGAGCCAGGGAAATACTTTTAAGTCTTCATCGTGCTCTTCCAACCACTCTCGGACATTTCTAGCTGTGTGACACGTCGCATTGTCGTACTGGAAGATCTTATCCGCCACAGGGAAGACAATCAGCATGTATGGGTGCACGTGATCTGCAAGGATGGATTCATAACGAATTCAGCCAATAGTGCCTTCCACAGGTATGAGTGGATCCAGAGAATGCCACGACAACATTCCTCAAACCATAACCCACCAGCAATAGTTGAAGAGTGTTTGTTTTCCGATGTTTCTCGCCTTATACGCCAACATCCATCCGTTTGATGAAGCAGAAAACGTTACTCATTGGAAAAGACAATCCTTTGCCAATCAGCGGAGGTCCAATTCCGATACTTCCGTGCAAATGTAAGCATTTTTTGCCCGTGCACCTTCGTTAGCATAGGTGCAGTGACCATTCGTCTGTATCGGAGCCACATACGCAGCAGGGTTCGCTGAACTGTCATTTTAGGCACACTTCAGGTAGCCCTCTGGTTCATTCGGCCAGTGTGTTGCTCCACTGTAGCGTGTCGATCGGGCCTCACGCACTTTCGAAGCCGACGTTCGCCTCTCACATCAATAGCACGTGGTGCCCCGCTGTTTCGACGTCGCTTAGTCGCAATGGTGCCATTTCTCTAGTCACGATACGCTTTAACCACAGCAGCAAGCGAACAGTTCACAAACTGCGTTGCTTCAGAAATACTGCTACCCTTGGCCTGAAAGCCAATAATCATCCGTTTTTGGAAATCTGATAAATTCGCTCCTTTTATCCATGACAGAAACGAGTGATATGTTTTCAGAATGCCTACAGCACACCATATATACCCTCCAAGCCAGCTCATGACACATACCTTCTTTCATTGGCTACGCGGTGTAGACGTCAAAAGTAGGAGGTGGTCACAATAATGTAACTTGACTCTGTTTATTTTTCAGGTAACGTGGGTCTTTTTATGCTTGTGTATTTCATGGCTGTGTCGTATTTGGGGCAAATCCACTACTCAAAATGCGTGTCGTGATAAATTTGATCATATAATGTAGCTGTCAATGGGCATTAACTTCCAGTACGAGAAATTTTATTGTAGGAGACATAATTTAATATCAAAATAAATAGAATGAGTATTCAGAATTCCATGGTTGTTAGAAGCAAATAGATTTTCCTTGGACCCTCTGCCAGCTCCATTTCTCACTTTTAGACACGTAAGAAATTGAATAGAATTTGGACGAACAAAATTCGTCGCTTTCTTGTTCTCTAAAGAAATAAGGAAAGGAAACAGAAATCAAGCACCCCAATAAGCAGTTACTTTTTTATATATACAAAAACGTAGTGTGCATTTTGCCTATAAGAGGGAGTAAGAGTATTCGTAATTTATTTCAAAGAACATGTTTCAGAAATTGAAGCTTATATTAAATTTGATGAGGGAATTATTTAGATAAATATGCGTAAACCATACCACAGTTGTGACGTACCGTATATTTCTACATCAATTTTTTTGAGTTTATTTTTCTTATGTAAACTATGTTATCTCTTAATTGAATTTTCATTCTTAACGCCTCATCATAACCTCGAAATCTCCGCGTAAGTTTTGACAGTAATTAGCAGCAAGTCAGAGTGTAAATTAGAGGTTGTCGACTCGTCATCTCCCCCCAGAGAGATGACGAGTCGACAACGCTGTAGTCTGTGAAAGGTGTGAGGAAACCGATATGACCTGTAAAAAGGTGTACTTCTTTCATAATACGACGAGGTGTTATAAGGATACGCCTGTGATTAGTTTAGTTAACATTTCTAGTTGCGTTTGACAAGTGGACTTGTATTTTTCAATGAAGGACGAAATATGAAGTGCAATTCATTTATTTAGTCTTTTGGCTGTTAGTGTTCTCTTCTAAGTATTAGGATATAGAGTCCATCGACGGTTTATCAAGACGCAAATAACAGCAAATTAACTTTAAATATCAAAGTACGATCCAACGAAAAACTCCCCATAATTTCAAAGTGTGATCCAACAAAAAACTCCACATAATTTCAAAGTGCCGCCCCGGTGGCGCAGTGGTCTAAGCGATGGCCTCTGATCATTCGTCGGAACGGGGTCCGGGTTCGAATCCCGGTGAGGCATGGATGTTGTGTTTGTCTTACGGTACTGGCTCTCTCCCTTCCCTGTAACTAGTGACCCTAAATTAGGGACGGGCGACTGCTTATAGCCCATTGAGATGCTCACGGTGGTCGTTAAACCTCCAATAAAAAATAATAATAATAATAATAATAATTTCAAAGTGCGATCCAACGAAAAACTCCACAACACAATACCAGAAATGGCCAACCGAACAGTATGCAAATCCAGAAATGGCCAACCAATAATTCACTGGGGAACAAAAAAAAAAGTTTGTTCGTGGTGTCTGGAATTTTCGACCTGTTTCTGGGTATTTTTGTGCCGCTGATTCCGGAACTGGTATCCTTTTTGCTCTAGCAGCTCTAGTTTTCAAGATATTGTTGGCGTTATTACCTAGCATTACTTTATTTTCCCGCCAACATTAGTTACCTATTCGTATGCATACCTTTGAATTTTCTGTTGAAGTCCGTGTTTGCGTGTGCACATTATATGTTCAGACATGTTTTATTTCTGTTTCAGGCATTGGCATGGATCCATCACGAAGAAAATGTGTCAATCTTCCAGATGTTTTTTGTTACATTTACGGAGAGTACACCTCGACAGGGACAAGCTATAACGGATTTTGTGAAAAAAACTTATTACTAGGGGATCCAGATAAGCTTTGGGCACCGCATGTCGGGTGTAAAACGTGTACAGAGCACTTACGACAGTGGACGAATGGGAAAAGGAAGTGCATGAAATTTGGTATACCAATGGTACGGCGCGAACAAAGCAACCACAGTGAAAACTGTTACTTTTGTCAGGTGAATATAAACGCCGTCAATGGAAAGAACCGGAATAAGTGGATGTATCCTAATATAACCTCCGCTAGACGCCCTGTTACACATTCAGAAGAGATACCTGTCCCAACATGTGGAAGGCTCTCCGAAGAGTCTGGTGAATCGACTGGTGAGAAACAAAGCTATGCTGAGCAGCACGATAGTGATTTCCAAGGACCTTCATCAGCTGCATCAGGTTTCAGTCAAACGGAATTGAACGACCTTATAAGTGACCTAAGTCTTCCAAAGGAGGCAGCTGTATTGTTGGCTTCCAATCTGGCAGAAAAGAATGTACTGTTACCGGGAACAAAAATCAGTGTATCGCAACAGAGAAGAAGAGTTTCTGCCATTCTTCACAAAATAAAACGAATTCGTTTTCTGCAGCAATGTGCCAGTATTGCTGATGAAATTGGGCTTACGGGAATACACGCCCAGTGAATGGCGGTTATTCATAGATAGCTCCAAACGCAGCCTCAAGTGTGTACTTCTACATAACGGGAACATATACAGATCAATCCCAATCGGTCACTCATTTGGTATGCGGGAAGATAGGACTACAATAGCCATAGTCCTAGAGAAAATAGCATACCGCGATCACCAATGGGTCATCTGTGTGGATTTGAAGACGGTGAATTTTCTCCTAGGGCAGCAGGCCGGGTACAACAAGTACTCGTGTTTTGTATGTCTGTGGGACAGTAGAGCTAAAGATCAACACTGGGTGAGAAGACAGTGGCCTGTGAGAGAAAACATGGTATCTGAAGAGAAATATATCATCACAAAACCTTTGGTAGTCAGAAAAAAGATCATATTGCCAGCATTGCACATCAAACTTGGTTTGATGAAACAATTTGTAAAGCCACTTAAGAGATATGGAATGTGTTTCGATTACATATGTAGAAAATGTCCAGCGTTGAGCATGGAGAAAATAAAAGCAGGTTTTTCGATGGACCACAAATCCGGGAAATCATGAAAGACCAGCATTTCCAAGACTCAATGGACAATATTGAGGCATGTGCGTGGTCGTCATTTTGCATGGTTGTACAGAATTTGCTTGTAAACTATAAGGACGCTAACTACCGTGAACTCGTGTAGAATATGCTTACTGCATTTGTACACTTGGTTGTAACATGAGCATCAAATTGCATTACCTCCACAGTCATTTGGATCGATTTCCACATTATCTTGGTGATATCAGCGATGAATAAGGGGAGCGATTTCACCAGGAAATAAGGGCCGTGGAAGAACGGTACCGTAAACGATGGGATAAGCATATGATGGCGGACTATTGTTGGAGCATCCACCGTGAATGTCCAGGAACATTGCATCGTAGGAAATCACAGAAACGCGGGTTCAGCAGCATGTCTCAATGACGAAGCGTGTGTGTTGTGTTTCGTATTCTAGGTTTCTTAGGATTTCTCTGCATAGGTCATATCGCGAGAAGCAGATCTGATGGACAAAAACTAATGCTATTTTCGGACTCAGTGGCCCCAAAATACCCCAAAAAGGGTCTAACATCTTAGGCACCAAACGTTGTGTTCCCAGTGAAACATTCTACAGAGGTTGAACATTCATATCCAGAAATGTCCAACCGAGCAGTATGCAAATCAGGAGGTTCGAGCGTGATGCCGCTGCGCAATATTGATTCAAGCATCGGTCCAACACTACAACAGAGATGATCATTATAAACGTGGATGCGATTATCTTTCAATTTAAAGAGGTACGGCTGGCCGAGTAATTAGGACATGTGACATGAGAACGGAGTTTCTGGAGCTCGTTTCCTACTGCGGCTAAACAGCAGACGTATTTTTTAAGTCACACTCAGCAGGGGTGTTCAGATTTCTTGTTATAAACCAGACTATGAATACTCCTTGAAACTAAATTTTTTTTGTGAAACACAGTTAACGCAAAGTACACTATTCCTTACTTCAGCATGTTCATTTCTCCGGCATTTAAAAAAAGGCCCATGAGGTCAATGTTAATCCTTTAGTTATAACAGAAGAACTCTCGGTTAAAAGAACTGCGTTTTAGTTTATGCCCCGACTTCCTGAACGAACAACAACATCCATAGGATGCTGCACCAACAGGTTCTCCAGCTGTACGAAGTGATAAATAATTTCGAGAAAAGAAAGGTTTTGGGCTACAGAAGGGACAAGTGGTTGAACCACCGTTTAGTGGAGCGTGTGGGAACGAAAGAAGAACATTCTGCAGGGGCTGAACAAGTATGGTGAAGAAAAAAACAACACGCTCATCGAGATCGAACGAGTACACATCGGGTATCTGTTCTACGGTTGGACTATATGATACTTACAAAGGCTTTCATCATACCTGCATCCATGCTTAAGGCCAAATCAGCAGCAAACGCCCCATCACACGATGAACCATCTCCAGCCAACTGGTGGAAGGGCGATGCAAACAAGGCGTCCATCACCTGCCACTGACAGACGCCTATCTTTCCCAGCAGTTGTAATGGTGCCGCTCGCAATCGACTGGCATGAAAAATGCCACCGTGTGTGTGGTCCATGTAAATCTCACTTCTGTCTAGGTTAGAAAAGACGTGATACACGTGTGGAGGAAAACCGGTTAACTCACTAATTCCGGTGTAATCGTGGACGGAATACATCATGAACGGAGGTCATCATGATTTGGCTAGCGGCCAGCTACTCCAGTCGAAAAGCACTGGTTTCTCTCTCATGCAAAATGATGGCAGCGTTGTAAACATCCTAGATCCCGTAGCTGTCCCAATAGCAAAATGGGCTCTGGAACTCACCAAGACAACGCCAGTCAGCACAACTCAAACGTCTCCTGATAATGTCTTCGTCATGTAGACCTGCAACCGCAGACAGGAGGGTACCTAGTTATCACCAGTGGAGCCTTTGCCGAACATGGCTGGACCCCATCCGCACTGTAAGACCAGGTGCACGATGCGTGGTGGTCAGTGTCGTACGTCGTAAGACCCCGGCGATGCATATATGGCAGTCTTACAGCTATACGGCTCTATTTCACGACGCATAGCAGGGCACATAGTAAATATAACAGGGTATGTCGTACTGATGTTCCCCATACGACTCTCTGTATGTAGCATTACATTTGCTTATTGCCTTTTACACACACGGGCCACAGAATTAGAAACCTTGTGTAGATGTACGCAAACCTTATTTACGCAGTGTATATTCAAAATACGTGGTAACGTGTGTAACAACGTGATCCAGGCAACTATTTAAGACTGCTGCTCGTCAGTAATCGTCAGTAGTGCTGATCACAATGGAAAAACAAAGAATCTTTCGGAGTTCGATAAAGCGCTTAGTTCTGGTTTACATCTAGATGGAGCGATCATTTTGATAAAAAATGCCATCTGACTGGTTTGTCGAAAAGTCAAACATCTCGTGCCTTTAACCAGTGGAGAAATAAATCACATTTCTTGTCTAAGAGGTGCAACTGTGGCTCAACGATAATCGCTCAGGAACGAGATCGCCGTCGTCCGAAAAGAGTTGTACAGAGAAAGAGAAGACTTCCTGTGTGTGCAGCAATTGATCGAATCATTCAATGATGGCTGCTTTCGACCCATACCTCAGGGAACTATGCGCAGAGAATTGAAAAGGTTCGCTATTGGCAGTCGCATGCTTCAAAGAAAACTACTGATTTCTGCTAATAATTTGAAAGTTTGTCTATTTCCAGTATCCTGCCACGTTGTTAAAAGCACCGTGGAAGACTGGAACAGGTCATGCCGTCCGACGAGTTGCGTTACACCTTGTTCTGTACCGACAGTTGGCAGATAATTTGGAGGGAACCTCATGAAGCAATGGACTCAGCTTGCCGCCTCTTAAACACAACTGAAGTTTCAGGAGATGGTGTCACGGTGTGGGGCACGTACTTTTTGTAAGGAACAGATCCCGTGATATCGTTGGAAGATCGGGTGTCCTCCAAGGATTGTCTAAACACTGCTGCCGGTCAAGTCCATCCACCAATGTTGACTTTATAACAAGCAGGTGACGGTTGTTTCATAGTGGTTTTATGGACTTGCTCCCAACTTTTCTGGCCACCAGCTACGATCTGAACCCCTTTGGGACTACATGAGGCATGTGAGAACAACAGATTCGAGAGCAGTGTCCTCTTACGTCAAATCTGAGTTAGCTGAAAAACTGTCTGGTGAAAAGCTAAAGAACTGTCTGGTGTATGATGCAGACAAAGATGCACTCTAACACCATGTCTATGCCAATCCGCATTTGTGCTGTGACTCGGACTAAAAGAGGTCCAACGCGGTGTTGAATAAAAGTTTCTAATTCAGTGGCCGTTATGTGTAGAATGTTAGGGAGAGTATTTTATTTCCTGTGTTTTCTTGCGCATGAGTTTCTATAGATTTTCCATTTGCTCCTGGGATTTGAAATTTTAATGTCGCACTGAATTTCCAACATTGATTGTGATTATGAGCTCAAAAAAACTGATAACGTTTTATGCTTCATAGTATTTTGCTAGTTCGAAATGCGTGGGCATTCTGGGATTGTAATGTGTTTTCTTTATGGTTTCGTTTTGAATAACAGAACTGCTACATTTTTAATAACTTATAATTATTTTCTACATAGTAAAAACACTTCAAAAGCATCAAATATGATGAAGTATAAAATATGTCCAAGTAAATATTATCGACAGTAATCTTACTTTCACTTGAAAAGTGATTTTTTTAGAAGTATTGATTTCAATCTGCATAACTTGGGTTTGTCTCAATGTTTCTAATGATAGAAAAAGCTTCCTCAGTTTTGGCTGATGGTGTTTGAATGAATTTTAAGCATTTCTTTCAAATTTAAAAAAAGTGTTTGTTTTATTTATGTTTTTTGTATGTTTTCATTTCTTTTCCAGTCAGTCAGTAGATGATTCCTTCCGTTTATTATAATAGATTTTAAATTTCTATATGGTACTTCGTTTTACTTTTTAAATTAATTTCAGCATCGATAATCTCTCTCCTTGTAATTCCACTTCATCATCAGTTTTTAATTATGTTGAACTCGCAGTATTATATTTACAAAGAGGCTTCGGTTGTGTTTGCTATTTTTTCATGTTAATAGTTCATTTCTGGTATTCTTAAAACACACCATCCTTTATCAATCTTCAGCTGCATTAACGGCCTTTGAAAGGAAAATGCGAAGGGCAGAATGTTGTTATTTTTACTTTGTTACATTCAATTCTTTTTAAAAAAATTTCGATTTCGACCTAGTATTCTGATTGTTCAAGAAAAAAATTTAAATTCCTTCGAGAGTAAATAGATATAATTTTACAATATCTAGCTGCTGAAAAGTCAGCTTTATAGATAAAAAACTCTCAGTTTAATTAAGATTAAAAAAACAAAAAAAAAATTTTTTTCTTCTTCAAATGTTTCAGCGTGTTTAAGAAAACTCTTCGTTATTCGTAAATATCTCTCAAGCATTCTGTTCATAAGATTCTTTATTGTCATACAACTCACGTACGCCTTGCAAGATTCATTGTTACGTTCTTCTGTCGAATAATTTTTTAAAATGATGACTTTGAAATTGAAGCTTCTGTTACTGTAGATATTTTACAAACAACTTATATTGATATTTCATAGTTTGGGAATTCCTGGATAAAGCTTCTGCGACATTATATGACTTTCATCTTTATAAAAATATTGTACTTTTCAGCGTCGTTGACATTACTTTCGGTATACGAAATTTCCGCAGACGTGAAAGCTTCAGAAAATGTTTGAGAATAAATATTCATAGCTGCGAAGTGATTTTAGTGATTAAAAATTGATTGAGGATCTTGATCTGAAATAAGTTAATCGAATTATATGACTGATGAGCCACAAACTTCTTATGTAGCAATAAAATGTAGCTTTTTTTTCTGTATCAAATTTTTGAATACTTCACGAGGATCTCAACTGCTTTCCAGCAAATCGGTTTCCATAGACATGAAACATTGATAGTTGAAATTCCAGTGTTACTCATACCACTTGTGCTTAAATTCACTTTGATTTAAATTTCTTTCTTTTGGTTGTTCAAAGGACAATCAAATGAATTCAGTTTAATTCAAATCTTTTTACTTTGATTGCCCGAAGGCAATCAAAATGGATGTTACCAGATATATCCTCTTCTTAAAACGGCTCTTTCTTCATTTCCTAGGAGCACTGAATTCCAGAAAACATTTTTTATCTAAATAACGAGTCATCAATTTCTTTTGTAACAATGAGAAGCAGCACGTGTTATGCTGTATAAAATATTTGAATTTTCTTCCTAGGAGTTCCAGAATTCCACTACTGTTCCAAAAACGCAGGTGCCATAGGCACGATATACCTGTTCGTAGTTGAAATTCCAGTACTGTCCACACTACTTGTTTTTAAAACCCCATTGATTTAAATCCATAGTTTTGCAGTTTCCACAAGCAAGAAATATTGATATTTGAAATTCTAGTGTTCAACACTTGTTGTCTTAAAATTCAAGTTGATTTAAATCTTTCTTTTAATTATTAAAAGGACAATCAAATGAATTCAGTGCAAGTCAGATCCCTTTCCTTTGATTTTTCGACGGACAATCAAGAAGGACTTTACGAGATATAACCTCTTTTTAAAATCTCTCTTTTCCGATTTTGTTTATAATTTTTGGAAGCACTTATTTCTGGAAAATATACCGAGTCGTAAATCAGAAATTGTTTCAAGCAGTCGTTTCATCACTGCCTGTTTCAATCATTTCAATGGTCTTATTTCGTTGATACTTGTCTCCCTATGTCTAAATTTTTGTTTTTGCTGGAAAATTAAAAATACTATGTATTTTAGAGTAGCATGTATGAGCTCGAGAACTATAAACACCAACTTTTAACCATCATTTTCTTAAACGTTCTCTGAAAATACCTCCGGATGCCATATTTTTACGGAAATTTGCATGCATGGAAATTTTGAAATTACTGGTTCCTCTACTGACCATGAGTTTCCAATGTTTTCTCGCGGATGTTCACTTAAATTCGACTTTCTTTCCTTCGCGAAAAATTATTGCAAGCAAGTTGTAATTGCCACATCCCATCGGCTATTGTATCTGAAGTTCTGACACTAAATTATGAGAAAAATACCGGTAAATTATGGAACAAATCTTTGCTTTTACCATGTACGTGGCACACGACATATGATGCAAAAACAACTTTTCTTTTTTGATTGGAGGTTCAAAGACTACAGAGAGCAACTCGATTAACTGCAAACAGTCCTCCGTCCCTAATTTAGGGCCACTGCATCCAGGGAAGGGACAGAGCCAGTTTTGTAACACACACACACAACATCCATGTATCACCGGGATTCGAACCAGGACCCATCTCGGACGAATGATTATAAGACAGCGCTTAGACCACAGCGCCATCCAGGCGGCAGGAAGTGTTGCAAGGATACTGGGAGAAAAGACTTAATAATTTTACATAAGGTTTCAGGGTGTACTTTAAGTTCCTAAAACTGGTCTGTGTCGCCCCGGTGGCGCAGTGGTCTAAGCGATGTCCTCTGATCATTCGTCCGAACGGGGTCCGGGTTTAAATCCCGGTGAGGCATGGATGTTGTATTTGTCTTACGGCACTGGCTCTCTCCCTTTTCTGGAACCAGTGACCCTAAATTAGGGACGGGCAACTGCTTATAGCCCATTGAGTTGCTCACGGTGGTCGTTAAAAATCCAAAAAAAAAAAAAAAAAAAACTGGTCTGCATCAGTAAAACAGATTCGGTTTCAAAAAATAGAGTACTGAAGGTGACTATGTTCTCTGTACAGGCAACTTGTGCATATGTAAGAACAGAAGGGGATATATGTGTAGTGTACACAATTTTGTTTGACCTTATTTTCTTTGTACGTGTCTTACCAGTATCACGGAGGGCGTGTTCTTAAGCCACACGGTTCTGCTCCCTAATGGTGAATTTCGCTGCGTCAGCTTGAAGGAGCTCCTTTCCGACAGCATCATATTTCATTAGTTTTATTTCTCTTCCTTTGCTGCTACGTTTCTTGCAAGAGAGCTGGTCATCTATACATTGCTCTTTTCCACGGATTCTCCATTGCGTTTTCGGTTTTATCTTTTAAGAAAATTTTCCAAATGCAATTAACTTTTTTGTATTTTATGTTTTTCCTTTGGCACTGATAGCTTCATGTTCTGCTGGCAGATTAACATGCATTTTTTCAGAAAACAAATGTTTAAAGGTGAATTTCTTTTCGGTAGATTTATTTCTACTTGATTTTTAAGGAATTATTTCCACATGTACGTAGTGATTTGTATGACATTTTTAAAAAAAAAATTGAAAAGTGTTTTGGGATGCTCCATAATTTTATTTCTTCTCGTTCATAACTTTTAAATGCCTATTTAGGTTATGATCCCTGTTTAATTTCTTCAGAGCAAAATATTCATCACATGACATTTTGCGTTATATCAAATTAATTTGATGATTCTTTGGCAGAGTGACATGCGCTTGAAAATGTCTGGCCTCCTGTGCCGATATTTTAATAGTTGTTATTACAATCCAATGCGACAGCCTACAATTTTACCCAAATTATTATATTTTAATAGATGGTGCAGCCACATATTTGTATTTTTCCAGGAAAGCTAATTTTTTCTCGGTCCTCCTTTGGTTAATTTTTGTAGTAAAGCATACATTTTTTTATATTTAAATATACAATTTTTCATATTTAAATGTAAATCTTTTCATATTTAAATATAAATCTTTTCATATTTAAATATAAATCTTTTCATATTTAAATATAAATCTTTTCATATTTAAATATATAACTTTTAATATTTAAATATAAATCTTTTCATATTTAAATATAAATCTTTCCATATTTAAAGATTCTCTGCTTTAGAAGGCCTAACATCGGAAGAAGTGGATATTTCGGAAGTTAACAGAAAAGTAACCAAAGCTCTAATGGAAACAGCAACAAAATTAGCTGGGTCTAAGAACAAGTTGCATGTGAACAAATTATCAGGAAAAACCAAAATGTTGATGCAAAAAGAAGAGAGATCAGGACAACTAAAGAAGATGTGACTTCCAAAGTGGAATATATAGAGCTATGCAAGACAACACGAAAAAGTATCACTGAAGACGTAAGGAAATTCAACTGTGAGCTAGTGAGGAAAGCAATTGAAAACAACCAAAGCCTTAAGATAGCAAAGGGACATCTCAGTAAGGGAAGAAAACAGATTATGGCTCTGAGAAAAGAAGATGGTTCTATAACAAGAAATAGAGGCGAAATTTTGACAAGAGTGAAAGATTTCTACTCCAAATTATATGAAAGGGATGATACATGTACTCCAGACATCATGAAAGGTACCAGAGTTCTTCCAGTCCTCCCAGCAGAAGTTGCTCATGCAATCAAGAACATGAAGCGGGGGAAAGCTCCAGGAGAAGATGGAATTACTATAGACATCATACAAGAAGCAAGTGGAGAAATTGAAACAGTACTCGCCCAAATTTTCACTCGATGCCTTAATGAAGGGAAGATTCCTGAGGATTGGAACAATGCTACAATGATCCTGCTACATAAAAAAGGTGACATTGAGGATCTCAGGAACTACAGACCTATCAGCCTCCTATCAGTGGTTTATAAAATCTTCACTAAAGTTCTTTCACACCGCTTGAAGGTAACACTGGACATGGTTCAACCGAGAGAACAAGCTGGATTCAGGAGTGGCTACAGCACAATAGATCATATCCACGTACTGAGAGAACTAATTGAAAGAGCGAGGGAATATGAACTTCCATTGTGCATGGCTTTTATCGATTATGAAAAAGCCTTTGATTCGGTGAAACCATCAGCAGTTACCACGGCTCTGAAATCCTGCGGTATTGAAGATGCATACATTAATATTATTAATAACATCTATGAAAATGCAAGTGCAAAGATTCGGCTGTTTGAAAATACAACACACATAAAAATTGGAAAGGGAGTGAGACAAGGTGACACCATATCTCCGAAGCTCTTTGATGCCACATTGGAAAATGTCTTTCAATCACTGAACTGGGAAAACAAAGGGATAAAGATTAATGGAGATTATCTAACCCACCTTCGTTTTGCTGATGACGTAGTCATTTTTGCAACTACCCCATCAGAGCTGCAGAGTATGATCCAGGAACTTGCTGACAAGAGTAAAAGGTGGGATTAAAAATAAACTTTCAGAAGACAAAAGTGATGTTCAATGCTTTTACAAGAAATGAAGATTT
The DNA here is from genome assembly GCA_039090855.1 of Macrothele yani. Taxonomy (NCBI): domain Eukaryota; kingdom Metazoa; phylum Arthropoda; class Arachnida; order Araneae; family Macrothelidae; genus Macrothele; species Macrothele yani. The sequence continues at coordinate 12,072,798 of CM077017.1, read as the reverse complement.
ATCGATTGATGGAGAAAAACTGGAGATAACAGACACGTACGTTTATCTTGGACAGCAGATATCAAGTGAGGGTCACATTGATGAAGAAATTAATCGGCGTACAAAACTTGCCTCGAGAGCTTTTGGAAAGAACAGCATAATTTTCAAGAGCAATATGCCATTATGTCTTAAAAGAAAAGTGTTTGATCAATGCATCCTTCCAGTGCTTACGTATGGTGCAGAGACGTGGACCTTAACTAAAAGAGACATACAAAGGCTGCAGACAACTCAAAGCAGCATGGAGAGGTGCATGCTTGGTATAACCAGGAGAGATAAGAAGAGGAACTCGTGGATCCGAAAAATGACGAGAGTGGAAGACATCATTATCAGAGTTAAATCCCTGAAATGGCAATGGGCTGGACATACTGCCAGAAGGACAGACCATAGATGGACAGCCGAAATTTTAGATTGGATTCCAAGGGACAGGAAAAGACCCAGAAAAAGACCACATGGGAGATGGGTGGATGAAATTCGTAAATATGCGGGAGTGACATGGAGGAGACTGGCACAAGACAGACCGTTGTGGAGGAAACTTGGGGAGACCTTCGTCCAGCAGTGGATTGATAATGGTTGACAATGATGATGATGATGATTTAAATATAAATCTTTTCATACTTAAATATATAACTTTTAATATTTAAATATACAGTTATTTTTCTTTTATGAAAATCTAAAACACAGTGATATGTTCTGCACAAAATCTGGTTTCGGATCATTTCATCAGAGTTATGGCATCGGATTCCCCGGCCCATCTGTCTTTCTGTGTATATTGGAGTTGTTAATTTTCAGCAAACTAAAAATATGAGATCTCCACAGGGTTTAAATATAAGTCGAGAAATTACAGGGTCTTCACAGAGTGTGTTAATTGGAAAGGTACCTTCGCAAAGTAGAATTTTTCAGAATAGAATGTTTAACGCAGATGCTGGTAACTGGGAACTTCTTAAATCATTTAGTTTATTTTTCTTCGGGTAGCTAAACCAAAATGAAACATTTTACTCATGAAGCAGAGTTTTATTGTACATACAGCAAAGGCTATTGGAGATATTATGCCGCACCTATCATTCATCAAGTACATACACATAAATTTACGTTCTCGTGTGAAGAGAGATAGCCAGTAAATTCTCGGTCCTTATCTATCAGTCATAAATTCTATAACTCCTTACTTAGTAAAATATACATCCTTACCAGCACGTCTGGTCCTTAAGAAGCTCAATATCACTTTTACAAAATCTTAATTCACTATCTAAAGTGGATATACACTATCCACCAACAAGTAATTGGACACCTGTGATAGCAAAGGAAAAGGAAGTTTATTCACCTTCAATAGTTGGTGGAGCCTCCACGAGCGGCGATTACAGCTGCGGCCCTCCGGGGTATACTTTCAACCAGGCGTTGTACGACGGCCTTCCACTCGGCTTGGAGAAGACAGGTCAGTTCCTTCAACGATTTCGGACGGTGGGGTCACCCCTTAAGTCGACGCTCCAACTCGTCCCAGAGGTGCTCGATAATATTAAGGTCCGGGCTCTGCGCAGGCCAGTCCATTCGACTAACCCCATTGTCACCATACCAAGTAATTGTGGCCCTCGTAACATGACAGGTGGCATTGTCATCCTGAAAGTAATATGGGTCCACCCCGTAAAACTGCCACAACGTAGGAAGCGCATGGTCATCCAAAATGGTGCAGTAGGTCTCGGCTTTGAATCTACCAGGAATTGCGACCAAGGGTCCCGTGCCATACCAGGAGAAACACCCCCCATAGCATGATTCCACCGCCGTCGAACTTCAGTGTTGGCACAATACATTCCGACAGGAGGCGTTCTCCAGACAGACGCCAAACCCAGACCCTGCCATCCGAATGGTAGAGGGTGAACCTTGATTCGTCGCTCCAGAGAACCTGTTTCCACTGTTCAACGGTCCACTGTCGACGTTCTTTGCACCACGTTAGCCGAGCAGCGCTATTGGACTTGGTGATCAAAGGCTTGTGGGCAGCAGCACGTCCATGATAACCGAACAGATGGGCTTCCTTACGGATGGTATTCATCGAAAGAACACTCCCGGATGCCTGTTGAAACTCCTCGTGGACGTGGCTCATTGATTTAGTGTGGTTCTTCCGAATTTATCTGGCCAGCTCCCGTCGGTCTCTAACTCCCAGTTTTGTGGGTCTGCCGGGTCGAGGCACATTCCGACAGTCACCTCTCATCTTCCACTTGCCAATCACGTAGGCCACTGTCGATGTTGGGTACTTCAACTCGCTGGATATGTCACGTATGGATCGGCCATTTCTGTGATACCCGACGATTACACCTTTCTCGAAATCATAGAGCTCCGAACTGCGTGGCATCTTGCATGCGACTGGTTGCGTTGTTGTTTCCCACACGATATTTAACGGCGGCGGCCGTGACGTGTATCAGGACCGCAGATATCGTTAAATGCAGGGGTGTCCAATTACTTGTCGGTAGATGGTGTATAAAACCATTGAATTATGTACATACCTCCTGTTATCATAATGTCTAATAGCGGAAATCAACCTTGGGCTAATGGTCCCTCTCCGAAAATAAATATTCACGAAAATAAGAAGAAAATCGCATTTGTTTAAGAAATAATTAATATTTCTTTGATAAGAAAAAAATAGGGTTCGAGAGAACATGATGTTTTGGCACATTAAACACAATTAAGGAGTTTTTCTCTTATACAGAAGAAGGCAACGTGTAATGAAAATGAACGCTAATTACAAGCGTGAAAATTTAAAATACTTAGGTTCTTTCATTTAGTTAAGAGGAATTATGTTTATGACTTGAATGCTTACCTTGCAGCATTTTTAATGAATAACGGTTTACGACTGATACAGCCAATTTCCCCTGATAAATATTTCAATCCTTTAACCGCAAAAAAAAAGAACGAAAATTCATTCTTATCCAGTCTCATTAAGTGAAATTTTCATTGTTGCACTTTTAAAAAAGGAAAAGTAAACTAATTTCGGATTGGAATTCCCAAATGCTGGCAAATTTCAGCTACTGACGTACATTATTTGATCAAAGTTATCCGCTCATCCCTTTTGAGTGGTGCATTTTAGCATATTCGTCACAGTCATTGCTCAAATAGGTATAAAAAGACACACGTGGTCTGGCAAACATCATCCGCAAGCATGAAAACAAGAATAGGCCCTAAGGCGGAGCTTTGTGACTTTCAACATGATAAAATCATAGAATACTACTTTAGCAACTTATCAGTTCGGGAAATTTCTGCCCTGCTGAAACTCCTCCGATCAACTGTAAGTGATGCTATTGTAAAGTGGCAACGGCTAGGACCAACGACTGCGCAATTGCTACTTGGTAAGCCACGTAAAACGACAGACTGCAGAATGCTGAAGCGGGTGGTAGGATAAAATCGCCTATCGTCGATTGCAGCACTCACTATTGAGTTCTAAAATGCCTCTGGAAGAAAAGCCAGCACCACAGAGGTTCGCGGAAAGTTGAAAAGAACGGATTTTCTTGCCGAGCAGCAGGACGTAGGCTTAACATCATCAAGATTAACGACAAGCGTCCGTTGGAGTGGTGAAAAGCTTGGCGCCAGTGGACTCTGCAGCAGTGGAAACGCGTTCTCTGGAGTGATGAATCACGTTTCCCCATCTTGCAGTCCGACGGACGAAATTGGGAGTAGAGAATGCCAAGTAACGAATTCTCTGGGCTTCTTTTCATGGTTTGGGCTGGGCCTTCTAGTTCCAAATGCCCGGGAATTTTAACGCTGCTGCCTACAATGATATTCTTAGCAAATCTCTGCTCCTGACATAATGGAAATAGTTCTGTGAAGGCCACTTCCTTACGTACAGGGCAATGTTGTAATCCACAAACAAGGTTCGTGCAAGTATGGTTTGATGAGATGGGTATGAAAGAAATTGGCCGACACAGAGCCGCGATCTCAACGCCCCGGAACACCTTCGGAATGAACCCGAATAGCGGCCAGGCCGAAACACCCGGCATCGATGACCGACTGGACTGAAGCTATTGTGTCATAATTCATAATGGAAGGTAATTCCCGCAGCAACGTATGTGAAAGCTGGTGGCGTCCTTGTACCCCGCATTCTTCTGTCCCGGATACGAATGCTATCCCAATAAAGGTACACCGACGAGTGCTTGTCGCTGCTACTTGCTGTCTTGGCATGCGCGCTACCTGTGTAGTACGCCTTGAGAAAGGGGGGAATATGAATCGCAGAAAGCCTTTCCTGAAGTGATTCTCCGTAGAATTCTCACTAATCCCAGACGATGTGTGGAAGAAGCATCACACACTTTTTGAAGGGAAGAAGGAATTCTCATTAGTTCCAGATGATATGTGGAACGAACACCACATATTTGTTGAAAAGTTTAACGGCCAGTGGATCCATTTTTACGTTCGGGGGCCAGTATGAAAACACAAATTTGCCGAACCCGCATCCTTCAACCCAGGAGCCGAATGCTTTCCAAATTAAACTACTCAGACAAGTGCTTATCACTGCTACTTGCCGTATCGATGCGTCACCTCTGTAGTACGTCATACATACCAAAATCTAGTTGAAACACTTTTCAGAACACTGGATGTTGTGATAGTAGAAAAGAATGAGCCAACTCGAAATTAATTACTTTCCTATTACATGGAGTTTGTGCATCGGCAAATGTCCTGATGCTTTTGATCAGATAATGTATGTTAACTACCACTGTGAGCAACTCAGTGGGATATAAGCAGCCACGCGTTGCTAATTTATGGCCTTCCGTTTTCGCGATGTGGGAGAGCCAGTGAAGACAAAAATACCATCTGAACCCATCTATGACGATTCATTAGAAACCAGCGCCCCCTACTGCTTGATGATTGGTGCCGGCCGATAGCGTTAGCGCAAGGCAGTCATTTTGTAGTGAAACAAACTGTTACGAGCAACCATAAGTTGGTTTAATATTTAATTTCGTCAGGGCACTAATTATGATGCATCTTTGCGCTGATTGAGGCCTGATATCTTTGATCGGATTGAGGGGGTATGACAGACTTGTCCTGAGGCTGGGACCCACCAGCCACAGGACCACCGACTGGACGTAGCTTTTAAACCGCAAAGCTGCCCCGGTGGCGCAGTGGTCCGAGGGATTGCTTCTGATCCTTCGCCCAACGGAGAGGTATGGGTTCGAATCCCAGGTAAGGCATATATGTCTGTGTTTGTTTTTCAGCACTTGATCTCTCTGTTATTTGCAAATCTGGCTTGCTGTATCACATGTTCTATCTGCACTTTGATGATTTCGATGTATTGCATAATATCGTACCCTGTGACGCACAATACTGTATTTGTCTGAATTTTTTTTTATTATAGGTTTAACGACCACCGTGAGCAACTCAATAGGCTATAAGCAGTCGCTCGTTTCTAATTTAGGGTCACTGGTTCCAGGGAAAGGAGAGAGCCAGTGCCGTAAGACAAACACAGCATCCATGCCTCACCAGGATGCGAACCCTGTCCCCGTTTGGACGAATGATTAGAGGCTATAGCTTAGACCACTGCGCTGTCTGAATTCGAGATGTATGTGTTCACCACAACTAATGTATGAATTCAAGCTGTATGTGTTACCTGGGCCCAATAAATAATTAAAAAAAAACGCAAAGTGATTACCGCGGCAGCATTATACAATTCAAGGGATCTTCGCCCTAAGTTTGTGCGCTGTGGTAAGGACGGTATAGCTTGCTGCTGGTTCTGAATTCGTGACGCCTTATTCCATTTTCATTGCAATATTTTTTCAGCTGCACGTACAGGGTCTGTGTGATTTATTAGAACTAAGATGAAAGAAGGGAATAGAGACACAGGAATGAATGTCTTCAAAGATATTTCTCATCCCTGGGAAGTAACAGAATTTAAAGTACAATCTTTTTTTAAGGTGAATTAAATCTACTGAGGATTTGAGCCGCTACTCAAATGTATGTCTCGACAGCAAGAATACTTTCAACTCCAAATGATTTACCTCTGTACAGAAATGATTATCGCAATCCGTGGTTATTTATTATGTGCGATAAAAATCAAATCCGAAAAAAATAGAAACGACGGCCAGTGATCTAAAAATATCTTTAAATGATAATATCATGATTGTCAACCAATGCCGCAGAACTTTACCATTTTTGTGAAAACGTACTTACACTATTACTGCGCAAATTTCGTTCTAAACACTGGACAAATTAGTACGGGACTGACGCAATAATTCGTACTTTCGGTATTTGCTTTGTTTTGATTTAATGAAACTGAAAGACGCAGAATATGAGTTTTCTTAAGGTGGTTTATTTGTGTGGTGTTGTTCTTTTAAGGGAAATAATAGAATGGCGAGATCGTTTCAGCGTAATGATCACACAAACATTTAATTTTTAATTCTGTAGGATTTCGCTGTGATATAACCTGCCTAAAAGTACATGGCCTCAGAGATTTATTTTAAACAATCGAAGGGTAAAAACATTGCCTCCATCTCGAGTGATATGAAAACACTACAACCAATGGTACGCACGCACTTTACCATGTAAAGCTGCACGATCCTGTTAATTGTGTGAAGGAAAATAATGTCAGTTCTCTTACAAAAGAAGATGAAACACAATGGTTTCAATAATGAGTAGGCTACATATTGCTTGGCATACACCGATTTCTTTGAGAAAATCATACTTAATTTCATATGAAATCATCATAAAACATTCTAATGATTTACACTTCCCCATTTAGTAGCTGCACCTGTCAAGAAATGCAAGCCACGTGGATTCTACAGAAAGTATCCTAAAAGCCAAGGAAACTCCGTCCAGGATGTAAAAAACTCATACATGGACAAATTAAATCAGTGATCTGCAAAGATTTGCGGAGAGGTTCATCATGGCTTCAAGGCGAAGTAATTCGTAGCGACATCAGGGCACGAAAGAAATGCGGAACACAGTACACTTCTCCGCAAAATAAGGAAGAGCATCTGTCGTTGGTCAAGCACTGTGTAGATCTGAATGGCACAAAGAAACAGCGCAGCAATAAAACAGGAGGCACGAAATGAGATTAGACGTCAAGATGATTCAGTTACGAAGCCATAAACTGTAAGATGACGTAAATGCAACCAACTATGGGAACAATAGTGGTAAAAGAAAAAGCAGCGGAATAAATGTAGAGTGGTTTAAGAAAAAAAATCGAAGCCGTCCCGGTGTCGCAGTGTTCTAAGCGATGGCTTATGATCATTCGTCCGAAAGAGGTCCGGGTCCGAATCCCGGTGAGGAATGGATGTTGTGTTTGTCTTACGGCACTGGCCCTCTTCCTTCCCTGGAACCAGTGGCCCTAAATTAGGGACGGGCGAACGCTTATAGGCCATTGAGATGCTCGCGGTGGTCGTTAAACCTCCAATAAAAAAATCCAAAAATTTGAAACCTTGTCATAAATGATAACCTGTGACATGAAATTAAGAGAGTGTACGACAAGGTAGAATGGTGATATCTTTTTATGCGATGACTGTATTTCCCAAAGTACAATTCCGCGATGACAAAATGAAATATTATCGAATCCGCTGAAGCATTTGTTTCATCATACATGCAGAATAAAATATTTATGTATTTAACAAGTGCCGTTTCTTCCTAAAATGTATAAACGAAAATGAGATGAATTTTAGTTCAATGCATTCAGTCTCTTCTAGATTAACATAAGCAGAATTTTATAAGTATAAAGCTCATTATTCAGAGATGAGAGGAAATGTACTTCATACGAGGGTTGTGCCGAAAGTAATGCAAAAGTGAGCAAAACTTTTATATTAACTGACAGAGGTAGTTCATATTGCACATGTTGGTAGAGTAACTCTTCCTCTACAGTAACCCTTCTTCTTCATTGCAGGTATGTAATGGATTCCAAGCAGAAGCAACGTGTCGTCATTGAGTTCTTGACGAAGGAAAGGTGCAGGCTGTCCGACATCCACAGAAGACTACAAAATGTTTACGGAAATGACACAATTAACCAGAGCAATGTGCACTGATAGATGCAGAAGTTTAAAGAAGGTTTAAACATTGCTTTAATGGTTCTCTTGGACCATACATGGCAAAAGCAGGAAGGACAGGACAGGAACTTGACATAACGGGGCACTTTCAAGCATAAACAATAAAAAAGAACGAGAACAACAATGATGAGCACTGTACAGGGAAAAAACGGGTCACAATACTAGAGCAAATTACAGGGAAAGGTACAATCAAGCAGGACTACAACACATAGAAGTTCCAGAACACCTGGAAAACAAAAGCAGGACACAAGCATGAGGGATCAATGCAATACATAAATAAAGATTCCCTAAATAAGTGAGTCAGTTCACAGAGTAAAAATAAGCACCAGTGAAACGAGGCGCAGTCGCAAAAGTCATGGGGCACAGCATGTGGGAGCAGAGCAGTACGTAGATATAATGTGCACAAAGTTAGCGAGGCAATTCACAATGTAAAGATGAGCACTCTTGAAGCAAGGCGAAGGAGCAAAGTCACAGAGCAGCACAAGTCGAGTGAAGTGGGAGGCAAACGACACCCCTCAAGTCGTGGGCGGCTCAAAGATGTCATATTATTTGAAGGTCCATTCATCAAGGACATAGAGATATTCGGCTGGAATAGGTAAGTCTTTGGATCGCGGAAAAGACAATGGAAAAGACCATCGAGAGAGCTGGAGCGAAGACATCTGTGCTTCGGTAGGAAGTGCAAAAGAGTACGTGGACGACCATGGCTGTGAGTGTGAACCAGAAAGTAAGGTAGCTGAAAAGGGCCGTGACGAAATAAAAGGGGCGGAGAGCGCAGCGATCCATTCATCCAGGACAGCAAGGAATAGAAACAGGTCAGAAAAATCCATCTGACTCGGGAAATACGGGAGAGAAGGCTAACGGGGGCACTCTGAAGAAGACATCTGTGCAGAAGTAGTAAATGAAAGAGACGAAGAGGGCTTTTTGCATTTTCGACGAGAAGAATGTCACCGGTGAGATGGACGACGCCGGCATTTTTAGGGATAGCACCGGCGGAGGCAGCACAAGAGGATAGAGATGCTAGTTGCAGAGACAATATATCCGGCAAGTGGGCGAGAAGCGAGCTCCTGGGCACAAGCGCAGAACCTGGGAAGAAAATTTTTTCAGCAGTGTCAAAATGGACAGTGGACCAAGAAGATGATAGGAGCGGCTGGACATCCTCAGGAGCAAAGGAAGCACCCGAAGACTGATGAAGTGGTGGTGAGGCGGAGAACAAATAGGGGGGATATGGGCAGTCAAAGAACATACACCATCTTGAAGTGGTGGCGCGGTGAACGAAACTAGAGGATGAGGTGCATCAGAGATGATAACCAGGGGTAAGGTAGCAGGCTGAGAAGTAGAAGACGACACATGCGGTGGTGAGAAAAGATTCCAGTAAGGGGTGTTGTATGCTGAAGGAGAGTCGTAGTCGGAGCTGAACAAGCAGGAGAAGCCCCGATGTTGACAGACGAAGAAGAGGGCCGCTGGAAGGTAGATGCAGAGGGTGTAGTTGAAGAACGAGTGGCAGAAGTTGGGCACTGTGAGCTGTGATGTCCAGGGGCTTTGCAGGTAAAGCAATGGTAAGCAGAGAAAACATTGATGGTAATCATAGGAGGACCAAGAAGAACCCGGAATTTCGTGGGGCAGGAAGTGATATAAGATAAGTCACGAAAAATGACGAGCGCCTGTCGTCGAAAACTTAAGAATGACTGATCACCTTGATCGGTGGAAGCACAGGCAAGCGTCCGGACACCGACGACGTCGTGTCCGCACAACGTAACAGAAGTGAGCAAAAAGTTATCACTGACTTCCGGGGGCACAGGATACATTGTGACAAGTACTGGACATTGGGCTAGTGGTTGCGGGAGCAAACTCTGATCCCCTATGGTAATAGAAGAAGAAAGAACCTCAGCAACATAATCAACAGACGAAAAAAATACAAGCACAGACTTGGGCTTTTTTGCAAAATGCGTAATCGCTCCAGCCGGGAGATACGATAACTGAGGCCGCCCCGGTGGCGCAGTTGTCTAAGCGATGGCCTTTGATCAGTCGTCCGAAAGGGGTCCGGGTTGGAATCCTGGTGAGGCATGGATTTTTTGTTTGTCTTACGGCACTGGTTCTCTCCCTTCCCTGGAACCAGTAACCCTAAATTAGGGACGGGCGACTGCTTATAGCCCATTGAGTTGCTCACGGTGGTCGTTAAACCTCCAATAAAAAAAAATAACGGAGACATGTTTTCGCGAAGCTTGACATTAGGAAGTGCGTCAAACGTGACGCCTAATTGAAGGGAACTGAGCATGGACTTACCAAGCTTTGAAGTTTCAGGCACGGTTGCGGTGAGAGTTGAGCCATCACGAACGATGAAACGATCGAGGCATGTCTGGAGCAAAGCGTGGAACAAGCACTGGTCTGAAGAAATCGAAGTCGCAGAAGCAGCAGGGAGGGCATCTAGTTTGGAGGCAGACGGAAGGCAGTCATGCGGAACAACAGCTGGAAGTCGTATGAAGACACCAGTCGAGGAATAGTAACACAAGCCATAGGCACAGGCACGATGAGGCACAGGCTGTAGAAGATGGATGAGGACACAAATACTACGGGAAGGCATAGTGCAGACGCTGGAAACCACCAAAGGAAGGCAGCGCTCCAAGGAGATGAGCAGTACACAGGTGAAGGCAAACGACGAACCACTAGTAAAAGACGTGGCACAGGCTTAGTAAACGAGCGTGGAAGTGGGAAGGCAAAAGTGACGTGCGAGCAACACGTGCTAGCAGAGCAAACAGTGCCGCCCGGTGGCGCAGTGGTCTAAGGCAATGGCCTCTGATCATTCGTTCGAAAGGGGTCCGGGTTCGAATCCCGGTGAGGCATGGATGTTGTGTTTGTCTTACGGCACTGGCTCTCTCCCTTCCCTGGAACCAGTGACCCTAAATTAGTGACGGGTGACTGCTTATAGCCCATTGAGTTGCTCACAGTGGTCGTTAAACCTCCAATCAAAAAAAAAAAAAGAGCAAACAGTGAAGGCAAGTTACGATGGGTCGAACGTAAACAGATCCATAGTGAAGATAAATGAAGGAATATACAGAAAATAAGCACTTACCATCCCAGAAAATCCGCTAGAAGGATAGCACAAGCATTCATGAGCAAGGAACGTGCAAAATAACACGGCTAGGAGCAGAGGAAATACGAAAGAAGAACACAAATTCTGGAGCGGAGGACGACACGTGCCAGTTTAAAGAAGGGCAAACCAGCATTGAAGACATACCACGCCGTGGGAGACCATCATTTGCGACCACTGACACGAATTGTCAGCGAGTGGATGATTTGATTCTCGCGGAGAGAAGAGTCACAAACCGCGAGCTTGTTACACAACAGAACTGTTGTCACAATGCTATACAAAAGATGGTGGAAAACTTAGAGCATCGGAAAGTGCGTGCAGAGCGGGTACCTCAGCAGTTGACACCACCGGATTTGAAGGAGAGGAAGGCGGAAGTCTGCTCTTATCAGCTGGAAGCGTTTGAAACCAATGAAGACACGTTATATTTCGATCTGGTGATAGGGGATGAAACGTGGGCATATCTTTACGATCCGGAAACGAATAATCAATCCGGGAATGGGGTCACAGCTCTTCACCAAGGCCTAAGAAGTTCAAGAGCCAGCGATCAGCACAGAAAGTCATGGTGACTGTTTTTTGTGATGACAAAGGCGTCTTTCTCTTTTATATTCTGGAACGTGGCCGTACTGTGACCAGCGAGCGGTACATTGAGACGCTCAAGAAGCTTACTGAAGCCATAAGGAGGAAGAGACCGAACAAGAATCTGAAAAGGTTCCAGATTCACCTTGACAATGCGAGATCATACACATCTTTGGAAACAAATCAGGCGATCGGCAAATTAGGCTGGTCGGTGGTCCCCATCCACCGTGAAGCCCAGATCTGGAGCACTCCGACTTCTACCTGTTCGGTCCAATGAAGGACAGTCTCAGGCACAACGATATGTTTACACAGATGAGGTGAAAGTGTCTGTGAAGAAGTGGTTCAACTGCCCACACTTGAATGTTTTCCAAGAGGATTCGAGAGATAAGTTCAAAGATGGCGCAAATGCATCTCTTGTGATAGAGACTTTGTTGAGTAGTACCTTTGTATGAAGAAAGAGTTACTCTACCAACATGTGCAATTTGAACGACCTCTGTCAGTTAATAGAAAAGGTATGCCCACTTTTGCATTACTTTCGGTACAACCCTCGTATAAATTATCAGGTACTGACATAATCTTTAAGAAACACATACTGTAACATGATCTTCAATATTCAGGGATCTAGAAAGGCTAATAAACTTTCCTTTAAATCCCTCATAAGATCACAAAATATACAAATTTACTGATATACAGGCACCAGAGCGTCGCTTCGTCACAGAGGTGTGTGTGAAGGCAATGCAGGCAATCTCGTAGGATAAGACTCTTCTCATTCTATCAGTCGCAATTGCCTACCACTTGCCTTATAGTTTCGACATCGTAGGACAAGGCTTGTCCCATTCAATCAGTTGCAATTTCCTATAACTTGCCTTACAGTTTCGACATTGAGACGAATCCACATATCTGCCTCTCCTGGTATCTCGTCACACTGGAAATCGGATCATAGCTATATTCACTGGCAGTGGAAGGCATTTTGCTCTGCTGTCTAATCCTCTTCACATAGGTTGACCACGCGTGATTTTTTGTTTCTTCCTTGTTTTTTTTTTTTGGGGGGGGGGGATTTATCGGCCATTGTGAGCAACTCGAAGGGTTATAAGCAGTCGCCTTTCCCCAAACTAGGGGTCACTGCTTTCAGAGAAGGGCGACAGCCAGATCCGTAAAACAAACACAACATGCACCCAAGAATTTGAACCAGGAGGAATTGACAGTTCTTAGACATCTGCGCCACTGGAGGGGGAGGGGTTCTTGTTCAGTTTCATACGACGTTTAACGGTCAGAATGACCAGTTCTGAAGGCTATATGCAGGCCCTACTTTATGTTCCAGGGAAGGGACAGAGTCAGCACCATCAGACAAGCACCACATCCATACCACACCTTGAACAAGACTGCAGACATATTTCGGACGATTTGCCAGAAGCCAGTGCCTCAGAATAATCGGCGCCAGGGGCGACTAGCTTTTATTACATTTTTTTTGTCTAGAACCTGTTGACAAAAATTCGAGACACACGAAGACACCTCTGTTGGGGGTTGCCCAGGCTACAGTTGTCCAATCGCCCGCCATCGCGTATCATCGATTAAATGGTGTCTGTGTGACATTTTCAAGACAACATTTCCTTTACTTGCAGTTTGACAACAGCGGAGATCTTTTACACATTTGTTCCTGTCCCCCCTTCACGACTGTTGACTCTTCGAGTACATGCGCAACGCACAAGGGAACGTCATACGCGTGTCATCATGCGGTCATGCGTTACTTTACATACCCGTCCAGTCTGTTATGCATCCCTGTAAAAGTGTAAAACCATATGTTTAATTCCTTTCCTTACTACGATGAAAAGCCTTTTCTAACTTAACTTTACAAATGAGGGTATTCACGACTGATCGTACCCTCCCTATCTGACACCCATACAGCAGTGACAAAATATTCTTAGCAAAAGAGTAAAACATTGATTTCTATAACTGAGATGTACGAGTATCATTCAAAGACGTCTGTGTACACTTATTTTACACCGATAAGCCATTACATTATGATCACCTACGTAATAGGCTGCAGGACGCCATTTAGCCCGCAAAACAGCGGCCAGTCGGCAAAGCATTGATTCGATGAGGTGGCGATAGATATCCTGGTGTACCTGGTACCATAGTGTCTACAGCAGGTCCTCCAGTTCCCGTAAATTTCAGGGTGGTGGTGATTTAGCGCGAACCCGCTTTTCCAAGTCGAACCACAAATGTTCAATTGGGTTCATGTCAGGTGAATTTGGAGGCTAGGGCATTCACAGAAAGTCACCAGCATGTTCCTCGAACCACACCTTGACGATTCCGGCATTGTGTCCTGGCGTATTATTCTGTTGGTAATGGCCATCACCAGCAGTTAAGACAGTTGCCATGAATGGGTGAACTTGGTCCGCAACGATGTTTAGATACATGGCAGCTGTCAGATATTGTTCTATTGGGACAATGGGGCCCAAAGGGCACCAGGAAAACATCGCCCACAGCATAACACCGTCGCCGCCGACCTGTTTCCGCCCAACAATGCATTTAGGTGACATAACCTCCGTTGGCAATCAGCGTATCCGCGCTTGGCCGTCTACGTGATGCACAGGAATCTTGATTCTTCAGACCAGGTCACTTTCTTTCAATCATCCACGGTCCAGTCTCGAAGATCTTGGGCTCATTTCATGCGTTGTGGGCGATAATGTGCAGTGAGCATGGGGACCCGGCTGGATCTTCGGCTACGCAGGCCCATGAGCAGAAAGCTGCAATGAACTGTGTGCTGTGACACAATGTCCTGATGACCGGTGTTTTAACTACTGGTTATTTGTTGCACTGTGGCCCTGAGGTAGCTGTGAACAATGGGCGTTAGTTTTCGCTTCCCTCTGGCATCACTGAGCTGCGGAAGACACACGGCTAGACAACGGTTCGTCGTTTGGCCATCTGTGCCCCACCTTTGATACGTACTCACTACAGCGGCACGTGAACAACCCACAAGCTGCGCCGTTTCCGAGATTGTAGTTCCGAGGCGCCGTGCATTCTGACTCCGAACACTCTACTAAACGGAAGCCGGTTAGTAGGTCTCCAGGCGCGGTCATTTCTTTAGGCTGGTAGTGGTCACAATGTAATGGCTCATCGTTGTATAGAGATTTGGCTTTTACTTCTCTTTGATTTGATTCTAAATATGAATCAAATCAATTTTTTTTTGCTTTTCATAAAGCAATGACGGTGGTTAAAAACAGGGGTGTAATAGTAACTTCAGGTTCACTTAAAAATTTTGCCTTACAATTTATTGATTATCATTGAAAATGCCAGTGTCATAAGGAAAATTTCAGTTTCTTTTTCAGATGTTCCACATTTCTTCGAAATCGTCCTGTGTTTGCCGTTAAGTAGTCCGAGCCGGTCTTTATGTCGTTAAATCCATGATTACTTCTCTTACTATGGAATTTAAAATTTCAGCAATATTCTGTTATGATGTGATTTCTTAGATCGAAACCATTTGAATTAAATGTTGCAATAAGTGACTCAAATGGAAATTTATGTATTTCCATTTGTTAGACCCATTTGAGTGCGTCAGGATGGCATCTTTTGGAGTTAGGGCATAAGTTCGGGTTTTCGTCACGGTGTAATCGTATTACTGGAAACCAGGTTTCTTTGTCTTTTCCTATTTTTAGTCGAATATTAATATTGAAATTGCTGAAAACAGTGGAATTTGTGCAATAAATATCGTATTGCACTAAGCTTTACTGATGCCTCAAGCTTCGATTATGTTTCAGTGTGTTTAGGAAATAGCCCTGTATCATTCTATAGTTTCTGTTCTCTTCGTTTGCTTTCGCTCTCTGTTTGAGTTTCATCGTTGGCTTCTTTTTCTTTCCTGTTTCATCGTATGTACTTTAAATATCAGCATCAGTTTTGGAGTTCTCTTGAAGATACGTCTGACATCAGGACATCTTTTGCGCCATGTTTCGTGAAGTCGTGCGCCATTTAGTCGTTGTCTGTTACGAGAACCATATGCGTATTCGCCGAAAATACCACTGTACTGTTACATTCCGTGATATCGCCCAATAGATATAATATATACACCGAAGAGCAGATAGATTATGACCCCTCCCTTATATGGTGCTGGTGCAAAGCAGGTTTTACCCTAGGAGACAGGGATACTGCTATATTTCTAAAGGTGTCTGGTGGTATCTGGCGCCAACACGTTACCAGCTGATTATTTACTCTTGTAAGATACGTAGCTGAGTCGCCGCAGATAGAATTTGCTGTTCCAACATAAACCAGAGATGCTCAAATGGATAAATGTCTTGAGAATTTGGAAACTAGGAAAATACCTGGAAGTCTTCCTCATGTCCCGCGAACCATTCTCGAACAATCATGGCTGTGTGGCGTGGCGCATCATCTTGGTAGAAGAAGGTACTATTTACATCATCTTGGTAGAAGAAAGGAGGGCAATGCCGTTGCCATATAAGGATGTACCTGGTCTACAATGATGTTTAGACAGGTCATTTATCTTTGACATGAATAACTGGACTCAGGGTTTCCCAACAAAACATTGCCCAAAGTATCACATTTCCTCCACCGGTTTGTTTTTGTCCCGCGGTACATCGTGATGACAACACTTCCCCAGATAAACGATGCTCTCGTACGCTTTCACATGGTGCAAAAGGAAACGAGATTCATCGGACCAGACGACTTTCTTCCATTCATTCGCGGTCCACTTTTGACAACCGCGTGCCCATTGTTGGCGCTTTCGACGGTGAACAGAGATTCGCATGGGTCACGCAGTGGCCTGCAGCTACGCAACCCCATTTTCAGCAAGGTTCTATGTGTTGTGTATAGTGACACATTATTCTCGTCACCAGCATTCATACACTCGTGTGCAAAAATTAAGGACGAAGAGGAGAAATTAGCATAACAGCGAAACCAGCAGGCAGAACGGATCGAAAGAACATTCAGGAGATAGACTAGAGTCCGGTACGGTAGGGCATGTGCATATATGCAGCATGACGTCGGGGGACATAACGGGGGGTGGGGGTGGGGGTGGAAGGGTATAAAGCACACGGGCGGTGTATGCTCAGCAACTCGGTGAAATCTATTGCACGGTGTACATCGGTTTGAACGATGTCGAGTTGCTGCCACTGTGTGATATGGCCAACAGGCAATCCAGTGGACGACATCTGGATTACCTTACCCGAGGTCGCGTCATTGGGAAGTTGGAAGAAGGTCGAAGTGTGACTAGTGTGGCCAAGGAGTTCAGGATCGCTCACAGCATCGTTTCACGAGCTTGGAGAGCATTTCAGACCACAGGAACAGCTGTCACAGAGTTTAGCAGTGGTCGTCCACGAGCAACCACTGCGGCGGACGACCGATATATTGTCCTACATGCGAGAAGAGACAAACAGCAGACAGCGGGAGAAATCGCAAGGCACATGCAACAGACAACTGGACGTCCGTTATCGCGTTTTACGGTGGCCAGGAGGCTACACAAAGGTGGTCTATTTGCACGACGACCAGTACGGTGTGTGCCATTAACGCCTGCTCACCGGAGTCGGTGGTTTCTGTGGTGCCAGGAACACAAGAACTGGACACATCAGCAATGGGGTCGAATTCTCTTTACGGATGAAAGCCGATTTAGTCTGACGAGCGATTCTGGACGTATACACATCTGGAGAGAGCAGGGAACACGCAATCACATCATCGAATGGGACCGGTTTGGAGGTGGCGGAGTTCTCGTTTGGGATCGGTATCATGCTTGGCAGCCGTACTGACCTCCACATCTTCCAAAGAGGTTCAGTCACTGGTGTCCATTATTGTACCGAGGTTCTCTCGCCTCACGTGCGTCTGTTTAGAGGTGCTATGGGTTCCGAGTTCTTCTTCATGGACTACAACGCTAAACCTTATCGTACAGTGACTGTCGCAGAACTGTTGGAGAGTGAAGATATTCAACGCATGGATTGGCTCGCAAGGTCCCCGGACCTAAATCCAATCGAACACGTGTGGGACCTTCTCGGGAGACGCTTGGCAGCACGTCACCAGCCATCAGCAACGATTCCGTAGCTGCAATTGGCGCTATAAGGGGAATGGGCTGCGATGCCTCAACAGCTCCTTGACAACTTCGTTCTCAGCATGGACAGACGTTGTAAATCTTGCAACGCAGTCAGGGGTGATCATATCTCTTACTAAAGACTGGATTATTCTTGGCAGCCGCCTGTCAGATGGACGTTTCTGTCTTCTGTCCAGTTTTTCTCAAAGCGACCTTTTCAATAAAGTGCCTTTGTATCCTTTGGATTCCTTGTTTGGACGGTTTTGCTCACTTGTCCCATATTCTTACATCTTGGGGATCTTATGGTATGATTTGAGTCGACGTGGAGCTATTCTGCACGACGTTACATTTGAAAAACCGTCTCGTCTTTAATTTTTGCACGCCAGTGTATTACCGGCGAGTTGCGACGGAGTAATCCATCTGTTGGCTCGTATCATACGGGATGTCCTTCACTGATCTCTAGCAACGATAAGCCCTGTTCGGCCCACACCTTGCCAGAAGTATGAGATTTTTTCTTCTTTGGGCCACATTTTGAAGGTACTAACCACTGCGGACCATGCGCACCCCATAAACCTTACCGTCTCGGAAATGCTCCGATCTACTCGTCTGACCTTTACAATTTGGCCTTTGTGCAACTCATTTAAGTCCGTTGCCTTTTTCATCTGATAAGCAAGAATAACACTAATTAACAGAGCTCTGTACAGGTGTTGAGCACACAGGACAGAAAATTAGTCACACCTAACAGAAATGACAGTAGGAAGTTCCCGGCTGCACAGAGGGAACCGTGATAGCATTGTTGGGAGTTAAATAGCATTGACGTGGTCTACATGATCATTTCTCTCTCGTGCAGTGGCAAAGAGCAACGTGTGTGTTAAATTTAGTCTGCAATATGGGTCATAAGATAGACGTTACTGAGTGGCAAAAAGGAGCCATCGTGTTCGGCCGGGCCCAAGGACACAAAGTGAATGAAGTCGCCCAATTTGTTGGTGTGTCGAATCGAACTGTACAGCGGGTCCACAAAAAGTGGTGTAGTTTATTCAACTGAAAAACGTAACTGTGGCCGGAAAACGATTCTCATCAACAGGGACCGCCGCCATGTTTCACACCCAGTAACTACAAGTCGGTTTCAAACCAGGCAATAGTTGCTCCAAACAGTCAACAAAAGTCCCCTCCAACCAATTTCCGAAAACCCATTGCGACGAGAACTGCATGTGATGGACATCTGGAGCAGAGTACCGTGGAAGGGGCCTCTTTTAACAGCAAGTCACAAAGTCGCACGTTATCAATGGGCTCAGAGGCATCAAAACTGTACTGTGGAGGATTGGAAACGTATAATTTGGTCTGATGAGCCTCATTTTTGTTTGTACTCCAATAATGAGAGGCGACGAGTGCATCGCAAGCCAAATTAAGTCTTTAATCCTGATTGTGTCGAAGGTGTTGTTCAAGCTGGAGGGGGATCTGGGATATTTTAGGGATGTTTTTTGTACCACGAAATGGGCCCTCTTTCTCGTTGCAGTGACGATGCATTTGAACCAGAATGCGTACCTCCACGTTCTGCATGACGAACTGTAGCCCTTTGCCTTGCATCTCCAGGAGCATCATCACATTGTCACTCCTGTCACCCAAGACGAGAATTGCCGTGCGCGTAGGCCTAAAACTGTATCTGAGTGGCGCGACGAACAATCAGAAACACTGTCTCACCTCGATGGGTTTTCCAAATCCCCGGATTTAAATCCTGTTGATAATCTGTGGGATCATATGGAACAGAAGGTGAAAAGCCGGAATGGACAACCACTTACTTTGGCGGAACTTCGGCACCATTTGACGCACGAGTGGCTGCAAATCGATGTTCAATACATCCACAACTTCGTGGTGCCTCTCTACCACACCGGATTCATACTGTTATTAAGGCAAGAGGCGCCGTCACTCATTAATAGGTAAGTTCTGCCAGGGGGACTAATTGTTTGTCCAGTGTGCTTACGTATACCATTTCTGGTCCTTTACACGCGCCGTTGTTTACTTGCAGTTTCTTCGATTTGCATAATAAAAGCGCTGGCCATAATGCTTTGACCCTTCTGCGTATATATTTGATCTTGAAGCAGAAACATAGGTTCTCAGGTTTTCTTCGGTTTTCCCTTCGGAAAGCAGAGTCTCTGTGTCACTATCACAACATCCAAATAGTACATTCTCAGTTATCTAGGTAAAACATATTTTCATTTAGTGAACATTTTTTTCATTTATTTTTCGTATTAAAATGTAAATAACAGCAAATAAAAACACCCTTGATGGGAGTACAAGACTGAATCAAAAAACTAATTGCGAGTATGAAGTTTTATTATTCCATTTAAATCTCTGGGAGAAAAGTTAGGGGTGAAAACGCGACGTGCTATCTTCCGTAATCTAAAATTTGAAGCAGTCTTTGTCTGAGTTCAGAAGAATAAGTATATTATTTAGAGTACCATGCCATAATTGCTGCATAATCTTTGTGCCTACGCACTTTAGTCTAAATATACACCCTGCCCATAAATGTTTCCATGAAAGGAATGGCAATTTATTTAATCTTGCTTGAAAATAATTACGCCGGTGCTTTCGAAATGCATCTGTTTAATTCTGAATTAGTTTCTACTTGCACTTGGGGGCTCCGAGTTTAATATTCCATTTCATTTCTCATTCCAATTCTCGACATTAAAATTTCACTGTTATGAGAGCCGGGAGTCGAGGTGTTGATGGAGGAAATAAATCAGATTTAGACGTGTGTGGTGCTAGAAGTGCCATGTAATTTTAGGGCACAGAACACTGCTCACACTAAACCCTGACACTAAATGCTGTCTGTATGTTGTTCCTGCCATATATATCGCACACCAGAAGGAAAATAATAAATAATTGAAACTGCTTGTCAGAGATAGAATGCTTTGACTGAGATTGAGATGTTAGGCTACCGCATATGGTGTCGGAATGTTTAAGAGTCATATTTAATGACGACTAATTAAGAGAGGCGTTGATAGCATCTTCAAGGCTTTCAAGTGTCGTTGGTTTCAGCTGACATGCTTTGTCACATAACGAAATAAATTTTCCACGCTACATAAATATGTTATCATATAATTGTGCAGAAACAAATTATCCATCAGCTCTATTTTGAGGGTCTCAAACCAGTTTCTCGGTATTACACGTAATGTTGGGGCGTTTCTTGCTCACACGTGCCTACGGGTAGTTGCAATGTAGCATTTCCTTGTGTCTGGATAACATTTTCATGTGAAAAAGTTACTAAAATATCCGGTAATATTTTGTCGTTTCGGGGGTTAACGACTACCTTGAGTAATTCTAAGAGCTATAAGTAGTGGCTTTATCTTAATTTAGGCCAGTAGTTCCAGGGAAGGCAGGGAGCCAGTGTAACACACCACCCGTGCCTTATCCGGGACTTGAACTCGGGCCTACTCGGAAGACCTGTCAGAAGCTAGCGCTGGTTGTTTCACTGAATACACATAACACTGACCAACAGTTAAAATACTACCAAGATAACACTAATATTTACCAATTTTTTGGGACTGAGGAATAGTATGAAGCTAAAAATTGTTCTCCTTAGAACGAAAGGACGCTAGACACTTTAGAAAGTAAAGACGCTGAACTGCATGAATAACATGCTTCAGCATTAACCTTGAAAACAATAGACTTTTGGTGATCTACTCGTGTGCTTTAAAACCGATTTCTGCCGTTACATGACACTGTGTTCCAACGTATAAACAATACAGTTTCCGCGTTACTTGAATGGTTGGATTGTGTTTGATAAAAGAATTCCACTACATTATTAGGAACAACCTACTGTTTTTACAGCAAAATATAATACATTTTCAAAACGGTTTACTGTGGTTTACTGATGTGCACGTCTTCCAGAGAGAAAACTGTCGGAATGTCATTTCATGAGTTCCCATCAGATTCTGAAGGAAGTGTTTCTGAAAGCAGTACCTTGGTAGGATTTTCAAACAAATGACAACTCAACTCACCATCAAGGGTTGTTTGTGGCAAGCATTTTCATTCTAATAATTACGTACCTCACGTGTGGTATAAGCATTGGAAAGGAGGTGCTGTACCATCAATGTATTTCCAGGTTATCCACATTATATAAAAAGTGCCTCCTACAAAAAATAACATACGTTTTCTTTAGAGAAAGAGTGATGCTGACGATTACTATACTAGTACAAAAATTAAAACAACGAATGTAGCACATTTGGATAATACTGAATTATTCGTTCATTTTGTAAATGCTGTTGTTTCTTCAAGTGGAATATGGACATCAGGGCTCGATATTCATTCTACTTTCCGAGCCACCAAATTTCTACTCATTCTTGTTTCCAAGAATAATTTAATTTACGAAGCTTTTAAAGAAAATGTAGACGAACAAATGCCATTGAGAAGGCGTTCTAGAATGAGGTACACTCACGGACAATGAAATTTTCGCACCAAGAAGAAAGCATCGGATTGAACTGAAAATTTATGGACGTAATGATACACATGATCGCTAAATCAGAACTGCAAGACAATTACAGAGGGATCTGTGACACGCAGTCCGGTCATCTTCAATAGCGCTTCGCACCGCCTCGTGCGGCGATACATGCTGCAATACGGTCCCGCATGGAGGCGAACACACACCAGATGTTGTCCTGCGGCAGACTGTCCCACACGTGTTGGACGGTGTGCTCAAATCCTGAATAGTGCGGCACGTCGGCATCTGGCGTTTCAACTGGTCCCACACATGCTCGAAAGGGGACATGTCCGGATAGCGAGAAGGCCATGGAAGTGTCTAGACATGAAGTAGGTAGTCCTTGGCAACACGAGCCCTGTGCGGGCGACCATTATCCTGCAAGTATAGTGCACCTGGAATCCCGGCCAGGAATGGGAGCGCATGGGGCCGTAGGATCTCATTCACATACAGCTGGCCCGTCAATGATTCACGTACCATAACTAGAGCTGATCGGCTATCGTAGGTAATGACTCCCCAGACCATAATGCCTGCAGTGGGGGAGGTGTGGCGCTCGATAGCGAGGTTGGGATTGTGCTGTTGATCCGGTGACCTCCACACTCGGACACGATAATTATCTGTCCCCAAAACGAAGCGGCGCTCACCGCCAAACACCACACGTCGCTCTGGCCTGGCACTACTGCACACGGAGCCGGCGATGGTCCAGTGTTAATGACAGCACACGTAAGGGACGCTGCGATCGCAGATTTTCTTCCGCGAGGCGTATGGAAATGGTTCGTGGGCACACAACAGCCGCTACATCTGCCTGTATAGTGTACCTGGTCCCCGTGGGATCCGTTTGTGCCTGGCGCACGATCCTTCGATCCTCTCTGCCGGTGGTCCTCGTGGTACGTCCGGAGACTCTCCGTCGTATGGCAATGCCGGCACGTGTCCACTGCTCTTTACACAGTCGGACGGTATTGTCAGAACCATCCACGTGGCGGGCTAAACGGCGCACCGACCACGCTGCGGTTTTCAGCCCGATGATCCGGCCTCTCTCAAAGTCCTTAAGTTGCGTAAATCGACGTCTCTGGCGTCTACCGTGCATTCTTGTTACTCTGTACCCTTGCTTGCGCCGGCTGATGCTTTTCGCTTTCATGGAGCATTGACTACACGCCGGTTTATAAGGCTGCCGGTTCGTGATTGCCGGGCCACCACAGGGGGTGCGGTCATGCGATCCTTTTTGAAGCACGATCCTTTTTTACAAAAGTCGTGCTAAAAATATGTGCTGTTTGCATCAGCAAATTAAGAGTGAAAAATCAGAAAAAGAAAAGTTATCATGATATAAATACTAATCGACAGCATACTGAAGTTCTTAGAAAGAGAGAAACCCGTTAAACCTTTTCTGAGCTTTCATGTATCGTAGATCCAAAGGTGTAGATCTTTTGAAAACAGTTTCGACACTTGTTGTTATTGTTGTGGATAAACAGAGATTTATTTTTCGATCCAGTGATAAAGAAGTACGACCCCTTTTGACATCCAGGGACTTGAATTCTTGTGTCCGAAACTGTGTGTGTGAGTGTTTGTGTGTCTGTCTGTCCTTTCAATATTTCTACCGTTTCCGTTACAAGTTAACAAAAGAAGGATTAGTACTCGGTCACCACATAAAACTACCGATCAGTAGTCTTAATGTGTGTTGGCCTTCAGATGTTTCCAGGGGTCAATCATCTTATTCTTTCACGAAGAAGGCATGCGATGCCATGGAAATGAATTATACTGTATCTCCAGGAGACACCACCAAGTTCTTTACTTATTTGTTAGTGACAACAATGGTGGTTCAGGGGACTACTGCTAATCCAGTAAAGGTCGTGTGAATTCAAAGAAGAGGTAGGAAAGAAACCCTACTCACTCTGAACGGGAGTTTTCGGGCGGTCGTAGTAGTTTGGATGTAAGGGGATTTCGGGCGCTGTGGTCGTTAAAGAGTTAAAAGATGTACTTTTGTGTGCTGTTTGTCAAGGTATGGTTCAACAATATCCTTTCGGTAAAACTACAAAAACACCATTTGATCAGCTTTAGAGCCCAGCATAACTCTCAAAATGCCATACCGAAATTCGAATGTAAACACATAAGTGCACCATAAGTGCATAACATTTTGATTTGCTTACGGGTTCGGACTGAGCTTCAGACGTTTAGCACAAAAACGTTGCTAATTATTTAGTCACTCAATTAACCCTTTTACCGACTGGAACGAATTAACTCGGGGTTAGAAAATTGGGCTGAAATCAGCTCGAATGAATAAATTCTTTCTTTATAAGCAGTGCTGCGAACGAGGACTGGAATGAGTGAATCTGCGCATTAAAAGCGATGTTTCCCTCGTTTCTTTCTTACTCAAAGTGGTGTGACGTGCCTGCCCAGCAGGACGCACACAACACAAAGGCAGATGGCAGCGACACCTAATGTATGCGTAGCTCAATTGGTAGAGCGACTTATTTCGGAATGAGGGGACCCGGGTTCGAGCCCCGGCGTGGATAAAAATGACGGAGAAATTTCCTTCGTTATAGTGGTCGTTCAGGAAAGTTGTGGGGTTTATGCCATGGGGGACAAAACTAAAAAAAACCCAAATATTAATCAAGTGATACGATGTTTCAGTCACTTGTGTGTTTGCCAAGTGGCTTGATGTCCGGGTGAGAGAGACTAATACTTCCCCATCGTACCTTGGGCTGTGGAGCATAGAACATAAGACCACAGGCTAGCTTGTATCAACAGTGACTGGTTTATTATCCGTGCTGTTGAGATGAAAGAACGAAAATAATTGTTTTTCGTAGCTGTCGAAGAACGCAGCGTTCTATGCGAAATTTTTTGTTTGTGGAGCGCAGAAAATTTGGGGCATCATTTAATTCAGGTACGTCGGCTGCTTATAGTGTTAAAAAAAACAATCTCAAATTTCTACTTGCTCTCTCAAATAGGAACTTTATTCGTAGCTGTCAGTTTTATTTCGGGGTTAACGACCACCAAGAACAGTTCTTAAGGCGGCAAGCGGCTATCGCCCCTGATTTAGGGCCGCTGATTTTAGGAATGCATTAGGGTGGGCCCCATAGAACAGGCGCCCTACATGTACCTATTCGAGCGCTCAGATTCTGTCCCATTTTGGATAAGTGGTAGGAAGTAAGCGCCTCAGACTACTCCGACATCTAGTTACTATGCGGGGTTTTTTTTTTGAAATACATTGAGTGGCCACTTTTTTATGACCACCTGACAGTTTTAAGCAAATGAGCTATGGCTGCACGCTGTTGCCGCCAGAGAGCGAGGCTAGTATAAAAGAGGAAAGCTTAGTGCTTGCGACAGTAGTAGAAGTGATTTTTGGGTGACGAGATGGGTAAAAAATTCGATTTGACGGACTTTCAACATGGGATGATTGTAGGAGGTCGGAGCCATGGAGCGAGTATCACCTAAACCGCCAAATTCGTGAAATGTTCCAGAACAGCTGTTGTTAAAGTGTTTAAAGACTGAACCAAGGTTAATAAATTACTAGTTTTGCTCATACGGGAGTACCGGATGAGCTTTCCTGCACAGCAATCCCTCTGACGTCACCTGCCTTACAAGATAACCCAGCGAACACGACAGTTGTCTGCTGTCTATTGACATACAGGCAGTTTGTTGGTAGAAGCAATGCGTTCGCGTAATCACTTGGTATATTTAGTTATGTAATAATTAAATTTCTAATTATTTGTCTCCGAATTTGATTATCACTAAATATCAACATGCTCTCAGAGAAAAATCTAAAGATTTCTTATGCAAAATTCTGGAAATAAACAAATGCTCTGGCGTTTCTCAGTTGGGTTGGCCCTGGTACCCGGTATGGCTTGGTCCTTTGTTTTTCGCTATTGGCTGCGCATTTTTTAAATATATTTGTATGTGATTTTAAATATATACCTATTTCATGAATCATTGGAAATACTTAAATATGGCATGGGATATTTTTTACACTTACCAGTATTTTCGATGTTTTCTCCGTTGTATTTTCATTTGCATCTTCAATATGTTTGGCCACACATATAAAGAAATCCTCGGGGCGCCATTGAACAAATGTGAGAAATAACAAATTTGTAAAGGAAATTCCTTTCTTCATGTAGTTAGTTCTCTTCAGAAGCTTGACTTTTTTTAATTTTTTTTTCTCTTTCAGCTGCGAATTGATGTGCCTCATTCGATTCATAGTACGGGTTTTCATGAAAAGTTTAATGCTTCGGCTAAATTTTAGAGGAATTAATTTCCATTGCCTCTGATTTGTTTCTCAAAATATTTTTCACTTTTTTTAATTTCATGTTTGTCTTGGATTGGGTGGAACATCCGCTAAATCCTTTTTCTGCGGCAGCCCCACTAGTTCACTTTTACATATCCCTTTTATAGTCGCCTTCAGCAAAATGTTTGGAGCAAATAGCAGCATTTTGGACAGTGGAGTACCGGAAAATCTCTAAGCCCACCGTAAAAAATTCTTCTGGACCCTTTTGCGAAAATCTCAGCACTCAATTAGTTGTTTTTTAATTCCATGCTATTAATTAAGTTATAGTCATTTTCATAATTAAAATTCTTTGGAACCTACAGGTATTTTGCGTAAGACCAAAATTATTGCGCTTTACTGCGTGTAACACAAATCTGCACGTCGTAATTGAAATAATTGCCCTAGTTTTATATCACTAGAAAATACTACAAAACAGTTACGCAAAAGTTGAACATGTCATACAAATTTTATTCTTTTAGCAACTAAAGCCAGCCTCTTTGAATTTGAAACGCCTCGCGATCAGGCCTACAAAACACGTAACTTCTGTGAGAGTGCCTAACGAAATTTTAAGATTTATATGAAAATACAGAACATAAGTAAACAAATAAATTAGTAACAATTAAGAATCATGGCACAGAAAAAAGCAAAACTACGTAAATTATTTACTTTTGAATATAAAAAACACAACATAATTCACAATGTTTTGCACTTAGTAGAAATGTTTCTCTTGACTCTGTTATAAAAAAAAAGGACACAGGTCTCTGCATATACCGAAAAGAACAACTTTCAATTCATTATATTCTGAAGCAGGCGTGAAAAAAACTGTAATTCATAACACCTTATCCTCATTGATAAAACGTTTTCATTCATTAAAATGATATTTCTTTCATTCTCTTGTTAATATACCTTCATTGGAGCCTTTGCTATGGATATGAAAAGGGGCCCCAGGTCCTCTGAAATAACTGTTTTCCCGTCATCCTGTTTTTATAAATTTAAATCTCGGAAAAAACAACAACCAAAGACTACTTTTCTTTTTAATACTCCTTTAAAGCTGCCGCAAAAAAATCCCTGACTATTTCTTTATTCATGTGAAGTTTCCGCAAAAAGGTCTATTCTGTAAAATGTTTTTGCTGAAGCCGTGACACCCCCCCCCCACCATCTATACACCCCTGATTCTGGATTGAAAAAAAGTATCACCTCGTTTACAGCGTAATTTCCGTAACCTGCAGAGCTCAGTCACTTTCGGAAATCTGTGGTATGTAATTGGGAATCCTTAATCCTTTGGTATTTCTGTAGTTATTCTTGCAGTCTGCAACAGTGCAGAATCTCGAAGGCATCTCGAAAGAATAAACTATTTGCAAACAAACTTAACTATTCCATTTACTATATATACGCTAAAATGATTCTAGAAACAGAAAAAAACAGCTCTTTGAACAAGAGTCAACTGACATTTGCGATTGCTTTGACCTTCGGTGTACTAAACTAGCTAGAGCCCTGCTGTAGGACAGCTGACGTCATCAGACCCCCTTCTCCGCACTCCCTTGAAGGGGAAGCTTTACAGGGGTCTTACGGGCATAACCTTGTGTGTTAAAGAACCTTGGACTAGACTGTCAGCCAAAAAACTGGGTCTCTACGTGCAACGTGTGGTCGTCATCGACTGGAGACTGCTCGGGCGAAACGGAGAGTGTCCAGACTGGTAACAGACAACAGAAGGGCAACAGTGCAGTAAATTACAGACCATCTTAATCAAGGATCCCCTCAAATGATCTCTGCACGCACTGTTCGCCGTACACTGCATCGGATGGGATATAGCAACCGAAGGCCTGTTCGAACACCTTTGTTGTCTGCAGTTAACAAGAGGAAACGTCTCCAGTTCGCACAGGCGCACAAGGATTGGACAGTCGATAATTGGAAACAAATTATGTGGTCCAATGAATCACGTTTTCAGTTGCACCATGCCTATGGCCGAGTGAGAATGTGGCGGAAACAGCACGAAAGCATGGACCCCAAATGCATTGCTACAACCCTTCAAGCTGGTGGAGGCAACGTTATGGTTTGGGAAATGCTTTCCTGGCATGCTTTGGGCCCTTTAATTCGTGTTGATCAACGTCTGACTGACACATCATATCTAAACATCGTTGCGAACCAAGTGCATCCTGTCATGTCCAGGTTTATCCCAATGGCGATGGCTACTTTCACCAAGATAATGCGTCCTGCCATAGTGCTCGTATTGTACAGGATTGGTTTCAGGAACATGCCGGTGAGTTTACTTTGCTTAGGTGGGCCCCACAATCTTCAGATCTCAACCCCATTGAGAATTGGTGGGATGAAGTTTAACGAGCCATCAGACAGCTGGATCCACAACCCTGAAATCCCACACTCCTGGAAAGTGCTATTCATCAAGCATGGTCTCAGATTCCACAAACCACTTATCAACATCTCGCGGAGTCCATGCCACGAAGAATCGCCGCAGTATTAAAGGTAAAAGGTGGCCCAACGAAGTACTGAGGGGGTGGTCACAATAAAGTGGCCACTCAGTGTAAAACTAAATTGATACAGTACTTAAATCTTTCACTGAGTACTAAAAACTACCGTTGCGGAAATTTTCCATGAATACGTTTTTCTCATATTGCTGTTTTCCTGTGCGAAAAATTTTCAAATGTCTATGCTCAGGTTGTACTTCCTTATCGGTGTTTTCGTTGATAAATGGCTGTAGGCTTGCATTTATGCCTAAGTATTGAGTGGGGAAGCGCGATAGGAACAATCGGAAAGACTTGGTGTAGAACGACGGTATCATAAAGTTAAAGAAATCTGCCTTAATTAGTATGCTGACGCACGCACTTTGTAATGAACAGTGAGAAGCACCTCGCTATTACCGAACGATTCTAAACTAACTCATGACTATTACCAACTACGCACAGCTAATTAGCTATAAAATTATGTGATGCAGTAACTTGCATAACATGGAAATATAGGTCAGGGTATTCCACACTCGTAAGGGTATTTATTTCAACGACTGAGGAACTAAGCATTGTCTGTCCTGCATAAAATTTGAACTTCCTTTGAAATGTGCATATGTCTGCTCAGCGTCGTATCTTTTTAATCTAGATCTACGAATTGTAAAGATATCATGGTTTATGAAAAATACTGTGGATAAGTGCAGAAAAAGAGTCTTTGAATTACACCTGAGCGGGATTTGAATCTAATGGTCACGCGTAAGAAACATTGTTTGCTTTAGAAAATAAACTACGAGAAGTGTGAATATGCACTTTCACCCAAGTAGGAGGAAATTAAAGTTGCATCATATAGTACAACATCCGGCTTACCGCATATGTTAGTTAATTGATAAACGTAAGACTGTTTTAACTACATTATGCGTTTGTGGGTGTAAACAAGTAAAACAACATCACTGGAGGTTAACTGAAAACGTTATGCAAATACACTGATTTACAAAATTAAGGTCAAAACACATATTCTGCGATATCTTAAAAATTAAACGGTTTATTGCAATGAAATTTGGTACACAGATACCTCATACTATGAGACATGCAATAGCAACATAAAAATGAACAGGAGGTAAATTGCGTGCGATATGCAAATTAAACCAAAAACGGTCCTAACATGATGCATCATATCTCGAGAACGGTCCGGCTAATAGGGAGTGTGGCCACCCTGCACAACTTTACAAGTCGCACATCGAGCCCTCATACTGTGAATGAGGTTGTTGATAACAGCTTGTGGCAACAAATCCCATTCTTCTAAAAGCGCGGATTTTAACGCCTGGAGAGTCCTGGGAGGAGATTGACGTCCTGCAATGGCTCTTCCTAGAGCATCCCAAACATGCTCTATACGAGTGAGGTCCGGCGATTTGGCTGGCCACACCATACGGCGAATATCCTCTCCCTCCAGAAAACCGTCGACAAGCTGAGCTCTATGTGTTTTCGTGTTATCGTCTATAAAAATGAAGTTCGGTCCGACAGCTCCCCGGAAAAGCCTCATATGAGGTTCAAAGACCTCATCCCTATAGCGCTGTGCAGTCACAGTGCCCCCATCGAAGACGTGCAGTTGTGTACGGGCATACAACATGATGCCTGCACACACAAAGATTCCACTTCCACCAAAGTGGTCGATTTCTCTTATGTTGGAGGGATGATAGTGGGCCCCACTCTGTCTCCAGATGAACACTCGTCGCTAATCACTTTGTATACTGAATCTCGACTCATCACAGAAAAGTACACGGCCCCAATCTTGCTGGGTCCAAGAAATATGTGTTTGGCACCACGAAACGGGCTCTCTTCCGCGTTCTGGTGGAGGGGACACACACCATTGGTCGCCGGGCGTAAAGGGGCTTCTCTGCTAGTCGTCTGTATAGAGTTTGCCTCAAAATTGTTTGTCCAGTCGCAGCAGCGAGGTCCTGAGAGAGGTTTCTAGCCGTCATCCGTCTATGGCGTTTGGCAGTTAATGCCACGTAACGATCCTCCGCAGGTGTCGTGTCTCTTTGACGGCCTTGGTCGGGCCTCCTGGTGATGGTACCCGATGTTCGGAATTGGTGCCATGACCTGGATACCACCTTTCGTGAAACCTGTACCCATCGAGTGACCTCCGCTTGAGATTGACCAGCTTCAAGCCTGCCGATGGCTCTCCACCTCAGTTCATCGTCTAAACGATTCCGAGCACTCATTCCAACTGAAATCAGTCTATCTTGTGATTTTGCTGGCAAGAAACACAACTCTGAAGACGAAATTCGTAGATGCAGAAAACGGTCACTTTTACGTTCTCTTACCAAATGCACCCTGTTAACCGCTTAACAAACAGTAGATGCTTACATTAGATTTGATAAGATACCATATTTGAAGAAGTTTTAGGAAGGGAGTGTCTCACCCCATTTCTAAAACTGCCCTTAGAAATAAGAAGCTAGGAGATGTGAGTAAGTGAACTCAATAGGAATGACAACTAGAAAAATGTAGTGAAAGGAGAGAGTGATCCGTGACACCACTCTGTGTGGAAGGGGGAAAATGAACAAAGCACCGCACAACATCACAGAGAACCACAACACCAACCAGCCGCCGACGCACCAGTCGAATGAAACTCAACGATACCAATTTAAAATGTCCGAGCAGAATCCATTTTCACCATCTCGATGCCTATCTGAAAACGAAGGGGTGATGGTCTGTCTAACACCCACCAGTGTTCACATACTTACTCTCTCTGTCAAAGGGGGTCAACGATCGCTGCCTTAGTTCTGGGATACCTAAGGAATTCGCTGAGATTGTAATCAACCGCGCCCCTAACAAGTCCATTAGGGTGGGTTTCCGCTATCTTGAAGAACTTTCAGGCGAGTCTGGTGGAAAACTCATGTACCCTCTCGATTCCAAGTCTGTTCCTCAGATTCCGAATTGGGGTCCACGGGGGAGACACAGTGATCATTCGAAGTGCTCGGCTCTGCACCCTCTCGATTCTCTCTCGCTGTTTCTTACTAATACCGATCCAGATGGAGGAGGCGTAGGCAAGCACCGGCCTGACGCCAGTCTTGTACAGCAGTACTTTCTGCCGTGCTGAAAGGAAGCTTTTCCGGTGGAGTAGTGAAGCTAGCTGCCCAAGGCGTTGTCTTGTTTTATTCGTGTGGTAGCTAGTGCTCACCACCCACGAAAGTCGTCAATCTAGTTGAAGCCCTAGGGATTGTCTCTTGAAACATAACGAGTTTCGGTACTCCTTGGAGAGATTCAAAAAACAACAGCGCACTGTTCTTAGACGGATTGATCTTGATCCGCCAGTCGATATAGTAGGTTTCCAGCTGAGAGAGAAAGTCCTGGAGGGGCTTCACTGCTCTGCCTTTGTTCAGGGACCTGATGACAACAGCTGTACCATCTGCGTACATCATGACCTGCTCTTGTTTTACATTATATTCGCCGTTCCCCAAAGTATATATGACAGCAATTTTAAACATTTTACTAGTTGTTATTTTGAATTATTGTAAAAAATGTGTTTGTGACCTTTACTTTGAACATCAGTGTATTTCAGCAATTATGTTTTTAATGCAATAGGAGAGATGCATAATTGAAATGCTTTCGAGACACTACAAAATCTTTCACAGCTTTTTCCCAAAATCTCTTTTCATGAATATATTATTTCGCTACTTTCTAAAATCTGAATCTATCTTCTGTCGACAAAATGTTGAATCCGTTTTAAGACGCTTGTGCATGCCGTCGAATAATTACATTACATCCTTTTCCGACTGCTATTTTTATGCATATGTGAGCATTTGCTTCTAAGCAACTCAGTAAGCTCACTCAGATTTCCTCACTCAGAATTCTCCTTATTTCAGCAAAAAGCATGTGCTTATACAAGATGTTCCTACATGACATCTTTCGAATGAACAAAGGGCTACCGAAAGTAATGAAAAGCTGCAAAGAAGGACGATCGTAAACAATGCAAATAAAAACGACCGGCGTCACCTCGTAGAGTGTGTATCACTAATGCTGACGTTTTTATTAACTTGTCGCAAACAGCGGAAGCTCTTCTGATCTCGCAAGCACATTGTTCGATTTCGGGATCAAAGTGTCTCTTCCTGGATTCAGAAAAGTACTGAAGTGATTCATTACAGTTGTACTTAATACAGCACTGAAATGACATTACCTTTCCCGTTTCCCTGTGTCACTTTCTTTTGTTTAAGTTGACTGGTTTTTCGGTGTTCATAATATATCAACTTCCTGAAGAGGAGGAAGGGTACGCAAAAAACAAATATCTATATCTCCGAGTTCCGGAACATATAATGTTCTTGTTTTATTTGTTTCACTTATTTTTGTTTGTTGTTTTCTTCTTTTAGTGTTTATATTCCCAAACGTAACTTCGTATTTTTTCTGCCAAGTAACTCTGCGTTTTTTTTTTTTTTTTTTTTTTTTTTTTTTGCTGAAAATCTGTCCTTTGTGGCAGATATTTCATCGGAAAGCGGAAGGAATAGGCACAACGGGAGTTTCCTTCGGTTGTGCGCTTAAAAAGGGGAGAAGAGAACTCTGATTCATGTAACGTAATGAACAATTTTGAAGTGCTTGTGAGCTACAACTTTGGATTACTATATTATATCCACAAGCCACTGAGTAAATATGTATAATTTAGAACATGTAAGGAAGTACGTTAAAAACACCCTTTCCTGGTAACTGAGTGATCAGATGTACTTAGGCGATTAAGATTTCGGGAACACTGCCATTGATTAAATACAGATTGAAATACAGGTGAGGGTCAAAAGTGCGTCCGAATAATTAATGATGAAAGAAAGGCATACACGTTCACTTCAATCAACAGAGTGCAGGACGTTGTTCTGTGTAGTCCTTTACAAACGTTCTACTTGAACCATGATCCTACGACGCGGCAGGTTTCGAGGACAGAAATTCTCTGATGCCGGATTCCACATTCACCACTGAGGTACAATGCCACCCGTGTAGGAAATAGGGAATGGAGTGAAACAGCTGGTAGTCGTGTGGGGTAGGATTTAAACTCCTTCCAATTCCTGTAATTTTCAGTGGACCAAATTAGAGGTGTGACTTGGGATATTTTACACTTCAGCAACGCACCTTTCCTATTGATGAACACTGTGTAGCTTTGACGTAGAGAACCATAACCTTCTGCAGTTTTTTGTCATAGAGGTTCCCGTTCGCAGCCTGGTCTGACAATCTGACATGAGTACCCAGTGCATAGAACTTCCACAATTCCACAAATGCGAGCATGATGTTTCTCTCGAACTGCCTTCTTTGCGCCACCGGCTGGGGTTTTTTTGCATGGCTTCAGCCACTTGGTACCAATGATAGGATAACTTTGGATTATCCACCTTTCGTCACCTGTGTCGATACAACACCAAAGCCTACCGTACTGTGGATTTGACAGCAATCTCCGATAGAGAGAGATATGTCGAACCTCCTGCTAGAGTGTTGATTCACTGGGAACAGTTCGATGGTGCTTGGTGTAGAAACCAAAATGGTGCAGGTGAAAAACGATGGTGGACTGCGGATACCCCACCTCAACTGCCAATCGCCGTGCTCTGCTACCGGGATTCCCTGTCAGAGTTTCAACCAAGCTGTCAGTGTTTGTAGTCGTAGAACATACAGATATGGGGTCGTCTTCGAAACTAGTGTCATCTGCATTGAAACGCTGGAACCACTGTTATGCAGTGCTATTTGCCACTGTTTCCTCGTCTTCAAGTGCACACATTTCTCTCACTGCTGCTGCCGCCTTCAACCCTTTTTTACAATAATGGGATAGAAACTCTAGAACAGCACGTTTATCTATCGCCGTCCCCTGCTTACATGATAACGCAATATGATTTCGTTCCAAATGCTCGTTGCTGCTTCTGTGGTGCAGTGGCCTTCTGATCATTCGTCTGAGATGGGTCTGGATTCGATTCCCGGGTGTGTCATGGATGGTGTGTTTGTCTTACCACACTGGTTCTTCTCTCTGGAACTAATGGCCCTGATAAATACATGTGATAAATACATCTGCTTTAACTTACAAATGCACGTAATCTGAAAATGTTGCGTTTGAAACATTCCACCTCTTGATTCCAAATCATTACACCAACTGAATCGAGCTCATTTCATTTTCGTTTTACCTCCCTTTTACACTCCGCAAGTTTTATTAAGTTTGCAAATTTTAAGAACACCCACAGTAAAACAAACAATGATAAAACACAGTTCTGCAACGTCTTTTATTCTCAACAAAAGGATCTAATCAAATTACGTAACAGGTTGCCTTTTTAAGTGTTCAAGGCAATTGCGTTCCCGTCTATGTACTCCTCCTGCTCGCTGACAGACAATTTTAGCCGCATGCTATTTGACTTCGTCCTGCCTGAATTTGTTCTCTCATTGTTCGTCGGCGGCCATACAGAAAACTTTTGAAAACTCTTTATGATTTGTGAAACGAAATTATTTTCTTCTTAAAAATGAAGAGAAAAGACGCTGCAGCAAAGAAATAGCATTAATAAACGCATTTAATGTCTTGACTTTCTAATTGAAATCACGAGACATTACTAAAGTTGAACAAACAACTTTAAGATAAATGAAACTGGTGAGGTTCATGCATGCCAGCATGAAAACTCTTAAGAACAAAACAGCGCTGAGAAATTCAAATGTAACGAGACTAGGAAACACGTTTATTACCAATAATGAAAGTATTATAAGAATGGGTATTTGGACCAGATTCCAGCAAATTAACTGCCAGAATTAACACAACGATTTTGCAAAAATGCAATGAGTTGATTTAAAAAGGAATTAAAAACGTTTGCAAACGTAGTGAATAATAACATACATTGTTAGAAACATGAGATATTGCATAAATATTATTGTCGGAGCACCAAATAATTTTTAAATGCTAAACAACCAAAAGACAGTTTTTCATTTTATTAAAAATGAATGCATGAATCAACACTAGTTTTTATGACGTAAAGAAAAAAACAGAAAAATTGCGATTATTTGTGAAAGAAAAGTTGGAAATGCATGAAACCTGGGTATATTACGTGAAATGTGATGCGGAGTCAGGGTATAATATGCAAATGAGTGGCGATCACATGAGTTTATGCAAAGGAGCAGCAGCATAAAAGACGATGTTGCGCAAGTGTTCGTCTCATCGGGTGCGGAGTGCAATGAAAGGCTTTTAAGAAAGCATACATGCTGTAATTGCAGCAAGACATAATTTATCAGATGAACTGAGATCGAGGAAGATCGCAAGACTCTAGAGATATGACAAAGTCAGGTGGAAGTTCCAAGATGGCTGCATGTGAGTTCCCCTGTGGTCCACAAACTATGGGACCAATTTCAAAATACGCAATCAGCTTCCCGAAGGTGAAGAGAAGGGAGGCCTAGGGTTACAACGTCCATAGATGAACAATATCTGCGATTAACTGCGCAGAGGGACATGACAGTTACCCCCGACACAGCTACGAGCTGCCCTTACTGAGCTTACAGAAACGGTGGTACCTGTTTCCACCGCACGCAAAAGGCTCCACCAAGGAGAAGCCAACAGGCAGTTGTATTGCTAGGGGACTAGCACTCAGCATGACGCTTATTTCTGCCCTCCTCGTCACACGGGGACCGTTTGAATTGGACAAGACTTCACTTCAATTGGACTGAACGCCAATGAAGGTCAGTGCTCCTCAGAGATGACTCCAGATTTGAATTGAAGAGCTATCCCAGCCGCGCTGTGAAAGAAAGAGGGGCACGCCATCATCCTTATATGACCTGTGAAAGGACACTTATAATGCTGGTATCGTGCTGGTTTCGGGTGCCATCTCGTGAGGTAAACGCACAGACCTTTATGTGCTTCCAAGAGGAATCATGAATACTCGACGCTATAGGATGACGGCCTTGACACCTATGCTCACCCTTATGGAGGTGCCATAGAAGATACATTTCTTTTGCAGGACGATAACTCTTCTCCCCACAGAGCGATGCTTGTAGAACATTATATCCAAAAGACAATTGTCCGTGTTAAACCCTTAATGTAGATATTGTAAAGTCCCTCAAGGGGGCAATGAGCGAGTGTTAATTTTTTAGCTAGTCAGTGTGTGTTGTGTTTATATCC
This sequence comes from Macrothele yani, assembly GCA_039090855.1. NCBI lineage: Eukaryota > Metazoa > Arthropoda > Arachnida > Araneae > Macrothelidae > Macrothele > Macrothele yani. The sequence continues at coordinate 12,035,757 of CM077017.1, read as the reverse complement.
TACCAGGTGAGGGGCGACCAGAGCTGGTCGCTCTCAGCAATGTATCAGTGTAATTCATGATAAATTCCTGCTGCCAAAGAGCGGATAGAGTGGTGATCTTAATGACTACCTGTTCCTTTCCAACTATTACAGTCCGTATGGAATGGCCAACCAGGTCTTCCGACCTTAATCCGATCGGATCGATCACGTCTGGGATGCTCTAGGGATACGAGATGCTGCACTCATGTCCCCTCCGCAGGACCGCGGAAGGATTTAGGCAAGCTTTGCACGAACTATGGTCGTTATTACTTACTTATATCATTGACACCACCATCAGTAGCACGAAACATCTCTGTGAGGACTTCGTTGCTGTGAGGGGTGACCGCACTCCCTCATGAGATGCTTTGGCTATTTCATTTTGATACCTTATTTTTCACCTATTTCTATATGTGTCTATTTTTATCGAAACGAAGCGTTTCTTACGAAGTATTTGAAGGCCTTTCTCTTACGTAAGATATGAGACAGCTTTTCACCAAATTGCATGACATTTCTTCATGCATTTTTTGAGGTATCGGGATCTTTCTGTTTTTTACTTGATTTATGGAAACCAGTATGCATGAGTTAAAAGGGAGATTTTATTATAAGCTATTTACAGCTTTGAATTTGTGATGAGCTTGAAAACTGGTTTTGGACATTTTTTGATACAAGCAGGCGGACCCAGGCCCTTCACTGTGGAATGATCCGGAGCAAGAGCCTCAGACCATTCGGACAGCTGGGCGACAAATACACAACTTTCATTTAATGGAGATGTCTCAGGTTATGAATAGCGGATTTCATAGTTTGAAATTTTCATCCGCTTTCCTGTGAATCAGAAAACACTGATTAAAACTTGAAATTGTGTTGTTATCGTACCTTTAGCTTTGGGATTTACATTAATGAAAGCATCAGCTGGGTTGTTATTGCAATGGACTGTATCCAGCATTTTTCACACTGAGTTGCTAATCTTAAAACCCAAATTGCATTTACGCACCTCTCGACATAGAGAATGCCATATCAGGAACTATTTGTCGGAGTGCCATGCCAATTGGTGGGCATGTGTCGACTGTTGGGTTATGTAAATGGTCGCAGGTGGAAATCACTCACGTGGGAGATCAGGGAAGTAATAGAGTAAAACTCCTCGGGGAAGCTACGTTTCGTCGTCCTCATCTGGGCCTGTGGACCTTTGTATCGGAGTGGTGTAGGTGACAAAAGAACGTGAAAGGAGTCAGAATGCCTGGGCGACGTTATCAAAATCCCCAAGACTCTAATTTCGCACCAGTTTTGTTTTCCGTATACATTAATGACCTTGCTTTTTGCATTGATGGCCTTGTCTCTTTTTCGCTGATGATTTTAGTGAACAGACTCTTGATGACTGTCTTGTTCTTTAAACGGAACTCGCTTCAGTGGTGTACGTTAAATCATCTTCACCTCAATATCCCCAAGTGTCATGTCATTTTTTTACGCGCAAAAGAAACTCAATTGTTTATTTACTACAAAGCAAGAAATTATTCTCTTAACCGGACAAAAAAAAGTTTCAAGATTTGGGAGTTAAATTTGATTCCAACTTGAACTTTAAAAGCCATATCCAAAGAATTCTATGTTCAGTCTATAGAAATCTTGGATTCATTATGCGACTTTCTAAGTATTTGTCCAATCTTCAGACACTTATTCTCATTTTTGAGACATACTCTACCTTCAGCAGAGTATGCTGCGATCATTTGGAGCACTAGCCTCGTAACACTAATAAATGATATTGAGAAAGTACAAAAAAAAAAAAAAAAAAAAAAAGATTTCTACACCTTTTTCTAAAATCTACTGGTGTTTTAATCACGGATGTCCCGACGGCTGACCTGCTGTCATTTTTCAAAATGGCATCTCTACAATAGAGAAGGAAGGCTCTCCAACTTACATAGATGAGCCATTACATTATGACCACCTACCTAATAAACTGTAGGACATCCTTTAGACCACAAAACAGCAGCCACTGGGCGAAGTATTGATTCTATGAGGTGGCGATAGGTATCCTGTGGTATCTGGTATCATAATATCAACAGCAGCTCCTCCAGTTCCCGTATATTTTGGGGTGGTGGAGATTTAACGCGAACCCGCTTTTCCAAGTCGAACCACAATTTTCGATTGGTTTCATGTCAGGTGAATTTGGAGGCTAGGCATTAACAGAAATTCACCAACAGTTTCTTCGAACCACTTCTTGATGATTCTGGCAGTGTGGCTTGGCTCATTATCCTGTTGGTCATGGCCATCACCAGCAGGGAACACAGTTGTCATGAATGGGTGAACTTGGTCCGCAACGATGTTCAGATACTTGATAGTTGTTAGGGATTGTGCTACTTGGATAATGGGGCGTAAAGTGTCCCAAGAAAACATCGCTCACAGCATAACACCGCTGCCGCTGGCCAGTTTCAGCCCAACAATGCATTCAGGAGCCATAGCCTCCTTTGGTAATCGACGCTCGGCCATCTGCGTGATACACCAGGAATTTTGATTGGTCAGACCAGGCCACTTTCTTCCAATTATTCACGGTCCAATCTCGATGATCTTGAGCCCATTTCATTCGTTGTTGGCGATGACGTGCAGTGAGCATGGGGACCCGGCTGGGTCTTCGGCTAATGCTCTGAAGCTTGCGATGAGCTATGTGCTGTGACATATCGCCCTGATCACCACGGTTGTAGCTGCGGGTGATCTGTCGCACTGTGGCTCTGCGGTCGCTGTGAACAATACGCGACAGTATCCTCTCCCCTCTGGCATTAGTAAGCTGCGGATGACACACGAATGGACGAAGGTTCGTCTTTTGGCCATATGTACACCAGTTTTAATACGTACTCACTACAGCGACACGTGAACAACTGACAAGTCGCGCCCTTTCCGAGATTGTAGTTCCAAGGCGCCGTGCCATCACAATTTGTCCATTATCAAACTCCGATAAATCGGCAGCTTTTCTCATTCTGACTTCGAACACTCTATTAACCAAAAGCCGGTCCTCGGGTTGTATATATACTGCTCTGTGAACTTCAGCTGCGGCACCGTTTGGTCTCTAGGCACCGCATTCGACAGCATGCCGTATAACCTCAACATTTCACAGAAGAATTAAGTACAAGTATTCTGTCGTAAATGCACAATAAAAGAAGCTCAAAGCTACAGAAGAAAGTAAGATATTTAATGATGATATACAGTTAAGAAGTTAAAACACCATGAGATCTTTCGTGGCTGCAACAGCTACAACTTCAGATGGGAAGACCCGAGTGCTCATTATTTTATCAATAAGGGTTCACACACTTCCATTTGGAGTTAGGCTAGTGTTCTTGCTGTTCCGACCTCCAGGATTTCCTTGCTATTCACGGAAAGTATGTATATATTTCAAATTATAATATCTTTTGTAATGAAGATCTCTCTACCATCTTACGAGGGGGATTCAAATTTGACCTGGACTTTTTCTTTAATCAGATATTTATTTACCATACAGCTGATGTTACATCACATATTTTTAAAAATAATCTCCGTCGTGGTCCATACATTTTTGCCAGCGGTCTGAAAGCTTCAGGATCCCAGTTTCATAGAATTCTTTACTCTGTTGTTTAAACCATCTGAAGCAGACACGTTTCACCTCTACATTTCATTTAAACTTTTGCCCTCCCGAAAGAATTCCTTTAATGGGCCGAACAGGTGGTAGTCAGATGGTGACATATGGTGACAATGTCCCATCCCAATTCCTCCAATGTTTCCATAGTCACTTTAGCGGTGTGGGGCCTGGCGTTGTCTTGGCCGCATGTGTGGTAAGTTTCCTCTCATACATGCTGGAGTAGTTTTTATATAAGGTGGTGAATATAAAACGATTGGGCTTCCCATTTCTTGTTTATTTGTGATAAATAATTTCTGAATTGCAGAAGTTTTAGCGACACGTGACTTTTTATTTGCTGTTTTAACCTGAGTAGGATATAAGGAAATTCCACATTTTTTGGGCAACTGATGTACGTGCAAGAAGCAGGGTCATATCAGATGGAACAGCGGCTAATTAAAGACATCTTCTGGAAGTGATGAATATAGGTAATATGGAGGTCTTGTTATTTTGAGGAAGCATTATCCAATTACATACTTTTTTAAGCACGGTCCATTCAAAAGAGAAAGAATAACAGTAAAACTGCAATGTAAGTCTGTCGATGCTAAACACTTAGCCACTTCTCAAATCCCAGAAGGATACACGAGTTCTTATTAATAAAATCCTGAGGTTCTAAATAACGTGCTAATTATGGGTGATCTGGCTCTCGAGCAACATTTCAGTTCGCAAATTATTAAAAAGTGGTTTTTCGGTTTTAATTTTTTTTTCTCAAGTTCTATCTCTGGAAAATGGTTTTGATATCAGAAATAGACGATCAAGTCGACGGACTGAAACACCTTCGTAAAACAAGCTGCTTATTGGAAAAACCTGGTATGAGGAGCATGCTAAAATTTTTCATGCATAGGAGTACTCAGGTAATCAAACTCGTAGAGAGTTTTCTTTACGCACTTAGGGGTTTAAACATTCCCACAAACATTTGAAGGTAGGTAAAGAATATCTTAGACGAAATTCAAAGTAACGATGCAACTACTTTCGCAGAATCTTGTTCTGAATCTTTGGCATTGGAGAAAAAAAGTGAAAGAAAATGGTATATGCATTAAAATGTGGTAATCTGATTTTTCATGATATACAGTATTTTTGAACTGATTACAATGATACTAGTTGGAAGTGATAGAATAAAAATAACCACATGATTGATTAAAATGTACAATTTCATTGTTTGTGATACAACGTAATGTTCAGACTACAGCAGTACAAGATTAATTTATCACTCCACCAAACTACACACACCAGCTACGGAATTAGAAATCTTCTTGCAGATGTACATAAACGTCATGTACGCGGCGTATGTGCAAAATACGTGGTCACGTGCGCCAATACGTCATCTAGGCAGCTATTCAAGACTGCTGCTAGTTGTAAATCGTTAGTGTTGATCACAAGGGGGAAAACAAATAATCTTTCTTTTTTTTTTTGATTGGGGGTTTAACGACCACCGTGAGCAACTCCGTGGGCTATAAGCAGTCGCCCGTCCCTAATTTAGGGCTACTGGCTCCAAGGAAGGGAGAGAGCCACTGCGGTAAGACAAACACAACATCCATGCCTCACCGGATTCGAACCCGGGCCCATCGCGGCCGATTGGTTAGCAGCTATCGCTTAGACCATTGCGCCACCAGGTCGGCCAAAGAATCTTTCGGAGTTCGATAAAGGATTTATTTTGCGTTTTCGTCTGGCTGGAGCGACGATTTTGGAAACTGATTTGTTTGTCAAAAGGTGAGATATGCCGGGACTTTTATCAGTGGAAAAATAACCCACATTGCTTGTCTAAGAGGCGTAACTGTGGCACGACGACAATCTGGAAGGAACGAAATCGCCGTCGTATGAGAAGGGTTGTACTGAGAAACAGGACTTCCTGCGTACAGCAGTTGACAGAAGCATTCAATAAAGATTGTTCGCTCGACGCATTTCTTAGCAAACTATGCGCAGAGAATTAAAGAGGATAGATATTAGTAGTCTCATGTCTATGTGGAACACCGTGACTGGGCACTTCAAGACTGGAAAAAAGTCATGTGGTCCGTTGAGCCGCGGTACAACTTTCTCGATTCCAAAGGTAGGCAAGTAGTTTGGCGGTATCCCCAAGAAGCAATGGATCCAGCTTGCCTTGTAAACACAACTCAAGGTTTTCGAGGTGGTGTTATGGTGTGGGGCAGGTTCTTTTGGTACGGAACGAGTCCCCTGATATTGTGAAGGTCGGATATCCGCCATGAATCACCTGAACATCGTTGCTGATCAAGTTCATCCTTCAATGCTGACTTTTTATCCATTTGGTAACAGTGGTTTCATGGACGATAATGTTACTGTCCATCGCGCAAGATGTGATCAGCAGTGGTTCACCCTGCATGACAGCGACTTTAACTATCTTTCCTGGCCACCACGAAACCCGGATCTGAACTCCCATTGATAAAGTATGCAACATGTTAGAAAAACAGGTTCGAGAGCAAAACCCTTTTCCGTTAGAGCAGAGTCAGTAAAATGACTGTATGGTGCACGCCTGGTATGCTGTAATGCACTCCAACACCTTGTGAAATCTATGAAAAACCGCATACATGCTGTAATTCGGTCTAAAAGAGGTCCAACACGGTACTGAATGAACTTTTCTAATTCAGTGGCTGGTATGTATACTTTTATTCCTGCCTTCAAGAAGAAAACATATATATTTTTCTCCATCTTTTGAACAATCCTTACATATTATGTGTGCAACTTAATTATCGGCCACAGGCACGACACGTTGACAGCAAATGATAGCAAATCGAATACGTACCTAATCAGGGAAATAATCCCCGTCGTGCTGGATACATTTGAGCCATCGGTCAGGGAGCTGCCGAACGCAACTGCGTAAAAATGAGGGCTGTTTAGAGTTGGACCTCCTCGACAGAAGTGAAGTGCGTATCAGTCAGGTGGTGTTGCAGGGAGCGAAAGAGGTGATAATCCGACGGGGCGAAGTCTGGAGAATACGCCGGGTGGGAAAAAATCTCCCATCCCAGGTCGGTGATCGTGTTTAAAGTCGTTTTCGCGGTGTGAGGACGCTCGTTATCCTGAAGCAACAGGACCGACCTGCTCTTGCCGGTGTATGGGGCCTTTTCGCCTCCATTGCGTCCCTCACACGAATAAGTTGCTGACAATAACGCCCAGCATCGACCGTTTCACCAGGTTTGAGCAACTCAGAGTGTACGACACCGCACTGATCCCATCATATGCACAGCAACAACTTACTGGCATGGACATTCGGTTTGGCGGTACTGGTGGTAGGCTGACCTGGATAAACCCACGTTTTGTGCCGCTTAGGATTATCGTAGAGGATTCACTTTTCATCACAGGTCAAAATCTTGTGAAGGAAATCCTTCTTCTTGAATCTGGAGAGCAAGAACACAGCAACATCGTAATGCCTAGACTTGTTCTCAGCTGTGAGTTGGTGGGACACCCAACGACCCTCCTTGTGAATCCGTCCAAGCTTGTGCAGGTGTTTTGCAATGGCTTGCCGTGTTACTCTGAGTTCCTGGGCGAGCTGTGTCTGCGTTCAACAGTTGTTTCAGTTCTTCATCGTTAACTTTCTGTGGCTATCCCTGACGTTCTGCATCACGGAGATCGACATTTTCCTGCTGAAACCGCTGGAACCAGTTCTTACACGTACTGTAAGACACAACAGCCTCACCCAAAGCATTACAGATCATTTGTTGGGCTTCCGTGGCTTTTGTTTTCAGCTGAAACACGAACAGGAGGCAGTGCCTCAAATGTTGCTTCTCGAACGACATTGCTTTCACCGCCAACTTTCGTCCCTTCTGTCACTACATCTGTGAGTGGTTACGGTTGCCTGGAAAGCTGCAGGATGGCGCTGCAATAAGCCATTATCGCCCACAGGTATTTGCATTTGATGACGTTCTATGATCGCTTGCGGTTAGGGGCCGACATTTAAGTTCCACACCTAATATGTAACATTTTTTGTTCTGTTTTAAAAAACTTCTCTTGATTATTAAGGATCAAGAGAAGAGTCTAAGGAGGCAGTTTTTCATAGAACGCTACTGAAAAGATTGAAAAACAAGCAAGTTGCAGAAAGAAGGAAGAAGTCAAGCTATTAAGCGTTACGCTTATTATTCAATAATGAAAGCCACAAAAAACAATGCACACACAACGTGTCTGTGTGTTTCAAGGAACACTGGACTCAACTAGTGTTCGAAGTCACAACGAACAAAATGTGGAAAAGTTTGGTTAGTCTATGTCACTTTTTCATTTTCCTCAATTTTTATGATGTGATCATGAAGCAGGCATTGCGCAAAGTTTTCAATGGCGGTTTTATAGTTTCGGAAGACAACATGAGGCATGGAAGAAACTTTGAAAGAACTTTGACCAAGAAGAAAGCTTATGTGCTGAAATTATGATGTAAAATCTGTGATGTGTTATATGAAACGGTAATATTTCCTGATAAATTAAAGTTAAAAGACGGTAGCTTTTTGTAACCTTTTCAGGAAATTTGATTATTTATGTTCAAGGATATGTAAAAGTGGTAACTCATTGATTGGTAAAGAGAAAACAAGATGTTATATGAACACATTTTCCGGATTATGTCAAAAGCTGAGGAAAAACATAACTCTTTTTCCATCAGACAAAACTGAAGAAAACAGATCCAATTATTTCTCCAAAGCTCATTTGTGTGTACAATGGACTGAACCATAAAGGAAGTGACAGCAAGGAAATTGATGCATTTGAAGTGCTAAATAACTTTAAATTTTGTTCTAAAGAAACTTTCTGAAATCAAATTTTTCTTTAGGTCATAAATACAAACGTTTTTCGGCATTTTGAACATATTCTTAGACCTCACGAATTTCGCCTCAAATAATACTGGATGAAAGAATTGCGGAAAGAATCAATTCAGGAAGATAAGCAACAGTTGTAAATTGTAAAACTAGTAACCTCGCGTATTCTCATAAAAAATAATTCTCGAAGGAAATCTTCTGGGGAGGGGAGCAAGGAGTGAATGAAGATGAAATAATAATTTATGAAGCCATGGAATTAGTGACATCCCAAATATACGGACATCAATACTGAAAGGAAGAAGTTGAGAGAAAGAGGAAGTGAAACAGCAACATTTGACAGGTCAGAATTGGTGAAAATCTACAGCTGAGAGTTTTACGTGTCTTTCGCAAAACTCAAAGGAGAAGTTGGAACAGTTTTGTCAGGAGCAGATCAGCATTTCAAAGAGCTACATTACAGACCCTAAAAAGATTGAAAACGAAAATTAGTAGGAATACAGAGAGTACTCTTTTTATGCATTAACTAATTGAGATAAAAATGATGCTAATTTCTTGAACGTTAGGAATTACCTATGGGCCGCAAAGTCTCTGAATTTCAAATTATCATGCAGCATCCCGTCATTCTAAGATTAAAAGGGAATGGAGTGCAACCTTTGGCTCACAGCATATTAGAATTGTGATCGATGCCACTTGAAAAAGAGGAACTAAGCCAAGTGCCTATAAATTTGAAAAATGAAATTCCTTATAAACATGCTTAGTGTCTCATCAGCAAAGTGCACATGATTCAAGTCTAGCATGTGGTTCGAAGCAATAGAGTTGCTACGTAGACAGATAAGAACAAAACAACGCGCGCATATATTCTCAGAGACACACACACGTACGATTGCCTTTCATTATATTAAATCTATCTTTTCACTTAGGCAAATAAACACAAACATACACACACAAACTCACTCACACTCATACTAACATGTGCATGTTTATGAGTGCCCACGTGCTTTGGATAAGGTGCGTTATGATTGAAATTTCGATATTAAATGGGGGGGGTTCAGTCAGAAATTCGGATTTAATTGTTTTTTTCTTCAGAATCCACTGGTTACAAATGATTAAATTGCGGAATGCCAAAGTCACCTATAATTGTTTTCTTGGATAAAATAAGGTCATCATGTAACACATGGCTCATGTAATATCAGTTATGTGGCTACAAGCGCTTTACCTGAACAATTAAATTTAGGGTAAACAAGCCGAATGATGAAATATAATATAATTATCGTCAAAGATTTTTCCCTTTTTAGGAGTTCTTATTAATTAAGCAAGATAACAGGTCCATAAGTTTCTGGGTCTCGGAGTAATGACAGTGGCAGGCCACCAGATTTATTATATTGTTGAGAAAAGTACAGGATTTTAATTTTGGGAAAATGAAAAAGACATACTCTCGCCCTCTGCTTTTTTAATACGCGAGAAAACAAAATATCGTGGTTCGAATCCTCACAGGGATTAGAACCCGGACACTTCAGGGACAAATGATTAGACACTGCGGAACCGGGGCGGCTTTAAGCCTATAGATATAGAAACCCTTGCATGCAGTCTTTTATGTGTACATTAAAACATTATAATTTCATCCCGCCATTTCACTTAGTGATTAAGAAAAACCAAATGCTTAATTCTTGATCAGGAAGATAAATAAAATTATCCAGTAGCAAGTTTTTAAATAAAATGTGCAACTCTTACGTTCTAGAGTCCGGTACATTTTTCATTTCAACACTGAAAGTTTTCAATTGCTACATAAAATCAAGGTTTATTTCTTGTCTTCTGAAACGACAAAAATTGGCTTAATGTTTCTTGAAATCTTTCTCGTGTTATTTTGCTTCGCTTCCTCTGAATAAGCCTAATCACCCGTGGTAAAAGAAAAAGGAATCGCACCTTGAAACTGAAACTTAGTTTAGATGAAATACTTAACGGAGAGAAAGTGTTACAGTAATACTCATGGGGTGTATCTAGTGATGGATTCACTTTGTAGATTAAAGAAATGGCCGCGGGAAAAGGAAAGGCTTTTTTTCCTATTTATTTCCTGTAAGCAAACAAGCTACACCAAGACTATAGAACAATTCCTGTTAATGTCCCAAGATGCCTGCAACTGTTTTTCACTTGAAGAAAGAAAACCTCTAATGAGAGAACTAGGAGAAATGATTGCAAACTTTTGCAGGTGACAAATCAAAGGATTTTGCTCCAAACACATGAATGGTCATATTCAGAATAAACAGAAAAATTCTAAAAATGTACTCACACAAATTTAGACAAATGTTTGCACAAGAATAACTAAGGTAATAACAATTTATTCAAAGAATAAATTGAGCAGCCTAAACCATCACCCAAATTACAATAATCTCATTCCTTATGTTGCTGGACATGCACTATGAGCCAGTGCTAAACAAATATGTTCGATGTATAGTTTTTTACTACACACGTGTCAGTTCTCTCGACTTTGTTCTGAGAACCATATTAGTGGGTGTTTGCTCTTGTACTACTAATAACATTTTCATGTTTTGCCAGCAAAGGATGCGTTTTGTTTTTGAAAATAATTGTTCCAGTGTAGGTGAGGCGCTCGAAATCTGTTGTCTATTATTTATGTTTCTACGTAAAAATCTATGAATAACTGCAGGAACAAAGCTTCAGGATTTGCCTGACTCCTATCAGTGCTGCGTAACATGGAAATTTAATCTGTTTATGTAACATTCCACAGGTCGAATCTCGAAAATATGGAGATTTGAACCAAATTAAAGTAAAATTTTAATACAAATTACCTACTGTTGTTATCATTCTTCTAATTTTTCACACTAACCATATCTCGAAATTTGTTACTATTTTCTGCTACGGTGTTCGGAATTCGTGCCTATGTCAGGACATTTTTGTCCAAAAGCAAATCTATAAGAAATATACAGTTTTGTGATGAAATACATCTCCAAAGCAAGTGTTCATTTCGCTGCTGAATAAATAATTTCTACCGCCTTAGCACACCCCAAGTAGTTTAAGCAGGACTGGCTGCTGATGAAACTGTGCTGATTTAATTATTTCAAATTGAGAAACTCGTATTCCATTAAACGAAGTTGTTTGGCATCCTATCAGAACAATAGCATTATACATAGCGTCCGTTATGAAACTGTTTGATAAGAAACATTAATACTCGTAACTTTACTTGTAACGCCGATACGTGCATTCTGTTTACATCAAATAATTCCCAAGTGCAGAAAGTTTCACATTAGTGCCGATGGACAGCCAGCGAAGCATGCGCAGTGAGGCAAAACGATATAGTTACATATTGCGCATTAACCTCTGCAGAAAGTTCAATGCTATACTGGCGCACAGAATTTAAGTTTCCTGTAAAAGTGCAGAAGACGTTTCGAAAACATTTCTTAGGACAGAAACCGCCGCCCAGGAATACTGTCAAAAATTGGTTCGACCACCTGTTGATTGATGGATGGATTGGATTGGAGGTTTAACGACCACCGCGAGCAACTCAATGGGATATAAGCAGTCGCCATTCCCTGATTTAGGGTCACTGGTTCCAGGGAAGGGAGATAGCCAGTGCGGTAGGACAAACACAACATCCATGCCTCACCGGAATTCGAACCCGGAACCCTTTCGGACGAATGATCAGAAGCCATCGCTTAGACCACTGCGCTACCGGGGCGGCGTTGATTGATGGAAGTTCCGAGCGCAAAATGGTGGTGGAACGCTAAAGACGACACCAGAGCGCGTGGGTCACCGAGATCGCTGTCTTGACACCTCGTGATATCCTTCTCTGGTGATATGTCGAAGGGAAAGCTTACAGTACCACAGTCGTAGACTTGGTCGAACTGCGGAAGCGGAAAGTTGCTGTTGTTGCCTCTGTAACTTCCCAAATGCTCATCAACATCTGGAAAAAGTGGAATGCCGTTTGGACGTTACTCTTGTTGCAGCACATGTGGTGCGCACATTGAAATTTACTGCGGGCGACTGAAACTTGGTATGTATTCCTTCTTGTTGTAAAACCTACATGCATATAAATCAAATACAGGAAAAATTATACGTTTTTGGATCGATTAGTTTCATTTAGGATACGCTATTTATCATACACGGTGCAGTCAAAAAATGATGACCACCTGTTAATAGGAGGTATGCATTAATCGTGCTGCCAGTACCGCAGATGTACGGCACAACATTGATTCAAAGAGGCCTCTGAACGTTTCTGTAGGGATGCTATATCGTGCAGAAACCAGAGCTTCTCGCAGATGATAAAAAATCATGAATGGTGTTCCATACGTCGAACCTCTTGGTCAAGATAGTCACACAGATGTTCAACGATATTTATTTTCGGAGAGTACGGCGGGCAGGATACTACGCTAAATTCACTGAAATGCTCCTCAAACATTTCTCTCACACCCATGGGAATATGTTGAGGGACATTATCTTGCTGGAAAGAACCCATGCCATTGGTGTAGACAGTCATCATGAATGGGAGCACCTGATCCGCCACCATGGATAGGTAGCATGAAGCATTCATCGTACGACCGAAGGGGATGATTGCTTCCAGTGATTTTCAGGGAAGCATGCCCCACACGAGCACACTGACACCTCCTTCCTGCTTTTTTCTACAGAATTGTGTCGGGATGATTTCTGTCAACAGTGCTTCGCCGTACTCTCTCCATCGACCATCCACACGATAAAGCAGAAAACGGGATTTGTCTGAAAAGGCGACTTTCCCCCACAGTTCGACGGTCCAATGACTCCGTTCAGATGCAAATTCACTCCGTAATCGTCGATGTCTGACCGTCGGTATGGATACCTTGATTGGACGGCGGCTCCAGAGACGCATAGAGAACAGAGTTCGTTGAACTGTAGTTTGCGATACGTTCTCGATGAGCCTGCATTAAATGCTCCGGTCAGATGCTCCACTGCGGCCCGTCTGCTGGATCGTTTCAGTCGGGAAAACCGTCGCTGACCACTGTCGTTAGTGTTCCGTAGGTGTCCACTATTACGCCGATTACTACAGGTATTGCCGATTTCTTTGCGTTCCTGGAACACTTTAACAACTGCACCACGTGAACAGACCACAATATCGACCGTTTCTGCAATGCTACCACCCTTCAGACGGTAGCCAACAATAATTACTTTTTCAAACTCTGTTAGGTTTTGTCCTTTTCTTATTTTAACACGAAACTGATACCGTCCGCGAGTTGGTGTCCTTTTAAATGCCTTACATGATTCGCATATGTTGCTATGCACGCCATCTGGTTGCTGGTTACGGATCCTTCTTACATGAGGGGTGGTCAAAATGTTTTGACTAGACTATGTATCTCTTGTTCCTGCATTGTTTTACTTATTTTCATTTCATGTTCAATTTGACACAATATTTGTGATGGAATGCATCTCTTCCCGCAGAAGTAAAATAAATCCGAAGTAAAAATTTTCGTTCTAACGAAAATGGGTAACGGAAGTAGTTAAAACCATTGTTAAAATCTGAATTTTGAATGCTGACCCTTGAAGTGACGCAACAATGGTTTCTTTCATTGTTACTCAACAATATACGTTACTAAACTATCGCCGAACATTATTTCATCACGTATTACATAAGCGCAACACCATTTGATTGCAATCTGCGTAAATTACCAGAACCTGATGATGAATGTGATAAAAGCCTGTGCGTCGTAACGAAATTTGGTTTCCTATCGACCCCCCTGGTTTATCTGTTATTGATGAGAGCTTTAAAATGATGTGTATTATATGATGGAGTGTAAGTGTAGGTGTCCAAGACAAAATGTTACCATTTCTCCTCACTAGCAACTCACTAACGCCCTTGCGATTCAGCTTGTCTTTCTATCTTGAGGCCAGATTTTAGCTTGCGCATAAGCAGATGGGCTTTCGTAGTCACATCATATTTCATCAGTGTCAAGGTCGTTTCTTACATTTGTTTAAATAAAGTAATTATAGTAATGACAATAAAAATAAACATTGTTTTTGAAAAACTAAACAGTCGAATTACTTATTATTGCCGCAGCAATAGTTTACTTTTTGGACTCACATATTTTTAGCACGTCTTTCGTAAAAAAAGATCGTGCTTATGTTACCGGTTTGTCCGTCCGTCTGTACCCACGATATCTCTGCAACTACTAGTCCGATTTGAAAAATTATTTCTGCATTGGGAAGCTCGAAATATGCGATTGATGATCCTTTATTTCGTTTTTTTTTACGATGTACAATTTCGCCGCTAGAGGGCGTAAATGCAGATGATGTCGAATTCAAAAATACGTTTTACTCCACATAGTTGCTTCTAAACATCCGATTGAAAAAATTACTTTATCTTTCGATTCCATCTATGTCGAAGAGTATTTTAGATATAGTTACTTTTTCAAATTACTCATAGAATTTCCGCAAGTGGGCGTAAAAGAAAACAACATTTTCCCCGATAACTCTTCTTCTAAATCTCCGATTTGAAAATTTTTTTCTTCAGCGGATACAATTCCTGATGGAAAATATTTTGCATATAATTTCAAAGTTTTGGCAAAGAAGTCTTTGGCCACCAGGGGGCGTAAGACTTAATTTTTGCTTCTGATGTATTTGCCATGAAATATGAGCTTCTAAAATATCGATTAAAAACATTCTTTCGTGGACTGATGCCACTCACATCGATAAACCTTTTCGGAATATTTTCTTCTTAAAATATTCCACAGTTTCTCCGCCAGGGGGCGTAGATATATATCGTATTTGTGTCAATATCTCTACTTCTAGGAGTCCGATTTGAGAAATTCCTTCTTCGTTGGATAGTGTTTTCAGGGACATGTTTTCCATATAATTTCAAAATTTTCAAGTAATTCATAGACTTTCCGCTAGGGGACGTAGAGGTAAATTACTTTTCCCCCTATATCTCTCCTTTTAAATCTACGATTTAAAATTTTTTTCTGCACCGGATAGAGCTCCTGATAAGAAATCGTTTGCATATAATTTCTATTTTTGTAAAAAAATGGTTTGGCCACCAGGGGGCGTAAATCTTAATTTCCACTTCTGATGTATTTGCAGCAAAATATGAGCTTCTAAAATCTCGATTGAAAAAAAAGTCGTTTGTTGACCGATACTACTCATATCGACAAACCTTTTAGGAACATTTTCTTCTTGAAATAATGCATGGTTTCTACGCCAGGTGGCGTAGATGTATATCTTATTTTTGTCAATTTATCTATTTCTAGGATTCCGATTTGAAAAATTCCTTCTTTGTTGGATAGTGTTTCTAATGCGAAATATTTTCCTATAAATTCAAAATTTTCATGTAAATCATAACTTTCCGCTAGGGGACACAAATGTAAATTGCGTTTTCTGCGTTATTTCTGCTTCTAAAACACCGATTTGAAAAATTCTTCCTGTATCGCATACAAGACCTGATGGGAAATGTTTTGCACATAATTTCTAATGTTTGGTAAAGAATGGTTTGGCAACCAGGGGGCATAAGTGTTAATTTCTGCTTCGGATGTATTTGTAGCAAAATCTGGGTTCCTGAAAACTCGACTAAATTTTTTTTCTTGGACCGATACCGCACATATGGAAAAACCTTTTGAGAATACTTTCTTCCTAAAATAATGCATGGTTTTCCCCACAGGGGACATAAAGTCACATAATATTTTTTGTCCATATCTCTGTTTCTAAGAGTCCGATTTGAAAAATTCTTTCTGTGTTCGAGAGCGTTTCCGGTGTTTCTCATATAAAGGCATGTTTCTCTTAACGCACAAGTCTGCAACCAGAGGGCGTAAGCTCACAATTCCATTTACAACAATATATGAGGGATTAAAAACACGATTGAAAAACGTCTTTCTTCCGTCAGATACTATTGTTTTCCATACCGGTTCCATTGACTTTGAATAGCTTTGATAACTTTAATTTGCGTCAGATCCGATTCAAAAGACGTGCTTATTACACCCGAAAATTCGGTGTCATCTTTCTTGTCTTCATTAGTTTTACGACAACAAGACTTATTAATTTACTTACTTAAGTAGCGCTGAAGGTGAGGAATCAGTAAACCTTATTGTGTGTTGTTATGATTTAAAGCCACTTAGTATGTACTGGGCAGTGTCTCGGTGTTGTCGTGAGTGAGGCGAATGTGTTGTATGTAAATAAATGTATACTCTCTAATCACTCCTTTTATTTCACTCCCATAAAGATCTTGGCATGCGAAAGATGCATAGCATAAATTATCTACAAAGAATATCAGGGTACTCTCTTGTTTTTCTTAAAAGAGATAAATTATTAAGTGGACCCTCCTGTAAGTTTCTAAATATGCAATTCATTTTAACGCTTTCCTACCGTATGTTGAAGAACCGTATATGCTTCAGCTTTGTCCGTCCGTCTGTCTGTCGGTACGTCCGTTCTCACGATAACTCACGCAAAAATGTTTCGATTTCGATGAAATTGTAGTATGTGGTAAGGAACCACCTGGGGACGCACCCCGTTGAAAATGGGCGCAATGGAGTCAAAGGTCAGGACCTAGGAGCGGGATTCATTCCATTGCTGTTATGAGTCATAACTTACGTAAAAATGCTGCTATTGCGACAAAACTTTAGTATGTCGTTTCGGAGGTACACTGAACCAATTCTGTTAAATATAATGGAAATGGGTTCAAAGGAGCGAGATTTTTTCCACAGCCATTATCCTCATAACTTGAGTAATAACATGAATAATGATTTCTGGTATGTTGGAAAGCGTATCATAATCAATGCATTGCATGATTTTACTAACTTGTTTTGTTCTTCATCTAAAATACGAAGAGAGTAAGTTAGAAAGTAGCCCGTGCTTATCTTTGTTGCGAGTATGTTTTATATCAATTGTGAATTTAATATGTATTATGAAAATTGTGGTTGCATTTTTGTTGATGATTGAAATTGTTCCCCTTCTGTTTTGGTTAGTTAGTTTCCTCTTGAAAAGTATAACAATTTTGTATTTAGGTCACATGTGTAAGTAGTGTGTTTCACCTGAAAGGACAAAATCTGGTGACATTGTACAAAAATTATATTTACGTTTTGAGAGTGGCCATAATCATTAGCGTTAACTGAATTTTCATAGAAACACTTGAATTTATAAGGTTTTCATTAGGTAGACATTGTCGTTGTGTCCGCATAAGCAAAAGAACGAACAAACTTAGTAAATGCTGGGAGGATAGTGAGTAAAACTCTGAATATGAACTGACACTCTTATAGTACAAATAAGTTTACCGTGAAACCGTAAATTCCTTTCTAGAAACTTCTGTTTACTTACAATCGAAGATCATTTAAAAAATTGTTGCATGTCGAAAGTGCTAACATTTTATATACCATAGCAAGGGCTTGAATTAATTAATGTTTGTACTAATAATAAAGAAAAAGAAGTGTACAATTTCCCAATAACAGCACCACGAGCGTTATGCTTCTTATTCACAGCACATTAAATAGCATTTTTCCAACCATAGCAGCATTTACATTTTAAGCTCATACTCACAGGGTGTCAAAAATGTAAACAAGTAAGTTTCTGATAGTGAATAGAGATGTTACAGACAGGTGGGTGCCAAATTAATCAAGGAAGTAGACATGCCACTGAAAGCCTGAAAGTCACTTCGTTCTAGAACGTTTCCCGTTCTGGAACGACGTGACTTTTAAGTTTTCTGAGCCATGTCTACTTGCAAGTAAGTTTCTGATAGTCAATAGACTTTACAGACAGTTATGTGCTAAATTAGTCAAGGAAGTAGACATGCCCCTGAAAACTTGAAAATCCCTTCGTCCAAGAACGGGAAACGTTCTAGGACGAAGTGACTTTCAAGTTTTCTGAGGCATGTCAGCTTGCAAGTCAGTTTCTGACAAGTCGACCTAGATGTGCCCTGGTTGCATTTCAGAATGATGCAGTGGTGGTGTTTTGGTGTTATCGCGCTGGCTCTTGTCTTTTCCTTGGGTCCAGTAGCCCCACGTTAGGGAAGAAAGGTGCCTCATAGTCCTTTGAGTAGCTCACGGGGCTTCCCAATTCCGAAACAAACAATCAAACAAACAAAATAAGATATACGTCCATCTTGAGCTGAAGTTTGAACGTTTCCCCTTGCTGATATTTTCTTCTAATCCGTCCTTAATCAGGTGCGTTTTTAACATAGCATCCACTTAAATTTGAATTGTTTTATGTTAGTTTCAACTCGGCGAAAGAGGGTGTCAGATAAGTTTAGTAACTTTTGTTATCCCATGTTTAATGAAAAACTAGCTTTGCTTTAGTAAGTCAAACAATTTGGACATATCACAAAATGTATATTTCAATTGATATAGCAACCCACTGTGATTATTGCAATTCGATACATAATAGAACGACAGCCTTTCAATTTCTATGTCATTATTTCTTGAATCTTTACACATAGCATATGTGGCAATAAATTTAGTATACTCGCAGAAAATGTATTTTCGTCAATCTTGGTTTCTCAGTAATTCTAACACAACTGTTCAGAAAAATAATTCAAAAAATAAACAGAAATAATTCCTCTTAACATGCTTTAGATATCTGCAAGTGCTTTTGCATTACTGCTGTCGTTTCAAATATGAAAAGAAAAAATCCTGAATCAGCAAGTGTTGCCTTTACCACCAGTTTGCAGACAGCAACGGACCACAAGTGATATTAGCCACCCTAGTGTGTTAAATTTAGCTAAAAGCCAAATGACTTCAGCTGAAAAGCATTTTATTTGGGTTATTATCCGTTTCACATTGATTCTGACAACTTTAGCAACAATAAATATATACATACACCGAAAAAACAATTTATTATACGCATCGTGTTCATCTACAAATCTGCGGTATTCTGCCACAATAAGGCTGCCAGTCGCACCCCTGTGCCCATAGAGGAGTCAGATACCTACTTGCTGTATAGATTACCTGCGATTTGGGATGATTGGTAAACCTGCCGACCTGAGAGAGTTCAAATATGAATTGATAATAGCTGCGAATGGAATGTGGTGCTTCATCTTCGTGCCTGCTGAACGTCTGAAATTTCCTCGTGCGGCCGTCACACGTGTATACTAAGTGTACGTCAGAACCGGAAAAACCGGCAATCGCCAGGGAAAATGTAATCGTGAACGGGGCGTGTTGATATTTGAGTGAACGTCTCCTTTCTATGTTGTAACGTCAGAACACAGTGGAAAGCAGAACATCTGAAATGAATGACGGATGGTCAGCAAAGGTTTATACATTGTATAGTGGGGTCATTCGACGTACGATGACAACTGATGTCCTTATGTTAACAGCACTCCACCTGGAAATGAGACTACAGCGAGCAAAGGAATAACTTCACTGGATCTCAAAGACTGGACACAGGTAGCTTGGTCACGCTGAGTCAGGGTTTCAATCACGCGTACAATGCGCCGACTGGGAGTGATTGTGTGTCTTAGGCCACAGAGTACCATGAAACACAACTGTCACAGGCCCGTGGATTTGGTGTAATGTTCAGGTGCGTGTTTATGTGAATCACATTGGATTCCCTTGTACCTATTTCGACGACCATCACCGCACAAGGCTTATACTCGTGAACGACCTACATTCGTTCAGTGATATCCATTCCATACAACAGGGCGCTTATTTTCAACATGACAATCATCCGTCTTATCGCTGCCGCTTGGCGAATGTACTAGTTAGAGAAGCATTCCTGGGAATAGCGGAGCTCTCGAGTGGCCCCCTGACTTTCTGGATTTAAACCCAACTTGGCAGCTGTCGACCGATAGATTTCAGCTTCGCGCTCACCACCTGTCACCCTCGGAGCTCTACAGCCAGCTGTTCTGGAATCATGGCAACAATGCCTCTCAAACCTTTTCGACTCCTGGTAAAGTTCATGTCTCGAAGTGTTGCAGCTATTGTGAGGACCACGCGTTCTTTGGTAGGTGAGCCTAATAAATCGTCTTTCGGTGTATATGCACGCACAAACACACGCACAAACACACGCACACGTTTCCTATTGCGATATATAATTCATACTGTTTCTTGAACGTGGGTTTACTTCGGTTGAAAGTGGAAAACCTTCGCTTTTCTAATATCAACAAGACTAAGGTTTTTTTTTTTTTTTGCACATCATATTTATTTATGATACACATTCAGAAACGTTACAAAGCATATGCATAGAAATATAACACAGAATATGTATATGGATGGGGTGCTAGAAAGTGAAAATTACAAGAAAGGCAGCTCCTGCAGTGTAGTCTAAGAAATTGTTTCGTCATGGTACTTTCTGAAGAATGATGTGTGCGTGTGGTTTTATATCTTGCCTGATTCAGAATCTTTGCTATTCTTCTCCTGTATGTGATTCGAGATATTCATAACCTTTACCGTTCTTCTTAGATATATGATTTGCTATATTGCATTAAGATGATAAAACAGATAAAATATAAATCGTCTGTTATGCCACTTGATTGTTCGCAGCAGGAAACCAAATATCCTTTACAGCTTCACTGGAAATATCAGCACATTTTAGTGTTCATTCATCGAAGAAAATTTCGTAGATATCATTCAGAACACTAACTACCTGCGTAAGCACATAATATCATGATGCCCAATATTTCGCGCAGCTATATACGTATGTTTGAAGAGAATCTGGAATCAGCCGCCCCAGTAAACAAGAAACGAGGCAGAGTGGAAAAGGTTCGGGATGAAGTTATTTATTGACTTCTCCAAAAGATATATTTCTTTCTTTCGGGATGATGCTTTTCCTGTAGCTTAACGCATTACTTTCTTCTCTTATTTCGCATGAAGACTAATACTTCCGTCACGTATATGTTCAAGAGATCTGCTAAAAGCTTGTCGCACGCACATAAGTAACTTTTGTTTTTGTGTCCGATTTTTCTGCCCAGTTCTTCTAATGTAAGTCAAAATCTGCACTAACACAGGACGCACTTTATCGAAGTTTAGAATAGAGGCCATGTTAAAATTTATAATAATAAATTCTTCTAATATAAGTCAAAATCTTTGATTTTTTTTTTGATTGGGCGTTTAACGACCACTGTGAGCAACTCAATGGGCTATAAGCAGTCGCCCGTCCGTAATTTAAGGCCACTGGTTCCAGGGAAGGGAGAGAACCAGTGCCGTAAGACAAACACAACATCCATGCCTCACCGGGATTCGAACCCGGACACCTTTCGGACGAATGATCAGAGGCCATCGCTTAGACCACTGCGCCAGTCAAAATCTGCACTAACACAGGACGCACTTTATCAAAGTTTAGAATACAAGCCATGTTAAAATTTGTATTAATAAATTTCATTGTAAGATTCAGTAAAGTATGAAAGAGTTAGCACAGTAAGCCATCCGCTATCACCTTTCAACAGAAGTAATTAATAAACCTGCAGATAGAAATGTGGATACGTATTAAGTTAGTTGCTTTCTTCAGTTCATTGGTAATTGCACTTAAAAGTATATTTGCTTGAGAGAAATTTAACTTGAACAGAAGAGGATTTGTTCCATTTTTGTTCAATGAACAGATGTATGCTCCTGCTTGCGAGGAAATTTTAATTACATAATTTTTGGACTATGTAAAAATATAATCTTTTTTCATTGTGGATATATGAAAATGTAAGATAATTGTTGAAAACTAAAGGTGTAGTTTGTTTTTAGAAGTTGCAAGATGTAAAATACCAAGTTTAACTATGCACTGGAAATTGTCATTTTTAAATACTCTTAAGTGTAGAATATGATTAACACCTCCAGAATCAATAAATAGTACTTAACAATATCAGAGTGCCTGTTTTATTTCTCTTATTGGCAAGACATTGTAGAACAACTTTGATTTCCAATCACTTCACAATAACCAATGTTGCTATTAGCGTGAGCGTCAACTACGCTGGTTTCCATAATTTAAGGAAAAAACAGGAAAATCGCTAATATTTGTGAAAGTAAAGTTGGAAATGCACGAAACATGGGTATATGTCGTTAAATGTAATACGGAGAGAGGATGTCGTATGCAAATTAGTGACAATGGCACCTGGTTACGCGTATGAGCTGTAGCATAAAAGTGGCTATTGCGGAGATGTGGTTCACATCGTTTGCGGAGTTGGAAATGCACGAAACATGGGTATAAGTTTTTGTGATACCAGATTTGTTGTAATGACCTGCGAGACATCATTTAACAGATGAACTGAGGTGGAGACTGATCGAAGGACTAGAGCCAGGCGAAAGTCAGGTGCAAGTTGCAAGATGGCAGAATGTGAGTCCTTCTGTGGTCCACAGACCGTGGAACTAATTTCAAAATATGCAATCCGCTTCCCAAAGGTACAGCCAAGGAAGGCCTACTTCTGCACATCCGTGAATGACCGGTATTTCCGATTAACTGCGCATAGGAA
Organism: Macrothele yani; assembly: GCA_039090855.1. Classification (NCBI taxonomy): domain Eukaryota; kingdom Metazoa; phylum Arthropoda; class Arachnida; order Araneae; family Macrothelidae; genus Macrothele; species Macrothele yani. The sequence goes on along the minus strand of CM077017.1, from coordinate 12,013,013 downwards.
CAGGACTGCTACCCTGACACTGCTGCGATCTCTCCTTGCTGCAGTTGCAGGAACGATGGCAACTGATTTGCTTGTGCGCAGAAGGCTTCAGAAAGGAAATATTTATGCTTGGCGACTATCACTCTGCGTGCTCCATACCCCCTTTACAGGGAGGAACGTTTGAATTGGACAACACTTTACGTCCATTGGACTGAAAACCAATGGAGGTCAGCACTCTTCACAGATGAGTCTACATTTGTTTTACAGAGCGATTCCATTTTTTCTGTAATCTGGAGGGAACGAGGGACACGCTGTAATCCCCTATGACCCGTGAAAGGGAAATTTATGGCTGTGGTAGCGTTCTGGTTTGAGGTCGCATTTCCTTAGGTGGATGCATATACCTCTATGTACTTCCGAGAAGAACCATGAATGCTCGAAGCTATAGGATAATGCTGTAGACACCTATGTTCGCCCATATGTAGATTCCATAAAAGATACATTTCTCTTACAAGAATATAGCCGTCCCCACCGAGCGAGGTTGGCAGAACAATATCTTCAAACGGAGGCAATTGTCTGTATTGATTGTCTAGCCATTTTGTCCGAATTTAGTCTGATCAGGCATGTTTGGGATGCGCTAGGGAGCCGTTTTGTTGCTCTCAACCTCCCACCGCAAAACGTGGTAGGTCTTAGACAAGATTTGCACTAGCAATTGTCGTCGCCACCTGTTGAACTCCTTGATACCATCATTAACTGCATGAAACATTGCTATGAGGCCTGCATTATTGTGAGGGTTGACCCATGGCCATCTAGAAAGTACAGGGCCGTGATATTAGATAAACTACGTTGGTGACGTCACTTTCATCTTACACGGCCTGATGCCTCAGCGTCGCTCATTACGTCACACATGACAGCGTTGGAAACCAATCAGAAACTGTGGTTTCCGCGTGACGTCACTATAAGAGGGAACTCATCTCTAATGCCATAGCCTTGTGTTTTCTAGACGGCCTTGGTTGACCACACTTCCTATTATGGTATTTTCGCTGTTTCAGTTGACACCTTATTTTTCACCTGGTTTTGTACGCTTTTCACCAGCTACTTTTCTTTCGTGGGATCTTAATCCCACAAAAGTAAAGTTGAGAGTTACAATTTCTATAGGAAGAATCGTTCACTGTCTCTAAACAGAAGCTAATTCCACTTGTAGATCAAAGAGGTTGTTCAGAGAAATATCTCGACTTTTCTTTCGTTCCGGAAAACCTTCTGCCCCTATTTTCTGCTTAAAAGCATGCACTTCTTTGCCGACCGAGGCGTAAATGTATATCCAATTCTCCCAGTATCTCTTCTTCTAACTGTCCAATTTGAAATGTTTTCTTTATCGGGCAGTGTTTCTAGTGTGGAGTGTTTTTGCATATGATTTAAGATTTTTTCACGCCGAAATTTGCCATCAGAGGATATAAATAAGTTCACGTTTCCGTTTACAACATATTCGTAGCAATATCTGCGCGTGTAAATCCCATACTGAAAAGATCCCTTTTCGGTCAGAATCCACTAACTACGGAAATATTGCATGCGCATTTTGTGTCCAAAATAAGACACAATTTCCCCGCTAGGTGGCGCACATTTTTAATCTGTTTTTCGTAATATCTTTGTTCTTAAAAGTCCGGTTTAAAAACTTCTTTCAACAAACACCGTATACCATTTACTTTCTGAAACATTTGGCGTGTACTCATGGGATTTTGTAGTTCTTAGTTCTGGCGCTAGGTGAAAAACTGCTTGTAACTGTATCTCCGCTTCTAAGAACCCTGTTGAAGAATCCCTTTTTTTATGTATGCCGTTCGCTACAGTGAATTTTGGGAACATTACCCTCTAAAAACAATGAACAGTTTTCCCGATAGGGTGCGTGAAGGTCAAAAAGTTTTTTCTCGATATTCCTGCTATATGAAGACATATTTGATAAAAGTATTTTTCCTTAGCATAGCATTTGCTATGAATAATAATTTTCGTGGATTTTATAATTTTCTACTACTCTATTATTCAAAATTCTACCGCCAGGGTGCATCATTGTATATTTCTATTTAAAAGTCTTGATTCGATTCTAAAAACACTTTAGAAAATACTCTTTTGATACAGTACTCTTTAATATGAAGAGCATTTTGCGCCCATTTTCTTATTTGAGTAACGCACAGGTTTTCCGCTAGCGCGCGCAAAGTTATATCACTCTTTGCTGTATATTGTCACATTTCGGGGGATATTGCATAACTGTAATTGTGACTGTCGGAGGATATGGCATTCCTCATACCTGAGATGATGGCTGGGTTGTTCATTTTTGATATTGAGTGACAACCAGAGGCCTCAAGTACTTTTCCTTGAACATTTTCCACATATCGTCTTCATTTCGAATTTTCATATGCATGTGGAAATATCTGCATAATACCAGATGGATGATCTTTTGATACATCAGAGGCTAAGATAAAAAAGGCCTGTTGCTGAGGTCTTGAAGCCAGAGGTTGTTGGACGTCGTTAGACATCGAGTAACTGAGCTCCTAGGTGGCTGCGTGTGAGTACGTTGTCTTGACCAATTATGATGATGGAATGATGCTGCGTGAATGGTATCGTAGCATGCCGATCTAGAGAGGAAAGTTACTAATCTTGATTTGCGAGCTCTGGACTATGATTGCAACCAAGTGTGGATGAATATCATGGATTGTTTCTCGGTGGCTGCTGCTACGGAGTCTTGTCGTGAGTGATGTCTAACTGGTGAGAACTGCCGTCCTCAACTTTCCTCTACTGATATTACCGTCAGATTTTCTGTTCTCGTTGTTGTTAAGTCTGTGGAGCAGAAATATGCTTGTGTTTTTCTTTTGATGGCTATCACTATATGATTATCGGGATATAGATGTATTGCAGCCTCTCAAATAGTATGTTGCTTGGTCCTACAGATGTGATTTCAAGAACCTTTGCACAAGATAAATGTTGTCCTCTGTACAGTTGCGTTTCTATTGACTACAAAATTAAACAGGTAAATATAAACTTGATGTTGTAAATATGTAATTTAAAGTACATGTCAACCTAAGTGCACAAGACAGCCCTTCCTGCGGATTTGAGGTAACCTGGGTCGGGGTGAAGAGTAATGTTGGACCGTCGCAATGTGTCTTCTTCCAATAGTTTGATTTGAAAACCTGTTCTATCTCTAATATCTTGCCCTATGGGAAACTTTTTACGCACAGTTTGTTAGTTTTCGAAACACACTTTTCAACAGATATTGGGAGGAAGTAGTTGTTTGTACTTGTGGATGTTTTATTCATTGTAGAAGTGCGGTTAATTATTATGTCTCTTTTTTTTTGTAGCCAGTTTCTTTTCTTATGAAAACCCCAGCTCGCATTGCTTATTTTTAAAGTTTTCGTAGGTAGTTAAAGCGTGTTTTCGTTTCAGCTCAATTTTTTTTTCAGCAAATTTATATTGTACAATGGTATAATCCCGTATTACATTTATTATTTCATTCATTGATATTTTGCGCCTCCCTGAAATCACGGGAGTGAATTCTAAACCTCCAGATTCGCTATATATGAATGCCGGTTGCTTCAACTAGGGAATCCTGTCATGGTTATTTTCAAATTAATCGGAAATCTGAAACTTAGTCGTTCTGGTTAGTGCCGTGGTTAGCATTCTCGGGCGCTATCCGTGACACTCGGGTTCGACTCCCGCTCCAGGACTACAAAATTTCAAGTTCACGGATATTATCTGACTTAACATACATCCATGTCATATTTACACCAATAAACTGATTCACATCTTCCAAATATATATAGCACAACTTAAATTTCTCCCTCAAACAAAAATGACAACTTTAATTGTTCATTTCTTTTAAACTTATAAGTTTTACCTAAAAACGAATAAAACGTTTCCAAAGAATTTCGATCAAAGACATTCTTTCAAAACAGTATGCGTTTTCTTCTACAGTTCGATTTGATTGAATATGCCTCATGAGGAAAATGTACGAAACAAATACACAAAGGAGTCTTCTATGAACCGCAGGTAATGGTGAAATCTTGACATGGATGAAATTATAATCATTAAAGCCTCTGCCTTCAAATACCTGCTTTCGAATTTTCATGCAATATTATGAGTAAACGTAAGGCATGTAAATGATTAAATAATCAGCTTAACTAGTTTCACGCTGAGGGATTCTTCAAGTTCTTATCGATACGTGTATTGCCACATAAACAAATTTTATTTTCGGTTTTGCGGAATGTCCCCAAGGGCGTCACTAGAACTTGTTATAAAAAGTTTCTTCATTTCCTAACTTTATAAATGAGAACCAAACCGATCTCAGGTTGGACTGTGTGCGTAACAGTTACACTCTTAGCAAATATTAACGCAAAGGAACCTGAATTGCATCCTTAGTAATGGACAATATGCACCTAGTGATCAATGAATTATGACCAACCCTATGAAAAATGAATGCAGCCCGTTGACCACGGGATTTTGGAGATGGGGAGATTAGGCGACCGACGTAGCATATATAAAGTGTGAGTGCAGTAGTAGGTAGTAAAATTCGAGGCGTGATGAGTCAACGGGAGAATTTATCGGACTTTGAGAAAGGACAGATTGTTAGAGCTCGGAGATCGGGTGCCTCGATTTCCCAAACGGCTGAACTTGCGGTTTGTTCGCGAGCCGCCGTAGTTAAAGAGTGTATCAGGACTGGTGTGAAAATGGTCAAATAAAAACCCGGAGGAAAATCTGCCCAGGACAACGAAAGGCTGATGTTAGAGGTGAGTGCTAGGTCCGACGACTCCTGTAGGCCAACAGACCCTGGAAGCACTGTTCAACATTTTGTAACGTATACTCTATATTCACTTTTCTTTTGATTTTACTATCTCTGGTTATTTTATTTTACTATGTAAATTATCTTCCTACTGAACGAAATATTATTTCACCCGCTGAATGAGATCTGGCAATGAGTGTAAGTCATGACGTGGTGGTAGCTAGTATATAGGCGCGTTCATCGAGACTTAGAGAGCTTTGGTGTTGTTATGAGGAGAGCTTGTGGTCGTTAAGAGAGAGCGTGTATAAAACGAGGAGAGATTATTCATTATTGTTCTACAAGTGTTGTGTGTGCCTTAGTTGACCAAGAGTCGTTGAAATAAAGAAGTTTTCAGTAAGTCAGTCTTTCTCAATTCATAGTTTTTGTCAGACCTCTGTCTGGCTGTTAGGTTTATAACATTTATTTGATTCCTATAAATAACCAGCGTTGAGACTTTGTTTAAGTTCGTAATTAACTAGTAACAACACCCTTTTGAATTCATTATTTTGAAGCTTAGTACAAGTATATCATTAGCTAGCTGGTTGGAAGAGAATCATTCATAATAATTAGCTTAGCGGAAAGTAAATAAAGCTAATTCATTATAATTTGACCAGCAAATACAACATAAGTCAACACGGAACAGTATCTATCGTGACCATGCGCCGCACGCTCGCGCGTATGGACTATTACAGCAGACCACTTCGACGACATCCTCTCCTAACCACTGTTCACCAACGCAAAAGGCTCGCCTCTTGCAAAGATAATGCAAGTTGGACATCGAATGACGCGAAAAAAGTGTACTGGTCTGACGAGTGCCAAACCAGTGAAAGCGGTTGTATTGTGTGAGGCATGTTTACCTGGCAGGAACGTGGACCCCAGGAGCATGTGGAACAACGTATGACTGGTGCCCACCATTGTGAACCGCTTGCTGACGTTGTACACCCAGCAATGTTACATTTTATTCCGAATGGCTACGGTATCTTTTAAGATGACAATGCGCAAAGCCACAGGTCCAGTGTTGTGCAGGAATGGTTTGAGGAACATAGTTTACACTTTCAGCATATCGATTAGTCTCCGAACTCCCCTATATCCACCCCACAGATCACTAGATCGAACGGGGTATCACGTGTCTGGATGCACTAATCCCCTCCATACCTGCATTGAAGACCACGTTACACCAAGCTTGGATGTCAGTACCTCCCAACGGCTTCCGGCATCTTATTGTATCGATGCCAAATCATATAGATGCTGTACTGAGGGGTATGTAACGATTGGTCGACAAACGGTTGGTCGACATAACGATTGCCCGACACACGATTGGCCGACAATAACGATTAGTCGACATAACGATTGGTCGGCATAACGATTGGTCAACAGAAATTATTAGTCGACATAACGATTGGTCGACAGTAACTATTAGTCGACAGTAACGATTGGTCGACAGCACGTTTGATCGACATAACGATTGGTCGATAGTAACGACTAGTCGATATAACGATTGGTCGACATGAAATGGTCAACGGAACTTGGAAAAGAAATTGAATAAGTGCAAACAGTTTGGCGGAAAATTGCCCCACCGGAAGATTGCCACACATCTTTCAGCAACCTGGAAAATTGCCCCACACAGAAAAATTGCCACACACAAAAAAATTGCCCCACCGAAAAATTGCCACATGGTTTTTATTAAGGGGAAGAGCACAAATCACCGTTCGTCCGAGAAACGCTTTGAATGTGTGGCAATTTTAATTTTCCGGTGGGGCAATATTCCGAGTTCCCGAATTATGTGTGGCAGTTTCCCCAAGGTGCCTATACCTAAAGTGCTCCGGGGCCCTTTCGGAAATAAATCGTTCAGAAGCCCCTCCATATAGATTTCACTTAGAGTACAAAAGATGACACGGGGGCCTATTTGGAAATAATATGTTATAATGTTGTACGTTCTGAGGACTACATTCTAAAAGATATTATTTCCAAAAAGGAACGTTACGTTTTGAGAGGTCAGTACGTTCTGAGAAGTACCGCTGCGAATGTAAACTATAATCCTCTGAACCAAAGGTTATCTCGACCAATCGTCGTGTTGACCAATCGTGCTGTCGACCAATCGTTACTGTGAACTAGTCGTTACGGTCGACTGATCGTTATGTCGATCATTCGTGCTGTCGACCGATCGTTACTGTCGACTAGTCGTTACGTTCGACTGATCGTTATGTCGACCAATCGTGCTGCCGACCAATCGTTACTGTCGACCGATCGGGTGTCGACCAATCGTGCGACACCGGTACTGAGAACGAAAGGAGGACCCGCGAAGTATTAGGTAGGTGGTCGTTCTGAGAGGTACCGCTGCGAATGTAAACCATAATCCTCTGAACCAAAGGTTATCTCGACCAATCGTCGTGTCGACCAATTGTGCTGTCGACCAATCGTTACTGTGGACTTGTCGTTACGGTCGACTGATCGTTATGTCGACCAATCGTGTTGCCGACCAATCGTTACTGTCGACCAATCGGGTGTCGACCAATCGTTATTCGACCAATCGTGCGACACCGGTACTGAGAGCGAAAGGAGAACCCGCGAAGTATTAGGTAGGTGGTCATAATTCAGTGATGACTCAGTGTACACTATATTCACAAAGGTCACACATTTTGAGTAGTGGATTTGCAGATATGTGTCACAACTATGGCTCGAACAGGAATAACAAGACACACGTGCGTGGCCAAGAAAACATCATAGACGAACAGGAATAACAAGACACACGTGCGTGGCCAAGAAAACATCATAGACGAACAGGAAAAATACAATGCGCCGTACGGAAGAGTTTTGTGAGTATTGGAAATATCTACGCTGCTGCAGCTGCAACTGCCTTGATCATTTGTAAGTGATATTATTGTAACGTGGAAACACCTAGGATCAACAACGGCGCAATTACGACCTTGTAGACTACGAAAACTGACAGAGCGGGACCTCAGACTTATAAAGCGGTTGGTGCTACAAAATCAGTCGTCTGTCATCGTTTGTAGCACTCACTGCCGAGTTCCTAAATTCCTCTGGAAGTAACGCCAGCATTATGAGGTTCGTGGAGATCTGAACGTAATTGTTTGCATGGCCAAGTGGCCGCACACAAACTTAACTTCAGCAAGATCAATGCCAAGTGTCGGTTGGAGTGGTGTAAAGCTCGGAGCCAGTGGACTCTACAAAAGTGGAAACGTGTTCTCTGAAGTGATGAACCACGTTTCACCATCTGGCAGTCCGACGGAGGAGGCCGTGTGCAGAGGATCCCAATTGACCACTACCTGCCCTACTATGTTGTGCCAGCTATGAAGTTTAGTGGAAGAGGCATCATGCTCTGGGACTGTTTTTCATGGATTAGACTGGTAATCCTAGTTTTAGTGCCCGGGAATCTTTACGCCGCGGCCTGTAATGACGTCCCCCGATAATTCTGTGCTGCCTCGAAAACATCTCAAAATCGAAATAATCTCTAATTTAAACTACCTTTTTGAATTCTTTTCCCCAGTGCCGCTATCGAAGCTTCCTACACTTCTGAATCCTTTGTAGTTGTTTGTAAAGCCATCTCAAGGTTTTTTTGCCTGAAAAAAAATTTGGATTTAAAGCCAAACAGTACTAGAAAAAAGCCAAACATTATTAAAACACATTTTTCATACTCACATCACATGAAAAGCTTTAGATCCAGTTTATTACTGTCATGCTCACTGGAACAAATGAAACTTGCAGCATAAACCTCGTCAGATGTATAGTTTTTAGCATTTTTGCCGATGAAGTATTAGAAAGTCTGCATATGGTGTATGAAACATTTCTTTGACAGCAATAGTTCTGCTATGATCCTCACAAGAGCATCACGAACATTCATTTGCATTTGTTTCTTGCTTTTGTTTTAACTGAGGTTGCAAGAGAGAATGCCCTCTCAACTACGGCATTGCTAACTGTGTTTATTAGACAAGGAAAGGCAAAAGTGGCATGCTATATTGAAGCAATAGTTCCCCCAATCCAAACCCATCTCTTTCTCTCTGTTTTTCTTAAACGGAGCTTCTTTTCAATTGCCAAAAAGCATTTTTCTGTATTGTTCTTCAATTATACTGATGTTGCTTTCTGCATGATGTATAGAGCGCAATCTGAAAACACGGTCCTTGAAACTGAATTTAAAATTACCTTACGGCTCAATTTTGATGGATTGTGAAATATCTCTCTTGCCGAGACAAGTCTGCATGAGAGCTGTATGAATTTACTACATTCTGTTAAAAATTTAATACGAAATTCAACTTGAATATCTTTTTTCTGCCCATTGACATCGTACAATCTGCTCTGAAGACTTTTCTGGTGTAAGAGTAATTCTTGGTACAATTCACAGGGATCAGCTTTCGTTTGCTGAAAAAGGCTGTTCAGTCTTTCAAATTCGTGTACAACAGGAGTCAAAACACGAAGAACAAGCATGTTTTGTAGTTATGACGTAGAAGTCTTGTCTTACTTCTACGTTAATTTAAAACATCAACATACTAAGAAATAGTTCCTAAATGAAAGAAAACCTTAACGGCCAGACGAAACATGAAAACAACAGAAGTCACACTTACGGAAAAAGATGCTTTATTCAGGATGTAGCAAACGCATCGTAGCATAGCATATTGCACTAAACTCTCCACACACCACACAACTCTTTAACACAACGCTTCTTTCAATAATCAGTTTACAACCCAACGCTCTCAAGCAATAGATTAGTCGTCGTTTTTATCTCTTGCTCTTATTAAAACTCAGGCATGCGTCACGTTCATTCAACCTCAATTGTGTTGCCAAACGTATTCGTTTGAGAGAAAGATATCACGTTAAGAGTGAAGAATAACAGAATAAACTCAAGATTTACATAGGGAAAGAAACTAAAAAGGAAAGTTAATTTAGAATATACGTCACATAGTCTAACATCATTTTCTAAAGGAAATGATCTTGCTTTGTGAATTGTATGTCAAACTTTGATTGGGATAATTCCGTACTACTAAAATAAGCCTTCATCTCTTCCCAGTTCATCAAAATATTGAACATAACATGGAGCTTCGAGTCTACTATCAGTCAAAGTTCAATCTACATAGATTCTAATTTCCGACACTCTGTTGTTAAAGTGTTGCCGTTTTGGAGCAAAAATAACTTTTTTAAAGGAATATTATTTTAAAATAGGATGGTTTGAAATTTTCGTGCAACTAATGTAAAATCCCAGGAAAAAACCAAACAAGCCAAGTCAATTTTCTGACGCAAATGAAACTGAAAAAAAATGGCCAGATTTAGGGAATAAGGCACCAAAAAGCTAATATGGCATCCCCAGATGACGCGTGCCTGATTGCCATTTGTTGTTCCAAATAATTTGCTTTCTCAGTGTAGATGCATAATGTATCGGAATCATGCATAATTTGTTTTCGTATGAAGAACTCTTTTCCGCTTTCGTGGGTGTTTGCATAACAGTTCGAGCGGGTACAGCATTATGGGTGTCAGTTTGGCAGAGGAAATTACTTCCGACATTCTAACGTCATGGGGTAAGCACTCATATTAGGATTGGTGCCTCGTAAAATTTAGCTAATGTAAAATAAGGTATGTAAACCAAAATAACCGCTCTGGTGGCGCAGTGGTCTAAGCGCTGACTTATGACCATTCGTCCGTGAAGGATTCAGGTTCGTATTGCGGTGAGGCATGGATGTTGTGTTTGTCTTACGGCCCTGGCTCTCTTCCGTCCCTGCAACTAGTGGCCCTAAATTAGGGACGGGTGACTGTTTATAGGCCATTGAGTTGCTCACGGTGGTCGTTAAACCCCCAATAATAAAAAAAACCGAAGTAGGATGGGTGAAAAACTTTGTTCTCGCATTCTTTTATTATTTAAATTGTGGACTGAAGTTTAAACCTAAAACCCTTGATTTATAAGGGCAATGCTAGCAGGATAAACATTTTTTTTGGTACACTTACTGGAATCCACGCATTGGAATGCCTCTTAATTTATAAAGTGTTCTAACATGTGTTTTCAGAAAACGTGTAGTTAACTTTCTTAAACGGCCGATTGAAATCAAAAATGTGTATGAGGTCTTTGGAAGTTATTTTAAAATGGAAAGAATGAGTTCGCGTAAAAGAAAGAAAGTAAGAATAGTTAAATAAAAAAAGAACAAGAAAGAAAGAACAAATGTTAACGTTATAGAAAAGTATCTCATGAGGTAAAATCTCAGGGGCCGAAGTATGAGTCAACAAAAAATCAAATTCCTGTATTCATTGTATACTGCATTTGTGAAGATAGTGTTTGGCATCAAAAGTCAGATGTGTGAACGAAATGAGACAAAAACCAAGGAAATGTGTCTCATACGTGATATTCAGTTATTTATTGATTTCCCGGAAAGATCTATTTTCCTCCAGGAGGATGCTGTTCTGTCTTCTGGAGGCTTTTCTCTTCTTCCTTTGTTTCATTTGATGACAGATACTGTAGTCGCGCATTGTCACTATCGTTTCGAATCAGACGATGCAGAAGTCTGTGTATTGAGAAAGATCATCATCACTGCAGTAGTTATAGTTCACATGCCGTTTAACCATTTGTGCGGCATTTGCGTGAGAAACTGCTATTTATCATCGATGTAAAGAAGTCACTTACATTTTTCTGGGAATATATACCATCTTCTAAAGCGTTAAACAGCGAAATCGCTTGCATTCGAAATCATAATAAGTTTATCTCGATTAAGTGGCCTAGGAAGAGTAAGGTATTTTCTGAGATAAAATAAAAACACATGTTGCGCAAATGGTTATTGGGGAACGAATTTTACCAAATCTTCAATTTGAGCTGTCTTAAACTCGCAGAAGTTAAATAAATGAAACCAAAATATTTATTAACCGCATTTGCTCTAAAATTAGTGTTTTCGGTATTTTAAACATATATTTAATTGTGTACCTTAAATTTGAGAAAGAAAAGACGTTTTTAAAAGAAATAATTATAGGTGCAGTGCTGACGATCTCTAATTTGAACGATGCTAAAGTGCTATTCTGAACTTTTTGACGCTATGTATCTTTCCCGGCAGCAGTAAAGTAAATCCCAAGTAAAACATTTCAATGTAACGAAACTGGGTAACGGAAGTAGTCAAAACCATTGTTGAAATATGATTTTTGAATGCTGCCCGGTGAAGTGGCGCAACAATAATCAATTTCATTGTTACTCACAACAATATGTTTTACCACACTATTACCGAACATTATTTCATCATGTTTTACATAAACGTAAAGATATCTCATTGTAATCTACGTAAATTACGAGAAACTGGTGCTAAAGGAGATAAAAGCCATTACAAAAATGAATTTTTGATTATATGAAAACGGTGCGTCGTAGCGAGATTCTGCTTCGTCACGACGGGGTTACCTACTATTCAAGAGAGCTTTAAAATGATGTATTACACAAAGTGATATAATTTGTAGATATCGTAGACCAAAAGTTACCAACCCTCCTCACTAACACCCTTGCAATTCAGCTTTTCATTCTGTCTTCTATCTTGAGGTCATATTTTTAGCTTGCGCATGCACAGATGGATTTTTGTAGGTACATCACAATTCGTCGGTGTCATTGACATTTTTCACGTTCATCTAAATCTGCATAACAACAATGATCATAATAATAATAAATATTGTTTTTGAAACACTAAGCAGTTGAAATACGTACTGCTGCGGCCGCCATAGTTAAGTAAATATTTACTTTTATGACTCACATATCTCCTTTCATTGGTTTTACGATAAATACATTCATTGATCCACCGGCATGGGTACAACGTAATATCAGGAATTAGTAAACCTTATTGATGGTTGCTATGATTTAATTCCACTAAGTATGTACCGAACTGTGGCTCGGTGTGGTCGTGAGTGACCCGAATGAATGCAATGTGTCGTACGTAAATATATGAATCACTCGTTTTATTTCTTACTCACAAAGATCTTGGCATGCCAAAGATGGATAGCATAAAAATTATCCGGAGGTTCCAAGTAATACGGATTCTCCGTAGTCACTACGGAAATATTGGTCCGCTACGGATTACGCTAAGCATCGGATATACCACGGAAATCGAAAATCTTAGTGAAATGACCTTTTTAATGATGTACGTAAAGTTGATTATCGTGTTTTCAAGATTCAAACGTTTATTAAACAGTTTGGATAGTGTTTCTTGTATGTTTTCAAAATTGTCGCATTTCTTCCATGAACGTTCAATATGTTTTGGATGTCTAAGCGTCTCTGGTCGCGTGCAGAGTTATCACGGCCCATGGAATCATGGAAATGTCTTAAAATTTTAGTTCCTATTCCAGATCTTGGAAAATCCTTAATTTTTCGTTAAGTCCTGGAGTGGTGCTAGAATTCTCTCTTGAAACGATTTTTTTTTTCGTTACAGGGAAACAACCGTACATTTTTCTCATTCTTTTGAGGGTCTGAAGATGACCATGAACAACTTCCATTCTGTGTAGAAACTTCCTATGTTGATTGTAAGGTTCTCATTGGGACATACATTGTTTCATTTTTGAAGTAAACTAGAAAAAAAAATATTGGAGCCATTAAGTGTTTCTTACAAAATGTCTTCAATTTATGGACAACTTTTTAAGCAAACATTTGCCCTTTTTTACGCTTTCCAACCGTAGGTTGAAGAAGCGTATATGCTCCAGCTTTTTCTGTCCGTCCGTCCGTCTGTCTGTCGGTCGGCACGATAACTCACGTAAAAATGGTTCTATTTCGATGAAATTTTAGTATGTGGTAGGGAACCACCAGGGGACGAACCCTATTGGAAATGGGTGAAGTGGGGTCAAAGGTCACGCCATAAGAGCGGGATCCATTTAATTGCCTTTACGCGTCATAACATGCGTAAATATGGTTCGATTTCGATGAAATTTCAGTATGTGGTAGGGAACTACCTGGGCACGAACTCTATTGAAAATTGGCAATTTGGGGCCAGAGGTCAGGCAGGGCATAAGAGCGGGATTTATTCCATTGCCCTTATGCGTCATAACTTGCGTAAAAATGGTTCGAATTCGATGAAATTTTGGTATGTGGTAAGGAACCAACTGGGGACGAACGCTGTTGAAAATGGGCGAAATGGGTCGAAGGTCAGGGCATAAAAGTGGAATCCATTCCATTGCCTTTATGCGTCATAACATGCGTAAATATGGTTCGATTTCGATGAAATTTTAGTATGTGGTAGGAAACCACCTGGGCACGAACCCTGTGGAAAATGGGCGAAATGGGGTCAAAGGTCAGGCAGGACATAAGAGCAGGAATTGTTCCATTGCCCTTATGCGTCATAACTTGCGTAAAAATGGTTCGATTTCGATGAAATTTTAGTATGTGGTAGGGAGTCACTGGGGACGAACCCTATTGAAAATGGGCGAAATGGGGTCAAAGGACAGGACACTGGAGTGGGATCCATTCCATTGCCCTTGTGCATCATAACTTACCAAAAAATGTTTCGATTGCGACTAAACGTTATCATGTTGTTGCGGAGGTATAATGAACCGGTTCTGTTGAATATCAACGAAATGGGGTCAAAGGTCATTGCACAAAAGCGAGATTTATTCCACAGCCATTATTCTCATAACTTGCGTTAAACTGCTTCTATTGCGACAAAACTTTAGTATGTTATTCTTGAGGTGTACTGAACAGGTCATGTTAAATATAATCGAAATGGGGTCAAACGTCAGGGCACAGGAGCGAGATTTATTCCACAGCCATTATCCTCATAACTTGAGTAATAATTTTTGGCATGTTGGAAAGCGTATCATAATCAATGCATTGCATGATTTTACTAACTTGTTATGAATTTACACTCATTTTGCTGCCCTGGCAATTTCTTTTTTACAGAGTGTGTAATACAATTTTATTCGTTATTATACTGAAAAACGCTGAAAACTATGGATTTTTATAGTTTTCTCTACTTGAGAAAAACTAAAAACTACGGTGGGGTTTGTTTTGTGTTTGCTGCTGAAAATTGCCACTCAGGGTTGGGTTCACTGAATTATCGACAAAGAGTTCCAAGATACTCTTCCGGTGTTTTTCAATAGATTCCAAAGCGATGGCCATTACATAGTACAATGCCCAGAAGATCCAGGAATAAACATGAGATAAGCACTTTTTTAAATATCTTACAAACCTACAACGTGTTGGGCGAGTGGTCTGATGCGAAGATTTCTGATCACTCGTTCGAGGTGGGTCTGGGTTCGAGTACCGGATGTGGCACGGGTGATGTGTCTATGTGATGACGCTGACTCTTTGACACCCTGGTTGCCCTAAATTAGAAAAGGGTGACTGCTTGTAGCCCAAAGAGTTGCTCATTGTGATCGCTAAACCCGAAACAAAAACACGGCAACTTATGCCTACTATTCTGCAAAAGTTGAATCAATACGTCGCGTGCTCGCTAGTCTCACTTGTTTTCTGGATTAGCTTTTGTTTGAGATATTGATAATGGAATAGGGCTCTTTCTTTTCTCCAAGCTGCCGATTACTTTGAACTCTTCCCATAATCTCAGGAAGCTTTTTCTAAAAGAGATGTTTCTCCATATATTTATGAGGGGACTGCTTACATAATGGGAAACAATATGAACAGATTAATAAAACAATATCGCAAAAGTTAATTAACAAAATAGGAGTACCACAGGGCTCAACTTTGGGATCATTACTTTTTTAAATTTATATTAATGATATTTTTAACATTCAACCTGAAAAGGATTTAAATTTCATTTGCGGATGATACCACAGTTATAATTACAGGTACAGACATAAATGAGGCAAAAATAAAATGTAATAAATTTATTGAAAAATTGATGGAATGGCTAGATGCAAGTTTCCTGTGTTGAAATATTGTAAAAATTGAAACTACGGTTTTTGAAAAAGGAGATAGACAGATTGTTAAACCACCATCTATTTTTGTGGGAATTTTACACCCTTGAAATAGTCAATAATATTGACTATTTCAAGGCTGCAATTTTTTTGTTTGGAAATATTAATTGAGGATAATTTCAAATGGAATATTAATAAAGAAAATATTGTAAATAAAATTTCACGGGTATTGGGTTTAATTACGAGAATTTTAAATAATTTTACAATTAACATATTAAAAATGCTATATTGCAGTCTGATTTTTCAATGTTTGACCTACTGTCTATTAGTATGGGTTCAAACCACTAAGACAAATTTATATAAACTACAATCGCTACAAAATCGGATATTCAAAATTTTAAGGGAATTAACATCAAACAGAAGTCATCGCTCTTTCCACGCTTACAAGTGAGTCACGTAAAAGTTCTCATCAGCCGCCACGGGAATCGAACCCTAGGTCTTCCCGTTACGCGCCAGACATGCTATTACTGCACCACATCAGCCTCGAGTTCCTCCGGACTCACATACGACTAACTGCCAAGCCACATGGCGGGTTGCTTCTTGGATCCCCGTACAATGCTGGGGATTCACCAAAGATGGTAAGCAGCAACTGAACAAATAACTAGGAGGCGAATGAATAATAAACGTGGAAAGAGCGATGACTTCCGTTTGATGTTCCTAATCCACGTCAATTGTCTGTATTAATTTATTAGAACTAATTTGAATACCTGGGTACGGATTGATTTCTATGAATTTTTAGATAGTGAGAAATTATGGAAATATAGATTATTAGAATTTATGTATGAAAGAATAAAGGAGAATAGGTATCAACATTTAATTCAACTGAACATTGTGGGTCATGGCTATCTAACTGGAAACAGAAATACATTTTTGTTATCAATGTCTAACACTTTAAACCCAACAATGATTTATTGATTTCCAAGGATTTATGTTATGGAATAGTCTACCTTGTCAACTAACACATATCAATAATTATAATTATTTTCAGAAGCAACTAAAATATTTGCTAATAAACTAAAATATAAAAGTTAATAGTAGACAATTATTAATCAGACCATATATGCGTAAATGTTGCATGTGCATGACGTTTGGCTTGACTACGCGCCTTACAGGAATTGGGATTCACTCATGCTATACAGGGTGATTCAGCTAAGCGTGTACAAACTTCTGGGAGGGGTAGGTTGCACAAAGACAAATCGGAATCCCATAGCAATGGAGGGTCGGAAACGCCATCTTCATGTGCTAGTGTACAGGGAGGACGAGAAATGAAAGCGCATCACATAAGAGAACAAAATGCTTTTTATTGCTCACAAGACATTTGCGAAATGCATTGAGGTTACAGGAGGTGTTCAAAGTTGCGACCATGAGTTGTAACACACGTTTGACATCGTCGGCGCATGGAATTGCGTACATTTTGGAAAATTCCTGTCGTGTCTCGGACTTCCGGAGCCGCTACAGAGATGCGTGCCACAAATCCTCATTACTTTCAAGGGGGTGTCGTACACCAGTCCTTTGATGTAACCCTAGATGAAGTAATCAAGGCATGTTAAGTCCGGCAATCTTGCAGGCCAATGAACGGGACCATCACGCCCGATCCACTGATGTCCAAATGTCATGTTTAGGTGATGACGAACGTCATTGCTGAAATGGGCGGGGCCCCAGTTTGCTGGAACCACATTGCACGGCGCAGCGACTGAGGGACCAGTTGTTCGTTCAAAAGCTTTGACAAGTCGCACAACCTCTGATGCAGCCGTGCAAACCCTTGGTGGTTTGGCACTCGTCTCATCGGGTACCGTTCCTGGTACAGTCGCACGGCGGCTCGTCCGTGCTGCGTTTGCGAGGTGCATATCAGCCATTTGCGCGTTCGTGAACTCAGCCAACCTACTACCGCTGCGGGCGGTTTACAAATGACGGTATCCTGAAAGAACGTACGAGCAGTCTCGCGGCCGAATAACGCCATCTACCGCATGAAGATTGCGTGTCCGACCCTGCATTGCTATGTGATTCTGATTTGTCTTTGTGCAACCTACCCCTCCCAGAAGTTTGTACACGCTTAGCTGAATCACCCTGTATATATATATCAGTGGCGTCGCGTGCCCTTTTAAGTTGGGTGTGCGCTGTTATGGGAAAAAACACGCAACAATTGTATTATGTATTCCGAGCTGTAATATTCGTGCATTGATTTTGAACATACGAAAGCTTTTATTTTATTTAGCTGTTGTCTTATAACTTACGGTAAAGTACTTTACATACACTCCATTGTAAGAAAAGTCTGAAATTCCTGTGCAAATACTAGAGTGATGAACGAATTTTCGGTATTTTTTATAGGTTTTAAATACAGCACGTGGCTTACTTTCTTTAACCCGCTTTACACAATCTGCAAAATCTTTGGCAGAAAATAGGACACTTAGTACATTGTCAACCTAAATGGATGTCAAAATTCAAATTGTATATTTAAGTCTATTCTCATAAACACACCGATTCACACAGCGACGTAAAAAAAAAAAAAAAAGAAAAAAAAAGAAAACAGTAATTCGTAGCAGAACGTTGAAGTGCGTTAATGACTCCACGCTATTAAAAACGCAAACAAGTATGACCAGTGGCGCTTTTTAAAACCCGCACAACCCGGGAATTTAAACCTCTGCGTTGGATCCACGAGGAAATAAAAACATGACCTGTAGCTCTATCTGGAAAGCTTTCAATTACAGTTGCTTTAACGACTTAGGGTGTCTGCTGGTAAAATATCACTCCTCCAGCTGCAAATATTATTTACTACGTTTTGTTGACTGCACGAAGTAACGAACATTCTCCTCTTCACGCACAAGGGAATTACGTTTAGTGGACAAACTTCAGCGAGTCTTATTTGAAATACATAATATATATATATATATACAACAGCAACTGGTTGCACTACTCCGTGGGACTCAAGCGGTGTTAATTTTGGGCAGCACACCTTGAGAGTTCAGCTGTTACGTTTCAAACCACAGGGAAATAAGAACGTGACTTTCAGCGTCGTCTGGGAAGCGCTTGTACCACAGCTGCTTTAAGGTCGTCGAATGCGCACACGTGAAAAAGGATTCTAGCGCGAATGTGATATGCTTACTGAACGAACCTTTTCTTCTTAATGAAAACATTATGTGGGGAAATTAATTTCAAACGCCACTCAAAGCCATGGGATGAACTCTAGCGAGTTTTACTAGAAACAAATCCGAAAAAATAATATCGATTTTATAAGTTGAATTGCGACTGTGTGGGTGTGCATCGCGCACCTAAGGAACCACCAATATTCGCCCCTAACCTTTTATTCAATTTCCTGCTTTGTGGTTATCCTGTACACAAGTATATACACTATATTGACAAAAGTCACAGGAGACACCTTCAAGAGCAAATGAAAGGATCCGCTACGCTGTTAAGATGCGCGGTACAGCTGCAAACGGTATAAAAATAAGCCTGCAGCTGACCGCGATCATATCGCACTATGAGGTTGAGTGAAAATGTCGCGCCGGGAGAGAACTAACTTTGAGAAAGGAAAGATTGTTGGGTGTTATATTAGCAGGTTGTCCATAAGAGATACAAAGAAACGTTTAAACATACCTAAGTCAACTGTTTTGGATGTAATGAATAAGTGGAAGACACATTGCGTGCCTGAAGCAGCAAAACGTACCCGCAGAACAAAAAAAAATCAGTGATAGAGGACGTCGAAGCCTCAGGAGAGTCGTTACAACTAATTGACGGAGTACTGCACAAGACCTCAGTGTACAGGTCAGTAAAAATGTTGGAACCTAGGTACACATACCATTCGAAGATAACTTTATTCCATGGGTTACCGTGGTCGTGCGGCTACTGATAAGCTTTTCATCTCCACTCGAAATGGTACTCGTTGTTTAGCATGGGGTAAAGAACATTTATCGTGGACCGTAGATAAATGGAAGCGGGTCCTATGGTCGGATGAATCCAGGTACACGATCCATCAGTCTGATGGCCATGTGTGGGTATGGCGGCAGCCGGGAAAACGCTGTTTACCACAGTGTATTGTTCCTACGGTCAAGTTTGGAGCTGGCAGTGTACTCATGTGGGGGTGTTTTTCGTGGTATGATTCCGGCCCATTGGTTATCGTGGACAAACCTGTTAACCAGCACGTTTACCTCGATATTCTGGAGAATTATGCCCTACCAAATCCGCGGCAATACTATGGAACCGATTCTTGTTGGTACCAGCAGATAATGAACCGAGCCATAAAGCAAGGACGGTTAGGGCTTGGTTTGACGATAATTCCATATCGTGTGTGGACTGGCCAACACAGAGATGTGATCTTAATCCCACAGAGCACCTATGGGATGAATTAGAGCGCCGCATAAGAAGTTTGTAACCAAGGTCTACTACAAAGCAACAGTTAGCGGCAGCATTGTGTACTGAATGGAAGCGCATACTTATCGCTGTGTTCCAAAACCTTGACGAAAACATGTCTCGAAGGCTGAGTGTATGCATTAAGGGCAAAGGTGGACCGACACGGTACTAATGTATGTCAATAAATGTTATCTTGTGTTTCTCTTCTAGGTGGTAATGTATGGCAATAAATGTTATGTTGTGTTTCTCTTGAAATGTAATATGGTCAAATGTAACCTCATAAAAATAAATAAATGAATAAATGAAATGAATATATTGCTTGTGTCTTTCTCAAAAAGCACCGAACTGATTTTGTTTGCAAAATCTGAAAGTACATGAAACTTTATTTTCATTTACAGCGTACTGTGTCATGTTAACCGAAAACATTTGGTCTCGGTGGTGAAATTTGTACAGAATTTAAACCAAAGCATCTTCATCAGTGTAGAAAGAATCACATCAAAAATGTGTGCAAACATACGTTCGGAAATTCTCCGGCGCGGTGAAAATTGCATGTTTCTAGTATTGTTCAGAGTGCCGATTCGTAAAATGTGTTCCGTTTTTGTCACGCTCTCGGAATTTCCATTTTTTACAGAGCTCTGGTGTAGATTTATTCGAACTGTTAGGTATTTTTTCGTGTGATACACATCATCTCTTTTAAAGCTCATAGTTAGGGAGGCGTTGGATAATATTAGATGTTCTCGTACGTCAATTTACGAAACAATTTTTTTTGCAGAAATGCTTCTCAAGGGATGCATTTTTCACATACCGAAACATATGAACCTTTTGGCGTTTACTTTTAGCTCCTAGCGAAGTACTAAAAGCATAAATCAAACAAGGCAGCAATTTCTTCTGTTTCTTGGAGGCTTCTTCTTTCTTCTCATGTTTATGCACATTCGCAGTATGCATCTTCTCACGAGATGCGTTCTCTAAATACCGAAACATATGAACCTTTCGGGATTTACTTTTTATTCGTGACGAAGAACTAAAAGCATAGCTCAACCAAAGCAGCAATGTGCTTTGTTTCCTGGTGTTGTCAACTTTATGGTCCTGTTTAAGCACATTGGCAGTAGTGTTTCTCGCGCTTTTGCATACTCATGTTTAATTCGTAAGTGCGGTGGTATATAGTTGTTATTTTCATTTCAGCAACGTTTGCATTGAATACACGGTTGATCTGGAAAAAATGTGAAGCCGGTGGCACAGTGGTCTAAGCTATGGAATCTGATCATTGGCCCAACGGATGGGTCTGGGTTCGATTCCTGGGTAAAGCATGGTTGTTTGTGTTTGTCTTTCGGGGGTTTATTCGGTGTGTTTCTTGTTCACCCGACATACTGTATTCACTGTTCACAATGTACATTGCTGACGTCGAAACAAAATGTGTATTTTGTATATGTCTGCCTGTTTCTGTAAAAAAAGTCCAATATTTTTTTTTAAATTCTCAGTAAAAAATTTTTTTTAAAGAAAACGAATTTTAAAATTAAATCGCAGTTGCAGTAAAGATTTAATGCAATTCGAGTAAGTGCTTGGGAAATTGTGTTATGCTGGCTTTTGATTCCTCCATTAGACAGAACAGTGGCTTACGATATGAAATTTGAATGCGCACTATTGTCAAAAATTGAAATAAACAGCTCGGCATGGATATCCTGTGCATAGATTATTATTATTATTATTATATTATTATTATCAATATTGTCGTCGACTTTCTCGGCCAGAGCTGGTGAGTAAAAGGCATCATCTCAAGCCTAGAAATTCAGGAATTTTCTAGTGATACGGTTTGTAAAATGACTGCGTTTTGTTTTGGGTGAAGCAGTCTCTGTGGCAATCCTAATTCCTCCAGATTTTTTTGTAAGTTATTTGTTACCACTGCAGTTGCCGAAATGATAACTGGTACGATCTGTGTTATGATTTGTTTCCAGATCCATTGGATTTCCATTCGCAGGTTCTCATATTTCGAGATTTTCCCGGGTAATATTGTTCATTGGATGTTTTCCGTAAGTGAACCGCTACATCTATCAGTTGTGTCTTCTTCAGTTTTTTGTCTACAATTACAATGGCAGGTCGATTTTTGTCAATGGTCTGGTCTGTGATGAAAGTTGTCCCAGTACATGATGCAAATCTGATTTTCGACAAGAGGTTCTGGCTGTTACTTGTAATAACGTGGAGATAGCCTTGGATAAGGCCATATTTAATGCCAAGCTCTTGATGTAGGATCTTGGCTACCTGGTCGTGTCTGTTAAGGTATTGTTTTAAAGCAATAATAATAATAATAATTATTATTATTATTATTATTATAAAAAAATATAAAGAGATTCCACCTCTTCCGGAGGTTTTTCTTCTCTTCCTTTTGGGACGGGTACGACGTACCGAGTCTGGAAATTGGTACTTCTTTCAGTTGTCCAGGAACTTCCTTATTATTCTACAGGTGTTCAGGACAGATGCTTTCTGTAGTTCCATGTAGGTGTTAGGCTGAAGGTCTAGTGTCTGTAAAGAGCTGTTAATGGTCTTAGGTACAACTCCTGTGGCTGATATTACTATGGGGACGGTGGTGACGCTCTCCATATGCTACATTTCCTTGACTTCGTATCATAGGTCGTTATACTTTGACAGCTTCTCTCCGTGCGTCTGCTGGATGTTGCACTTGTTGGGCACGTCTATGTCAATGAGGTATGTTGACTTCTTCTCTTTGTCAGCCATTACGATGTCGGGCCAATTATGGGGGATGGTCTTATCTGTTCTGATCGATCTGTCCCAGTACATCTTGTGGGTGTTGTTCTTAGAAGCGCTGTTGGCTCATACTTGTAGTAGGGGATAAGCTCAGTTGTAATGCGGTCGTGCTTTCTTGTCAATTTCTGATGGACAACCTTGGCGACTTGATTGTGCCTGTTCGTGTACTATGTTTGTGTGAGGACTCTGCAGCCTGCTGTGATATGATGGATGGCCCCTGGCGCTTGATGGCATTGCCGACATGAGTCGCTTTCCACTGCTGTGTCCTTTAGGATATGCTTTCGGTAGTTTCTGGTGTTTACAACTTGATCTTGTGTAGCCATCAGGAATCCTTTGGTCTCGGGGAAAATTAATCCGTTTGTTAGCCATGCATTGGAGGCTGTCTTACCCGCATGGTCCGATTGCAGATCGTTGTAGTGCCTTCCATGTAGGACTTTCTTAGCCCAAGCTTCTTCTTTTGGCTCCCTCGTTCCAATCTCGATGTTCTGAGTAGAGATGCCTAGGGCTGTGTATTTCTTGTTACTCTGCTTTATCGCTTGGTGAAGGGTCGCTCGCTCTGATGGAAGTAATTTTGAGGCTCTGCTGACTTTTTTGTCTCGTTGTTGCAGGGGATCAATCATTCCCCGTCCTCCTTTTGCCCGTCCAATGGTCATCCTTTCTATTGCTGACTTCGGGTGAAGCTGGCGATATTCGGTGATCGCTGTCCTGGTATTGCGCATTATTTCTTCAAGCTCTGCTGTGGTTCATTTGGTGATTTTGAAGGAATACGTGAGGAATGGAACTGCGTGTGTGTTGATAGCCCGAATGATGTTGCGAGCGTTGAGCTTGGTCTTCATTAGCCTCCTCAGCCTTTGGCTTTCCTTGCATCATGCTTTCCTTGGTTCATTTCATTGTGTCTTACATTTCTGTAGGCCGAATTGCATCCTGATGTCACTGCTGAAGCCCTCGGTGATCCGGATTAGTTGCTGGAGTTGGTTCTGCGAAGATACGTAGAGCTTGATGTCATGCATGCACATGAAGTAGGAGAGTTTGTATTTGTTGATTTTGTTGCAGTTGATGGTATATCCATACTTGCTTTCGTTGAGCATGGTTCACAGCGGGTTGAGTGCTAGACAGAACCATATTGGGATAAATGAATCTCCCTGGAAGATATCTCTCCTTATGTGGATGGGCTTATTATTATTATTACATACATTGTAAGAACAAAACTTATGACACCTACCTTGCACTGTGTGGTCCTCCATGAGCAACCACCACTGTAGCGATGAGACGAGATATCACCGGGAAGTTATGCACTGTCATGTCGTACCGTATCCGTATACGTGCGTTTCGTTGCTGATCCAGTGTCAGTGGTGTGCGACTCATACGTCGCAGCTGCAGTTCCATATGGTCCCAGATACGCTCAATTTAAATAATTTCAGGTGATATGGGCCACCATGGAAGAACTTGAAATTGAAATCCTCCTGGTGTTTGTCAAACCAGTTCTGGATGATAATGGCTTAATGACAAGGGTGTTTTCCTGCTGGAACACTTCATCTCAGTCTAGAGACGTTTTCGGTATAATCGGATTAACATGGTCTGCAGTAATGGACATGTATGTGGTGGCTTTCAGGTGGTCATCCACCGCTACATGGGGACCGAAAGGATCGCAGGAAAACATGCTCCAGAGCATTATATCTCCACAACATGCTTGTACTCATGGGGTCACAGCATCATATGCGAATTTCCCTGCAGCTGTTTGCCTTCCCCACCACCGTCCATGCAGTACATTACATTTGGCTGCTCCTCGATTTGTTTTTATTTTGTGAAATATTTGCTGTGGTTGTTCGTCTTTCTGCTTAGCTTCTCAGTTGTGAAGGCTCGTTGCTTTGTTCTGTCGGAAAGGCTACAGTTACGCTACTGTTTTTCATGATTTAATTCATTTGTTTATTTTCTTGCGTGTCCTTGGTTGAAAGAAAGTAAACGACATTCTCGTCCACCACTGGGCGTTCTTATATTTTTGTTGGAGGATTAACGATCACCGTGAGCAACTCAGTGAGCTATAAGCAGTCGCCCGACCCCAATTTAGGGCCACTGATTCGAGGAAAGGGAGAGATGCAGTGCCATAAGACAAACAAAATATCCATGGCTCACCATAATACGGACCTGGATCCATCTCGTACGAATGGTAAGAAGCCAGAGCTTAGATCACTGCGGCAGTGGATGTTCGCCAACCCTTTCTTGTACTTCATGGCAACGCTGGATCTAAACGTCCCTAGCATTCTCTGACTGGACACCCGGTTCAGCCAGTCACAGTACCTGAATGTACGTATGAAATTACTGCGGCTACACAAGTGCCTCCTACGAAGAATGGTTGGATACATTTGTTGTACCCATCTACAGTTGGTAAATCCCCGCTGCGAAAAATGTTTTATCTTTCTCCTCAAACCAACATTTCGTTTCCTCCTTCAGCTCAGAATCATCCACAAATAGCCTAACCCCACAGATCTTTTTTCAAATTTTTGAAAAGGACGAAGTAACTAGTAGCAAGGTCAGGTGAGTGCGTTGCAAGTGCAAACCATCATTCTGTCACAGCTTGCATGGAAACACTGGCGGTGTGGATTGGAGCATTGTACTGGAGAAGCAGAACACCCCGTCGCAATTTTCCTCGCCGTTTACTCTTGATGAATTCGCGCAATTGGCTCTATAGCGCGGCATAATAGGCAGCATTCATAGTCCTTTTATGAGGCAAGTAATCAATTAACAGCAACCCCTCTGGACCCAAAAACTGATGGCCATAATCTTACGTGTAGGTGGTTGTGTTTTGAACATTTTTGGTGATGGTTATCCATGATGTTTCCACTGCATGCCCTCTTGTTTAGTATCAAGGTCCCAGTGGTGAAGCCATGTCTCATCACTAGTGAAAATGCAGGAATAGAAGTTATCTGGATCGCGGTTAATGTGGTCAGGTTGAACCAGATTTTCCTCAACACGATCATTCTTCATCTCAGATGGCAACATTCGATTAGTGCATCTGGCACAGACTATTGATATCCCTGACCTCTCATGCAAAATGATCCAAACATTGTCGGTATTTAACTTCAGTTCCTTAGCAGTCTGTACGACACGGATTCGCCGGTTTGACATCACCAGGTTCTCCAGTTTATTGCACATTTCACCTCTGATCACCTCCAATAATCGTCTCTCGCGATTGTCGTCTTCTAACGAGTCTCTTTCCAGTGATAGAGACCCATCATTCGGCTGTGGCATATGAAAGAACGTCATAGACGTACACACGGCTCATCCGTTCATAAATACTGCGAGGCGTTTCACATTCCTTCGTCAAAAATTCAATCTCAGCTCCGTTAAGCAATTTCATCTGTTGCTCATCCATTGTCACCTTACAGACTTGAATGAACTGTGGCGCCGTCTCAAATGCTGACACAGCGACATGGTGTAGCTGTTATATAGCTGAAGGATGATGCGAGACTTTGCAATACTTGAGTCAGCTGCCAAGTAAAATTTTCAATGTCAGGCTTTAAACTTATTGAACGATGACTGCAAACATCTTTTTCTTTTTCTAGCTTTAAGTGATACTAGTATGATACGTTTTGATTTATTGTATTCGCAAGACATTATCAATAATCGTTTTCCCAGAACCCAGAGATGTGATTGATTCAAAGCCACCTAGGGATTTAAAATGTAGAGTAGGGCACTTACTTCGTCCAAATTTCTAAGGAAGTAATACCTCAAAGTACATAATTTTCCTCGCTGACCCTTGCTAAAAATATTTGAATAAGGTGTATACTGTTTGCCTTGCTGCGCATGGTATGATATCACTGAGTGCATAATTTAGGTAACCGAACTATAGGCGAGCGTAGCTTTTTAGCTAGTGTTTAAAACACAAAAATATTTCTTCACGTACATATTTATATTAATTGCTCCAAAACTATCGACCAAGCATTTAATAAACAGTTTACCTAATTAATTGATCGACAGGTTTTTGGAGAGTAAGCCAAAGTTTTGTATCTGATCAATGGAAACTGCATTTCATTGAATTGAAAGCCCAGTGTATTTAGACGGAGCAGAACTGATAATGAATGACATCTTTTAACACAGACATTATTGGAAAACGATATTTCTGGTGAACGGTTTGCAGTTATGTGGATTTGCGGCAATAATTTGGTAAGTAGTTATCATAAGAGAAACAAAGCAGAACCACTTTTGAAAAGCGTATGTGTTCTGAGCACTGAATCTTCTTAAAAGCGAGCTTTGCGGTAATTTCCGGTGAAGAGATCTTCCTGGGAATCCCCAAAGATTACTAAGATTCCTCATTACTGGAAGCATAGGAGCTGATAAGATTTCCCGTAAAGATATACAAGGAAGTCATTATTACTAACACTCTTAGGAGGGCGAGGTTTTTTCTGAAATATATGAGGTAGTAGAAGTAGTCTAACTGAACTGAAAGATCCGAAATATTAATATTATCTCCAAAATTTGTAGGGACTGTTTTATTGTCGACAATCCTTTGTCTCACGTATTACATTTATGTAAGATGTCTACGTTTTGGCATTTATAGTATTAATGTTTCAAAAAGATCAGTAAAAATTTAAAATATTGTTCCCTAAATACCGTGGCTGTGTATGGGTGTGTGTGACAATATTACCTTAAAATCTTTAGAGGATATTTTATCGTTGTTCTTCTTTTGTTTCACGTATTATATTTTTTTAAGAAATGTACAAGCTGGCATTATAAACTTAGGTTGAAAATGATACATTTACCTGAAATTCTAAAAGGGAATTTTGCATCTTCATGTGAAAGCAAAACATGTTATGAAACCAATGTTCCGAAGAACTTTTTTCAGATTAACATTGTTACAAATCCTTAACGTCCAATATCTAGCTCATGCTAAAAAATAGGTTACTGATTTATGACCTAACAAGTAAGAAATAGTTCAAGGTAATTAAACTGGTTCAAAGTTGTACCTTCAAGGATATTTTAATACAAAGCATTAAAGTATTATGAGAACCATTTTGTTATTTGAATGTTTTGCAGGATGTAACATTTTCCTATTTGCATTAAACTGGTGCAGATTGTATCATCAAATATATTTTAAAACAAAGCTTTAAAATATTATGAGAACCATTTTGTCATTTGAATGTTTTCCAGGTTGTAAAATTTTCCTATTGCATTAATTACCAAGTTTTATTTGTAAAAGTGACACTATGAGAATTCGAAACTACAGATTGATTCATATGGAACGAAACCCAGATATTTGTCTGTAAATCGTGTACAGCAGCACTAACTGTCATCAAACTACTTTTAAATTCACAGGGCATTTCGTGCAGTGTCGTTCAGCACATGTGAGTCATTTGCTCCGCTCGCGCTTGGTGATAGGTTGCTGCGGCCTTTATTTCGATTGTGGCAATTGGTGGTCTGCTGTTGCATCATGTCGTTTCTTACGCTGGCTTACTGAGTTAGCAGCTCATAACGCGTGGCACAAACCGAATTTAGGAAGAAATTTCGCAACGCGACGTTCCAAAGAAATTCACGATACATAGTTTTGCACGAGAATTGGAAATGAATCGGTCGCTTTTGGATGAAAGTGTAAAATACGCATGACAGATACCCGATGTCACGGTTGCAGAAGTCAGTGCTAGGTTGGATTAGTCTCTTTAAAAGTCTCTATTGAGATAGTTTAAAAAATTTAGTTATTCTTATTCCTCGTGTCACAGAGCTACCAAGAAATCACAGAGCTGCCAAGAAGTCACAGCTTTGTCAATACAGAGTGTGACAGCTGTCCACCAATTGCTGGAATCAGATAAAAAGTGAAACCGCTACTGCCAATATTTTCAAAACTTTGTTCTCAATTCGCTGGGAATACTCTACATCACTTGTTTTTTGGATGACACCCGGTTACATCTGTCTGGTTATGTAAAGTCTTGGAATTCTTTGATATGAACTGCCGAGTAGCTTCATGTGTCTCACAAAAAGAAAACAAAAAAGAACACTACAGAAATATAAATTTAGTGCCCTGTGTCTATTCAAATGATGTTCTCTCCCAATTTGCGCCACAGAACTATACATATGGCAGCATATGGGCATATTTTTTAACCGTTAATGGGAAAACTGAACGATGTGGAACTTGCCTAAAGTTACTACGAGCGAGATGATGCAATGGGCTGCACTTGAAGGGGACCCAGGCGACGATCCAATTTCTTTAAAGAATTTACGGCCACCACGTTACCCAGGCTTAACCTCTAAGGATTTCGTTTCTTCCCTAGTGGAGCACGATGGAGACACTTACTTGGCTGAGCTTGAAACAAAGTATGTGTCTATTCGATTTTATCACATTCTGTCCATCAGCTTTTGGTCTACAAATACATGAAGGGTGAGCCAAAAGTCACTGTGCAGCTGGCAAGACAATACACGTTCAACAACTATAAGCGCACCTGTTACAATAAATGCTGGAAATGGCCCTCTCCTGTGTGCAGACATGCATCCACGCGTCTGAACATGATCTCAAAGACACGTGACGCATCCAATGGGAAAATGTTGGTGATTACTGCGGTGATGTCTTCCTGTAGTTCCGGCAGAGAACGAGGATTGTTCTTGTACACAGAGTTTTTCAGTACATCCCACAGATAAAAATCTGGGGTTTACTGAAAAACTCTTAACTATTTGAAAATTCCACACACTTACCGTAGTCTGCGTGTTTCAGTTCGTGCACTGTTCTGATTTTGTACTGGTAGAGCTGCAGCCGCGTCTTCAGTGCACTACGGTTGCTCCTGTACGACACACCTGTCTGTTGTGTCAATTTTCGAACCGATTTCTTTGGAATTTTATTGATACGAACGGAAATATCCTCCATGGACCTTTTCCTCTGTTAGCACTCACGGCCTACCGCTTCTCGGAGCATCTCTCACTGATCCGGTTTTGCGAAACTTTTCAATTACCTGATTCACAGCATTGCGATGGGGTGCTTCCGTATCGGGAAATTTTTCTGTGTACTCATTCGTCCTTATATTGACCTCCACTACGGAACACATGTTCAATCAGAAATACTCGATCCCCAGGCGACAACACCATGTTCAACCGGCCACTGTGACACCTCACTACTGATTGATTCAATCACGACCAGACGCCAGAAATACTGGCTGCGTCGTTCAAAGTCAGACGGCAGGATGCGTGTAACCACGCCCCAAACACACAAACATTCTCCATTCCCAATATTGCATGTACGTGCACGGTAGCTACACTTTATAGATTTCTTATTATTATTTCTTAATAATAAGGACTTTTGGCTCACCCTGTATATGTCTTCTTTCACACTATTTGCTTCTTACCAGAAAAGAATGCACTTGATAAATTGCACGAGACGTATCTATCTTTCGCTGCTATCTAGAACACAATGGCTGTTGATGTTATCTGACATCTTCGGCATATTTGAATGAACTTTGTACAGAAAGTTCTGATTTATATTTTAATTTAACCTTCATTTTTAGTTCCTGTCTTCTTATGTAAATAAGGTTTCTTTCGCGTTAGGAATTTTTCGTCTGCACGCCAGAATTTCGTCCAATTTGTGTTTGGCAACCTCACGAAACAGGTCAAAGTGTAATGCCATATTTTAAAGCTTACGATAACGGTTGCTGTTTTGAAATATAAAGTATATCAGGGGATTTGGGGCGATTTGATTTGAGGGGATTTATTAATTTAGGCTGACTGAAGTAGTCATCACGTTCTCGCTCAATGTTTACGCTTTCTTCTTTTAAAGTCTAACTTGTTTGTCAAACATTGACGATAATTTGCGATTATGCTATTTTCAGCATGACATTGAAAAGGGTGGTGATTAAGGATGTATCAAAGCAAGCTCACTATAGTATTTTGTTGAGAGAGAGGACTGATCTAAGGTGATACATTCTGTTACCAAGCTTTTTGATTAAGCAAAGTATATATCATGCTACCTATTCTTAAAGAATGCGAATAAAAGTGTGGACACAGTAAGTACGCTTTATTTGATTTTCATCTGGTCTTTATACAGTAGTTCCTAATTACTTAATTCATGTTTTATGCAGTTGCAACAAAGTGAAGCTATCCGGGCTTCATCTAAAAAAATTCACTAATCTTTACGGGGAAGCAAGTTTACTTCGGCAAGCTAAACTTCTGTCCGTGTTCGTTGTAGTGCTTTACAGTGAAGTTTCGTGTTGGGGAAAGAGTTGGAAATATAAACATATTCCGTAAAACAGCTATTATCCCACAAGGTGTTCTTTTTTTTTTTGATTAGAGGTTTAACGATCACCGTGAGCACCTCAGTGGGATAGAAGTAGTCGCCAGTCGTCCCTAATTTATGGCAACTGGTTCCGGGGAAGGGAGTGAGCCAGTGCAGTAAGAAGAACACAGCATCCATGCATCACCGGATGTCGAACCCGGACCCATCTCGGACGAATGATTAGAAGTCATCCCTTAGGCCTCTACGCCACCGGGGAGGCTACCACAAGGAACAGAAGGAAGTGTTATGGTGGAAACTTTTTCCAATGTTTTGCAAAATGAATTTAGTGGACTTTGGCTACTTACAATGGACGCTCCCTATTTTCTGATTCAAAACTTCTTGAACTGGAAGAGGAACTACAAAGGATCAAGTGGGACATCGTCGGACTAAGTGAGGCAAGGAGAAATGCAGATCTCATTGAACTGAAAAGTAGACATCTCTTCTGCTATCGTGGGACAGATACTGGCAGAACTAGAGGTATTGGATTTATAATAAACAAGAAATCGAAGGATAAAGTTGTAGAAGTTGAAAGTTCCTCTGACAGAGCTGCACGACACGTTATCCAACTCTCGAGAAGGTACCAGGCTTAGATTATTCAAACTTATGCACCAACCACAAGTGATCCTGAAGAAGAAATTGAAGAATTTTATGAGGAAATTCGTCATCTAAATAATAAAGGCAAGCAGCACTTGAATATAATTATGGGAGATTTCAATGCAAAAATAGGGCAACGGCAACAGAATAAAGCTGCAGTAGATAAATTCGGTCACGGCAATAGAAGCCAGCGTAGAAATACTCTCGTTGAGTGTGCAGAGGCAGAAGGGTTTTTCATCATGAACTCCTTTTTCAAGAAAGAGCCGCAAAGGAAATGGACGTGGAGGCATCCCAGTGGATGGACAAGTAAAACTGATTTTATTATGTGTAACAAGAAATTTGACATGGTAGACTGCAGTGTGCTAAACAAGTTCAACACAGGTAGTGACCATAGAATGGCAAGATGTAAGATGCACCTCAATGCTAAACTCGAGCGTGGCAAGATCATAAAACAAACAAAGTGTATTGACATGACAAACCTTAAAAAGCATCAGAATACCTTCAAATTGGAACTGAGGAACAGATTCTCTGCTGTAGAAGGTCTAACCTCAGAACAAGTGGTCATCTCTGAAGTTAACAGAAAAGTAACCAAAGCTCTTATGGAAACAGCAACAAGATTATCTGAGTCCAAGAATAAGTTGCATGTGAACAAATTATCAGGAAAAACCAAAATGTTGATGCAAAAAAGAAGAGAGATGAGGACAACTAAAGAAGATGTGACCTCCAAAGTGGAATATACAGAGCTATGCAAGACAGTACGAAAAAGTATCACTGAAGACGTAAGGAAATTCAACTGTGAACTAGTGAGGAAAGCAATTGAAAACAACCAAAGCCTAAAAATAGCAAAGGGACATCAGTAAGGGAAGAAACAGATTATGGCACTAAGAAAAGAAGATGGTTCTGTAACAAGAAATAGAGGCGAAATTTTGACCAGAGTGAAATATTTCTCTTCCAGATTATATGAAAGGGATGATACATGTACTCCGGCCATCATGAAAGGTACCAGTACCAGATTTCTTCCAGTCCTCCCAGCAGCAATTGCGCATGCAATCTAGAACATGAAGCGGGAAAAGCTCCAGGAGAAGATGGAATTACTGTAGACATCATACAAGAAGCAAGTGGAGAAATTGAAGCAGTACTCGCCCAAGTTTTCACTCGAAGCCTTAATGAAGGGAAGCTTCCTGAGAATTGGAACAACGCTACAGTGATCCTGCTACATAAAAAAGGTGACATTGAGGATCTCAGGAACTACATACCAATCAGCCTCTTATCAGTGGTTTATAAAATGTTCACTAAAGTTCTTTCACACCACTTGAAGGTAACACTGGACATTACTCAACCGAGAGAACAAGCTGGATTCAGGAGTGGATACAGCACTATAGATTATATTCAAGTACTGAGAGAACTAATTGAAAGAGGAATATGAACTTCCATTGTGCATGGCTTTTCTCGATTATGAAAAGGCCTTTGATTCAGTGAAGCCATCAGCAGTTACAATGGCAATCTTGAATGCCACATTGGAAAATGTCTTTCAATCACTGAACTGGGAAAACAAAGGGATAAAGATTAATGGAGATTATCTAACTCACCTTCGTTTTGCTGATGACGTAGTCATTTTTGCAACTACCCCATCAGAGCTGCAGAGTATGATCCAGGAACATGCTAACAAGAGTAAAGAAGTGGGATTAAAAATGAACTTTCAGAAGACAAAAGTGATGTACAATGCTTTTACAAAATTGAAGATTTATCGATTGATGGAGAAAAATATTTATCTTGGACAGCAGATATCAAGTCAGGGTCACATTGATGAAGAAATTAATCGGCGTATAAAACTTGCCTGGAGAGCGTTTGGAATAAACAACATAATTTGCAAGAGCAATATGACATGATGTCTTAAAAGAAAAGTGTTTGATCAATGCATCCTTCCAGTGCTTACGTATGGTGCAGAGACGTGGACCTTAACTAAAAGAGACATACAAAGGCTGCAGACAACTCAAAGAAGCATGGAGAGGCGCGTGCTTTGTGTAACCAAGAGAGATAAGAAGAGGAACTTGTGGATCCGAAAAATGACAAGAGTTGAAGACATCATGATCAGAGTAAAATCCTTTAAATGGCAATGGGCTGTTCATTCTGCCAGAAGGACAGACCATCGATGGACAGTCGAAATTTTGGATTGGATTCGAAGGGACAGGAAAAGACTTAGATGAAGACCACCTAGAAGATGGGTGGAAAGTATGCGGGAGTAACATGGAGGAGACTGGCACAAGACAGACCGTTGTGGAAGAGGCTTGCAGAGACCTTCGTCCAGCAGTGGATTGATAATGGTGGACAATGATAATATACCCTCTTTGCAAAAAACACAACAACAAAAAAACGAAGCACCTAGACGGAATCATCCAGTCGAGGTGACAATTGGTATGCGCAATGACATGTATAGGAAAGGAAAGATTGCAGTTCCACATTAGCTTGGTCATTTAACTAGACAAAACAGCTTCACGCGTTCAACAAGTCAGCACGTTGTATCATCACCTCTGGCTCACATACAAGCAGTTACTCAACATTTCACGGGCGCATGCAATTCACGGTTAGTATCCTAACGTATAGCATGACTGATGTCGCCAGTTCGTCGACATCCCGTATGGGCGTAGGTGGCGTCCCATCACGTCCTAAACGTGTTCGATCGATGAGAGGTTGGACAATTGGGCTGGCCATGGATGGATGTTGACATTACGGTAGCAATCGTGGGAGAGCCGCGTCGTGTGTGGCCGATTTATTTCGTGATGAAAAATTGCTCGGTGATGCGGTGACAGGAATGGCAGCACAACAGGTCGTTGACGTGCCGTTGAGTCGTGAGGGTGGTACGGAGGACTACCAAGGGTGTCCGCTATCGTAGGGAATGGCTCTCCAAAAAGTCACTCCCGGTGTGCGAGCCGTGTACCGTTCCGCGGTAAAAGCAGGATCCCTGCGCTGGGCGGCATATTTCAGACGTGTAAGCGTTGGTCACCGGCACAAAGTGCAAATCGTGACTCATTACTGAAGACAGCACGACACCACTAAGCACTATACTACGTTGATCGGGCCCCGACACCACTGCAACCGGTGCCAGCGATGCCCGTTGGTCAGTGGTAGGAAGCGGAGTGGCCTCCACGAATATAGTCCCCATGCCACAAGTCGTTTGTCAACGGTCTGGATGGCAACTACCGTACCTGTCAACGACGCAACATGTACACGGATGGTTGAGAGCGACGAATTAGGTTCTGTTCATATGGCTCCCCCAATCGCTCAATCCTAGCTTCTGTTGTTGCGCCCGCGTGCCGCCTGATTGTGCCCTCCTCGACACATGGGTGCCAACATCGTCTGATTGTCTCGTGGCTCCGACCCAAATTTTTGGCGATACGGCGACTTAACGAATCGGCTTCTCTCAGTCCAATTATACTTCCTTCCTCAAAATCGCTCAACTGATCGTATTGTTCACGAATCCGACTTCAAGGTATCCTCAAGTCCGTGTAGCTTATTGCAACCGCAATCCACTGTCAGAATTGTCCCTACTTGCAAACCTAGCTCTATATACACCCTCCTCAATGAGCGGTTCTCATTCGCTTTGGCGGACCACTATTTGGTATTCTGCCCTAATCACCGTCATGGCGCGTTTAGTTAAGTTGCTATGCACTGTATGGGAGGCGGAGGTCTCTGACGAGTGTTCGAAACCCGATCCTGCCGGCCAACTAGTCTGCGGTTTTTCCGGGGTTTTCCGCAGTCTCCCCGAGTTTAGGGACGCGAATGTGTAGACGATTCCCTCTGAAGTCGGCCCCGGACGCGCGTTTTCCTTGGCCCCTCCTTCCGAAGGCTTACCAGATGAGAGTCGATGCCCTGGTAGCAAAACAATGTAAGACGAATGAAATCTGCTACCCCATGGCCTCCGGCACCACCGGGATTTGTACCCATGGTTGATGATGATGATGAGGATTCTGCCCTGAAGTACTTGCACACGGAGTTTCATCAGTATCGAACGGCTTTCTCGGCCTCGCATTTTTTTCCTTTTGACAAAAAGCGTATTATTAAGCTGTGCTGGTGGCCTCGTGTCACGAGGCACTCGCTCCAAATTATACGCCCGAGATCAGTCCGGGTTTGAATATCGGATGAGACATGGAACCTGCACTTGCCTAACGGTACTGGATGTGTCAACTCCCTAAAACCCGTGTCTTAAAATTAAGGACGAGCAGCCACTTATAGCTAATTCAGCTGTTCACCGTGGTCGTAAACCCTCACCAGCAAAGAAGAATATAACTAAACTAAAAACAAAATAAAAAGAAATGCAGGAAAATCCAGGTAATCTGGAACATCATATATTTTGATCTTTCAATTTAATTTCATTATATGAACATTCCGTAGTCGGTATTTTAGAAACATGCATAAAAAAACTCCTTGTGAAATAAAATTATTTATTATGAATGTTCTATTTTAATAAATAAATCCGTGCAGTATACCATATCTTAAGAATATGGTGTACAGCAGTCGTAGCTGTGCATTTATACAGATATAAATGCTATATATGAGGCGTGTTCAAATGAAACCCGTTCGTGCCTCGTCACGTGGACTGGCGCTCGGTGAGCATGATGACGTCACAGCTAGTGTAATACGGTAATACGTGCATACAAATAAACAAGCGAGCACGCGTTCCTTCTCCTCCCATGTGTGGTTTGTGCTGCAGATCGTTGACAACTTGGCCGGTGTGATTCCCAATTCGTTCAAGGTGGATCAGCGAGCTGTGATTCAGTTCCTAACAGCGGAAGAATGCAGGCGGTGTATATGGTGATAAATGTGTGTCGAAGACAACAGTGACGGACTGGGCGCGAATGTTTTGGGAAGGACTTGAGGAAACGAAAGGTCTCCCACGGCCTGGCCAGGCGCATGGTGTTGCGAGATACGAAGCCATCACCAAGACTGATGCAGCAAAACGGATGTACCGTCGTCGGAGCTTACGATCGCTAGCGGAGGAATTCGCTATGTCTATTCGAACAGTTCAAACGGTAGTTACGAAGACAGTGCCGTATCGGAAGGTGCGTTCACACTGGATCCCACGGATGTTGACCGACCTCCATAAGGAAGAACGCATAGGTTGGAGTTTGAACCACTTGCTGCGTTACGAAGCGAGGGATGACGCATTTCTGTCGCGCATAGTGCCAGGCAACGAATTGTGGTGCCACCACATTGAGCCGTCCAGCAAACGAGCGAGCGTGCAATGGAAACATCCCAGATCACATCAGGGCACAGGCTTCCGCCGGTAAGGTTATGCTGACCGCATTTTTTGACCATGAAGGGCTTTCGTTGGTGGACTTAAAGAGCCTCACGTAAACAACAATGCCAACCGCTACAAGGACACACTGGACAAGCTGCGTAAAACCATTAAAAAGAAGCGACCCGGCATGCTTTCGCGTGGTAAGATTCTGTTGCACGACAATGCTCGTCCGCATGTTGCGATCATTGTGTATGATGCGTTAGCACGGAATGAGTGGGAGGTTCTGCACCAACCAGCCTATAGCCCCGATCTGTCACCATGTGACTTGCATTTGTTCGTTCCCTTAA
This sequence comes from Macrothele yani, assembly GCA_039090855.1. Taxonomy (NCBI): domain Eukaryota; kingdom Metazoa; phylum Arthropoda; class Arachnida; order Araneae; family Macrothelidae; genus Macrothele; species Macrothele yani. Next base: position 11,975,814 of record CM077017.1, on the reverse strand, counting down.
AAAAGCTCTAAAGGGACAACGATTCCACTCCGATGCAGACGTCATGGCCGCGGTGACCAAATGGTTCAAGGGGCAACCAAAATCCTTCTTCCCGGACGGTATCCGCCGTCTTCCCAAGATGTGAGATGCGTGACTGAATGCCTACGGTGAATTCTTCTAACGAACACTGGTATGGTATGGTATTTGAAGAAGCTTTAGGAAGGGAGTGTCTTACCCCAAGTCTAAAACTGCCCTTAGAAATAGGAAGCTAGGAGATCTGAGTAGGTGAACTCAATAGGAAAGACAAACAGAAAAATGTAGTGAAATGAGAGGGTGATCCGTGACACCAGTCCGTAAGGAAGGGGGTAAAGCCAAACGAAGCACCACACAACATCACAGAGAACCACAACACCACCCGGCCGCCGACGCACCAGGGAGTGACTGAAACTCAACGGTACCAAATTCAAATGTCCGAATAGAATCCATTTTCACCATCTCGATGCCAATCTAAAAAGGAAGAGGGTGGTGGTCTGTCTAACACCCAACAGCGTACACATACTTACTCTCTCTGTCAAGGGGGGGGTCAACAATCACCGCCTTAGTTCTGGGATACCCAAGGAATTCGCTGGGATTGTAATCAACCGCGCCCCTGACAAGTCCATTAGGGTAGGTTTCCGCTTTCTTGAAGAACTTTTTGGTGAGTGTGTTGGAAAACCCATGTACCTTCTCGATTCCAAGTCTGTTCATCAGGTTCCGAAGTGGGGTTCAATGGGGAGCCCCACTGATCATTCGAAGTGCTCGGCTCTCCACCCTCTCGATTCTCTGTCGCTGTTTCCTACTAATACAGATCCAGATGGAGGAGGCGTAAGTAAGCACCGGCCTGACGACTGTCTTGTACAGCAGTACTTTGTCCAGTGTTGTAAGGAAGCTTCTCCGGCGGAGTAGTGGAGCGAGCTGTCCAAGGCATTGTCTAGCTTTATTCGTGTGGTAGCTGGTATTCGCCACCCACGAAAGTCGACAATCTAGCTAGTTGAAACCCTAGGTACTTAGTGGAGGTAGCCCAGGGGATAGTCTCTTGAAACATAACGAGTTTCGGTACTCACTGGAGAGATCCAAAAAATAACAGCGCGCTGCTCTTAGACGGATTGATCTTGATCCACCAGTCAGTGTAGTAGGTTTCCAGCTGAGAGAGAAAGTCCTGGAGGAACTTCACTGCTCTGCCTTTGTTCACGGACCTGATGACAGAAGCTGTATCATCTGCGTACATCGTGACCTGCCCTTGTTAACGAACACTGGTGTATTATTGCTTCCTTATATATTGCTTCAATGTTTAATTCTGCCACACTTGCTGATATACCTTTTCGTTCGTATTAATAAAGCCACTAGAACGGGTTACGTTTGATCACGCCTAATATATTTATATAGATATAAATGCACAACTATGACTGCTGTGCATTTCATATGTACTTCTGGCACTCTCACGTGTATAAAGTTTCTTTCAGAGTAGAGTACATAGGTCTCCCGGTAGACTGATACAAATTTATGGTAAGACACGGATGCTGTCTGTGTTCTTCCTACGTGCAATGGTTATTTCTCTATCATACAACTGGGACTCAGAATAATGGATGGTTGGCTCCTTCTAGCCCAAGACCCCAACGGATTATAAAATGTTTCCAAAAAACAGCTTTTTAGCACATCTTTTGGAAAAGATGTGCGCTCTTATTGGATCATTATGTCCGACCGCTTTTTTCTCCCTCTCTGTCACATTTCTTAAAGCCTGGAACAGATGTATCACCCATTCGTATAGGTTAGTTCAGAACTCTTTAACTCTACTTGAAATTTTGCCTCTACTTGTTACAGGACCATCTTCTTTTCTTACTGCCATAATGTATTTTCTTCCCTTACCGAGATGTTCCTTTGCTCTCTTCAGGCCTTAGTTGTTTTCAGTTGCTTATCTCATTAGTTCACAGTTGAAATTCCTTATGTGTGCAGTGATACTTTTTCGTGCGGCCTTGCATGGCTCTAAATACTCCACTTTCTAAGTTGCATTTTCTTTATTGGCTCTCATGTCTCTTCTCTTTTGCATCAGCATTTCTGTTCTTTCTGATATTTTCTTCATATGCAACTTGTTCTTAGTACCACCTATTATGTATAGATGTTTTATCGATTCTACAAAACCGGTTGTTTTTTTTTCTTGTAATCAGTTTCACTGACTATGTATAACCCTGCTCACACTTGTGTATTTTAAATTATGCGCTGTGTTTCACTCGGTGGTGTAATATAATTTTTTTTGCTGAATTTTTAGATTTCCTAAAAATCTGGTTTTTAAATACAGGGAGTTCCAGGATTACCTTTACAGTTTTGACCCTCAATAAAACAAAAACGGAGTAAGAGAACAAAAATCGGTTTATTGCATATTGAACAACTCGTTCCGAAGTTTGTTGGGATGCTAGTAGAGCTCCACGTGAGCACCGTTGGTTGCATAAATAACGTCGAGACGGTATTCGACCTACTGCCATGTTCACCCGAGCATGTCCTCAAAAAACATTAAAAAAATCGTGTTATTTTAAATATTTCACAACAGCAGAAATTGAGGCATTCATAAGAAATATTAAATCAACGTATGGGGGACCAGATGCCATACATCCAAGGGCTATTAAAAGGGTTTCCAAAATAATTTCTAAACCTCTCAGTCATATATTTATTGTGATTATTGAATTTGAAAAAATACATGAAGAATTAAAAATAACAAAAATAACTCCAAAGCTTAAGACCGGGTTCAGGGATAATATAAATAATTACAGACCAATTTCTAACTTATTTTGTTTTGCTAAGGTTTTGGAAAAACTATTATATAAAAGATAAGGTAACCTTTTTGAGAAATATCATGTTATTAATAAAAATCAGTATGGGTTTCAAAGAGAAAAATCAACAGAAATAGCCATTTTAACATTTCAGAATATCATATTAAATAACAGAAAAGGAGAAACACAATAAAAATAAAAAGTGAACTCCGTTTATTAGGCGTAGAAAATAAGGGAATCAAAAGATGCTAGCTTTCACTACCTCCGGGTAGCTTCATCAGGCATTTAGTAGTTAAAGATCGCAGAAGCAACTGGAACAAATGTATTTCTAAGAATATAATTAAATTCAAAATAAGTAAACACTTGCACAATGTCACGGGTTGTTTGATCCCAGGGCCGGGTGGTCACGTGTAACTTCTAGGAGCCGGTGCCATATGAAAGGAAGGCTCGTGGTTACATCTTTGTTACACACATTCCGTCGCGTGATGATCTCGATGGTTTCGCGAAGCGCAGTAGCTCTTGCGCTGACGTACGGTGCTAGTTTCTTAAAATCTCCCCATCTGGGAACTGCCCTTTCAGATGCAACATCACGGGCTAGTGCCGTCGTAAGCTTTCCGGCCTTAACGTCCCTATGGTGTTCAGAAAAACGGATCTGGAAGGATCTTTTTGTCATCCCGATTTAGGACTTAACGGATGCGTCAGGATAATCCAAAGGAATAGCATAGACTCCGGCTTCAGTGAGCGTAGAAAACAAAAATAGCATGGTCAAAATTTTAAATAATTTTAGGGGAATTAATTTGAATTATTATAGATTTTAGGGGAATAAACGGATTAATTATTATAGATTTTTAGTTTTTGAGAAATTATGCCAATTTAGATTATTAGCATTTGTATATAAAAGAACTAGCGACCCGGCCAGGCTTCGCACGGTAGCAATTTAGAACTTATGGCGAAACCTTTTTTCACCGAGGTGTTATAAGATTTGCTTGTAGACAACATTGGTCGTTTTTCCTCCACACGTGAGCACGAAAAGGTTTCGTTTTGTCGTGACACTCGAAAGAGCCACGTAAAGTTTTCCATGAGTAAAACATTCTTCATTTAGGTCAACGCCAGACACGTTCAGTGTCTGACCCTTTGCTTTATTTATTGTCATGGCAAAGCAGAGTGTTACCGGGAATTGGATTCGTTTGAAACAAAACGGCAAATCTGATGGAATCATTGGAATTCTTGGTATTAAAACTGTTTCTGCGGTGCCACAGTCAATTAAAATGGTAGCTTCAATCAAAAAGTTTTTCAAAGTTTTTATTTGCAATCGCGTCCCATTGCATAACTTCGGTGGGTTTAGATTACGCAACAATATAATAGGAGCTTCCACTTTCAAAATCAGTTTGCGTTTTCGCATGCTGGAAGGATGTAAAGAATTTAGAAATTCTGTTGGGTAATGAACGGATTCTTCAGTGTCCACTACCGTGTCTACTGAGTAATAAACTTGAGTTTGGGCATTGAATTTGGAGAGCACCGGGTCGTTAAGTTTCTGAACCTGTGCATTTTTCGGCGATAAAATTGCTCTTTCTTTAAACCATGAAAGCGACTTATTTGAAAGGTCATGGATTTCAAGATAAACATTAGCAATCAATTCTTGAATGTTGCTGACTAAAACACATAAACCATGATTGAGGTTAATTTTAGCTTCATCCATAGATAAAAAATCTCCATTTCCAACTTTAAGTAACATTTCAGCAAAAAGACTATTATATTCTGAAGATAAGAGTACTCTCATGTTAGTTTTTAGTGATAATTTAGTTACATCCGGCCAAATATAAGATTGTTTTATAGAAGCGTTTATCACATCAGCTCTCGTTCCTCTTGTCACAACTGGTAAGATTTGACGAAAATCTCCGGAGAACAGAACAAGATCGCGCATGGTCCTGTCTAGGGCTTCAGCCGAAATTTTGTACGACATTGTAGCCTCATCCCAAACTATTAATGCACAGTTTTGGATTAATTTGGCGGTGTTACTTTGTTTTGAAATATTACATACGCTTGTATCATCATGACAGACTTTTAGAGAAAGTTTAAATGTGGCGTGTGGAGTTCTTCCCCCTTCCAAAAACGTGGCTGCAATTCCAGATGATGCGACGGCAAGAGCAATATTACCACCTGACCTCACTTTGGTGAGCAACAAATTTATCAAGAATGTTTTACCTGTGCCGCCAGGGGCATCTAGGAAAAACAATCTTACCTTCCTTGTTTGTTATGCTACATATTATGGCGTCATAAGCTTTTTCTGATGGGGGTTCAGACGGTGTTCTTCCTGAGCGACAGTTTGTAACAGCCGAGATCGATCATATGACATTTCCCTTAAGGCTCTACGAGACCCGCCAGTTTGTATTGCTGCCTTCTCTTATTAACCGACGGGCAAGCGTATTTCACAAATTGCTCGGGAAATTTTGCACATTTTGAAACACCGTTTGTAGCTAACGCAAGATATATAATAAATAAAGAGTTATCTGGTTTCAGATTTTCATTTTGGGCCCTTTAAGAATTTTATTAATTAATAAAACTATGGAAGACGCCTTGGTACGACTTTCGTTGCAGATAAAAAAATGAAGGGAAAGGTCAATAAAAATTCTAAAACCAGGGAACTCTTTATTAATCATATATATTGCGTTAGCCACGATCGGTATTCCAAAATGTGCAAAATTGCCCAAGTAATTTGTGAAATACGCTTGCTCTTTGGTTAATAAGAGAAGGCAGCAATACAAGATGGCGGGCCTCGTAGAGCCTTAAGTAGTCACTGTTGTTCGACTGTAGGTTATTATTATCTGGCACAGGAAGTCCAAACTCTTTGATAGATTTGTTTGTAAATAATTGTACTATTCTGTTGACTTCAGTCAATGTTTCATGGAACACATTTTGGTCATAGTTGAATTCTTCTTGTTCCTCTTGACACAACTGGTAAGATTTGTCCGTTTTCTGTCCGTTTTCGGTGCAATATATCTTCAGACATGTTTTCACGGTGATTATTCCAAAGAGTCAAAAGATCAGAAATTTGGCAAAAAACGATTTTGAGGGAAAATAAATATCTATGGGATACTGCAAAACTACATAGTGCAGCTTTCGACGTTGTATTTTCCCAGTGAGAATCGTCTTCTAGCAATCCCATTGCTCTGCACGGCGTTTGAAATGTGTTGTACATTATTCCTGCCACAGTTCTTAAATATTCAAAAGAAGTAGTTCCTTTAACCACATGAAGTAACATCCTTAGATGAAAACATTCAGTGTTGTTGGGATGGACTACATATACTCGGCCAAGCGCATCTGTTTTTTTAATGCCGCCATAGCCCTCAACGGGCATTCCTTGTTTCCTCCGTTGAAATATCTTGTAACTTAGATTCCAAGTATAATAACCTGGAACTTTGTCATAAGTAAGATTTTTTACAAAGTAATCTTCTGTACATAATTTAAAAAATGCTGTTACCGTTGCATCACATGGATTATTTACGATATCACTGGCATTACTTTCAGTGTAGTACAAGCGTTGCCCATTTTCTAAATGTACCGCAAGGTGAGTGATTGTAGGCGCTCGTTCGTGTACACTGAATAATAAAATTTGTCACCCTGCCTCCGAAGTGCAAATATAGCTTCCCAATTGATATTGTTGAACCTCATTTATAGATTGTATGGTGAAAGTAGCTTGATCGCTGCCCTTATTTATGTACTTACACACATATTTAATCTATTTGACATAACTAAATAATTCAACGTTGATGTGAGCGTCAAAACTTCTAAGGAAAATCGGATCATACGGTACAACCCATCCGTTATGTATTTCATGATTTTGGATAGTTACATTTTCTCCGCCGTTATGAGGTGACAACCTACGGTATTTGGGATACCCATCATCACCAGTAGATGTGCAGCTTCGGAAATGTTTTGGATATTTTTTGCTCCAAAGTCCGTCACGCATACAAGGCGAATTTGTGTCGAAAGTGCCACATGAGCCATGAATTTGACACAATATCATGTAATGTTGAGTCTGTCAGTTTATTTGGTAATTCTGCTGAAATTACACTATCTATGTGGTCCAGAGTAATTTTGTTCTGCAACCATAGCAGAATATGTAAGTGAGGCAGTTCACGTTTCTGCCATTCGACAGTGTACATGTGGGAGCGAAGTGGACCAAATATGTTCGCTTTATTAATGAAGAAAGAGTTTTTTTCAATTTTCAAATGAAATACTCTGTTTACTATGTCATATCTGTCTTGTGGCGTTGCATTGGCATGTAGGTTTTCTTTAATTTCATTCCACTTAGTATTACACGTAAATGTAATAAATAAATCAGGTTTGCCATAATTCCTGACATAAGTCATCGCATCTTTTGTTCGTTCATGAAAATATCTTGGCCCTCCTGTAAAAGACGATGGTAATATGACCAATTGGCCAATATCGCCAACATGCTTGTTTCCTCGCAAAGCATCTTGCAAATGGATACAGTTTTCCGTTCGCAGTTTTGTCTGATTATTTCGGATGTAAACTAAACGTTCCGATTCCATTTTAGCACACTGATATACCAAATACTGGTTCAGTAGCATTCCAAATCTAAGTATTGTATTAAGGTTATTGAGCCTTGTCATTATTCGGCAACAATAATAATTCATACATGACACCGTTTTACGTAGCGGTGCCCCAGTGGTCGGGTCAAGTTGAAATTTTTTTATCAAGTAACCATCTTCGCCTCTACATAATATTAAATGATATTGCAAACTTTCATAAGTTCTGTGAATTTCAGCAATTCTTTGAAGGTTGTTATGTCGACTACGCAATACTATGTCTCTTCTGTGGAATTCTTGCCCAGCTATCACAACAGCTACTTCAGTCGTAGCAGGGGTGTTATAGCAGCCACGATGTTCACCGACAGGTGCTTTATCAGCGTGAATAACGATATTGAATCCCGGTACGTTTACTGGCACACTATCAATCGCAGATTTAAAAGATTGAACATAATTATTATGGCAGTGTAAGATTTCTTGCAAAGACCTCACCAAGAAAGTATCAAGAGCGTGTCGATTGATGTTACATCGAACTAAAGCTTGTGTTTCAGGGTCCGCGGTAAAATAAATCTGTAGGAATTTCTGATCATTAGGATCAGAAGGAAAGAGACTACCAGCCAAATGGTATACTTGTCTTTGTACCTTAAATGTCGGCATAAAGCCACGTTCGATTACTTGTGTACTCATAAATGAGGTCATTTGAAATGCATTATCATACTGACGTATGTTTTTCATAAATTCTTTTAGAGTTTAGATGATCACCTGTAAGAACCGAATTTAATGGTTCGGGAGGAGGAAAGACTTCTTCTAGTTTAATTTTCCCCTGCAAATAACACATACCTTTTGCTTCGTCTTTCCATTTCTGAGATGAACAATATTGACAGATAATAGACATACATGTAGTACTTATAGAAACAGAATTATCATAGCGGAATACTCTTTATCGGACAACAGACCACGAACATTTGCTCTTTCAGTTCGACTTACTCGTCTCCTTTCTCTCAGATTAACATGTCTGGTCCTGTCAGCAGATAGACGATTGTTGCGCTGAAGATTATGTCAACTTCGAACTAAAGAGAGATAATTATTACGTTCAACAGGCAATCGTCATTTTCTTTGTAAAGCCATTCTTTGTCTGTCATTTGCCAATCGAGATTCTGTTTCTTGGAAAGTTTCATTATGACGGGATAAACAAATTATTTTAGTGGCTGATGCACTACGACCTATATACGATTTTCGTCTCGGTATAATGTTAATAAAATATTTAAATTTTAATTAAAGAGCTACTCAAAGATATACATACGTGTGAACGAAAGCAACTACGCATTTAGTCAGTGCGAGCGCCGATAAACCACTGTCTCAGCGCTCGATGTAGCAACGCTTTTAGTCTGTGGCCTTATATGCTGTCAAGCCGGCCGCCGCGCATGCGACTCGCGTCTTTTTCCCAATGAGCAAAAAAGTTTCGTAATCCGGTTGCCGCGCATCGTTGTTTAGGCAGTGAAAGCCACGAAAGAATGCGAACGGCGGGGTTTTCTTTGACTTGTCACTAAAATCATTACTGATCGTCTCTCTTTTGTCATAGATTAATGTTTCATACACCTAAACGTTTCTCGACAATTGCTCTATGGAATGGTGAAAACCGCATCAAAATCCGTCCAGCGATTCTCAAGATTAGCCCGAACAAACGACAGACGTCTACCGGGGACTTTATTTTATGCTATGTATAGATAGATAAAAGGGAATAGGTATCAATATTTAATTCAGCTGAACACTTTGTGTCACGACTATCAAACAAGAGACAGAAATGCATTTTTGTTACCAATGCCTAACACTTTAACCCCTCAAAGATTTATTGATTACAAGGGATTTGTGTTATGGAATAACCTACCTTGTCAACTAACACATATTAATACTTATAATTATTTTCGAAAGCAACTAAAATGTTTGCAAACAAACTAAAATATAAAATTGCATAGTGAAATTTATTAATCAGAGCACATATGCGCAAATCTTATATGTGCAGGATGTTTGGCTTCACTACATACTTTAGGGGAAATGGCATTTCACTCAGGCTATATACACTCACGGACAATGAAATTTGCACGCCTAGAAGAAAACATGCTAAAACCGCGAAACTTTGCGAAATTGTTACTGATAGCATATGTGCCGTGGAATATTTTTCATGTGTGTGTCAATTTTTGTGCCACACAGTTTTGCCACCAAGGAGTGTAGGTTTTCATTTCTATTTTTACCATACTTAGAACTATATCGTTGCTTCAAAAATCTAGATATGAAATATATATATTAAAAATTTTGGACTCCAAAATAATTTGCATTGCGGCACTTCACATTCCTTAATAATATCACTAATAATAAATTTTAGATGATCACATTGGAACCAGAAAAGATGTTCTTTTCGATATGGGGACAATGTGAAAACCTGATCATCAGTTTCAGAAGTAAGCGTTCTGTCTAGTTATCAGATATAAACTGGTTATTCAGAAACAATATGTGATCATCTGTTTACGATGAAAATTCAATATTAGAAAATACGATGCACTTCCGATAAGCACATACCAATGAAAAATGGACATCTGTTGAATATCCTGAGCAAGATGCGTTTCGGATGATGTCTTGTCAGACACACAAAGATCTTTAGTCGATATCTACGCCTTTCACGCGATATGTCTGAAGAGAATCTAGCCAGCTGTGATACAAAGGCAGGAAATTTTTCCTTTTGTCCTTTGCGTTATTTAATGGAACTGAAGTAACCTACACAGTCTAATCTGATAAAAAAATCCATCGAGTGTTTTTACGATATAACGTCTACGTCTCTATTACTCACTTCACTGTGACTTTTATAACTATGATAAAAAAATCTAAACTTGACATTTCGCCAATGGCGGAAATTTAGTTAGTTTCAATCGACCATTATTCAGTCCGTCTCTTATCATATGCGGAATAACATAAGATTAAAAAACGTTTCATAATCCATTAAAATTTCGGAATGTTTGAAAGCTAAAATTTCTACATCTTCGCGTTTTGAGATTTTTTCTCATTCGTACGCCACTGCGCTTAATAGCCTTTCGCACGTGCGGATTTTTAAAGAGCTATTAGAAATTAAAAGAGGTGGTGGCTATAGATTTGCATCTGGACAAATGACCACGACAAAAGTTTTTTAAACAAATGCAAAGGTAGCCTCTTGTAATCTTTCTCGATCTGGTAGAGAATGCACATCACGGTTTTGGGTTGCTCTTTAGATCTCTTTACTTAATCTGTTGACCTTCAGACTAATTATGTGGCTATTAATACTCAAATGTCTAGATTGTTTAGGAACGAGGTTGAGAAAGCCCTTTGGATGAAAACTGTTCATGTAAAACAGTCCTGAAATATCTGCAGTGATCATGCTGTCGTGGGTTTCAGATTTTTCCGCGAGCTTTAAGCTATATAACTTCTGTTTAAACTCTTTCCGAAAGCATTTCTCATTCTTACAATTTTCGGGTACTTCGATCTCAAAGGACTGCTTGAGATAACCAGTTTTCGGCATGAAGTAGAAGTAAAAATCAGCAGATCTTGAATTCTCGTAGGGACTTTTAGCAAAGATTAAGTTTCAAATGCATGGGGTAATCTTTATGCCCACATGTTGTACTGTTTCGTCTTTACTCCAGTCTACTCCATTGACTTTTCTGAAGGTCAACAGGCCTATAACTGTGAAACTTAGTTAATGAATTTCTGTAACGAATGACCTGGAAATCTTGCCAAAATGGCTATTAAGCGATTTTGAAGAAAATACAAATTTACTTAGCTGTTTTGACGATATTATTTTAAAACATGATCCTAGTCATTAAGACTGACAATGTTCTCTATCAAGTGGATCTTTCTAATTTGAAGTCTTTGGGGCCGTCCATAAAGTACATCAGTGATTATGTACTATTTTTAGACTCCCCCCTCCCCCATGTCACATTTTGTCCGATTGTTGACACCTCCCCTCCCTAAAGAGTACGTCCTAATTCCAGCAACCCCCTTTATTTTTGACGACTGCTTGTAGAATTTCGTTGCGAAACAGAAAGAAAACGTAATTATTTAAAGCAATCTTCCACAAGATTACACGTTTGAATTAGAAAATCTAAATATCAATTCTAATAAGTTTTTTACTGTAAGTCCTATTTTGAAAGAATGGCTGAACGTAAAGATACGGTTGAGGTATCAAAATAAAGGTCTTACCATGTAGATGTGCCAGTCGAGGAGAAAAATGAGATTGAGGCAACGGTTTGGGCGTGGTGGGGCGGCAAATTTCCCATATAAAGTATATGGAAGAAGCGTGTGGTTGACATTCGATCGCCTGCGGTTGACTCACGCGCTGTTGAAAGCGGAAGCATGGAGTGCCTGAGATAGTCCAAAGTCCGAAGTCTCTTTTCTGAGCAAACCCTTGCGCAAAGCAACGCTATCAGGCATTCGTATTAAAGTTCTTCTCATTCGAACAGCGAACACTCTCGAAGACCTGATTGCGTTATGCCATTGGACTGTGTGATGTATATATACAATATAACATTCATTCAATCCAGTTTATTGACGTAGATAAGGCGTTTCCCATTATGTAAAGATGTTAATAAACATTCCGTTGACCATTGTTAGTGAACATATTACAGGCGACTGCTTATAGTCCATGAGTTGATCACGACGGTTGTTAAACCTTTAAAAAAATCACAAACCTGGACTATTGTCTTTACCGATGTGGTCGCTCCGGTGGTGCAGTGGTCTTAGCGCTGGCTTATGATGATTCGTTCGCGAAGGTTCCGGGTTTGAATCCCAGTGAGGCATGGATGTTGCGTTTGTCTTATGGCCCTGGCTCTCTCCCTTCCCTGGAACCAGTGACCCTAAATTAGGGACGATCAACTGCTTATAGCCCATTGAGTTGCTCACGGTGGTCGTTAACCTTCAGTCAAAAAAAATCCCGAACCTGGACTATTGTCTTTACTGAAAGGGTTGAATGCATTTGTCAATCAAATAAAGTTTACATTTGTTGTTTCATATGAGTTTTGTCTTTTCAAAAAAACAAACAAAACAAAAACAGAAACCAACCGTCGATTTCGACGGGTTTCGTCTAGTATTTATTATTTAGGCATTAATTTATTCCCAAATACTACTCGAAATTTATCATTCTGAAATAAAGTTCTACAAATGCACGGACGCATTCAAGGTTGAAACACCCCCGATTATACCTTCTACAAAACACGATAGATTTGGTAGTAAAAATACGAGAACTTAATATTAATATTCTGATTTACCTAAATATCATCAGAAATCTTATATATGTACTACCATCTTTTAATTATTAAAAGAAGGAAAAAAGAGAAAACAAAATGAAAAAGTACCATTAAGTAAATTTTCTTATTACCCGCAAATTCTAATAAAAATCAACAAATCAACCCCATTTTACATAAAATGCGTTCGCCATTGTTTGGTTATTACAAGTTGAGTTGCAATAATTCCTAAAGTGTTACTTAAATGTTACAAAAACTACTTTAAAATTTGCAGTAATTATTTAAATGTTTAATTTTTTATGTCGTGTGCAAATATCCTCGGCATATATTTTAGCAAATTTGATAGAGCAATACAAAACACAATTTTTGACATTCAACAAATATTTCCTTTTTATTGCACTGGATAGATTTTTGCCGTAAATGAGGCTAATTTAAAACTGTTTTATTGCATTATAATTTTCAATGTGGTTATACATATAGGTTGATTTACGCTCTTGTTCCCAGTTCTGAATTTATTAAAATAAACTCCCAAAGGTGTTAAGGTGGATCCACCTAAAAATCTTTACCTTGTATCTCCAATTGGCAAATTTCTGTAGCCATTTTCTTCAAAATTAATGCGATCCCAACGATGCAAATTGAAATATCGTTAAAAATAATATTTTAGCCTAGTATACTTAATATTTTCGAAAACTTAACCATAATTATATTAAAAATCAATAATTTTTCCTTTGGTGGTGTTGAGATCAGAAAATAGATGGCGCGACCTATACATTGATGACGTCAGTAGACAAACACATGTTGGATTGCTTAATTATGGTTAAAGTTTTGAAAATATTAAGTATACTAGGCTATAATATGAAGTTATTTATATCGATGTTCGAATTTGCATCTTTGTGAACACATTAATTATGAAGAAAATGGCTACAGAATTTGGCCATTGAAAATACAAGGCAAAGATTTTAGGTACATCCAACTTAATAATCTGAAAATAAAAGCCACCTACCGTTTATTATGTTTACATGAAATTTTCACGTTGCAAATTAGCTGAACAATGTGGTACAATAAACTACAATTTATTTTTTTGGGCTCTTCCTTAAAAATATAATGTTTTATATTAATAAAGTAATACTTTAAAATATTAATAAGCAAATGCCTTTTTGAGGAATTGCGGATTTATCTTAGTTTTCCACTTTCCTAATTTAAATATACGACATTGTTTTTTCAGTTGAATAGATACATTACCTACCACCTGTCTTTTGTTCTTTCCTCTTCTATGACTACGACTGTGGTATAAACAGTGATGCGTTTGTGTTCTTGGAATTTGAAAAGCAACTTAACAATCTTAATTATATTTAAACTGTCTATTTAATGTCCTCTCAACTGGGATCTAGATGCTGGCCAACGTCGGTTATGGGCAATCCACCGGAAATTAACTTGCCTACTTTAGGAACGTTAACATCAGTTAGATCCAGGTCATCTTCATCGATCCATTCAGCATCAGTCATACTCATGTCGTATGGCAATATTGTCATAGGTTCACTCTGTCGACGCGCAACAACTCGAACAGGGTGTTCTTTTAATCAGCTTTAGTTTCACCACACTGAGCAGTATGCAATTTTGCATGAGCCTTCAGCCTTCATGTTGCTGATTGAAGTAAAGTACTTTCCGCAAACCTTACAAATACCGGAGGAAAGTTTGGATTGCGCTGATGGACAGTAGAAGTCATGTCGTATGATACTCATGTCGTATGGCAATATTGTCATAGGTGTTGGCCTGAAAGTTCGGTAAGAGCGTGGTAGCATTTCTGAAATGTCCAGGGAAGATTTACGAAGAGTGATTCATATTTATATAGACCTGTTTCTCCTAGGTTTGCAATTGTTAGGTCCGATATTTAAGCCAGAGGAATAGGTGGTGGAAAAATGCGATTTTGAAGGATGAGGAAGAATGAACTTCGACACGGCAGACAACATTTTGTGTCCTGAAATTTTACTATTTGCAAAATCTACTGATTTTCAGTAACGTGTTTGTATCTCCATAAAGTAACTTTTTTCAAGAAGGGGTTCAACTAAATGAGAGTCCGTGGGATCTACATACTCCGTGATTGTTGATATCAACTGTTCGACCTTACGATTTTTTTCGATATCAACTGTTCGACCTTACGATTTTTTCGATATCAACTGTTCGACCTTACGATTTTTTTCGATATCAACTGTTCGACCTTACGCATCCAAGTGGCTTCCATAATGATCATGCGGTAAAATCAAAACTGCGAGTTCTCTGCTTAAAGGAACCATTCTTCGTTCGACTCTGTTAAAGGAACTTCGATCAGGAGCATTGCAGGAAAGCATTCAAACTTTTTGTTACAAAATGATGTATACTTATTTTGATAACTTTTTCGTAGCGTGGATTTTCGTCAGGGATACCATCAACAGTGATTATGACCATTGGTTTTGATGAATCTCCAAGTGCAGTTCTCATGATGTTCCTAAACTCAGCAAGATCGCATACCCTGTTGAGATCACGTGCGTGAGATGATGCGATGGATGAGGAATGTTTTCCCAACCTTATTGCTATGAATGTTGGACCAGAGTAGCTATCAGTTTCTCGTTCTCCGAACAGACCGTCTTTAATAACGATAGCTGTATAAACTGATGGAATTAGTTCATGGCCATTTGCAATTACCCAGTCATGATCAGGCAAAAAACCTTGGTATTTCACGTGCATCAATATCGGTGCTTGCTTGCTTGCTGCTGTTAACCCTAGAGGTACGCGTGCATTATCATCTTCGCTCATAAAAGACACTTACTGTGACCCCGATAAAGAATCAAGCTGCTCAAGAAACGACATTGTTGCCATTGCAAAACCGGTTGCGAAAACAAGTTTGTCCGCGACGAACCCGTGTTCCCTCATTCCGGAGTAAGTCGCACTCCCAACTCAGCTACGCGGACAGAATGTCTCCCTGCAGACCTGTCGTCTTGACACATGTTTTCACCTCGGTAGTACGTCACATCCTCTCCCTCTTAATTTGTTTTCTTTTGAAGCGAAGTAGGAATTTTTCATTAATTCCAAACAATATGTGGAACAAACATCAAACATTTTTTGAAGAACACAACGGCCAGTGGATCCATTTTCCACAATCTGCGGCCAATGTGAAAACACAAGTTTGTCCGCGACGGGCGACGAATCCCCTCACTCCAGAGTAAGTCGCTCTCCCAACAGAGCTACGCGGACAGAATGCCTCTCTGCAGATTTGTCGTTTTAACTCATGTTTTCACCTTTGTAGTACGTCACACGGTATGTATATGCTTTGGATGTGATTCAGCTGTTGCTCGAATTAATTTTACAGGTGCGGTCGAACATAGCGTATCCCTTCTGAGGACAAACTTCGTCGTGGAAAGAGCCGTAAATAAACACAGCTTCTACTACCAACATATCCACCCTCCTTCAGTCTTTTCAAAAGCAGTGGCTGGTTGACTTTTAAAAAAGACCGCCTGTTTTTCCCCGGACTTTAAGCTTGGATTTCACTTCCGGATAGTTTTCACAAAGTTCACGTACGTTAATGTTTTTTGTAGCACGTTATTTTCTTTATTTCTGCATTTCACGCTTTTTTTAACATAGTTTATTTTCAAGTTCGTTTAGCTTCTGCTTTTTTACGATTAGTTCTTTCCTCTGTACTTCCGTCAACATTCTACTTTGTTTCTTTTTCAGCGGTCCAACTACATTTGCGTTTAAAACATCGATTTCATAATTCAAAGCTTGTTGCGCTGGTGTTAATCGAGTGGATATCCCTTACTCAATTTTTGACGAACATGGGTTTTGTTCTTCATAATTTTTCTTTATTAGAAGTAACAACAGCTGTTTTTGTTGTTGCAGATGTTTCGGGAGAACGATTGGCTTCAATGTTCGAAGATGCATCTTGAGAAGTATCAGAAGATACAGTTTTATAGCAGGTTGTTGGGCTTGAATCCCCCAGAATGACAGCAGTGAAGCTTTTCCCTGTAACATTTCCACTCGCTTAACTACCTTTCTACTAATTCAGGTAAATATAAATCTGTCTTGATGGAGTTTCAAATAGATACAACGTCATCCTGCTGTTGTTTCCCTGTTTTATTCGGATGTGCTGTTTTATATCCTGTGTGCAGCTGCTGAAATAATTTCTGCTTATCCATTCGGAATTAAGAAGCCACACATATACAGGGTGCCCAGTAACTTTCGAACGCCGACAGCTATAGCCATAAAAACGGTGATAGGTATAGTAAATTGGCTATGGGCTATTCGATGAGACCGCTTACAGCGCCTCCTAGCGGCAAAGTCAAGAGTTATCGTGCCGATCTAGAAAACTATACAAGATACGGGAAAATAGTCAATTACAAAGTTATAGAACAGCATCGATTTAGTACGAAAAGACACCTTGCGTACATGAATGCTAAGAATAGAACGCGTACAACGCTCGTTTGTTTGTTCGCGATGTCGAACACTGTTTCGTCACGAAACGCGTCCGAAAGGAGACAATATCGCCTTCCGCAAAGGACTAGCCCGACTCGTGGCCTAGTGGTAGCGCGCGCTCTTTGCATGCGATAGGACCTTGGTTCGATTCCCGTCGGGTCCATGCTATAGTCACTGTCTGTAAGAAACGAGTGGACTCTGTGGCGATCGTTACAATTCGTCTCGCATCGACTAACCAACTCAAACCGCGATTGGTATGCGAGTCGCATGCAATTTCTGCGTTATGCAAATAAGTATGGAACGTAATACCTTTTCGGCAGGTATAAAAGAGAGTTCCCGAGGGTTATGTCAAATCTCACGGTCATGGAGAAATATTCCAATGATGAGTATTGCGAGCTGTTGCTCCTATTCGGTGAATGTGGTCGCAATGCAAGAAAGGCAGAACGGCTATATCGTGAACGTTTTCCTGCAGGACCGCATCCGACATAAAAGACCATCCTCAATGCTGTTAGTACGTTAAGGTAGATGGGCTGCGTGACCAACCGACCTCGATCCGGCAGACCAGCTGCTGTAGGCCGTCAAGTTCAACCAGGGGATGTTTTAACATACGTCCTCAACAGTCATGAGAGCAGCACAAGAGAGGTTAGTGCAGAGTGTTGCCTCTCAAAAAGCCGCGTATGGCAAATCCTGCGGCGATCAGGTACTCATCTGTTCCGTCCAACACGTTGCAGGCACTACAGCCAGGGGATGCTGAGCGACGTTACGACTGGTGTAACATCGTCAGGAACAAATTAGAGGTCCAGCCACCGTTCCTTGCCGACATTATTTGGACAGATGAGGCGTGTTTTAGGCGTAATGGCGTCTGCGTCTGCAATAGGCAGAACACCCATTACTGGGCGCTGAAAAATACTGCACGTGGTCTACCAGTTCGTCATAAGGTGCGGGGGTCCATTAATGTTTGGTGCACCATTTTCAAGGACAGCCTCATCGGGCCTGTGTTTTACGAGGGTACGTTAACGGGAGCCCGATACTTGGAGCTTCTACAGTACGTATTACCTGATCTTTTGGACAACCTGCCGTTGCCTGAACTGCGGAATGTTTGGTTCAAACATGACGGCGCCCCTCTGCACCAGCCAGGAAACGTAAGAAGGTACCTGGTTGATACATTCGAGCAAAAAATCATCGACTATGGTCGTTGCCTAGAGTGGCCTGCCCGCTCACCGGACCTTACACCATTGGACTTCTTCCTGTGGGGGGGCTCAAGGAGCAGGTGTATCAGACCCCTCCGACAACGTTGCAGGACCTTCGCCGCCGTATAACTGATGCTTGTTCCAGCGTGTCACCTGACATGCTGCAAAATGTGCAGCGTGAGATTCAATCTAGAGTCCAAATGTGTATTGTGGCTGACGGAGAGCACATTGAGCACCGACGGTAAATGTGCCTAGTGACAACTAATTGCTCCTTTCTGCCGCGTTTCGTGACGTAACAAGGTTCGACATCGCAAACAAACAAGCGTTGTACGCGTTTTATTCTTAGCCTTCATGTGCGCAAGGTGTCTTTTCGTAAGAAATCAATGCTGCTCTACAACTTTGTTGTTGACTATTTTCCCGTATCTCGTATAGTTTTCGAGATCGGCACACAAACTCCTAACTTTGCCTCTAGGAGGCGCTGTAAGCGGTCTCATCGAATAGCGCATAGCCACTTTACTATACCTAGACATCGTTTTTATGGCTATAGCTGTCGGCGTTCGAAAGTTACTGGGCTGAGAAAGGACTTTACTGGGCACCCTGTATACAACCGTACTAAACCAGCAGTGAATTCACTTTGACTGCGTGCTTTATTGAACATCCTCTGCTGAGGTGTAATGACACGTAAACCGCCTCGAGTGAACGGTTCTGTCATAGTTGCTCCAGTCGTTTGTTTTCGTTCCACCACAGCGGCGATCTAACTTCATGGACATTTAAACTATCCAACGCAATCCAAAACATTTTAGGACTCATTTACCTTCGCTCGGTGCTGTTTCTACATTGCTATACTATGGTGTACAACACTTCTCAAAACAGCTCGGTCGACAACGCATTAACCATCAGTTTTTTGGGGGTTTTTTTGTAACTGGAAGCAACTGAGAGTTTACGCATAGAATGCAGAGTGGGGCTCGGGGACGCCGTCAACCGTGAAAACGAATACCCATTACAGACGTATATATTTCAGGTAAAATAGAATTAAGCAATAAACATTACGCTCTCTCAGTAAATTAAGTTGAAAGACTTTAAATTCTAAGAAGCATAAAAGATACTGTAGACTCTGTCGTAAATCACTGCGCTCCCCCCCCCATGATAAAAAGTCATATCTGCAAACATATTTAAATTCCAATGTGAACAAATGGGGAGTTTTTTATATTACGAATCCACTATATTTTTGCCGCTGGACGTTTAAATTACTACTCCCCCCCCACCTCATGTCACATTTGGTCCGGTTGTCAGGAACGACCCCTCTCTATGTTACCTCGGACGTTCTTTATGAACGGCCCCTTTAACCCTAAAATTTAAATCACTTTCCGATAGCGTTTTAGGAAACGATAAGGAGCAGAGATCTTGGAAGCTTTTAACGGCAAAACATTCATGTCGGAAACCTTGATACTGAATATTTTAAGCTGGGCGTCTGCAGAATGGTTTCGTGCAATGAAATTATAGATTTGTTTAAATATTTACTTGAACTTTATTCTCGACGAGTGGCGAATTGGTAGCTGTACAACGTAAAATGAAGAACAAGGTCTGAAATGCGGTCTGCATCTAAATGCAATTCCGTACGTGAATTCTGTGTGCATGTACGTTATAATAAACGAAATTTATATATTAGATGCACAGAAAGAAAATCTGCAGCTCGATTTGGATCACCTACACTTCAATGCACCAGTTGATATCTTAGAACACTGATCCATACTAAAATTTCAACACGTAGAAAAGAACACTTCTCAAAAATGGTCACAATAAGCGATGCACTTAATAAAATTGCCGTGTTTTTTGTTGTTAAGGTACCAATAATTAGAATTTTTCCCGACAACTAATTCCTAGAGTTGTCGGAAAAAATTCTAAGGATTGGTACCTTAACAACAAAAAACTCTTTACAGTTGACTTTTACGATCATTGGTTTTAATAAATATTTTGATATCTTCTGACGAGTCTTCCTTTCAAATCTACGGGTTTATAGTCTTCTTTATATGCTTTAAATTTTATGTCAGTATGTTCTCAAAGTCATCCATATTATCAATATTTACACTAAATTAACTTTCCCATAAATTTTATTTTTAGTTTAATGTTTTAAAATACCCTTTTAAAATCTAATGAAACTATTTACTTTTTTGAGATTTCCTGAAAATTCCACATTTTAAATTTGTTTTAACCTTATTCATGTACAATTTCAACTCAGTTTGCAAGATTAATTTCCTTTTTAAATTGTCATGTTTAAAATTGCTATATCAAATTTATCCACATTCATTCTTAGTCGATTCTGCGTCATGAATTTACAGTAAATTCAGTTTTTCTTTTTAAATTTTAAAGCTAACATTTTTACTCTACAGGAAATTAGGGAATCTATCTTGTAGTTTTTTTTTGTATCTTACATATAAAATTGCCTTGTTAATCCTATTCATGTTCGTTCTGCTGTAGTTCGACGGCTGTTGAAGTGGAGCAGCGCTCCATTTATTTTATTTTGAAGAAGTAATACATTTATTCCAAAGCTTACGAATCGAATTTAAGTTTCTAAATACAATCGTCTAGTGAATATTCTGTATAGACACACACACAACCGTGACCACACGATCACTTCAATGCACTCACACCAGTTCCACTCCGATATTCGAATCAATCGACAGATAAGACAATTCAACGATACTGATCCGGTCGAAAATTATGTTCTCGATTTTTTAAAGAATTTATTCTGTCAAATGGGGCATGCGATATTTCACAATTCCACGATTTTCTCATATTCATGTTGTACATATAGTGAGAGTATAGAGGCATCACAAATGTGTTATTAAGCGAATGACGTTTTTAATTTCAGAACTTCATTATCAAGCAATTAGGAAAGGGGTGAAATAATTTATATCTTGGGAAAGCGAAGTAAACATTTCTGTATATATATGAACGGTAGTTCTCGGTGATGCTTCGACAACTCATTAAATATTAACGCTAGATATCCCTGTCCCACTCATTCTGACTTGACTGGTAATTATATTTAGGAACAGGACACGCAATGCCACGATCAATTCGCAAACGTAATACTTTTAAGCTTACAGCATTAACTATTAATTTGTCATTTACATCTGAACGCATCCAGGAGAATACATAATTAAGTAAACACAGTAAATATTTCTAGAATTTATTTTCTTATATTTTAATAAAGTTGTTCGGAGGAAAATTTTCTTTACAAAACATTGTACAGGGGGAGAATTTAACGAACACTTAAATTTTTGTTTAATTTATTGAATGATAAAATCAAGATATCTTGTTCCTAAGTAGCACATAGCATAATTTATTTACATCGCTGAAATGATCAAACATCTTTTTTCCAACACGTAGAACTAATAAAAACTATATATGGGGTATATTTATCTATCCGCATACCAAGGCCAAAATTACAAAGTAAGAGGCGCTTCAGAATACCCATATTTTACAAAAGTATTCAGAGAAGATATGTACATAAATGGTTTCATTATAATCTTGGTGTTCGTCAGATGTGAGAATAATATGAATATTTTGGAACAACTAAGACTAATAATCTATTTCAATACCATCAGAGAACTAAGAGCATTTTTGAATCGAATAGGGAACAGGCACCGAAACCTTTTTCGAGTATGTGAGCGTATAGCATTCGAAAACAATCTTCTGGCTAAAACGTTTCTCTCTCATGTTTCATCATTTTCTAATTAATTTGCTGCAGTATTGTTGTTAATATTTTTCAGAGCAAAGTGAACGAATCAGAGAATGTTTCACACAGACCGCCAGCCTCATGGTACACGCCGTGTGCTTTGCTATCTATATATCTCATGAATGCCGTGTACTTTGCGAAATTTCTCATGAATGCCGTGTGCCTGCACAATTTTCCATCAATGCCGCCACCTTTCATATTGAATCAAACATTTTTCAGTTGTACCTATCTTACATGCAATTACTTTTTAAAGTTTGTTAGTAGATTTTCGAGTGCGACAATTTTTACTACACATTCTGCTTGTATATAGTGTCGTGTTACAGTGAACAACATGAAATGATTGAATTATTGTTTCCGCTATCATCTTTACCGTTGTGTGCTCTCCTATGAATTACTTGCCTTGTATGAAATCTGGATTACGGGCAAGCATCTAGTAAAGATTTGTAACATTATCGTTGCACAAATCAGTACGAGATGGAGTTTCAATATTTTTCGTAGTTTTCGTTTAACTATGAGAGCTCACCATGTCACTAAAATCATGTTCATTTTTACACTTCTATGTATCAGAAATTGGCTGTCCTTGGGCCGTAATTAAATATACTAATCAGTAAGTCAACCCAAGAATTAGTTGCATCTTTTCACTGCAGTCATACTGTATATCCCCTTCTGATCATACCGAACTCTGGTGCGATAAAACCCAACGATCAACATATAGCCCGATCCAAGGAGCTCAAGCTATGACCATGAACATCACCACAAACTCTGTGTCACACATTATCCTTTGGGAAGGTGAATATTATTCGCCAATAAATTACTGAACGTAATACAATCCTATCAAAAAAGAACCGATCCAAGGGAACTCTTCTATGTTCTTTTGGACCAGGAGTCTTAACATTCTACTAGACATATTCCAGTAAGGAGATAGAGGACGCTGTATGTGCTTAAAACCTACTAAACATGCTATGAAATTAAGTGTCGTATCTTGTACTAATTTTTAAAAAGCTGCATCGGTGTTCTTCCGGCTATCCTTGGCATTTACGACAGAAACATCCACTAGATAAATTATTGAAGTCACTGTATAAGAATGCCATGCGACATCAGTTGCAGCGTCCTTTTCCCATTTAAGGTGTAATTCTTCCATCTACTTGTCAAGCTTTTGCATTTTTTCCGTTTTCTAGTAGCATGTTTTTTTATATTCTTCACCCAAATCTTCATAAAATCTGATACATTATTTAATAAGAAGGCATTCGGTGTAAAACATGTGTGTCGAAGTTACGCTGCATGACATGAAACAGTTTCCCTCTTATAAGCTTAGAAGATTCGCATGCATATAACCACCAACACGCAATTATAAGTGCACACGGAAAAAGGATAGGTTTTCCTTGAAACATTCACAGTATTAGCGAAATATAGAATAAGAAGCGCTCCAAAGCATGGCACACTGTTTGAGGTGCTGCGATCGATTGCACAAAGCTACTACAGACTACTAGCAGCAAATGATAACAACACTGTACATCAAATACCAGGACGAATAGTTATCATTTCTCCTATCGTTTCAGAGGATTGATGCACTCAGATCGTTTCCGCTGAACTAGTTTCATCACGTTTAGGTTATGTGCAGAGATCGTTGGACTTTATGGGCTATAATTATAGCAGGAATATAATCCCGATAGCAGCAAATGTCACGTTCTGTCATAAGAACGAGGATGAAAGGAGATCGCCCAATTTGCCGGCACGCTGTATTGTATTCATCTGAAATGTCAACTTGTGCTTCTATAGAGCGTGCCAGCATTTCCACGGCCATTTTGTCAAAATGAAACGTTCATGGAATATTAGAGTACTATAATCCTCAGCCATACCACAATTTAATGTCGTTGCCTTATAGAATCAAACTTTGGAGTTTGCATAGGCCATTCCTCAGGGAAAAATCGGACATCACGTCAATTTATGCCGTGACTTCTAGGTTAGTGTGTCTTAGAATAAAGCATTCTGTAAATAAAAGTTGTGGATTATTTCAGCAACAAACATTGGAAATCTTGTCATGTCCTGTAAACGAAGGATTGGTAATGAGCATTTTTTTTTATTGGAGGTTTAACAACCACCGTGAGCAACTCAATGGGCTATAAGCAGTCACCCGTCCCTAATTTAGGGTCACTGGTTCCAGGGAAGGGAGAGAGCCAGTGCCGTAAGACAAACACAACATCCATGCCTCACTGGGATTCGAACCCGGACCCCTTTCGGACGAATGATCAGAGGCCATCGCTTAGACCACTGCGCCACCGGGGTAGCGTAATGAGCATTCCACTTTAAACGTAAGATTAATCACTGAAAAGTAGCGACCTCGTTTTATATCAAGGTGCTCTGTGAATGACAGAAGTATAACGTGCACATGCCGCAGTAACCATAGGGAACCAAAACTGAAGTTCTTTCGATTAAGAAATGGACTTTACAATTAAATGAACAGAAGAGGACTGAAAAAGTTTTAGGAAAACTTAACACTGAAGAAACTAAGATACACTGTTGTTAGTGAAAATTGGAACACCATGAAAGACTGCTGGTATTAGCTTGAAACTTACAGGATATATACAACAGATGGGGACATGCAAATAATTAAAATGTCAGTGAAAATGCGCTTGAGATTTCGGAGCAGCGACCTCTGAACTGTCCGGTCTTGGGTCTAAGGAGCTGGCTCAAACGAAATGTTGCAATCAGTGAGAAGCCGACATTGAGTCGAAAAGCTGTTTTTCGTGTCTCACTATGCCCAGTGACCGAAGGAAGTCGCATTCTGAACACCTGACGGACTTTGAACGAGGAAGGATTGTTGGGATGAGAGAAGCTGGATTTTCCTACCGCGAAATTGCCACTCGTACGGGAGTACAGTGCCAGCACAGTGATACAACCGTGGCGTCAGTGGACAAACGAGGCTTGGATGCACAGAAATCCGGAAAAAGGGTCGCAAAATCGCATGACTGCACGGGATGACAAACACCTCTATTGCATGGCAGTGACCGACCTCACAGCGATATCCGCGGTGTTAGCGCAGCAGTGCAGATCTGTCACTGGTGAGGCTTTGCCCTAACGCACAGTTCGGCGTCGTCTGCTTAACAGAGGACTGATCGCTAGCAGCCCATTGTTGCGCATTCCTCTGAACTTCAACCACAGAAGCTTCAGGTTGCAATGGGGTCTCGAACACAGACACTGGCGCGCTGATTGATAATAGGTCGTATTTTCTGACGAGTCACGATTCAACTTGATGCACCATGATGGTCGGATACGTGTTTTAAGACATCGTGGTGAACGGCACTTTGCAGCATGCATTTTGCAACGTCATGCCAGCCCAACGCCAAGCGTCATGGTTTCAGGTACCATTGTGTTCAATTTGAGAGGTCGCCTGATCCGAATTGAGGGAACCCTCAACATCCAGCGATATATTTGGGATGTTTTAAAGGAAGAGGTGATACCCTTCTTTCAGAGTTGTCGTAGCGCTATATTCCAGCAGGAAAATGATCGACCTTATGTGCCTCGGAATATCCAAAACCTCTTCCATGCACTGCATATACCACTTATTCCATGGCCTTCAGGTTCTACGGATATGTCGCAGATCGAACTTGCCTGGGACATTGTAGCTAAGCGACTGGCCCGTCAAATGCCTCCGCCAGTCACCAGAAATGACCTCTGCTCTCGCATAAAAGCATTCTGGCTGACTATTCACCACGGCGATATCAAAAACGTCTTCCATTCAATTCCACGCTGTGTAAAGGCTGTTATTGTTGCTCGAGGTGTCTTCACATGATACTGAGTCTTGAAGCGGAAAATTCCTATATAGCTCTACAAATGTTATCAGTTATCTCCTGTAACACGAGGAATCTGTGATATAAATTTGATTTGAGTAAATGGATTTTTTCTGGTGTTGCAATTTTTACAAACAGTACTATATTGGTTTGGTGCGAATGAAATGTGCGGCGCAAACGAGCAGTGGAGACAGGCCCCCACCACAGCTGACTGGAACCACCCACAGGTGTTGCGGGTGTTACGTCACAAAGTTACTATAAATAACTAGCACGTATGTGAAAAACAATGTTCAGGCATGGTTTGTTTGGATGTAGCGTGGCTTGCAAAGGAAAAATGCAGACGCCGGATTTGAGAGGCATCTTCCTGTATGAATTTAAACTGAGCCATTCTGCAGGAACTGCCGCTCGCAATGTTAACAAAGCGTTTGGAGAGAATACAGCGAATGGACGAACTATTCGGTGATGGTTTGTGAAGTTTCGAAGCGGAGATACGAACCTGCAAAACGAAGCACATGGTCACCGACCTGTTGCTGTTTCTGACGATGTTCTGTGACGTGTGCTTGAAGCGGAGATACGGACCTGCAAAACGAAGCACGTGGTCACCGACGTGTTGCTGTTCCTGACGATGTTCTGTTACGTGTGCTTGAAGCGGAGATACGGACCTGCAAAACGAAGCACGTGGTCACCGACCTGTTGCTGTTCCTGACGATGTTCTGTTACGTGTGCTTGAAGCGGAGATACGGACCTGCAAAACGAAGCACGTGGTCACCGACCTGTTGTTGTTCCTGACGATGTTCTGTTACGTGTGCTTGAAGCGGAGATACGGACCTGCAAAACGAAGCACGTGGTCACCTACATGTTGCTGTTTCTGACGATGTTATGTTACGTGTGCTTGAAGCGGAGATACGGACCTGCAAAACGAAGCACGTGGTCACCGACGTGTTGCTGTTCCTGACGATGTTCTGTTACGTGTGCTTGAAGCGGAGATACGGACCTGCAAAACGAAGCACGTGGTCACCGACCTGTTGCTGTTCCTGACGATGTTCTGTTACGTGTGCTTGAAGCGGAGATACGGACCTGCAAAACGAAGCACGTGGTCACCGACCTGTTGCTGTTCCTGACGATGTTCTGTTACGTGTGCTTGAAGCGGAGATACGGACCTGCAAAACGAAGCACGTGGTCACCGACCTGTTGCTGTTCCTGACGATGTTCTGTTACGTGTGCTTGAAGCGGAGATACGGACCTGCAAAACGAAGCACGTGGTCACCGACCTGTTGCTGTTCCTGACGATGTTCTGTTACGTGTGCTTGAAGCGGAGATACGGACCTGCAAAACGAAGCACGTGGTCACCGACCTGTTGCTGTTCCTGACGATGTTCTGTTACGTGTGCTTGAAGCGGAGATACGGACCTGCAAAACGAAGCACGTGGTCACCGACCTGTTGCTGTTCCTGACGATGTTCTGTTACATGTGCTTGAAGCGGAGATACGGACCTGCAAAACGAAGCACGTGGTCACCGACCTGTTGCTGTTCCTGACGATGTTCTGTTACGTGTGCTTGAAGCGGAGATACGGACCTGCAAAACGAAGCACGTGGTCACCGACCTGTTGCTGTTCCTGACGATGTTCTGTTACGTGTGGTTGAAGCGGAGATACGGACCTGCAAAACGAAGCACGTGGTCACCGACCTGTTGCTGTTCCTGACGATGTTCTGTTACGTGTGCTTGAAGCGGAGATACGGACCTGCAAAACGAAGCACGTGTTCACCGACCTGTTGCTGTTCCTGACGATGTTCTGTTACGTGTGCTTGAAGCGGAGATACGGACCTGCAAAACGAAGCACGTGGTCACCGACCTGTTGCTGTTCCTGACGATGTTCTGTTACGTGTGCTTGAAGCGGAGATACGGACCTGCAAAACGAAGTACGTGGTCACCGACCTGTTGCTGTTTCTGACGATGTTCTGTTACGTGGGCTTGAAGCGGAGATACGGACCTGCAAAACGAAGCACGTGGTCACCGACCTGTTGCTGTTCCTGACGATGTTCTGTTACGTGGGCTTGAAGCGGACCCCCGAAAAACGTGTCGTGAGATGGCAGCAGAGGTAGGTGTCCCCCACACGGCAGTTGTTCGGCGTCTGGCTGCGCTGGGTAAGGTCAAAAAGCTGGACATGTGGCTGCCGCATGAGTTGACAACTGCCAACAAGACTAGGCGTTTGGAAGTCTGCACGTCGCTGCTTGCCAGGAATAAACAGGAACCTCTACTGCATTGAATCGTCACCTGCGACGAGAAGTGGGTCCTTTGTTATAATCGGAAACGATCTGCACAATGGTTAGGCAAGGCACAGCGTGCTGGATAGCATCCCAAACCATCCCTACACACCAAGAAGATCATGCTCCTTGTTTGGTGGTTCACAGCTGGAATAATTCATCGGCGTTTCTTGGAAAGAGGCCAAACCATCACTGTAGAACGTTATTGTGCTGAATTACACCAGATGCATTGGAAATTCCTGCAGAAACAACCGGCTTTAGTCAAGAGATATGGTGTTTTTCTGCTCCAGGACAACGTCCGCTCTCATGTCGCACAACGAACGATGCTGACACTAAGTGCCTTGGGCTATGCAGCACTGCCTCATCCTGTCTATTCGCTGGACTTGTCACTGACAGACTATCATCTGTTTCGTCTTCGTGTCCGGGAAACAGTTCATGACAGACAACGAGGTTGAATGTGCAGTTCATGACTTCTTTGGGTTCCAGCCTCAGGACTTTTTTCGTTCCGGGATAATGGCTTTGCAGGACAGATGACAACTATGTGACGATGCCGATGGGGATTATTTTGCCTGGGTAAGTTGTCCTGCTTTCCCGTTCTCGCCGTCCACGTTTGCTGGTCCTTTGCCGGGCATTTCATTCGCACCAACCCAATATTTAATACAAACACAATATTTCTGATCAGCCCGTCGACTTACGGAGAGGAATGTGCATTCTAGCGTTGTTTTCCTCGCGCATCAAAGTTTCAAAACGTTACGAGTAACGAAAGCATTCTTTGTCTAAACAAATGCATTGAATTCAAAGAGAACAGATACAAATCTACATATTACATGAGATAAAGCATTGCAGTGCCCTTTTGTTCCACTTATTAAAAGAAGCAAGTTGTTGTTATTTAACATTAAGAAAACTGGTATATTGTAAGAAACTTTTCCCCGGTGATCCAGTCCAAAAAGATACATTATAACTGGTATGGAGACGTCAAATTACGTCCACGGGTTGATATAAACGTTCAACTTAAACCAAATATTTCTGCAGAACTGAACTAAAAAAATCAGTTTGGCAGGTCTGAACGCATTCGTCTATGAAATTGAATAACTATTTGAACTTTTTCTGGATTCTCATAGAAGTATATTCCATCTTCTGGAAGACAATGGAATATTGTGCACGCTAACAGTTTCAACAAATCCATTAAGAAATCAGTGTGCTCAGCACATGTGAGTCAAGACACTTGTAATTTTGAATGAGTGATATCTGAAACTAAATCCTATCAGAGTGCCGAGAAACACGAGGAGCATTCGCAAATTAGATCTTGGCGTGGCGTGATAATTCCAATGAAATTATACTGAGTTGCGCTCCAACTATAATCGATGTGGCACCTTGCAAATCTGGTGCAGGAGCTTGAGGAAAATGGCGAAATAGTATTACTTACTGCAATTATGAATGGAGAACTGGATTCATATCCACATAATTTAGAAACTTCATCAGATATTTTAACTCCTTTAAGTTCTGTGGCAGATATGACAGGAAATTCAAAAGGATAAAGTGAATGGTACGAGAAACGCAGAACTGAGAAATAAATTCATGAACTCTTGCAATAATTTACGAAGCAAATGTATCCCTTTATGGTAAGTTATAATATACAGTGGTGTGCAATTCTCTTTTTTAACTAACTGATTTTCATAGTTATTTCATCGTTCATATGCCATTAGATGCGAAATTTAATGAAGATTTCAAAAATGTCTTACTTTTTCCTATAGCTATTTCTGTTAAGATAATTACAAAAATCATGACCAAGTCGGAATTATTATGAAAAGGATAATTTATTGATTACTTAGGATTACAGCCATAAATCGTTTTTGTAATTCATATGGAATGAAATATAATAAAGCAAAATTATAAAATTTACCTAATATTTTGTCGCCCAGCCTTTAGCTTTAATCACAGCTTTGCATCTTGCTGGCATACTGTGAGCAAGGTTTCGTAAAAGATTGGGGTGAACAATACGACTCCAAATTTGAATTGCATCTTCATTGAGATGAATTTTGGTTGCTGGCTTCTTTTTTAATAGTTCATACGACACTTTGAACGGAGATGCTGAAAATTTTGTTTTTCCTGAAACCACTTTTTCACTACTTTGGCACGATGACAGGAAGCATTGTCACCTTGAAAAATAAAATTGCCGTCATAAAGTCATCTAGATGATGGCAGCAACTTGTTTTCTAATATCCAGATGTATTTCTGGACATTTACCATACCATCGACAATGTGGAGGTTCCCAGCGCCATGTGCAGCTCCAAACCATGACCTTCACCGGATGCTTAACAGTAGTCATTAAGCAACTTGGAAGGAATTCTTCATGCTTGAATCTCCTTAACATAGGCACTACTCTGATTCCCATTAAGGCAAAATCTGGATTCATCACTGAAAAGAACATTTCCCCATTGATTGGTTGTCCATGAGACATGCTGTTTTGCCCCCTGAAGTCTACGCTGTCTTTGATTTGCAGTTAACAGTGGTTTACGCCTGCCTTTGC
The DNA here is from genome assembly GCA_039090855.1 of Macrothele yani. Classification (NCBI taxonomy): domain Eukaryota; kingdom Metazoa; phylum Arthropoda; class Arachnida; order Araneae; family Macrothelidae; genus Macrothele; species Macrothele yani. Next base: position 11,945,254 of record CM077017.1, on the reverse strand, counting down.
AGCCACGTAAGTCATAGTGAAGCAACCTCCTCCTAACAGTACATGTACTAAAAGTAATATCAGTCACTGCAGACCATCTTTGAAGCAATTCAGGTGAACTGAGCCTCCTGTCTGCCAAGCTTAGCTTTCTGAGCACTCTGTCCTGCCTGGTTGTAGTGGATCTGGGCCTTCCACTGCGATGCATATTTTTAATATCAGCAGTGTCTTTTACTTTCTTCAGTAGCTTAATAAATGTAGATTGATTACCGCCCACTCTTTCAGCGATTTACCTTGAAGAATATCCCTCTTCCTACAATACAACTATTTTTACTCTGCCCGCTGTGTACAATTCCGCAGTTTTAACCATTATTGAAAATATACCCTAATCACAACAAGAAGCGAACATTAAAATGCTCTAGTAGCTCTGCATCAACCCTTAAAAAGACTGGAGTAGAATTAGGATCGTATTAGGAAGCAGCCAATCAGGTAAAATAATGTCTATGATTGGCTGTAATAACTGATACGCAGCTAACGTGAATTTCAATGTGTTTGTCAAACCCCATATTTTATGTCATATAACAGAAGTAGCTACAGGAAGAAATAAGACATTTTTGAAATCCCCATTATATTTCACATCTAATGACATACAAACGATGAAATAACTATGACAATCAGTTAGTTAGAAAAGAGTTTAACTTAAAAATTCACGGTTTCTGCAAGTGATGCAATACTTTTGTACACCACTGTATTTATAAGGGATTCTCGAAAAGGAACTGGGCAGCAATACCTTAAGATAACGCTACGTTTGGTAAAAAAAGAGTGTATTTCGACGTAGCTGAAACAAAATGAAAATGAAACTTAATAGCTAAAATTCTCATTATCAAAACAATGAAAAAAGATCAGATCAGATCACATGTAGAGGATTTTGGGAAGGGAGTGTCTGACCCCAGGTTTTAAGCAATCCTTAGAAATAGGAAGCTACGAGATTTGGCCTAGAGTTCCCGATAGGAAAACAATGAGAAAAATATCAAAGTCTTCCCTTTATTTCGCTTTTTGTTCTCATTTCAAAGGTAAGTATTCGTTTTAAACGACTTAGTGTGTCTACCACCCATATGCGATAAAACGTGTGTTTTCACATTTTTACGGTGAATGTGGATCCGTTTCAAATTCTTTTTCGGTCTTTCTGGCTTCTCCTCCTTATGGCTTTTCTAAGATTCTTGAGTGTCTCAATTTACCGCTCGCTGGTCACGGTACTGCCATGTTCCAGAAAAGCAAAAAGAATGACACCCCTGTCATTCCAAAAAACTGTCACCATGACTTTCTGTGCTGATCGCTGGCTCATGAACACCTTAGGCCTTGGTGAAGAGGTGTGACGCCATTTTTTTGGATTGTTTTTTCGTTTCAGGATCGTAAAGATACGCCCACGTATGATACCCTGTCACCAGATAAAAGAAAAACTGTCTTCGTTGGCTTCAAACACTTCCAGCTAATCAGAGTAGACTTCCACCCTACCTCCTTCAAATCGGGTGTCAATTCCGGAGGAATACACTTGCACACACTTTCCGGTATCCGAAGTTTTCCACCATCTTCTGTATGGTATTTGACCACAGTCCAGTTGTGCACCAAGCTCACGGATTGTGACTCGTCTCTCCGCGCCCCATTGAGTTGCTCACGGTGGTCGTTAAACCTCCAATCTCTCCGCGCCAATCAATTCATCCATTCACTGACGATTCGTGTCAGTGGTCGCAGATGATGGTCTCCCACGGCGTGGTTTGTCCTCAATGCCACTTCTTTAAACTTCTTCATCCACCTGTATACATTGCTCTTATTAATAGTGTCATCATCGTAAACATTCTGTAGCCTTCTGTGGATGTCAGACAGCCTGCACCTTTCCTTCGTCAAGAACCCAATGACTGCACGTTGCTTGTGCTTTGAATCCATTATTTACCTGCAATGAAGAAGAAGGGTTTCTATGCAGGAAGAGTTACTCTACCAGCATGTGCAATTTGAGCGACCTCTGTCCGTTAATAAAAAGGTTATGCCCACTTTTGCATTACTTTCGGTTCAACCCTCGTATACTGTCATTTTAAAATCACAGAATGGTCTTTTTGAATAAAGGAAAGTTTGATGTGTTACGGAGTGGTGTAGGTCTCACGATTCTTGCTTCTCGTTCTGCTGTGCTAATGCCCTGTGTGGGATAAAATAATTGATTTACTGTATAAACTTAAGTTTCAAACAAATACTCCAACATGTACTTCACTGTAAGCACCATTCTCATTACAGGCTAAAGCTTAAACCTGCCAAATGAACATGCTTCACTGTAATGATTATTCAAATACCTTAGTTGAATCCCGGATAGCTTCACTTCGTCGCGGCTGGTACTTAATTAACATGAATCAATTAGTTCAAAAAGAATGTCAAATAAATCTTATTTACAAAATTCAGTCTATTATTTCAAGTTCATCAAGAAGGAGTTGTGTGGCAAACACTCTGCTAAATCCAATAATTTAGTCGCAAAACATAAACATATGCAACTAGTCCTCTCTCTCTCTCTCTCTCTCAGCAATACGCAAAACTGCGTTAGCTTGATAATTTTGTAAGAACTATTCCCAACAGTTTAAAATAACGTGCTCCCAAATAACATAAACGTAACATATAGTTAAAGTTCAAAAAACAAGTGCACGACTACACAAGTCAGCGCGAACTTGTGAATATTTTCAAGTCAAATCTCTCATACCAATCAAATCATTTTTCCACCCATGGACGATTCAGAAGAGCAACAATTTTCATTAGCTGAGCGTACATCATTACTCTTTAACGTGTTGACACGTTGCCAAATTATAAATTTGTCTAGAAAGAGGAAAGGTAGCGTTCAGACTGCAAACGCTTAAAGAGCACAAACTAAATTTGCATAAGATAGGAACTAAAAAGGGCGGTTAAATTACAATATACACTGAACACGACGTATGCAGCGATCCGGCAATATAAGGAGTGATGCGAGGGAAATCAGTAAGAGTCGGACGCAGTATGGGTCAGACGAAGGATCTAAGCTCATTTGATCGTGGGCAAAATGTCAGGGCCCGACGAATGGGTCACTCCATCTCGGAAGTCGTGCAGGCACGGGGATTTTCACGAGCCACTGTGTGACGGGTGCACCGTGAGTACATCGAATCCGGTAAAACCATCCTTGCAAGGGCCAACTGCCATGGACAACAGCGTGTGGATGAGCGGGGTCATCGTCGGCTAGCTCGCATTGTAACAGCGGATAGACGGGCCACAGTGCATGAAATCACTCGGCAATTTAACGCTGGTGCACAAAAACGTGTAAGCAGCAACACCATCCAGAGCCATCTCCTCGCTATGGGGTACAGAAGCCATCGTCCCACGAGATTGCCGCTGCTGACCGCACATCACAGGGTGCAAAGATTAGCATGGGCGCGGGAACATCGCCACTGGACCCTAGACATGTGGAAAAATGTTGCCTGGACTGATGAGTCGAGATTCCCGTTGGTACATGCGGATGGCAGGATACGAGTACGGCGCACACCACAGGAAGCGATGGATCCTTCTTGCCAGCAGGGTACTCTTCAAGCTGCTGGGGGTGGCATTCTCGTCTGGGGACTGTTTACGTGAACTGAAATGGGACCCCTGGTACGTGTGCCATCGTACCTCACAGGTCAACGTTACCGGGATATCCTGGACGACCATTTGCTCCCGTTTGAGCGTCTTCAACATCCCACTGGGGACCACATCCTGCAACAAGACAATGCACCGTGCCATCGCTTCCTTGGCCAGCTAGGTCACCTGACCTCAATCCCATCGAGCACATTTGGGATGCCATCAAGAGAGATGTTCGAGGCTCTGACCCCCTCCATCAAATCTTCATGAACTGTGAGAGCTTGTTCAGGGGTCGTGGATCCGTATGGCTTCCCAACGCTTCCGGTGTCTTGTCGAGTCCATGCCGAGACGAATCGCCGCCGTCATCAGGGCGAAAGGTGGTGCTACACTTTACTAGACATGTATCTCTAATTCAATTGCTCTTCAGTGTACGTCGCACCCGTGTAAATCACTAACAATATTCTCTTTTCTCAGGGTCTGGCCCTCTGCCTACCTTAGAAATAGCCCTTCTAAATTATGCATAGGACGTTTTTATAGTCTTATATCACTCTCCGCTTCCCCAAATAATTTCTCTATTCTTGCAGTTTTTTTTTTGTTTCCTTTTATACGCATTATAATAAATTCGCCGTGGTTTTTCTCCGCCGTCTGCCTGTCATCTCGAATAGCTCGTAGAGCGCCTTTGAGTTACTGTATTAGAAAAATGGTAAGAGTAATGCCACCGCCCACTGGCAAATTTCTTCATCGGGATTAACGCTTAAATGTTAGCTCGGTCTAAATATATTGCTGACTCTCCTTTGAAAGCTGGTCGTGTCTGTTTGGTCCGTATGTCTGTTGCTTTAATAACTCGTATGAGTGGCAAATTAACATAACTGTAGCGTAACGCAATGAAACTGAAATAATCAAACATGTAAAACATCACTTTTCAGTTAGATGTCTTCGGAGCAAATTGCTTTTGTATCCTGGCATTAGTAGCATTTGACTAAAATTTAAAGCACAATTACAAAAAAATGTAGAAGGTTTTCGTGCTGATAGGAACTTCTTTAAAACACAGCCGTCGTAGCACGATCTTTAACACCAGGTCTCAAAACAGATGATATTTAAAACTTTATTAAGTTGAAAACACATATGAATTACAATGACACATGAGCGCTTTCTGGGTCGTCAGCGACACCCATCATCAGATGTGTGAATACTGAAGCAATTTGACATGTACTGAAGTATATATTTACAACGTTCAGTGACGTAGGAGTTAGAGTTATAGCGCAAGCGCAAAGTCTGCGAAATACAATCGACACAATACTATAAGCTTAGTAGATTCAACAATAACTATATATTAGGTTTGTTTTCTATAAGTATTCTCCAGGGGTGAGGAATATTGTATGGAATATCATCGTTGCATGCAGATCTTTTTTGATGAATTATATACAGACTTTCGGCGTTTGCCATAAATACAAATTAAACTTTGGAGTAAAAACTACAAACATCATGGCAATGCTTAAAAACAATAGAGACCCAGTAGATATTGCAAACAAAAGTGGTATATACAGTGTCCCGTTGATCCCCACAGATGAATACGGTGAAATGCGCACTTATATCGGATCCACAGTACGCAACTTGTCAACACGCTTAAAGGAACACAAATACAACATAAAAATGGGTACTCAAAATACCACATTAGTCATGTTAGTCCATACAGGAAACTTTCACCCAGACTAGGATAGTGTCAGAATCCTTGCATCACCTCCTAATAAGTTTCTGTAATCACCGAAAGTCTGTATATAATTCATCATAAAAAGTCTACATGCAAGGATGATAGTCCATATAATATCCCTCACCCTTGGAGACTACTTATAGAAAACAAACCTAATATATAGTTATTATGGAATCTATTAAGCTTATTGTATTGTGTCGATTGTATTTCGCAGACTTTGCGCTTGCGCTATAACTCTAACTCCTACGTCACTGAACGTTGTAAATATATACTTCAGTACATGTCAAATTGCTTCAGCATTCACACATCCGATGATGGGTGTCGCTGGCGACTCCGAAAGCGCTCATGTGTCATTGTAATTCATATGTGTTTTTAACTTAATAAAGGTTTAAATATTATGTGTTTTGAGACCTGATGTTAAAGATCGTGCTACGACGGCTGTTTTTTAAAGAAGCACAATTACAAGTTCAGTTTTACAAAATTTGCAATAGAAAAATCGTAAGACACGCATGATTTTTACCTTTTTTGAAATAAATAGCGTAAGGTAAGAGTAAGATAATTTCAGGAATCTGCATTCATTTTATCAGTGCTTTTATTTTTCATGATGAATCCTTTAACCGAAAAGAATTTACTTCAAATTTCTTCTCGAATTTCTCTGCTAAAATTAAACCATCTCGCACAGAGTTCCTGCACATAATTGTAATGGACAGAATTTCACATAAAACTTGTTTTCGCCTCCCTCTACTAAAGTAAGTTACGGCCAGCTAAGACATGATAATTTGTTGTCTTTCAGCTACATAAGAAATTATGAATATTTGTAGACGTTTATCCAGATCAAGATTCTTTTCTCCAAAGAATACAGTCCACGGAAGATTTTTTTCTAATTTCGTAACCTTTCTTGCATTTAATTTAATAATGTTTTGTGTTCATCCTCGAAAGCTAGAAATATCTTATTTCGATCTAAAATTTGCTGTTTTTAGATCGAAATAAAGATATCTCTATATCTCTTTTGCAAAACATTTGGGAACTTCCAGCTAGTGAATATTTATTAGCTTTTTTTTGTGTGTACACGAATGACTTTGATTTGCATTCGGGGAACGGGCCCGTAAAACTCAAAGAAAATATTAAACGTCCATGTAGATCAAAAATCAATAGCTGCACCATAAATGTCATGACTACCTTTTTCCTAAATGGTGAAAATCCTCATTGTTCTCGTTTGATCTCCCCTCAAAAAAAGGGACCATTAATTTCGCGTCGGAAGGAATGGTCCCAAGTTTTAAACGCTTCCTCAAAGTTTTTCTCTCCAACTCCGGAAGGGAGCAGCAGTTGTTTCTTTCGAAGTAAAGAGAGCATGCGCCACAACAGAGACCACGCGCATTACCGAGTGCGAAGCGGTTAGTTCCATGCGTGTGAGAACACCATTTGGACCCGCATTTCTGCTTGTGCATCGAGGTGAAGCTTGAATTCTGGATGTACAGGTACTAAGCGCCGCGCTGTCTTTCTCCCTCTTTTTCTCAAGTGTTTTTTTTTTTTTTGTCCGTAGAAAGTCATAACATTCTGTGTCCCTCCTCACCAGTTACCCTCTTTCTCCAATCTTCTCTGGCAGTTCTCCAAAGAATGTGAAAATAAACTATTATCTCATCATTGGAGCCGAAGATTCTCTGTGTGGATGGTTTGCCGATGACAAGGTAATTACATTTGTTTGTTATTGTATCGGATTATTGGGATTTGCGGCATTATTGTGTTTGTTTATCGATTTCGGGAAATGAAGTGGTTTCAACAAGAGAAAGCCAAGTTTATCTCAAAAATAAGTATGAAAACTTATTCTCTTTTTAGAAAAAGTCAGCTACAACTTCCCAAAAAATAATGCATTGTTTTAAAATAAATATTCTCTTCATCTAATTTTCTTTTACGAATTCCTGTGTCAAATGTTTAATGTGAGAGATTCTGATTTCTTCGAAAATAGATCTTCGCGCCTTCTTTAACCGAAGAGAAGCTTTTTCTTAGGTGAAAATATTTTGTCGAAACTTTTAAAATTTTACTTAAAATCAAGGAAAAGTCAATGGCGAGGTTGATGGTGAAAGCTAAATATCTATAATAAAGATAGGTTTTACGAAGTACTATTTCAAAATCGATTTAGTATGGTTACAATTATAAGATTATTGGTTTTATGGAAATTAAATTTGATGAATTGAAAGTCATATCTTGAGGTAAGTGAATTAATAATTTGTTTTGATGGAGATATAAGAAAGCTTCGAGTATGAGCAGTTTGAAAGACTGAAAAAGAATTATTTTGCTTAAAGATCGTTCTTGTAGCATTATGTTTATACAGGATGAAACGATGTGAACTTAGACAAAATTTTAGAGTAATGCACAGACCAGGGATATGCAGGAATCTCACTGTTCATGCGGCAATAATATATTCTACTGAATAAGGTATGTATAAAAAAAGTATAAAAGAAAAGCACAAGAAAGTTAAATTTTTTGTTATCATTCATTAAAAACTATATCCATGTGAAAAACACGAATATAGTATTTCCCAAAGCAATCGGAATTCCAGGACCATTTCAACGAGTAAAAACTCATCGTAAAAAATATTTATCTCAGTAGGTCTGTAGATAAAATAATATGCTAATTTTTAAACATCTATCTCCTTACGTCTGATGATGTGAAAACGGACATGCTTTAGTATAAAATGAACATTTAATGCGGAATTGACACGCAAATGAAAATTTAAAAACATATTTGTGTTAAATTTAACTAATTTTTGACAAAGTTTTCTAATTGAAGGGTTTCAAACCGTTCTGTTTAACTTGAAAACTCATGTAAAGCCACTGACGTTTACCAAATTATATCAGCAAACAAACAATTAAAATTTTATGAAAGATGTTGAGGAGAATCCAGAGTATATCAATGTTTAGACAAAAAAATTTTCCGCCAACAGAAATGTGGATCTTGGAAGTCCTACACTACGTACCTTAAGTAATCTTTTCTATGTAAGGATGTTTTCTTTTCAGGAAACGCCCATGCAGGGACATGTTTGCAGAGACTTGCTCTGTGACAGGTATTCCGCAGGGATTAACCGCTTTAGTTTTTGACAAATATGTACTAATTAACGATAACTCGTTATTAATTTTTATTATTTTTAATATATGTATTATTCATTTCAGAAATGACGTATTTTCACAAGGACAAGATTGGAATTTAAGTCGAACAATATTAATTTTTGGCTCATGAAATATGTTTTGAACTAGTGACTTGATCTAAATTAACTCTAAGATGCTTTATTTTTTATGATATGATTAAAATCAACTCTCGGTATCTTTACTTTCTCTTACACTGCCTAAAGTACCTCAATTTGAAAACCAAATATTTCCAAGTAAATTCATAACAGTTTTTATAATGGAAACAGCGCATATTTACTTGAAATTAAGAATGATGACCTTGTATGGAAGCTACCCAATATTAAAATTGAACTTTTGACCTTATTAACATTCGTCCAATACAGAACATATATTTTTACATCAAGCAGCAATGCAAGAAGTGCAAATGAGTTACCAGAATAATTATGTAGCAAACACGAGAACATCGCAATAAAAATGGCAAATTGGCGCTTTCTTCTGTTTCAGAAAATGATTCAAATGCGTAGATTTGTTCATTATGGAATTTACCTCTATCCTAATATTTGTGTAATAATAAAGAAATAATGCGGTTTCTAGCAGAAATTAGGTACTTTAGAAACTTTTGGCTCTGGACCAAAGTGTGGTAAAATGCCGCAGGCGTTACAATTTATTGTTATTAGATGAAAGAAATGTAAGAATTACTTCCATAATATCTCTAGTTTTGTGGGAAACAGACAGAAGCTCATTTCGCCAAATTACGTGTTCTATTTTTATCCGTTAAACGAATGACAAAATAATTGCTCTTACTGCACTATCATTTTGGGTTTCTTGATGTATTTTATCTAAACTTTGGTTAGATCACATATTATCCTTTCATGCAAATTCAATTTTTGGGAGAAAAGGTATTTTTTAATTGCACTAAAAAGTAAAGACAGCGTCTGAACAGTCTCCAGCATACTTTGTTACAAAACGGTACGTATTTTTCTTGTAAACACTTACCTCTCTCTTTTAGTTTCATTTTGTTTTTCTTTTCATTCGTGCTTCCTTTTCTTCATCTTGTTTGTTGTTGTCAAAATGAAAATGTAACTCACTTTGCCAACTTTTATTGCTGAAAATGTAGCATAACGTCGATAAAAAAACTAAAATGCCCTTCAGACACGTCAGATGTTCTTAACTTCATTCACAAGATGTTCCGAGTGTAAGGAATTATTGTATTTGAAAGAGTGCCCCAAGCAAAATGATAAAAACTGTTTCTGAAAGCTGAAATAATACGAATGGATCACAAAAAAAAAGGCAAAAAAAAAAAAACATTTCTTCTGAGAACAACTGTGTTTCATCGATTTAATTTAGGAGATTGTTCTATTTTTTTCCACAGAAGCTATTACCATACTAGTTCAAAAGAAGTTAAAGCAGTAGCGATTTTTGGTGTTTTGTGGTACTTAGCTAAGACTGAAATCAGTACTGAAAAATCAATTAGGCGTACAGTAGTTCTTTTCTAGAAGTAGTTTTCCAAGACATAAACCGCTTTGGAATAAAGGATAAAGAGATCGCATTAACTTTATTTTCCGTTATTTCAAGTATAGATGTATAGATGCTACAAGCGTTTGTGGAACGATATCATCTTTTTTTTTTTTTGATTGGAGGTTTAACGACCACCGTGAGCAACTCAATGGGCTATAAGAAGTCCCCCGTCCCTAATTTAGGGTTACTGGTTCCAGGGAAGGGAGAGAGCCAGTGCCGTAAGACAAACACAACATCCATGCCTCACCGGGATTCGAACCCGGACCCCTTTCGGACGAATGATCAGAGGCCATCGCTTAGACCACTGCGCCACCGGGGCGGCCGATATCATCTTACAGCACCTTTTTCGACGAATAATTATCATTGCGTTTCGAAATTGTGACAAAAATTTAAAAACTGTAAACAAATTGAATATTAACGCAATTATTTTCATTTTAATATGCAGATAAAAACAAACTTGCCGCCCAGTGGCGCAGTGGTCTCAGCGCTGGTTTATGACCATTCGTCCGGGGTGGGTCCGGGTTCGAATCCCGTGAGGCATGGATGTTGTGTTTGTCTTACGGCACTGGCTCTCTCCCTTCCCTGGAACCAGTGGCCCTAAATTAGGGACGGCCGACAGCTTATAGCCCATTGAGTTGTTCCAGGTGGTCTTTAAACCCCCAATAAAAAAAAGAAGACAGACTTTCCTTTTTATGTTTTACTCCAATTATTTGACTTTAAAAATAAGCATTTTACAGCTGCAAAAGAGTTATATGATGAAGAAAACAATGTTTTTACACCCCTGCACTCTCTAGAAGCAATGCAGAAAAGTGATGTTTTTTTCAGTTTAACTTAAATTTTAAAGTACATCTTCAGGAAGAATGCGAGTTATTTTATTATTAATGACATGAAAGCATTAGAACTGATATTAAGATTCCAATTGTAACGCCTCGTACTTAACCATGAGTCAAAAAGTACAGCACATTGTATGTTGTCTTCTTGACGTGCGCAAATGCAAATTTCGAATTCGGAAGAAAAATATACTTTCAAATTTGAATGCAATGACCTTTAAGAAAAGCGTCTGAAATAATTAGCGTGCAATAAAAGTTGAAAAACTCTGTGAATTGCAACGTTTTTCAACATTGGAATTTTGAATGAGCTATTAAACATGAAAATCGTGTACAACCAACCGATTTATCATATTGATAGATACAGTGTGTATTAGATGATATCCCGAAATATCACTAAGGGGAACATTCTGAAGTCCAACGGATTCATTTTAGCATTGTCTTAATTAAAGTGATAAAAATTAAATAAGAGTTCATATTTATAGACATCATAGTCTTTATTTATTATTATTACATGAAATAAGATGTCGTGGTTTTTATTCCTGTAAATTAATATACCTGAAAGGAAACCATTTGCAGATCCATTATCTGAGTTTTAAACTCGTGATTCAAATAACAGGTTTCTCAGTCGATTTCAAATTTGGAGTCGTCGGCTGGATTTCGCAGTACTCCAGATGTTCTGAATTGCAGTTTTTTTCTTTCATCAGGATTTCAAGTGTCTGCGCATTTTAAAATGCTTTCCTTGTCCCACTGTTTTCTAAAAAAACAGCGGAAATTTGGCTCTGACTATTTGATTTTGGAGTTGTACATAACCAAAGAACATCTGGGGCTATAAGGAGTCATTCGACCTCTATTTAGGAGAGGAAAGGAACAGAACTAACGCCTTAGGACAATCACCAATGTCTCGTGCAGTAGTACAATCGTCCAATTTGGACGATTGGAAAAATCTCTCGCATTCGATAACTTGAAAACCCGAGCGTAGATTTATTTTTTGGTCATAGGAAAAAAGTTTTAAAGTAGCATCACAACACACAGTGCACGTTTTAAAAGGCACATCACCAGTTCCCAGAGAAGATTCTATGGTGTTAGTTTACATGAAAATTTACCATTGTTTTCAGAACAAGGAATTGCATATGTAATAAATGTTATTTTCAACACAAACATACGGTGTTTTGTAGTATGACATTTGACCGACGAGGTATAAAACGGGGAATAAATTTACTGAGAACAAGCAAACCTATCCATAATTTAAAAGAGTTTTTATTTACATTCGAAAAGCAAAATGCATCAAATTTTACTGCGATTTTATTGTCGTTGTCGTTTACGAAAAGTTTATGGGCACTATTTTGAAAGACGAAACCTGTGCTTATGAAGAAAAAGAGAAAAGGTATTTATTTTTTTCGAATTTCCACACACAGGGCGTTAAAAATTTAGTTATTTGCAAGCGCTTTCTTTAAAACCACTTTTTCCCTTTCTAACGGTGCAGAAGTTATCCTTAGTTAATGTGGTCATTTAAATATGCATAAAAAACCTCTGGAATTCTTTAGAGAGTAACAAATGAGGTATAATATAAGCAGTTGCCATCTGAGAAGTTTCCTAGGACTAAAATATGAAGAGAGATAGAAAGAAAAGACTGCCCTCGTTAATGTTCGAGATATTAGCATGTCAGAGTTTGAAGTTTTATCATGGCACATCCCCGCACGCATTTGAGGCTACGTCAATAAATATGGAAATTTTCCGCAACGTTCTTCGGAAAGGCGCAGCTTCGAGGAAGGTTTCATTTGCGCAAAAATTTATACTAAAAGAGAAAAGTTGGGCTACTTCATTGAGCTTCAGTTGCTGCTCTTTGCAGTAACAGTTGAGTACGTGTGCTCTTTCATTTGAGAGTACGTACATATAAATATCATATTCTAAAGATCGGCCTGACAATTTTATGACTGTGATTCTAATCATTGCCCATGAATTCTGTCACTCATATTTTGTACACCATTGCACGCAAAGCGAAAGTACTTTCTATTTTAAAGTTATTTTGTTGACGCTAGTTCAACAGTTAGGTGCTTTCCATAAAGCAAGTAGAATTGTATGCTGATCTCATAATAGAATACAGTCGATACCTTTGTAAACCGTGTGAAGCTAAGTTGTATTTGGAAAAGGAAGTATGGAGATTAAATCGAAATGGAAATTGTCTTATCACTGTACCATTAATTATAATATAATGGCGTTACTTGTGACCTGTTTATGCAACATCTGTAGCAAGATAATCAGCGCGTACAAGAAGCATTCCGTCTCAGCATTTACAGAAAGGAATTTTTATACTTGACTCCTAAATTTTGTGCTAACATTATACCTATTGTCAATTAGTGTGAATGGATCTTCCCTTAAACTGAACAACTTATATTTCTGTGGGTGTCTTCTACTATCTTGTTACAATATCGACGAGAAAAACCCATAACAGAAACATCGTTTATAATGGTGAGGAAGGAGAAAACTGAAACACCTATTTAATGATTCAAGATAATTTCAATTTAGAAAATTAGAAATTTGAGCACTTGCTTTCACTTTTTCATATTATTGGAAATACGGTTCTCTAGTCATAAACAGAACTCAATTGTGTGGTGCTCTGAGGTATCGCTGACCATGCGTGGTTGACCTGTGTCCACAATTCATCGACGATTCAAGAGGATCGTGCGTAGACGTGAAGTCGTCTGCCAATGACGTCGTAGTCTTTCTCTATTGGAAAGAAATCTGGGGATCGCTCTCTCAAGGGTATCACCTAGACAACATTGTATGCTGTTGTTGGTAGTATATGAGCGAGCGTTTTCTTGTTGAAACTAAACATCAGCGATGCCACGGAAATACGACAAAAAACGGGCTGTAGCACCTTATCGACGTATCTTCGTGCTCTAATTGTACCCACTATGCGTACAAGCTGTGAACAACTACTGAAACTGCTAGCGCCCTAAACAGTGACAACAATCTAAGGAGCAGTTCGACGATCGCGGATGGCAGCAAGATCAGTCCAATGAGATGTCGTCTCCAGACTTTCAACCAGCGATCGTCGGTGCTCAGACAGAAGTGAAAGTCGTCGCTAAATACGAAATGGTTTCATTCATCCCGCCACGTTTGTCTGTCACTGCACAAGTGCAACCATCCGCGACGATGGGTTACGGTGAGTGTTAGTCGTCGTAATGGCTGGCGAGAGCGCAAAACTGCCTTAGCCAATCTGCGATTCATAGTTCTTGTTGTTACGGTGATGTCCATAGCTACCCGTACACCTCGTCCAAAGTCATCCACCATGGATTGTGGGATTGTTACGGCTTACCGCTGAATACGGCGGTCGAAGCGTTTGGATGTTCACTAATGACTTAAATATGCTAGTTGGATTCTGAGTATTAGTGTCTGCTGCTAGTACGGGATTAGAGCCAAATTTGAGCTCTAATTAGGGCTATCCTATATTGTACGTTCCACGAAAGAGCGTCGTCTGGTTTGAATGCGTAATCCAGAATTTTGAAGTTCATACCAGTCGTGCTTCCCAAAATCACGAGTATCGATAATACACTGCTGGCCACCCAAAATGCAACAATAAGAAGGAAGCGTCCGATTGGCTTGAAATTCGCAGCATGCGCCGCCCGCGAGAGGACATGCAAACGATTAGCATTGCAGGGCATATGCAAATTATGTGCGCCCGGCACGCCACCGAGAAGCACTACAAGAAGAGTGCACAGAAGGCGGTGTGTTAGTAGTGGAAATGTGTTGTGCTGCAGGACCAGTGCGTGGAAAGCTTCCTGATGCCTCGTCGCAGAATACGGCAGTTATTCTAGCACGTTTTGAAGTTCAACAGAGGACGAATAGTGGCTTATCGCGACAGCGGTTAATCGTACCGAGACATCGGCGCCCAAGTGGGACGACATCCAGCCACAGTGAGGCGAGTATGGATTCGGTGGGTGCAGGAGAGACGGACGGACCGACGTGAGCAATTGCCGCAGCCGCGGCACACCACCGAACGGGAGGACCGGCATGTTGTGCGGCGGGCATTGACGGCTCGCCCCGCCACATCACGAACGTTAGAGCAGGAATTAGGGTGTGTTGCGCAACAACCTGTGTCAGCACGTACCGTTCGACGTCGTCTGCAGGAGCGGCGACTTGTCACACGGCGCCCATTGCTCCGATTACCTTCGACGTTACACCACCGGCGAGTGCGGCGGCAGTGGGCCGTTAAACACCACACCTGCACTACGGAATGGCACGACATTGTCTTCTCCGACGAATCCCGCTTCGGCCTGCAACAGCACGATGTTCGGATCGCGTGTGGCGGCACCGCGGCGAGAGACTGTATAATACCTGCATTATGCATCGCCATACTGGTCCGTCGCCTGGCGTTATGGTTTGGGGCGCAATTGGATATGACACCCGCACCCCTCTGGTACGCATCGCCGGTACACTCAGCAGCTACTGCTACATCTCCGGCGTTTTGGAGCCTGTAGTCCTACCTTACCTGCAGGACCTGCCAGCGGCCACGTTTGAACAGACAATGCGCGCCCGCACGTGGTACGCATCGTGCAACAATTCTTCACGGCCCACCAGGTGTCACTGCTGCCGTGGCCCGCCTGTTATCCCGATATTTCGCCAATCGAACACGTCTAGTCGCTGATCGGCAACCGAGTGGCCCGGCAAGCACAACCCGCGGCTACACCTGATGAACTGTGGTAACGTGTCGAAGCAGCCTGGACCGACATACCCCAAGCCCACATCCAACATCCATCACATCCAAAGACTCCTGTCACATCCAAAGACTCGTGTAGCGGCCGTTACTGCCAGTCATGGGGGCCACACGAACTATTAATGTCTGCGTGTTCCGCAAGTCGCACGGGCCTGTAAGCTCAATCGTTTCATCTTTGTATCTGTTGTTATGTGTTTAGTAAATCTGGTTTTGCTATCTCGTGTCCTTCTTGGTGTTGTATTTTGAGTGGCCAGCAGTGTAGAATGGCTTTTTCGGCACTCATTCTGGCTAATATATTTGATTTTGATGTGCTTATATAGTGTGTTTTATGATTACACCAGTTATTAATGCAATTAATTTAAGAAATAATTATTTGCATACTAATACGTGGATTGTAGATGTTATTCACTCTCATAAACGTTTGAACTTGAATCTTTCGAAATATAGTAGCAGAATTATGCTGCTCAGAAACATGGGCTCATTTGACATAGAGTCTTGAAAAGAGGAAATACTGATGATTCCATGAATAATTGCCACTGTGGGCACTGTGCTATCTGATAATTCTTTATGGAATAACTGCAGCAATGATTCAAGCAGTGGTTGCAGATACTTGCTACTATCGCGTCATTGGCGTTCATGGGATATTATTTGGGTATATCGAAGGTATGAGCTGTTTCTCTAGGTTATACATAGAGATGGACAAGGCCATATCCTCAGGACGGTACGGAACGTACGTAGTAAACACGGAAAGTCAAAATCCATATTCAAAACGTTGTGTTGTATGAGTCTAAGAAAAGGATACATGCTGCGCAGGCGATGTGAGTCTTCACTTGTGTTTATGGAGAATGCTTTCTGTTGGAAGAAACTTACTACATTTCGATGAGATTTTTCAAAATTCTTTATTGGCGATTGCAGTCTGTCAGATAAAAAGCGTCACAGTAGACCATTAGGGATCGATAAGAACATGTGAATGTCAGCTTATCTGTCAGAGATAAGCTGAAAACAAATCCTAGCTTATCACCATCCGTGGGACAAGCGCCCATAGGAGCCGGCAACCAGATGTCAGCATATTGCAATTGTCTTGTATTTTTACTACCAGCGTATCCACACTCATCTGGTAAACCCTGTGAGGCCGCTCCGGTGGGGCAGTGGTCTAAGCGATGGCCTCTGATCATTCGTCCGAAAGGGGTCCGGGTTCGAATCCCGGTGAGGCATGGATGTTGTGTTTGTCTCACGGCACTGGCTCTCTCCCTTCCCTGGAACCAGTGACCCTAAATTAGGGACGGGCGACTGCTTATAGCCCATTGAGTTGCTCAGGGTGGTCGTTAAACCTCCAATAAAAAATAAAAATAAAAACCTGTCAGGAAAGGGCGACCAATGACGAAATGCGTCCGATGCTGACTTCCGGGGGTACCATCCACGCATTCGGGTCCCTACACCCGGTGAGTCTGCAGGAAACGCCGAAAAACAGCAGACTAGATGGCCGGCAGGACCGGGGTCGAATACCCGACAGAAACGTCCACCACCAAAACACTAAGCATAGTGCGTTAGCCAACTGCGCTATGCCGGTGGTCTTCTAGCTTTTAGGTGGAAGAAATAGCTATGGAAGTTGGATCAGATCGTTCAAAATTCAGTCGTTATCAGTTGTTAAAAGGAAAGGAAAAGTGTGCGAGTGTTGTCTGTAGATCTCAGATGACATACCGTTGCGAAACTGCATCAGTGAGTAAACAACTGGTTCGCGTTTTAAAACCATAAAACATAAGCTGTTGTAGGACACCATTCGACCAGGTATGAAACAATTTATCCTTTACGCCATTGTCAAGGGTAATCTGAAGTGATTTGACCGAAGTAGTTCAACGCATGCTGAAGCCAGATGTCTGCGCTTTCCGTAGGATATGTTAAACTTTTTTGGGATTATCAAAGCAGTCTTTTCTATTTTGAGTTCGTTGCTACCTTCAAAAACGAATCAGTTGCATCTCAGCTCTAATGCCGTCAACTCTACCGCTTGAAGGCTACTTTAATTGTATGTTAATCAATCTACAATCTAAAGCAGCCATTAAACGGGAAAGTTGATGGACGTTATTTAAACAGCATTTATGATTCACCAGGATAATGCGGACTCTTTTTCAAAAGTATGGACCATCCATAAAATCAAGGACATTGGCTGCAAACTAATGCCATATTCACAATATCTGCTGAAACTTGCACTCAGCCATTTTATTTACCCTTAGCTCTGCAGCAACATATCAACGGTTAAACCTTTCGGAATTTGAAAATCTTAAAGGTAGGCATCTGTTCTTGCTTTTGCTTCGTCTCTTAATTTGTTTTGTCTTGTTTATGGGTTTAACTACCTCTGGAATTACCTAGGGTTGTACTAAACTCTCGTCCCTAGTTTAGAGCAACTGGTTCCAGTCAGCACCATAGGACAAACACGCCACCCATGCCTCATCCTGTAGTCCGATTGAAAGTTGTTCACAAGTGGTAAAATATGATTGCTTCCGGCACAGATTGCACTGTTTATTGTGTACTAATCATTTGTGTACTTTTCATACCATGTGTTGTTTAGAGTTTGAAAATAGCAAGAATATATAGGATGACCGATAATCTAGTTTTTTTAAAGATTACTAGATGTACAACCACTCTTGAAGACGAATCACGTAATGTTGTGAAAAAATGTTGCAACACGCATAAAATAAGTGTGAAGGTTATCTCTAATATATATCAAATACGTGGAGATAATGTAAATGGACGATGTCATCACTCTTTCCACGTTATTTTTTAAACAACGCATAGCGACTGAAAAAAACCACGCATGGCGCTGAGAATTGTTGGCGCTGTAGCGTAAATTCGAACGCACTCGACTAGTTATCGAGAGTTCTGGGGTTCGATCCCAGCAGTGCCGGAATACAATTTTTCAGTCGCTATGCGTTGTTTAAAAAATAACGTGGAAAGAGTGATGACATCGTCCATTTACATTTAAGGTTATCTTTATAACAAATTTTCTAAATGAAAGTTCCATAGTTAAGAACAAACACTATTTGTTATTGCAGTTGATGGCCTCTTCATTCACCATGAGGTCTGCCGCCCCGTGACACAGTGGTCTAACGTTAGCTTCTTATCATTTGTCACAGATAGGTCGGTGTTCGAATCCCGGTGAGGCATGGGTGTTGTGCTTGACTTCCGGCAGTGACTCTGTCCCTTCCTTAGCACTAGCGGCACTAAATCAGGGACGAGAGGCTGCTTGTAGCCCATGGAGTTGCTCACGGTGGTCGTTAAACTCCCAAACGAAAAACAAAATATGCGCGGTTGATCCCTTTTTCCAACATACCTCTCGGCCTAAATAGTGTAGCATATTAAACGAACTTAGAGTGATATTAAACGTGACGCCCAGACGGCCGACGGAGCGGTAGTGCTATATTCTTTCTAATCGGCCGAGATGGGTCCGGGTTCCAGACGAGACATCGGCTATGCGCTTATCCCGTAACCCTGGCTTTGTCCTTTCACTGAAACCCGTCGTTCCGAACTAATTATTTTTGCCGTAAATTTATATCCGTAGATGTCCGTATTTTACGCCACCATTGGTTAGACTGAGTTTCATGTAAGCTTCTTATAACTGGTTGCCCAGTAATTGAACTTCGATTATGAACACTGTCTAAAGAACATATATGGCAGCATCTCATATCCTGATAAGTTAATTTCAAATATATTTCAGTGCTTCAATATCATCTTAGTAGAGTTTCTCCCGCAGCATATAACGTCATCACCTACCGTGAGAGTTTCTGGCATGTATTGGGTTGTCGAAAAGGTCATGACGTATTTTAGTCATGTTTTGCAAAGGTCATTTATTGATATACAGAACAAAGATCAATCAATGATATAACGCCCGTTTTGTCCGATTATCTTTTGCCGTTTTTCAGTGAGCGGAAGAATGCCTCGTTCATAGAAGAACCTGTCTTTCGTGGCGAAAAACTCTACAAGGTGCTGATTTACAGCCTCATCTGAATTGAACGTTATACCACGCAAGGACTGTTGCAGAGAACGAAACAAGTGGAAGTTTGACGGCGCAAGGTCAGGCGAGTATGATGTGTGTGGCAACACATCCCACTGAAGCTCCAATAATTTTTAGCGGGTGATCGAACTTGTGTGTGGTCTCGCGTTGTCGTGATGGAACACAACACTTTACGATGAAATAGCCCTAGACGTTTCTGGATAATGGATTTGTTCAAACTATCCAATTGCAGACAGTACACATTCGAATTGATTGTTTGGTTCCGTGGTAGGAGCTCGAAAAACACGACACCTTTAAAATCCCACCACACTGAGACCAGAACCTACCACTTATGAATGTCTGCTTTGGATGTCGTTTGAGGCAAAGCAGCACGTCGGGACCAAGACCGTTTTCGCAGCACGTTATTGTATAGAATCCACTTTTCGTCACCAGTTATCAGTCGCTTCAAAAAAGGATTGTTTCCCTCACGTTTAATGAGCATATTGCAGATGTTTATACACGCCGTCAATTGAGCTTCTTTGAGTTCATGAGGAACACACATATCGAACTTGCTTACGTATCCCATCTTCTTCAGGTGGTCGTGAACGCCTGAATGATGGATGTGTAATGTGTCTGCAATCTCTCGTGTCGTGTAACGTGGGTTTGACTCGATCAATGCCTTAAATTTGGTCGTCTTCAACCTCGGTGGGCCTCCCGGACCGAGGAGCATCGTTGAGGTCAAAATCACAAGCACGGAATTTTGCGAACCACCGCTGACACTGACGTTCTTGTAGAGCATTATCACCGTACACTTTACGCAACTTTTCACAAGCTTGACGCGCGTTCTTCTCTTTACGGAAGTAAAACAGTAAAATATGGCTAAAATGCACAGTTTGGTCTTTCATCTTCAACTTGATGTCAAATCTCCGCAAATCAACCAAATCGCTCAATATTCCTTTTAGACTGCAGCTAGAACTGGCACCTGTCGAATGTCATAGCGATAACAGAGCTGCGCATGCCTCTAGTACTTCCGATACCGCCCAACCACCATCGAGTGCCAAAATACGTCATGACTTTCCCGACAATCCAATAAAATCCATTATCCGTTACAGTATCTTGCTCTACTAAATTATTAATTGTGTCACTTGCTTAAACTTTTCTGTTCAGGAACAACAAAATACGTATTGTGTTCCTAGAGCAGCGTACGTTAAATTCAGCCGTTTCATCAGAAATCCAGTACCGTGGGAATGAAGTTTTATTGTTATGTAAAACGGGTTTTCGGAACGAAGCAGCTGAATTCCGAAAAAGTGTACTTCGGAAAATTAATTTACTTATGTTTCTCCTAGAAAGGTATGTATTTAAAAATTTTCAACAACAAACTTTGAATCAAATGCGGTGGGATTAAGAATACTAGTACCGTTGTGGTGCACGAGAAGTAAAAGGCGAGGTTTCTTACTAGCCGTCAAAGCTATTGGATCGAGCGCTAGACGAACAATGGTTGATGCGTCTGCCGGACGGCGGTGGCCTCCCTTCCACGTAACAAGTGGCCTCAAATTTGGGACGAGTGACTGCCTATAGCCTTCAGTGCTGCTTGCGGTAGTCGTTAACCCCCCAAAAAAGAAAAATAAGACGACAATGAAAAATTTTAAGATAAATGTTTTTCATATTGTAAAGATAGATTTCTTGCATTCTGTCTAAGGTAAGTATAGAGCCCGAAAACAAACAGGTTCTACATGAAATTCTGGAAGCTTTTACAAGAGTGGTTAATAATTTTTTATTACTTAAAGCTGTGCTTGTGTTGTATAATGTCGTAATCTACCTATGACTTACCAGTTTTCTGTAAACGCTTTGCGCTGTTAGCACCCGGAAAAGTCCCAGGGCTTGAAAATGATATTGTCCGACATGCGCGGAGAATGTAAAGATTCTGTCTGGGCATGCATTGTTCCCCCTACATGGCCGATCGGGCATGGTAAAAAATCTAGCCCTTTGCAAGATAAAATGTTTTGAAAAAAAAAATGTAAGGTATTTTATTTCCCAGCCAATTCTCTCTCTCTCTCTCTCTCTCTCTCTCTCTCTGAGGCTCCCTCCCTCTTCTACACTGACGGAAAAAAATTCCAACACCAAGAAGGGGTTGTGTTAGATAAACGACAGTTGGTAGGCGGTGAGAGTACATCTGTAAGATGACGTCTATGCAAATTTCGCGCTCGGCGCATACGTGTGGCGCTAGTAGCGCCCCTCGGAACATGCAAAGCAGGTTTGCTGTAAATACGCGCTGTAACGTTCGTGAGCGTTAGTTATCGTTGAGATTCGACGTAGGGTGTTGATGTTAGTCAAGAATGCCTTTAAGAAGAGGAAGAAGCCATTATCAACAGCTCACGGAGTTTGAACGAGGTCGTGTAATAGGGCTACGAGAAGGTGGATTTTCTTTCCGCAATATTGCAGAACGACTTGGCAGGGATGTAGCCACTGTGGATGATTGTTGGCAGCGGTGGTCAAGGGTAGGTACTGCCTCAAGAAGACCGGGTTCCGGCCGGCCACGTGGCACTACTGAGAGGGATGACCGCCGTGTACGGCGTACGGCCGTGACGTATCGTACCGCGTCTGCGGCAGCAATTCGAGCTGCAGTTTCCACCACAGTGACACAGCGAACTGTTACAAATCGGTTACTTGAAGGACAGCTCCGAGCCAGACGCCCTGTAGCATGCATTCCACTTACTCCAAACCACTGCCGTTTGCGACGTCAGTGGTGTCAAGCTAGAGCTCATTGGAAGACGTAATGAAGATCTGTTGTGTTTTCTGATGAAAGCCGGTTCTGCCTGGGTGCCAGTGATGGCCGTGTGTTGGTTAGAAGGAGGCCAGGTGAGCGCCTGCAACCAACCTGTCTGCGGCCGAGACACACTGCACCTACACCTGGAGTTATGGTCTGGGGAGCAATATCCTATGACAGCAGGAGCACTCTCGTGGTTATCCCACGCACCCTGACGGCACAGTTGTACGTCGGTCTGGTTATTCAACCTGTTGTGCTGCCATTCATGAACAGCATTCCAGGGGGTGTTTTCCAACAGGATAACGCTCGCCCGCATACCGCTGTTGTAACCCAACATGCTCTACAGAGTGTCGACATGTTGCCGTGGCCTGCTAGATCACCAGATCTTTCACCAATCGAGCACGTATGGCACATCATTGGACGACAACTCCTGCGTCATCCCCAACCAGCATTAACTGTCCTTGTATTGACCGACCAAATGCAACAAGCATGGAACTCCATCCCACAAACTGACATCCAGCACCTGTACGACACAATGCATGAACGTTTGCGTGCTTGTATTCAACATTCTGGCGGTTACACCGGTTATTAATGTACCAGCATTTCACATTTAAAATGGCTCTTCTCGCGCTTACAATAAGCTGTGATATTTAAACCTTAATCGAATAAATATGTTACCTATACAAATGTATTGCCGCCATTTCATTCCTCTACAACTATTTTTTCGTGGTGTTGGGATTTTTTTCCGTCAGTGTATATTTGAATAAATTAATGGGACGTGTTTTGAGAAATGTAAGGTGAAAATGTGTGAGATTAAAAAGTAAATTGCTGATAATATGATTGTGTGATATCTGAAAACAAAGCTCATGTAATAAACCTTCAATGAGCTCTATTGACCAATTAGGTCTATTGTTATTATCATTTGTTCTAGGAATGATAGTCACAAAAATGCCTTTTTGTAAATTTCAGTGCCTGTAGCTATAGAATTATTATTGCATGTAGGAATCTAAAAATTTGCACTGATTCGTTTCTATATAAAACCAGCACGTTCACCAAGTTTCATGAAAATCAAAATAGTTCATGTTCAAATGTGCGATTTGACATGGAAAGCCCTGTAGATAAGTTCATATTTCATTGCTGGGAGCACTTTAGAAATGTGTTCAAGCTTCATTGCCAGGGTGCAGTTTACGAAATGTAGTAGAAGTACTTTGTTTGTTATATTGTTTCTGAAATGTTTAGAAACACACGTGCATGATGTGTATGTGTGTTTATTCTGTCATATACAATTTTGGTTTCAGCATATAACAATTTTGAAAATTATTTGGTCCTTCCTAATGTAACGTACTAGGAGATGTGACGTACCTGCCAGAAGGACGCACACGACATAAAGGCAGATAGGAATCAGAATAAAATGTCCGCGTAGCTCAATTGGTAGAGCAACTTATTCCGGAATGAGTTAACCCGGGTTCGAATCCTGGCGCGGATAAAAATGACGGAGAAATTTACTTCGTTATAATGGCGCCCGAACTATCCGGATGACCCGACCGTTCACAATCTCGCAATGGTGTGATGTTATTTCCACACCGCGAGATAGGAAAAATAAGAGCAGCACTTCGAAAAAAAAAAAAAAAAAAAAAAGAAAAATAAGGGGGAGATGATGTAACGTACTAGGAGATGTGACGTACCTGCCAGAAGGACGCACACGACATAAAGGCAGATAGGAATCAGAATAAAATCTCCGCGTAGCTCAATTGGTAGAGCAACTTATTCCGGAATGAGTTAACCCGGGTTCGAATCCTGGCGCGGATAAAAATGACGAAGAAATTCACTTCGTTATACTAAACCACTGAGTAAACCATCTTAATGACATCTGTTCTCTTTTAATGTAAAGGGAATTTGCCCCAAAGACTGCTACAGATCAAACGATGCAAAATACAGCGAACATCAATTTGAAGTATTTTCAGAATCGTTCACTGGGCTACTTAGTTTTGCACATACTAGTTCGAAAAGTAGTGTTAGATTTGGGATCATCATGCGATCGTGACGACCCTTGAGAAAAATTACTCCTTGTACAGCGGAAATCAGACATCCTGAATTTACTATGCTAGCTTCTTGAGACTTCACCTTTGAACTTGATGGTCTGCTCAAAATCCTGCTCAGTACACATTAAGTAATGAAACATTTTACAATTTTCATTTAGGATAAAAAAAACGAGATTTACAAATATATCAGAGGGAAGCTAAAACATTTCCCAGTAAAAATATTTAAAATGAATTAGAAGTTGCGTCTAATTTTTTTTTTTTTTTTTTTTTTTTTACGTTTGGTGACTTAACGACCACTCTGAACAAGTCAATAGGCAGTTATCCGTTCTCACTTTAGGAACACTGGCCCCAGGAAAAGAAGAGAGCCAGCGCCGTAGGAAAACGCAACATCCACGCCTACACCGGGATTCGAACCTTGAGCCATCTATTTAGGAGCCAGTGCTGCAAAACGAGCACATCCACGCCTCACTGGGATTCGAACCCGGACCCATCCTAGAAGAATGGTCGAACGCCAGCGCCTAGACCTCTGCGCCACCGGTGCAACCGCCGGGCCTTCCGATAAAGAGTTTATTTGCAAGAATCCTTATAAGTAACTTTCTTGGAGGCACGAAATTAATTTTGTAATTGACCCTGTGAGGCATATTTGTGTAGTATGCATTCGTCACTTTCTGGTTAGTTTTTCGTAACGTATAATGTCACTAGTATTAGATTTAATTTAAAGCAATAATTTGCCCTTTAAGTGGTTGTATATATGCAACGACAGCTCAGTCCAAACGTAAGAGACAATCTTATGTAATAAGAAAATCGAGAGAGTACCTTGTACTCTTTGTAGATAATTTATGCTATGCATCCTTCGCATGCCTAAATCTTTATGGGTGTGAAATAGAACGAGTGATTCGAGAGTATACATTTATTTACGTACAACACATTGCATTTATTTGCGTCACTTACCACCACACCGAGAAGCAGTTCAGTACATACTTTGTGGAATTACATCATAACAAGAAACGATAAGGTTTAGTAATTCCAGATATTGAGCGGTACTTAGGTAGGTTGATTAATGAATGTTATTGTCGTAAAACCAATAAAATAAGATATGTGAGTCATAAAAGTAAACATTTACTAAACTAGACGGCGGCAATAGTAAGTATTTTGACTGTTTGGTTTTTCAAAAACAATATTTATTTTTATAAATACATGTTATTCATTTAGACGAGCGTAAGAAATGATCCTGACACCGATGAAATGTAATGTAGCTATGAAAGTCCATCTGCGCAATCTAAAATCTGACCTCAAGATCAAATGAAAAGTAGAAAGCAGGTGTGTTAGTGAGGGAGGTTGGTAAATTTTGGTCTAGGGTATCTACAGATTACACCCCATTTGTATACCATTTTAAAGCTCTCGTCAACGGCACGTAATTTTCCTTTGGGGGTAGGGAGGAAGTCAAGTTTCGAAACGACTCACCGTTTTCATAGCATCAAAAACGCATTTTTGTAATGACTGTTTTCACATTTAGCATCAGGTTCTCATAATTTACGCAGATTGCAATAATACGTTGTTACATTTATGTAAAATGCTATGAAATAATGTTTGGCGATAGTTTAGTTATATCTATTACAACGAAGTAAATTTCTCCGTCATTTTTATCCGCTGCAGGATTCGAACCAAGGTCCCCTCATTCCGGAATAAGTTGCTCTACCAATTGAGCTACGCGGACTTTTGTTCTGACTACTATCTGCCTTTATATCGTGTGCGTCCTGCTGGCAGGTACGTCACATCTCCCCCCTCCGAAAGAGGGCCGGGGACATGGCCCACGGGTCAGCCGTGACCATGAATGGTTGCAGGCAGCCATCCACGTAGAACGTGCACTTCAGAACTCCCAGTCAATTTTTTTTTTTTTTTTTTTTTCGAAGCGCTGGAGAAGGGATTCTCTGATTTTTCCTATCTCGCGGTGTGGAAATAACATCACACCATTGCGAGATTTTGAACGGTCGGGTTATCCGGATAGTTCGGGCGCCATTATAACGAAGTAAATTTCTCCGTCATTTTTATCCGCGCCAGGATTCGAACCCGGGTACCCTCATTCCGGAATAAGTTGCTCTACCAATTGAGCTACGCGGACTTTTGTTTTGACTACTATCTGCCTTTATATCGTGTGCGTCCTGCTGGCAGGTACGTCACACTATTTTTGAGTAACGGTGAAATTAACTGCCATTGCGTCACTTCATGGGGCAGCATGCAAACCTCAGATTTCAATAATGGTTTTGGCCACTTCCGTTACCCATTTTCGTTACATCGATTATTTTTTCATAGAATTTACTTTACTGCTGTCGGGAAAGATACATAGCATCAAAACTGCTACTTTCCGCAGGCACAGACACAAATCGTTTTCGCAGCCGAGTGGTGTTCAAGTGTGCGCCGTACTATGTATATGTGAGACGATTACGCAATTGGTCCGCGACGGGCACCCAACTAAAAACGAGATCATTTGCCTGTCATAGGACACCAGTACTTTCGTTATTCATTTCCGTTACATTAAATTTTGTTCATGGGATTTTCTTTACTGCTGTCAGGAAAGATAGATAACACCAAAACCTAAAGAAAGCATAAAAATGGTAACTCACGTCATACTTTATTTAACTCATTTTACCTTCCATTTCATAAAGAAAACGACTACAGTAGCGTTTAAGAGATATCGTATTTGCTAAAAATTCCCTAGAAATCAGCAAAACGAACACTAATGCTGACCTGCATTTTCATGCCAAACTCCCAGCGCTCTGTCTGGCGATTGATCAATGACATTTAGAACATCAGCTAACAAGTGATCTACGAGAGCTGTCTTCGTTTGCTTGATAAATTCACCACAGCGGTTTTCAAAAATTCGGAAGCATAAGGATATACACATCAGGAAAACGTGTTTAAAAAAATAAACCGAAAAGTAATGCATCTCTTGAAAAATGTTGAGAATGCCTACATACATATTATATAATACAGACGTTGAGCAAAAAGTCATTTTACCGGTTATTGTAACAACTGGCCGTTAATTTCAGAAGGATAATTTCACGTGATACAGAACAATATATCAACCTGTTAACAGTGTACACATTCACTGTTTTTCATAAGCTGAAAAAAGCTTCTATTGAAGATTGGCCGATCCTTTAAATATTTTTTGTTGTTGTTGTTTCGCGTGAGAGAATGCCTTTTTCTATGTGTACTGGGAAAGAAAAATTACGCGAATGTCACCTTTGAAAGAACTATGTTTTTCTCCCTACTTGTTCCAAGAATTCATTTAGTAATGGTTGTTTATTTGGGTTTTAGATTCAAACATTTTTTTAAAGAATAATGCGGTGCTTTTCGGGATTTTTTTTTCATTTTCTTTTCTGTTTTTTTTATTTTTTTGCGTCTGGCACAGCATATTATATTTGAATTAAGACAATATAAACCTACTCAGTCAAAATATTGTAACAATTTCGAAAAGCAGCTTCGTAAAAATGTTGTTTCTTATGTTTTCGAAATTGCCATTTCGGAAATAAATCAAGCAAGGTATTCTAAGGTAATTTTACAAAAGAGAAAGTATTAAAGGGAAAAATATTGTTATGTATTATCTGTGCAAAGTTGAGTAACTCAAATAACTTTCTTCGACGACGGAATAGTTTTCTTATTACTCGAATAATCGTTCGCATAAACTTTCGTTTATTCCTTAATCTTAAGCTTTCCAAATAGTTTTTTTTTTAGATTCTAACGTTCCTGTTTTTCAAAACCAGGGAACTCAACTTCAGTTTCCAAGAATGAAATATAATGGATTTCGTTCCTGCTAAGAAACAACATGAACAAGAAAGATAACATTGACTTATCAGTTGTAATGAACACATCATTCGAATCCTTTCCGACACACACATAGATTTTAGAAAAATCCAGAAAATCAGCAAAACAGCAGAATACAGTTACACCACCTTGAAAAAAATAGTGCATAATTTGGAATACGCAAGATGATAGTTTTTTTTAATTGGATTCATGGAAGCGAAGATAGATTGGTAAACAGAAATACACACTAACACCACCTAGCGCCAGTGAACTTTCGTGAACTACAAAAGAAACAAAAAAATAAAATAAAACCCAGACATACATGTTCCACAAGGTGAATCATTCTTCTTAATCGGACTTACAGAAGCAGAGATATCAAACAAAAACAAATTAAGTATTTGCGCCCCTAGCTGGGGAGTTATGTATTTTGATTGTCAGGAAATAAGAATAAAATGTTTTCGTAGCTAGTAGTACCTGACCCAAAAAGGGTTTTTCAATCGGGATTTTAGACGTGCAGATATTGCTGTAAATATACGGTAAAAGCCATTTCCCGGTACCGTGAATTGAACTCGCATCCTTCTGCTTTAAAGCCGAATGCTTTCCCAACTAAGACGAATTTTATCGCTTCATTTTTGCCGTCTTGGCATGTGCGTCGCGTTTGACGTAAGTACGTCCAGAGATCGCGTTAACGTCTCTATAGGCGTATTTCACGCATCAGAAACGAATTACTTCCTAAAAGAAAATCGCCACGTATTTTTACTACGCCAAAAAACTATCCATCCTGATTTGAAGAACCGACCTTTAGGGGGTTTTTTTATTTTTATTATTATTAATAGTAGTATTCTTTCCTTTGACTGTTGAACACAGCAGTTGCGCCGTCAAGAACGTAATTCCACCCTCATTCTCCACTCCCACTCTGCGTCCTTTCTCGGTTTCGGGTATCTCGGGCTGCGGGAATGCATGATCCAAAGGCCTAGGGCATGTGTGGGAAAAATGCGTTATCTATGTCAGAACTTAAGAGGAGAAATTCCAGTGACTGACCCCTGCGCTCTGCTGCTGTGCTCGGCAAACGATAGAGCTACAAAAGACTACACGGTACCTGTGCGTGCAAGCCCGAACGAAATGGGGGAATGCAACATCTTTTTCAAGAGTTCCGAAGGTTTGCGGACAGATTTGTCGAAACAGAAATAGCCGTTCTGCAACTGAAAAAGTTGGGGTGAGGGGGTCAGATACCTGTTATTTACAACTTAAATGTCTAATATTGTACTTAAATGAAAGTAAAACCTATTGATGGCACTCTGTTTTATCCATTAAAACAACAATGTGAATATGCCATGGATTTTAGTTCTCAGTGTTCTGATAAGTTGCTTCTAGCAAATGAACAGAACTTAACTTGTTATAAAGGTGACTATATTTTTTATTAAAAATATGAGAAACTGAGATTATTCTAAAGTACAACCCGTTGCAATACCAAATTGTATGTAAAGGAAGAATTGTGCGTGCATATATCACAGAATTTTCATTTTTGCCAAGGATGCATGTTTTTAAGCCTAGGAATTACTACTGTATTTAAAATTTTGCTGTTGTTTCTAAAATAATTAAAATAACTGCATGTGTAAAGAACATATTTTTTGTATTGTAATGCATAAGTTTTTAATGAAATTAAAGAGCAGTCTTTAAAAGAGAAAATTTTTAATGCAGTGGTTTTCATACTGGGTAAGGGGGCTGCTTCTTGAAATCACAAAATACTTCTTAAAAATCATGTGAGAAATATGCTTACTTCCTGTCCAAAAACTTACCGTGACCACTGGGTGCGGCGCATATATCCCCTCTCTACGCATTGAAAAAGGGCTGGGGCAGAATCGAAGGTTTCCGGGTCAGCCGGCACCCCACGCTTGAAGAAGTTCGTTGCTGAAGAAGAAATTCTCATTAATTTCAGATGGCCGCCTAGGTGGCGCAGTGGTCTAAGCGATGGCTTCTGATTATCATTCGTCCGGAAGGGGTCCGGGTTCGAATCCCGGTGAGGCATGGATGTTGTATTTGTCTTACGGAACTGGTTCTCTCCCTTCCCTGGAGCCAGTTGCTCTGAATTGGGGACAGGCGACTGCTTACAACCCATTGAGTTGCTCTCGGTGGTCGTTAAACTTCCAATAAAAAAATTCCAGATGATGTGTGGAACGAACATCACATATTGTTTGAAGAACCCAACGGTCAGGAGATTCATTGTGCGTTCGGGTGCCAGTATAGCGTAAAAAGTAATTTGCCGGTGTCGAAATCGAATCAGTATCTTTCTTCTCCGGAGCCGAATGATTTCTCAAATAAGATACACCGACGAAGTTTGCCGCTTCAACTTTGCCGTCTTGGCATGTGCGTCACATCTAAGGTACGTCACAAGGGAAACGAGAACTTAGACCTTTTGGTGGCAAAATTGTTTGTTAAGAAATGTTAGGAATTATATGCAAGGCATGCCAGGCGCACTAGAAACTCTTTCCGACGAAGAAAGAATGTTTGAAATCGGACTGTTAGAAGCAGAGAAATCGAAAAAAAATATGGTACACATCTATGCCCTCTGGCATAAGAATTATACTTATTTAAGTAAAAATATGCGCAACAGGTAGACCTTGTAATCGCTATCTTAGTGTAAAGGAATTTGTTCAATCGAGTTTTCAGAAGCGCAGATATTGCTACAAAAGCATCGGGAACAGAAAACAAATTTACGCCCGCTAATGGCAAAACAATATTTTACGAACAATTATATATTATATACCGAACATTTCTTAGCGGGAACAATATTCGCCGCAAAATGAATTTCTTAAATTGGACTTTTAGAAGCAGAGATATCGGACTAATCGCAATTTACCCACTGAGCGGAAAAACTGTTCATTACTTTAAAAGGAAACTGTACCCAAAATAGTCTTCGTTCTGAATGGTATCTAAGGAAAAAGCATTTTGTTTGTTTGGGAATTTAACGGCCACTGTGAGCAACTCGATGGGCTGTAAGCCGTTGCCCGTCCCTAATTTAGGACTACTGGTTTCAGGGAAGAAGTTTTTCAATCAGATATTTTAAATAAATTATATGGAATAAAGTGTATATTGAATTTGTTAGCATCTCCGTTTACACCCTCTCGTGGCGAAGTTATTGATCAAGAAAGGAACGGACAGCAAAGATCGTCGTTCTGGCATCTCAAGCTTCCCAATGTAAGAAGTATTTTTAAATCGGACAAATAGTTGCAGAGATAAGCTATCTACAGACGGACGGACCGACAAAAGGATGCTATCACCACGCACTTTCTTTTACCAAAAGAAGTGATGTTAGAACTAGTAGTTTCGTTGTAAAATGGCACCACAGCTGGAAAAGAGAAAGCTTTTGAAACTGAATTTCGAAACCTTTGGACTTGCTCAGGTTTTATTACTTGGTAAACTTGAAGGCTGAGAGACACGTGGTGCTACTGTTCGATAGCATGAAGGCTGACTTGGGATTTCCCCTGTATCTGTCAATTAATGCAGTTAAAACATGTTTCCCATTTCTGAACTTTCAGGTTTGCCCAAGACGTCTATCATCTGACAGGCCTTTTTCAGATAGATTGATGGAATGAATTCAAACCATGGATCAAACAGCCACTTCGAATATATTCTGTTTGTAACGAAGAAGGCATTCAGTTCCCGGAAGAACTGTTCGGTGCTGAAACATATTTCTCTAATATTTCGTGCGGTCATCTGCTTAGATATGGTGTCAGTCTTTATTGATATAGATCTCGGATGCATCTTATTTTGACTTACTGTACACTGAAGTGCCAAAAGTCATGGGATAGAAGTATGCAAAGTTTCAACTGGTGCTGCCGTCGTATAAAGGCTTCGACGCACGTCACGATTTTTATCAGTTAATAGGTGTAACCTCGTGAGTCAGGTTGATAAACACAGTAGGATTATTGCAAGCCGACGTGAATTCTCGTAGTTTGAACGAGGCATTTTAGTAGGAGCCAGACGAATGGGATATTCAACTTCTGAAGTTGAGCAAACATTCAACATTCCTGGATCCACGGTGCACGTGTGTACCGAGAATACCTCATGGAAGTATTACCACTCACCGTGGACAGCGCAGTGTCCGACCTCGGGTGCTGAATGGCCCGGACCAGGGACGTCTGACCAGGACACTGGCTCAAATAACATCCACATTCAATACTGAAGTTACCATCGACATATCCATCAGGTCAGTGCACCGTAATTTAGCGTCAATGGGATATGGGAGCAGAAGACCCACCAGAGTGCCTTTGTTAACACCACGACATCGAACACAGCACCTCACCTGGGTGCGTGAACACGTTAATCGGACCTTGGAGTTCTGGCAACATGTGGCGTGGTCCGATGAATCAGGCTATCAAATTTTACGAGCTGATGATAAGGTTCGGGTGTGGTGCAGCCCCCATGAGGCTATGAACCCAAGCTGTCCACAAGTCACTGTGCAAGCTGGTGGCGGCTCCGTACATGTGTGGAGTGTCTTTTCGTGGCACGGTTTGGGACCTCTGGTCGCCGTAAACACGTCAGTAACCCAACAAGGGAAGTGTATAACACTGATTTTCCCTTTTTAGTCTAGTAGCTGTATAAGTGTGTCGAATAAATTTCTGTGTTGGCTTTTAACGAGTGTTCTGCCTTTTCACTGCGTATTTGTGAGTAAAAAAAGATCCTTCGAATCCGATGCCTAAGAAAGTAACAAAACGTTACACCGTCCTATTAAAAAATACGGATGGATGTGACATCACGTGGTGTTATCGTCTACAAGGAAAATAAGCTAAGACCAAACGGAAAGCAAACGTCCACTGCAACTCCGAAGGACTCTTTCTATCAAATGCATAGCTGCGATGAGAAAGTTGAGCACTAACATTTTATTTAACATCACAGAAAATAACTAATTACATTAACATTGAAAAAATACATTTTTATTTTTAGGTAATATTTGTTTAGTTTTAGCTAATGTTTTTCTATACTTAAAATATTTTAAATTATTGGCACATACGAAAACAATATTTTTCCGTTTTTCAGCACCTAGATATATGTTTCTGCTTATTTCATAAAATGTATCACATGCTTCACTTATAGAAGCGAAATATCAAATAAGAAACCAAATATTAAGGGTATAATTAAAACTTAAAAGTGTTAACGTTTTAATGCATTTAAACTTCACTAGCAAATCAGAAATTTTAAATTGGTTTTAAGATTTAAATAAGAACTTTGTTTATAAACTATTCCCTCTTGAGGTGCTCATTCACTTAATACATCTTAAAAGTTTCTCGGCTGTTTACAAACCACTGTAAAGTAAGTATATCTAAAATTATACAAATATACAATGCCGTTGCTGACTCTACGAAAACCATTTAACCCTGCTGCACGATCTACAGGCGGCACAATATGACACATTTGTAACTGAAACCCGTTATTTCGTAGAACAGCGATAATACCTCTTAAATGAAGAGGCCAAAAGTGTTCACGAGATCATGTTTTCTGGTCTGCCACGATTTTGGGCACAAAGCCCATACCCAAGGATAGGTATTGATACTCCTTGCCATTACTTTCATCGAACCTCAAATGAAAGAAAAATTTCTTTCATTCGGTGTAACCTAAAAAAATTGATTTATTTCCTTTAATTATCTCTCGAGATTGCTGCTAAATCCACGGAAAATTTACATAGAAATAAGTCAGTAGTTATATGATAAATGTTCGAAATGCACGAAAGTGCCCGAAATGGCGCAACATTTGCTTTCGCGTGACATAAGACAGTTTTTTCTTCTGAAGAGAGGATTCCTATTTCTCCTTAATGAAAAATTAATGTCGCTTTAATTTTGAGCTACAAGCTATACACTTTCCATGAACATTATCTACTTGAACAATTACAAGAAACATGCGTTGAATTAGTGCATTCGGAGTATATTCAATAGCAATTCATTATTTTATACTATGGTATAACGAACATCAGAACGTTTTTATTCCACACTTCGGCACGTCAAAAGTGAAGTTACTCTTAAAATTAAGTTTACGAATGAAGTTAATTTCTAATTAAAATTGAAAAGAAATCTTTTAATTTCTTAAAATTTTGAAAACTAGGTGAAAGCCCGTAAGTAATGACGGGGGAAAATAAGATGAGTAATTTTTTAATAACCAGATATTCTTTCTGTTTGTGATGTCCAATCACAACAATGAACATTACAACAATAAAAAAAGTATCTTGATTGAAGCAGAGATTCGACAATTAAAACAGGCAAGGCTCGCATTTACCTCAGTGTTCATTCGCCGCATATCAGATGTTTCTATAAGTAGCTGATGAAATCCAAATCAAATCACAGCCGCCTGTCGCAATATTTCCGACATTTGCTTTTACGAAATAGTTAGCAAGCTGGCCTTGTCATTGTTTCCGGTCCTTCAAAACCCCTCAAAAAATGCATAGTGGCCCTAAAGCGCTCCATGTTTAATTTACTCTAAATTAATTCACGCAGATGGCAAGCAACTGCGTTCACTTGTTCCTGCTGTTGCCAGGTAGCAGAAAAGTGTTAAAATAGTAAAAGAATTTTCTCAGACTTAGAATTTCGCAGTGGCAAATGTTAAAATATTGTGGTAGTTCATACGCAGAAGTATAAACAGTATTTTTTCTTTTCTTTTTTTTTTCCTTCTTTTTCATTTCTTCTACAAATATAAATAACAGAATAGCTGGTTATATTCTGCGATAAAAATTTAGTTACATTCTGAGAATTTCATTGTTTAAGAAAAAGAAAGTTTCTAAATCATATTTCTTCAGCATCTGCATGCAATAGTAATAACGCACTGTTACGTACTGTATTGGAATTCTCAATTTTTAGACTTTAATGAGGAATAAAACTGGCTTTACAATCTATAATAATCGTTTTAGTTTCGCAAGGGGAATCATAAAATTAGATTTCATACGATAAGATTCTAAATGGAAAATTCTGTATGGCGTTTAGGAACGACTTGGTAGATCCAAATTTCCTGACGCAACGCTTTCCTGTTTCTAAAGAGTGAATCGTGTGACATAAATCGTGTGACGTAAATCGTGTGCCGTAACGCATCTCTGACGTCACGTCAGAATGATTTGGATGAGACGACGTCACACATGCAGCTGTGAAAAATCGGTCTTTGTTGCAATGTCAATTAAGCAAAGTTGTTCTCAACAAAATGTGACAAACGTTCAACCATTCAGACGTTCATACAAAGGGAATTATATATGTTTAGATGGTTTTAGAATATTATAGGTTATAAAGATATTTTAGTTCACTTTTATACCGAATTTTTTATATTAGTAGGAGCTCAAAATAAGGAAAACGCCCAACATTCAGTTGATGTCCCCTAAAGATGTATCAGATTGCTTGCAACAAAATTTCATTTTTGATAAGGAGTTCGTAAAGTACTTTCGATTATGGCAGTTTCATATTTTACAGACTGCCAATCAGTGTTCTGCGTGGGATTCGCATATTCGCTCGAAATTTAGAATTGTTCTCGTGCTACGTACATTTTGTTCCCCTACAAAAACTACTATTAATAAATGATAATTTCTGCAGCCTTTCTCATGTCATAAATAGTGACACATTTTAGAAAGTTACTCTCATGATACCTGCAATTAGAACAATTTAATGACCCTGACTACTTCTTTCAAAATTATATCAGGCAATATAATGATTTCATTAAATGCTAATCAATAATTGAATCATAGAATAATGTCGCTCTTAATCAATATGATCCTCATATTATTGGTCAGCGTCGATAAAGGCCATTGAAATTTATGAGGTATCATAGAGCACCATTGGACCTATTTGAAAAATTATATTTGCAACAGATAGGTGTAAAGCCATAAACTTCATTATACGGTGATGTTTATTTAACTAAAAATATGAAAACTCGGGGAACATTTTTTCTTTGTGATAAAACGATTTCTAATAAAAATGATGAAATTCATCTGTGAGGATTCTTATTTCAGATTTGGTACTTTTATTTCAAACCTTTAGCAGTTCCTCTCTCTTTCTCTCCTAAGTGCCAGTTAAAATTTTCGCGCACGCACACCGTCACGGATTTTTTATCGAACGTTGTGTACATATAATCTTGCTTAAAACAAAAGTTTTTTTTTATGCCGTAACTCTCATAAACACAGAGAAAACACTTTTCGGCACCTACAAGGATGTAATGCTTGGCAAATGCACTCATGCGCACAAATATTGTAACACAAAGATGTATTTAATGAAGATGGTTCAAGTTTGACACAGTTACAGAGTGTGATACGGAATTTCCGAAGTTAAAAATGACGCCTTCTGATGCGGATGCTGTTTTCTGCCCCCGTTTCTCAGAAAAGGGTGTATTTTCAAGTCTTAGCAGTAAAGGTAGAATTGCTTCCGGCCATTATTGATGCGTACAATTCCTGAGGCATTTTTTTACTGATAGTTTAACGACCACCCTGAGAAACTCAATAAGCTAAAAGCAGTCTCCCTTCCCTTATTTTGGGGCAATGGTCCCAGGAAAGGAGAGAGCCAGTGCCGTAAGAAAAACACAACATCCACGAACCCAAACCCATCTCAGACGAGATAGGCATATTCCACTGATCTTCTTCCAGCTGGGCTTACAGGGTGTTGTGTGTTTGAACATTAGTTGGACTCTCTCGGAGAAATTATCCTAGAACATTCCAGATGTTTTCATAGGGGGGCATTGTAGGGAAATGGCTTGGGTGTTGATAGGATGGAATAGTAAGGTATTGGAAAGTGGCATTTGAAATGCAGCGGAGGAAAGGTAAGCTGTTAGGTTCCAATATCATCTACGGGTTACGGCGCTCTTGGTATTCCTCTAATGAACACTAAACGCAATCGGCAGTGTTAATTGATAGCATCTGACGCAATAACCCCGGTGGTGCGAAGAGTGTGATGCTCTCGAATCGTTCGCCGTATCCTCCTCCTGTCGTTGAAGATGATATATCTTTATAGCAATCATGTGCATCCAAACAGAAAAGGGGATCATAGGAGACGACGACTTAGTGTTATCCTCTGCTTACGTCCTCCACTATCAGCGGACGTTCTGTTTGTTGCGAGCTTTCAGAGTCAACTGAAACATTGGACGCCACGCATGTAATCTAGTTTCCCCAAAGTTCTGAGATTACGGAGACCGGACGGATTGCAGTCCCTCGTCTCTAGATTAAGAGATCTCGTTGTGTGGCACTTCCAGTTGGACCTGCTCCATGGCAACAGGTAGAATTATCCTACCTAACTCACAGCTTCAAACACCGGGTCCCAGTGCTTAGAGGACGACAGATTTGAACGGATAATTGTTGTTCTGGCCAACCCTATTGATGCATCCCCACTGTATGTTTCAGCTTAAACGGCACATGTTGTTGGTATCTCTTCCGCCTGCGTTGTGCTGGCACACATACACTGCACTGTGAAATATAAACTGACTTCCTTGTAGCATAATCGGAGTATTTTAAATAGGGATATAATTGGTGATAACGCTGAGTTTATCTTAGGTGCCACTTACGTCACTGAGCTGTGTTTTGTATCCCTTATTGTGACGTACTACAGAGGTGAAAACATATGTCAAGACGACAAATCTGCAGCGAGATATTGTGTCCGCGTAGCTCAGTTGGGAGAGCGACTCACTCCGGAGTCAGGAGACAAGAATGAGATA
The DNA here is from genome assembly GCA_039090855.1 of Macrothele yani. Taxonomy (NCBI): domain Eukaryota; kingdom Metazoa; phylum Arthropoda; class Arachnida; order Araneae; family Macrothelidae; genus Macrothele; species Macrothele yani. Next base: position 11,907,486 of record CM077017.1, on the reverse strand, counting down.
TCCGTCGTGGACAAACGCGTGTTTTCACATTGGCTCCCGATTGTGGAAAACGGATTTACTGGCCGTTGGGTTCTTCGAAAAATGTGTGATGTTTGTTCCACACATCGTCTGGAAGTAATGAAAAAATTCGTACCTAGCTTCAAAAAAGAAAAAAAAGAAAAGAACAAAAAAGTTAAGAGGGAGATAATGTGACGTACTACAGAGGCGAAAACATGTGTCAAGACGACAAATCTGCAGCGAGACATTCTGTCCACGTAGCGCAATTGGGACAGCGACTTACTCCGGAGTGAGCGGACACAGATTCCATGCCCGTCGCGGACAAACTTGTGTTTTCACAGTATATATGGACACATTAATGATCACAGTATTAACATGAGCTCACAAAGGTTTGCCTATAGTGGAAATAGTAATTATATTTTCAATTAGAGCATTTTAAGCCGTTCAGAAATCTAGAAAAATTTAGAGATAATGACAAACATCTGGAAGAGACTAATCCTGCCGAACATGAGATTACCTTTTTCCCTGTTACATTCTAAATGTCGGTAACTGTTAAACATTTGAACTTCGTCATTTGTTTTGAGGTGTTTCTTTTTATTTTGCGGTGAGAACTAGTGAATTTAAAATAAATAAAAGGCTTTTATACAGCTAGGTTTAGAATAACACCAATGAAAATCGCTGAAAGGATTCCCCAAATGAGACTGTGCTTTGGTTGAAGATATGACGGGTCGTCAGCAAATGTTCCTGTCCAGCTGCTGTGTTACCGTTTTGTTTAGCCAAAGGATAATGTAGTACTGAGAAACACAGTCAATATGCATGTGTTGCTGCTTATAAAAGGGCGATAAAACCTGAATAATCTCTTGCTGCAAACGTACGACGAAGAACTACTGAATAATACAACTAACTGCAGAGGAAACTGGTTCCAGATTTCATTAGTCACCGGCATAGGATAAACATAAACCTCTTCGTGGATTTGCCATCCTTGGAAAATTTTCGAAGCATCAATTATGAAAACTCCAAGACGTTGAATAGAAATGATATTTGCAGGTTTCACGAGCTCCACTGAATTTCCCTTTTTAGTCTTAGATGTGTAAAAATTAATAATGCTGCTGGAGCTACTGCCACAATTACGGTGCATCAAAGATAATCAACACAATAGACGCTACTGTTGCTTAGCGTAAAGGAAAGCTTAGCAACTCTGAAGGAAAGGTTGTAATTATTTGTAAATAGTGAAACACAAAGCTGGCACCAATACCAATAATTTCCGTGGGCTGGTCAGTTCGTCCATTTTAGCAATTCGCCTTTCATTTTCAACTTTAGCTAAGTTACTCCCTTGCTTATACACTTCTATCTTTCTAAAATGCAACACCAAGAAGGACCTGAGATATATGAGGTACATTACTTTAGATACAAGACATAAGTGAAGTACAGACTTGTAACTGATGTGGAACACACAATGCTCAGTAGCTTGTGTACCCATCACGAGAGAAAATAGCTGCTTGTACACTGTGTTGCATCGAGTAGAAATGGTTCTGGATATCGCTGTGTGGAAGGTCATTCCATGCTATCTCGATTCGCACCCAAGTTCCTCTTGCGTAACTTGCGGCGGAGTGTGACGGGCCAGGAGTCGGGCATCCACATTCCACACTTGCTCAATGGGCGACAACGCGGGGAAAACGCGCGGGCCCAGGAAGACGTGGCAAAAGTTCATCCAGGAGATGTAAGACATTCCGCGCCAAATGTAATCGGGCATTGTTCTGTTAAAAGATGGCACCGTGGACCGATTTTAGATATAGCTGCACTTCAGCTTCCACAATTTCCGCGAGGTACCTCTGGCTGGTCATGGTTCGTTCAGTGTGTAGGTAGCGGGAAAGTGAACGGAACTCAACAGCACCTCACACCAGATCGCCAGGTATCGGGATCTTATTATGCTGAGTGATGAATGTCTCCAGCAGCGTTCACCACGGTGTCGCCTTACAAGGATACGTCCATTATGGTTCATTATATTGAACCGCGACTCGTCGAAAATATAATGAGTTGATATTTATCACGCCAGTGCTGTGCTCCTGGCGTATTGCAGGCGCTGACGTCCGTGGTTTACCGTCAAGGGAACACCAAGCTACCGACGGCAAGCGACGAGAGGCGTCTCTGAAATGAATGGCGTCGGACAGAACTTGCAGACAAACCCTTGATGTGATACAGACTTTCGCTGTTGTGTTAACCATCGGGACGTGGCTGGTTGGCCTGCCAGCGCCAAATGGTAGAGATGACGGTCTTCGCGTGCGTTCGTCAGTCTCTGGGCTCCAGATCCCGCACGCTAGTACGCCAGGTTTTCCTCTTCTCATTGACGCCGTTTTGCATCGCTGTGCTTGCGTTTCATCGAACTTGATCGGCGATGTCGTGGAAGGAATATCCACCTTCCTGCACTCCAATACACTGGCCTCGCTTTAAGTCCGTCAGTTGTATGTACGGGTCTCATTTGCTTCTACGGGACACATTTAGTTACCTTAATGACATAATTTCCACGAATCGACGATGGCAACTTGTCCTGTAAGTCCTTCTTCTATACCTCTTGCAGGACAGTTGTGAGGGCGTGGTTGGCACAAATCATTTGCACGTGCACTACGGTTATAAATATTTGCACTTCCTCGCATGACCTCTCGAAATAACAACTGCAACTCTTATTAGTAAATTATAAATGCATAACCTTGTAGATAATGCCTTTTCCTAAATTAGCTTGAAATGTTCTTAGTTAATTATGTGTGAAGAAAAGTCAGTCTCATTAAAACATTATGTTACGTGAGTCGGAATACTGATTTGATTTAGACGTTCCGTAGCTTTTATGGGTTGCCCCGGATCGCTAAATATCCCACACAGATATTTCGTAATTACACACTGATTGGCTTGAACGGACAATAAATAACGTATCTGTTTACACAAACTTTAACTTCTTTATTGCATACAAAACTGGTCACTTCAACGATTTGCACAGTTAACTATATTACTCGCAGCGTGTAATACTCGTCAATTATAGCAAACTTTGTAACAGGTTAATGCTATAGGAAATATTAATATAACAATCAACTTCTAGAAAACTGGAGCCTCAAAACATCTAATTAGTAAAAATTTATCCACGAAACAGAACTTTGACGGAAATCAACTAGGAAGTCAGCTGGAACGCCACCGAGCTCGAAACCAGCAAACATACATTGGAAACATCTTTCTTATCTCTGTTTTTCTCATACATCAGTCCACTCCCGAACTCAATTCAGGTTGCTACAAAACATCCAGTCGAGAAAGGAGAAAGGAAATGTAAGCGTTAAGTTAGGAACCGTTCACGGAGAACGAACCAAAGTTTGCATAGATAGAGGAAGTTAAAAGGAAAATTATGTTGGAATATACGTCATAACCTAAGTCCGGAAAGAAACTATGTTATATGAAGAAAAGTAGTCAAAAAATTGAAATCAGCAGTTAACGTTTCTAGCATTTCCTTTTACAAGTTAGTTAAATAATACTAGCTGAATGAATTATTTTTATTTTTTTTATTTTTATAGGTAACGGTGATTTACTTTCATCCTATAACAGCAGTGTCTTTATAGGGAAAATGCTGAATTTTCGTAGAAGATAAACCTGAGCCTAACGACAAGTTTTCCTTTTTTGCCCCCATTCTCTTTTCCTCTGAGTCGTATGCCTTCAGAGAGTATTCCGAGGTTTCAGGGGATCTGATTCGTGAGATCTCGCTATTTATTCCATGCTATTTTCGTTCACTGTCACGGTAAAATGTAAATGGATACCGATCAATTCATCTTCCCAAAAGTGTTAGATCTTTTTTTAGTTCAAAAGGCAACAGGCTTACAGAGATCTGGCGGCAAATACACTGGGACATACCCAGTGGAATCTACATTTCAGGCCATGAATTTTTTGATAAACAAAATTCTCATATCCAACTTTGGAAAAAATCTTAAGCGATAAAATACTTTTCTTATGGCTTTATCCATACCTCCGTGGCTTCTCCTGCTGAGAATTAAAAAGAAAGTAGGGAACTGCCTGCATTGTGGCTTGAAAAGAAAATATTTTATGAAGGAGAGAGTTAAATCCAGACAAAAAGGTCTTACGATTTTGAAGCATACGGGTCGAAAGTAGTGTGACACTCAAACAAAAAATTCTGCTTTATATATTCGCGAATTAAGGACTTTTCCAAAATTCAAAAGATCATTTTTAAAAAGTACCATCTGATCACTCAGAACTCATACTCAGATATTTGTTCATTCACTTAAATGCGCAGAGCATAATTTTCCTGGAACTTTGTTCTCACCTTTAGTCAGTTCAGTGACATATACACTGAGGTGCCAGCTTAGTAAGTACACCTACCTCGTAGTGTGTTGGCGAACCTTGGCCTGCGCAACAGCATAAGGTCGTCGGGGTATGGAAAGTAAAAGATTTTGGAAGCGTCATGAAGGAATGTTTTACCATGACAAAATGACTGAGTCGCGTAGTTGCTCCAAAGTGGACGGCGGTACAGTTTCGCAGCGATCTGCCCGGTCCATCTCATCTCAAATATGCTCGATGGGATTTAAATCTGGAGCCTGTGTAGGCCACTGAAGCAAGAAACCCGTGTCTGCATATTCCTGGAACCAGGTGGGGACGATAAGAGTCTTCTGAGTGAATACGTTATGCTGCTAGATGTGCACACTTGCTGGTGGATGACTCATAGGCATGAAGGGATGGCTTTGGTCGACAATAATATTCGGTTAGGCTATAGCGTTTAGATGTCCTATGATGGAAATCAGAAGGTCTAATGAGTTCCAGGTAAACATTCGCCATACCAGTGCATCGCCACCAGCAGCAGGCATCTGACATGATTGCTTCGTGGGCTTAACGTAGCTTGCGCAAAACTTGAAACCTACCATTCGCATCGACATCATCATCATCATCAACAACCGTGGGAAAGATACCTGTAGGGGTCTTAGTGCCACGGGGCACCAGATTACAATCGTCTTGTATTGTTTTACTACCAGCGCATCGACACTCACCTGAAAAACCCAGTCAACCCAGGGAAGGGTGGTCCAAGGACACAGCGCGTCCGTGCCCGACTTTAGAGGAAACCATCCACCCATTCGCGTCCCCAAACACGGGGAGTCAGCGGAAAACCCCGAAAAACCCACAGACTGGATGGCTGGTAGAACCGGGGTTTGAACACCAATCAGAAACCTCCGCTTCCCGCACAGTGCACAGAGACTTAACAAACTGCGCCATTACGGTGGTACCATTCGCCTCATTCAAAAGAAATCTGGATTCGTCCGTCCAAGAGCCGACTTTCTAGTCCTCAACGGTCCAGTGTCGATGATCATGTGACGACTGAAGGGGCATTTTTGTGTCCTGCGTTCACAACATCTGCACTCGACGTGGTCCGATACTTGGTTCGTTCGGAAATGTCCCTCGGCACATCCATGCATAATTCTGCAGTAATTTCCCGGATTTTGGCCCGTTTATTCGTTTGCACGATTCTTGCCAGTCTCTTTCGAATTGTATGACTGCCCGGCGGTTATCGTCCCCAAAATCGCCTATTCCTGTTTTTATTTGTGCGGGTTTCGCTAAACCCGTGCTACTGATGTATATTTTTGCTAAACCCGTGCTACTGATGTATATGAAAAGCCCAGTAGAATAGCTGTTTGTGCGATCTGCAAACCCTCACTGTTATCGTCAACTACAGTGACACCTCCTTTAACTGACACCTCTGAACTACGGTAACCTCCAAACAACGGCAAGTTTCTCTTGGTATGGAACAGCTGCGGTAGGATGAACGTTAGGGATAACCTCCGAACAACGGAACCTTTGAAGTGCGGTCAACGGACACACCAGTCAGTCTGAAAGGAGGTCTAATGGACACCATGACCCTAAGTATTTTACTTTGCTCCTATGATGCTTGAGAGGGCCCGTAAGATCGGGACAGAAAATGTTGCTAAAGGAACTGTGGGTCAGTTAGGATAAGCTGCATTACGGCGGGCACGGTGGCGTTCATTTGCAAAAAGAAAGGGGTTAAAGTTAAGTTCAACGTGTGACGGTAATACCTGAGGCCATTTTGAGCTCTCGTGTATGCCTCAGTTCCCAGTTTAGGCCACCTGTAATGCACGCTGGTGCAAAGAATATTGTCTGTTCTCTGCGGTGATTCCTGGTTTAGTTCCAATGAGTTACGCTCCAGCGTTTCCGCGTACGGCTGCGTAACTATGCAGTTATACTTCATTACTTCATTACCTCTGAAACTGTTCTGTATTTCTTAACTACAGGGTACCCTAATGCTAATCTACTAGCTTCATATGGGCAGTTCAACACCATGGGTCAAGCACTGCCTTCCTATAATTCCATACAATATAATTAGTTCCTAACGGTTAGCTGTAAGTCACCCAGTTCCGGTGAACAATAGGTAGAGATCACAAGAGGAGCTCTTGCATTTAAACAGCAATTGCTGGTTTGAAAATTCAACTGTGAACAATCAGCTACATTTACTGTTCTAAATCGGGATATTTTCGTTCTTGAACTAAGCTAAGAGTATGCAGTCTGCATTCTGATTTTCGCACCTCTACGATCGCTGTCCACATCTGTCTCTCATTCCGCATTATCTCACAGAATTTACTTAGCTCAAACACAGCTGATAATTAATATAAATTTAGGCCTAACTTCCGACCAACGGCAACCTTCCAACAACGGTCGCTTGCTTCCCGTCCGGGAAGCGACAGTTATTCAGAGATGCTTGCTACATTGAAAACCACTCAGATCAATCGTATTGTCAATTCCAACTCTCAGACGAATTCCATCTAATTCTAGACGAGCGGGTTGCCTGATTTATTCAGCATGCCGCGCTCATGTGCCGTCTTTCGTTTTGTAAGAAAAACATTGTGGCGAGTGTAGGTGTACCTAATAAACCGGCATCTCATTGCATATGAGCATCTGTGATTATGATTAAATTGTGTAAGTAAATTTTAAGTAATCATATTATTTTTAATGAAAACTTTGAAAATGGTGCTTTGCGACGTGTTTCCAGATTCTATACACCAGTTCAATATTCAATTCAATTTTCTATGTACTGCTGTATAGATATTTATTGCATTTACAAACTTCAGAAGTGGAAGGTACTGTATGCTGATAATCTTTTTTTGATCTTTCGAATTGCATAAGCTTAAGTGCTGGCAATATTTCAGAATAGGGATCTGAAATTTTATCTCGTCTGTTCAAGCTACGAGGTGCGGAAATTTTAGATCAAAAAGCAGCGTCTTTCGGTTTTCGCACAGATTTAGCTGAATATTTAATTAAGTTTGAACCCAACTCAGTTTTTGCTTTTTTAAGGATTGTGAAATTCACATTTTTCTTTTGATTGAAAGATTAACAACCACCGTGAGCAACTCAATGATCTATAAATCAATCGCTCTTCCCTAATTTGAGCCACTGGCTTCAGGGAGGAAGAGAACCAGTGCTGTAAGACAAATAAAACAATAATGCCTCACCGGGAATCGAACCCGGACCTGTCCCGAACGAATGGTTATAAGTCGTCGCTTAGACCCTTGCGCCACCTGGTGACAGTTGCTCTAACCGACTAAACTGCACCGACGGAATGTACCTCTGCAGACTTGTCGTGACACGTGCTTTACCTCTGCAGTGCGTCACATCATCAGCCTCTTAATTTTTTTTTTGAAGCGAAGGAATTTTTCCTTAATTCCAGACGATGTGTGGAACACACATCACACATTTTTGGAAGAACCCAACGGACAATAGATCCATTTTCCACAATCGGGCGCCAATATGAAATTCACAAATTTGTCTGCGACGGAAATTGAAACCGCACCTTCTTGGTCTGGAGCCAGTTGTTCTATACCAGGGGGTCGGCAAACTGTGGCTCGCGAGCCACATGTGGCTCTTTGGTTACGTACATGTGGCTCGGAAGAAAAATTGAAAATGAAAATGATACTATCATAGTTTCATTTATAAATGTTTAAAGGATTGTTTTCACATAATGATGATTTCATTTCTTTCATAGGCCTCTCAAAACTTCGACACTGCTGAAGAATTTCTTTTTTTAATGCCTGTCATTTACTACAGTGAATACTGGGAACATTACCGTTTTTAAAAAATGAACAGTTGTAAAAAAAAAAACTCGCTATCTCTGCTCCGGAAAGATTTATTTGTAAAAAATTTTTTCCGTAGCATAGCTTTTACTATGGACAATAATTTCATTTGTTTCATAGGTCTCTAAAAACTTCGAAGCGTGACGTCAATGCGGGGAAAGCGAGCGTGAAGGGGGTCTACAGAGGGTGTGGAGGGGATGGTTGTGGAACATGTAAGCAGGTGCACAAAGTGTCTAATAAGTGAGCGCACGGGCGCCCTCTACTGGGCAAGACAACGTTGGCAATAGTGAAATGTGAAAGCGGAGTATCCCCTACTAAGGGAGGTACGTGTATACTCCAATTCACCCTAAAAGTGTACTACTGGAAAATGCGGGAGAGCCTTATCACATCTCGTCGTGGAACGCAAGAACGGTATCCATCCGCGTTAATGTGCTCTTCTACTGTTTCCTTTCTGATACCCCCCACCCGCCCACACATCTCACAAGCAGTGGGAATTGTCAGTGGGTGCCTGGTGCAGACCGAACTGCTTCCCCTACTACCTTGTAGTTACCCCGATTGTCAATTTATTGCCTCTGTGTTGTTAATGTAGGGAGAGGTCTTCCACCCTTCCCCCTGTCCGAGTTGTATCCCAAGTGGGCAGAAATAGCCGGAAGTGCGAAGCTCTTGATTCAGCAACTTCTCAGAAAAAAATTATTTCTAAAAGCGCTCTAACTTCTAGAATTTTATTTTTAGATAGCAATTTTGTCTCATAAACTGTTGAGCAAACAAAAATGGATTCTAAGCAATAGTTCTGATGTTTTCGCTCTAAATGCTAGGGACATTTTTTTGTAGCGGAGGAAGATGTATCGTACCCTTCATTGTGGTTCACTCTTAGGTTGACTCCGAGTATAGTTGTTTTTTGTGTAGTTGTTTACGGACGCGAACGAACGTGCAGTCTGTGTCGCTTTGCCGTTTCTGCAACTGTGATTTAATATTTATGATATTAAGTTAATATTATAACTTAATATCATGAATAAGTTATACTATTAATTAATAAAGATATAATTAATATTATAACTTGTTATAATATCACTTAAAATTTTCCTTATTCGTAAAAAACATATTTATGACTCGAAAGTTTTTTAAATTGTTGTGGGGGACAGGTTTGGCTCTTCCGTCTCAAACGTTTGGCGATCCCTGTTGTACACCAATGGAATGTATCGCTGCAGACATGCCTTGACATGTGCTCCAACTCTTTAGTACGTCATAGGTTATTTGATTTGATTAAAGGTTTAACCACCACCGTGAGCAACTCAATGGTCTATAAGCAGTCGCCCGTCCCTAATTTAAGGTCACTGGTGCTAGGGAAAGGAGAGAGCCAGTGCCGTAAGACAAACACAATATCCATGCCTGACCGGGATTCGAACCCGGACCCCTTTCGGACGAATGATCAGAGGCCATCGCTTAGACCACTGCGCCACCGGGGCGGCTCATAGGTTATATAGTAGATAAGCTTTTTGTTTATCTACACCACACTTCTTGAAATTCAGTTATTTCCACTTTGCTAATGTTTCCACTCAAACACTTGCAATTCCCAATGTTTATTCAAAGAAAGTTAAATGAGCATTTTTATGAACTGTAATCCTAATTTGAATTTGCAAAATGTACAAATCTCTAGAGAGATGTTTCTGTTTTTAAGCATTTTTTGAAATAAGTGCAAAAGAAAATCCACATAGGCAATGTTTTCTATCTACAATCTCGTTTTTACAGTTTCCATGAAAATAAACTCTGCATACGTTTCATTGTCAATGTCCTGGTGAGTCATGCAGTCGTGATTTCCAAAATAGAGCAGGTAGCACACAAATTGAGCCCGCTAATTTTTCAATCTCTCAAAGGAATTGAGAAAAGCGTATGATAAACAATATAGCAGTCCTCTGTGGAATAATGAGCATAAACTAGAAAACACTTTTTGTAAAAATATCCCAAACATTTAACTAGGAAAAACTGTAAGAGTTTGAGTCTCCGTTTCCCTTTAGAAACTGTAGCGTATGCACCAAAAAAGTAAAAATACAAATGAATTTAATAGTTTCCCAGTCTTAGTACGCACATTAAGACATGTCACTAATTAAGACACTTAAGAGTTCGTTCATCAGCGACTTTTTGAACAGCCGTAATAGAAAACCAGAAAGATGGCACAGAAATTTTGGGCGTAATAAGCACGTCTTTAGAGCCGTTCTGACGCAAATTAAATTTATCAAAGCTATTCAAAGTCAATGGAACCAGTATAGAAAGCAATAGTATCTCACGGAAGAAAGAATTTTTTCAATCGGGTGTTTAATCCCTCAGATATTGCTGTAAACGGAATCGTGAACTTACGCCCTCTGGCTGCAGACTTGTGCGTTAAGAAAAACATGAATTTTTAAAACATTTCTCACCGGAAAGGCTCTCCAACACAGAAATAATTTTTCAAATCGGACTCTTAGAAACAGAGATATTGACAAAAATAAGATGTGACTTACATCCCCTGGTGGGAAAACCATGCATTATTGTAGGAACAAAGTATTCTCAAAAGGTTTTTCCATATGAGCGGTATCGGTTCAAGAAAAAAAAACATTAGTCGAGTTTTCAGGAACCCAGATTTTGCTACAAAAACATCATAAGCAGAAATTAACACTTATGCCCCCTAGTGGCCAAGCCATTATTTACCAAACATTAGAGATTATGTGAAAAATATTTTCCATCAGGTCTTGTATGCGATGCAGGAAGAATTTCTTAAATCGGAGTTTTAGAAGCAGAAATAACGCAGAAAACGCAATTTACCTTTGTGCCCCCTAGCGGAAAGTCTGTGATTTACTTGACAATTTTGAATTTATAGGTAAAACATTTCGCATCTGAAACACTATCCAGCAAAGAAGGAATTTTTCAAATCGGACTCCTAGAAGTAGAGATATTGACAAAAATAAGATATACATCTACGCACCTTGGCGTAGAAACCATGCATTATTTTAAGAAAAAATGTTCCTAAAAGGTTTTTTGACATGAGTAGAATCGGTCAAAAAACGAGTTTTTTTTCAATCGAGATTTTAGAAGCTCATATTTTGCGGCAATTACACCAGAAGCGGAAATTAACACTAAGCCACCTGGTGGCCAAACCATTTTTTACAAAAATTACAAATTATGTGCAAAGGATTTCCCATCAGGAGCTGCATCCGGTGCAGAAAGAATTTTTTCAAATTAGAGTTTTAGAGGCAGATATATAGGGGGAAAGCAATTAATTTTTACGCCCCTAGCGGAAAGTCTATGAATTTCTTGAAAATTTTTAAATTATATGAAAAACATGTCACAGTGGAAAAACTATTCAACAAAGAAGGCATTTTTCAAATCGGACTCTTTGAAGTCGAGATATTGACAAAAATAAGATATACATCTACGTCCCCTGGCAGAGAAACTGTGGAATATTTTAGGAAGAAAATATTCCGAAAAGGTTTATCGATGTGAGTGGCATCAGTCCACGAAATAATTTATTCAATCGATATTTTAGAAGCCCAGATTTTATGGCAAATGCATCAGAAGCAAATTAACACTTACGCCCCCTGGTGGCCAAAGTATTCTTTACCAAAAATTTAGAATTATATGCAAAAGAATTTACATCAGGAGGTGTTTCCGCTGAAGAAAACATTTTTCAAATCGGAGTTTTAGAAGAAGAGTTATCGGGGAAAATGTAATTTACTTTTACGCCCCCTAGTATTTTAGATATAGTTAATTTGAAAAATTAACTATGTCTAAAATACTCTTCGACATAAATGGAATCGAAAGAAAAGATATTTTTTTTCAATCGGATGTTTAGAAGCAAATATGTAGAATAAAACGTATTTTTGAATTCGACATCATCTGCATTTACGCCCTCTATCGGCAAAATTGTACATCGTAAAAAAAAAAAAACGAAATAAAGGATCATCATTCGCATATTTCAAGCTTCCCAATGAAAAAATAATTTTTCAAATCAGACTAATAGTTGCAGAGATATCGTGGGTACAGACGGACGGATGGACTAACCGGTAACATAAGCACGATCTTTTTTTACAAAAGGCATGCTAAAAAGATATGGTAAAGGTTTATTCTGTGCAGCATGCGAGATTTTGAGGAAACAGTACTCAATTAAAAAGAAATACTTTTTCACGCGAATCTCTATAGTAAAGTGAACTTAAGGATCGTATAAAACGTTGAAGTAAACAAGCAAAAAGTGAAGGAATCTTCTGTAAATCATACTTCCGAAAGAGAAGGGTTTTGGGGCTTTTGCTTTTTCTGTATAGGAACTGAATGAACAGCAAACCTCCAAAGAGTCTATCGATAGTTCAGGAAGTAGCTTTCACTTTTCAAACTTCCAAACTGGTATTAACGAAATCTCAAAGACCTCTCAAAGTTTTCTGCTAACGTTCCTTGAATTCGCGCCACCGACTGCATTGGAAAAACAAAACAAACAGTGCTCAAGTGCATTTATCAAACCATGTTTATGTCTAAGAAGGATTTTGAAGGAAGATCAATAACTGAATCTTCCGTCCATAGTCTTAAGGGTCACTACTTCTAGATAACTGGTAAGCCACAAAGTCACGGAACGGTTTTTTCTCATGATGCGCATTACTGTAAATTCAATCTTAACAATGCAAAACAAATCACTGTCTAGGGAAAAACGCGATCTGTGCATAGTGTAAGATTTTAGTTTCCATGCCGACTCTTTCTCACAAGCATATATGGGATATGGATTTGAATGTTTATTTCGTAGCTGATATGTGGAATCGAGGAAAGTTATGTGACCAACCCAAAGGAGGCAAAAAAAGAGTGATGGAGTGAGGATGAACGAAACAAGGGTAAAGAGAATGCGCAAATGAAGAAAACTGAGTTGCAAACAGGGTGATAGGGAAACTGAAAGAGAGAGATAGAGAGAGAAAGACTGACAGTTATCTTAAAGGAACGAAGTTATTAATGAAAATAAGGTTTGAAAGAAAAAGGGAAAACGGAGAGAGTAAATGAAGGAGAAAGACAGACAAAGAGAAAGAGAGAGAGAGAGAGAGAGAGAGAGAGAGAGACTAACTGAAGGGAAGTATTTCAAAGGAAAAAAAGGAAAAAAGCTGAATTTTTGCACAGTAGTCTCGGCACTACAATTACGTGGGGTCGCTACTGCCCATCGTGACGTGAAAGAGAACTTAAATACGAAGTGACGTTGAATGGCGAAACATCACGCTTTAAAATCCGTTTCGTGTCGTTATCTATGTGCCCTCAATATTGTCTGACCTTCGTATATACATTTGTCTTTAAGCTCGGTGTTTTTGGTTCTAATACTCCCGTACCTTTTATCCCTTCTGCGGATGTGCCTATCCCAGCTCAGTCTTGCTTTCTATGGCAGCTTGGAAACCTTTTATTGTTTAACACATGTACACGATCGAGTCACATTATTGTGACCACCAGCTAATATCCAGAGTAACCGCCCTGTGCAGCGCGGACAGCAGCTAGACGGGCTAGGAGTGACTCAATAAAGTACTAGAAGGTGTTCACAGGTATGTGGAGCCATGCTTACTGAAGTGCATCTGACAGCTGCTGGAGGGTGCGTGGTGGAGGATTCATAGAGCGAACAACAAGATCGAGGTGTGCCCACAGATGCTCAATTGGGTTTAATTCTGGGAAATTAGTGGGCCAGGGAAGTACTTTGAGGTCTTCATCGTGCTCTTCTAACCACTCTCGGACATTTCTAGCTGTGTGACACGTCGCATTGTCGTTCTGAAAGATCTCACCCGCCCTAGGGAAGATAATCAGCATATATGACTGTACGTTATCTGCAAGGATGGATTCATAACGAATTTGGTCCATAAAGCCTTCTACAGGTACGCGTGAACCCAGAGAATGCCATGAAAACATTGCCCAGACCATAACGCTGCCCCCACCAGCTTGTGTTCTTCCAGCAATGCTTGAAGAGTGTTTGTTCTCCGATGTTTCTCATCTTATACGCCAACGTACATCCGTTCGATGAAGCAGAAAACGTGGAAATGTAAGCCTTTTCTGCCGATGCACCTTTGTTAGCATAAGTGCAGTGACCATCCGTCTGCATAGAAGCCAGCAGGGTTCGCTGAACTGTCGTTTTAGACACACTTCCGGTAGCCCCCTGGTTCATTCGGCCAGTGAGTGGCTCCACTGTAGCTTGTCGACCGGCCCTCACGCACCTTCAAAGCCAACGTTTACCTCTCACATCAATGGCACGTGGTGCTCCGCAGTTTCCACATCGTTTATTTGCAATGATGCCATTTCTCCAATCACGGTACACTTTAAACACAGAAGCACGCGAACAGTTCACAAAATGCGCTGTTTCAGAAATACTGCCACCCTTGGCCCAAAAGCCGATAATCATCTATTTTTGCAAATATGATAAATCGCTCCTTTTATCCATTACAGCACACGAGTGTCATGTTTTCAGATTTGTCACAGTATTTGTCATTTTCTTGTAGGACTTCTGTCCACATTGAGTAGAGTTTAGGTCCCAGCCACCTACAGCGAGATCGCCTTTTGGGCAGGACACAGAAACGGAAGGAATGAGAGCAAGTCTAGCGACTTTGACAGAACAGTTTGTAGTGAGATTAGAGTACAGTAGATGGCGCCACCGTACAAGTACGATGTTGCACACAGAGGGGTGAGAAAATTTCAGAGGGGGGGCACAGGAAAGGATACTCATTTAACCAGTGGGTACAGCCTGGGAGCCGTCACTTAACGTGCTCGTCCGATGCACGGCGGATATTCAGCGATTGTTAGTAAATCACACCATCTCTGAAAGATCAGCCCAGGTTCGAACCTGAGGACCTTGCATTGATAGTCTGACTCGCTAACCAGTAAGCCATCCGTGGCTCCATGTTTTCAGATTGCTTACAGCAAACCTTATATACCCTCCAAGCCAGCTCACGACACGTGCCTTCTTTCATTGGCTACGCGCTGATGACGTCAAAAGTAGGAAGTGGTCACAATAATCTGACTCGACTGCGTATTAATAGATATGCTCTCATTACTAATTCCGTTCTTTCTTGAAACACCGCATATGCACCTTAGCATCCCTGTTTTTCAACCATTTAGCTTATTCCGTATTTTTATCCCATTGCTCAAGCCCAAACATTGCATTACACTGCTGATTTTAGTATAGTTTTACAGCTTTTCATTTTAGCTGCACAGGCGGACTTCCTACTGCAGGATGTAGCTAATGTTTACCTTATTCCGTTAATCGTACTATCAGATTCTTACCATTAGAAACTTCGAACTTTCTCAAGAATTGATATCGGGTTCCTTAATCTCCTCACTAATTTTATAACTTCTTCGAAATAATTTATTTAATCAGCTGATTTCTCCCTTTTTAATTGCTGGACACGCACTCAATTTTAGGTTCAACTTATCTGTAGCCTTCTGTCCCAGTCCGCTTTGGCCATTTGTTTAGCTTACTTTTTGTCACATTTGCGTCATAAAAAGCATTACATCGTTTTCAAACAGGGTCCATACTCCTGTTTTTCATAGTCTTGCCATATATCAAATGAGGGTGAAAATAATTTTGATACTACTTTTATATAGAGGATTTCCCCATGCGTCAGAGCCATGGCCTACAACGGCATAAAAATATGCACGTAGCATGGCAAACGTCACACACAAATATAAACAGTAGATTGGGATGTATGGAAGAGATCAGTGACTTTCAACATGCCACGGTCATAATTTTGGCAACAAGTCAGTTCGAGAAAAGTCTGTCCTGTTTCAGATGATACTATCCACTATAAGGTTTGTTATTGTATAGTGGAAATGCATAGGAGCAACGACAGCGTGATCGTGACCTGGAACACCACGTAAAATGTCAGTTTGTCACCGAGTGCTCAAGCTGTTGGTGCCACAAAATCGCATGTCCTTGTCGCAACACTCACTATTTATCTCCAAAATGCCTCCGGAAGCAACGTCAGAACCATAACGGTTCGTTGAGAGCTGAAAGGAATGGTTTTGCATGGCCCAGCAGCCTAACACAAGTCTCACATCAGCGAGATTAACGCCAAGGTTCGGTTGGAGTGGTGTGAAGCTCAGCACTGATACTCTGAAGCAGTGGAAATAAGATTTCTGGAGGGGTGAATCACGCTTCACCGTCAAGCAGTCCAACGGATCTGTCTGGGTGTGTGGGATTCCAGATAAAAGTTAACTGTCTGGCTGTGGTGTGCCAACAGGGAAATTTGATGGAAAAGGCATCATACTCTGGGGCTATTTTTCAAGGATTAGGCTGGGACCCCTAGTACCAGCGCCGGGATTCTTAGCGCTTCTACCTATAATGGCATCCTCCTTATTTCTTATGTTTGGAATTTATAGTATGCTTTTATGCGTGTATTATACATTATTTTATCAAAAGTATTCAACCACTATCAATTATTTTCATAAGTGTAAAGAACGGTTGCGCAGGAAGGGGTGCTGTGAGTGGAGAAGTACGTACACTCACGGACAATGAAATTATCGCTCCTAGAAGAAAACATATCACAGCCGCGAAACTTTGCAAATAGCTAGAGTGCGTGCTGGTAAACAAATGATCCACGTTTGGTGCGAGTGCGCATGACCGCACACACTGTGGTGGCGCTGCAAGCACGAAACGGCAGCCTTATAAACCGGCGTGTAGTCGATGCCCCATGAAAGTGAAAAGATCCGGCAGAAGCAAGCAAGAGTACAGAGTGACAAGAATGCTGGGAAGACGCCAGAGACGTCGATTTGCGCAACGTACGGACTTTGAGAGAAGCCTGATAATCGGGCAGAAAACCGCAGCGTGGTCGGCGCTCCGTATAGCCCGCCACGTGGATCTTTCTGACCATACCGTCTGACTGTGTTGAGAGCAGTGGACACGTGACGGCACTGCCACACGGCGGAGCTGCTCCGGACGAACTAGGAGGACCACAGGTAGAGAAGATCGACGGAACGTGCACCAGGCACGAACGGATCCGACGGTGACCCGTTCCACTATACAGGCAGATGTAGCGGCTTCTTTGTGCCCTTGAACCATTTTCGGACGCCTTGCTGAAGCGAATCTGCGATCCCAGCGCCCCTTACGTGTGCTGACATTAACACCGGACGATCGCCGGCTCCGTGTGCAGTGGTGCAAGACCGGTGCGACGTGGAACGTCACAGACTGGCGACGTGTGGTGTTTAGCGATGAGTGACCGGGTGTAGAGGTCCCCGAGTCAACGGCACAATCCTAACCTTGCTATAGAGCGCCACACCTCCCACATTGCAGGCGTTATCGTCTGGAGAGCCATTGCCTACGATAGCCGACCAGCTCTAGTAGTGGTACGTTTATCTTTGACGGGCCAGCGGTATGTGATGAGATCTTACGGACCCATGTGCTCCCATTCCTGGACGGGATTCCAAGTGAGCTATACCAGCAGGATAATTCCCTCCCGCACACGGCTGGGGTTGCCCAGGATATCCTACGTCATGTCCGGACACTTCGATGGCCTGCCGTTCCCCGGTCATGTCACTTATCGAGCATGTGTGGGGCCAGTTGAAACGCCAGCTGCCGCCGTGCCGCACTATCCGGGATTTGGAGCACACCGTCCAACACGTGTGGGCCAGTCTGCCGCAAGACAATATCAGACGTCTGTTCGCCTCCATGCCGGGCCGTATTGCAACATGTATTGCTGCACGAGGTGGTGCGACGTGCTATTGAAGATGACCGGATTGCGTGCCACGGAAACCTCTGTAATTGTCCAGCAGCTCCGTTTTTCCTATCATGTGTATCCTTGATGTGTATCATTACGTCCATAAAATTTGAGTTCCATGCGATGCTTCCTTCTTGGTGCGCAAATTTCATTGTCCGAGAGTGCATATAAACTGAGGTGTTCTGACTTGTGTCAGTAACTTTGAAGCAAATATGCCGCGTAGACGTGAACTGTCCGAGTTCTAGCGTGGGCTGGCCATAGAATGTCATTTGAGTAACGTTTCTATATGGAAGATTGCAGCTAAATTAAACATACAAAAATTGATGGTAAGTGATGTCGTGAAGAGATGGAAGAAGGACGGTGTAGCTACAGCAAAGAACGTAAAGGCCTCACAAACTGACGAAACGTAACAGAGGAAGGAGGCATGGTAAGAAATGTTAAGAAATATTTTTTCGTGTTCCGTTTCCATAGCTGCCGGAGTAGGAAATGCTTGTAATGTGTCAATTAGTACCATAACTATCCGCAGAGAGTTGCATAGTGTGTGTTATTCTGATAGAGCAGCGGCAAACAAGCCATACTACCGCGAATGCGTAGCGTCGTTGGAGTGGTATGTCCGCCGTCGTACCTTGATTCAGCTACTGGAAAGCTGTTCTTTCGAGTGATGAGTCTCGTTTTTTATTCTTCCAATCTGATGGGCGGGCTTCGATTTGGCGACAGCCCGGCGAACGATTTTCACAGGACTGTGTTCTTCCAACTGTCAAGTCGGGCGGAGGCTCTATCATCGTAAGGAGTTATCTTTCGTGTATGGAACTCGGCAAGTTGGTTATTATACAACAAACCATGATCTCTGAAGTGTAACGTGACGTTCTGGATAATTCTGCATTACCAACAATGTGGCAGTATTATGGAAATGATCGTTGTCTCTTCCAATACGATCGAGCTCCTTGCCACACTGCGCGGCGTGTGCAGGACTGGTTTCTTGAAAATGAGGTGAAATTGTTAGACTGGATTGCTCAGAGCCCTAATTGCAATCCAATAAAACACATCCGGGTTGAACTGGAGCGATTGATACGAAATCGACCACAGCGACCGTCTTCGCTCTTCAATCTGGCAGCACTTTTGTAGGACAAATAACGAGCCTTTCCTGTCGAGACCTACTGGAAAAAGTTTAATAATGGGCCAGAATGTGTTGCTACTGCCATGCAAGCAAAAGGTGGACCGACTAACTACGAATTGCGGTAATAAAGCTATTTGTCCCAAAACATCGTGGTGTACTAATACTTTTGATAATATAGTGTGTATAAACAGTACGATGTTGGATGTCAAGTGCAGTGCCATAGTCGCAGATAAAACAGTTGTTGTTAAGTAATTGTCTACAATGTCAGATCTCAGCGACATAAAAAAAAACAAGATCATTTCTGCGCGTCTTGAAGGAGCTTTAGTAACTGGAACGGCAGAAATAGTAGGGGTGACCCGAGAAAATGCATCGCAGATACGGATTCCCATTAAAAAACGACACGACGTTGCTTTCAAATGGGTAAATTATGGACTCCATTCGAAGATGTCAGATAGGGATAGGGTCAGGCAAACTTTAGCAAGGATTGTACAACAGAAGCACAACACCACGGCACAGCAAGTAGCAGCAAAGTTGAACACCAGTCGGAATGATCCCGTTTCCTTCATAACAGCTTGTCGGAAACTCCATCGTGCCGGCATTTATGGTCGTGCTGCAATCCACAAACCTCTGATTACCACATCAGCGCAGCAAAACGTGTAAGATGGTGCAAACCACATAAAGATGCTAAAGACTGGCAATGTGTCATCTAATCTGATGAATTGTGCTTTAAACTGTTTCCCACCTCTGGTAGAGTGTACGTCTGGCGAAACCCTGCAGAAGCGTACCACCCCTAATGCTTGTTTCCGACTGTGAAGCATGGAGGTGGAGCCCTGATGATGTGGGATGCCACACCATGGCATTCCCTGGAGAGCTTGGTTGTTATGAAGGTTGATGGCACATCTGCAACGTACGAATCCATTCTTG
This sequence comes from Macrothele yani, assembly GCA_039090855.1. Classification (NCBI taxonomy): domain Eukaryota; kingdom Metazoa; phylum Arthropoda; class Arachnida; order Araneae; family Macrothelidae; genus Macrothele; species Macrothele yani. Next base: position 11,887,642 of record CM077017.1, on the reverse strand, counting down.
AGGATCACCTGCACCCAGTGTTGCAGGCATTGTTTTCTAATGACTGTTACCGGTTCCAAGTAGATAATGCGTTTTGACATTGTGCGAAATTCGTCACATTGTTGTTTGAAGAGCAGGAGGATGAGATACAGCAGCTACCCAGACCATGAGAACTATCTATTCACTTTGGAAATATGACTTCATCTCTCAATATTATTTAACATTATTGGGAATATCTGGACCGAAAGGTCAGATCGCACTTTCCCCTCCAAGATCACTGCCACAGTTGGAACATATTCTACAAAAAGAATAGTCAAAAAATCATTTTTTACTATGTGCATGACTTTTATAAATCTATTCCAAGTTGAATTGCTTATGTTCTGAAAGCCCGAGGTGGACCTAACTCTATTAATAAAATTTTTCTCCACAAACAGTGTTTCCATTGTTTTGATAAACCTTTATAGTGTTATTTGATTGTTAGTGATGGTAAATTTAACAGAAAAATTATTTGTGCCTGTCTTTGGACACAGGTTCTCCACAGAAAGAATAAATATTGACGAGCAAATTGTTATCAGACAACAGATATTATTAATTCAGTATAGTGGGCACGATTTGTCCATTTTCACCCACTGTCTTATAACAGAGCCACAACGACGAATATTGTGCTATTAGAAAGTCGAGAGGATTTCTGAAACATTCAGAATGTTTTATGTCCTTAACTTCGTATGAATGTAAAAATATAGTTTAACATCAAAATTGTATATCCATCTAAACGTGTTATTTCATTACCTTTAAAATGAAGCTGCGTAAGTTCCTGTTTGTTTCCTAAAGAAGAGAGGAAAACGCCAAACATTCTTTATGTGTGAAACAAAAAGAAATTCAAATTAGTGTCTCACGACATGAATGACTTGCACAATGCATAATTCCAAAGTGAATAGAATTTCCTTGTGTCATTTTGAAACAAAAATGGTCATATACAGAACCTGACCTATAAGAGCTTGGCCCACGTATGCTACAACAACTCATGAAACATCACAGTGGTTGGTAATGTTGCCGGATGTATTATTTATTGGATTTCAGGAAAATATTATTACTTCAGTCAGTAAGATAGCAAATGCGAAATACCAGGTTAAGTCAAAAATGTGTCCCGTTTTGAGCTATACATACTGTTGGAACTCCATTACTGTACGAAACGGAAGCCAGAGTCAAACGATATCTCGAGGACGTGGAACACACCAGATTGATAACGTGCATTTGGCTCGGAGCCATATTGCGTTATCAAGTGAGCAGAGGATGGAGGTCGATAAACATGCTGTTCGTGTGCTCCTACGCCATTGCTGTAAAAGAAGGTTAAACGCAAGAGCAGCAGAGAGTGAAATTTATGCAGTTGAAGGCGAGAAAACAGTGGACAGCAGCACTGCACGAAAATTGTTCCGGCATTTCAAATCTGGGAACAGCAGTCTCGAAGACCACCCGATATCAGCCTTCCAATGAACACAAACACTGACACCCTTGTCGAAGTTGTGAGTTACTAGTACATGACAATTGGCAACTGAAGATGGGATCTTTCCAATCCACCATCGTTCGTTTCCTTCACGGGCTTGATTTCTACTCCAGGCGTCCTCGAATGGTTCCCCTAAAATTGATATCCCAGCAGGTAACAACGTGTCGCTCTCTGTCGCAGATTAGGGTGACACCCACAAGAGGATAGGCTTTGGCGCCGTGTCGTCACAGGTGATAAAAAGTGGACAATCCGATCCTACATATTTCTACCACCGCAAATCAGTGGCTGAGGCTACGGCAGTAAGCACAATCAGTGGTGCAAAAAGATGGAAGTCATGACGTGCATTTGGGGAAATTGTAAGGGTCCTGTGCACTGGAAACTCGTGCCAAATGGTTAGCCTTGGGACGGAAATCTCTCTGCCGAACAACAGCATACGGTCCATGATGCTCTGGGCAAACGCTACCTAGCGCTCATCAATAGGAAGTGGACGTTGCAGAAAGTGAATAATGACCCAAGTGACACCTCCAGTTAGTCGGACGAAAACTAGAGGAATTCGAAGGGTTGAGATCCTACCCCATCCTCTATAGAGTCCAAATTGGCCCATCAGAAAACCATCTGTTTCGCTTCATTGATAGATGTCGGTGGTAGAAATATGTTTAACATCAAAATTGTATATCCATCTAAACGTGTTATTTCATTACCTTTAAAATGAAGCTGCGTAAGTTCCTGTTTGTTTCCTAAAGAAGAGAGGAAAACGCCAAACATTCTTTATGTGTGAAACAAAAAGAAATTCAAATTAGTGTCTCACGACATGAATGACTTGCACAATGCATAATTCCAAAGTGAATAGAATTTCCTTGTGTCATTTTGAAACAAAAATGGTCATATACAGAACCTGACCTATAAGAGCTTGGCCCACGTATGCTACAACAACTCATGAAACATCACAGTGGTTGGTAATGTTGCCGAATGATTTATTTTTTGGATTTCAGGAAAATATTATTACTTCAGTCAGTAAGATAGCAAATGCGAAATACCAGGTTAAGTCAAAAATGTGTCCCGTTTTGAGCTATACATACTGTTGGAACTCCATTACTGTACGAAACGGAAGCCAGAGTCAAACGATATCTCGAGGACGTGGAACACACCAGATTGATAACGTGCATTTGGCTCGGAGCCATATTGCGTTATCAAGTGAGCAGAGGATGGAGGTCGATAAACATGTTGTTCGTGTGCTCCTACGCCATTGCTGTAAAAGAAGGTTAAACGCAAGAGCAGCAGAGAGTGAAATTTATGCAGTTGAAGGCGAGAAAACAGTGGACAGCAGCACTGCACGAAAATTGTTCCGGCATTTCAAATCTGGGAACAGCAGTCTCGAAGACCACCCGATATCAGCCTTCCAATGAACACAAACACTGACACCCTTGTCGAAGTTGTGAGTTACTAGTACATGACAATTGGCAACTGAAGATGGGATCTTTCCAATCCACCATCGTTCGTTTCCTTCACGGGCTTGATTTCTACTCCAGGCGTCCTCGAATGGTTCCCCTAAAATTGATATCCCAGCAGGTAACAACGTGTCGCTCTCTGTCGCAGATTAGGGTGACACCCACAAGAGGATAGGCTTTGGCGCCGTGTCGTCACAGGTGATAAAAAGTGGACAATCCGATCCTACATATTTCTACCACCGCAAATCAGTGGCTGAGGCTACGGCAGTAAGCACAATCAGTGGTGCAAAAAGATGGAAGTCATGACGTGCATTTGGGGAAATTGTAAGGGTCCTGTGCACTGGAAACTCGTGCCAAATGGTTAGCCTTGGGACGGAAATCTCTCTGCCGAACAACAGCATACGGTCCATGATGCTCTGGGCAAACGCTACCTAGCGCTCATCAATAGGAAGTGGACGTTGCAGAAAGTGAATAATGACCCAAGTGACACCTCCAGTTAGTCGGACGAAAACTAGAGGAATTCGAAGGGTTGAGATCCTACCCCATCCTCTATAGAGTCCAAATTGGCCCATCAGAAAACCATCTGTTTCGCTTCATTGATAGATGTCGAACCCGTTATTCGATAGTTTGTGTCATAGAAACCTGTCGAGAGGCACCACTGTGACATAGTGGGTCTGATGGAACTTTGGCAAAGGACAACAAAAAAGGCCTGTACTTTGCAGAATGAGATGAACGTGTTTGGTAGTGTTGCATCATTAAACTTTTTATTTGCAAACGGAGCGAACCTTTGACTCACCCTGATATTATTGGAAGTAATTAAGCCTTTAAGAAAATAATTGCCCTGACCAATATTCACGAGCGTATGTTTAAGATCTATGGAGATTATGCAATACCCTATGTCATCCAGGCGGTATGCACCGGGCTGTCTTAGATCCTGAAGAAAGTTTAGAGACAGGCGACGGAGAAAGTTCTCAAATAAGTAACAGAAAGATATGGTGACGAAGAGTCTATGTAGGTAGATGATAGTGAGGCAAGCGTATGATTAGAGGCTGAGGAAAACGTGCACGATCTTATGCCATCCTGAAGCTCTTTCTGAATCGTAGTCTCTGAAACCGTGTAACACATTTCCAAAACAGATGATAACGAAAGAGCTCCAGGAAGCCACGGACACCGTGTAAAACATTTCAGAAACAGATGATGAAGGAAGAGCCCCAGGAAGCCACGGATAAAGACAATGATGAAGTGAGCATACAATTAGGATCTATGGGAATTGTGCACCATCCCATACCATTCTAAAGCACCAAGACGAAGAAGAAAAAAGATCCAGGATACCACAGATGGAGACCATGAGTCGAGTGTATGGTTAGACTGTAGGGAAATTGAGCACCATCCTATGCAATCCTGGAGCTCTCTCTTTACTCCAATATCTGAAATCATATATCAAGTTTCGACAATAGTGAGGAGAGCATATACGGTTACTGGATGGAGATTGTATACCATCCATCCAATGCCATCCTAGTGCTTTTGTCACAATTTCAAAAACCTTGGAATATATTTCAAAAGAACGGAGAGAGATCCGGTAAGCGGCAGAGGAGCTTTTTCGTAAAATGAAAAATGTGATTTTAACTCGAAGAGCCAACATAAGACAAAGATGTATAGTATTACTGGGGTTCTAGTAAATACATCGTTACATATACTGATTCACATGTTCTTAATACATGAAACACATATGTTAGGTTTAAAGCTGATTGCACAACCCTGGAAATTTATTGGGTTCAATACTCATAAGAATATTCCTTTCCGTCCTTAACATTTTCTGAAAAAAGAGCAAATTCTTATTTCGTAGCGTACACGTAGGTACGTGAGTTATGTAGCAGTAATTTCTCAGTTTTCGTGCAACTTCTGGGCAGTGTCAAAAGAATTGCTTTTCATCATAACCATTAAAATTGTATCTGAGCTTCACAGACACACATTAGGAATATTACAGTACGTTGTGTGAGCTTAAGAAACGCAAATTTGGAAATTAGAAAACTGGGAAGAGGAGCTCTTAATGGTAAAAAATGCTGCCGTTCATTCCCGAAGTTTAGAATTGGTGAGTACAGCCTATTCAGTGTTGCACGTGTCTGAACTTGAATTTGAGAAAAACAAGCTGAAAGCTAATGTGAAAGCAAATACCAGTATGTCAAGTGATGTGTTATTGCAGGGCTTTTCTACTCATTCCATCACCCTTTACCGTTTAAAATTGTTGTCCAGGGAGAAAAAAATCTTCGATAAAGATTTCCAAATCAGTTGCCTGCGGTCAATTTTTTGGAAACGGCTTGATGTTGTCGCTTTATCGAATTTTCGTCAAATTTAATTGCCATTTTTTGAACCAAACTACTGGTAAAAAGGAAGTGTCTTTCATAGTAGCATTAAACGGCATATAATGTTGATTAGACCCTAAGGCTGTAGCCCTACCGCAGCCGATTTCGTCTTGGCTGCGGTGGTACGAACAGGATTTGGTCTACCTTTCGATGAGAGGTATCGGAATGAAGAGACCACAGCAAGCTCTTCGCAAAAACAAATTATTTTTTCTTTTAGGAGAATTGTATACACTTTCACATTTCTCAAGTTACATCAGTCCAAATCGAAAAACTTCGTTACGTAAAAGAATGCCAAACGTTCTGCATTCTCTAGTTCCGGCATCATTATTGTATTATTTGTTTCCCACCCCCATATACCATTGTTTAGATGGAAAATACGTTGCAGTCTTGGGGTATGCCAAAACCGAATTCACAACGATTTTGATTCTTAAAGCAAATAACTTTATAATTCCTGCTTTTGAAACCTTCCGTAAAGTTTAGAGGAAGTTTTACAGAATGACACTAAACTGATTTGTTTCGCCCGACGAAGGATGTTACTTGTGACTTGCATGCAAATTTTAGTAGGCATGAAAGTACTTTAAATCCAGTGTGTAATAACTTTTGCTATAAATTTAGTAAGGTTTTTAAAGTTCCGTAGATATATATATACCTTCAGCGCCTAAGTAGATCAGAGGGAAACATTATGACATTAATATTACAATAGTTTTAGTTAGAGATGCTTTTTCTCGACCGGGAACCGAATTTTGCGCAGCGCATGGAAGATTTTGCAATCACTATTTTGTTATGGAGCCCATTTTCATATTAATGTTATTTTTAGTAAAAACAAAATAGAATGGAGCTCATTCAACAGAAATATCTGCGTCTAAATCTACTACCAGTACCGAAATCTGCAAGAAAAGGGCGTCGTGAAAGGATATTGAGCGTCTACAGCATAGTCTCTCAGCAGGGATGATCAATTCAACAGCAATAAGATTTTTCTTAAGATTACTAGTTTTACGCTGTTTCGGTTATAAAAACATCATTCCAATGTACACTGCTGGCCACCCAAAATGCAACACCAAGAAGGAAGCATCCGATTGGCCTGAAAATCGCCGCATGCGTCGCCCGCTAGAGGACATGCAAACAATTAGCAATGCAGGCCATATTGAAATCATGTACGCCCGGCACGCCTCCGAGAAGCACTATAAAAAAGGTGCACAGAAAGCGGGGTGTAAGTTGTGGAAGTGTGTTGTGCTGCCGGACCTGTGCGTGGAAAGTTTTCTGATGCCACGTCGCAAAATACGGCAGTCATTCCAGCACGCTTCGGAGTTCGACAGAGGACAAATAGTGGCTTATCGCGACAGCGGTTTATCGTAGCGACACATCGGCGCCCGTGTGGGACGATATCCAGCCACAGTGAGGCGAGTAGGGATTCGGTGTCTGCAGGAGGGACGGACGGACCGACATGAGCGATTGCCGCCGCCGCGGCCCACCACCTAACGGGAGGACCGGCATGTTGTGCGGCGGGCATTGACGGCTCGCACCGCCACATCGCGAACGTTTACGCAGGAATTAGGGTGTGTTGCGCAACAACCTGTGTCAGCACGTACCGTTCGACGTCGTCTGCAGGAGCGGTGACTTGTCGCACGGCGCCCATTCCTCCGATTACCATAGACGTTACACCACCGGCAAGTGCGGCGGTAGTCGGCCGTTGAACGCCGCACCTGGATTACGGAATGGCACAGCATTGTCTTCTCTGACGAATCCCGCTTCTGCCTGCAACACCACGATGGTCGGATCCGCGTGTGGCAGCACCGCGGCGAGAGACTCTATGACGCCTGCATTATGCATCGCCATACCGGTTCGTCGCCTGGCGCTATGGTTTGGGGCGCAATTGGATATGACACCCGCACCCCTCTGGTATGCGTCGCCAGTACACTCAACAGCCACCGCTACATCTCCTGCGTTTTGGAGCCTGTAGTCCTCCCTTACCTGCAGGACCTGCCAGCGGCCACGTTTCAACAGGACAATGCGCTCCCGCACGTGGCACACATCGTTCAAAAATTCGTCGCGGCCCACCAGGTGTCACTGCTGCCGTGGCTCTCCTGTTCTCCCGATATGTCGCCCATCGAACACGTCAGGTCGCTGATCGGCAACCGAGTGGTCCGGCCAGCACCACCCGCGGCTACGCCTAATGAACTGTGGCAACGTGTGGAAGCAGCCTGTACCGACATACCCCAGGCCTTCTTCCAAAGCCTCTTTCGTTCGATGCCGCGGCGTGTAGCGACCGTTATTGCCAGCCATGGGGGTCACACGAACTATTGATGTCTGCGTGTTCCGCGAGTCACACGGGCCTGTAAGCTCAATTGTTTCATCTTTGTATCTGTTGTTATGTGTCCAGTAAATCTAGCTTTGCTATCTCGTGTCCTTCTTGGTGTTGCATTTTGGGTGGCCAGCAGTGTAGATGAATTTTATCTTATGACATCCAGCAAGTTTAATATCAGACATAAACGCTATTTATTGTCTATGTAACGCAACAAATTATTCAAATATATTGAAAAATCTTTTCAATAAAGAAATTAGCGAAACAAAATTCAAAATTTTGAAAGCCCGTCTAAGAAGTCTAAAGCTGGCTATATGTGGCTAAATCCGCAATAAAAAAATTTAATACCTCACTTGGGCTTTCTAGTCTCGCCAAAAATGGTGGTCGATCCATGAGATGGACTAAGATCATCATTGTTTAATCTATGTAAAGTTTTAATTAGATTTTAAGGTTGTAAGAGCACGTTTAGCGCTAATAGCTGTAAAGTTTGCTTTAGCTTAAATGCTTGCGTTGCTCAGTTAATTAACCCTGAACTTTGTCTCTGAACTTGTGAACATAAATAAAAAGCACTGTCAACGGCCAAGGTAATGAATCAACTGAAACAAATAACACGAGTCCAATTTTACACTGAAGTTGCACTGAAATAGAGATAGCAAAACTTATGCAAATGCCTGGCTGCTACTCCCTGTTATTGCGCATGCCCGGCCAAAACTGTGGTTAAGTACAGCCATCACCCACAGCTTCAACAATAGTGATCCGTTACAGGCGTGATGGGTACGAGGCATGATTTGGATGATTTTGACAGAGGACAGATTGTAGGTGCCTGCAAGAAGGGTCACTCCATCTCGGAAGTACTCAACATACTGGGATTTTTCTGTGTTGAAGTGTCCAGAGTGTTTCGGGAATATGCAAATTGTGGCAAAAAAAAACAAGCTCCCGAATGGATTGCAGAGGTGTACCAGCCTTGACAGCTCGTGGTGTACGCCGTTTGAGCCTGATTGTTCAAGGCGTTGGCCTCTGATCATTCGTCCGTAAGGGGTCCGGGTTCAAATCCCGGTCAGGCATGGATGTTGTGTTTGTCTTACGGCACTGGCTCTTACCCTTCCCTGGAACCAGTGACCCTAAATTAGGGACGGGAGACTGCTTATAGCCCATTGAGTTGCTCACGGTGGTCGTTAAACCTCCAATCAAAAAAAAAGAAAAAAAAAAAAAAAAAAAAGAGCCTGATTGTTCAGACTGATACGTGTGAGACAATATCACAAATCACGGCCGATTTCCACAGTGGATGAAGTCGCCTTGTCAGTGCAAGGGTAGAGGAACGTTCACTTTAGCGTCTAGGGTTCATGAGCCGCTGTCACACCAGAGTTCCACTGTTAACGCCACGATACCGAATTTAACACTTTGACTGGGAAAAAGCACAACGACAATGAACTACAGAGAACTGAGAGTGGATAGCCTGTAGTGATGAATCCATATTTAAACTGCATCGAGCCGGTGGGAGAGTGCGGATCTGGCGTCAACTTGATGAGGCTATGGTCCCTTCATGTCAAGTTGGAACTGGGTAGGCTGTTGGTGTCTCAGTGATGGCTGGGTTGTCTTCAATTGGTATGCTTTCGGACCTTTGATACGTGTAGGGTCCTTCAAATATGTGGACATCTTAGCCGATCATTTACCACCCATTCAAGTCCAGAACGCATTCCGGTGGCAATGGCGTATTCCAGAAAGATAATTGCCCATCTCACAGCACCCACCTGGCTACTGTATGGTTACAAGAGCATTGTAGTGACTTTAAAACGCGCCGGTGGCCACCTGGAAGCCCGGATTTAAACTCCATAGAACATCTTTGGGTACCGTCTGACCTGTGCGAATTACAGACAGCTTTGTAGGAGGCATGGCTGGTGATACCTGAAGATCATTTTCTTAAGCTCGTTGAATCCATGCCTCGTCGTTTGACAACCGTCATGACAAGAGGTGGACCGACGCGTTACTAGGCAAGTATCTTTCATTCAATGACACTTTTGTGTATTATCTTTCACTGGGACTTCCGAACAGGTAAATCAACACTAGCCGGAATATGAACTTGCTGGCTCCTATTCATATAATATTCGCGATACTCTGTAATCTTAACATGCGTTTCTAGCAAGACGCATGTCAAATGCACTTCCAACAAGAAGCTATATCAAAATGTACTTTTATCAAGTCGCTTGGACAAATGCCCTTCTAATTAACAAGTAGCTCTCACAAATCCACTCCGGCTACATTCAGTATTGCCGTTATATTGACCTCTGACCCACTATCGGTGCTGTTAAACTTAGAAAGCTCTTCGGAAAAAGCAATGGGTATTTAAGACAGAAAGCATTTAACGAAAAAAAATTTACATAGGAGCACAGAAGCTCAATAGGAGCGTCAAATTGGAGGTATACGGCACACCTTTGAAATCAGCGTTTTAACCTATACTACTATACGATGTTTTCATCGTGCTGCTCCAAACACTAGCGTAATATTTTTGGTGACATTTTAAGTCTCAGGATAGAGACACATTTATCAAGACAACATTTTTGAATTATTTTTTAAAACAATTTGTATGATAGTAAGATCCTTTTTTGGAAGTTTTGGTCTGAATTTCATTCATATTCTTGGATAAATCCTCATCTGCAACGTTGCCTTTTAACGCAGCAATCTCCCTGACGTGCGCAGCATGCTGTGAATTATCTTTCTTAACGTGATGAAGAAAAAGATTCTCTATATGTTTGTGAAAAGGATAGTGATAATTTATTTTAGGTTCGGAAATAAATTCATTTCCCAATTTAAAGGAGAATCTTAAAATTATTAAATTATACTGTAGGAAGTGAAAAAGATGACTTCGAAAATAGATTTCGAATCGTGGAAATTGATAAAACGCTATGCGATCTGTTAGAGGTAGCGACATTCGAAGAGCCGTCAGAGCGTTAAAAGTCTCATAAATTTGCCATCATATTCAATGCAACCTTCATAACTGAATAAGTAGGCACTTTGTATTAATATAGAAAAACGTTTACTCAACCCGCATAAAATTTATTTCTTTAAGATGAGTAATGATAGTTTGACAGTATTGAAATTATTTTTCGACTGTGTTCTAAATTTTTCGCACTTTTTTCATTCCGAAGATGTATTTGCTCACCATTAGTCACGTTCCTTTAGCAACGTATTGATAGGTTATCAACGCACAAAAAGTTAATTTTTGTTTGTTTTTTTCTATTCACTTTCCATCATCACGCACAGATCCAATAGCTCTAACCCATTTCCCGGAATATTACATAAAGGCAGATGAAATATCATTATTGTTCCACGTTCTGATATTGTTTGCAGGCAAGTTTAAATTATTTATCAAATATTAATTGTCATTTCTCCTGGTTAATATGTTCCTTAATTATTTGTAATATAGGAGGTACTCAAAAAAAGTATTACAAGGCTAATCTTTCAACTCACGTACCTGTAGGAACTCAAACGATCGTAAATATAGATGTTGATATATTCGAAAAGCAACACAGCTTAGCCTAAAGACACAGCATACATTGTAGCTGGGTGGTGATTGTTTAAAACATCAATTAGGCTGAAAAGTTGGTCTCGCGTAGAGGTTATTTGAATAATTCAATTTTTAGGCAACGAGCATTTTGCAGGTTACTGTACACTAAAGTAAAAAAATAATATTGGAAATACCTACCTAATAATAACGTGTCTGATAGCCCTTGGTCTTCGTAGCAGCCTTTGTTCAAAATCGTATAGATTAAGCAAGGTGTAGGTATCGTTCTACAGGTATATTCAGCCAAGAAGGTGCAATGGCGTCTGTCAATTGCCTAATGTTCGTTGCAGAACAATCTCTATTGGGAATCGCTTTTCCAATCTCAACCCACGGGGGTTCAATTGGGTTAAAAAGTGGGGTGCGTGGCAGCCCTTTGTAACTTTGAAGTCGTGTCCTATTCCTGGGTTCCCTTACACTTTGTCCGAGTTCGTTTCGTTCACGTTTTCTTTATCCGCTGTTCATTTATTCCACATCCATTTCGTCTTCAGAATGGATGGAATACCGTAGAAATTATGGAATTTTCGTTACTAGGCATAAAAAAACAAGAAAGATGACACTGAATTTTCGGGTGTAATAAGCACGTCTTTTGAATCCGTTCTGACGCAAATTAAATTTATCAAAGCTATTCAAAGTCAATTGAACCGGTATGGAAAACAATACTATGTGACGGAAAAAAGAAGTTTTTCAATCGGGTTTTAGATCCCTCAAATATTGCTGCAAACGGAATCGTGAGCTTAGGCCCTCTGGTTGCAGACTTGTGCTTTAAGAAAAACATGAATTTATATGAGAAACATTTCGCACCGGAAACGCTCTCCAACACCGAGAGAATTTTTCAAATCGGACTCTTAGAAACAGAGATATCGACAAAAATAAGATGTGACTTTACGTCCCCTGGTTGGAAAACCATGCGTTATTTTAGGAAGAAAGTATTCTCAAAAGGTTTTTCCCTGTGAGCAGCACTACCGGTCCAAGAAAAAAAATTTAGTCGACTTTTCAAGAGCCCAGATTTTGCTGCAAATACATCAGAAGCAGAAATTAACACTTATGCCCCCTGGTGGCCAAAATATTCTTTACCAAAAATTAGAAATTATGTGAAAGATATTTTCCAGCAAGTCTTGTATGCGATACAGGAAGAATTTCTTAAATCGGAGTTTCAGAAGCAGAAATAACGCAGAAAACGCAATTTACCTTTGTGCCCCCTAGCGGAAAGTCTATGATTTACCTGAAAATTTTCAATTTACAGGAAAAACAAATCGCATCGGAAACACTATCCAACAAAGAAAGAAATTTTTCAAATCGGACTCCTAGAAGTAGAGATATTGACAAAAATAAGATATGCATCTATGCCTCCTGGCGCAGAAGCCATGCATTATTTCAAGAAGAAAATGTTCCTAAAAGGTGTGTCGACATGAGTAGTATCGGTCAACAAACCACTTTTTTTTTCAATCGAGATTTTAGAATCTCAGATTTTGCTGCAAATACATCTGAAGCGGAAATTAAGACTTACGCCACCTGGTGGCCAAATCATTTTTTACAAAAATCAGAAATTATGTGCAAAGGATTTCCCATCAAGAGCTGCATCCTGTGCAGAAAGAATTTTTCAAATCGGAGATTTAGAAGCAGAGATATAGGGGGAAAGCAATTTACCTTTACGCTCCCTAGCGGAAAGTCTATGAATTAACTGAAAATTTTGAAATTATATGAAAAACATGTCGCATTGGAAACAAAATCCAACAAAGAAGGAATTTTTCAAATCGTGCTCCTAGAAGTAGAGATGTTGCCCAAAATATGATATACATCTACGCCCCTGGCATAGAAACCATGCATTATTTTAAGAAGAAAATGTTTCTAGAAGGTTTGTCGACATGAGTACTATCGGTCTACAAACGACGAATTTTTTCAATCGAGAATTTAGAAGCTCATATTTTGCTGGAAATACATCAGAAGCGGAAATTAAGATTTACGCCCCCTGGTGGCCAAACCATTTTGTTTACAAAAATTAGAAATTATGTGCAAACGATTTGCCATCAAAAGATGTATCCAGTGCAGAAAGAATTTTTCAAATCGGAGATTTAAAAGCAGAGATGTAGGAAGAAACGCAATTCACATCTACGCCCCCTAGCAGAAAATCTATGAATTACTTGAAAATTTTGAAATTTTATGAAAAACATATCACACTGGAAATACTATCCAGTAAAGAAGGAATTTTTCAAATCGGACTCCTAGAAGTAGAGATATTGGGAAAAATAAGATATACATCTACGCCCCCTGGCGTAGAGACAATGCATTATTTTAAGAAGAAAATATTCCGAAAAGGTTTATTGATGTGAGTGGCATTAGTTCACGAATAATTTTTTCAATCGATATTTTAGAAGCTCAGATTTTATGGCAAATACATCAGAAGCAAAAATTAACACCTACGCCCCCTGGTGGCTAAAGTATTCTTTACCAAAAATTTTAAATTACACTTGCGGAAAGTGAAAAAAACACCAAGAAGGAGACGTCTGATACCAACGAAATTTATACAGCATAATAACGGAATACAGAGGATAACGTGATCAAACCATTATGGCAAAATACAGCTGTATTTGCTGGTAAACTGAAAAATAACATTTCCATGTAACATGGTTAGTACGAGGTTGAACCGCCATGAGCCGCCCCGGTGGTGCAGTGGTCTAAGCGATGGCCTCTGATCATTCGTCCGAATAAGGTCTGGGTTCGAATCCCGGTGAGGCATGGGTGTTGTGTTTGTCTTACGGCACTGGCTCTCTCCCTTCCCTGGAACCAGTGACCCTAAATTAGGGACGGGCGACTGCTTACAGCCCATTGAGTTGCTCACGGTGGTCGTTAAACCTCCAATCATAAAAAAAAAAAAAAAAAAAGAATTGCCATGAACTGCGTCACACTGTGCAATTCTGGCATGAAGTCTGTCGTACAGTGTTGGATGTAAGTTTGGGGTATTGAGTTCCAAGCATCCTCAACCTGGACGCATAATTCGGGGATGGTCGTGGCTGGCCGTGGAGACCGGATAAGTCGTTGTCCCATAAAATCCTACACGTGCTCAATGGGGGACAAATCCGGTGAACGTGCAGGCTAATGGAAGTTGTCTCACACCCTGAAGTGCATGTTGCGTTGCACGTGCCGTATGTGGGCTTGCGCTATCTTGCTGGAAAACACCACGATGGACTGGCCTTACAAATGGCACAACAACGGGCCGAATGATGTTGTTGATGTAGGAGGTGCTGTTTAACGTACCCGTTACAAACACTAGTTGTTGTACAGGAGTGATAGCTGATCGCTCCCCACACCAGGAGACCAGATGTAGGCCCTGTGTGTCGCTGGCGGATGCAAGAAGGGTGGAGACGCTCCCCTGTGCGTCTGCGAACTCGCATACGGCCGTCGGAAGCTCCCAAGCAGAATCTGCTTTCATCGCTCAACACGACAGATCGCCATTGCGTTATCCAGTGCAGACGTTGGCGACACCACTGCAGCCGTTCCTGACGGTGGGCTGGAGTCAGAGGCACACGTGCACGTAGTCCTGCATCCAGTAGACGGTTGCGGATTGTTCGCACATTAGTCTCAGGTGCAACGGCAGCTCGGATTTGCGTCGCAGTGGATGTTCTGCTTGACAACTCCGCTCTTCGTATGCGTCGATCGGTCCGCTCATCAGTCCGTCTGTGACTCCCGGTTCCACGTCTTCTCGTGTGGGAATGTTCCTCGGACCATCTACGCCACCATCGTACCACCACCGATACTTCCCGTACAATTCACTCCGCAATACGGCGATACGACCCCCGGCCTCGCGGAGTCCGACTAGACAACCTCGCTCAAAGTCCGATAACTGCAGAAATCGTACACGTCTTCTATATCCAGGCATTGCAGCTTCTTCAGGGTCTTCGCACGTGTCCGTACGCCGACGACTGATTACATTCACTTCGCCGTACTCCTTAAATACCACCGACGATAATTTGCATATTATGTCATGCTGTGGCCTAAGTGCTCACCGGTTGGTCCCGAAATTAACATCCCACCTACGTAAACTCGACCCTATTAACAAATGTAAATTTCATGATCGTCCGCCAATTCCTTCTTGGTGTTCTTTTTTCACTTTCCGCCAGTGTATGTGCAAAATATTGTTCATCAGGAGGTGTATCCGCTGTAGAAACAATTTTTCAAATCGGAGTTTTAGAAGGAGAGTTATCGGGAAGAATGTAATTTACTTTTACGCCCCCTAGCGGAAAATTTATGCGTGATTTGAAAAAGTAACTACTGTGATACACACTCCTCCGAAAATTTTGAGATTCTGCAGGCACTTTCTAGTTGACCAACGTTATTGAAAGTCTTTGCAGGCTTCAAGTATAGGGTGTCCCACTTGGCATTGGCCCCAATTTTTTCCGAATAACTTGCGAAATAACCAACTGATGGATATGTAATTAAAGGTAAACTTACCTTGATCCATGGGATGAATGATGCTATCAAATGAAGTGCTGGAAGTGGCCGCCGTCGACATGCATACATGCTTCAACGTGACGCTCCATGTTATCGAAGGTTCACACTAGCTGTTCGGCAGTCTCAAGCTCCATTTCGCGGCGAATGTTGTTTTCCAGTGCCGCGAGAGTCCGTGGCTTGTTCCGGTACACTGTACCTTTTAACATGCCCCACAGGAAGAAATCAGGGGAGAAAGATCAAGCGACCTCTGTGGCCACCATCCCTGTCCCTTCAAGATGACACGATCAGGGGAAAAGACTCGATTAGAGCCATGGTCGTTTTGGAGGTGTGACACATTGCCCCGTCTTGTTGGAAGTAGCCGGTAGTGAGCTCCTCGTCATCCAGCTGCTCCACAAAAG
The DNA here is from genome assembly GCA_039090855.1 of Macrothele yani. Lineage (NCBI taxonomy): Eukaryota > Metazoa > Arthropoda > Arachnida > Araneae > Macrothelidae > Macrothele > Macrothele yani. The sequence goes on along the minus strand of CM077017.1, from coordinate 11,871,637 downwards.
CAGTGCAGATGTCCATGTACATAGCCGTATTCACCGCTGTGTGGAAAAAGACTGGCCCGGTGATGCGGCGCCGGGAGACAGCACACCAGACCCCCAGTTTTTCCGCATGAAGAGGTTCCTCATGCAGTTCGTGCGGATTAGCACTCGCCCAAACACGAGTGTTTTGGCAATTGACGTATCCATTGAGGTGGAACCATATTTCATCGCTAAACCACATTTTGTCCAGTATGTTTGGATTTCTAGCGACGAAGTCCTGAAACCGCCGACAGTACGTGACTCCCTTTGCGTTATCGTTCGGTTGCATTTCCTGCACAACTGTGATGCAGTATGGATGAAGCTTGCCTGCAGCCCTTTGGCATGCGCTTTAGGACGTTCCCATTTCTTGTCTCAATTTCCACAAGGACTTCGTCGGAGAGGCCAGGAGTTTTTGTGTAACGTCCTCTACTGTTGCTCGGGACATCGCCGGCCGACCTCCGCCGTGGACATTCAGCAACGTTCCCGTAGTTTCCAATTTTTTCACAAGATGCTGAATGCAGAACTTTGCTGGTGGTTTGCCACCTCCACATTTCGCCAAGAATTGGGTTTGGCACGCCTTGATATACCCAGTTGCCCAATACGTCCGGACCAGAAAACACGTTCAATTGTGTATTGATTCATGTTTCAACGGAAACACGGAAATAAATCACAGTACTCCTGTCTGCGAGGCGCACCCGACCGTTGCCAATGCCAGACTGACCTTGGCCGCTCGTCTTTCGTCTGCCGGCGAATGACGTACCTGGCGTTTCGCAGCGCCACGTATGTTTGGTAAGACCAACAGTCTCGCTTCTTACGGCGTTTCTTTCTCACGCTCTCCCGTTCCTCTTCCCAGAGTTTCTATTTCGTACTCCTCTTCTTTCTATAGTTATACGGAAAACTCCGGGGCCAATAGCGAGTGGGACACTCTGTAGTACGAATGAGTACAGTAAAAGTCAGTCTTACTTAAACGATATTAATGCAAAACATCAGAGCCGCCCCGGTGGCGCAGTGGTCTAAGGCACCGGCCTCTGATCATTCGTCCGTAAGGGGTCCGGGTTCGAATCCCGGTCAGGCAGGGATGTTGTGTTTGTCTTACGGCACTGGCTCTCTCCCTTCCCTGGAACCAGTGACCCTAAATTAGGGACGGGCGACTGCTTATAGCCCATTGAGTTGCTCACGGTGGTCGTTAAACCTCCAACCAAAAAAAAAAAAAAAAAACATCAGAAAAATTTGTCATTTACAGAGGCTGTACACTAATCCAGGTTTTTGAAAGTTGACGTGTGCAACGTGAAAACAAATTACCACTTCCTTTTAATGAAAGTACTTCTAGACATAGAAACCCGGTACCTTCTTGCTCTTTGGACAAGAGTGTTCAACCAAAGAACGAAGGTAATACATTTTGCTGCTCTTCTTCTCTCAGGCCTACTTAAAGCGATCGAAAGATCAATTCTAGCTGATAACTTAAATACTCTTCTTTGTTAAATTTCGGGAACACAATGTAGAAAAATATCGCCCTAGAGTAATAACATCTACCATTCAATATTTATAAAACTATTTTCAGACGAAACAATTCTAACATCGCTTGTGTCTTAAATATTTTAAATGTATTACATGTATTATGAGCCGTTTTGGGAAACTACAGGTTTAAAGAACGTTTCTCAGAGCTTTTACGTTACAACAACATTGAATATAATATTTTGCAAGTGTGCTTCTTTAGATTTATATAATTTGTCCTTGAGAGAATACTGAGTGCATATTGTTTTCATTTCTTACTTTATAAACATTTTAGTGAGAGTACCAGAAATATAAATATCATGCGTTAGCACGTTTGAATACCTTTTTCGACAGAACGTATAGTCTTTATACAGCCGCCCCGGTGGCGCAGTGGTCTAAGCGATGGCCTCTGATCATTCGTCCGAAAGGGGTCCAGGTTCGAATCCCGCTGGGGCATGGATGTTGTGTTTCTCATACGGCATGGATGTTGTGGATGTTGTATTTGGATACGGCATGGATGTGTTTGGATGTTGTGTTTGGATACGGCATGGATGTGTATGGATGTTGTGTTTGGATACGGCATGGATGTGTTTGTCATGTTGTGGATGTTGTGTTTGGATACGGCATGGATGTGTTTGGATGTTGTGTTTGGATACGGCATGGATGTATATGGATGTTGTGTTTGGATACGGCATGGATGTGTTTGTCATACGGCATGGATGTTGTCATGGATGTTGTGTTTGTCATACTCTCTCCCTTCCCTGGAACCAGTGACCCTAAATTAGGGACGGGCGACTGCTTATAACCCATTGTGTTGCTCACGGTGGTCGTTAAACCTTCAATAAAAAAAAAAGTCTTTAAACATCTTTGCAAAACAATTCCTTTCGTCCTCCATCTAAGCAGTAGCGATTATAAACCTGTCACAAGTGATGGGAGCTCACTTCAATTCTTATTACAGCGTGCTATGACCCAAGGCATGATGGGAAAGGACTAGTCTCCTTGTCACGGGCATTATGCCACTGGGTAACAAAAGTTATTCAAACTTCTCTCTAATTTTTTTTAGGTTCGCCTTCACCTTTATAACCTGTTTAGCAGGAAATGAGTCAGAAAGGATAAGTGTCAATCGTCCCCATAAATGAGAACTTTGAATAACAATGCTAAGGAGAAAGCACTGCTTACTGATGTGCAGGTATTTTCTTTCTAGCCACTTTTGGCCCACTTTTTAGACATCGAATATATTCGTACGAGCTGATTTCAGCCAGGTTTGCTAACCCCGATTTAATTCATTCCAGCCAGCTGAAGTGTTCAGCAGTACTTGTTTTGCGCATGTTTTTGAGAAGCTCTTGTTTCATAAAAATTTCGGGAAGTAATGGATTTTTAAATATTTTGTGAAAAGATTTATTTTTTCAACATTTTGTGAAAAGATTTATATTTTCAACATTTTGTGAAAAGATTTATTTTTTCAACATTTTGTGAAAAGAGTTATTTTTTCAACATTTTGTGAAAAGAGTTATTTTTTTCAACATGATAAGCTTTATTTTTTAACATATGATATAAATATGTGTGTGTACTGATTTTTTATAACATTCTGAGAAGCTGTTTCATTAACATTCTTGAAAAGCCCTTGGCTTTCTAAATTGGTTCGAGATGTACTACTTAATAAACAATTTTTAGCAAAATAAAAAAAAATATTATTACAAATACTATTAAAATATAAAAAAAGCATTTAAAATTTGTAATAACAATATTTATTGGCGTAACAATAACAATTATCAAGAGTAGACTCATTTTATTGATAATTTTGGATGTAAACACTTCTGAATGAGTGCTATATGAGAATTTGTAAAAGTACATTTTCAAACGCCTTTGAAAAGCGATTTGCTGCTCTGCTTGATCATTGATAAGAGCCACTGGTTTTGGGCTTGTTGTCCGGATGTGCTCGGGTTCATGTCCAGGAGGAGATATACATGGAGGACTTGGCAATGGGATCTTGACCCCGCCACCCCTAATCACTGACCTAAAATTATAGAGAAAGACTACTGATAGCCGTAACTGCTGCTACAGTGATCATTACACGCCGGAAAAGAAAACAATTCTCTTCTGGAAATTTTTGAAGACCATTGTTATACATCTTGTGAGAGTACATGTTTCACTGGTACAAAACATCCGAAAGGATTCGATCTACGACTTTGATTTTTAGAGGATATGCAAATCAGGCATAATCGCAGAAATGATTAGCATTTCGGCGTTGTGGGTGCATGCGTACCGCGTTTAGGAGAATAAGATCGGTCAACGTCACAGACCGGAACTGCTGACCGAGTCAAGCGATGCATGACTCGCTCAACAGTGGCTGAAGATGCGTCGTCATTGAGTAAGACAGGCTTAGAGTCAGATAAGCGAGTTCGACAGAGGTCGCATTATCGGCATGAGAGACCGCAGTGCTTCCCTCCGGGAGATTACCGGTCGTGTGGGGCGCAGTGTATCCCACGTGACAAGACTGTGCAGATAATGGTAGGAAGAAGGGCTTAAGGCACAAAGAGAAGGTTTGGGACGCCGTATACAGAACATTCCGAGGGACAAGTGTCATCTCATGAGGATGTCTTTGAGTTACCGTCCTGCATCATCATCACGAATCTAGTGGTGTGGCAATATCGTTTTATCGGACGAAATGTGCTCCTATTTGGACGAAAAAGATGGCCGCATCTGTGTCCGCAGAAGACAGAGGGAGAGGCGTCGGGAAGAGGGTATTCGCACAAGGCATACCGCAGTCATTATGGTCTGGGAAGTTACCGGGTACTAAAGTGGATCTCCTCTCGTGAGTCTGAAATAGCATAGCGAGTGCCCGTTACAACAATTACATTCTACGGCAGGTCACCTTCCTGTACTTGTAGGACATTGCCGGGGCCATATTTTAGCAGGACAGTGTCACACCGCATGTTGTAGCGACAACACGTGCCATCTTTAGGAATAATAATGTTCCACTTCTGCCGTGGCCGGCTAGATCGCCTGATTTATCACCCATAGGAAATCCCTGCGACATGCTCAAACAACAGGTGCAGCGGTACAACCGTTTGCCAGCAACTCTTTATCAACTTTTGGACGCGAGTCAATACAGCCTGGATAGCTATTGCGCAGGACATCATTCGCACATTATTTGATTCGATGCCTCAGCGAGTACAGCAGGTGATACAAGCCATAGGTGGCCACACCGATTATTACCTACAGCGACGCACATCCTACGTATGACATCGAGATCGTAATAATTTGTTCTGTATTGCCAAATAAACACATCCTGCAAAACTCAAAGTCATAGGTGTTCAGGTGTTCTGTTTTTTATGAACATGAGAGTATTTTTGAGAAGCATTTAGTTTAAAAACATTTTTCAAAACGTTTTTCTTTATAACATTTAAGAAACTCCTGTTTTATACATTTTCGGGTAAACTACCGGTATTTTCGCGATAAAAGATTTTCTTTTTGAAACAGCTTCTACGTCTGTGGCCATTAACAATTTAACGACCATAACGCCCAAAACGCCCATACATACAAATGGCCATAGCCGCCTGAAAAGCCTGTCTAAAGTGAGTCAGATTTCCTACTCTTACCTGTTCATCAAATTTTCTCGACCTATGAAGGATCAACAGGTGTCACCATCAGTCACTACTGTTGTTATTAAACAAAGAAGTGAACCAACAGACAGTTTCGGGCGTTATGGTATTTGGAATGATAAAATATTTTTGGGTCATGGTCGTTAAAGGGTTAAAAGAACGTTACACTCAGACTGGTATTGATTTTCTAATTAAATTACTACGCTAAAGAGAATGGTACTATGACAACGTGAATAATACCCTTCTCTCTTATCACTGATTCTTTTGAAGAACTAGATGAATTATTGTCATTTATTTATGTCTTCTGAAATAAGTTTAACAAATTTCATTTCGAATGTTTAAAAAAGCTGGTTATCGCAATGGAACAGGAGATGTTTTATTATCTCATGCTGGTGGTACCTTATCAAGCTGCGGTCGAATTATTTTAATTTCAGTATGCTCTAGGATCACTGATCCACTTGATTATCGCCTTTTTATGAATTGTGCTTAATTTGTTTATGAAACCGAGCATTAATTAGCAAGAAACGTATAACCTTAGACATTTCTTTTTTTCTTTAACGAAGGTGTAAATACTGTAGTTACTAAAATGGAGCTTTATGAACGAAAGGAGCAGGAACATAATAAAACAAGTTAGTAAAATCATGCAATGCAATGATTATGATATGCTGTCCAACATACTAGAAATCATTACTCACGTTATGAGGATAATAGCTGTAGAATAAATCTCACTCCTGTACCCTGACCTTTGACCCTATTTCAATGATATTCAACAGAACCGGTTCAGTATACTTCCGGAACAACATGATAAAGTTTTATCGCAGTCGAAATATTTTTATGTAAGTTATTACGCATAAGGGCGATAAAATGGGTCCCGCTCCTATGTCTAGACCTTTGACCCCATTTCGTCCATTTTCAATAGGGTTTGTCCCCAGGTTGTCTCCTACCATATAGTAAAATTTCATTGAAATCCAACCATTTTTACGCGAGGTATCGTGCAGAAAGACTGACAGACGGACAAAGCTGGAGCATAAAAGCTTCTTCAGCCTACGATTGGAAAGCGTAAACAAGAAAGATGACACCGTATTGAACACTTCTTTTGAATCTTATGCTGCACAAAAATATTATTTCAAAGGAGATTTTTAAAAAGTTTTAAAAATTCCGAAAAAGAATCAGTTACATCTTCCCCGAAAAACTGCGCATAATTCCAAATAAGTAATGTAGCGCTGTTATTTATAGTTAAAGGAACCGGTTTAAAAGAAATAAACCCATTAATCGATAAATCATCGAGGAATAGAAATAGCTACTTAACATGCACTAGTGACTGAAACGTACGGCACGAAAATAAACAAATTGTGCCCCAAAATTTCTCATAGCCGAAGGAAGATACCAGAGACAAAGGAATTCTGAAATCGAACAGTTAGAACAAGAGCTTTTGTATAACTTTACACCCCTAGCGGAAAAGCTTTCTGTTACTTATTGAAGAAAATATGTTCAAAATACTGTTCATAAAGAAAAGTATCCCACTCCAAAAATTTTTTTGTAAGGGATTCCGAGAATCGAATTAAAGCTTTGAAATAGAAATAAACGCTCACGCCACCTAGTGGAAGAATTTTTAATAATGTAAAAGTAGAAAATATGCGAAAAGTATTCCTCATAATAAAGGCTATGCTAAAGAAAAACAATTTATCATATACGTCATACGTGTCTTGGAAGAAGACATAGCGGAAAACAGGTTATGCCATTTATATTCCCTAGCGGGTGCCTTTTTTAAAGAGGATAAAGTTACCCGGTTTTATGGTAGTGAGTGACATACAGTAAGAAAAGAAATTTTTCAATGGTATTTTTAAAAGCGGAGATACAATTGCAAGAAAAAATGCATACTAACACCGACTACCGTCAGAATTGTTAAGCACAAAAATCTGGCGAGTACATTCAAAGTGCTCCACAAGGTGAATGGTGTCCGCGGTTCATAGTACTTTTTAAGTCGGACTTTCCAACCAGAGATATCGAGAAACACAGATTAAAAATTTGCGCCCCCTAGCAGGGATGTTTTGCATTTATTTGGGCAGGAAATGCTCACAAAATGTTTTCGTAGTTTTTAGTATCTGACCGAGAAAGGACTTTTTCAATAGTGTTTTTTGACGCGCAGTTATTGCTGTAAATATGCAGCACAAGAAAACGTTAAACATGACCTGTAGTGGCAAACTTACGCTCTCCTACAAAAATCGTGTTTTTCAAATCGGACAGTTAGAGGCAGATATCTCGAAAAGAATAAGATATGTATTTACGCCTTCTGGCGGATAAACTATGCATTATTTTAAGCAGAACATATTCTCAAAACGTTGTTCGTGGTGAGTGGTGTCGGACTGCAAAAGAATATTTCATTCGAGTTTGCAGAGCCGAAGATACTGCTGCAAATAATGAGAAAAAGAAGTACATACTTCCTCCCTTTAGTGGCAAAACATTTCTTTTTTACCAAAAATTAGAAATTCTCTGGGGATCATTCGTCACCAGGAGCTGTAGCTGATGCAAAAAGAAGTTTTCAAATCGGGCAGTTAGAAGCAGATATATTAAGGAAATTACAGTTTAACTTTACGTCCCTTAGCAGAAAAACTGAGCATTGCTTTGGAGAAGAAACTGTACCAAAAGCTAACCTTCGTTAGAAATGGTATCGAAGGGAAGAAATAATTTTTTTCAGTCGTATATTTAGAAACAATGATGTGGAATAAAATTTATTTTGAATTCGATATCATCTACACTTACGTCCTCTAGCGCCGAGGTTATGCATAAATAACGGAAAGCAAGAATTATCGTTCTCACATTCCGAGCTTCCCATGCATTTTTTTATTCCGGGTTTAACGACCACCGTGAGCAATTCAGTGGGCTATAAGCAGTCGTTCGTCCGTAGGTTAGGGTCACTGGTTCCAGGGAAGGGAGAGAGCCAGTGCCATAAGACAAAACCAACATCCATGCCTCTTCGGGATTCAAACCCGGACCCATCTCGGGCATTCATCCGCTTAGACCACTGCGTCATGGGCGACCAAGCTTCCCATCCAAAATTTTTTTTTTCAAATCGGACTAATAGTTGCACAGGTATGGGGTTCATAAACAGACGGACGGACGGACAAAGTGGTACCATAAGCTCGTTCTTTTTCTGCAAAAGACTTGCTAAAAACTCTGGTTTTCAAGAAACCAGATTTGGTTTTTCAAGCCGAGGTTTTCAAGCAAGCGTCGCATTTTAATGATATGAATTAGCAACCATGTATTAACTTTTTCGATGTGGAATATTTCAGGAATGTGGAATCTAAATCACCGAAAAAAATTATTGCTAATCTTTGTCAAAAGGTCAGAGCCTTCCCAATGGCCAAGCGGTCTGAGACTCGGTCTTGAAATCAGCCGGATTTCGAGACCGGATGAAGCATGGGTGATGCGCTTATCGGACGTCGCTGTCATTGTCTGCTCCCGGGTAACCATGGCCCTAAATTAGAGATGGAAGTACGCTTATAACCGTTAGAGCTGCTCGTGCGAGTCGTTAATGCAGAAACAAAACAAGTAAAAAAAGAAAGGAACCGTCTTTATGCAGCCTGCCGCAATACGCTTTGTATAAACATCACTACGCAAATGTTGAAGTACTCTTTACAAAATAAAATTTTCAAAAAGTTATGAAAATTCTATTTTTACTCGAACATGTGCAATGAAGTAATTTCCTAAAAACAGTCATGTTTTTAAATGCAAGATTAATGTCTATTAGTTAACTAACGGTCGCTATACTAGGCAAATCAAACACAAAAACCTAAATGCTACCAGATTATTGTATTGGTGGTAATTCATTAGCACGTCCTTTGTAAAAAAGGTCGTGCTTATGTTACCGGTTTGTCCGTCCGTCCGCCAGTGGTCACCATATCACTGAAACTGTTAGTCCGATTTGAAAAATTCTTTTCGCATTGAAAAGCTTGAAATGTGCGAATGATGGTCCCTGCGTTCTGGTTTTTTACGACGCAGAATTTAACCGATAGAAGGCGTAAATGCAGATGATATCGAATTCAAAAGGCAATATATTCCAGGTATTTGCTTCTAAATAACCGACTGAAAATTTTTTTTTGCCTTTCGAGTCCATTTATATCGAATGCTATTTTAGGTATAGTCACTTTTTCAAGTTACGCGTAGATTTTCCGCTTTGCGGCATGAAATAAATTTTGTTTCCCCCGATATCTCTGTTTCCAAATGCCCGGTTTGAAAAACAAATTCTACACCAGATACATCTCCTAATGGAAAATGTCTTGCATATGATTACTAATATTTGGTAAATAATGGTTTCGACACCAGCGGGCGTTAGGGATAATTTCTGCTTCTGATGTATTTGCAGCAATATCTGAGCTTCCAAAAACTCGATTGAAAAAACTTTTTCGTGGACCGATACCACTCACGTCGATAAACATTTTCGGAATATTTTCTTATTAAAACAATTCATGGTTTCTCCGCCAGGGGACGTAGATGTATATCTTATTTTTGTCAATATCTCTGCTTCTGAGTTCCTTCTTTGTTGGATAGAGTTTCCGGTGCGAAATGTTTTTCATATAATTTCAAAATTTTCAAGTAATTCATAGACTTTCCGCTAGGGGGCGTAAAGGTAAATTGCGTTTTCCCCGATGTCTCTGCTTCGAACCTTTTGATTTAAAAAATTATTCCTGCGCCGGATACAGCTGATGATGGGAAATGTCTTTATTATAATTTATGATTTTGGAAAAAATGGTTTGCCCAACAAGGTTCAGTAAGTGTTTATTTCTGCTTTTGAAGTATTTGCCGAAAAATCTGAGCTTCTGAAATCTCGATTGAAAAAATTATTTCGTGGACTGATACCGCTTAGCTCGGGAAACATTTTGCGCATGCTTTCTTCTTAAAATAATGCATAGTTTTTCCGCCAGGTTGCGTAGACCTATACCTTCATTTAGTCGATATCTTTGCTTCTAAGAGTCCGATATGAAAAATTATTTTTTCGTTGTACAGCTTTTTCGGTGCAAAGTGTTTCTCATATAGTTTCAAATTTTTTTAAGGCACAAGTCTACCAACGGAGGGTGTAAGTTCACGTTTCCGTTTACAGCAATATCTGCAGGACTAGAGCCGGATTGGAAAACTTATTTTTCGGTCAGATGATAATGACAATGCAACCTTTTTGTGTGTATTTCCATCCCAAAATAATGGGCGATTTCGCCGCTAGGGGGCGCAAACTCTTAATGTGTTTTTTCTTGATATCTCTGCTTCTACACGTGCGATTTAAGAAATTCTTTCACCACTGGATGCCATTTACCTTGTAGAACACTGTCGCGTACCTGCACCGCAGGACGCACATGAGATAAATGCAGATAGCAGCAAGAGCATACGTCCGCGTAGCTCAGTTGGGAGAGCGACATATTCCGGAGTGAAGAGAACGGGTTCGATGCCTGGCGTGGACAAAAATGACGGAGAAATTTACTTCGTTATATTGGCGCCCGAACTTCAAGAATGACTTGGCCGTTAAAGTTCTCGCAATGGTGTGATGTTCTTTCCACACCGCGAGACAGGAAAAATAAGAGAATCCGTTCTTCAGCGCTTCGAAAAATAAATGTGTGTGATGTTACGTTCCACACACCAAATTGACTGGGATTTCTCCAACGCACGTTCTTCAGCCGATGATTACCTACAGCGACACATGGTTACGGCTGAGCCGTGGGCCTCTTTGGGGCCAGGGGGCTGGGAGATGTGACGTGCCTGCACTGCAGGACGCACATGAGATAAAGGCAGATAGCAACAAGAGCGTATCTCCGCGTACCTCATTTGGGAGAGCGACTTATTCAGGAGTGACGGGATTCGGGTTCGATGCCTGGCGTGGACAAAAATGACGGAGAAATTTATTTCGTGATAACACTTTAGGTTAGAATATAAGGAGTTGTATAGTTCACATATCTGTCGCCGGTGGCGTTTCTGTACTTCATTTTGCAGCTATATCTCCGCTTCTAAGAAACCTAATGAGGAATTTCTTCTTTACTGTATGCCATTCGCTACAATAGAGATATGGAGCATTTTCCTCTTTAAGTAATATAATGATTTCCAGCTAGGGAGCGTAAATGTCGAAATCTTTTTCCGCTAGAAGGCGTAGAATTATATCATGTTTCCTTCTCTATTTCTTCTTTTAATTGTTCGATTTGAAAATCAAATCTGTTTGTCTCCGTATCGTTGTGCTATGAGAAACTTTTTGTTCGCCATTTGTTAATTTTCGTAACATACTTTTCAGCCGCTGGAGGAAGTAAGTAGCTGTTTCTTTTTCTGGATGTTTTATTGATATCGAAACTCGGTTGATTGTTTTCCTAACGGGTTGTATTGACTTTGAATGATTTTGATAAATTTAATTCGCATCAGAAAGGACTCAAATGACGTGCTCATTACAACCGAAAATTCGGTGCCATCTTCTTTGTTCTTCTTTTGATATCACTCCCAGAAAAAATATCAAATTAACGCAAAAAAACAAAAGATAAATGCTGGGAGTAAAGTTTGTAACGAAATCAAATGTATAGAATAAGTACTTTCTTAAAGAAGGAAAGTAATGTTGACTAAAAATCGCAACAGTTCACCACTCGGCATTGCGTTTCCCTGGATTGTCGATACTCCTATTCAACTTATTTGTTTTGATCCATCGTAAAACTCAGTATATCCTCGTTTTATTATCAATAGGAAAGCTGTATAATTTTCTGCTGTGTTCGAAACCCTAAAATTCAATCCAGGGCGGATATGTACGCGAGGTATCAAAGCACAGATACTTTAGGGAAACCATCAGAGTAGGATATGGAGCCTGCTGTTTTTACTTTTCTCTTGGCAATAAGATACAAAAGCTGCGCTACACAGAGTCCATCAGACATTGATGAGCTTAGGAAGCAAGGTACAAAGCCTCTTAGTCATTGTTTCATGATATCCTTTCCGCTGTCATATTAGGATCCAATGTTCTATGTGCAGCATTACGTTGGTACTCCCTGTTCGTAGGTAACAGACAAACGGCGGGAGAGACATAATAACAGCGGTTCATTTGCAGATATTTTTTGTTTAGTGTAGTATGGTCCCACTGCAGCATATGTTGAGATCGGTTTGGAAACTGCATCTATGTTTTGAGGGTCCATTTACAAAGAAATGCAATTTCTTGTGCATAACACGTAGCCTGACAGAACTTTTCTGATAGGTTTTACAACTTCCTTTTTCTGGAATATTAGGGAAAAATGTGTAATTCAGTCAATCCAGATTTTGCTAGCTTTTCTTTTTCTTCTTCTTTCATTTTTGAAAATCTGAGTTTCATAGAATTGGGAAATATTAAATAAAATGCCAACCTTCGCAAGAGGAAAGAAAATATACAACATTTACAGATACAAGAAAGCTTATAAGACGCATTCAAAGGCTCTTGCAAATGTCGTGAAATGGTACAGTATGAGTGGCTGGCTTCCAATCGTTCGTCCGTGATGGGTCTGGGCTGGAATCCCTGGTGAGGCATGGCTGATGTATTTGTCTTTTCTCTGTGGAATCAGCGGCTTCACATTAGGAACTGGCGGCTGCTTATAACCCTTTGAGTTGCTCACGGTGGTCGTTAAACCCCGAACAAACATTCGTTAAATAGTCTTTTTCTGTAGCTTGACGGAGATACACAAATCATAAAGATTACGGAAAAACATCAAGTGTTAGTAAACCTAACGTCACTCTCGTAAAATGACTGTTCAACCGATTTGAGTGCATTGTAAGAAACATAAAATTAATCACCGTTGCTGAAGGATCCGTGTTTTGTTATACAACGTCACACAGGTAAGCAATCTGAGGTTATATAAAAAGATTTTTGTGAACTCTTGTAAGAATCCCCAGTTTGGTCATATGCTCTTCCTTATTTATCAAATAGGTCAATACTGGAGATAGCACCAGGTGTCTGTGCTTCAGAACGAAGGTAAAGCAAGAATTAAAAATGAAGTACGCAGATTATGGCATAATGTACGCAGAAACTGTTGCAAGTCGAACTTTCTGTTTTACAGATATAGTCAAACAAAACATAAATATCCGAAACTCTAGAGGAAAGAATTTGTTAAAACTCATAATATATTGGGGATCCGAAGGTCTCCGAGAAAAACAAGCTTTACCAGATGCCCGTCGCCGAAGCTAGATATTAAGGTTCAAGATCTGTGCGGTGTAGTTGCAGTTATCCAGTTTCATTCTTCCTGTGATACGTTCTCCGCGTGAGCAAAGCCATGCAGTATGTATTTCTATGAAACAATGTTTATGGGTCTCGCATTTAGGCAATCTCAGTTTCCTTCTGCTGTGTTCACTGTCTGTAATGAAACATGCAACACTGACACCGTAGAGGGATGGCAACAGACAGACGCTCCATCCTATTTCGAGCAATTAGTCGGAGTACATTATTAAAGGAAAATTCTGGACTCTCTACGTTCTGCTCACACTACAGGTTCCTGGGTTTGTTGCGGCAGTACCCAACTACTGGGCAACAGCTGACTACATTAGAGGAATACGTGCTCTGTCTGAGCGCAGTGAACCCACGGATATTCTTTTCTACATAAAAAATTCTCAACTGGGGGTTCACTATGTATCATAGAATGGAGAACCTTAGCGACCTAAAAGATCAGGACTAAATTTGAAGAACATGCGCAAACTAAAGAGCTCAGTTTGGTTTTAAAGCAAAGTGGCCAGTGTAGGAAGCAGCGGGGTGGGGGAGGAGGCTTTCCAGTTATAAATATTAGGATTTTATTGTTTTAATTATCATCCAAGCTCTAAAGAGCTAGAGAACATTCCACTACAAGCCATTTCGAATGTTATTATCGAAAACATTGCCACGTGTTCTCCTCTGTTACGTTTTACACTGACGGAAAAAAATCCCAACACCACGAACAAATAGTTGTAGAGGAATGAAATGGCGGCAATACTTTGTATAGGTAACATATTTAATCGATTAAGGTTTCAAGATCACAGCTTATTGTAAGCGCGAGAAGAGCCATTTTAAATGTGAAATGCTGGTACATTAATAACCGATGTAACCGCCAGAATGTTGAATGCAAGCACGCAAACGTTCATGCATTGTGTCGTACAGATGTTGGATGTCAGTTTGTGGGATGGAGTTCCATGCCTGTTGCACTTGGTCGATCAATACAAGGACGGTTAATGCTGGTTGGGGGTGACGCTGGAGTCGTCGTCCAATGATGTCCCATACGTGCTCGATTGGTGAAAGATTGTGATCTAGTAGGCCACGGCAACATGTCGACACTCTGTAGAGCATGTTGGGTTACAACAGCGGTATGCGGGCGAGCGTTATCCTGTTGGAAAACACCCCATGGAATGCTGTTCATGAATGGCAGCACAGCAGGTTGAATAACCAGACCGACGTACAGCTGTGCCGTCAGGATGCGTGGGATAACCACGAGAGTGCTCCTGCTGTTATAGGAAATTGCTCCCCAGACCATAACTCCAGGTGTAGGTCCAGTGTGTCTCGGCCGCAGACAGGTTGGTTGCAGGCGCTCACCTGGCCTCCTTCTAACCAACACACGGCCATTACTGGCACCCAGGCAGAACCGGCTTTCATCAGTAAACACAACAGATCTCCACTCCGTCCTCCAATGAGCTCTAGCTTGACACCACTGACGTCGCAAACGGCAGTGGTTTGGAGTAAGTGGAATGCATGCTACAGGGCGTCTGGCTCGGAGCTGTCCTTCAAGTAACCGATTTGTAACAGTTCGTTGTGTCACTGTGGTAGCAACTGCAGCTCGAATTGCTGCTGCAGACGCGGTACGATGCGCCGCGGCCATACGCCGTACACGGCGGTCATCCCTCTCAGTAGTGCCACGTGGCCGGCCGGAACCCGGTCTTCTTGAGGCAGTACCTACCCTTGACCACCGCTGCCAACAATCATGCACAGTGGCTACATTCCCGCCAAGTCGTTCTGCAATATTGCGGACAGAAAATACACCTTCTCGTAGCCCTATTACACAACCTCGTTCAAACTCCGTGAGCTGTTGATAATGACTTCTTCGTCTTCTTAAAGGCATTCTTGACTAACATGAACACCCTACGTCGAATCTGAACGATAACTAACGCTCACGAACGTTACAGCGCGTATTTACAGCAAACCTGCTTTGCATGTTCCGAGGGGAGCTACTAGCGCCGCATGTATGTGCCGAGCGCGAAATTTGCATAGACGTCATCTTACAGATGTACTCGCACCGCCTACCAACTGTCGTTTATCTAACACAATCCCTTCTTGGTGTTGGGATTTTTTTTCCGTCAGTGTAAATAAATATTCTACCAGACGCATTGTAGTAGCCTCAGTCAGAAAGGTCATTCTTTGGCCCATATTTGTAGCCACTAGGCATCTATTGAAAATGCTCAAGCGGCAGTCGCGATATTGTGCAACGGAATTTGACTGACTTTAGACACCACCCGGATGCCTTCACACACCATGATGAACTTCCGACACCATCTGTGGGGCTTTACACACCAGGACAGGCTTTCGACACCACCTTGTATAACATAAAAATACTACTGCTTCGATGGAATCGTTTAGCAAAGTTTAACTTTCGTGCATGACATCTGAAATGGATATTCCCCATAGTTTTGTTAAAACAAGAATGATCTATATTTATCTTTAGGTATTTCTATCGCAGCTAAATGAAATTATCGATTCGAAAATAGTTTACGAGATTTGCACTTAGCTTTCTCGTGAAGTCCTAACGTTCTCTGCTCTTTCTCTTCCAGCAGCTGGAAAGAATAAACAACCAATTTTCTCATTAAGCTTGAGAAGCGTGTAGGAATAAAACAAAATGGAATTGCAAGGGCATGCACAGTCAAAATGGAAATGCAAAAACAGAAAAGCGCTAAAAAGAAAACAACGATCTTCTTCCAACATGTGGATTATAAAGAAATTTCCGAGGTCACTGGTACGCATTTCATCCCTCTTGAAATGTGCACACTTTTATTTACTCCCTGAGCTCTTAGATTTCCTTTAAAAGCGAGGTAATGTTGAGGGAATGAAACATATTTTGTTTAGAAGCATGCCTATTTTGCATCCTGAAACTTATAATTTTATGTATCAGCTATATTATTGAAAGTAAGCACATTTAAAATTTCGACTATGTTTAAAATAAAAAAATTGTATGCTTTGAATTCAAGGTTCGGCAAATATTTTTAACACACATACACTGCAGTGCCAAGAAAAAACAACTGGGAAGGGCGGTACCATTTCCATTACATGCCACCTTACTCATGCGGTAAAAGGTATCGTCCGCAAACGACGTATATGTAGAGGCTGATATCTCCTCAAGCTCAAGTAGTAGCATACCTAGTTCATATGGCAACTTATCAGGATATAAGCGATTTCGAACTTGGCAGGATAGTCGGCGCCCGGGAGGTGGGTCACTCCATCTCGGAAATTACCACGAAAATTTGGATTTACATGGTCAACGATTTCAAGGGTGTACCTGGACTACACAATCTCAGGGGGAAAATCCAGAGTCCTCGACCGGTGTGGCCGTTGAAAGGCCTTGGGCAATCGTGGAATGCGGCGTCTAGCACGCATCGTAACATCCGTCCGGCGTGCAACATTGCCGCAAATCACAGCGTAATTGGACACTGCAGCGTTTCCTGTGATCTATGAGGTTCCGGAGCTTACGCCCTACCTGGGTGGCATCATTGACCCGATGACACACGGCTGTGCAGCTCGCCTGGGCTCGGGAACACCGCCATTGGACGCGAGATGATTGGAAACGTGTAGCCTAGTCCGACGAATCGCGGTACCAACTGTTTCGGGTAGATGGCCGATTCCCTGTGCGGCGACAACCCCATGAGGTAATGGATTCCGCTACTGATTAGGGACAGTGCAGGGCGGTGGTGGCTCTGCTATGGTGTAAGGTTTTTTCAGCTGGCAAACATTAGGATCCTTCATACGTCTTTAGAACGCTATGACCGATGGAGTTTACAAAACTATCCTTCGGGATCATTTGCATTCGTTGCAACCACTCCGATGCGACGAGTGCGACCTCTTTTAACACGACAATAGCCACCGCACACAGCCAGCGTCAACAAACACCTCCACATGAGTACACTTGGCCACCACGAAAAAAACCCTACACGAGTACACTGCCAGCTCCAAACTTGACCGTTGGAACAGTACACTGCGGTAAATACCTTACCCCCTGCTGCCGCCATACCCACACACGGTCATCTAACTGATGGATCGTGTATCTGGATTCATCAGTCCATAGGACCCGTTTCCATTGATCTACGGTCTACAATAAATGTTCCTTACACCATGCTAAACGAGGAGTAGCATTCCGAGTGGAGATGGAAAGCTTATGAGCAGCCGCACGACCACGGTAACCCATGGAATGAAGTTCTCTGCAAATTGTACTTGTACATATCGAGGTTCCAGTATTTTTACTCACCTGTACACTGAGGTATTGTGCAGTACCCCTCTGATTAGCTGTAACGACTCTTCTGAGGCTTCGACGTCCTCTATCACTGATTTTCTTTGGTCTGCCGGTACGTTTTGCTGCATTTAAACGCCTCTCGGTTTCTCTTATAGACAACCCACTAATATAGCACCCAACAATCTTTCCTTTCTCAAAGTCAGTTGTTTTCGCCGCGACATTTTCACTCAACTTCACAGTGCGATAAGATCGCGGTCAGCTGCAAGCTTGTTTTTATACCGTCTGCAGCCGTACCGCGCATCTTAACAACGCAGCGGATCCGTTCATTTGCTTTTGAAGGGGTGTCCGTTGACTTTTGTCAATATAGTGCATGTAACGTACTACTACAGAGGTGACGCATATATCAAGACGGCAAGTAGCAGTGCTATGCCGTAGCCGGTGTAGCTTAACTGGGAAAGCAATAGGCTCCGAAGCAGAAGAATGTGGGTTCGCTTTGCCACCGACAGATTGGGGTTCAACAGAATGACTTAACAACAAATACAATGCTGTCATCTCCTGGTAAATAAAAAAATAGAACATTCATTGGTATATTTTAAAGTTATGCGTTGCAAAACTTAAGGAAATTTCAAGATTTACCCAAATTTTAATAGAGGCCGGATTTAATGGTGCCTGTCAAATCGACGTGTACACGTTCTCTTTGCTTTGTGTGTTTAAAAGCAGAAGCGGTTCCTATTGGAAAAAAGTATTTAAAATGACTTCAGCAGAAATGAAGGGGCGTTAACCCTTCTCATATCCATCTCTTAAACAGTTTGTATGAGAAGCATTATTTATTCTTGGACTAGAAATCGGGCAATGTATGATACAATAATCGCTACTTTTAAAATTTCAAAGAAACATCTCTTTACTTTTTTCTATCTTCTGAAAGGTTTCGTTCCTCTGCCTTTCTCTGTATGTGGACCATTCCAGATGACTCTAGCGATTTGCGTGTATAAAAAATAAGAAAACGATACAAATTTTCGAAAATAAAAATTGTAAAATTCCTGTCTTTTGGTAATTGTACAAAAAGACTGAAATGTAAGGTGGTTAAAAGTATTTTAATAACTGAAAATCGAAACAACAAAATCATCAAAAGCAGTCTTATTTTTTTTAACTTCATGGCACCTCAAGGAAATAAGAAGCAACAGTAAAAATAATGAGTCGAATTTTTACAACTTCTGAAAAACCATGATGTAAGTGCTTTCTTTTTCCTAGTTAGGTTACTTTGCAAAGTTCGTACTCTTACACGGTATACAACTTATAGTTTTCTTTACTTACTACTTTTAGTTATATCACTTAACCTACCAAACAAAAGTATCGCGCTTGATGTCTGCCATAAAGCAGTTTTACGTTTCTCAGGTTTGTTAATCTCGCCTTTTAATTTTCTCCTTCAATTTCAGAATTCTCATGGAAACAAATAATAATACATTCAAGCTTCTAATCTGAAACCCTTCCTTGCGTCAAAAAAAAAAGTGGCATATCTAGAAGTAGAATAAAAATTCACAGAAAGAGTAGAAAGGATCTTCGTTTATTTTACTTTCTAACCCGTCTGAAAGGAAGAAGCCTGTTTTTTGAAACGCACAGCTTCCTCTAATTATAAATATTTGAGAAAATTTCTGTTCCTCTGACGAAAAGCTGCTGTTTCTATACCTCTGAGATAAATTACTATGGCATTTGTGTTTTCTCTTTTTCTTTTATTTTATATTAATTTTTAATGTGTTTTTCAGAATACGTTTGGCGTGTATGTAAAAGAACTAAACTGCTTAAAAGCATCTACGTGCCGTCACTACGGAATTCATATTACTTAATACACTCCATCCCATTTACTTATTTTTCGAGAAATATTTCCTAAACTGCAAACTTGCGCCATAATGTAGTGCAAAGTTGAACCATGTTGTTTGGTTTTGTTTGCACCACACAATGGTGTATCTTTTCTCAGAAAGTGGTGCAGCAGGTATAGTAGCACATTTTGGTGCAACCTATCACACAATTTTTAACAGTGTACTTGAACACTATAGCGAGTTAATTAACAATACTCGATGAAATTTTCTTTGATCAGCAAAAAATAACTTCATTTGCACATCTAAAGAAAGAAAAAGTAACTGGTACACTATCATATAATTTTTAATTAACTTTAAGGCAAAAAGAGCATTTATCTGTCTGTAACGGTTTGACAAAAAGGCCTTAAGAAATCCGCAGATTTACGAGTTTAAGGAGTTGAAGCCGTTTATTGTTAGTTAGGGGCTTAACAACCGCCGTGAACAATTCGAAGGTACATAGGCAGTCGTCCGCGCCTAATTTCGGATCACTGGGTCCGGAGAGGGAAAAAGTCCAGAGCCTCAGACAAAACCACCTTCCATGCCCTGCGGGGTTTAAGCCCGGACCCATTTGGGATGATTATTAAAAGCAGATGCTTCGTACCGCTGCCCACCGGGAAGGTTGAAGTCTTGCGAAAAACGGTTACTGCCCACCGGGAAGGTTGAAAACTTGCGAAAAAACGGTTACTGCTCGGACCAGGAGAAGGTGACCGCTGTTGGGAGGTAGGCGATGTTCGGTGGCTAGTCGTAAGTTAACATTGCTAGTCCTTTGCGTTTGTGCAAAAAGAGAATGAATGCACCGATGAGCTATTACATTATGACCACCTACCTAATAAGCTGAAGAATCCCCTTTAGCCCGGACAACAGCAGTCACTCGGCGAGGCATCGATTCGAAGAGGTGGAGATAGGTATCCTGGGGTACCTGGTACCATAATATCAACAGCAGGTCCTCCCTTTCTCGTACATTTCGGGGTGTGGTGAGTTAGCGTGACCCCCTTTTCCAAGTCGAAACACAAATGTTCGACTGAGTTCATGTCAGATGAATTTGGAAGCCAGGGCATTAAGTAAGTCACCAGCGTCACCAGCGACAGACAGAAAGTCACCAGCGTGTTCCTCGAATCACTCTTTGGCGTTTCTGGGTGTGTGGCATGGCGTACTATCCTCTTGGTAATGGTCATCACCAGCAGGGAACACAACTGCCATGAATAGGTGAAAGTGGTACGCAACGAGTTCAGATACCTGACAACTGTCAGGAATTGTACTATTGGGATAATGGGGCCTAGCGTGACCCAAGAAAACATCCCCCACAACATAAAACCGCCGCAGCCGGCCTGTTTCCACCCAACAGTGAATCCAAGTGCCATAGCCTCCGTTGGTAATAGGCGTATCCGTGGTCGGCCGTCTACGTGATGCATCAGGAATCTTTATTCTTCAGACCAGGCCATTTTCTTCCAATCATCCAAGGTCCAATCTCGATAATCTTGGGCCCATTTCATGCGTTGTTGGTAATGACGTACGGGGAGCATGGGGACCCTGATGGGCCTTCGGCTACGCAGGCCCATGCGCAGAAGGCTGCGATGAACTGTGTGCTGTAACGCATTGACCTGTTCACCACTGTTGTAGCTGCGGGTGATTTGTCGCACTGTGGTCACTGAGAACAATGCGCGATAGTATCCTCTCCCCTCTGGCATCAATGATCTGCGGACGACACACTGCTGGACGACGGTTTGACGTTTAGCCGTCTGTGCACCAATTTTGATACGTACTCACTACAGTTGCACGTGAACAACCCACACGCCACGCCGTTTCGGAGATCGTAGTTCCGTGGCACCGTGCCATTATAACTTGTCCTTTATCAAACTCCCATAAATCGGCAGCTTTTCTCATTCTGACTCCAAATACTCTACTAACAGAAAGCCGTTCCTCGGGTTGTATATATACTGCTCTGTGAACTTCACTTGCGCCAACGTTCGGTCTCCAGGCGCGCTCCTTTCTCTAGCCTGGGGGTGGCCATAATGTAATGGCTGATCGGTATATATGAATCTTATGCACAATACAGAAAACTTTGCAGTGCTTTCTTTAAACGGTGACTGCTGAATAAAACTGTGTTAAACAGCCCTTAGAAATAGCAAGCTAGGAGAAAAAAACAGAAAACTGTCAGGTAGTAAAGCGTAATTGCAAAGCTAGCTATCCACACGCCGTAAAGCAGGAACAGAACCCACATGGACCTAACCAAGCGACAGCGCCCAGAACGGACAAAATTCCAGGCCCTATCATCCACACCTGCAGCCTCCGTGGGTGATTGAAACATACATGGAAGTTACAAGTCGCCTCGTTTATAACTAAACGTTTAACTCCTTTCTTTTCACTTAAGCATAGCACTCACTATACAAGCCGTAATCCAACCCATTACATTACGCCTTTGTCAATATTAACCTGTTGCTGAAGTACGGAAGGAACTATGCAAAATCCAATGGATAGTGTGTCCGTTAGATACACTTCAGATCTGACTGTGGTGTCCGTTGACCGCTGTTAAGAGGTTTCTTTGTTCGGAGGTTATCCCTCATGTAAATTCTACGGTAGCTATTCCGTACCAACAAAAACTTGCCGTTTCTCGGAGGTTACCGTTGTTGGGATATGTCCGTTAATGGAGGTTTAACTGTACTACGGGTCATGTGCCTTATTTTCAAAATTAAATGTTGTGTAGGAACTAAAGTTCAATCTGGTTCACATTTCTCGTGAATTAATTTTGTCCGTGCTGCAGTGTAATGCTTTTAATATATTTGGTTGAAGATATCTGTTTATTGTCTATGCTACACCGAAGCATTACCATTACTTCAACGTTAATACTCTTCATACTGAAACGTTCCGTAAAGTTAAGTCGTGCCCCGGATAGCCTAATCAAAGACACAATTAAGCACTTAAAAACAGTAACTGCCAGAAAAGTCAAATGTACTTACGAATTCAAACTTTAATTTGTCCTTGATAAGTATTTAGCACAACAAAACATAATTCTACATCGAAATGCAACAGATTCTCGACATCCAGAATACTTTTCAAGTATTGCGAACTAAACAACAATTTAAGGCTTCAATATCAACGAAGCAAAATATTCAGCGTGGAAGATTGTTTTTCCCACACTACACCATTTACCACACAATCAAATCACCGATACAATTTCTGTACCTAAAAATATGGAACAATTACAAATCGCACTATATGCAAACACAAAAGAAATACAGCAGATATATGTAAAAAAAGGAATTAATACAACACATAAATGCAAAAATATGAATGATAATACAACTAATACAAACACATAAAACATCAAACATGCAAATACAAATATTATACAATAATATTATACATATATTGAAAAGTATAAATGAAGTAATAGGAAATACAAAAACACGTATGATAATATGAATATTTATGTTTTTAGTTTTAGTTTAAGTAAATTGAAACACCACTACAGGTTCTTAAAGACAAACCAGTGCGATGCATTGTGATTGTGACAAGGGAACCAGGGAAAAAGGCTAACAATAGCCTAATGCGCTCCAGTCCCCCTCCCTAAAAAAAGGAATCTAAATAGTCAAGCCAAAGAACAATTTAACCATTATGCAGTAAATTAAAGTAATAACACGTAATATATAACCAAACGTTAATCAATCATTAATTTTGAAAGTCATTAGTGTTTTTTTAAATACCGAAAAGTGTGCCATCGTCTTGATTCGAAGTGGCAACCCATTCCAGGACCTAGGGCAGGTCAAGTTAATATTATTAAATAATAAATTAGTACGCACTCTAAGTATTAAAAAACTAGTATTTCCACGAGTGTCATGATAATGGGAACGGAAATGCAAGGTGATTAGATCTGAATATTTATTAGCATATATAAGTTCATGCATAAACAGTAATAATCGAAAACTGTATAATTTTTCAAATGACATTATCTGATAACTGAGAAAAAGAGAATGCACCTGTAAAGACGGATTCACCAAACGTAGAAAATGTTTTTTGCAAAACATAAATTCTATTAACATTCCCAATAGTTGTGCGACCCCAAGCCAAGAGACAATAAGATAGAAATGGATAAACAAATGAAAAATACAATAGCAACTTAACCCTGGCAGGCAACAAACTTGAAATCCTATAAAGGACCCCAATGCAGGATCTGAGCCCAATCGCAATTTCACTAACATGTGCATCCCATCTCAAATTATCTTGTAAATATACACCCAAGAACTTTACAACAGCCTGAAAGTCAAGGGGCACTCCTTTAAATAATATCCCATTTGCAATATTCACTGTTCGCCTACATCGCGAAAATAGTACACTAGTAGTTTTGGAAAAATTTATTGTTAAGGAATTACAGCAAAACCAACGAAAGTAATCCTGAAGTTCTAGATTTACACGTGGGATTAACTCAGATAGAGTGTCCCCGGAAAAAAATAGGCTTGTGTCATAGATCATATAAAATAGGAGTAGCACTTGAAGTAATAGTAAATAAATCGTTAACATAAATTAAAAATAATAACGGGCCCAACCGATCCCTGAGGATCACCATGACGAACCATAAGAGCAGAAGATCGGCCTGTTAAATAATTTTAGAATAAAGTCTTAAGAACCCCCTGAAGCCAATATTTTCTAACTTAGATAACAATGTGTCGTGATAAATGGTATCAAAAGCGCGGGAAAGATCAATAAAAACCCTCACTGCACTAGAGCCATTATCAAGAGTTCATGCATAAACATGAAGAGCCATTATCATAAATAAGTTAATACATCTAAAATAGCAGTTTCAGTCGAAAACCCCTTACGAAACTCATGCTGGCTTTTATTTAAAATATTTTTTTATCAATATAAGATTAGTCATGAACACGTAGGCTAGCTATGTAACATTTTCTCCCCGACACGATTACAACGATCTCACAATCTAACCGATTTCTAACGAGAGCTCTGATGCATCGTAAACATCACTCTTACCAGTCTCGATCGCATAGTTCAGCGGTTCCCGTTTGGTGGTTCGCGAACCCCCAAGGGGTTAGTGTTAAAAATTCTGTAATGGCGTCACCATAAAAGTACAATAAAGGTATTTTTTAAACTATAAGTAAGCCTAAATGCTTTACCAGTTTAATTATTTTTTGCAGATGTTTAGGACATGCGTTCTTACATAGCCAGCATGCACGAGAGAGTGATCGTGCGTGCTGTATTACGTTTCAAAAACATCCGTGTGTGACGTATACCTGCAGCAAGGGAAAGTCTACTCCGTGATACCACACGGTCACGGTATATTTCTTTCTATCTGACTCCGTCATAGAAAGATATCAGTTAGTTTTTAGCTTGTGGGATGGCCTTGAAGAGTGCACATGTGCTGCTGCTGTTAACCGGAAATCTAAGCGCATCGAAAGTCTGTCCATCGTTAAGGTAACATTGGGGTTGTAGGAGCTTGCAAAAACTTTGAACTTCAAGGCGGAAATATCTGCCGTTAGTGATTGTTTACACTGAAATCATGGATCACTGGGTGAAGACTGGGATCATGGCAAAACGTAGTAATGAGGAGCAAAAAAATGAAATTCTTTCTTCGAATGTTCCGGAAGATGATCTTTTGATATCCCGTAAAACTAATTCAACTGACAAAAATTTCGAAACATTTCTTAAAGATGTTCAAGATATTGGCATTAAATTGAGTACTAGAAAAAGGAAATACAGTGAAATTTATATTGAATTTGGTTTTTCATTTACGGGAGGTAAGGACTATCAACACCCACAATGTGTCATTTGCGGAGAAGTCCTCAGGTTCGCGATACTAATATAATATTGAAAGAGGTTCGCGATAACAACGTAATATTGAAAGCGGTTTGCGATAATAATATAATATTGAAATGGGTTCGCGAGTCAAAAAAGTTTGTAAAACGCTGATATAATTAATTCAACATTTGACCTCAAGTCAGGCTGTCAAAAAAAAAAGTCAGCGAGAGAGAAAATGTTGCGTTAAGATAAAAAAATGCTTAAGAGTAGAATGAATCAAAATTTACATAATAATAACTAAAAAGGGGAGTTAAGTTAGGGTATACGTTACAGAAGGAAGAACAATAGAGCATTTTATTTGGCGACTTTGCTTGTAGACATGAAAACACCGCTTACTAGATTATGAAATGCAAACTACTAAACTTTTCTCTGCACAGCGGATTTCAAATCAAGATGATCTCTGAATTTTTTTATCGGATGAAAAAGTGCAAGGAATTGCTAAAGTGAGATTTTTTCTTTTCTGTTTCCGACATCTTCGGACCCCCCATTCTGTCGCGATCCATGAGCAAAAAGATTAAAAGCAAGAGAGATGACGGTGTCAGAACGAGAAAGGCACAAGGAACGTCTGCTTTTAAGCTAGAAAGAGAAAGCAAAAGACTGAAGGAGTGAAAAATTCCCTTGCTGCTATTGAGAGGCAGACGGCGCAGAAGAAGTTGGAGCGTCTGAAAACCACCAAACTTTTAGTAAAAGTAAATAAAAGCTCAACCAACTTCGAACACTTCTAACAGATCGTCATGAGAAGTTTAATGATGACATAATGAAAGAAAAGATCTGGCGTGTCTTACCAGTTCATGAAATTCAATTATCTCTTAACAAAGTTAAGAATGTTCTTAAATTAATCGAGAAGAATAGTATCCAAAAACAGCAAATATTTTGTACTGTACTTTTTGGTCCTGTTTCTAGCATTCTGGCTGTTTGGACTTAGGTTACATAAAAAATGAACAGAAGAATATTGGGAAAATATTAAACGAAATTCTGTAAACTATAAAGCCCAATTTTCCTACTTAAACTTCAATGCATGTAATATACAATACGCCGAAATATGCGCCGAAATGCCATTGACAAATTCGGCAAGATACGCAAACAAAACTTCGCCAAATCGTTGGATCTAACTTTTTAAACAAGAAGCAATGTTGTTAAAATGTCATATACAACGATGTGATGTACAGTATTTGTAAATATAGCCAACAATTGATGTACGGCATTTATTAATAATCGTCTAATAAAGATGGCTTGATTTTAGACCTTAGACCATCTAACAAGATGGCGTAAGGCTTGCAGATTCAAATATTAGCGACATTTAAAAATAATGTCCTGTATTGTTTTCTGCATTCCCTATAAAACACATGTTTCGGAATGGATCCTGTAATTCAGGCTTTGTAAATGTTTTGAGGCCAGCAATAATGCATAGCATTTACTTCCTGCTTCTTTGAGGATTTCATCTTTAAAATTATTACAGTTAGGCCGGCATTCAGCACAGGCGAGCAAAGCTGCAGCCTAGGGTGGCCATTTTCAGGGTCTGCAGATGTTAATCATATTGTTACGAAGTCGAATAGTTTAGATCCGTTTTGCCTTTATTGGGATAGTTTAGAGCTAAAACTGCACAAAAGTGCCTCTGTAAGTCGCGCTATCCAGCGTTAAAAGGACACTGAACTGTTTTGTGTACAGCAAGCGAGAAGAAGGAATGTGTGCGACTGTCGGAGATCCCTGCCACCCTATAAAGAGCGTCAGGGGTCAAGAGGTCACTGAAGAAGAGAAGCCAACAGCAGTATGCAACTGAGATCTGCCGAAGGAGCTGTTTCGTTGAGTAGGAGATCAGGAGACTCAGAGTGAATTTCTTCGACACCACTGGGAACGGGATGCATTGATGCCTGGCCTTCCTTCTAGCTAAAGAGGGAGAGACAGAAAGAAAAATAAAGCTCTCTCTCTCCTACCCGGCAGCCTGAACAGCGTTTTGTCGCGGGAACCTGCAGCTGACAGCCACGTCAGCGATTCTGTGCGTATATCTACCGAAGCAGTGTGTGTGTGTGTGTGTGTCATCTTATGGCTGGTTATTGCTAGCCAGTTCCTGAACATGTGGATTACCAGTAACCCATGATGGATACTTATATCTGTAAGTACTGTACGTCTTATTACGTTCGCATGCTAGCAGAACTGTGCCTAAGCAGAGCGGACTGCCATTTAACGAGCGCAGGTCTAAATTTGTGAGCTGCTATTGCGTTTACTGGGGCATGTTCTTCCCTTCTTCGCTCCTTTCTGCCAATGCACTACTACGGTGCGGAAGAGGAAGAAAGTGATCATTGTCCTGGGCTGGAAAGTGCATCTTACCGAGAGGAGGGGCCGCGTTAGACAAAACACTGGAATAGGGTATGGTAATATATACTGATTTCATTGTCCCGTTCCGCCAATCTGTCTTGGCTCCACGGGGACTTATTGAGCTCCTTGGATGTTATTTTGACATGTTGCGACAATTATCCTGCCTTGAGACGCCGGTTCGGACCCTGGCCACCCCAATGGCCTAGAGACCAGCCCGTGGTGACGTGCTGGCAGGCGACCTAGAGTACCTTGTCTGGGTTCCCGCTCTGTCTGGCGGGATAGGTCGTTTCTTACTTTATCGTTGACTGGAAGATTCCTTGCCCTCGAACTTTTTTTGGGGAATAATTTCCCTTTATTTTCTTTTTCAAACACCTACACACATGTATACACTGTCCTCATGCTTAGGACTTAGAACATCAAGAGATAGCAAAAAAATTTATGTACAGAATATTTACATTGGTGGTCTCTTCGTCTGCTTTCCCACAGACTTCTACCCTCATTCGTCTTCCGAATCGCTTTCGGTGTGCACGTTCACCTCCTGCGTTTCGGTCCCCGTTTGATTGGGGAAGATGGTATGTTGCTGGAGGGTTAGCCTTTCTACAAAGGCTATTATCCCCCTCCTGTTAACGGAAGATTGGATGAGCAGATCCAATCTTCGCGTTCTTTGCACACCTGGGATCAGTGTGTTTCTCCATTCGGCGAAGCCACTGCATTCGAGCACGCAGTGTTCTATGCTTGCCGCTCTATTTCCACAGGGACAAGTGCAGTTCCTGATGGCAAATCTGCCCAGGTATTCAGGGCTGATGCCATGGCCACTAAGTACCTGATTCAGGAGCTTGTTTGTTTGTGCACGTTTGGTCGAGACCTTTGGAAACACTCTATGTGTCTTCCGGCCTGTCTCTCCCGTGTCCCATCTGACCTGCCATTCGGTCATGGTCTGTCGTGCTAATGCTGCGCGAATACTCCTTCGCGGCGTTCTGCATTGCACGTCAACCGTCTCTTTCAGCGTGGCTGCCCTCGCCAGCTGATCCGCCCTTTCGTTTCCCTGGGTTCCGACATGGCTTCGTACCCAGTGGAAACTGACTGCCCCATCTCCCTCTGCCCTCAAGAGGGATTTGATCCTCTGGACGATGGGGTTTTTTCCCCTGAATCTACTCAGAGCCTGCAGTGCTGCCTCACTGTCCGAGTAGAGTTTTATCCTTTCGTCGCTACGCCTGGGGAGTGCCCAGGTGAGTGCCTTTTCGATCGCCAGAAGTTCTGCCTGGAAGACAGAAGCGTTCTGCGATAATTTCACGCATCTTGCAGTGGCTTCGTTCCCATCCGAGAACGCACAGAAGCCTGCCCCCACTTGTCCCTTCCACTTTGAGCCGTCCGTGAACAGCTCGTGCCCAACTCCCGTGGGTTTCTCCTTGTCCCACGGTGGGCAAATCTCCTCGGCCGGGTGGATCTGCCAGTCCACACTTTCCAGCTCCATGTTGGAGGCTCGATGTGGGACACCGAGTAGGTAGGCGTCCTCGCCTGACCTAAGGCAGTGCATTGCTGCCTCCCTTTCCACTACCAGGTCTGCCGGCTCGCACCCCGCCAGCACCTGGAGTGCTAGGGTCGACGTTGTGCGAAAACAACCGGTTATCCCTAGTAGCGCCAACCTTTGGATTTGGTTTATCCCCTTCCTCATTCTGACTGTGGGAGTCCACCATGCTCCGCTTGCATACGTCAGAATTCTTTCAATTCCTCTCTGATAGATGGCCTTCTTGGTTTTGCCCGTTAACCTCATGCCATTCAATCTATTGAGAATCACCGTGCACCTTGTTCTAAGGTGCCTCAGGTGTGGCAGCCCTGATAGACTCCGATCCAGGACCACACCCAAGTACTTCATTTCACGCACCGCCTTGATAGTGCACCCTTGGAATCTGCACTGAGGTGGTGTTTTCATTACTCCACGCTTAGCTATTGCTAGCAGAGTGGTCTTCTCAGGAGCAAAGCAAAGTTTGTTTTCTTTGCTCCAGTTGTCTAGCACATCCAAGGCTCTATGTGCTTCTCTTTCGATCACGTGTCTCCCTGAGGCGGAGACCACGAGAACGAAATCGTCCGCATAGGCTTGAATTTCCTCTGCCGGACCCAGGTCTAGATTCAGAGCTGCGTCTGCCACTATATTCCACCAAATGGGTCCGGAGTTGGATCCTTGCGGACACCCTCTGTGGTACGAGCGCGAGGCTTGCCCATTCCCCGCTTCGAACTCGACCCTTCTATCAGACAGGTAGCTGCTGATCAACGAGAACAAGTTCCTTGGACAGCCAAGTTCTTTCAGTCTGGTTAAAACCATTGGCCACCAGACACTGTTGAATGCCCCCTCACGTCTAGTGAGATGAAGCAGGTGTGGAGCCCCACCGCTTTGTTCCTCTCTGCCCTCTCTCTGAGGCTGCGAATTGCCTGCGTTGCGCAACGCCCCGGAAGGAAACCAAACTGGTTCCTGTTTAGCTTTCTCTGCTCCATGAGTAAGCTAAGCGCTCTGTTCGTTATGAGCTTGTCCAGCACCTTGCTCCACGCTGAGAGGAGGCAGATAGGCCTGTAGGCTGCGGGATCATTTTTGTTCTTTTCGGTCTTGTTGAAAAGAACTAGCACCGCTGTTTTCCACAAGTCTGGGAAGATTCCCCTCCCGAGGCATTCGTTTAGGAGCGCCACAAAATACTCGGGATTTGCATAGTAGATTTCTCTAACTATGCTGAGGTCAAACCCGTCCTTGCCTGGTGCTTTGCCAGTGTTAAGACTGGAGAGGGCGTTCTCCACTTCCTCTCTTGTGAAGGGGGGTCCTCACCAGTGTCCGGTGGGATCCGACATTCATCCCTTATTTCTTTTTGTCGTGGGGAGTCCCCTTCTCCCTCGTCTCCTTGGAAGTGGTAATCCAAGAGACTCTCTATGGTACTATCAAGAGTCTTTGATAGGCTACCGTCTGCCCTTTCGACCGCTGCTAGTTTTAGCGGTTCGGTGATGGATCCCCTCGAGATCTTATAGGGGATCCCGAAAGAGTCTGCCGGTGTTTGGAACTCACACAGTTTTCTCCAGTAAGAGATTTTCGAGAGATTCAGTTCTCTCCTATATGCTGAACGAGCCTTTTTGTGCACTTCTGTGCACTCCTGTCTTGCGGTGTAGCTTTCGCTCTTTGCAGAGCTTTCCTACTCCGCCTAGCTCTCGCCCTTAGAGCTTTTAGTTTCTCCGACCACCAGGGGTGGGGATCCTTGGCTCCCCTTTTGTTTCCCCTGCTACTCTCGCATAGCGCTGTGACTTCACTGGTAAGTTCTTCAAAGAGGGAGTTGAGGTCCGATGTTTCTCCGGCCTCTTCTGCCCTCCTACCCCCCAACAGGGTAGTTAGTTTGGCTTTAAAAGCCCACCAGTCGAGGTTCTTCATTAAGAACCTTTTGCGCTTGGGTCGGATGGGCGTTTCCGATCCCAAGACGAAAGATAGTGCTAGATGGTCACTGCAGCTTTCGTCGTCCAGTACTTGCCAATCCTGGACGAGGCTGCGCTGCGAGACTCTGACGAGAGTCACGTCGATCCAAGAGGAGCCCCTCGCCAATGTGATCGGCATTTGGATGCGAGCCGGAAGAAAGACCACGGCGTATACGCACACAGTGGTGTGATCCTGTGTAAGACAATGAGTACAATAGTGGGTGGAAACCTTGAAACTGTACGTGCGTGAGCCAGTTTCAACAGTAGCTTCTGAAGGACAATCCGACAAGGCGTTCACAGTGGGAACGACGACCAACAACTGACAGCGAGGTCCTGTAGCGTGTGCAAATCGAGTTCCGCGTGGAGCGTCAGAAAGACGATGAACCTTGCCCACAATTTTACAAACATGTTTGACAAGAAAATGAAGCGCAGGATCAGGCACTTCCTGAGGAACAGGATAGAACGTGATGTTCACCAGACATTTGGAAAGAGGCGAAGGGATGTGATGATTTGTTCCAATCGAAAGTCCGTGTGCAAGAAAAAGGTCAGCATCCTCCTTGCGCTGGAACTGCACTGAGATACCCCGAGGGGTACGAGAAATTCCGGCAATAGTCGCGGACGACACATGACCTGACAGGGCCTCCAAGATCCATGCAGCGTGGCAAAGAAGTATTCGGTAAAGCATGAAAGAGCACACATCTATCTATCCAGGACATTATGGAACTTGGTATTTGATTGGAGGTTTAACGACCACCTGGAGCAACTCAATGGGCTATAATCAGTCGCTGGTCCCTACTTTAGGACCACTGGTTCCAGGGAAGGGAGAGAGCCAGTGCCCTAACACAAACACAACATCCATGCCTCACCGGGATTCGAACTCGGACCCCTTTCGAGCGAATGGTCAGAAGCCATCACTTAGACCACTGCGCCACAGGGGAGGCGATTATAGGACTCACGGCCAATCTGTGAATTTTCATCAATTGTTACCTTCACCTTGTGGTTGGATACCTGAATAATAGGTGTTGCTTGCAAGAGACTATCAGGTTGCGAAGACGTTGAGGTAGAAGCAGCGCCACGCTGCACTGTAGATGCTAATGACATCCTCAGAAGAGAAGTCTCTGCTGAGCCTGCTGGCACAGAAAGCAGTGAGAGAAGAGGAGCACAGGTAGAAGGAATGCACAAAACGCCGACCACATAGTATTCAATAACGCAACAAGTTCCATTTTCTTAGTTTGCGTTGATGCTATTGACCTCAATGCGCTTTATAAATTAATTTTTTTACATACTGTGTTCAAATTTAGTTTTATTTTTGTTTCTACTGTAATACCTTTACCTTTTTCCGATTGCCGGGATTCTTCGTATCTCTTTAAACAATAAACTCGAGTTCAATTATTGCTGTACATATTTATGAAAAATATTTTTATCCTTCTCATGACTGATGCATTGTTTCTCATCCAACTTCCTCATTTGTTTTTGCTTTGGGAATTTTTACTGCCATAAATAAGTATTGTTTCATCTGCATATCTCTTGTCTTTAAATTCCAGACTTCCAGATTCAGAAGCATCTCCGTCCCTTGGTAATTCACCTAGGAATTTTAAACCGAGATAATAAAAGTGAGCATTGGGCCCAAAACAACTCAATCCTGTCGATTTCAATGGAAACTAAATTAGTGAGCCCATAACAAATTCTAATCAATTCTAAATCTGTTTCCAATACAACCTTTTTGTTATTGTCAAATTATCTCTTTCACAATATTAAATTTCCAATACTGTCAACTGCTTCCCGTGTGGGATTTTGTTAAATGCCTTTGAAAATCATTAAATCAGAAAAAGAGATTCATTTATTGCTCTCGATTACACTCTGAAATATCAGAGAGTTAAATATGAGGAAAGAAAGACCAATATCGATTGTTTGAGATATTATAAATGAGGAAAAAAAATAACATCATCCCAAATTTATTGCTCTTTCCGCACATAAACAAATTTTTGCGGTTAAAAATTGCAGCAGCTTTAACGTGTCGTTGGTTGCTACATGCTGAACAACTCGAGTGAGAGTTTTTGCTCACGCTATCTTTCTCCGCTGTCTACTCAACAATAACACTCCAGAATTCTTTCATTGCAAAAAATGTAGT
Organism: Macrothele yani; assembly: GCA_039090855.1. Classification (NCBI taxonomy): domain Eukaryota; kingdom Metazoa; phylum Arthropoda; class Arachnida; order Araneae; family Macrothelidae; genus Macrothele; species Macrothele yani. Next base: position 11,838,531 of record CM077017.1, on the reverse strand, counting down.
TAATATATGCAGTTACAAATCATATTAAGCGAACAACGAACTCGTATCATCGCGTTATCTTAAAAAAATAGAAAATGCAAACGCCAATGATCGCTTGATGAGAAAAGCTCTCATGTGATGCAAACGCCAGCGGTCACTTGATGAGAGAAGTATTCACACCAAGCACACGGAGGCAAAGGGAAGACTTTTTGAAGGTCAAAGACGAGACAATCCTCATCGGAACTGATAACAAAGTGTTGAGAACATTCTAAAAGTCAGCTAGAGCGGGGGTGGTGTCCGCAAGGGCACTTTCAAACAAATGACGCATTTTATACGCTAAGCGTGAGAGAAATGCTTATAGCGCGACCAACGACAATATGCAAGACCTTGTGTATCTCCTTCGGAGAGATTTTTCTTAAAGTGGTCTGAGATCATGTATAAAAAGGATCTGAAGTTATGAATATTAAAATGTCCTAAGAATATGGTGCCTTTTAACAAAATCGTTCATGATATTGATATTTATTATTTTACAAAAGAGCTTTTTCTGCGTTGCATTATCATTTAAGTCTATAAAGAGTCGTCCATTTCTAATTTAAAGCCACTGGCTAAAAGAGCAAGGAAAGGACCAGAACCGGAAGGACAACCAAAACATTCATGACTCAGAGGTAGGAGAAGTAATAGGACCGAGTTCTGGAGGACTGAGCGGCAAAGGAAAGGTGAGAGAGTACAAGATTTGCTGAATCAGTACTCGCGATCGACCTCATCTACTGAATCAGCACTCACAGTCGACACATATCTACTGAATTAGAACTGGCTGTCGACACACATCTACTGAATCAGCACTGGCGGTCGGGTGCGAGGTGATGGAACAGTTACAACAATAGATATCAGTACTTTCTTAGCTGTGTAACTCAAATTTTCCGGTGGCTGAACTTGAATACACATCCTTCTGCTCCGGAGCAGAATGTTTTCCCAATTATGCTACGATGGCAAGAGCATTTCTCTGCTACTTGACATGTGTGTCATCTCTGTAGCATGTACATACATCTCCCCACCCTTTAGAACGGCAGGGGTACGAAAATCGCAGGTTTCGGGAGCGCCGCGAACCATGCTTGAAGTAACTCTCTGTAGAAGAAGGAATTCGTACTAACTCCAGACGATGTGTGGAAGCAGCATCACAGATTTTTCGAAGCAAAGAAAGAGTTCTCATTAATTCCAGACGATGTGTGGAAGGAGCATCAGACAATTTTCGAAGAACCTAACTGTCAGTAGATTCATTTTACGTTGGGGCGCCAATATGAAACACAGATTCTCCGGTGGGAACATGAACCCACATCCTTCTGCTCTGGAACCGAATGCTTTCCCAATTCAGCTACACCGGCAAGGGATTACCACTTCTACATGCCATCTAGATATGTGCGTTACGTCTGTAGTACGTCACATAGCCACTAAATAAATTTATCAGATACTAATTTCTGATTCTGTATTTTCAGCGGTAGTAAGTTCAGCTCGTATTCAGTTGCACAGATATTCTACCATTTTCCCATGAAGACATCGCTGCAGCTGGGGCACATATGTTTACCTCTGATGATCTATGATCTGCGCTGAGAGCCAATGCTTTTCTGTGTTTTCAGTGGTAGTCTCATTATTTGTGTGGCAACTAAGTTGTTGCTTTATATGAAGAAGAGCATTGAATCGTTCGCTCCTGGCCCAGGACTGCATTCTAGATACTCCAAGACTTATCACTCAAATCCACGTAAGAGTTCTTTATTTGCTGTAGCACAGTGTGATCGGGTGTTGCCACGCCGAAAAAAGACGTCTTTACTCAGCACTTTATGATGTTTACCTTTAATGGCACCTCTAAAAAGTTCTGTATTGAATAATATGCCACTGCATTGATTGTTTCTTTTTCATTTTTGCATAAGTCTGATAAAGTAACCTTTTTGTTTCCCTAAAACGGTAATCAATACTTAGCCAGTGAACTTTGCTTCGATTGCAGGCACCCTAGGTGTTTCTAGAGCATACTAGTAAAGTTTGGCTCAGGTGAATGATGATAAATCCACATCTTCGTGGGTTTCCCACGAAGAATATATTAACTTTCTCAAATGCGTTGCTCAACATAGCAAACGTAGGTACCATCTTCCAGATTCTTTTCAAGTTATAAACGCAAAGCGTCGATTTTTCTCCGTTTTGTCAGTCTGATTTTGACTCCTGCTTTGCACGGAGATTAACAATGTTTTTCTACAGTTGTGTGCATCTTTGCATTTTTGTGTATCTCCATTCTATTCTGGCAGATCATTTTACCTCCCGCAACTTTTTCTATTCAGGTAATCCTTTCTTCCGGTGTTTCAGCACAGGGATCGGAATTCTTGTTCTACTAGATTATCTGTCATATATTGTTATCGTTGATCAGTCCATTTGTATTTCACTGATTTGACGAGTAACAACGTAATTTCCGTCTCAGAGTGTCCGCTAGTCCAGGGATACATTTTCCGTACTACATAATATTAATTACAAACTGAACGGTTCCCTGTGAGGCCCAAGTATTTTGTTTTGTTTTGTTTCAGGGTTTTTTAACAACCACCGTGAGCAACTCGATTGGCTACAAGCAGTCACCCGTCCCAAATTTAAAAACACTAGTTTCAGGGAAGGGAGAGAGCCTATGCCGTAATAAAAACCTAACATCCATGCCTCGCCGGGATTTGAACCCGGACCGAACTCGGACGTATAGTCAGAAGCCAGAGCTTACACTACTGCGTTACCCAGAGCTTAGACTACTGCTGCCCGAATAAACCTTTGAAGATGTAATTTAAACATTCTGATTTTTGCAGAAGTAAATGACTGTTCTTCTTTATCATAATTTACTGGACTCCAAAAAGTATTTGCCGCTTCGGTGGCGCAGTGGACTAAGTGATGGCTTCTGATCATTCGTCTGAGATGGGTATGTGTTCGAATACCGGTAAAGCATGGATGATCTATTTGCTTTACAGCTCTGGCTCTCTCCCTTCTCTGGAACCAGTGGCTTTAAATTAGAGACGGGCGACTGCTTATACACTCCTCGCCTCCCAAAATGCAACACCAAGAAGGAAGCATCCAATTGGCCTGAAATTCGCAGCATGCGTCGCCTGCGATAGGATATGCAAACGATTAGCATTGCAGGGCATATGCAAATCATGTGCCCCCGGCACGCCACCGAGAAACACTATAAAAAGGGTGCACAGAAGGCGAAGTAGTGGAAGTGTGTTATGCTGCCGGACCTGTGCGTGGGAAGCTTCCTGATGCCTCGTCACAGTATGCGACAGTCATTCCAGCACGTTTCGGAGTTCCACAAAGGACGAATAGTGACTTATAGCGACAGCGGTCTATCGTACTGAGACATCGGCGCCCGTGTGGGACGACATCCAGCCACAGTGAGGCGAGTATGGATTCGGTGGGCGCAGGAGGGACGGACAGACCGACGTGAGCGATTGCCGCACCCGCGGCACACCACCGAACGAGAGCACCGACATGTTGTGCGGCGGGCATTGACGGCTCGCACCGCTACATCACGAACGTTAGAGCAGGAATTAGGGTGTGTTGCGCAACAACCTGTGTCAGCACGTACCGTTCGACGTCGTCTGCAGGAGCGGGGACATGTCGCACGGCGCCCATTGCTGCGATTACCATTGACGTTACACCACTGGTGAGTGAGGCGGCAACGGGCCGTTGAACGCCGCACCTGGACTTGTAATGGCACGACATTGTCTTCTCCAACGAATCCCGCTTCTGCCTGCAACACCACGATGGTCGGATCCGCGTGTGGCGGCACCGCGGCGAGAGACTGTATGACGCTTGAATTATGCATCGCCATACCGGTCCGTCGCCTGGCGTTATGGTTTTGGGCGCAATTCGATATGACACCCGCACCCTATGGTACGCATCGCCGGTACACTCAACAACCACCGCTACATCTCCAACGTTTTGGAGCCTGTAGTCCTCCTTTACCTGCAGGAGCTACCAGCGGCCACGTTTCAACAGGAGAATACGCGCGCGCCTGCACGTTACACGCATCGTGCAACAATTCTTCACGGCCCACCAGGTGTCACTGCTGCCGTGGCCCACCTGTTCTCCAGATATGTCGCCCATCGAACACGTCTGGTCACTGATCGGCAACCGAGTGGCCTGGCAAGCACCACCGCGGCTACGCCTGATGAACTGGGGCAACGTGTGGAAGCAGACTGGACCGACATTCCCCAAGCCCACATCCAAAGCCTCTTTCGTTCGATGCCGTGGAGTGTAGCGGCCGTTATTGCCAGCCATGGGGGCCTCACGGACTATTGATGTCTGCGTGCTCCGGAAGTCGCACGGGCCTATAAGCTCAATCGTTTCATCTTTGTATCTGTTGTTATATGTCCAGTAAATCTGGCTTTGCTATCTCGTGTCCTTCTTGGTGTTGCATTTTGGGTGGCCAGCAGTGTATATAGCCCACTGAGTTGCTCACGGTGGCATTTAAACCTCCAATAAAAAAAGTATTTATATTTTAAGCTCTAAGAGCAAATAGGGAGTTGGTTGAAAAACACCCTTACTATAGGTTTTATTTTTATTTTTTATTTTTATTTATTGTTTATTTGCCATGTTACACGCAGTTAAGAACATATGTTACAAATCCTTGATATAATAGAAATAAACAACGCAAATGAAGTTCACAATATATATATACTATTAAGAAACACATAGAAACACTCATAGTACAACATAGAAAGGAATAATGAAAAATGGTTAAAGTTAGTCTGACTAGCCCTGGGCTCCTAAAGACAGAAACATATCGAGTCAAGTAATTTACATAGTTTTCAACTTATATACACACTAGCGACCCGGCCCGGCTTCGCACGTTAGCAATATAGAATTTACGGTGAATCTAAGGAGAGACGATTATTACGTTCCATAGACTACTGTCTTTCTTTTTGTAAAGACATTCTTTGTCTGTCATTTGGCAATCGAGATCCTGTTTCTTGGAAAGTTTCATTATGACGGGATGAACAAATTCTTTTAGCTTCCGATGTACTACGACCTGTATTCGATTTTTGTCTCGGCATAATGTTAATACAATATTTAAATTTTAATTAAAGCGCTACTCTGAAAGATATATACGTGTGGACGAAAACAACTACGCATTTAGTCTGTGCGAAAGCCGATAAACCAATTCTCTTTCAGCGTCCGATGTAACTACGCATTTAGTCTGTACGAGCGCCGATATACCAATTCTCTCAGCGTCCGATGTAACTACGCATTTAGTCTGTGTCCTTACGTGCTGTCAGGCCGGCCGCAGCGTGTGCGCCTCGCGTCTTTTTCCCAAAGGCTTCCGCGCACGCGTTCGCGTCTTTTTCCCAATGAGCAAAAAAGTTTCGTAAACTGGTCGCCCCATATCCTTGTTTAGGCAGTTGAAGCCACGAAAGAATGCGAACGGCGGTTTTTTCTTTGACTTGTCACTAAAATTGTTACTGATTGGATCCCTTTTGTCACAGATTAATGTTTCATACACCTAAACTTTCCTCGACAAATGCTCTATAGGATGGTGGAAACCGCATCAAAATCCGTCCAGCGATTCTCGAGATTAGCCCGAACAAACAGACAGACGACTACCGGGGACTTTATTTTATACTATGTATAGAATATAATCGCAATACAATATAATTGAAGTGAATGTAATTTAACTGTAATCATAATATTCCTTTAGTGCTGATTTAAACTGTGCAAAATTGGCAAGTGATTTCATATAAATCTGCAACCCGTTCCAGATCGGGTGGCAAACAGCATTAATATTAAAACACAGCGCATTTGTGCGAGCCCTAGGAATTAAAAAGTTAACATAACCACGAATTTGATAATTTTGTGTAGGACAACGTGCGTTTATTAGATTGAGATATCTATTAACATAAACACGCACATGCGTCAACAACATCAGTCGATAACTATACTGTTTCTCAGATATCAATAGTTTTTGGCGACCAAACAAGATCTCCACATTTTCCGATGAATGCAACAAACGAACAAGTTTTTTTGTGTGAACTGTGTGTGAAAGACGATAGAGCAACAGTGCCTCTCGAGAGTGACGAAGATTTGTTGCCGCCAAATACTGATACCATTAGTGGAATAACAACCCAACAAAAAGCGAAGCCAACCGAAAATAAATTGGAACCACATGGCAGATAATTATTGACTCACTCTCCTAATAAGCGTTGTAACGAAGTAAATTTCTCCGTCATTTTTGGTCCACTCCGGGGATCGAACACTCCGGAAAAAGTCGCTCTACCAACTGAGCTACGCAGACGTTCGTTCTTGCTGCTATCTGCCTTTTATGTCGTGTGGGTCCTACGGGGCAGGTATGTCACAGGTACGTCACAGCGTCTTCACTATTATGAGTAGCCGGTAGAAAGATGAACAATTCAAATCCATGCAGTTGGATGGGAAATTTCACTAAAACAAATTGCATGCACTGTAAAAAATGTTCTGAAATTCACGAGCCTCTTTCCGTCATTCATTTAGCGAATTAACGAAACATATTTCTGATACAACCTCTTCCGTGAAATGACGGAAAGAGGCCAGAATTTTACGGTTTTTTTGGTACTCGAGGAAAATTCTGAATTTTAAGAAACCTGCAAAGGTCCACTCCTGCCTAACACTTCCTCCCGGCCCAGGCTAGCTCATCCCCGCAGGAAGGACTCTATTAAGCTAAGTTGACATGTACATTTAAATCACTCAGAGTGCACGAAAAAAAGCTTAACATCAAAATTTGAATTCAACTGTTTAATTTATATTCAGTATATTAGTTTGAATTCAACTGTTTAATTTATATTCAGTATATTAGATTTTATACAGAGGACAGAATTTACTTTGCCAACAGGTCTCAGTCATATCTGTAGTACTAAGCCTCGCTCTTAACCACATCCGGACAGTCCTGTGTTTTCAACCACCAGATAGACGCATTTCCACTCCACGGTTAGCAAAACATTACGGAAGAATTCAACACAACAGTCATTACCAGCAGAAAACAGACGAAGACCACAACGCCACACCAGTCAAACGACAACACTTAATCATCACGCCCAGCAGTCAGATACGCTTGGCCGCTTTCACAGTCCAGAAAGACCCGAGCACGCCCTCCGCTCCTCGCACAACAGCAACACCAGCAGAAAACAGCAGAGGATGATCGTTTCATATTAATCAGACGTTACTTTACCATCACCCAGCAGTCGGTCACGCTTGGCCGCTTTCATAGTCCAGGACAACCCGAGCATATACTCCGTTCCTCCTACCTCCTGCTTGAGGCTGGCAATAGCAACAAGCTGCCACAAAAAGCACGGCCGCCACAAAGACCACGGTCACACAAAGTGCTGTAAGATCTTAGCAACATGCTCTTTTATATCAGCTTCTGACGTCGCAAAGAAGAGTTCATCCGGTATTATGCAAATACGACTCCAATACGATAATAAAGAGAATTCAAGAAGTGATTGAGGCTTTTTAGATAGCATTCAATATCCATGAGTGAACAATTCTGTCCTCTCAGGTATTGGTATGCAATCATCTGACAGTAACTGTTATTTTATTGTATCCCTGCAACGTGCCAAACTTTTCCACAATCCCTTTCTTGTATTGACGGTAAATTGTCGTTTTTAAGATGTCTTAACGGAAAATTCTGAATTTTCAGAAATCTTTCCACAATGCCTTTCGTATATTAACTGTAAAACTCCGTTCTCACTTTTGTCCTATACATATGACGAAAACATTCCGGCAATAGGAAAGATTCGCGAGAATACGTGAGGTTTGATTAACTGTTAAATTACAATCATCTGTTAAAGAAACTGATTTAGAAATTTTGTAGGGAGATCGCAATTGTGGGTAGCATATCGCATACAATATGATTATTGTGGCACAGGATATTTCTTCTCCTCTCCCGCATTTTGCGCACCAGCTGTATATATTGTGTTACCGTAAGAAACAGGTATTTAAATTATTGTACAGGTGATTGTACGATGTCTGTGTATCAGACTGTGGAGTTCTTAAAACAAAAGCTATTATAAATGTAAATTTTATATTCAGAAGTTTTGTGAAATAATACTATAAAACAGTACATTTAACGTTTTCTTAAAGATAAATGAAAGTTACTGTAGGTTAAAAAAAATATCAAGTTCCAAAGCATTCTGTTGCTTCGAAATATCACGATGAAGAAAAAAACTTAATTTCTGATAAGTCCTCTTACAGAAAACATAAAATTATTAAAAACGTATTCATAAAATAATAAGCTCCAACTGAAAATAAAATGCTAAATCTCTCGCATTAACAACGAGAAAAAATCATCGTCGTGCAATAAGTTTTACCTTGAACGTGAGTGCGATTCGGAAGACATACTGGCTCAGTGGTTAAAGCGCGCGGCTTGTGTAGACCCAAACCAAGTGACCTCGGTTCGATCCCAGTACTGACGCGAAATGATTATGGTGTAAGTACTGAAAAATTCAATGTTTTGGATTTCGCGAAATATCTATATAAAGAAGGAAAAAATTGAAACTGACTTTTCTGAAATAAACGGAATTACTAACTACGGAAAATCCATGAAAATACAGAAGTTTAAAAAATCAAGAACTTTTAAAAACGGAAACTTCGTTAAAAGACGGACACTTATGGACAACTTTGCTGCACGTTATTTTCAGAAGTGTTACGTGAATTCACACCACTTAGTTTTTACAGTGTATGCTGCTACACTTCCAGTTCACGGGAGGCAATTACATCCCAATATTATTCGATTAATTGGTTTTATCGTATTACGGTATCACAAAGCATTTGCGAACTCAAAAATAGAAAGGCCATAGTGCTTTAAAACGTAAATTAATAGTAACATTCACGTACGGATGCTTTTTCGATTCAGTAATGTCGGGGATGACGTAGATTTGTCAATATAGAAAACGTGAAGCGATATGATAATTGATCAAAGCAAGAGAATTGTACTGTTTTGCAAATGATGGGCAATCTCAGAAAAACTTTTCTTCGTGTTTAGTGTCTAGCTTTCTCTTGTTATCTAGGGCAAGACTTCCAAGGTTTTGCTAGAGGACAGCTGCACCGTGTATATGTACGAACAGATAACTGTCAATCAGTGCTCGAGCAGTATAGGGCCCAGATATCTGTCTTATCGTAGTGCTGAGTTTGGGTTTGAATCCTAAGGAAACACATGGATGTTGAGCTACCCTTTCAGGTGTTGGCTCTCTTCCTTCACTGGAATTAGTGTCCCGAAATTGGAAGAGTGTCACTCCTGAGAGTCCTAGACATCAATAGGTTTCGTTAACCATAGGAACAAATAATGGACATGATTTTGGGAATGAACTTACACGTATCGCAAACTTTCAAATATTGCGAATCCTCATTCAGAAATTTTGAGTTTTGTGAATCCTCATTCAAAAATCTTGAATTTTGCGTTTAGCATTAAGAAAAATGTAGCAAATGAAACGTATTAGCAATGAATTATGTCTTGATTCTCCAACAGCGTGAATACATCAAAATATGGTTTGAATAAAGACATTTACTTTCAATTTAAAGGCGATAAATAATCTGCCTGCAACCAAAAATGTTATCAAATCCTGCAGGCTACTTTTCCTGAAGTTCTACTATTAATTTCCACGCCCACTGCCGCATGTGAATGAGGCAGTAGTTCCTCGTCTCCTCTTAGCATTTAGAAGTTACACTTATTGTAATGTAGGGTAAACAGTGGCAATTTCGTGATAATTTCAGAAATTTCCATTTTGACCTCCAAAATGTATCGCCCATGTTTATTAAACCCCAGTACCCCATACGCAACATATTGTACATTACCCCAGTAACTTAGAGAACAGTAGGACCGTATGTTTGTGTTCCACAACAGATATTTTCCCATAATGTTTACCATTGGTTATTCTATGTTAAACTTGGTAGCTTCGTGATAATTCCTTGCTAAGTTCGTGATAGTTAACAAGTTGTCCATTTGTACGCACAACATTGCGTGAATGTAAAGAAATATAGAAATAATACCATACATGATATATTGCACAGTTTACTCTAGTCAAACTATAACGTAATTTGTCCTTCCTCTGTAACTTAGTCCTTACGTCAGTAATTTCGTTATGTGTGCTAAAGTCAGTGTAATATTAGAAGGGTCTCATACGCATTACAAGAAAGAGGTCAATTGTAGTACTTACAAATACGTTTATTTTGCTTGTATGGTTTGTACTCCACACTCACATCCGGGTTATTGGCGTAAACAATACAGTATCAGTGATTTAACATCCAATCGCAGTATAACAGCACGTCTATCATCAATAACATCAATCCCCCTAAACAACCGCTGCATTGCCTTTTTATCTTTCGTTCTTATCCGGCCACACATACACCACTCTTGTTGCGACCTCAGTGTGTTGCCAACTTCATTTTCGTTTGAGGGAAAAGACATAACGTTAAGGTTTGAAAATGTCTAAGAGAACGAACCCAAATTTACATAGAAAAAGAAACTCAAAAGGAAAGTTAAAATAGAATATACGTTACAAATCATGGAAGAAATGCATATTATATCAATAAAAGAAATACTACGTATATTTGTACTAACGTATATTTATGCTCTCTTATATTATGAATAAAGAAATACTACGTATATTTGTACTAACGTATATTTATGCTCTCTTATATTATGAAAAAGAAATACTACGTATATTTGTACTAACGTATATTTATGCTCTCTTATATTATGAATAAAGAAATACTACGTATATTTGTACTAACGTATATTTATGCTCTCTTATATTATGAAAAAAGAAATACTACGTATATTTATGCTTTCTTTTTCCATGAAGTGCCATTTTCGCACTTTAATTTCAGTCATTATCACCAGCTTTCACAGTCATCGCACATGAACACATCTTCAGTTTCATCGTAAGCGCTTTGGCATTTCAAATGGTACCATATCATGCAAAAGTTATATTGAACCCCGTGAGCTCCACTTTCTTTTTGACATCTTTGTTATAGTTGTGTCCACAAAATTCGACATCCCAGTTATCGTCTTCTCTTTGCATGGGCCTGTTGATAAAAACTGTACATATGAGCTATATCTTGTTACATTTCAATTACATCAACTATTACATATCACGTAGTTACCACCTGTAGTTTATAAATTCGGGGCAGGCTAAAATTAATTAAAATCAGGAACTGAAGTGTTTATTTGAAACCCAACTATCATGATTACAATTGAGAAATCATATATTGTAGTATAAATCATGGAAAAAAGTTATTTTTTAAATCAATATTAATGCCGGAAAGAATTAACTCTCCCCAAAGCTAAGGATCATGAGTCCGTGGCTAAGCCTCTACACGCTAAAAAAAAAAGCTGATAAATGACTTGCAAGTAAATTTTTAAATTAGACAGAAATCTAACCAATAATTGGGTTAAATATTGCTTGCTTACTTCTATTTTCCTTCTCGAAATTTACTCTTCTGTCTTTTATACTAAACACCATCAAAAGAGACTATTCGAATCCCGCCTCTCGTTCAATAACTTTCTCTGTGATACGAGCGAACCAATTTACTGACAATCTCCTTCCGATTTTAGAAACTGAACATCTGCTGCCATTTATGATAAAAAGTTGAAACTAATGAAGATAGTAGTTATCCCACGAATAGCCGCATACGTTCTATCACGGGTTTGCATATGCCATGCAGTTGGCAATGTTTACCCCACTCGCTTTGTATACAACTTTTATGAGCGTCGGTAATGCTGGGGCAGCAATGTCGTAAATTTTAAACAGATAATTTTTCGTCTTCGAATTTCAATTTTAGATATAACATTACTAGTTATAACGAAGTAAATTTCTCCGTCATTTTTGTCCACGCCGGGCATCGAACCCTCATTCCGTAGTAAGTCGCTCTCCCAACTAAGCTACGCGGACGTATGCTCTCGCTGCTATCTGCCTTTGTCTCATGTGCGCATTGCAGTGCAAGCACGTTACATCTCCCCCCGGAAGAGGGTCGGGGGCATGGCCCGCGGGTCAGCCGGGACCGTTTATCGCTGTAGGCAGTCATCCGCTGAAGAACGTACATTGGAAAAATTCCAGTCAATTTGGTGTGTGGAACGTAACATCACACACATTTAGTTTTCGAAGCGCTGAAGAAGAGTTTCTCTTATTTTTCCTGTCTGGTGGTGTGGAAAGCACATCACACCATTGCGAGTACTTTAACGGCCAGGTCATTCTTGAAGTTCGGGCGCCAATATAACGAAGTAAATTTCTTCGTCATTTTTTGTCCACGGCGGGCATCAAACCCTGGTCCCCTCATTCCGGAGTAAATCGCTCTCCCAACTGAGCTACACGGACGTATGCTCTCGCTGCTATCTGCCTTCATCTCGTGTGCGTCCTGCGGTGCAGGCACGTCACATAGTGGTATGAGCATTTTATTTTTCACCAGCAAATATCCCATCCTGAGTTACGTAATTTCATGGAAATTAAGACCGTAAGATATAAAATCTCGTCGGACATTTAAGATATAAAACCTCGTCGGATATGTTAGGAAAATCGATTACGCGTGATAAACCCTGTCTCACACGGACAGAGCAGAGCGGTAGACGTTATAAACGTATTATGGGCTCTTAAAAGGAACTTGTCCTTCTTAATGCTTCATCTAAAGTTACTTTCAGCAAAATAACAATTACCTCACTCAAGCAGAGTCTATGCTCCAGCAGCTCGGATATCAAGGCGCAAATCGCTGAATATTGGGGGATGTGAGGATCGAACACATAATTGAATTTTGCAAAGGCATTCATTCATTCAGGAAGGCGTACGTAAAGGCTTTAAGAAGCAACGTTAGGGAATGTCTTCCTTTATTATTAATTTATTGGCTAAAAGTGAACGAACATCAATTTCTGTACTACGAAGGATAATTCAAATGCACGCTATGCTGTATCATCTTCCCCAGCTGGCGGCAATTCAATAAAAGCTTTAACGCTGCAGACTAAAGGACTGGTTCATTACAAAATGTCACTAGCAGATCTCTTTATCAAATGTCATTTAGGGTGGCGTTATGAATTCAGCGCTCCAGACATCACTGCAGACTTCTGAAGGTCGCGAAAGAATCCCGATGTCACGATCTCAGATTTTGGCTGAACAAAGAAAGCAGTGCTGACATAACGTACTGAATTCTAAGAAAATATGAATGCCTTGCATATCTGCTGATTATATATTCTTCAGGTTGAAAACGATTGCTCCCATAGAAGACCTAATAAACTCGGCACAAACACTTCGAAAACAATCCAGAAATCATGAATTCCTCGTGTAACTGAATAAATGAATAGCCGTGCTGCAAGTTTCAGTAATTTGAAAGGAAGGAAGTACGTGACGATACCCTTCTTCAAAAAGTAATAAAAGGAAAGATTAATATTTCAGAGCATAACAAATCACACATGCAGTGAACCATTACTGGATTGGAAATCGAGACAAGGAAATTCAGAAATCAAATCATTATTTTCACACTCGAAAGGACACAATATCACCGAAATATGGCATCATTAATAATTTTATAATGATTTTAAATGTTTGAAAATATTCGAGACTTATTCAGTTGTGACAAAACAGTATTTCAACGGCCTAATTACAAACCTAATTGACGGTACACTTGCTGTGCTGTTTATTAGCGGAATTCGTTTTACAAACTGCGTTCCAAGGTAGAAACTTAACCAATTTATTTATTTGAAGAGTGCATGGAGACAATGGAATTTTCTAAATCCAGACCAAATCCGGAATCTCAACTTTCGGAGTTTTCGTGTAGCATGTTCTATGATGCAGATTTTGTACTTACATTATTTTTACCATAACAAAACGCAATGTGTTTCTGTAAAAATGGGTTTCTGGCAATTGGTTAAAATAGCAGTTGATATTTTTTTTTTTTTGATTGGTGGTTTAACGACCACCGTGAGCAACTCAAATGGGCTATAAGCAGTCGCCCGTCCCTAATTTAGGGTCACTGGTTCCAGGGAAGGGAGAGAGCCAGTGCCGTAAGACAAACACAACATCCATGCCTCACCGGGATTCGAACCCGGACCCCTTACGGACGAATGATCAGAGGCCAACGCCTTAGACCACTGCGCCACCGGGGCGGCACAGTTGGTATCACTTAAAGTTTTGTGTAAAATACAAAATTTGGAGCGTTACAGAATATACCAGAGTACGCGAAACATTCAAAAATATTATAAGATAACAGATATGCGGTGTCTAGAAGTAAAATATCATTGCTGTTTTCACGTGACTCACATAAACTTCACGTAGTGGGAGAAACTAGGAAATACTTATACGTTTTTTCCCTCTCTTAGTTTTCTCCATCTTCTGGAAACATAGAGTACGACAAGGATACAATTATATATTAATGTCACTTATCCGAATATTTCTGCAAAACGAGAAATTGGAAACTAAGGAAAATCTTGGATATTCTGTACAAGTTAGATAAATAATTTATATCCGACTTCTACACGGTCGAGTCACATTACTGTGACCACCAGCTAATACCCAGAGTAACCGCCGTGTGCAGCGCGGACCTGAGCTAAACGGGCTGGGAGTGACTTAATAAGGTGCTGGAAGGTGTTCACGTGTATGTGGAGTCATTCTGACTGAGGTGCATCTGATAGCTGCTGGAGGGTGCGTGGTGGAGGGTCGATAGAGCGAATAACGCGATCGAAGTGGTCCCACAGATGCTCAATTAGGTTTACGTCTGTGGAATTAGGGGCCAGGGAAGTACTTTGAAGTCTTCATCGTCCTCTTCCAACCACTCTCGAGCATTTCTACCTGTGTGACACTTCGTATTATCGTGTTGGAAGACGCCATCCGCCCCAGGGAAGACAATCGGCATGTATGGGTGTACGTGGTCTGCAAGGATGAATTTATAACGAATTCGGTCCATAGGCCTTCCACAGGTATGCCACGAAAACATTCCCCAGACCATAACGCTGCCACCACCAGCTTGTGTTCTTCCAGCAATGGTTGAAGAGTGTTTGTTCTCCGATGTTTCTCGCCTTATATGCCAACACCCATCCTTTCGATGAAGCAGTAAACATAACTCATCCGAAAAGGTAATCCTTTGCCAATCAGCGAAGGTCCAATTCCGATACTGCCGTGCAAATGTAAGCCTTTTCTGCCAATGCACCTTTGTTAGCATAGGTGCCGTGACCATCCGTCTGCATCGGAGCCCCATACCCAGCAGGGTTTGCTGAACTATCGTTTTAGACACACTTCCTGTAGCCCCTTGGTTCATTCGGCCAGTGAGTTGCTCCACTGTAGCGGGTCGATCGGCCCTCAGGCACTTTCGAAGCCGAGGTTCACCTTTCACATGAATGGCACGTGGTGCTCCGCTGTATCCATATCGCTTATTCGCAATGGTGCCTTTTCTCTAATCACGATACACTTTAACCACAGCAGCACGCGAACAGTTCACAAAATGCGTTGTTTCAGAAATACTGCCACCCATGTCCCGAGAGCCCATAATCATCCCGTTTTGCAAATCAGAGAAATTGCTCCTTTTGTGCATGACAGCAATGAGTGATATGTTTTCAGATTGCCTACAGCGCACCTTATATATCCTCCAAGCCAGCTTACGACACATGCCTTCTTCCATTGGCTACGCGATGTTGATATCAAAAGTAGGAGGTAGTCAAAATAATGTGGCTCGACTGTAGAAATACCTACATATGTCCTTAGAAATGAGAAGAGAGTTGGCTAAAAGAATAGCACAGTCCCGCTTCTATATTCATAGAAACCGTTAATTACATCCGTTATTTACGCACGAATGACAGCCGAATTTCACTTGTTCCATATGGTTCCATAAGTTTAAGTGAGTATCATCTGACTCGTTCAGAATGCCGTTGTGATACTTATCGCAAACGAGCAATGTCTTTTGTGCATGTAAATTATTAAATTTACTCAGGTTTATCTACGGCAAAATTTCATACTCAAATGGAAGCAGTGAAAGATTTGCAATCTCTATTTTGTATGTGAATGACGAGATACATATTTTTCATTCATGTCAAAAATGTTTGCATTATTTATAACTACTTCTATGTGTATGTGAAAACCAATTTATCCATTTCACAGAACTACAGTCTCATTGAAATACGTCTTTCTAATTATGGATCACCCCAAAATTAGAAGAAATGAACCACTAGCATTACCCGATGAGAATTCAAATTCGCTGTTTATTTATATTTTTTACACAAACTATGCAATCGGTTTCAGTAATTAAAAGAAAATATTTATTCCTTTTAATAATCCAAAGCAATACGCCTCACTATTGTTTCGCGTGTTGCTCAAACAGACTATGGAAAATAAAGCAAAATTATTCTATTCTTGAAAGCGTTTATAAAACATTCACACTTCGATTTCTGTGTGCAGCGCGTGTGTGTGTGTGTTTGTGTGTGCGAGAGAGAAGGTAATAATGAATTCAAAGGTTGAAAAATATAGAATTCCGACTTAGTGTCAGGAAATTCTTCAAAACATTTAAATATATTATTTAATTCGATTTTGACTATATCCCAAAATTCCAATAATTTACTGAATAACACTTAAATATTTATTACTATTCACTCTTAATTGGAAATTATTTTAAATTCACCATAAAACATAATATTTATAACAAAATTAATGTATAACAGGATCCTTTGATGTTTTGTTTCTACTAAATAAAACTTTTGAATTTCCTGTACAATTGTTATTCACCACTTTCCTATCTTTTCATCTTTCAAAAAAGTCTTTCTTTTGTTTTGGATTCTCTATTTTTTGACGGGTTTTTTCCTTGGAAAGGCCTTGGGCGAGAACCTCTTTGTAGAGTGTTTTTTCAGAGGCATTTCAAGATAAAATGTATACTTCCTGTTACGAGCGGAAACTCTCGTGCAGGCTCCCACCCTCTAAGTTGGTTGCCTGCCCTTGTATGGAAGTATGTAATTATTTGAATCATAATAGGATTCAACTTTTTAGAGAATCTTAACCTCTATTCTACCTAGTATTAATTTTTCCTCTCGTTTAATAAACGAATATATGAAAGCTTGTGTGAATGAAAATGTTAGGTAAAAGATTAATAATACCCTATACAATTCTTTAATAGTCCCTCATGCGTCGGCTTTTTGTAAAGCCGACGCATGAGGGACTATTAAATGAGGTAATAATTTGTAAAGCCGACGCATGAGGGACTATTTTGTGTCTTTTTGGACATGAGGTATAAATTAAAGAAACAGAAGGTAAGAGCACCATGAACAACTCGTTCGGCTATAAGCAGTCGCTCGTCTGGAATTAAGAGTCACAAGGTAAACACACCACCGCATATGCCCAATCAGGACTCTAACCCGAGCCCACTATCATAAGCTGTCAAAAGCCAGAACTTAGACCATTGCACCACTGGGGCTGGTAGAATGCTCACCGCATGAGAATGCATATGCACTGAACAATGATAAAGCAAAGAAGAAAATGTATGATATAAATCTTCGAAAGAGAAAATCTTCTTTGCACACCATTTTCTTGCTTTCGTTGCAAATACTACTATTCATATGCACATTTTAATTAAAAATCGCATTTTTTGCCCAATAAGAAAATAGCAAGCAAAAATCTCCATTGCTGTTGGTGAAAACTGCAACACCATGAATAACAGCTGGTATTATCATGAAACTTTAAAAATATGTACAACAGGTTGAGACCTGAAAGTGAGTAAAATCTCAGTGAAAATCCGCATGCAATTTTAGATAAGCGCCCTCTGAACTATCCGGTCTTGGGTGTAATGATATGGCTCAAACGAGGAAGATTGCTGGGATGAGCGAGGAAGGATTGCTGGGATGAGCGAGGAAGGATTGCTGGGATGAGAGAAGCTGAATTTTCATTCCCTCGAAATTGCCCCTTGTACGGAGACGAAACTCTAGTACAGTGATGTGAACGTTGCGTCAGTGGACAGATGAGGCTTGGACGCACAGAAATACGAGAAATGGACCTAAAGATCGCACGATTGCACGGGATGACAGACACACTATTGTATAGCAGTCACCGATCGCACATCAACATTCATGGTATTAGCACGGCAGTCACGGATCGCACATCAACATTCATGGTATTAGCACAGCAGTCACGGATCGCACATCAACATTCATGGTATTAGCACAGCAGTCGCGGATCGCACATCAACATTCATGGTATTAGCACAGCAGTCGAGCACTCTCACATGTCAGGCTTTGTCCTCCAGCACAGTTCTACGTGGTCTGCGTAACATAGGACTTGTTCCTAACAGTCCGTTGCTGCGCTTTGTTTTGAACCTCAACCGCAGCCCCAGTGACGCAGTGGTCTAAGCGATGGCTTCTGATCATTCGTCCGAGATGGGTCCGGGATCGAATACCGGCGAGGCACGGACGATTGTTTTAATCATTCGGCACTGGCTCTCGGTGTGTTTTTTGATCAACACTGGCTCTCTGTGTACATTGATCATTTGACATACTGTGTACCACGTTTTATATGTACTAGTTCCCTATGTTTTACTTGATCTAAACTGGTCCTCTCTGTGTATATTGTTCATTTGACATACTGTGTACCATGTTTGATTTGTACTTGCTGATGTAAAACTGTCCCTGTCTCTGTACGAAAAATGTCTATACTGTATATGCCTGCCTGTATATGTCAATTTATCTGTCAATCAGGTCCAATAAATATATTTTTTAAATCCTCAATGATAAAAAACCAGCTAGTAAAATCATGAAATGCATTGATTATGATACGCTTTCGAACATGCCAGAAATCGCGCGTAGACAAACCCTCCTCTCTGCCCTGACTATTGATTCATTCAGTATACCTCCAGAACAACATACTAAAGTTTTGTCGGAATAGAAGCATTTTTACTCAAGTTATTACTCATGTTAGAAGGATACTGGTTTTGGAATACATCTCGCTCCTGTGCTCTGACCTGTGACCCCATTACGATGATATTAAGCAGAAATGGTTCAGTATACCTCCGAAACAACATACTAAAGTTTTGTCGAAATCGAAGCGTTTTTTGTCAAGTTATGAGGATAATGGCTGTGGAATAAATCTCGCTCCTGTGCCCTGATCTTTGACCCCATTTCGATGATATTCGACAGAACCGGTTCAGTATACCTCCGGAACAACATGATAAAGTTTGTCGCAATCGAAGCATTTTTACGTAAGTTATGACGCATAAGGGCGATGGAATGGATCCCGCTCCTAGGTTCTGACCTTTGAACCCATTTCGTCCATTTTCAATAGGATTCATTCCCACGTTGTTCCCTATCACATACTAAATTTTCATCGACATTGAACCATTTTTACGCGAGGTATCGTGCGGACAGACAGACAGAGAGACGGACAAAGCTGGAGCATACACGTTTCTTCAACATACGGCTGGAAAACGTAAAAAAGAACCTCCACCTCAGAAGCCTCAGGCTGCAATGGGGTCACGAACGTAGACATTGAAGCACTGATTGACAACAGGTCGTGTGTTTGGACGAATTACGATTTAACTTGATGAACCATAATGGTCGCAAGCCTTTTCGAAGACATCGTGGTGAACGGCACCTTGCAGCTTGCATTTTTCCCACTAACCCAATGCCATAGTATTTTGAAACATGTTTTCTACAGTATACTTTTTCTATTAACCATAGTTTCAGCAATGCTGGTCGCAATTTCTGTACTTTTCCGTTAGTCGATTTTCGTGATATTGAAAATGTTTTTATATGAAAAAAGAACTCAGGTAAAGCAACCAGGAAAGCTAACGTTTACCATACATCACTCACAATTTTCAAGGAAACTGTATTTTCCCCCATTAAAATATTCACATGCTTCAGTCGGGCAAAGGAGTTTTAGGAAATTTCGAGCACAAAAGATTGTTTCTAAAAATATTCTAAATTATTCAGGAGAAGATTTTAAAATGAGATCTTGATGAAAGCAATCAGCGTGCTCTAATCTTCATATCGAAGTGAACTAGTGTGCCTTTCGCATATTTACACATATACATACATATATATATATATATATATATATATATATATATATATATATGCCAAACCAAAAGACGTGTAGTTTACAAGATATACACGTATTTTGTGGAGTGACGTGCTTTAGACCTCAAACAACGGATATACAAAAGTTTCCATTTCGTCTGCAGCAGTTACCAGTTTTTGTTTCTTAGGTCCAAAATTTTGTGAATATGCCTTTAATACGTGCTGTCTGGCTTAGAGCACGAAAACTTTTCGCACACTGAAAGCCCATCTCATGAAGGGTGTTATAAACTAGGAAGAAATTACTCTGAAAGAATCTAAAACCGAGCCCACCATGTTATTCATCATGCTTGGATTGCGTGCTCAGAAGTTTTTTCTTATTTACTGCCCTTTCTTTTATTTTAGGAATTTCCGACGTAAAAAATACAGGCAGTGCATTAACGTTTTTTAAAAGGCACTTACTTGCTTCAAGAGGAAGGGAAAGGTCAAGATGAGAATTTCTCCTTGATAGCACCAGGTAATGCCCCAAGACCCCAGCTTAGTGGCAATGAACTACTTCAAAGTACGCATTAGAATACGAATTTATCTCTATTTTCAAAGTTCGAAAGGAAATGCAAATGTTTCACTATATGAATTTTTGTTCTGTAATATGCGCGATTGATAGATAACCTAACTGGTTTACCTTTATAACTTCATAAATGGATAAGTTTCTGCCCGTGTCCTACGTGATGGTTAACTTAGCAGGAACGAGTATAAATCTAAAAACAAAATCCTACACTATTTCACGTATCTTTTTAAATACGTTAGAAAGTCATTCTGACAACGTTCATTTATATTCTAAAGGTCTTTTCTGAAAAGCAGAAAATGATTTATGTCGCAATGTATCTGAACAAAAAAAAGGTCAGTCTCTTTTTTTATGAAAATTCGGCTACTCCACTGACAGCAAAGTTTTGACAAAATTTTTCATTCCCAATTCATGTCCATTCTACTTTGTATCATTCTTTTTCTGAGCAGTGAATTAAGAACAAAAGTGAAGGTGTTTAGAAGTGAAGAATTCGCAGTTACCGAATGATTACATCTCCGTACGATGATTTCTGATGGAAATATTTATCATAAAATAAAGTAATCTCCTTAACGTACAACCCAGTACGAAACAATTGTGGCGATAGTTAATGTGGGTCAATAATTGTAAGAGTACCATTTTGTGAGCACGAGTAAACGTATGATATTATTTCCACCTTGGGTCCACAAGGTTTAGGAACGACACATCGTTGCCTTTTCTGACGCCCAGTATTCTTATACACAAATAATTATTTGAAAAGCCAGAGGACTTATTATTCTCGAAACGCATATATACTATATATATATATGAAAAGTTAAAATACTACTCATGTAATATAATATAAACCACAACAAAACTGCGCTGTGCTGTTATATATTTATATATAAAGAAAAGTTAAAATACTACTCATGTAATATAATATAAACCACAACAAAACTGCGCTGTGCTGCAAGTATTAGACGTAGGTAGTGTATGCAAAATAATATTAACAAACAAGCAACCAACTTTCATAAACAAATAACTAGGGCCTTATGACTTCCAGATGAAAAAAGCACAGTAAAGATAATTATAAAATGACAAAATAATGTTAAGTAAATTATTATAAATACACACTCAGAACCCCTGGACCACTCTTCAGGGAAAGACATCCAGTGGCCCTGAGCAGTTGATGTCTTTCCCTCCCGTTGAATGTTCATCCAGGCATAATCAGGCTACTGTGGACGTGTGAGATGGCGCATTGTCGTGTTGAAAGAGGTCGCAATCGTCGGAGCGGTTTCATGATAATAACGGGTGCAAATGATCTCCAAGGATGGTTACGTAGCTTCCACCGGTAAGAGAGGTTATGGGGGTTCTAATGTACCAGCTGAAAACACCCCACAACATAACGGAGCCACCACCGTCCTGCACTGTCCCTTGTAGGCATGCGGGATTTATTGGCTTGTGGGGTTGTTGCCACAGCCGGAGTCGCCCATATGATCGAAACACTTGGTACTGTTACTCTACACGTTTCCAGGAATCTCACGTCTAATGGCAGTGTTCCTGATCCCAGGCGAGGCGCACAGCCTTTTGTCGTCGAGTCAGCAATGCAACCCGGGTAGGCCGTCGGCTTAGGAACCCCATAGACTGCAGGGAACTTTGCACTGTCCGAACGCTGATGCTACTACTGGCTCCAGCATTGCACTGCGGTGTGATTTGCGGCAATGCACCACGCCAGGTGGATGTTACGATGCGTGCCAGACGCTGCTGTCCATGCTTCCATGGCTATTCTACGGCCACACCTGTCTCGCACTCTGGAATTTTCCTCTGAGCTTGCGTAGTGTAGGTATACCATTGAAATCGTTGACCGTGTAAATCCACATTTCGTGGTAATTTCCAAGATGGAGTGACACATCTCCCGGGTACCGACTATCATACCACGTTCGAAATCGTTTAAGTTCTGATAATTTGCCATCGCCAGGTGGATGTTACGATGAGTGCGAATGCTACTACGTAAGCGGACGATACTATTTACCGCTTGGGTGTGGTGGTATGTAATGGAAATGGTAGCGCCGTTCCAAGTTTTTGTGGCATCTCAGTGTGTTATGTTGTTGTCAAGCAGCTCATGTTACACTGGCTCTCGGTAAGCATTGTAAGCGAAACAAGTGCTGTAGGCTAAGCCGCATTCTGGATAGTATAAAAAAATTCCTCAGAATGATCAGCACACAATATCCTGCACCCCAGACAAAGTACACTAAATCCACGAAGTGACGCAGCCATCTTGTCATAGTATAATCCGAGATATTAAAATACAGGCAACCGGATTTATCATCATAGAAAATGTTTAGATAATTCAGAAGTCTTGTGTCCTCAAGTTACTGTCTTGCCACGGAACAGATTGGCATACCAACTACTGCATGCTGCATGAGAATTACCTTTCGGCGACAACCGGAAAAATATGATTGCACCGTGCAAGAGAGTACAGTAGCGAAACAAAAGTATTTGGCGAAACACTTTTTCGACCATAATACTTTTTCTGCTGGACCAAATCGGGTCATTTTGGGATATGATATGTGTTATTCAGTTGTAAACATGACCCATATGCAGATGGATCTGAAACCTTAACACAGATCAGGTACCGAGCTTAATCGCAAAGATCATACAAATTGACCAACAAAGTAGGTGTGTATCACATTCATTTAATGCAACGATAACAGAAAACAAGTACGAGAAAACGACAAAACAATAACTAATACTTAGTGGGATAACCACGAGACTTAATAACAGCTGCACAACGGGCCGGCATCGAGTCCACTAGCTTCTCGACGGTGACTTGCGGAATTCGCGCCCATTTTGCAGACAGCTGGTCGCACTTCTGGGCGCTATTCCGGCAGGATTTCTTCGCACATCGTATCTCCAGCTCCTCCCACATGTGATCGATGGGGTTGAGGTTTGGAGATTGGCTTGGCCAGTCTAGAAGTGTGATATGTTGCTGCTGGAAGGCTGCCTTCGCTACTCTGGAGGTGTGCTTTGGGTCGTTGTCTTGCTGCATGATCCATCCGGGTGGCATATTCTGGTTTGCCCATGGGAAGACATCGTTGATGAGCATGCTCGTGTAGCTCTGGCCGGTCCTTATTCCGTCAATCTTGATGATGGGGCCCATTCCATTGCGAGAGAAGTCGCCGTAAACCATGAGCGATCCTCCTCCGTGCTTGACAGTCTGCTGAATGAACTGGGGGTTGAATCTCTGGTCACCCGAACGTCGTACGTATCGGATGCCATCACTTCCAAACAAGTTGAACTTGCTCTCGTCGGTGAAAGGCAACTTACTCCAGTCGGCTGCGTCCAGTGTCGATGACGGCGCGCGAACGCGACTCTGGCTCGTCGATTCTTGATTCCGATGAGTGGTTTCATGGTGGCGCGTCTTCCATTCAATCCACCAGCAATGAGACGACGGGAGATGGTCATTCGGCTGACGTTCAGGTCGTCGCTGTCGCGGAATTCGGTGGTGATGTCCACAGCAGTGAAGGTGGGATCAGCACGAGATCGACGGAGAATGCGTCTATCCTGACGCAACGTAGTGGAACGAGTCCTACCACATCGCGGACTGTTCTCTACGGTCCCAGTCTTCTTATAACGTTGCAGGATAGCAGAAATGGACTGGTGTCGGATCTTCAGGGCCCTCGCAATGTCGGTGACGCGCATTCCGGATTCCATCATGTTTACGGCCGCCTGCCGAGCTCCAACAAGGATCTCCGCTTTTTACCTATTTCTGAAAACCTAAGATTGACTCATTATCACACTAAACATAACAAAACCTACAAAAATCACAAGAAAAACATTAATACATGCAGTAAACAAATGAGTAATAATTGGCGACTCTTGAATATGGCCCATATCGAACGACAAATTCGCTCTGAGCGAAATACAAACTACGTGGCATTGTAACCCACGAATCAACATAGATCATATCCCAAAATGACCCGATTTGGTCCAGCAGAAAAAACATTATGGTCGAAAAAGTGTTTCGCCAAATACATGTACTTTTGTTTGCTACTGTCACCCTAGACAACTGGCACAAGTCCTGATCAACATATTGCCGACAAAGCGGCGAATAAACAAACAAAAACAAATGGTACAGGTAAATGGCCATACGGTTTTATCTAATGCCTCATGGATATTTTTAGGTAGAGCTACAAATTACAACGGGAAGTTAGAAATCCACTGTACTAAAATAAACGCCCAAGAAAGTTTCCCTTTACAGTCAGACAAATATTTTGTGAACAGTATTCTCAGGCGAATCAGCGATTATGTATAGTTCGAACATGAAACATCAGGGTTGTATCTAGAAAAAGCTTCGAGTCATACCTTAGTGTTTACGCTAAGATAACGTTAAAGTTCGGCAGAAAAATAAAAAAAAGTTGCACCATTTGAAAATAATTTTGTCAAGTCAGTGGATGGTTTCACCCTGGATAATTTGGACTCCTGAAATGGGTTGTGAGTAATCGTCGATCGCAGAATGTCGGGGATTACGGAAATCTTGTAAAGGTGGAACAAATCGGCTGGCTATGACAGTGCTTCGCGGAAACCTTCTACACCGGAAGGTGTACTGTAGGAGCAATTGTTGGAAACTGAAATACCAGATCGATTATGATCGATGGTGCGTTGAGATAAGTGATAACCTACGGGTCTTTTCAAACAGCGCTTTTATTATGATAAATCTCGGTCACACTCAATCCTGATAGAACACCCTGTTAGAAATTAATTTGCACTAAAGGAAGAATCAAGAGAGTTTTTTTCTCTTATGGAGAGTAAGACTGGAAGAATTTGCTTTGTATTGCCCGCAGAAAACGAATGCCTTTGGATATTGCGGCTTTTCCGAGAATTACCGTACGCCTAAAGAAATGCGTGTTTTCATTCCTCGTCTTTAGTTACCTGACACTTAATCGTATACACGTGACATCTCATATGAATCTAGGGCATCTTTCCTTCACCCGAAAGATCATCGATTGTTTAATATTTGAACAGCAGATGAAAAGAGAAATGACTTTTAGGACAAATTAATACTTCCCTAGTAAGTCATTGTCACTTTCTTGCCATTAGAATTAATTTCGTGGCGCTATTTTTCGTGTTTCGTTATTGCACTAGTCCTCCAAGATTTATAAAACCCAGCTTAATGCTGATTTTTATTACTTACTAATTAAATTTGTCCCTTTTACGTCATATTACGTACAATTGGAAATGGAAAGGCCACTTGGGGTTTGCCAGGAATAACTGCAAGTACGCAGTTCTCAGCAACAATAAAAAACTTGTCCCACTGAGAAGAATTGTCACCCGTGAGATATAAGGCTATGGTGCTAAAAGGTAGAAGCCAAAATAACAAATGATCGCATTTTTATTGAGGCGATACATGGATTCTAGGATAACATCAGAAAGACATGGTGCTAAAAGGTAGAAGCCAAAATAACAAATGATCGCATTTTTAGTGAGGCGATACATGGATTCTAGGATAACATCAGAAAGACATGGTGCTAAAAGGTAGAAGCCAAAATAACAAATGATCGCATTTTTAGTGAGGCGATACATGGATTCTAGGATAACATCAGAAAGACATTTTGCTAAAAGGTAGAAGCCAAAATAACAAATGATCGCATTTTTAGTGAGGCGATACATGGATTCTAGGATAACATCAGAAAGACACGGTGCGGCAAGTTGCGGTAACACAAACACTAATACTGTTAAGAAGTTAATCACAAATGTTCTTAATGATGTCCTGGTCAATGTTTCTGCGAATTTTCTTGACTTGCACCTAAATATTTTTCGATGGCATAAGACAGGCTTGCAGACACTGTTAGGAATGCGTGTAATATGTCTTACAGCGTTATCGTGCTGGAATATATCATGTAGCATGTAGCATGCTCACAGTATTCGATGACCATGGATATATAATCGGTAGTCGGTAGTCATAAAAGCTGACTATCTACACTATATTATCAAAAGTATTCGGACACCAGAATGTTTTAGGATAAATGGCTTTATTATCGCAATTAGCAGTTAGTCGGTTCACCTTTTGCTTGTATAACACGGCAGCACGCCGAGACGTACTGTCAACCAATTTTCAGTAGGTCTCAAAAGGAATGGCTCGGCATTCGTACTGCAAATGCTCGGCATACAATACTGTCACATTTTTGGTATGGCAGAATTATCCAGAATGTCGAGGTACACTTCAGAGTTCATTGTTTGTGGCATAATAGCCAACGGGCCAAATCCCATTCACGAAACACAACTCCATACCATGATGGAGTCTCCGCCGAACTTAACATTTTGAAGAACACAGTCAGACGAAAACCGTTCGCCGGGTTGTGGCCAAATCCAAGCACACGTGTCCAGTTTTTGTCCCAAATACAAGAGTTATTTGGAGTGAGGAGTCACAAAAAGGGTGACTCATCACTCCAAAGAACAGATTTCCAGTTGTCCACAGTCCAGGAACGACGGGAGAACACCACTCCAAACGGCGTTTTGTATTCACGGTAGTGATGTGTGGCTTGTGTGCCACTTCACTACATAAAAACTTACTTTGTGCAGCAACTCTCTGCAGATAGTTGCGGTACTAAATTGAACCATTACAAGTATTTCCTGCTTCATCAACGATGAAAATAGCGAATAAACAAATACATCGCTCTTTCCACGTTTTACCAACACACACACCGGCGGATTTTTTTCCCCGGGGAGCGAACAGGCATTTTGATTTTAAGCAACACTAGTGAGAGCGCAAACAGGTGCGGTTGGGTTCCCACACAAGACGCGCCTGCGAGTTGTAATTGTGAACTCAACAGTCCTTCTCAGGGCTCAAAGCTCCCACCAATCCTGTCCCTGCCCCGTTTTCGTCGGGCTGGTCCTCCCACTCACCATGAGTGGGTCACGTGCAGGGACAGACGAGCAGAGACCATCCTTCTCGGGTCACCAAAACCCAGTAATGGGATGCGGAGGCACAGAGGAATTTCTAGGGCTGTTCCATGAGCTTAACACGCTGATGGACAGCCCGATTACTAAAATCTCACACAATGTGAGAGGGTTGTTACGACCCATTCTAGATCACATGCTTAGCTTTGTAACCAGCAGTCGCTGCAACTGGAGAATCTCAAAGGGCAATTAGCGGAAAGAGACCGGAGTGCGCAGGTCGTAGAGAAGACCACTTACGCTAAGGTTGCCGGGAGAAAGCAAGCTCCCGCAGCACCCAAGAAGGCTAAGCCAATGCATCCAGTGATCCTCTACCCGAAGATAGTGGGTAAATCCTCGGACGAGGTAAAGGATTTGGCGAAAGAAGTGTTTCACCCATGCACCATGAGCACAGGTATCCAAGGGGTGAAAAAGGTGACAAACGGAGTGGTTCTGATCGAATGCACCAAGGCGGAAGGGGTCAGTAACTTTGAAAAGGCATTTGCAGATTACCCGCAAATGAAGGAACATTTCATCTTAAAAAAGCCAGTGAGGAGACTTCCCTGATTGATAATCTATGGAACTGATTCCGAGGACGAACAGCAGGTTTTTGACGAGGTAACTAGACAAAATGATGTCCAGGACATAGAGCGCTGCAACCTGCTCTTCCCGATCAAAGGGAAGGGGGGGACGCCACTGGTTGTTTGAGTTCGAACCAGCGGACTTTCGCACTCTGAAACGAGGGAAGGTCAACCTCGGCTGGCAAATGCACTCCTGCAAAGAATATCTGCGAGAAACCCGTTGTTTCAAGTGCAACGGTTTTGGTCACCATCGTGACAAGTGCAAAGCGGCGTCTGAAACCTGTGCCCGGTGCGGCCAGGAGGGGCACAGGCGACAGACTTGCAAAAATGAAGCTAACTGCCCTAACTGCCGAAGTGCAAACGAGAAGTTCCGCCTCAAGCTTGACACGGCCCACTCCAGTATTGACCCAGACTGCCCTAGTCTGAAGAGGGAGCACGAGAGGATCCGTTCCAGGACGGACTACGGTTAACGAACAATCGACGGAGGAATCAGCACGGGACTGTGATCCCGGGAAGATTTGTGAGACGCTGAATGTGTGTCAACTGTGCTTGTGAACAAATAATCTAGAGTTTTTCTTTCAGCCTGTGTGTAATCATTTTTGTTTTTAGAATAAAAAGGCTTCGGCTCAAAAAAAGTTCGAGTGGCGAATCAATCTCTCAGAGGTCTCTCAATACACACACGGTCCATCGTGTGCGACCTCCCCAGTTCGCACCACCTGTCGGTGTGTCCGAATCTGCGGTCCATAGAAGGGGATTGGTACCGTAACGCTCACCGATGGTGAACGTGAATACCGAGTTATATCTACCCTTGCAGAGTCCGAAACAGGACGGAGAAAGTAGATGACTCATCATTACCAACGCACAGCAACCGAAAAATTGTTATTCGGTCACCGTCAGGAAATTTAATCCCGAATCTCTCGATATCTAGCGGAGCGCGTAAGCCTTACACCACGGTGGCCAACAATCCAAGGCGCTATGTGTGTATTTCAGTCAGCTGCTGACATCATAAATCCGTAACATGGGCTCAGCTACTGAGACGTCTCCATCTGGTGGGCATCAACTGCACTGGCAATACACTGAGTGGCCACTTTATTAGGACCAACTGACAGTTTTAAGCAAATAAGCTATGGTTGCACGCTGTTGCCGCCAGAGGACGAGGCTAGTATAAAAAGGGAAAGCCTAGTGCTTGCGACAGTAGTAGAAGTAATGTTTGGGTGACGAGATGGGTAAAAAATGCGATTTGAGGGACTTTCAACGTCGGATGATTGTAGGAGCTCGGAGCCATTGAGAGAGTATCACCGAAACCGCCCCATTCGTGAAATGTTCAAGGGCAGCTGTTGTTAAAGTGTTTAAAGACTGGACTGTAAGCCAAAAAACTTTGTCTCTACGTGCAACGTGTGGTGGTCATCGACTAGTGACTGCTCGGGCGGAACGGAGAGTGTCCTGACTCGTAACAGACAACAGAAGGGAAACAGTGCAGCAAATTACAGACTATCTTAATCAAGGATCCCCTCAAATGATCTCTGCACGCACTGTTCGCCGTACAGTGCATCGGATGGGATATGGCAGCCGAAGGCCTGTTCGAACACCTTTGCTGTCTGCAGTTAACAAGAGAAAACGTATCCAGTTCGCACAGGAGGATAAGGATTGGACAGTCCATAATTGGAAACAAATTATGTGGTCCGATGAATCACGTTTGCAGTTGTACCATGCCGATGGCCGAGTGAGAATTTGGCGGAAACAGCACGAAAGCATGGACCCCAAATGCATTGCTACAACCCTTCAAACTGGTGGAGGCAACTTTATGGTTTGGGGAATGTTTTCCTGGCATGCTTCGGGCCCTTTAATTCGTGTTGATCAACGTCTGACTGGCACATCATATCTAAACATCGTTGCGGACCAAGTGCATCCTGCCATGTGGATGGTTTGTTCCAATGGCGATGGCTACTTTCAAGAAGATAATGCGTCCTGCCATAGTCCTCGTATTGTACAGGATTGGTTTCAGGAACATGTCGGTGAGTTTACTTTGCTTAGGTGTCCCCCAACAATCTCCAGATCTCAACCCCATTTAGAATTTGTGGGATGAAGTTGAACGAGCCATCAGACAGCTGGATCCACAACCCTGCAATCTCACATTCCTGGAGAGTGCTATTCATCAAGCATGGTCTCAGATTCCACAAACCAGCTATCAATATCTCGTGGAATCCATGCCACGAATAATCGATGCAGTAGTAAAGGCAAAAGGTGGCCCAACGAATTACTGAGTGGGTGGTCATAATAAAGTGGCCACTCAGTGTATATTAATTGTAGCATTTAAATCCAAAGTGCGAGATCCAAAGTAAAAATCCTCCAAATATGTGGCGTCAGTGAATAAACAAATACATCGCTTTTTCCACGTTTTTCCAACACACAGCAACCGAAAAATTGTTATTCGGTCACCGTCGGGGAATTGAACTTGTGGTGTAAGGCTAACGCGCTCGGCTAGATATCGAAAGATTCGGGATTCAATGCCCCGTCGGTGACCGAATAACAATTTTTCAGTTGCTGTGTGTTGGTAAAACGTGGAAAGAGCGATGTATTTGTTTATTCACTGAAACGGCAGAGGAATAACGGGAATTCTTAACATTTCCTACCATGGCACTTCTTTCATGTTCTGTCAGTTCGTGCGGCCTTCCTGAAATATGTTTTTTGCTGCTGTAGTGGCACCGTCTTGCTTTCATCTCTTCACGACATGACTTACATTCGATTTTGGTATGATTTATTTAGCTGCAATGCTCCGTATGGAAACGTACTCAAATGACATCCTATGATTGTCCATGCCGGAACTCTGGAAGTTTGCGTCCACGCGGCATACCCGCTTCAAAGTTACTGATCACACGACAGAACATCTCAGATGTATGTACTTACCTTTCCACTTACAACGCACCTTCCTGCGCAACCGTTCTTTGCACTTATGCAAATATTTGGTAGTGGCCTAATACTTTTGATAATATAGTGTAAAAGCTGTATATTATGGGGTTCCACAGGGATCAGTTCTTGGTTCCCTACTTCTTAATTTACGTCAATGATATCTTTAATACTTATTCCAGTGCAAATGCGGCTTAATTTGCTGGCGACACAAGTTTATTATTTTTCTGGTCATGCGGTATCTGAGTTGATGCCACGTGTCAACCATGACTTGCGAGAGTATTTCACTTGGTTCTGTTGCAATTCTTTAACCCTTAATGTTTCTAGAACACATTGTCTTCTTTTCTCTGGTCGAAGGGTTGTGACAGTAACCACTCCACGGATCTATTTGAAGGATATTCTTTTGGCTTTTCAGGAAAATGTTAAATATTTGGGAGTTCATCTGCATGAAAATTTACGGTGGGATGCAAATGTTGATACCTTGGCAGTTAAGTTGAGATCTCGTATTGGAGTTTTGTTCAGGATTTCGAGTTGCTTGCCAATTAAACTAAAGTTAGTACTTTATTTTTCTTTTATTTACCCACTTATGTCTTACTATCTTTTAGCTTGGGGAATGACAACTAGAGGACATATTAATATGATTTTTACTTTGCAAAAAAAAATGTTCGATTGTTAAATCAACTGGAAAATGTGGATAGTTTGTTTAACCGTTATAAGTTACTGATTTTTGAGAAACTATACATATTGTTAATGTATGCGCGAGTCTATGTTAATAAGCATTTAAATCTAATTACTGTGTGTCGTCCTGCGCATGTTTATCACACTCGTGGTTATACCGATTTGGTGATTCCCAGAGCTCGGACAAATGTGTTATATTATAATATCAGTGCCATTTGCCCTCGACTCTGGAACGAGTTGCAGATTTATATTAGATCAATTGTAAACTACGCTTCATTTAAAAAAGAGTTAAGAGAATACTTCATATACAGTTAATATGTTTCTGATTTGATAATCTTTAATTGTGATTATGTAAATTGCAGTTCTATAGGAAGATAATTTCTTGACTTGGCACTTTTGTTTTTTATTAGGGGACCAGAGGCTTGTCAGAGCCACACTAGCCTTTTCCCCTGGCTCCCTGTTATGTTGCACTACAGTTGATTGTATCAGAATTTGTATGAGTGTATAGGTTTAAAGACTCTTTTTATGCCCCTCAAATTCATGTGTAAGTAATGTAATGTAACAAAAGAACAAATAAAGATATAGTGTATTTCTCGACAGCATGAGAAAGGCTCGCAGACACACGATGTTAAGGAGCGCGTGTGGTATGTGTTGTGGCGTTATCATGTTGGAATATATCACGTAGCATGCTGTGTACGTGTGGTAAAACCACAGGATGAAGAATGGTATAAACAGTCCCCGATGACCAGTAGTCTTTAGAGGTGATCCACGTCCCCATAGTCCAGCAGTCGACAATGTATGTCTCTCAACGATGCACAACGCAGAGACTTTTACTTTGATATGTTGCCACATACGACTGCGCCCATCTTTTCTTCTCAGAAGATACCGATTTTTTTGCTGATCATTACACCATTTATAACCATTTTGTACGCTATAGTATATACTCTTTTTAAACGAAATTCCATACCTTTTTTTATTCAAACATAAATGGTTTGATCCGCTTTTATAACTTTAATGTTTAGACAAATTTTTAAAGTAATATTTCATATTGTTTAGAATTGTAATACACATTTAAGTTCAATTTGATTTACATTCTTTAAGGATTCCATGTTTTCTTTCATTTTAGCTATTTTATATATTTTCATCGTCTTCATCAGCAGCAGCTTAACTGGCCATTTAGGCACATGCATGCACCTAAATTGCCGTCGATTTTCGAGTCCTGCTCGGGGGAAAATCTACAGGTTTAAAAAGATGTACCCAGTTTTCACAAGTTTTTGTTTTATACACTCATCGCCAAAAAACAGCTGCATCAAGAAGAACGTGTCGGATTGCAATGCCATTCGGGAGGAAGGTAAAGTTTACTAGGAACAATAAATGATTAAACATTAAGACTAATATGGGCAACATATAACGTAATCATCTTTCCGCTGTAACTTAGTCCTTACGTCAGTAATTACGTTATGTGTGCTAAAGTCAGTGTAATATTAGAAGGGTCTCGTACGCATTACAAGAAAGAGGTCAATTGTAGTACTTACAAATACGTTTATTTTGCTTGCATGGTTTGTACTCCACACTCGCATCCGGTTTATTGGCGTACTCAATACAATATCAGTGATTTAACATCCAATCGCAGTATAACATCACGTCTATCATCTATTTCATCAATCCCCTTAAACAACCGCTGCATTGCCTTTTTATCTATCGTTCTTATCCGGCTACACATACGCCACTTGTTCCGACCTCAGTGTGTTGCCAACATCATTCTCGTTTGAGGGAAGAGACATAACGTTAAGGTTTGAAAATGTCTGAGAGAACGAACTCAAATTTACATAGAAAAAGAAACTCAAAAGGAAAGTTAAAATAGAATATACGTTACATACTCAGTGTGTTGCCAACATCATTCTCGTTTGAGGGAAGAGACATAACGTTAAGGTTTGAAAATGTCTGAGAGAACGAACTCAAATTTACATAGAAAAAGAAACTCAAAAGGAAAGTTAAAATAGAATATACGTTACATACACGCCAACAAGTAGTGTCTCCCAGAATGGAGTCGGGCCACCATGTTTGCTCCCACAGCATGCCAGACGTCTCGGCATGGAACTGTGCAGGTTCCTAATGATGTTTTGCGATAAGCCATCCCATGCAGCTTGAATCTCCTCACGCAGTTCTTGCAGATTGTGTGGTAGAGGTGGAGTGCGGATGGTGCATCCAATAGCATCCCATACATTTTCAATCTGCGATAGGTCTGGCGATGCGACTGGCCATGGCAGAGTGTCAGTGCATTAAAGGCAAGCGTGGCAGCAACAGTTTGCTACCGAGCGTTGTCCTATTGGAAAATCGCACCGGAGTTAGCGTTCAGCAAACGTAGGGCCACTGGTTGCAGGACCTCATTAACGTAACGTTGGGCTCTCAAAAAGGGCCTGTAATGAACACCAAAGGTGATCAGGCATCGTCAGCAATTGCACCCCACACCATGACACCAGGCCTTCTGGACGTGTGACGCTCTACAACAAACCGTTCATCTTGGCGCTGACCGCGCTGCCTCATCACACGGATTCGTTGGCCGTCTCCTCTGAAACAAAAGCGGGACTCGTCACTGAAGAACACCTGCTCACATTCTGAGTGACTCCATGACAGTCTGCCATAACACCATTGCAGTCTTTGGCGACGATGCACTGTTGTTAAGGGCAGTCGTCGTAACAGTCTGCGTGCGTGTAGTCCTACGTCGTGCATCCGTCTGCCAATGGTGCTGGCACTAATGGGACGATTCCTGGAGGGCACCACTGCTTGCTGAATATCTGCAATCGTGGCTGTTGGGTCACTCCGCGCATGTCGGACAACCCGTCAGTCCTCTCTTTCTGTGGTTCGTCTAGGTCTCCCAGATCCTTCCTGTCGCTGCTACGAGCCTTGTTCTATCCACTGCCGCCAATAGCGTGCTATGGTAATATCCACACGACCGGTATGGCCCAGAATACGGCGATAAGACCATTCTGCTTCCAGGCAGGATGGTCTTATCGCCGTATTATGCTAAACGTGCCTCCAATTCTAAGACAAAGATCTACGATTTACAAGAGGATATGCGGCCCCTGTCGAACTCCTCCAACTGCTCAACTGCTCGAATTGCTTCATACATACTTCACTCGAAAAAGATGCCGAGGAATACTTCACTCGCAAAAGATGCAACCAACACATTAGCACGAGTCAGAATGGCAAGCAACCGCAGCGGAACGACCTTATGTAGCCGGTCAGGCACAGCGCTGCGACCCCTCCTTGCTTGAGTCACATGCGCGGCCGAGCGTAATACTGGAATCATTCACGATGTCAAACCTATCCACCAAGTGTTTATTCCTGTCGGTTACTTTTTTCTAGGTGAAACTATGTTTTTGACAATGAGTGTATTCGTGTAATATTTTTTGTTTTGTAAAACATTCTAATTTTGACACATGAGTTCTTATCAAATTTTTCTACGATGTTATGCTAATGCAAGGAGATTAAATGCCACAGCATTTCAATATATTAATGCGTATATTATTGAATTGGATTAAAAGCCTTCTTGTACACAATAAATGTCATCCAAAGTGGGAATTAAAATCTTTTTTTTTTATGTTAGTTCTCTAGGTATATGCATAGTTTTGATCTACAGTAGCGTATCAAATCCTGTATCTACCTTGTTCACTAGTTTGCACTATGTCTGGGACTTTTGGTCGGCATTGTGACAGTCACAGTAAAGACTTCAACAGAGTAAAAGGAGATGTATCAAGTATGCAGCTGTTGAGAAGTTCGCCACGTTCCTCGTTCAACAGAAATACTGTGGCATAGTTCCGGTGCTCGGTAAATCACACCCTTCGTTCTGTTATCCAATAAAAAAAATAGCGGCTCAAGAATCGTTTCCATTGCTTTTCTGGCGCTCCTTTTATGATGTTCATAGCAATCCCATGGCCTCCCGGTGCATTTGCTCTTTTTATTTCCTTAATTGCATAAACCACTTTACTTAGACTTTAGGAACTTTCGTGTTTTCACTTTCCTTTTTATCAATAGAAACTGCACGTTTTCTCTCATGTGATTTTGAGTAAAATGGTTCAGCCATTTTCAGTATCTCCCTGCGAATGTTTTTATCTTCTCTTTTAAGTACCATAATATTTTGTTCTTTTCGTTCCATAAAAATGTAAGATCTTATAAGTCTCTCGTGATTATCGGTAACTTTCTTTTTTATTAGAGATCAGTTATATTTCCTAACTATAGTTTCTTCACTTTCATTTTTCTTAGTCTCAAGATCAATGGCTCAATAGCTTCGTCTCTTCTGATATTTTCTTGTTTATTATTTTCTGTGGTTTTTATTAGTTTTGTTTCCATAGGTGTTTTGGTAATTTTTTGGAAAACCACAGAAATGAGTGCTGCTTCTGCTTTATTATTTCAAAAGCAGAAGATCGAATTTTCAAATCTATCTTAAAGATGCCAAACCACTCTTTAAGATCTGCTATATTTGTTGTTATTTTTTATTCTTTAGTTTGCCGTTTCTGTTGTTGTGTTAAGATCGATCTCATACCTTACCAGACGGAGTAACCTGTTAAAAACTATAACCGAAAATTTTGTTATTACACACAATTCATTTCACTGTTTGAGCATCACCATGTTCGTTTTCTATGTGGCTTCTTGTAAAAGCAATGGTTATAATTAAAAGTACCTTATGCTCTGCAAGCTGAACAGCAATATGTTCCCCATCATTTCTGATATTTTAGTCTGATCTTCGTATTCAAATTCTGCCGCCCCGGTGGCGCAGTGGTCTAAGCGATGGCCTCTGATCATTCGTCCGAACGGGGTCCGGGTTCGAATCCCGGTGAGGCATGGATGTTGTGTTTGTCTTACGGCACTGGCTCTCTCCCTTCCCTGGAACCAGTGACCCTAAATTAGGGACGGGCGACGGCTTATAGCCCATTGAGTTGCTCACGGTGGTCGTTAAAAATCCAATCAAACAAACGTATTCAAATTCCACTCTGCTATTGTACAATTTTCTTGCGGGAATATTCAAGAATAACTTCAGGTGCTATTTCATCTCGTTGCTTAGACAGTTCTTTCCAGCCGCCCCGGTGGCGCAGTGGTCTAAGGCGATGGCCTCTGATCATTCGTCCGAAAGGGGTGCGGGTTCGAATCCCGGTGAGGCATGGATGTTGTGTTTGTCTTACGGCACTGGCTCTCTCTCTTCCCTGGAACCAGTGACCCTAAATTAGGGACGGGCGACTGCTTATAGCCCATTGAGTTGCACGGTGGTCGTTAAACCTCGAATCAAAAAAAAAAAAAAAGTTCTTTCCTTAATAAACATCTTCCGTCATGATGACTTTCGATGAAAGTATAAAAAGGAATTATCTGTAAGTGTATCTACATAGTCAGGGTCGTCATCATATGACGCAGTTGTGTGTCTTAGATTCCTTTAATATTCCTTACTTGTAAATCCAGTCGCTGCCATGTCTAGGAACAATCCTACACCAGCAGCGCAAACGTCGCGTTCTATGTTGAGAAAGAGTTGTGTGGACATAACACACCAATTTGTCCTTGCAGGCTGTATCTACTGATCTGTCAATCTAGATCGGACAGATTTGTCAAATATTATGGTCTAGTACAGACGTGTCGTTTCAGACGTTACCAGATATTCTTCGTAAGTCATTCGTCGGTTAAGGTCTGTAAAGGTCCTGCATGCCACTGAAGTGTTGGCGATCCATCTTAATCAGTACCCTGTGAGCTGCTGCCTTTTCTTCGTGAAAGACTTGCCCTTTTGAATACAACGTTATCACTTGCGGGATGAATATGACCTGCTGCGATGCTAATTACCATCAAGTTGACAAGGTCATCCGAAATGGTGAGCAGATTTTGCACCTTCCATGAAAACATTCCGCAAACGACAACACAACTCTAGGCTGACTGTACGGACGGCAGCCTGCAGTTGAGGTTCAATGCTTCTTCAGGTCACCTCCATACCACCACACATCCGTCAGTTGTGATGAAAGTGTACTTTGGGTATCTATAATATTGAAGAATAATGTTCCACTGACCATTGGCGTCTTTCATCGCAACACTTCAGACGAAGATGCTTACGAATGTCCATACCACGCCGTATACCCAGTGATTTCAGTGCTATGCTTCCATGACGATGGTTATGCATTCCTATTATATGACGTTAAAATGTTAGTTGCTGCATGAAAGTTCGTCTCGAGATTATTGCTTTCACACTGAGCCTTGCATCTATGGTATGCGACGCAGAGCACTGTCTTTCGACCACGCATGTCCCTTGCTTTGCTGATTCTATTACATTCTGCCCGAAGTTTTATATTACAATATTATTTTATTAAATCCAGACACCGTCTCTTAGACCCTCCAACGCCGCAGTTGCTTTTATAAATGATTCCTCAGCACCAGCGCCTACAGTCGTATCTCCCGTTAAGTCTCTGATGTAAGCTGCCTTTCAAATTATATGTCTGAAATAAATCTATGGAGGACACATAGAAGCGTTTGGATACGAGAACGCTGCATTGTCCTATATACATTTTTAGAATACTGCATGTAGCTATGTAATCACTTTATCTACATTTAGTGATGACAGCCTTGTTTTAGAAACTAGAAAATGACACTGTGAAAATCTTCGAATAAGATTTTATGAATACAGAGTTCTTGAAAAAGCAAGTAGCTATTCAAATAGGGTATATTCAGAATTTTTGATGAGAAAGCCGTTTTTTCCGCAAAACGAGAGTGAATATAAAGTCTGCTCCTTTGTCAGTTTCAGTGATATGCTAAACGTGCCTCCAATTCTAAGACAAAGATCTACGATTTACAAGAGGATATTATTTAATTAACTTCTGATGTGCATACCCTATTTCATCTGAATTACATGTTTGTGCGATTTACATGGGAGACAAAAATGTGATTCAGAACAAAATATGCAAGGGCTGATGGGAACGAACCCGGCAAATCTAAAATATTATAGTTTAGGGAAAGAAAATAAATGCCGTCCAAAACTGGCTACTCAAGTCATATCACGAGATGCTTATCATTTCCATAAATCCGTACTTTGTCATTTCCGGACATCCGTAGGTCTTCGTCGTCCGTAAGCTAATTTGTTGGTTAAAATTAGGGATGGCACATTCGAATCCTCGAATCCCGCGAATCTTGAAAAAGATTCGAGGTTCGAAAACTCAAATCTTCGAGCTTTTTTCTTCATTCGAATCTTTCAAATCTTAACCTAAAAACCTTGGCGTTTGGTGCTTGTTCTAGAGCGATATTTGTTCGAATTTTTGTCAGCATGAAATTTCCATTAAAGGTTTCTGATTTTTTTACATCGCCCTGAAAGGGTTCAGAATTTAGTGTTTCTATTAACTCTTCAAACAAACATGTTTTTGATTTTTGCTAATTTTCTGGAAATAATGTATTAAATTTAGTTTTCCATGTTTAGTGTTTATCCACATTGTCTCTTGAAATAATCCTCCCCACCTCCACACTTGCTTTGATTTAAAAAGGTTCTGGAACTTTTTGTTATTAAAGAAAAATCTCAAAAATGTTAATTGTTACTCAAATATTTTTTTTGTCAAATTATGTTCAGAAAGGGGAAAATGAACTCAAGACTCAAAAGTTATGTACTTCATATAGTAAATGTAAATTATAAATTTCATTTATATCTTCTTAAATTATGCTTATATTTTCTGAAAACTGTATTCTTGAATTTGTTTTTCAGTAAACACAGACTTCAAATTTTACTTCAATTAAAAACTTTTAATTTTAAGTAGAAGTCTTTTCTTTCCCTTTTTTTTCTGATAATTATTCGCATATAAAGGATTCGAGAGATTCGAGAACCTTTTAGGATTCGGATTCGGATTCGAGAAAATTTAGGATTCGTCCCACCTCTAGTTAAAAAAAACTAAGAAAACATTTTGTACTGTTCCATTTCCAAATGAAAATAGGAGCTGATATTTTGTAAAATTGCATTAATAATTACTTTTCTATTAACTGAATGTACGACATCATCCTTTCCTCATAATGGCTTGGTCTTGAAATGTACACTTTCACTATATCCATATTTCTGGCTAGTCTTAGAATTTTCAGTTAATTATTTCAGATTTATGTGATTAGTGGATATTAACAACTATTAGTTATCCTTCGCACCAAAAATTCAAGAATGTAAGTCTTACAAATGTATGTTGTACTCCAGTAGACAAAAATAATGTCGCTACACCCAGTTCACCAAAAACATTCTAAAGTTTGTAACTTAAAGCATGTTCTATCGTGTTCTTATCTTCTACTTGTTCATCCGAAGAGCTGATAAGGAAACTGCGTGTAAATCGAAAACAATTAACTTTCAGTCACGAATGATAATACTTTAACAAGCTGCATAATGGTGACGAATCCATCTCATTTTTGTCCCGTCTTTCAGGCTTCGCAATGCTTTCTTCATATAAAGAAGCATCTTCTTTCAGTGAACTAATTATTTTATGCGACCTGGAATAAAGGTTATATTGCTATTTCATACTCATACCGGACACTGAGTTTAAAATTTTGATTCAAAACCGGCGTCGACCTCCTTTAGTTCGAATTACATCCCGTATGCGACTTAGCAAAGACTTCACAAGTTGCCGGAGAACATCTAATTCTACACCATTCAATACGTTCACTAGATAGTCCCTTAACTGGCTCATGCACTCACGGACAATGAACTTTGCGCACCTAGAAGAAAACATGCTACAACCGCGAAACTTTGCGAATAGCTAGAGTGTGCTGGTGTGCAAATGATCTGCGTTTGGTGCTAGTGCGCATGACCTCACACCCTATGATGACGCTGCAAGCACGAATCGGCAGCATTACAAACCGGCGTGTAGTCGATGCCTCATGAAAGCGAAAAGCAACGGCCGACGCAAGCAAAAGTGAACAGTGACAAGAATGCCGTGTAGAAGCCAGAAACATCGATTTATGCAGCTTACGGACTTTGAGAGAGGCCTGATCATCGGGCTGAAAATCGCAGGGTGGTCGGCGCCCCGTATAGCCAGCCACGTGGATCGTTCTGAACATACCGTCGAACTGTATTGGGAGCAGTGGACACATGACGGCACTGCCACACGGCGGAGCGGCTCCGGACGGACCAGGAAGTTCACCGGAGGAGGGCATCGACGAATCGTGTGCCAGGCACGAACGGATCCCACAGGGAAACGGGTCACTATACAGGCAGATGTTACGGCTCCTGTGTGCCCACGAACCATTGGCCGACGGCTCGCGGAAGGGAATCTGCAATCCCAGCGCCGCTTACGTGTGCTGCCATTAACACCGGAACATCGCTGGCTCCGTGTGCAGTGGTGCCAGGCCAGAGCAACGTGGAACGCCACAGACTGGCGACGTGTGGTGTTTAGCGATGAGCGCCGCTTCGTTTTGGGGACAGATGATTACCGTGTCCAGGTGTGGTGGTCCCTGGATCAACGTCTCAATCCCAACCTCGCTATCGAGCGCCACACCTACCCCACTACAGGCATTATGGCCTGGGATGCCATTGCCTACGATAGCCGATCAGCTCTATTAGTGGTACGTGGATCGTTTACGGGCCAAAGGTATGTGGATGAGATCCTACGGCTCCATGTGCTCCCATTCCTGGCCGGGATTCCAGGTTCCATACACCAGCAAGATAATACCCGCCCGTACACGGTTCGGGTTGCGCAGGACTGCCTGCGTCATGTCTAAACACCTACATGGCTTTCCAGCTCCTCGGACATGTCCCGTATCGAGCATGTGTTGTACCAGTTGAAACGCCGGCAGCCGCCGTACCGCACTACCCGAGATTTGGAGCATACCGTCCAACACGTGTTGGCCAGTCTGCCACAGGATAACATCAGGCGTCTGTTCGCCTCCATGCTGGACCGTATTGCAGCATGTATCGCCACACTAGGCTGTGCGACGCGCTATTGAAGATGACCGGACTGCGTGCCACAGATCCCTCAGTAGTTGCCCTTCAGCTCTGTTTTTTCCATCGTGTATTTCATTCATCTGTATCATTACGTCCACAAAAAATTTCAGTTCAACCGGTGCTTTCTTCTTGGTGCGCAAATTTCATTGTCCATGAGTGTATTTGTCGGAAACGAACTATACTCTGGGATCGGTTTTCCTTACATGTTCCAGAGATTCTCAATGAGGGATCAGATCTGGGCTTTGTGGTGGTAAGGAAAGATGGTAGAAAACGTTGTCATACTTGCTGAATCACTACTAAAATCATATTGTGCTATGGACAGTGACTAGCATTGTCGTTCATGAAATAGCCGTCACCTGCTGGATAACATGTCAACATAGCAGGATGGAATTGATCGGCAAAATATTTCAGAAAATCCTTGGAGGACACCCGACCTTCCAGCAATATCAGCATACTCGTTCCGTACACCAACAGAACGTGACCAACACCATGACACCACCTCCAGAATCTTGAGTTGTGTTTTCAAGGCCAGCTAGTTCCATTGCTTCATGGGACTCCGGCCAAAGTCTCTGCCTACCGTCGGTACAGGACAAGATGTATCATGAGTTGTCGGACGACATGATTTTTTCCTGTCTTCAAGTGTCCAGTACCGGTGTTTCTGACACTACTGTAGACTAACTTTCCTGTTCTTATCAGAAATCGGTGGTTTTCGTAAAGGCATGAGACTGGCTGCCAATAATGGTTCGCTTCAATTCTCTGCGTATAAGTTCACTGGAATATGCGTCGGAAACATCCTTCGTTGATCGCTTTCGTCAATTACTGCACGCTGGAAGTCCTGTTTCTCGGTACAGGACTTCTCAGATGTTGGGGATCTCGTTTCTCATAGATTTTTATCGTGCCACAATTACAGCTCTTAGACAAGCGATGTGGGTGATATTTCCAGTGATTAAAGACCCAGAATATCTCACCTTTTGAGAAACCACATAGGTTTCAAAGTCGTCGCTCCATCCATACAGGCACCTAAAATTAGCCATTTATCGAATTCCGAAAGATCCTTTATTTTTTCCATTGTGATCAACGCTACTGACGATTACTGACGAGCAGCAGTCTTAAGTAGTTACCTAAATCATCTGATGAAGAATGTGACCACGTATTTTCCATATAGGTTGAGTAAGTGACATTTACGTACATCTACATAAAGGTTTCTAATTCAATGGCTGGTGTGTGTATCTAACTTCAACTGCATTCATATAGCTTTTAAAATATCTTGCTTTAATGCCCAGTTCGAAAAGGCACACCATATAACGACCAACAAAGTAGAAGTATTCTAAATCCTGCTGTATCTCCTGAGGTTCTGACTTTTGATGCTATACATGTTTATCTACAACAGTAAAGTAAATCTCACGCAAAAACCTTCAGTGTAACGAAAATCGGTTACATTATTGAAAGTATTCAAAAAAATTATTGAAATCTGATTTCTGAATGTTGTTTTATGAAGTGACGCAGTAATAGTGTACGTCATTGTTACTGAACATTGTATTTTACAAAAGTATCGCCGACATTATTTCATCACGTTTTACATAAAAAATACAATATTGCATTGCGATCTGCGTAAGGTACGATAATCTAATGCTAATGTAATAAAATGCATTACAAAAATGCATTGCGATCTGCGTAAGGTACAAGAATCTAATGCTAATGTAATAAAATGCATTACAAAAATGCATTTAAGGTGATACGAAAATGGTGTGTCGTAGCGAGATTTGGCTTCCTCTCGACCTTTCTCTTGGGGCCAGGGTGTTTACCTGCTCTTAACGAGAGCTTTAAAATGATGTGTAACACCACGGGGTATAACCTGTAGATATCCTAGACCAAACGTCACTAATCCTCCTGACTAATACACTAGTGATTCAGCTTACCTTTCTATCTTGAGGTCAGATTTTTAGCCGCAGATGGACTTTGTGACGTATATTCTATTTGAACTTTCACTTTTAGTTTTTTTTCCTATGTAAATTTGAGTTTGTACTTTTTGCACTTTCCAAACTTAATGGCCGCTCGGGTGGTGCAGTGGTCTAAGCATCATTCGTCCGTGAAGGGTCCGGGTTCAAATTCCCGTGAGGCATGGATGTTGTGTTTGTCTTACGGCACTGGCTCTCTCGCTTCCCTGGAACCAGTGACCCTGAATGAGGGACGGGCGACTGCTTATAGTCCATTCAGTTGCTCGTGGTGTGGTAGTCGTTAAACCTTCAATCAAAAAACAAAACAAAAAAACTTAACTTGATATCTTCTCTCTCACATGAATGGAGGTTTGGCAAGACCCTAAGGTCAGTACGTAAGTGACGTATGCATGTGATAAGAACAAGACGAGAGATTT
Source organism: Macrothele yani (assembly GCA_039090855.1). NCBI lineage: Eukaryota > Metazoa > Arthropoda > Arachnida > Araneae > Macrothelidae > Macrothele > Macrothele yani. Next base: position 11,794,593 of record CM077017.1, on the reverse strand, counting down.
ATAATGGCTACGCAGTAGCTGTGAGAGGGGGATTTTGGATGATGAACGTTAATATTCCTTTTGGATACGAGACTGCTTAATTGCCGTTAAAGTATTTTTGAAAGCTACGTGTTCTAATTTAATGATAGGTTGAGTTTCGTAGTCAAGTGTTATTGTGGATATTAACTCAAGTTACAGTGTTATGTTTCACATTTAATTGTTATTGAGGATATTAACCCAAGTTTCGTTGATCTCACCTTGTTGAAATGCAAGTGATCAAGTGACTATTGACAGCAGGAAAGGATTAGCTGTAAGTAACAATTTCTTGAACTTTATTTGAGTGACTCGTATTTCCCTGTAGAAGAAGTTGTTGATCTATGTAGTGTTTTAGTAAGTCAGCTACACACAAACACTACAACTTTCTTAGGTACATCACATTTCATCGGTGTCACTCACGGTAGTTTCTTACGTTCATCTAAATCTGAATAACATTAAATAATAATTAACTGCTATAATATATATATAGCCAGTGCCGTTAATGCCCACCAGATGGAGACGTCTCAGTAGCTGAGCGCATCTTACGGATTTATGATGTCAGAAGCTGACTTAAAAATACACATAGCACAGTGGATTGTTGGCCACCGTGGTGGAAATGTAACACACTCGGCTAGTTATCAAGAGTTCTGTGGTTCAATTCCACAGCGGCGGCTGAAAAACAATTTTTCGGTTGCTGTGTGTTTCAAGAACGTGGAAAGAGCGATGTATTTATTATTTACTGTAGCCACGTATTTGGAGGATTCTCACCTTGGATCTCGCCCTTTGGATTTAACTGCTATGATATATAAATAGCCAGTGCCGTTAATGCCCACCAGATGGAGACGTCTCAGTAGCTGAGCCCATCTTACGGATTTATGATGTCAGAAGCTGACTTAAAAGTACACATTGCGCCGTGGATTGTTGGCCACCGTGGTGGAAATGTAACGCGCTCGGCTAGTTATCGAGAGTTCTGTGGTTCAATTCCACAGCGGCGGCTGAAAAACAATTTTTCGGTTGCTGTGTGTTTCAAGAACGTGGAAAGAGCGATGTTTTTATTTATTTATAATAAATATTGTTTTTGAAAAAATAAACAGTCTTAATACTTGCTGGATAAGTACTGTATATCCCCTTTTCGCCTTCTACAATAGTTTAGTAAGTATTTAGTTTTATGACTCACGTATGGAAAATGACATTCATTAATCCACCTGCTCAACGTCAGGAATTAGGAAACCTTATTGTTTGTTATGACGATTTAAGTCGACTTAGTATGTACCGGACTCGGTGTGGTCCTGAGTGACGCGAATAACTGCAATGTATTGTACGTAAGTAAATGTATACTCTCGAACCACTCGTTTTATTTTACAGATGTATAGCATAAATTATGTACTCGATTTTTTCCCGCTCTTCACTGCAACTCTATAGATACCTTAACTCATTTTCCTCTCTTTGCATTGAGCATAACCTCGGTTATCAGAAAATTCCATTTCTGGAGTTTTTTAATGTCACAGAAAGTAGTATTTTGTAAATCAGTGACTTGGATGAAATAGGTAACTGGCTCTCCACTCTAAATAAATTTACCAACCAACACACTTTTTGCTGTTGTGCTGTAGTCTGTTTTCTCATCAATCACAAGAGATAAGAAACGAGCGTTTTCTATCTTTACCAGCTTTGAATAATTTACATCTTTGCCGGAATGTTTGGTGAAAGTTTTTTCTCGCTTTATCGGTATGATACGTTACACAAAGATCTGCGTTTTCACTTATTCTTCCATGACGTAGGAAAAACTTCTCTACGAACTGGAATTTGATATTGGATTTTGCCGTTGTGTACGCTATGTGAAATAGATTATCCATCTTTCTCAATGTTCCGTCATCAGCAATTCGCATACTATTACTAGAAGCGAAACATAGTTTCCCTTTTCTTTGGAAGCTATTGCCACCAAATGCTGTGATGGCATTGAATGTCCAAGCACAGATTCCTTTATCACATTTTCCATCAAAATTTTCTTCTTGCCGTATAAACGGCACGTATCGCACTACATATTATTCAGTTGTGAAGCAGATATTTCTGAAGACCGGTATTTTATCCAATCGTACTTATTGGATAACATCCAGTTTTGTACTGTCACGATTTGGTATCGTTCACAGAAATATCCTTTTTTTTATTGGAGCTTTAACGTCCATCTTATTCAACCCGACGGACAATAATAAGTAGACGATTGTCTATAATTTAGGGCCACTGGTTCCAGGGAAGGGAGAGAGCCAGTGCCGTAAGATTAACACAAGATCCATGCCTCACCAGGATTCGAACCCGGACCAATCTTGTACGAATGTTCAGAAGCCATTGCTTAGACCACTGCTCTACCTGGCAAGAGCTGCGGATGGCCTAGTGGTCAACTTTTGTGACTGCCACGGAGGAACATCGGGTTCGATCCCAGGCAGATACGAACGCTCGAACCACTAAACATCCGCCGTGCGTCGGATGATCACGTTAAGCCATCGGACCCCGGGTACTGTGCCCCCGGTAATAAATAAGAAGGTCTTCCACCCCCTTTCTACCTTGCTTCCGTGTCACTTTCCTATCGGACACTCTAGCTTCCTATTTCTAAGGGTTGTTTAAGACCTGGGGTCAGACACTCCCTTCCTAAAATCCTCTACATATCTTCTGATCTGATCTATCAGGAGACCTTTTTGCTTTTCTTCGAAGGTTTATTTTACTGATCTGTAATATTAGAACCGGAAATATCACTTAAGGATTCAGCATCTCATCTGAATAAAAAAACGAAAAAATATTTTCGTTTTTTCGTCCAAAAACGAAAATAGTTTAAGTGGCCAATAACAAAGGCGCGATCCCTCATCATGATAACGCCAGACTTCATGCTGTTTTAATCACTCGGCAAAAAGTACTGGACTTTGGTTGGGAAGTGTTAGCTCACGCGGAGTATTCCCCTGACCTGGCACTTACGGACTACCACCTTTTTCGATCGTTACAGAATGCCATCGCTCTCCAAATGTTCGATGATGTGGACGATGTGGAAACGGCATTACATGTGTGACGTGCCTGCACCGCAGGACTCACATGAGATAAAGGCAGATAGCAGTGAGGGCACATGTCCGTGTAGCTCAGTTGGGAGAGCGACTTACTCCGGATTGAGGGGACCCGGATTCGATGCCCGGCGCGGACAAACTTGTTCGTTATATTGGCGCCCGAACTTCCAGGATGACCCGGCTGTAAAGTTTCTTGCAATGATAGGATGTTCTTTCCAAACGGCGAGACAGGAAAAATGAGAATCCCTTCTTCAGTACTTCGAAAAAAATAAATCAGTGAGATGTTACGTTCCACACACCAAGTTGTCTGGGATTTCTCAAATGCACGTTCTTCATCGGATGACTGCTTACAGCGACACATGGCACCGGTTGACCCGAGGGCCATGCCCCCTGCCCTATTTCGGGGGAGGGGCAGATGTGATGTACCTTCACCGCAAGACGCACATGAAATAAAGGCAGATAGCAGTGAGAGCACATGTCCTTATAGCTCAGTTGGGAGAGCGACTTACTCCGGAGTGAGGAGGGGACCCAGATTCGAAGCCCGGCGTGGATAAACTTGTTCGTTATACAAGACTTTTTGACTCTAAAACAAGTGAATTTTTCCCGCGTGGGATTCCCTTACTCGTAGACAGAGGTTATACAGAACGATGGCAACTATGTGAAATCCTTGATACGTTATTTGTTGTGTTCTCCTCCTTTCTCTGTAGCCTACAAAAACGGGTAGAATAATGCACGTACCCAATATTATCGCCTCTTCTTTCTGAAATTTCGTCCAACTTGTGTTAGCATGATAACATTTTTTTCGTAGCAAGGTTCTGCTTCAAAATAGCAGGGCTTCCTTCTGCTACCTGAAAGACGCTTTTCTTCCAACAACTTCTGAAGCTGTGTTTGTAAATCTCAAGTTCTTCTAAGTTCAGAATTTGAGTTTAAAGTAGTGTAAAAAGTAAGTTTGATTAACAGCACGGTCGCACGAATTATGTTCAATCTGTTTTATTCATGCAGTCAGTAGCAGCTTTGTGCACTTTTACCAGTGACATTTTTCTAAAGAGATACCACATCGTGTCCTAATTCGTTTAGTTTTCTGCTGAACTACAAGTGCGTCCTAACAACCATATCGTCCGCAATTACTGAAGTATTGCGCGAATCGCTGTGTAAAGTTCAACCACTCCTGCTCCATCAAAGGCTTGGTGTTTTTATTATGTGACAATATTTTCCTTGAAACTCAAAACTTTTAGTTACTTAAATCATAGTCAAATGCGATACTATTCCGCCGTTAGACGTTCTACAACATGAAAAACAGCTATATCACTATAAGCTTGAACTTACAGTATCACTTTTCTGAACACGAAAGATACTTTCACAGTTCTGTAGTTTAGCAGTCAACGCTTAGTATGGCTGGCTTACGAGTATAGTAATTTTGCTACATTCTGCAAACATTTTCTCTGGCGATTTTACACCAATTTCTTTGCCTTGTACACAGTTCTTCGTCGGATGCGCAAAAAATTATCTTATGACTGCCAATTCATTTGCGAATTATAAACATTCCAATTTTAAAGGTACTCTCTAAAAATCACATGGTGAAGCATTAAAAATGTATTAATATCATCTTTGAGATATTTCCATCAGTACGGACTCGTTCTTCAGGAGAGCTCATGTACTTTATTTTCCATTCTCGGACTCTGCGCGAGTATTCTGGATTTGTCCTTACCGGAAATTCTGTCTAGATGAGTGATGGTCGTAAATGAGGTTTATGTCTTTCGAAATCATGTTAACCTAAAAAGGACACGATCAGGTTGGTACTGAAAAATCTCCTTCTCTTGACCTTAACCCAAAGACAGCGGTCACGGCCATTCCATACGACTCTTCCCATCAAACTGATCGATCTCTGAGAGTTTAATTTGTGACGGTTGCTCATAATCGGCTATGGTCAAGACAAGACAATAAAAGAACTCCCATCGAGTCTTCGAAAAGGCATTCGCGTGCAGTAAAAGCTTTTAGACTTCTCTAGGTATTCGGTAACTCAAAAGATACTAAGAATATATATCTTCCAACTGAAGATATAATAAAAGCAATAAAATAAGTTCAAACCACTCAGTTGAAACGTGAACTATATATTAAATTACGAAGCTACAGAAGCTTAATCATGTGTCATACATAAGTGCACCTCTGAATGAGGGTTATTTTAGCCTTTCTAGTTCTACGAAGTTAATACAATGTAGTATTCCGCATTTATGGCTTACCCTGTAAGATCTGCAAAGAAGTTTTGGTACCAATATTTTTAATAGTAGTCAGCAGCAAATTCCATATGATATCCACTTCTTTAAAATAACAACCTATTTTGGGGGTAAGTGAAAAGAGGGATGGTTCGAAAACGTTTATTGTTTCTTAGAGAAAGGAATTAGAGCAAGAAAGAGAATTAGAATTACGTAATGAATAAGTGTTCCGGAAACAATCAGATCGCTAATATTTTATTAATTAAATTCACGAGACTTTTATAGGTTTATTACGTAATGAATAAGTGTTCCGTAAACAATCAATTACTAATAGTGTTAGGAGCACTTTTATTAATTAAATGAACTCCATCTGCAATACTGATTGTTACTTACATTTTTATGTCGCTGAGGAATCGAAAAAGTTTATTGCTCAAAGCGTTCAATGTTTCGTCGCCAACAAACTCTGTCATCGTTAATGATGGAACAGATGTTATTCTAACTCTAGAAATTATGATATTTTATTTAACAGTAATTTTTCTGTGATTGTATATCTACTTAAGTAACATAATTTTATGTTTAGCTGTTACTAATAATTCCATAAAAGAATTTAAGTGAATCATTTTATTCAGCACAAATAATGTATACTCATCTTCGAGGAAGTAAATTAAGAACAGTACTTCATAAAACCTTTTCTTTTATCTTTGTAATAACGATTATTCATGCAGAAGTGTCACACCGGGGTATTTAAGTTTTCACAAATCTTATTACATAAGCAGAATGAATATTTCCCAATATTTTATATTTCCGCTGGAAAGACCGAATGCCGCCCCGGTGGCGCAGTGGTCTACGCGATGGCCTCTGATCATTCGTCCAGAAGGGGTCCGGGTTCGAATCCCGGTGAGGCATGGATGTTGTGTTTGTCTTACGGCACTGGCTCTCCCTTCCCTGGAACCAGTGACCCTAAATTAGGGACGGGCGACTGCTTATAGCCCATTGAGTTGCTCACGGTGGTCGTTAAACCTCCAAAATAAAAAAAAAAAAGATCGAACTGCTTTCAACGTCTTTTAATTTACAAGAAACTTTTTAACGCTACCGTCTTTATCGGAGCATTTTTGAAACACTGAATAAGCCATTTTATGTACACTCCGTTTCCGAATGAAACGGCACATTTCAGACCTTTTTAACTGCATGTTCATTGACAGCCTCAGTAACGGGAAGGGTCAGCCTTGGATTTGACGCAAACTTTGGTCTTTCAAATTTTGTTGTATATTTTGTTTTAAGTAACTCATTTCAGAAGCAGTATACCCGTCTTCTTGCAAAATTGTCATCAGCTGTATGATATAATCAAAGAGAACTGCCTCTAATCCCACTTTACAGTTCATATTAGTTACGTGTGACACAGTAATGATCTGGGGCCATTTCACATAATTTACACTGCTAGAACATCGTGAATACAAACTTCTCTTGGGAATTCTCCGTTCGCGCGGGCGATCTGCAATAGAACAACAAAACATGCTCTTGCCCTCGAATTACCGAACGGACAATGAGCAATTAATTCCAAAAAATTAAATATGTAACAACAGTGACATTTCCTCGAAAGCAGGTAATCGATCACGAAAACCAAACAATAAATATAAAGCAGCCTTCTATGAGGTTCTTAATTGTTTTGTATAACGAACATTTTTAGCTTGCGTTCCGGCGAAATTTAACCTATCTAATATAACCGACCGTCTGACTGGAATGAAGCAAAAGTCGAACGATATATTCATTTAAACCATTTTTTCACAATGTCGGATCTTTAAAACACTAAACTTGCTCACAGTGGAACATGAAGTATCTAGTTTCATGTTTTGTTCTAAAGTGGTGTCAGTAGTTAAACGCTGTCACCAATTGAAGAATATGCACTGGTGTTGGACGACGTTCTGCAAATGCTTTTTTCAGTGATGTGCGATATCTGGTTACTAAGTTTGTTCGAGAGCTCCGGAAACGTTCAGGTGCAGCTGCATTTTCACGAGCCTTTCATAGGTTTATTACGTAATGAGTAAGTGTTCCGGATATAATCAGAAACGTTCTGAATCGTAAAGACTAATCCGGCACCGCCAGATTATTTTATCCCTTTCGAATTGTAATCTTTGCGACGAGAAATGATATTGGCTCCAGCAGCGTGAATTAATCGCATTCAGTTTCTACAAATACGTATTCCTCTTTCGAAATAGAGAACAACGCAGTTGGGACAGACCAACTCAAAACGGAAAGGGATCCATGGTGACATGTTTCATTCCATTGCAATTTAGAATCATTGCGTTTATATGAAGCTGAAATTGCTCACATTAATACATTCACTGACAATGAAATTTGCGCACCAAGAAGGAAGCATCGGATTGAACTGAAATTTTATGGACGTAATGATACAGACGAAGGATGCACATGATGGCTAAAACAGAGCTGCAGGACAATTACTGAGGGATCTGTGGTACGTAGTCCGGTCATCTTCAATAGCACGTCGCACCGCCTTGTGTGGAGATACATGCTGCAATACAGTCCGACATGGAGGCGAACAGACGCCTGATGTTGTCCTGGGGCAGACTAGCCCACACGTGTTGGACGGTGGGCTCCAAATCCGGGATAGTGCGGCATGGTGGCAGCCGGCGTTTCAACTGGTCCCACGCATGCTCGACAGGGGACATGTCCGGGGAGCGGGTAGGTAATGGAAGTGTCTGGACATGACGTAGGTAGTGCTGGGCAACCCAAGCGGTTTGGGGGCGAGCATTATCTTGCTGGTATAGAGCACCTGGAAACCCGGCCAGGAATGGGAGCACATGGGGCCGTAGGATCTCATTGACATACCGCTGGCTCGTCAATGATCCACGTACCACTACTAGAGCTGATCGGCTATTGTAGGTAATGGCTTCCCAGACCATAATTCCTGCAGTGGGGGAGATGTGACGCTCCATTGTGCCGTTAACCCAGGGACCTCCACAACCGGACACGATGACCATCTGTCCCCAAAACGAAGCGGCAGTCATCGCTAAACACCAGACGTTGCCAGTCTATGGCCTTCCATGTCGCTCTGGCCTTGCACCACTGCACACGGAGCCGGCGATTTTCCGGTGTTAATAGCAGCACACGTACGGGGCGCTGGGATTGCAGATTTGCTTCCGCGAGGTGTCGGGAAATAGTTCGTGGGCACACAGAAGCCGCTACATCTGCCTGAATAGTGGACCGGGTCCCTGTAGGATCCGTTCGTGTCTGGGGTACGATCCTTCGATCCTCTCTATCGGTGGTTCTCCTGGTCCGTCCGGAGCCGCTTCGCCGTGTGGCAGTGACGTCATGTTTCCACTGCTCCCAACATAGTCGGACGATATGGTCAGAACGATCCTCGTGGCGGGCTATACGGCGCGCCGACCACCCTGGTGTTTTCAGCCCGATGATCAGGCCTCTTTCAAAGTCCGTACGTTGCGTAAATCGACGTCTCTGGTCTCTCTACCCGGCATTCTTGTCACTCTGGGTCGTCGACTACTAAGGCTGCCGGTTCGTGCTTGCAGCGCCACCAAAGGGTGTGCGATCATGCGCACTCGCACTAAACGCGGATCATTTGCATACCAGCACGCATTCTAGCTATTTGCAAAGTTTCGCGGTTGCACATGTTTTCTTCTAGGTGCGCAAATTTCATTGTCCGTGAGTGTACATAGATTCCGAATGAATTCTAGATAGCAAGAGGTTGTGCGCTTGCTGGTGAAAATACTGTAATCAGACATCACCTCTTACGTCACACTTCTTTAAGGGGTATGGCACCTGACAGGGATATGTCCTCTTACGGGTTGAACGCCTAACGTTTCAGATGTTGAACTCAAAATAACACATTCAACTACCAGAAAATGTTGATATGTAATATGTAATAGAAATTAAAAGTACGATAACTTAGAGCTTTCAGCTTGATACTTTCTAGACAAATGTGTCATCCGATGAAATAGGTGCTGCTTCGTTTTCAGATTTAATTAACACACATTCTGTGTGATAACCTGCTCACACTAAACTATTTATTTTCTAAGTTATGTAAAACTGGTGCCTTTCATTGGACCTCGCAGTGACCTGAATGGAAACATAGGCTGCTTTTATGGGGTACCCGTCAATTTAAAAAAATTGCGAAGATACTTTCCTAGCTTCATTTCACCGTATCGAGGTAATACGAAAAAGATGATACCGAAGTTTCGGTTGTAAGAACGTCTTTGGAATCCGTTTCGATGAGAATACAATTTATCAAAGTTATTCAAAGTCAATGGAATCGGTTAGGAAAAAAACAAAACAACGGCATTTCTACGATCGATAAAATATTCAGAAATAGAAACAGCTACTTCCTTCCACTTGCAGCTAAAACGTATGTTACGAAAATTAACAAATGGCGCGCAAACGTTTTTCACAGCAGAAACAAGTTTCAGAGACTATTTTCAAATCAAACAGTTAAAAACAAGAAATAGTGAAGGAAACATCATATAACCCTACGCTTTCTAGCGGAAGAATAATGGAAAAGTTGAAAATAGGAGAAAAATATTCTTCACGGAAAAGGCTATGCTAAGGAAAAAGATCTTTTCAAATGCGTCTCCCGGAAGCAGAGATACAGAGAAAAATATTTTTATTTTTACGCCTCCTACAGGGAAGTCTGTGCATTATTTAAAGACGATAATGCCCCACATCTCTATTGTAGCGAATAGCATACAGTAGTAAAGGAATATTCTCGTCAGGGTTTTTAGAAGCTGAGATACAGCTGCAAACAGATGTACACAAACAACACTATGCGACAGAAGAATGGCCTACAAAACTCCACAAATACAAACCAGAAGTGTTTCACAAGGTAAATGGCATCCGATGTCGAAATAATTTTTGAATTGCACATTTAGAAGCAGAGATATTAAGAAAAACAGATTAAACTTTGGCGCCCCCTAGCGGCGAAATTGTGCATTATTTTGGGAAGAAAATACACGCAAAGAGTTTTCCTAGTAGGTAGTATCTAACTGAAAAAAAAATTTATATCGGGTTTTCCGCAAATATTGCTGTAAATGGAAAAGTATACTTACACCCTCTAGTGTGTGCTAAGAAAAATTTGAAATTTTACGAGAAACATTTCGCACTGGAAATGCTCTCCAACAAAAAGAGAATTTTTCAAATCGGACACTTAGAAACATAGATATCGACAAACATGTGATATACATCTGCACTCCCTGGCGGAAGAAGCTATGCATTTTTTAAAGAAGAAAGTATTCTGGAAAAGCTTTCCGAGGTAAATGCTGTGGGACCACGAAATAATTTTTTCAGTTGAGTTTTCAGGAGGTTAAAATTTGCTGCAAAAACTTTAGAAGAAGTGATAAACACTTACGCCCTCAGGTGGCCAAACAATTATTTACCAAAAATTAGAAATTATATCCAAAATATTCCCCATCAGGAACTGTATGCGATGCAGAACGAATTTGTGAAATCGGAGCAGAACTAGATGGAGAAAGAAGATGGGTGTCAGAAATATTATTTAGTGATACTGATAATCACTGAGCATCAGCAACTCCATTTAAACGAAATGCGTCTTATGAATTGAAATTGTGCAGCACTCGTTACTATCACAGCGATTTTTCTTATACACTGCTGGACAATTGCTAAGGACGGATCATAAACGGCTATATAGCGCATAAAAAAGTAAGTGTGGTTGGATGCCAAGTGAAATAAAATAATATCAGAATGCCAGGATATTACAAGAAAGACAATTTATTGTGCGCTGAAATGCAGAAGGCTTTGGAACGTGTTCAAGGGACAAACAGGCCATTTTGTGCAGAATACGTAAACGTGAAAAAAATGCAATTACCGTCCGCAGGCGTTCCGGCGTAAGATGTCAATACGGGATATGGCCACCATGGAGGGCGATGCAAGATTCCACACGTCGTGTCATTCTTTGCACAACATTATCAAGCAGCTGTTGGGGTAATTTATCCCATTCCTCTGTCAGTGCACGGATGAGGGTGTCCTTGTTTATTGGAGGGCATTGGCGACCAGCAAGACTCCTCTCCAAAGCATCCCACACATTTTCAATGGGATTCAGATCTGGAGAACGTGTTGGCCATACGAGGCGTTGAATATCCTCGCTCTCAAGACACTCCTGGACAGCGACTGTTCGATGGCATGTTGCGTTGTCGTCCATGAAAATGAATCTATCACCGACACCACCACGGAACATGCGAACATGAGGTAGCAGGACATCATTAATGTATCGTTGGCCAGTCATAGTCCCAGTTGGAAGCACATAGAGGGACGTACGGCCATTGATCATGATGCCAGCCCTTACTAGGACACTACATGTCGGATATCGGTCCCTTTCCTGTATGTTTGCTGGACAATACGCAGTACCACTATCACGCCAGATCAGTTGTCGTCGACAATCAGACGATAGACTGTATCTACTCTCATCTGAGAAGAAGACAGCAGACCAGTCGTTATCAGTCCAATTGCGATGTTGATGGCACCATTGCAAACGGGCGGTACGGTGACGTCTGGACAATGGGATGCACACAACAGGACGGCGGTCGTATAGTCCTCCTTCATGCAAACGTCTGGCGACAGTTTTTCGGGAGATCCGCTTGCCAGTTGCAGCCATAAACTGATTTGCTACCTCACTAGCTGTGCTACGCCGGTGTCTTTTTGTTGATAGCACTATGTACCGATCTTCTGCAGGTGTCGTACTGCGAACACGACCTTCCCCGTGACGTTTGCTACACTCTCCATTTGTTTGAAATGATTTCCAAAGCCTTGAAACAACACTGTGGCTGACGTCGAACTCCCTGGCAACATCTGTTATTTTTCGCCCTTCCTCAATCTTGCCAATAATACGGCCACGCGTAAAATCATCTAGGTGATGTCGGGAAGACATACTGAAAATTGAAAGTTCGTCAATTGATTCTTTCCCTTTCAACTTTGCGTTTGAACAACAATGGTCAATACGCGTCAAATCCTTTATATCTCTTATCAGCGCTATGACGTCACGAACAAGTTCGGCAATCCAAAATTTGCATACGCACAACACGTCTTACTGTATCCCGCACTTAAGCTAATTTCCACATTTTCCTGCCTTCCATTTTATGGTTGCTATTGTTGCTATTGTCATCCGTCCTTAGCAATTGTCCGGCAGTGTATTTTGCACTGAATACGTTAGGTTTTCTTTGTCCTTCTTTGTTGGCTTTAATGATTATTGTTCTTGTCGTTTTAAGGTTCACGTGAAATATCGGTTCCGCATTCCGTTAATAAGTTTGGCTCAATTCAAAACGGAATTCTTTTTCGTCACTGAGCTGACGATACAGCTTCAAATGGTTCAAAAAAATGCCATTTATCGAAAGACATGAAGCTGGCGAAATTTATTAATTTGCTCTGTTGTAGGTAGAAAAGAATACTATATTCTTAATCTTATGTGATTTATTTAATTTGTTCTGAACTGATATATCAAGTATCTTACACTTCCAGTGCCCAGATAGTGGTACTAATAGCGAACAATAAATACTCGGAAGATCGAGTACGACTTAAAATTAGGTAGGATAACTATGGAGATTAATCCACTTATTGCGTTCCGCAAATTGTCTTTTCAGTAATGTTTTTCTTTTAGCGATTTTCCAAAGAAATCAGAATTTTCTTTAGACATATTTACAAAACTTAAAACTGTTGCAGTACTGAAAACAGCAAAAGAAGGTAATCACTTGCTTCGTTTTGTTGGTTAGATAATAATTCCGTGTTCCAAAAGAAACGCCTCAAAATTTTGCATGTTACGATACGAAACATCACAATGAGAAAAATAGAAACGACACCTATAGTACGTTTTCAGAGCCCAACAAAAGAAGCCCATCAAAAGGCACGTGCGAGTAAGTTTGAAACATTTGCATGGCTGACGGCATATTATACATATGCAAATATATGACTAAATCTCACCAGTCCTGGCTGAGGAAATACAAAATATTGGGTTGATGCATAAGTTCATGGCGTTTTTTTTCACCACATTACAGAAATGTATGACATCAGAAGGGAAAACGGATTAGATCAACTATGTATGCCGCCCCCATTGTTTACGATGATGTAGAAACGTCTTGATAGGTCAGCAATGCCATTCTTGAAAAAACTTGCAGGTTTTGCTGTGAAGAAATCATCAAGGAAATTCTGGAGATCAACATCATTGTTGACCGTTCTACCGCGGAGTGCATCCAACAGAGATCGGAGCAGGTGATAGTCTGAAGGGGCGACATCTGGGGAATAAGGCCATATGTGAAAGGATCTCCCAGTTCATGTCCTGAATGGCCATTTTGGTCATGTTTACACTGTGAAGGCATGCGTCCATTTCTGCTGAATTGCTTCCTCCACACGGCGGAGTTGATTACAATAGAGTGCAGCGATGATGGTCCGATTCCTCGGCAGCATTTCCCAGTGAGTAATACCTTCCATGTCCCACCAGACACACAACATGATCTTCGCAGGATGAAGGTCATGCCTTAGACGTGGTGTGGGCGTCTTCTTTGTGCTTAACCATTCCCTCCGATGCCTGAAATTAACGTACAGGCACCACGTTTGATCTCCAGTAACAATACGTGACAGAAAGGGTGTGTATTGCTGAGAACACTGGCGATAACGGGCGAGCAAAGAACCACATATGGCAATACGATCATTCTTGTTGTCCTCGGTGAGAGTGTGATGTACCCAAGACCCCAATTTCTGGACCTTTCCCATACATTCCAGGTGTCGCACCACAGTGGCCTGATCACAGTCTATCTCAGTGGACGATACGCTTGTGGTTTGACGTAGATGCAAGTGTACGAGATGGTTCAAACGATCCTCATCAAAGGGAGATGGACGACCTAAGCGTGTAGAGTCGTTGAGGTTAAACTTGCCACCTCGGAACCGCTCAAACCATTTGTGTGCTGTCGTCGGAGCAATAGCATCTTCCCCATACACGGCACAAATTTGTCTAGTATCATCGGTGGCTGTGGATCCCTTGTTAAACTCGCGGAGGAGTAGATGTCGGAAGTGTTCATTCCTCTCTACTTTACACTCCATACTTCTGTACCTGAAAACCAAAAAACCATTAACCACAATAACACAACGCAATATGATTTCGATACACGATATTGCTGGCTACATTTTGATATGCAACTGGCCATCTGCACCGTCATTACTGACCTGGATAACACTCGTGAAATAAAGCAGCATGAACATCAACCCAATAAAATGAGTCGGCAGTTGTTTTGCTTTTGAGTCCTTTGGACGTTACTCATAAGTGAATCAGTATGCTTCTTATTGTACATCTACACGTTATTTTGGATTTTGACAAAGAACAATCAATTCTTCAATGGTCCAAAACAAGACTTTCATTTCACTTATGGACGAGCAAACGGAAACGACCGTGAAGTTCAGTGTCTTTACAGAACAGCTCATCCACAACGCCCATGTTGTTTGTTTAACGACCACCGTGAGAAACTCACGAAGCCATAAATCAGTCACCTTTCCCTAATTTAAGGAAGCTGGTTCCAGGGTAAGAAGAGTGATAGAGCCGTAAGACAAGCGCAACATCCATGCTTCATCCAGGATTCAATGACAGATCCATTTGGGACGAATGGTTACAGGCCAACGCTTCGCACCACTCAGACTAGGGCGGCAACGACGATGGCTATTCAACCAAACATGCATGGGAAACCAACCATCGTCTTCTTGACATACAGGATTCCTTTCACATGTCTCTGCAGAATGAGGTGAACCTTACGTGTCCAAACACCAGCTTTAGATCAACAGGTGCTGGAAAACGTCTCACAGGATCCTGGAATTTTCACGAGAACTGTAGCAGCATAGAGGTGTTTTCAGATTCAATTATAATCTCTAATGACGGAAGTCTGTCAAGTGCAGTGATTACATGCCCTCTTATCAGCTGATTTTCATCCACGAGTGGTGTTTTCGCATTGGCTTTTGCAACGGTGTAGTGCATTTGACCTTTTCAGTGTGTGATTTCAGCCATGAATAGCAATTAACGAAAAAAACATATTGCGGATTTTCATAGCATTTGTCTTTGGGCATAGGAAAACCATGATGCAATTAACCAGTTTTGGAACCATAGAGGTTCCATGTGATTATTTGCTCAGTCACCGTGGATTTAATTGATCGATTCAATTTTTCCTGCCACCAACGCTCAGTGACCAGCAATATACGCATTTCGTTCCATTGGCTACACGGCATCAAATGTGATTCATACATGACAGAGCTCCAGCACACGTTTACCTCACTGCTCGAAAATAGCTGAATCCCACGCGTTCTGCTCGATGGATTGGCAAAGGTCTGCTTGCTCCAATGACTATATTGTCTCCAGATTTTAATCCACTACATTTGTTCTTATGGGACCCCGTAAGGCCTATATTAATGCTGTTCTGGTTCGTAACACATGATCTGAACAAACGTGGATGGTTGTCAAAGAATTCAGAACAATCCGGGACTTTTCGAAAGTGTTTGACAATTGATGTGAAGACCCTGTGAGGCGCATACTTGCTGCTGAGGGAGACTATTTCGATCACTTGTTCTGACGTAGGTTTACGTAATTATTCTCATCACATACATAACTCAAACAAAAACTGCATAATTGAAAAAATACTCACTAACTTTATAGGATTTCTTACTTGAACTCCCAAAATGTTCTATAAATCGGAAGGTAGCAGTTCCTGGGAAACTGTTCTAAAGATCATGTCACTATGCGCAAAAGAACACGTTCCCAAAGTTTCACTACAGCTTTTAGAAACAGCAGCAGATATTTTGGTGAGACTACAGAGACTCTCATGAGAGTACCTCAATCTTTATAACGGATTTTTTAAAAATTGATTTTCACTTATTATTTGCATCATATTTAGTTTTCTAATATTTGTCTGTAGTCTCGTTTTAAATCATTATTCTTATTCCATGCATACGTATTTTTATTTCCAATTGAACTTCGACGCATGTTAATGCAATAATGCACATATCAGTCTATAAAATATTTTCCAACATACAAAACCAGTTACCTAATAAGAATATGAATTAGATAGGTGATTCAAATGAAAACTCGATTAAGTGGTTAGGAAAGTTTCACTGCGGTTGCGAAAAGGCTTCACTGCAAAGCTGCATAACTTCTCGTAAGATCTTCCCTTGGGAGTCATTTTACTGTAATCATTTTCTCTGGTGTAGTAAAACCAGTTGCCTGTATTCTGGAGATACACCACAATTTACATGAGAAACTTGACAAAAGTTTTACAGCTTCATTGAGGAAATGCGTTTCGACGTGCTATCACTACAAACTCACCCCTCTTACTAGGCTCCGAATGCTAACTCACTACACCCGTACTAGGCTCCGACTGCGAAACATAACAACCGCTGAATGTCTGGCTGTTCGTGCAACCTAATAAGATTTTCTCGGACGGAATCCATGCCTTGATTTCACGCTGGAGAACGTGCACGTGCATTACCGGAACTGGGTTCTGTGTGGAAAAGTGAAAACTTCTCCTGTCTAGGAATGAATAAATCTTTTGTCCTGTTTACCTTTGCTTTTCCTTTTCAATCGCTCTGTACTTTCCAGTAACTCGTGCACTATTGAAATGCATTTATAAGCTACATTTCGCAACTTCTGCCCCGCACATTCTAATCATTATATCTCATCCGCTTTTTCTTTTTGCGTATTCCAAGGGACAGGATTTTATAAATTATGGGCCGCCTATCATAAATTTACGAACAATGAATTATATGAGGACAGCAGGCGTGAAAATAGACTGCAGTCTCTATGTCAGTATTTGCATCTAAATCTGTTACCTAACACAATGAAACCTCGGTTTCACGTTTTCCTACGGGATGTCATTTAAGGACGTATACACGTTAAACACGTGTAAAAGAAACTTCAAAATGTTAAATACCATTGTAAAATTTAGGCTTCAAATGAATACAAGGTATTCCTTAATCAAGTATTTAAAGTCTAGTTGACGGCGAAAGCAAACAAAAGCGTTACAAATTATAATATACTTTATTACATTACAAAAATCATAAACCCTATGAAATATGAAATAAAACTTCTATTTTGACAACTCTAGCTGTCTGTGAAAATCCTGATTCTAGATTGATTAAATTCCTCACAACAAAGAAGGCAAGACCAGTACTTCAATATTGAATACATGAATTAATCGCTTTTTTCTGCTGATCCTGGTTTTTACGTTATTTAATGCAAAAGAACGGTATGCTCAAACACAGGCAAAGAACAATAAAAGATGATGTGCGATATTCACAAAATGATATGTACATGTGGCATGAAGCTATAAAATTAAAGAATCCTCACATAAAAGGAGCTCGGCGCTCCCACGTGTTGATGTCCCGCAACTGGGTCCAATTTCGAAGCGAGTTGACCTCATGAGGGCATCCTTGAAACCGCAATGATTGATATTGATAATACATCTAACATTCGGTTGTACTATGCCTAGAAATGGCGGAACCGCAAAGTTACATCTCAGAAATTTATCAATTTTTAAATATTACATATGTGTGTGAGCCGTGAAATTCGAAACAATTTTTTTCTTCCAAACCGAAAGTAAATAACGTACTGTTCACTAATGAGAACAAGGTTCAACTTATGACAACACCAAGGAGGATCACAGCAGAGCTGTCTAAATTCTCTGAAAGTTGCAGCACCGGGTTTCGTATAAACGTATCAAAGAGCCGTGTTTTTCTGATAATCTGAAATCCAGATTTTTGCGTACTATCCCCAAAACCGCATAAATGAATTACGTATAAATGAACTGAAATAGTGATAGGAACTACAGTAAAATATCATGACTAACCCAGAATTCTGCATAAAAGTGACAACCGTGTAAGGGAGGTTCCACTGTATTTTGCATGAAACTCAGTATTGCACGAGAAGCAGCTCACTTGTTATACTGCATTTACATAGTAAAAAACACCGTATTGACATGTTTGCCTTTCTTCTCCTTTCCTGTCTCACATTAGCATGTGTAAAAACAAAACAAAACATATAGCAGCTATTTTCAAACCACTTTCGATATTCGGCTTCCATCTCATTTACCTTCTGATTCGATTTTATGCAGTCAAGGATTCCTTGACAATATGTACATTTTTCATTCCATCTCCTACTCCTTCTGTTTCATGAAGGAATTTCCAGATTTACAAGCATTCCTATCGTACTCTAACGGTGGGAAGACCTTCCTATATTTGCTGTATTAAACACAGGTGCTTGTTCAGTGGATATGTGTACTGCAAATTTGAAACGTCGCCCCGATGGCGCAGTGGTCTAAGGCGCTGGCCTCTGATCATTAGTCCGTAAAGGGTCCGGGTTCGAATCCCGGTCAGGCATGGATGCTGTGTTTGTCTTACGGCACTGGCTCTCTCCCTTCCCTGGAACCAGGGACCCTAAATTAGGGACGGGCGACTGCTTATAGCCCATTGAGTTGCTCACGGTGGTCGTTAAACCTCCAATAAAAAAAATTTGAAACGGAAGTTTTTCTAGAGCAATAACTGGCTCCTTCAAAAGCAGATTTACGAAAGTCTACAAAATAACAATTTCCTTGAAAAGTTGTACCTTGGAAGAAAATTCTTGCAACCGCTTCTACCACGGAATAAATACAGGAGAACGTGACAAAAGCTTCATAATCTCCCATTCAAATAATGCTGTTCATCGTTAAAATATAGCTCGTTGCAAAGAAAGTACTTTCGTTTCTCCCCTGGAAGAGATAAAATAATATCGTTTCTTTCCTTCGGTATACGAAATGTGTTCTTGTGAGGAGCATGAAGAATAATCTGCGTTTTTATTGCAATAAAACGTGTCCATTTCTTCAAGAAATATTTCATTAACCTTCGAATCATTCGACGCGTGAATCAACGGTATAGTATTTTTATTTCACAATCTTATCTTTCGGAAAAGCGAAATTTTTAGTTGGATGACGAGCGTACCGTGATGAGAAAAGACATGTTATTTTCCCCAAGTCACTCCCACTGGGGGAAGAAAATTCATCGTAAAGACTTTAAATCTTGCTTTCGAATAACCGATCGTAGTCTGAGCACAGGATTTCATGAATTCCCATTACAATTTCTTCATTTTCATTTTTTTGAAATGGAATTTCATGTGTTCCCTGCTTTGGAAACGGATGCAGGCATTCGAACAACTCTGTTTTAAAATCTGATTTGTCGTGTAATTGTCTTTGAAATTAATTTAGTGGAGATTATCATGCACATAAGATATAAATGAAATTAATTCTCAGTTGGTAATGAGAAAAACTTCGTGAAAATGAAATCACTAAATCATATCAGGAACGTATGCTAGGCTTTGAATGAAGTATTTCTATGCACTCACCGGGGATAAGTGCACTAAATTTACTTCGAAAAACAGTACGCACTCTACCTGATTTTTGTTTGCCCAAATGCAAGATTAAAAAAATTACACCTGATCTTCGGTTGAGTAAATGCAGGATTTAAAAAAGGCTATCCCTCAGACAGAACTCCGCAAGGGAAGACCCCATTGGTGCACCCTCTGTCTGTTGAAAGAACCTGCCATCACATTTAAAGTAGGAACGCTTGGAAACTTGTTTAAGGCCTGAAGTTATAGCTTCAATTCCAAGGGGGAGACGGAATTGTTCTCTTGCAGTTTTAGCAATGATTGAATGGACAATATCCAATGAGACGTTCGTATAATTCCGTCTCCCCTTGAAATTGAAGCTATAACTTCAGCACTTAAACTAGTTTTCCCCAATGGGGTCTCCACTCTCCCCGTGTTAGCTGAAATTCTTTTACAGACCCTAGAGGACAATGTCTTACAGGTTTGTCCTCATAAACCATTGCTTCCTTTAAGATATGTTGCTGATTTGTTGATATTTTGGCCACACTCTTTGGCCCTTTTGGATAAATTCACTGATTGTCTTTCTTCGCAACTTCCAACTATTAAGTTTACTAAGGAACTTGAGAAGGGATGGAAATTACCCTTTCTGGATTTTATGCTGATTCGAGACTTTAATTCCCACCAGTTCATTATTCTGTCTATGGTAAACCGACTTCTGTCCCCTGTGTGATTAATTTTTTTTCGTTTCACCCCCTGACCATAAGGCTGCTGCACTCCGTTTTTTGATTAAACGTGCCTTCACACATTCTTCTACACGTAAGGCCAGATCTGATGAACTGTCCAAAGTTTTAACCTTAGCCTGTTCTTTTGGGTTCTCGGACCAATCCTTCCGGAAATTATTCCTCAGGCACCAGAGGTTAAACCTCACGACTTTGTCAATTACAACTATTTCAACCAAGTACATTGGCAAGATTGAAGTTTACCCTCCTATTGTGTCTATCCTAAAGAAAGCATGCAACCGACACCAATTTTTCATTTGGTGTGACAACTAGGAATATTTTTTTGTTAGTAAGAAAAGACAGAGGTAAAGTAACACCATTAGTAAAACCTGGTGCTTATTGCATACCATTGATTCAACAGGTAAACAATGGTACTGACATGCTTTACATTGGATTTATCCTTCGGACATTAACATACGGCTAGCAGAACACAAATATGCCCTCCACTCAGGATCATCTAACACGGCCTTCACTGTTGCTGTTAATCAAGAAAGAGGGTTATATACCTGATTGGAAGAATGCAAAAATCTTAAACTCAACTATTAACAAACGCACTGCCTTTTTCCCTGAAAGCCTTTATATCGCTAAATTTGGTGACTCTTGCTGTAATTTTGACCTCCCAGCTATGTTCCGAGCCAGTGGAGACGACTGGTGGCCCCCTCCGGGTAACCAGTCGTTGATGAAGAACCTACGCGTAGTTTATGTCTCTTTTTGAACTTTAACTTTTGTAACCTGGCACCCTCTCGAAACGAATGGTGATATGTATTTTGGGTAATTACATGTACTTTATAATGATTGAGTCTGTATTACTGCGACACTTAACCTGAGGATGGGGCCATGAGTGCCCCGAAAGTTCTTGCTTTTTAAATTATATTAATTTGTAAATAAATTTGATTTTAGTCTGCAAATTTTTAATGATTTTACATATTGTGCGCAGACAGCATTTGTGAAACCATTTTTATTTTGTTGTCGCTTTGATATGTGTTCCCGAAGTGTTTTATGTCCTTATCCTATGGTAAAAGGCTGTTTAAGAGAATTATATAATGTGTGTGTCCATTACCCAAATGACTGTTCCAAACCAGAACAGATTGTCTCCAAAACTGAAAATTTGGACATAACCAGTACTGGTTGTCAGCCCTCGATATACTAAGGCATTCCCATTTTCCTTACTTAGAAATATTTTACGTCCCCATTTAAGCATAAAAGGCTTTGATTGAAATTCTACCTGTACTTAGTGTCAAAACTATGTTTAGAGCTTTTGGAGTGAAATGAATAAGAAAGATCAAAATGTCGTACGGCTCCGAAAGTGAGGTCTTGGTGTCGCAAAATATGGAACTAAATATGATCTATCAATTTCCATTTGAAAAATTTAGTACCTTAATCGCATCGGGCCTAGGGTTATGCCTATTCTATTTTTATTTCTTAATGTCAGTTATCACGTGACAAGCCAGCACACAGGAACTTCTTTTCATTATGTGATAGGTTACCGATAATTGTACTGTAAGTAAATAGCATTCTTTTAGTCCTTATAACGAAGTAAATTTCTCCGTCATTTTGGTCTACGCCGGGAATCGAACCCGAGTCCGCTTATTCCGGAACAAGTCGCTCTACCAACTGAGCTACGCAGACGTTCATTCTGATTGTTATCTGCCTTTATCTCGTGTGCGTCCTGCTGGCAGGTACGTCACATTCTTCATGCCTTTTCTGCCTCTTATCTTTCCGTTAACTTAGGAAACGTTTGTATGACAAAGAGTTGAAGGTGTGTAGATTGTCCTCAGGAGAACGTCAGGGTTAATCATCAGATAATTGCTGTGATTTATATGTAATGGAAACTTGCGAACGTAGGTGTCCTCCCATCTGACGTTCGCAAGTTGCCATTACGGGCCTCCCACCCGGCAGCTGATACTTTACGGCCAACATTCCTCCACTGTCCTTTGATTTTCTTGCCCATCCATCGACGAACAGTAATTATGTCCAAAGTTCTAGAACCATAAATTGCCACTAATATAGAGTGCATTTCTTTGGGAGTTACATATTAATGAGATAAAATTCTATAACTGATCGTTGTTTGACACCCTTCGACACAGTTGAAAAAGAATCATCCATTTTAAACACAATTAAATACGAACAAATATATGTATGGAGTTCTATTACTCAGTAAAGTGAAGCTAATGACACAAAGAAGTGTTTGTCATCCGACTAGTTGCCAGGCAACAAGTCATGCGCGAGACACTTGCGCAGAGGCATTACTTATTAAACACGCCTCGTATTTTCAGCACGAAAAACGGGCAGCTTATATTTTCATGTAAAAGTTAAATTTAGTTTCCAGGCAACTGTGTAAAATTGTGATCATTTAACATAACAAAATAAATGCGATAATTGTGAAACTGCAGAATAATTGGGGAACGTTATCTTCCCGGTGCAACTTTTAAAACGCAACAGACTTGCACTATAATTATAGTAATTCTCGACCACTTGGAACCACTTACATGTGGTTTAGTTATTAGTATCAACGATTTAGGAATCACTTAATTTCTGATCCAGTTCATTTAAACTGAAAAAGAAAATCTTACAGAACTGTCTGTAGATTATGGATTATAATCGGAGTTTATTTTGTTGGATTTTGTTCAGTGGCACGCAAAAATAAAAACATATTACCCTAATGTCTCTTAAAATGGAAACATAAGGTATTGCATTTTATAGCTGCATACTTACGTGAAACAGAATTTTCAATTATGACATCGAAAAATTAAGAAGAATTGGATGGTATCTTATTCTGTTCTACGTTTTGTGATAGTGCCTTGAACTCCAGGGATCGAAACATTTCGGATCTGAGGAGGATGAGAAAGATTACACTGACAGTGCAGAATTTCTGCGATATGAAATATAATAAATGCATCTATCCCTGCATATGTCTCTAAAAAAATTCTTAATGTGGATATAAGTTTCGTTTTAGTTATAAATAAAAATTATTATATTTCTTAAGTACCTTATTCATCCCTATACAGTTTACGATCTGCATTAAGATTCAATTATAGTGTGTTGTTGCTACGGATGCTTGATAGGTAAGGTATACAATCGTATAAAATAAATTTCCGACAAAAACTTATTTTATACGATTGGATACCTTACTTATGAATCAGCATTTGTAACAAGAATCCTATAACTGATCGTAAAGTAATAAAAGAAATTAATGAAAGTGGTATCAAAATGAAGAAACTTTATTTCTCTTTAACATTGCAAAAAAAAAAAAATACAACCTTATTTTAAACATAATCACCATTTACTGCTACGCATTTTTCCAAACGTGCTATCCACTTTTGTATTCCGTCCATGAAGAACATTTGTGGTTTGCTTTTCATTCATTTGCTCCCTTCAACTTCGGCATCGGATGAAAAATGTTGACCTTTCAACATATCTGTCAATTTTGGGAACAATCAGATGCCGGACGGTGCCAAATCTGGGCTGTAAGTAGGGTGTGGAACAAGTGTGCATTTCAGGCTTGTCACTGTTTCCATCGTTGGTCGACTGCAATGTGGCCATCCGTTGTCTTTATGCAATAAATTGCTTTCATACTTGATTTTACACACTTAAATTGCTTTCATACGTCTGTGAATTTCGATTAGCGTGCAATAATCTAGTGTCAAAAAATCTATTACTGATTCCTGCTTTATACGTAACTCGGAGGTAGCATTTTTGCCTAACGAACACTATTACTCAAGGACGTCGAACAGTGAACTGAAACTAAGCTCGTTTGCAACTACACAGTATCGGCTACCTAACGCATGCACAAACGTTTGTCATCCCCAACAACTAGAGACGCCACGCGGTAGGAGACCTTATTTATCCATCAATCCTCGTACAATGAATACATTTGGTACAGAAACGTCGATCTGAAGTACGATGGAAATACTTTTCAGGGATGCAGCTTGATCACAGCGTCCCTAAAAGTTCGGTCACAATTTTCAGAGCTGTAGTCCTCATGCCATAGCGAATGACGAATTTTACGGCACAGATGAATTATTATTGTTGCACGCAGGTGAAGTCATGCAGTGTATTTTATAACATATAACCGTTTGCCGACGGTGAATTCGAACCCACGTGTTCATATTCCTGATCAGCTATTTTCCCAACTAATCGCTGCTTCATTGCCGATTTGATTCATGCGTCACCTCACGAGTACGTCATTTACGTCATGCCACATAGTTAGTTAAATTTGTTTACGATGTGCCAGTTTTGAGGGTATAATTCCCCGACAGTTAAATTTTGTGGTTAGATATCGTACGCCTCACTAACATATTGCTCAGTGATCTTTAACTATGCAGATGGAATTTTAAAACAGCTCTGTAGCTGTAAAAATTAGTTTGCTGTAGGAAAAACGCACACTCTAAGCATTATGTTCGGCACGAAACAAAATGCCTGTAAGTATACACAGATAAGCCATTACATTATGACCACCTACCCAATTGCTGTAGGGCCCCCTCTGGCCCGCAAAACAGCGGCCATCCGGCGAGGCATCGATTCGCTGAGGTGGCGATAGGAATCCTGGGGTATCGTGTACCATAATGTCAATAGCAGTTCTCGTACATTTCGGGGTGGTGGTGATTTAGCATGGATCCGCGTTTCCAAGTCGAACCACAAATGTTCGATTGGGTTCACGTCAGGAGAATTTGGAGAAAGTCATCAGCATGCTCCTCGAACTACTCCTTGACGATTCTGGCAGTGTGGCATGCCGCATTATCTTGTTGGTAATTGCCATCACCAGCAGGGAACACAGTTGCCATGAATAGGTGAACATGGTCCGCAACGATGATCAGGTACCTCTCAGCTGTCAGGGATTGTGCTATTGGGATAATGGGGACTAAAGTGTCACAAGAAAGCATTGCCCACAGCATAACACCGCCGCCGCCGGCCTGTGTCCGCCCAACAGTGCATCCAGGTGCCATAGCCTCAGTTGGTAATCGGCGTATCTGCGCTCGGCCGTCTACGTGATGCACCACGAATCTTGATTCATCAGACCAGGACGCTTTCTTCCAATCATCCCCGGTCTAATCTGGATGATCTTGGGCTCATTTCATGCGTCGTTGGCGAAGACGTGCAGTGAGCATGGGGGCCGTGCTCGGTCTTCGGCTACGCAGCCTCGTGCGCAGAAGGCTGCGATGAACTACTGTGACACATTGCCCTGATCACCATTGTTGTAGCTGCGGGCGAATTGTTGCACTGTGGTCCTGCGGTCGCTGTGAACAATGCACGAAGTTCTCCGCTCCCCTTTGGCATCAATGAGCTGCCGACGATACACGGCTGGGCGACGGTCCGTCGTTTGGCCATATGTGCACCACTTTGGATACGTGCCCACTACAGCGGCACGTGAACATCCCACAAGCAGCGACGTACGCACGATCGTAGTTCCGAGGCGCTATGCCGTCACAATTTGTTCTTTATCAATCGGCAGCTTTTCCCATTCTGACTCCGAGAATTCTAATAACCGAAAGCCGGCCCTCGGGTTGTATATATAGTGTTCTGTGGACTTCACCCGCGCCACCGTTCGGTCTCCAGGCGCGCTCATTTCTCTAGGCTGGGGGTTGTCATAAATGGCTCCCCGGTGTAAAAATCAGTATGTTATCTTATATTCTAGGCTAACAAGAAAAAGGGATCTGTAGAGAAAAAAGTCCTTTGGAGCAAAAAGTTGCATGTCGCACAAAACAAAATCGTTGTTCTTAGGAAAAGGCCAGTGATCAATAGGTTCTTGCCCGCTGTTTAGGAAGAAAATAAAATTCCTTTTTGAAAAGTGTATTTTATTTAATCTTCTTTTTGCCAACATGTGCATCCTCGTGTTGAGTATTTTTTTTTCTGTTAGAGTTGCTTTGGAATAGGATAGATTTGCCGAAAACTCTTTTCACCAATATTTGACAAATACCAGACCTCATCTTCATAAAGCTTTGAGAAACAACCATGTGTGTTTTTGTTTTGTTTTTTCGCAAACTAAAGCATTTAGCGAGTATCGGAAAAAGAGCTTTCTAATAAACTTTGTCTGTCGTCAATCCAATCCCCCGAAAAAAACAAGGACTTGTCAACAAACTAAAGCGCACAAAACACGCAACTACTACGAAAAGGGATCTTTGGGGAAAATGACACCGTGTTTGACACGAGAACCCGATAAGATGGGTGCATGGAGAATAATGTGAATCGTTTCACAGAAAACAAAACTGACCCTGAAAGAAAGATGGGGAGTGCATCGTTATTGAAATGAAGGAAACTGAATTAGTAGCCCGAGAGAAAGAACGTACGCACGTGTTTCTAGAAACGTATCAGTAGAGTAACATCGAAAAAATAATGGATCCTTATCGGAACAAATAAAATGAATAAGTTACAAATGTAAAGTAAGGATAATAGCTGTCGTACATGAGAAAACAACGTAAGTATATTTATCTGTTTCCCTGAGAATAAGAATTTTCTTATTTTAATTGGAAAGAAACTTCAAATGTTAAAGCAATTACCATGTTATATATATCATCATAGAGACGTACAAAGGCTGCAGACAACTCAAAGAAGCATGGAGAGGTGCATACTTGGTGTAACCAGGAGAGATAAGAAGAGGAACTCGTGGATCCGAAAAATGACAAGAGTGGAAGACATCATGATCAGAGTTAAATCCCTGAAATGGCAATGGGCTGGACATACTGCCAGAAGGACAGACCATCGATGGACAGCCGAAATTTTAGATTGGATTCCAAGGGACAGGAAAAGACCCAGAAGAAGACCACATGGGAGATGGGTGGATGAAATTCGAAAGTATGCAGGGGTGACATGGAGGAGACTGGCACGAGACGGACCGTTGTGGAGGAGACTTGGGGAGACCTTCGTCCAGCAGTGGATTGATAATGGTTGACAATGATGATGATGATGATATATCATCCATGCTTGTGTATCAACGCTTTACTTGTAAGGTATTTTACATAACATCCATACTTTACTTGTAAGATATTTTACATAACATCCATGCTTTACTTGTAAGATATTTTACGGTGGGCTAACTTTTTTGACATCCGGAAGGTATGATGCAGACAAATCCAGAGGGCATCGGAGTATCTCTTCTTCCTGTCTTCTTCCGAGTAAATTTCAGGTTGTCTTAATTCGGAAGCGTTAAAATTGTTCATTTGGTTGATTCAGGAGTTATTATTTCCTTTATATAAAATAATTTTACTCAAAATTTGCAACATTATACAGTAACGTGTAAGCGAATTCCTTGAATTATTGATGTAATATTCTCGTTATTTCCTATTTTCATCATTAGTTTCCCAATAAAAGTCTGATTATTGTCCTCATCTCTTGTTCTATTTCTAAGCAGAAAATAAATAGAGGTAGATGATGTTTGCCATCTAACAGTGTTGCTTTAGATTGGTTAATATAATTTTGTTTTCTGCTCTAAACTCATAATAGGTTAATGATTTATTTACGCATTGTTCTTTCAAGAAACATTGGGGAAATTGCTCCTGCTTGGTATTTTGCAAATTGTTACAAAATATTCTCAGGCAGTTGTGTGCTTTCCGAATCACTTGATATGAAGATTTGTCTTTGAATTATTAAGAATTGCTCAAAATATGAGAAGAACCTCTCGAAAGAAAAGCAGTAAAATCTGTGAGCTAATTTCTCGCATTTTATGTGAAACACCAACGCATATTTTAGTTGCATTTAGTACGTTGGTATATGCAAATGCTTTGTTGGCTCTCTTCGTTCACCTGCAATGACAGTGCTGAGCTTGTTTTCATTTTATCTAAATTAAGCAATTTCGTCGCATTGTTTTCTTTTTCATCATCCCAATCATTAAAAATCCTTTGGCTGAATGCTACTGAAATGGATTTTCATGAGGATCATTTATTTTGTTTCATACATACAGATCATGCGGAGAACATAACAAGAAGAAAAGCAATTCAAAAACTGCTGCCATAGCAGTTTCTCACTTTTTTTCAGTTTCTGAATTTCGATTCAACTTTCCATTTAGTGTTAATGTAATTAGCACAGAAAAGAAGTGCAGATCGGTGTCTTTGGGTTTATCTAATTACAGGAGAACGTTTGTTGTGAGTCGTAAGCTCTACTTACAGATTATTGATATGTATTCGTTTATACAAAGAAACACGCAGCAAAACAATATCCCAAACTGGTTTGCTTAAGCCTTAAATTGATACGAAATCCAGTACTTCAGATATTGTTTAAAATAATTTCTTTTTGCCTTGTAATTTGATGCATAAATGCTGTATTCCTATTTTTCCAATAAAATAAGTCGTTTTTCTTGTTTTGATGAATATTTGACTATGATACTCGCTTGCTTGTGTGCGGTGTTTCGCCAAACCAGTCAAACCTATCCGTAATCCAGCCATATAGTTATGAGTACCCTATCTAATCAAACCTTTTCAAACCTATCCGTTCTGGGTACCCTATCGATTGCATTATGCTTGGTAAATTATCGTGGAACTTGTTAAGATAACTCGGAAGTTCCTTCTGTGTTTTAACAGATAAATTTCCCTACAATAAATATACGGACAACCTTATAAAAATAATGCATTGGGTCCTACACAAGCACCACGTTACAGGCCGAGCTATAAATATGCTTGTAGTTCTTTAATGATACAGTAGCAGGACCGTGAATTCAAGATTTATCTATCGACGGAGTCAACTGATTTCCAGTGCAGATTGTTAATAAGGTGCCACGTAAGTAATCGCTCCGTACGTGACTTTCAGCGGCATTGAATATTCCGAAGTAAATAGTTGCTTATACGATGCGCAAATCGAAGCCGACTGGTGCTGAATCTGCTAAAAAAGAAATTAGAAATCCTCCGAAGTTAATAGAACGCGGCACGAGAGCACTGCAAAGGACAGTCCGTTCACAACCCAAAGCAACATTATATGAAACTACGCAATCCCTATGTAAAACCATTGGGGCTGGGGTAAAAACTAGTACAGTGAGCAGTACGCTGCACGACATGGGCTATGGTTGTCAAGTAGCTATCCACCAACTAGTAATCACTTCGACTAATGCCACACGTCAACCTCGGATCGTAGACCAATGAAAAACTGTTGTTTGGGCCGACGAGTCACAGTACACAGTCTACCAGTGCGATGGTTGCATCAGAGTGTGAGGTATGCCGTTAGAAAGGTAACTTCCGGGATGTATCGTACTGACAATGAAGATTGATGGGAACAGCGTGAGATGATTTGGAGAAATTTTTCGTGGTTCAGCTTGAGCCTATTAATCGTTTTGGACAATCCACAAACGCTGAATTCTACCTACACGTCCTGGACAATTAAACCCTACGAATATTCTCGCAGTATTTTAGGGAAATTCCATTCCTCTGTAAACAGGACAACGCACCATTTCGTACTGCTCCTCTGTTACAGTTCAGTTCCGGGACATTGACGTTGAAAAGTTGAACTTGCATTCCCCGAGTCCCAAACTAAACACTATGGAGAATTTCTAAGACGTGTTGGATTGTTCATGTGGTTGGGTTAAGAGATCGCCTAGCAAATAAAGCTGAACTGGTCACTGCTTTGAAAGTCGAATATGAGAACGTATCGGCAGACATTTATAAAAATAGGATGGAGTGTATTCCACGTAGACTGGAGGCCGTCGAAGTTTACAGTAGACAATATAAAACGTTTTGTAAAAAATATCATTTGCAGACATGTAGCTGTCCGGTTATTGTATTTACTATAATCTAGTCAAGTAGTAGGGTAGAGCACGAGCATAGATAGGCGTATAGCCAGGTGTAACCAGATCATCGATCGGCCATGGCAAAATCTTCAGGTTTCTTGTGTTTCAAGACTTGGGTTTGATTTCAGTGTAAGGCATGTAGCTTTTGTTCGTTATGACTGTACCAGTGTCGAGTTTTTTTTTTTTTTTTTTTGTTTTTTAACGCCAGTAGCTGTATATTAAAGACGTGCAACATGCTTTATATTTTTTATTCTCCTGTAAAAATTGAAAAGGAAATTATTAGACAGATAGCTGATTGAAGAAACATTGTGATATCACTAATTTATGTATTACAAACCGATGAGCCATTCCATTATGACCACCCTCACCCTAGAGAAAAGAGCGCGCCTGGAGACCGAACGGTGGCGCAGGTGAAGTTCACATAGCAGTATATGTACAACCCGAGGACCGGCTTTCGGTTAGTAGAGTGCTCGAA
The DNA here is from genome assembly GCA_039090855.1 of Macrothele yani. Lineage (NCBI taxonomy): Eukaryota > Metazoa > Arthropoda > Arachnida > Araneae > Macrothelidae > Macrothele > Macrothele yani. Next base: position 11,763,996 of record CM077017.1, on the reverse strand, counting down.
GTCAGAATGGTTAAAAGCTGCCGATTTATCGGAGTTTGATGAAGGACAAATTGTGATAGCTCAGCACCTGGGAACTACGATTTCTGAAACGGCGCCGCTTGTGGGTTGTTCACGAGCCACTGTAGTGAGTACGTATCAAACGTGGTGCACAGATGGCCAAACGACGAACCGTCGTCCGACCGTGTGTCGTCCGCAGCTCATTGACGCCAGAGGGGAGCGGAGACTGTCGCGCGTTGTTCACAGCAACTGCAGGGCCACAGTGCTACAAATCACCCGCAGCTACAACAGTGGTGATCAGGGCAATGTGTCATAGCACACAGTTCATCGTAGCCTCCTGCGCTTGGGCCTGCATAGTCGAAGGCCCAGCAGGGTCCTCCTGCTCACTGCACGCCATCGCCAACAACGCATGAAATGAACCCAAGATCATAGACATCGGACCGTGGATGATTGGAAGAAAGTGGCCTGGTCAAACAATTCAAGACTTCTGGGGCACCACTTACACGGCCGAGGGCGGATAGGCCGATTACCAACGGAGATTAGAGACATCGGACCGTGGATGATTGGAAGAAAGTGGCCTGGTCTAACAATTCAAGACTTCTGGGGCACCACATACACGGCCGAGGGCGGATAGGCCGATTACCAACGGTGATTATAGACATCAGACCGTGGATGATTGGAAGAAAGTGGCCTGGTCTAACAATTCAAGACTTCTGGGGCACCACATACACGGCCGAGGGCGGATAGGCCGATTACCAACGGTGATTATAGACATCAGACCGTGAATGATTGGAAGAAAGTGGCCTGGTCTAACAATTCAAGACTTCTGGGGCACCACATACACGGCCGAGGGCGGATAGGCCGATTACCAACGGTGATTATAGACATCAGACTGTGAATGATTGGAAGAAAGTGGCCTGGTCTAACAATTCAAGACTTCTGGGGCACCACATACACGGCCGAGGGCGGATAGGCCGATTACCAACGGTGATTATAGACATCAGACCGTGGATGATTGGAAGAAAGTGGCCTGGTCTAACAATTCAAGACTTCTGGGGCACCACATACACGGCCGAGGGCGGATAGGCCGATTACCAACGGTGATTATAGACATCAGACCGTGGATGATTAAAAGAAAGTGGCCTGGTCTAACAATTCAAGACTTCTGGGGCACCACATACACGGCCGAGGGCGGATAGGCCGATTACCAACGGAGATTAGAGACATCGGACCGTGGATAACTGAAAGAAAGTGGCCTGGTCTAACAATTCAAGAATTATGGGGCATCACATACACGGCCGAGGGCGGATAGGCCGATTACCAACGGAGAGCACCAGAATTCACTGTTGAGCAGAAACCTGCCGGAGGCTGTGTTATGTTGTGCACGATGTTTTCTTGTGCCACTTTAGGCTCCATTATCTCAATAGCACAATCCCTTACAGCTGTCAGTTATCTGCACATCGTTGCGGACCGCGTTCACCCATTCATGGCAACTGTATTCTCTGCTGGTGATGGCCATTACCAACAGGATAATGCGCCATTCCATACCGCCAGAATCATTAAGGAGTGGTTCGCTGAACATGCTGGTGGCTTTCTGTTAATGCCCTCTCCTTCAAATTCACCTGACATGAACCCAATCGAACAGTTTTGGTTCGACTTGGAAAGCGGGTTCGCGCTAAATCCCCACCATACCTAACTGTACGGGACTTGGAGGATCTGCTGTTGACATTATGGTACCAGATACTCCAGGATACCTTTCGCCACCTCATCGAAAATGCCTCGCCTAGTGGCCTCTGTTTTGCCGGCCAGAGGAATTTCTGCAGCTTATTGGGTAGGTGTCCATAATGTAATAACTCATCGATGTACTATAGTTAATGTGTGGTTGTTTCCATGTGACGTAGACTGGACATTATCATGGCTGGCCAGGTTCATGAAGAAGCAAACCGAAGACTTCAGACGTAGCATTCGTATAAAAACCTGCAAAATCAGGGAAGGATGTGTGCGGTATTGTCGTTTGACAAGTATTACAGTGGAAATCAATTAAATTGCTAACCAAATATTCCGTTATAACTGCAGTGAAATAAATTCTGGCATCGTCCTGCCTTGAATTCGGAAGTGCTGATAAACTGCTTGCCCTCGTTCTCTGAAAAGAGAATGACGCTTTAAGATGAGCATTGTAAAAGTGAACGTATGTTGTCACAAGAAAAAATGCAAGGGCACCTCAAGAAAATATGCAGAACTCGGCTTAGATTCTCAACTCAGACAAATCGTTCGTGTTAACTTCTAACGATGACAACAGTCCCCAAGATTGGTATACCGAGTGATCACTGAATCATAACCACCTACCTAATATTTCGTAGGTCCTCCTTTCGCCCTCATTACACCAGCTATACGACGTGTCATTGATTCAATAAGATGCTGGAAACAGTTAAGCGGTATAGCCGACCAAGCTGTGTGTGATGCGGCCTTCAATGCAGGTATGAAGGTAATTGGTGTATCCAGACGCCTGATGTGCCGCACCATAATGTTACACAAGTGCTCTATAGGTTGAAAACGAAGTACTTCGGGGGTCAGTCGGTATGGAGGAAGTGTGAACAGTGCGTCTCAAACGATTTCTTTACAGAATTGAACTTATGGCTCGGCGCTTTGTCATCTTCGAAGACGCCGTCGCCATTCAACAAAAATGCAACATTGCTGGATGTATGGAGTCAGCAAGCAATTAACGATAGTGAACACCAGCCATACCTTGTTTCACATGAACCAGAGGTCCACGTTCCTACCAGGTTAAGGCGGACGTCAAGTAATTTTTCTTCCTATGCTTTCAATGGAAAAATATCTGTCCATTGATGCAAGTAAGAAGTCCTGTTTCTCCGTAAAAAACTTCTCTGATGACAGCGATTTCTTTCCTGACAGATTGTCGTCGCGCCACAGTTACATCTTTTAGACAAGCAATGTGGGTTTATGTTTTCCACTGATTTAAGACCCGGGATATCTCACCTTTGAAGAAACTTGTCAGCTCTGCTGTTTTGAAAATCGTCGCTTCAGCAAGACAGGTACTCACATTAAGCCCTGTACCGAACTCTGAAGGATCCTTCGTTTTTCCCATTGTAGTCAATACCCCTAACGATTACCGACAAGCAGCAGTCCTAAATAGTTGTCTAGATCAAGTGGTGATGCGTGTGCCTACTTATTTTGCATATACGCTGCGTAAATTGACGACGGCCATTCTGATCCATGACAGGAGTCTCCAGTTCTGTAGCATGGACGAACATAAATTCGGATATGAAAGTTCAATTCCAGCTTCAGGACGATTCAATTTTCAGATTTTCTTAGCCGACTATCGCATGAAAAGCAATGAAGCTGAAGACGCTTCAGTGCTGGATATAAAATGTTTGCTTCCCTATCTGTCCTATTAGATTTATTTTCCATTGAATTCTGTGATATGATCTGAAATAGATTATGACAATACTATGTATTTGAAGGATTGTTTAGGTTTCAGTTTCCAAATGCCCCGTTATTTTAACCTTTAATAGGTACTGAGAAACTTCCCGTGAGAAAATTGGTGTCCGATAGGCTTTTGGACGTAGGACTATGTCTCACTCGGTGGATAGTATCAAAAATAGGTCCCAATTGAAATCATTATAGCGTTAAAAATACGTGTCGCACACTAATCGTGTTAGCATATTCGTAAATAGCATGGAGTCCAATTCGCGAACTGCGAAATACATCGTGCGCGCGACGTTTCTGTGCGCGGGGAGATGATGCTATATTTCTGGGTGTGCCGCCAGGTTTGACTCCTTCTATCTCGGCACCCATGAGTGCAACACGACTGTACGTGATACCGTTTTAAAGCTCTCGACGAAATTTGTTCAAATATACGAAGAACAGTTTGCAGTGGTTTGAACTGAACATTTTAAAATTTGTTTTCTTGTGAATCGGTCAACACTTTTGACATTATCGCAGTTTATCTGGATAACCGTAAGTGCAAAACGACTGTGCGTAGTATCGTTTTAAAACTCTCAGCGAGATCTATTCAAATATATAAAGAACATATCGCAGTGGTTTAATCTAAATGGAGAAAATCTAAATAAGAGTCAAGAACAAGTGATGAGGAATGTAAGAAGCACAAGAATACAGATCACCACGTTGGGTACTTCGTGTATTGATCTGCTTTGTGTTCGCAATGTATCCAGCATTATTTGTAAAAATTATGTAAGCTACTTTTATATCACAAACTTGTGTTGGCTATAACAAATTAAATAAACGCTTTGAAACCATGCTCGATAGTTCATTTCAACTCTTTGATCTGCAAGTCGTAGACCTACGTTTGAAACTGACGGCTCAATCAGAACTGAGCCTACATGTATTTTTTTACCTTACTGGATATAACTAGTTTAACTGAAAAATTGTATAGTGAGTTTTTAAGTTTAAAGTCTGATGTTACTAAGTTTTGTATTCACATCTGACATTCACAAGTACATAATTTTTCCAGTTACATGGTACAAAATGTAGAAGTGAGAATGGCATGCTTTATATCAGAAGTTTTCCATTTTTGATTTCTGCAAAATTCCTAAAAAATCCTGATTTGGTTTGTACTCAGAGCTTAATACTCGTAACCATTTGAACAGAAAATTGTACATATATCCACCGAAACAACCTCGCACACCGGTTTTTACGCTTTCCAGCAGTAGGTTTAAGAAGTGTATATGCTCCAGCTTTGTCCGTCCGTCCGTCTGTCTGTCCTCACGATAACTCACGTAAAAATGGTTCGATTTCGATGAAATTTTAGTATCTGATAGGGGATCACCTGGGGACGAACCCTATTGCAAATGGGTGAAATGGGATCAAAGGTCAGGACATAGAAGCTGGATTCATTCCATTACCCTTATGCTTTATAACTGGCGTACATATAATTCGATTTCAATGAAATTGTAGTATGTGGTAGGGGACAACCAGGAAACGAAATCTATTAAAAATGGGTGAAGTGGGGTTAAAGGTCAGGACATAGGAGAGAGATCCATTCCATTGCCCTTACGCGTCATAACATGCGTAAAAATGCTTCGATTGAGACAAAACTTTTCATGTTGTTCCGGAAGTATATTTTACCGGTTCTGTTGAATATCATCGAAATGGGGTTAAAGGTCGGGTTATAGGAGCGAGATTTATTCTACAGCCATTATCCTCATAACTTGAGTAATGATTTCTGGTATGTTGGAAAGCGTATCATAATCAATGCATTGCATAATTTTACTAACTTGTTTAAGTATATCTTTGGTACTTTCAAGTTAAATAAATGCATCGAACATAACGATGGGATAATTATCAGGAACGAAAGTTTTATCAAGTTCCGTACTCTACCACCCACCCCCATCCCTCTCTCTCCCCCCTCCCTCTCTCTCCCCCCTCCCTCTCTCTCTCTCCCCCTCCCCCTCTCTCTCTCTTTCTCTCTCTCTCTCACTCTCTTGCTAAGAATGCGTGATGGTTAATTTAAAAAAAAGGAGCTATCGAGTGTAAGTGTAGCTTTTCAAAAACCATGATTTAGTTACTTGTGCCTGGATTTGAAGCGTTTGTTGTGCAGAGAAATCGATCCATGTAACTTCCGCTTGAAGCTGGATCGGATCTTAATATCTATGGATTTTTGAAAAGCTGTTTGATGGCTTGCGTGTCTCTAAGGACAATCATGGGAGGTTAAACGTTTTTTATTGGTTTTAGTGCCAGAAGGCACAAAAGATTGCAATGCAAATAAAGCTAGGGATTAAAATCTACTACTCAGGCTTGAGGGAAGTACAGACAACTCGTAGAGATCATTGTAATTTATTCAGTGGTGTAGAATTTCCACTCACCTGTGGAAGAAATGCGTTCTCTTTACTGAAGTGGGTTGCAAACCGTGTGAAATAGAGAGTAAGACGATGTTGCGTGACCGCCAAAGTGTGTTGCAAAAATCAGCAACTCCAATACTTTGAGAGAATCGTCACGAGAATCGTATGATGAACTCAAATCACGCTCTTATCTTTATTTTGGGTTCCAGCCTTAAAGGAAGACTTCCTGATAGGAGAGCATCGGACCAACCTTCTGTTTTCTCTTTTTCTATTTTGCTTTATTTCCTGTTTGTATGTCTTTCTCTTCTTTCCTTCTCATCTGACATCACACGCTAAAGGTGATAGTTTTCTCTATAATACGCTGCTGGCCACCCAAAATGCAACACCAAGAAAGAAGCATCCGATTAGCCTGAATTCGCAGCATGCGTTGCCCGCGAGAGGACATGCATACGATTGGCATTGCAGAGCATATGCAAATCATGTGCACCCGGCACGCAACCGAGAAGCACTATAAGAAGGCTGCACAGAAGGCCGGGTGTAAGTAGGGGAAGTGTGTTGTGCTGCCGAACCTGTACGTGGGAAGCTTCCTGATGCCTCGTCGCAGAATACGGCAGTCATTCCAGCACGTTTCGGAGTTCGACAGATGACGAATAGAGGCTTATCGCGACATTGATTTATCGTACGGAGTCATCGGCGCCCGTGTAGGACGACATCCAGCCACAGTGAGGAGAGTATGGATTCGGGGGGTGCAGAATGGGACGGACGGACCAACGTGAGCGATTGCCGAAGGCGGGGCACACCACCGAACGAGAGGACCGGCATGTTTTGTGGCGGCCATTGACGGCTCGCACCGCCACATCCCGAATGTTAGCGTAAGAATTAGGGTGTGTTGCGCAACAACCTGTATCAGCACGTACCGTTCGACGTCGTCTGCAGGCGCGGGGATTTGTCGCACGGCGCCAATTGCTCCGATTACCATTGACGTTACATCACCGGCGAGTGCGGCGGCAGTGCGCCGTTGAACGCCGCACTTGGACTACGAATTGGCACGACATTGTCTTCTCCGACGAATCCCGCTTCTGCCTGCAACACCACGATGGTCGAATCCGCTGAGGCGGCACCGCGGCGAGAGACTGTATGGCGCCTGCATTATGCATCACCATACCGGTCCGTCGCCTGGCGTTATGGTTTAGGGAGCAATTGGATATGACACCCGCACCCCTCTGGTACGCATCGCTGGTACACTCAACAGACACCGCTGCAACTCCGACGTTTTGAAGCCTGTACTCCTTCCTCCTTTACCTGCAGGACATGCTAGCGGCCATGTTTCAACAGGAAAATGCGCGCCCGCACGTGGCACGCATCCTCAACAAATTTTTACGGCCCACCAGGTGTCTCTGCAACCGTGGCCCGCCTGTTCTCTCGATATGTCGCCCATCGAACACGTCTGGTCGCTGATCGGCAACCGAGTGGCTCGGCAAGCACCACCCGCGGCTACGCCTGATGAACTGTGGCAACGTGCGGAAGCAGCCTGAACCGACATACCCCAAGCCCACATCCAAAGCATCTTTCGTTCGATGGTGCGGCGTGTAGCGGCCGTTATTGCCAGCCATGGGGGCCACACGAACTATTGATGTCTGCGCGTTCCGCAAGTCGCACGGGCCTGTAAGCTCAATCGTTTCATCTTTGTATATGTTGTTATGTGTCCAGTAAATCTGGCTTTTCTATCTCGTGTCCATCTTGGTGTTGCATTTCGGATGGCCAGCAGTGTATTTTGAAATTGCCATATATTTTTGTACTTATTCAATATTTGTTTGGAGTTCTGCATCCTTCGAACATTACTTCTTGTACATCTCTGATACTTGCAATATTGGAGTTTGGAGCGTCTTAACGTTATTACCTAAATAATTGGCACGAAATCCTTAATTACGCAATGAACAATATTAGGTTTTCTAACAGCCGGAAGAGAGTAGTGTTTAATTATAGAAACCGACATTATTGTTCTTCATAACACATCACTTTGATAGCTCATGAGTGGTAATAATCGGTAACGAACGGGGTAATTTAACACAGTCAACACCAATACACTTCAAACGAATTCAACAAATTGAACATCTTTAACGCGAGGTTCAAAGTGCCTCACTACCAAAGTACAGTACTTTCATCAAATATGTACAGCTAGTCTTGACGAAGGTATTGTATACAGGTACAACGTAAAACTGCACTAATGTACCCACTTTAACAGTGCCTACTGTACATATTATATGCATCGTTGTTATCATGACAAAATATACACACGTTACTCAAACCTGACCTCTACACTGTTGCCAAATAGCATTCAGTGAGTGAACAACCATGTAGGGTTACAGTTGAAACGCTTAAAAAGAGAACAAACTCAGAATATGCATAGGGAAAAAAACTTAAAATGAAAGTTAAATTAGAATATAGGTCATCCCTTTTTTGGATAGCCACACCACTCAGAAAATTATTTCTTGACATTTTTTGTACCAATAAATTCGATTCTTTATGATGTACACTATAAATTAACTTTCATTTTTAGATGCTTTCTCCACCTAAATTTGAGTTCATTCTCTTTTAGCGTTTTCAACTTTTCTGGAACTTTATTTGAGTGGCTTCCTTTCACTTCGAGAAAGAGAGTGTAAATAAGAAAAGGTAGTATTCTCAAAATCTTGAGTAGTGTTCTCTGGGATAAAAATATAAAAGAATGTTACATCTTCTCAATGTACTATGTGATGTTTTTCAAATTATGTGTAGCCAGTCCTTTGTAGGGTCCTTAAATAAGGCCTAGATTAAGTTCCAAATTCTTCCAAGTGAAAAAAATATTATTGGGTGTGTGCAAAAGTTCTACCCGCTTTTGTAATAGATGCAAATTGCTATCGGAGTAGTTACGTCAGATATGACGCTGAGATGCCGAATTTTCGGCCAATAAAGCTTGAAGCAGTATACCATATAGTGGCACTAGGTTTGTCTGAGTAAGTCATTCGTAACGGAAATCACGGACGGCGTAACATAGCATGCGATAAGGTGCACATTAGACATATAAGGTGCACATTAGACATTGTTTACTGTACGAGTTCGACAAAGGCAGTACTGCAGCCGCTGCTTGCCGCAACATCTATCAAGTGCATGGAGAGGATGCACTTGATCATAGCACATGTCGCTGTTGGTGTCGGAAACTCCGGGACCGAGACAGAAGCTGTAAAAATCAACCACGTCCTGGACGTCCATCCGTGGTTTCTGACGAGCATGTGGACCAAGCCATAACAAATGACCCACATCGCACCCTTTAGGAATTAGTGGAAACGTTGTCGGTATATAGAACAACAGTCGAAAGACGGATGCGTGAGCTTAGGTTCATCACCAAGTTCGAAACCTGCGTTGCTCACCAGCTTTCTGCAAAGCAACGCAAAGGAGAGAATCCATACATGTGTTTCTTTGGTTTCTCCTTACAGAAATAAACCGTTTTGGGGACGAATTTTAACGGATTATGAGAAATGGGTACTGTACCGTAATGCAAAGCGTCGACGGACTGTGTGCCAAGGTGCGGAGCCTGCTCCATCGACCTCAAAAGCAGGACTGCATTCCAAAACTGTTTTGTTGAGTGTTTGATGGGTTGTCCAGGGAATAATCAACTGGGAGGTGTTGGCACCTAACCGAATGATAATTGCTGACCGGTACTGCCAACAGTTAGACAGATTGCGAGAACAGCTGACATCGAAGCGGCCAGCGCTCATAAATAAAAAAGGTGTGATCCTTCATCTTGATAACGCCAGACCTCATGCTGCTTTAATCACTCGGAAAAATTACCGGACTTTGGTTGGGAAGTGTTACTTCACCCGGCGTATTCCCCTGACCTGGCACCTACGGACTGCCACCTTTTTCTATCATTACAGAGCGCCTTCACTGTCCAAACATTCGATTATGTGGACAATGTAAAAACGGCATTACATGACTTTTTTGAGTAAAACCCGGGATTTTTCATGCGTGGGATTCATCTACTCTTAGACAGATGGCAAGAGGTCATACAGAATGTTGGCAATTGTGTGAAATCCTAGATACGTTATATCTTGTGTTCCGCTCCTTTCTTTGTAGTATACAAAAACGGGTAGGACGTATGCACACACCCAATACTAAACTCATAAATAGAGCCATGTTTAGATTTACGTACTAATTTATCGCACATGAAATATTACATACTGTCTGATGCAACATTATCGTTGCATCACCCAGAAAGAAGATCCTCCAAGCAACTGAGGATGTGTTTCAAGGCTCGGTTGAAACGCGCTGCCAAGCGCAAATCGAAGAATACACACTGCTCGCCACCCAAAATGAAACACCAATAAGGAAGCATCCGATTGGCCTGAAATTCGCAGCATGCGTCGCCCGCGAGAGGACATGCAAACGATTAGCATTGCAGGGCATATGTAGATCATGTGCGCCGGGCACGCCACCGAGAAGCACTATAAGAAGGGTGCACAGATGGCGGAGTGTAAGTAGTGGAAGTGTGTTGTGCTGCCGGACCAGTGCGTGGGAAGCTTCCTGATGCCTCGGCGCAGAATACGGAGGTCATTCCAACACGTTTAGGAGTTCGACCGAGGACGAATAGCGGCTTATCACGACAGCGGTTAATCGTACCGAGAAATCGGCGCCCGTGTGGAACGACATCCAGTCACAGTGAGGCGAGTATGGATTCGGTGGCTGCAGGAGGGACGAACGGACCGACGTGAGCGATTGCCGCAGCCGCGGTATACCACCGAACGAGAAGACCGCCATAGTGTGCGGCGGGCATTGACGGCTCGCACCGCCACATCACGAACGTTAGCGCAGGAATTAGGGTGTGTTGCTCCACAACCTGTGTCAGCACATACCGTTCGACGTCGTCTGCAGGAGCGGTTACTTGTCGCACGGCGCCCAATGCTCCGATTACCACTGACGTACCACCATCGGCGAGTGCAGCGGCAGTGGGCCGTTGAACGCCGCACCTGGACTACGGAATGGCACGACATTGTCTTCTCCGACGAATCCTGTTTCTCCCTGCAACACCACGATGGTAGGATTCGCGTGTTGCGACACCTCGGCGAGAAACTGAATGGCGCCTGCATTATGCATCGTCATAACGGTCCGTCACCTGGCGATATGGTTTGGGGTGCAACTGGATATGACACCTGCACCCCTCTGGTACGCATCGCGGGTACACTCAACAGACACCGCTACATCTCTGACGATTTGGAGCCTGTAGTCCTCGTTTACCTGCAGGAGCTGCCAGCGGCCACGTTTCAACAGGACAATGCGCGCCCGTACGTGGAACGCATCGTGGAACAAATCTTCACGGCCCACCAGGTGTCACTGCTGCCGTGGCCCGCCTGTTTTCCCGATATGTCGCCCGTCGAACACGTCTGGTCGCTGATCGGCAACCGAGTGGCCCGGCAAGCAGCACCCTCGGCTACGCCTGATGAACTGTGGCAACGTGTGGAAACAGCCCGGACCGATATACCCCAAGCCCACATCCAGAGCCTCTTTTGTTCGATTCCGCGGCGTGTAGCGGCCGTTATTGCCAACCATGGGGGCCACACGAACTATTGATGTCTGCGTGTTCCGCAAGTCGCACGGGCCTGTAAGCTCCATCGTTTCATCTTTGTATCTGTTGTTATGTGTCCAGTAAATCTAGCTTTGCTATCTCGTGGTCTTCTTGGTGTTGCATTTTGGGAGGCCAGCAGTGTATGATCCTATATTTTAGGAGCACGTGAGCAGAAGGCGAGTCCACTGAAGAAATAACTCTTGAGAAATAAGTGACAACCAAATAAATGTGCAGGCAGACGGATGCGAAATTAATCAGGCAAGTACACATGCATGCCTCAAAAAACTTAAAAATTACATGTAAAACGGTAACATACCTGAACGTAAATCGGGAGCTGCGGGTTCGATTGCCGTTCCAGGACGATGTAATTTTCAAATTTTCTGATGCATGCATGTATACTTGCCTAGTGGGTTTTGTATTTACTCATCTCATACAGAGGAGTTCGCTTCTTACGCTGAAAATGGCAACAGTAAATTAGAGGCCTGATATTCCACGTAGGTTTGATATTCACTCAAACTTCCAAACAAAAAGCCCTTTTCAGAAATTGTTTTTAAGTTATCTGCAAAAGAGTTGCATTTTCCAATTGCGTTTAGAGCACGTAACCTTTCTTTGGCGACAATGAGATTCGAACCCATTGTTGACAAAGAAACGTTACATCATCCCCCGTTTGAGAAAGACGGCGGCACGAATTCGCTCAGTAGGTTTCAGGTCAACCAACAGTAACACTGGACGACCACTTCATCGCGGAAGTATTTATTATTTACATACACTGACGGAAAAAAATCCCAACACCAAGAAGGGGTTGTGTTAGATAAACAACAGTTGGTAGGCGGTGAGAGTACTTCTGTAAGATGACGTCTATGCAAATTTCGTGCTCGGCGCATATGTGTGGCGCTAGTAGCGCCCCTCGGATCATGCAAAGCAGGTTTGCTGTAAATACGCGCTGTAACGTTCGTGAGCGTTAGTTATCGTTGAGATTCGACGTAGGGTGTTGATGTTAGTCAAGAGTGCCTTTAAGATGACGAAGAAGCCATTATCAACAGCTCACGGAGTTTGAACGAGGTCGTGTAATAGGGCTACGAGAAGGTGGATTTTCTTTCCGCAATATTGCAGAACGACTTGGCAGGAATGTAGCCACTGTGCATGGATGTTGGCAGAGGTGGTCAAGGAAAGGTACTGCCTCAAGAAGATCGGGTTTCGGCCGGCCACGTGGCACTACTGAGAGAGAAGACCGCCGTGTACGGCGTATGGCCGTGGCGCATCGTACCGCGTCTGCGGCAGCAATTCGAGCTGCAGTTGCCACCACAGCGACACAACGAACTGTTACAAATCGGTTACTTGAAGGACAGCTCCGAGCCAGACGCCCTGTAGCATGCATTCCACTTACTCCAAACCACTGCCGTTTGCGACGTCAGTGGTGTCAAGCTAGAGCTCATTGGAGGACGGAGTGGAGATCTGTTGTGTTTACTGATGAAAGCCGGTTCTGCCTGGGTGCCAGTAATGGCCGTGTGTTGGTTAGAAGGAGGCCAGGTGAGCGCCTGCAACCAACCTGTCTGCGGCCGAGACACACTGGATCTTCACCTGGAGTTATGGTCTGGGGAGCAATTTCCTATGACAGCAGGAGCACTCTCGTGGTTATCCCACGCACCCTGACGGCACAGTTGTACGTCGGTCTGGTGATTCAACCTGTTGTGCTGCCATTCATGAACAGCATTCCAGGAGGTGTTTTCCAACAGGATAACGCTCGCCTGCATAACGCTGTTGTAACCCAACACGCTCTACAGAGTGTCGACATGTAGCCGTGGCCTGCTAGATCACCAGGTCTTTCACCAATCGAGCACGTATGGGACATCATTGGACGACAACTCCAGCGTCACCCCCAACCAGCATTAACCGTCCCTGTATTGACCTAACAAGTGCAACAGGCATGGAACGCCATCACACAAACTGACATCCAGCACCTGTACGACACAATGCATGAACGTTTGCGTGCTTGCATTCAGCATTCTGGCGGTTACACCGGTTATTAATGTACCAGCATTTCACTTTTAAAATGGCTCTTCTCGCGCTTACATTAAGCTGTGATCTTGAAACCTTAATCGATTAAATATGTTACCTATACAAATGTATTGCCGCCATTTCATTCCTCTACAACTATTTTTTCGTGGTGTTGGAATGTTTTTTTCGTCAATGTATGTTGTGTGAAAGAACCGTCACACAATTTATTCACTTCTCATGGCTAGGAAATCCTTTTTCGTTCGAGCTCCAATGTAACCTTTGTTTGCCGGCGATAGGATTAGAAAAGAATCTTCAACTCCGGAGCGGCTGTTCTCCCAATGGAACTACGCCGGTAGCTAATCGCTGCTGTACTGTCCATTTGACTCATACTTCACAAGTAGAATGGAAAAATAACTTTTTCACCTCTTCACCTCTTGCCTGATTTAATTCAGCTCTTCATTCGCTGTCTGCAGGTGCACTATATACACCTTGACAAGGCAACGCAGAGATTCTGTGTATCTCTGGTAAAAGAATACACAACTAATTGTTAAAATTGCAACACCATGCGGTACTGTTGGTATTAGCTCGAAACTTATATGATATGCACAACAGGTTAGTACAAGGCTAACGCGCTCAGCTAGATATCGACAGATTCGGAGTTCAATTCCCGACGGCGGCCGAATAAGAACTTTTAGGTTGTCGTGCGTTGCTTAACGTGCAAAGAGCGATGGACTTATTTATTTAACTGACGCCACGTATTTAGAGGATTTCACTTTGGATCTCGCCCTTGGATTTAATTAATATATAACCAGTGCCGTTAATATCCACCAGACGGAGGTGTCTCAGTAGCTAAGCCCATCTTACAGATTTATGATGTCAGATGCTGACTGAAAAAGGAAAACACACATAGCGCCGTGAATTGTTGGCCGCTGTGATGTAAGGCTAACGCGCTCGGCTAAATATCGAGAGATTCGGGATTAAATTCCCCGACGGCGGGAGAATAACAATTTTTCGGTTGCTGTGCGTTGCTTAACGTGGAAAGAGCGATGGGTTTATTTATTCAACTGACGCCACGTATTTAGAGGATTTTCACTTTGGATCTCGCCCTTGGATATACTTGCTATAATTAATATATAGCCCGTGCCGTTAATAAGCACCAGATGGAGATGTCTCAGTAGCTGAGCCCGTCTTACGGATTTATGATGACAGATGCTGACTAAAAAAGGAAAACACACATAGCGTCGTGGATTGTTGGCGCTGTGGTGTAAGGTTAACGCGCTCTGCTAGATATCGAGATATCCGGGATTCAATTCCCCGACGGCGGCCGAATAACAATTTTTCGGTTGCTGTGCGTTGCTTAACGTGGAAAGTGCGATGGATTTATTTATTCAACTGACGTCACGTATTTAGAGGATTTTCAGGTTAGCACATGAAAATGATTAAAGTGTTAGTGACTGCGCATGTGGGCACGGATTAATACCCCCTGAACTGTCCGATCTTTGGTATAAAGAGCTGTCTCAAACGAGATGTTGCCATCAGAGAAGAGCCGACGTTGAGTCGAAAGGGTGTTCCTTGCGTCTCGCTTTGCCTCGTCCCCGACGACTCGAACACCTGACGGAATTCGAGCCAGGAAGGACTGCTAGGATGAAATAAGCTGGATTTCCCTACCGCCAAATTAACACTCCTACAGGACGAAACGCCAGTACAGGGATGCAAACGTGACGTCAGTGGACAAATGAAGCTCGGACGCACAGAAATCATCCGAGAAATGGACCGCAAAATGCACTATCTACCAACAAGTCATTGGACACCCCTGCAATCGACGATATCTGCGGTCCTGATACACGTCACGGCCGCCGCCGTTAAATATCGTGTGGGAAACAACAATGCAACCAGTCGCATGCAAGAATTTATAATTTAAATGTTTTTCCTGGAGCAGAAATAAACACTTAATTCCCCCTGGTGGCCATCCATTATTTATCAAAAATTAGAAATTATATGCAAAACATTTCTCATCAGGAGCTATATGCGGTGCAGAAAGAATTTTTAAAATCGGAATTTTAGAGTCTCGGATATCGGGGTAAACGCGATTTACCTTTACAACCCTTAGCGGAAATTCTATTCATTACTTGAAGATTATACAACTGTTTTAGAAACATTTCGCACCGGAAATGCTCTCCAACAGAGGAAGAATTTTCCAAATCGGACCCCCAGAAGTAGAAATATCGACAAAAATGTGATCTGTATCTAGTGCCCCTGGCGGAAAAACTGTGCAATATTTTACTCTGACAAGGTTTTCCGAGGTGAGCAGTATCGGCCCACGATTTTTTTTTCAATCGAGTTTCCAGAATCTTTGATTTTTTTGCAAACATAAAAGAAGCAGAAATAAAACATTAAGCCCCATGGTGGCCAAACACGTCCTGACCAAAAATGAGAAATTATATGTAGGACATTTCTCATCAGGAGCTGTTTCCGATGCAGGAAAACTTTTGAAATCGGACATTTAGAAGCAGAGATATCGGGTAAAATGCAATTTGCCTTTACGCCCCCTAACGAAAAATCTATGCATTACTTGGAAAAGGCACTGTGCCCAAAATAGTCTTCGTTATAAATGCCATAGGATGGAAGAAAGAGTTTTTCAATCTGATATTTAGAAGCAAATATATGCAATAATAAAATATAGTTTGAATTCGATATAATCTACATTCACGCCCTATAGCGGCGAAGTTTTGTATCGAAAAAAAAAACAAAAAAAAAAAAAACACGGAGGCAAGGATAATCATTTGCACATTTCAAGCTTTTCAATGCAGAAAAAGACTTTTTAATCGGACTATTAGTTGCAGAGATAAGGTGGCCGCAGACGGACGGATGTACAAACCGATAACGTTAGCACGATCTTTTTTATTTTTTACAAAATACGTGCTAACACTGATTAACAGAGCGCATAATGATAAACAGAGCGTATCTGGTGATATTTATGTATTTTCATATCTTCACACACGCCGTCGTTAACCTGAAGTTTGTGCATACGACGCGCTGGCAATAATATCTTCACTTTTTGGTGTTTGTGTTGTGTTAATATTTGATGATGTTCCATCATACGATAATGTAAAACACCTTGAATTCCAATTAATGCGTCAACCCTTTTCTTTCGGGGATTTGTATTTGCATATTACTTCCTGCTAAACGCCAGAACTCATTTTATCGGGCGTTGTGATTTGCATATCACTTTCTTCTAAAAACCACAACTCATTTTATATGGCCTTTAGAGTTGCGTATTACTTCCTGCACGAATCGACATTCCACTCATACTTTGACATTTATATATATTTCAACGCAGCAGCTCAGAGAGGAATTTGTATGAGCTCTAATGCTTCGTTTTGTATTCACATTTCTGTGTTTTGTGTTTATCTTATTAGTGCTTGTTGATAGATAGGAAGGTTCACTAGTTCTGAAACGTAGTTTGTGTTATGTTTACAACGCTTTGCGCAATTTTGGTAAAATGTATAACCAGAAATGAACATCTGTGAAACATTGAAAAAATCGTACATTGAAAAAATCATAGGATAATGGAAGCACTATGCATGCTGCAAAACGTCTTGCTTCTGTGAAGAGCTTTGCAAAGAAGAATAAAATATTATACACTCACGGACAATGAAAATTGCGCACCTGGAAAAAAACATGCTAACCGCGACACTTTGCAAATAGCTAGAGTGCATGCTGTTATGCAAATGACCACGTTTGGTGCTATTGGGCATGACAAAACACCCTGAGGTAGCGCTGCAAGCACGAACCGCAGCCTTATAAACCGGCGTGTAGTCGGTGCCTTGTAAAAGCGAAAAGCACTGGCCGACGCAAGCAAGAGTACAGAGTGAAAAGAATGCCGGGTAAACGCTAGAGACGTCGATTTACGCAACGTACGGACTTTCAGAGAGTCCTGATCATTGGGCTGAAAACCGCAAGATGGTCGGCGCGCCGTACATCCCGCCACCGCGATCGTTCTGACCACACCGTCCGACTCTGTTGGGAACAGTGCACATGTGACGGCACTGTCACACGGAGGAGCGGCTTCGGACGAACCAGGAGGACCACCGATAGACAGGACCGACGGATCGTGTGCCAGGCACGAACGGATCCCACGGTGACCCGGTCCAGTATACAGGCCGATGAAGCGGCTCCTGTGTGCCCACGAACCATTTTCCGACGTCTGGCGGGAGCAAATCTGCGATCCCAGCCCCTCTTGCGTGTGCTGTCATTAACACCGGAACATCGCCGGCTCCGTCTGCAGTGGTGCCAGGCCAGAGCGACGTTTAAAGCTACAGACTGGCGATATGTTGTGTTTGGCGATGAGTGCCGCTTGGTTTTGGGTCAAACGATCATCATGTCCGGGTGTGTAGGTCCTCGGGTCAACGGCACACTCCCAACCTTGCTATCGAGCGCCACACCTCTCCCACTGCAGGCATTATGGTCTGGGGAGCCATAGCCTACGATAGCCGATCAGCTCTAGCAGTGGTATGTGGATCATTGACAGTCCAGCGTTTGTGGATGAGATCTTACGGCCCCATGTGCTCCCATTCCTGGCTGGGATTCCAGGTGCACTATACCAGCAGGATAATGCCCGCCAACACATGGCTCGGGTTGCCCATGACTGCCTAAGTCATGTCTAGACACTTCCATGGCCATCCGTGCTCTTCGGACATGCCCCATGTCAAGCATGTGTGGGACCAGTTGAAACGCCGTCTACCGCCGTGCTGCACTATCCGGGATTTGGAGCACACCGTCCAACACGTGTGCAACAGTCTGCCGCAAAACAACATCAGGCGTCTCTTTGCCTTCTTGCTGGACCGTATTGCAGCATGTATCGCCTCACGAGGCGGTGCGACGCGCAACTGAAGATGACCGGGCTGTGTGCCACAGATCCCTCTGTTGTAATTGTCATCGATTTCGATGGCTTTTATAATAACGTTGAAAAATGTATTTAGCAACAACATCACCTCTCGTGCATTAATATCGGCGCGTTAAATGCTATATCTCAGTCGTATATAAATCTCTGGAGAACTCCACATCACCTATATCGCATCAACTACCTTTCTGCTCTCTTCACTACATTCTAATGTTGACATGTTTATTCAGCTCCAACTCACTATCACTCTTGCCAAATTGCAAAAGCTCATCTTGGACGTTATGTATCGTTCAATGAGAAAATAACGATAAGTAACAAGTTCATATAAGTGAACAGAAACTCAAAAGGAAGGTTAAAGAAAAGTATACGTCACACATTTTCCAAAACGTAGCGTGCCAAATGGCCAGGAAATGTCCCCCATATCTGCTGCAATCGCCGAAGTAACTGCATTATGTATTTGGTAAAACCTTCATAAGATGTGTAAAGAATTACCATCCTTTTCAGAATACCAGACATGTTGAGAGAAAGGCTTTGCCTGGCACCGCATTAAAAATTATAGAGTTCTAACCACTTGTATTTCCAATATTTTTTCTGTTCCTTATATTGGAAGCCCAAAGACGTAACGTAAGGCTTTTTCTGGTTTTGCTTTAACAGCTAACGAGTTCCATTTGCTCCGTTTGCTAAAATGTAGAAATGTTCTTAGATGGCTGTGTGTCCGGTAGGGTCAGCAAAATAATATAAACGCTGAAAAATGAATAAACAAAGACATCTGTCTTTCCACGTTTTATCAACACATAGCAACTGAAAAATTGTTATCCGAGCACCGCTGGGGATCCGAATCCTAGATCTGTCGATATCTAGCCGAGCGCGTTAACCTTACGCTACGCGACGGTGGCCAGCAATCAAAGACGCTATGTGTGTTTTTCTGTCAGTTTCTGACATCATAAATCCGTAAGATAGGCTCAGCTACTGAGATGTCTCCATCTGGTGGGCATTAACGGCACTGGATATATATTAATTATAGCAGTTAAATCCAAAGGGCGAGATCCAAAGTGAAAAACCTCCAAATACGTGGCCTCAGTGAATAAACAAAGACCTCGCTCTTTCCACGTTTTATCAACACATAGCAACCGAAAAATAATTATCCGGTCACCGCTGGGGATCCGAGTCCCAGATCTTTCGATATCTAGCCGGGCGCGTTAGCCTTACACTACGGTGGCCGACAATCAATGGCGATATGTGTGTTTTTCTGTCGGCTTCTGACATCATAAATCCGTAAGATGGGCTTAGCTACCGAGATGTCACCATCTGGTAGGCATAAATGGTACTGGCTATATATTCATTATAGCAGCTAAATCCGTTGAATGTTGGCCACCGTAGCGTAGCGTAAGGCTAACGGGCTCGGCTACATATCGAGAGATCTGGGATTCGGATCCCCAGCGGGGACGGGATAACAATTTTTCGGTTGCTATGTGTTGATAAAACGTGGAAAGTGCGATGTCTTTGTTTATTAATATAAACGCTTGTGATAAATTTTGTAAATGCATTTTGTGATAAATTATGTAAATGCACTTTGTATAGCTGTTTAGTAAATCCCCGCAGTAGCCCAGAGAGTTTAGAAAAAGAAGTATTTCCTCAAAAATGTACTTTTATCATTGCGTAGATAAGACCGTTCTGGCCCTGTTATGATATATTTTACTTTGTGCAATTTTGGAAGGAGAGCTTTTTTCTACAAAATACATTTTAAAAACGTAACTTATACTCCTTATTTCCTCCAAAATATTCTTTCAGTCCCGGGATAAATTTCCTTTTCCACATATCGATTTCAAGCTTCATTTTTGTAAAAGCATCTCTTCACTAGCAAGTGTAAGAATATGGATATCATTAGCTGGTTTTCTGCATACTCGAAACAACGTACACATGTCAGTTTTAAATCTACTCTCTTGAGAAGTTTTTTTCATTTTATTTTGGCTTTCTGTTTCACAACTGTCACGACCACAGCTCAATACAGAGAAAATTTTCATAGAACTAAAACATCTTAAAAAATTCAAAACATCTGCTTTTTTTATTTATTTTTTATTTTTCTTTCAAATCATTCTAATTGAAAACAAAAAAGGAATGTTTTCCGTTTTTGTTTTCAAACGTTTATTGTTCGGAACATTTCGCCTGGTTCGAGATAGGAGAGTGCGTGAACAGCTCTTCCGCTGCGATATCTTCCAGAAGTCAACGATCGCTTCTCATAAACCGAAAATTCCTTTACTTTGGACGTTTTAATATATATAAAAGGTATTTTTGGGGCATCGTAAAACAATTGGAGGTTTCTTTCATCGTTACACCATGTGGTAAAAGAAATAGTGCTTTTCCTGAAATAGTTGTATTCTTCATTTCCGGAGAAAGCTATCTTTCACAGCTAGTGAGGAAAATCAATCGAACATCTTGATTCTTCGAAAGGAAGAAATAATAATTGTGTTACTTCCTCTTCAACCGAGCTGTGCTTCAATAGCAGAAACATCTGGGATCAGTTTTGTTGTTTTCATAGAAAATCCAATAGAGAACGCGAAGGTGATCAGATGTTTAGTATCATTAATTGTGTTCTATTCGAAAACTTTTTAGGAAATCTACTTTCTCAGAAGTATCCTCAAACCATGTGCATGTCGATGCAAATGAACCCTTGCACACAATGTAACATTCAAGAGTATGCTTTAGCTACCAGCAAAACATAGCATGACCTACTAAGGGAGTTCAACGAGTTTTGAGCTAAACAATGCAGAGTACCCTGCATTTCGGTAGCATTATAACCTCAATGCGCTGACTACACCAATTTTCCATTTCTGCTAGCCTTTAGCAATAGTTTTGTTTTTAAATCTAAATCATGACTTCTTCTGTATCTTGCTGAAATACTTTTCACATCATCTCTAAAGCGTATTTAACGGAGGCGTGCTGCTTCAAATTTCTAATTAGTAAAAAATTACTACGGACACAAAAATACGGTGAATGCAGTTTTTTATTTGAATGGGTTTAACGACCACCGTGAGCAATTCAGAGGGCGGTAAACAGTCCCCCGTCCCTAATGTAGGCTCACTGGTTTCAGTAACCCTAAATAAAAGATAGATCGGTAGACCGAAATGAAACAGTTTCACAGGAGTCAACGTTATAATTCCGTAACAATCTTAAAAATAGCCGGGATCCGTTGCTTTGATAAACTGGGGGTTTTACGAACACCGTGAGCAATTCTATATGCTATGAACAGTCGCCCGTCCCTAATTTAGAGCCACTGGTTCCAGGGAAGGGAGAGAGCCAGGCCTGTAAGGCAGATACAGCATCGGTTCCTCACCGGGATTCAAATCCGGATTCATCTCAGATTAATGATCACAAGCCAGCGTTTTTGTACCACTGCGTCACCGCGGTGGCAGTCCTGGTAAAACTAAATTTCTCAGAAGTATCTTGAGGATCATTAGTTTTAATGAAGATGTTTCTGTCAAAGCCTTAGTTTCTCACAATGCTTCTTGTTAATTGCCCGTCTTAGCCGAGATAAGAGGTTTGCATAATTTTGAGCTGCTATAGTTGTCATATTTGGTAGATATGCAATTTGTAAAACCCCCACATTTCTCTAAAAGACATTGGTTTGACTTCACCGGCACATGATTTCTTCTTGAATCGGAGTTGGGGTGGGGGAGTTCATGTACTTTTGTTGCATGTCTTTGGGCTTAGCTCGGAGATCCCAGTGATGCAGTCAAGTACCATAGTCCATTGTTACTATAGCGTCATTAATTTCAGCGAAAGATAGGACTTATAACTTTCTTTATTTTAATAATATCATGCTATAAGATCAAATCATTACTCCTTTCGTTAGTGTTTTTGAGAATATTTTGATGAGATAGTCGCCTTAGTCGTATTCAACCTGCCGTTAACGAGGGAGGGGAGATGACGAGATCCCCTAAAATGCTTCCGATGTTCAGAGGAAACACTATTACGGGGCTTCCCATGCATCATCTGTTCATGAATCTCAAAGTTTGAGTGAATGGTTTAATGGTGTTTCTGCATCAAGACACAACGTTACAAAAGATTCTAAGACATGGCGGTTTAGCAACTTTAGATATGAATGAGGTATTTCTCATGAGGACAGTCATTGTAATGAGCATTCAGAAAGTACCCAGAAAGTCTGACAGTCGGGGGGGGAGCAATTGAAAGTAGCCCGCGCTTTTCTTAGAGGAGGGAAAGAAAAGAAAGAGAGTTTTGATCTAGCCTTAAAAGAAGAAAGAGCTAACTTTTTGTGATTATCCTTGGAACGGAGAGAGTTTTTAGTCTCCTCGAGGAAACAGAGAAAGAAATAAAGTTGCGAACGGAAACATTTGACATCGAGGTAACTGATAATAACGCTCGGTACATTAAGCACAGACAGATCAATGTGTAAACAGTAAAAGTACGAAGGTCATAACAAAAGTTCCGCACAGGTTAATCTAAACGTAAGCGGATGATGCAATCGGGAAAATGATTGCGTCATGTCAAGGTCACATTCTTAGGAACGCAGTGGTGTCAGAACGACGCGCTATTATTTGCTGTGTGGACGTGTGTCGGTTTGGAAATGAAAAGGCGCAGCTCCTCAGGTCGAGTCACTTCGCTAGACCAGCGCTCGTACGTGAAAATAGAAACTCTGCGGGAAAAACTCTGACACAGATCCAAAGTGCCTTGAAAGAAGTTTGTGGGGAAGGAACTCTTGATCGAAGCACAATTTCTGGATGGGCATCGCGCTTTCGGGAGGACCGAAACAGCATCGAAGATGGTCAGAACTCAGGCCGCGGCGACAGACAAACCATCTGTCACCATTGTTGCACAGCTTCTCGAAGAGAATCGGCGTTTGGCAGTCGAGGAGATTGCTCATCAGGCAAATTTGTCCACCATGTTTGTTCACCGGATTTTGACCGAATCACTGGGGATAAAATCACCTCTTATTGAGCTCCCCATCAACTCAACCCCGAGCAGAAGGCAGCCAGAGTGTGTATCGCACAGAATCAGTTTCGAAAGGGAAGGCGACATTTTCATGAACGGAATTTTCCCAATTGATGAGACTGGAACCCGTGATTTTGAGCCTGAACTGAAGTCACAATCAGCGGAACTGAGGCATCCAAGTTCACCGCTCACCTCAAAGTGTCTAAAATGAAGCAAATGATGACTGAAGCAAATGATGACTTTTGCGTACAATGCCGCCCAGGGTGTTGTGGTCTATGATCGAGTGCCGGTAGTGCAAAATTTCAACGCACAATATTATCGTGATATTCTGAGGACAAAGGTGAGACCGAAAATTCGTCAAAATCGCCCCAACTTGTTGGAAGCGGTGGCGATCTTGCTGCATGACAACGCATCGTGTCATGGCGCAGCGTCAGTATGGGGACTTTTGTCGAAATATGGCCGGGAAACGTTATCCCACCCACCATACCGTCCTGATCTCACTCAGTTCACCCGACTCTGATCTTTTCCCAAAGTTAAAAAAATCAGCTCCGTTGCATCCGCTACGAATCGCTGGAGGAACTCTCATTGGACGTGACCCGAGTAATACGACAGCTGAATAAAGATGGCGTACTACGGAGCATCCACGACTTACCTCACTGCTGGCAAGCTGCCATTAGCAGCGGAGGGGAGTACATTGAACGGCAATAAGGTAAGTTTTCTCCGTTACTTCACACTTTTCTCAAAAATGGACAGTTTGCAGAAGAACTTTTGTTAGAACCGGCGTTGTAAATGTAGAATACAGAAATCAGGACAAGAAATCCCATGTATTTCCGCATATACATCGGTTAAAGAGCGCCACTGGAGAAGGGCAAGTTTTCATTTAACTAATAATTCGTCCTTTTCTTTATCGTATAAAACTATCTGTATAAATATAACCTTAAAACAGTCTGACGAAACCACGCGACACGGCATCGAAAGATGCCCAGTGAACAACCCTCTAGCACCATCATCACTCGTTCAAGATGTCGTTTCACCTTTTGTCCACAACGAAAACTGACTACTACAGTTTGCCCTTTTAATTTTTATTTCATCCGTCTACATTTTTGTGACCAACACGGCACACACTAAACTGGGTGAACTTTTCGTGTAAAATTGCTCTTATAGTTTTAATGTTATCAGTTTAGCATTCTGCACAACATCACACAAAATTTATCAGAAATAAATTGGTCTATTTTAGGACACAGTTCTTCTGTTGCCAGTGGAAAGGATTCAACCACAGTAGCATCATTTGTTGAGTTACTTTGCAGTGTTGAAATAGCGCTGACCTGCTGTAAACAATACTACAGAATGTATATTATCTCTGTCACTTTCGGCAAGCGCCCAGCTTGTAGTGAAAGAAATGAACACTCTATCCCCAATTCGAAACAAGACCTGAAGGGAACAAGTTTTTTGTCAAACGCCTTGCCGTTAGCCATGAGGATTTGATTTTTGTATGTGGAAATTTCAAATTTCAGATGTATTTACTGACAATGACTTTCAAATACCAGTTTTTAAGGGTTGCTTTAAACTTATAAACACTGATTATGTGAATCATAATTTTTTACATATAAAATGGATGTGTAAATAGAAACTGCTGAGTGTATTGTCATCATCTACTTTCTCCTTTTAAGTGGAAGAATAGTGAGGAATTAACAGAATTCCTCCGTGAAAAGCAAAAGTAATCCTCTAGAGCATTCATCCGTACTTTGCAGATTAAAATCACTGGGGCGAATAAACCCATAAAAGGCTCCCAACTGGGATATGAACCACATGGTGTTAGCCTGTTTTTCCATTTGGTTAGGGTTGGCGTCCTCGCTTATAAACTTATTGCATTGTGATGATCTTTCGACAAGCTTGGCACTTGAGCCTGAATTTCTCAATTAACTAACAAACAAACAATTCGGATATGCGTACCTTTTAGCTTGCGGCTATCTCCATGGTAGCCGCTCAGGTGGCCCAGTAGTCCTAGCGTGGCTTCTGACTATTCCCGCGTGAAGTATGGGCGGTGTCTTGTGCTGATGACGCTGGCTTTGTATCCTCCCTGGAACCAATAGACTTAAATGAGGAACAGTTGACTACTCATTCCCTTCAGAGATGAAAATGAAAATGCATAACAATTTTTCGGTTGCTTTGCGTTGCTGAACGTGGAAACAGCGATGTCTTTGTTTATTCCCTTCAGAGATTTTAATTGTGATCGTTAAACCCCAAAAAGCAAAAGCATATCCTTTGTACTATTAGAAATATCAAATTTTGAATTTTTCGTGAGCCTATTTCAAAGACCGTTAAACGTTGTTGTTGTAAACCATATATTACACTTTCCTGATGTATTTCAAAAGGGTAAATAAAGCCTTCAATGTTACTCTCACACTAGTTGGTAGGAGGCAGTTTCGGTCGGATTAATTCTTAGGAAGGGTTCTAGAAAAAATTTGACTTTGATCATCTGAAAGGCAATCAAATAAATGGAAACACCAGTTTAGAACTTTTAGGATCATAAAAAATTTATTTGCATAAAGATTTGAATTTCAATTGTTCTTCTTAGGATACTGTATTATGGGACTTACGGAAAAAAAAAATAAGAAAGAAGATTAGGGATAATTTCTTCGTGTGTCTCTTTGAGTCACATGCAGCTTAATTTATGGAATCATTGCGATGATAATTCAGTAGATTCTTTTAATTCGTTGGAATTTAATGTAAAAATGAATTCATCTGAAAAAAATTAATTATACCACGAAATTATATTTCAAAGAACCACTGGGGTTACAAGAAAGTAATCGGTAACGTCTTGGGAATCTCAGTACTTCGATGAATAGATTTAAATTTAAACAAAAGACGAATTATCATATTTATATGTATCTAAATAATTCATTGATACGAATTACATAATTTGGGTTCATTTTTAGAAGCTTTGCTTCTTATCGCAATGAATTAAAATTTCTGGTAACATTTGCGTTTGAAGATCTGAGCCTAAATACACTTCTTGATAAATTCAGTCACGTGATCTACAGATTATTAGGGTCCCTAGCAGCTTATAGGCTTAGATACCTTAAGTAAGGGATATAAATACTAATCTCCAACGGTTTAGAGGTAAGATTTCTGTTCAAGAAAATTCACATCAAGAAGAAAATGCACTGCTTCTCCACGAAATTTGCAATTGCCGCTTCTGAAGTTTTCCAGATAGTGACAATAACTGCCAAAATTCCTGTAGCCTAGCTGCAGAGCTTATAAAGGAAGCTGATTTAAATGCCTGCGGAATAAAGATGATGAACTGTTCTTCGAATGGTATTCATTCTTGCATTGATGGAAATATCGTCCCTCTCTGCGCTTCGTAAATGAATCCTTCTAAGGAATTAATAAATATCAGATGTAAACAGCTTAATAAACAATTCAACTGAAAACACGAAGTAGAAATGTGTCGAAAATGTGTGGGTAAAAGAGAAATCCAGAAACGATTTTATTTTAATACAAAATAAAAACAATTCTACTATGCCTTTTTCTTTTAACATACCAATCCCAGTCAAATGGTGTTATGTATTTGACTGACGTTTATACTAGTTTACCCAATAACGAAATTTTGATCATTATTGGGTATAAATGTCAAATGTTGAAATGTCCGTAAGTTAGCTTTTATTTTCTACGCAAAGAAGAATATTTTAATTTCAAAAATGTTTATGCGCTTGGGAGAGTGATAATAGTGTGTAATAAAGAAAAATTTACAAAAACGTGTAATACATTTTAGGTTAGAATTAGAGGGAAATTCGAAATTGATTGATGTTTTGTATTTCCATTCAGAAGGTCATCTTTCTTTTCAAAAGTACTGCGTTTTTTTATCTCTGCGCGATTAGGCTCCTCACTGCAACAGATCAAATAATGAAATCAGGTATAACATCTGAAGTAGCTTATAGTAAAATTCCCAAACAGTGAAAACATATCCTTACCCTTTAAATTATATGAATATACGCAGAATGAGTGAAAAATAACTCCATTTCACTTATTATTTACCTCTGTTCGTCATTGGATCTCTCACAGCAAGAAATGCGTTTCTTCAGCACATCGCTGCAACAGAATGCGGCTTATTGGGGAAAATATGAATACGCAGGCAATGATAACACTCCGAACGTCAGCACGTAGGTACAATGAGGCACCGGAAAATCTAAAGAGGAGCCGAAAAGCTTTATTTTATTTTTATTGAACAGATTTCATAATTTCGCAATATTAGACGATTTAGGTGGTAAATTATGAATTAGTGTTATTTTTTGTTCTTCTGGTCACGAAAGAATAACTTTATTATAAAAAAGTGAGGATTATAGGAAAATATTATGTGAATGAGTAGGAAATGCCTATAGTATTACAATACTTGTATATAATATAATACGTGTATGTGCCTGTCTTTTTCACAATACTGTTGGACCGCTAATTATTCTTAATTTATTTAACATTCTTTCTGGGAATGGTTGCAAATCTATGTTGACCATTCTTCATGAGGGAAAAACATTCAGCTCCATGAGGGAAGGAGGCGGAGAGGATCAACTCCTCACTTTATTTCACAGAATTGACTACAGTGGCTCAATGTTGTTTAAAACAGGTGACCGTGCAGGCCACGCGATGTTTATCCAGCCACGAGCTGGCATATCGGGCGATGTATGACCCACAGAAATGGGTATTACCGTCTTTAAAGAGTTATAACGAAGTAAATTTCTCCGTCATTTTTGTCCACGCCGGGGCTCGAACCCGGGTCCCCTTATTCCGGAATAAGTCGCTCTACCAATTGAGCTACGCGGACGTTCGTTATCGCTGCTATCTGCCTTTATATCGTGTGCGTCTTGCTGGGAAGGCACGTCACACACACACACACCCGAAAGAGGGCCGGGGGCATGGCCCACGGGTCAGGCGTGACCATGAATCGTTGCAGGCAGCCATTCGCTGTAGAACGTGCACTTGAGAACTCCCAGTCAATCTAATGTGTGGAATTCAACGTCACACACAGATATTTTTCGGAGCGCTGGAGAAGGGATTCTCTAATTTTTCCTGTCTCGCGGTGTGGAAAGAACATCACACCATTACGAGATCTTGAACGGCCGGGTCATCCGGAAAGTTCGGACGCCTTTATGGCGAAGTAAATTTCTCCGTCATTTTTGTCCACGCCGGGGCTCGAACCCGGGTCCCCTCATTCCGGAATAAGTCACTCTACCAATTGAGCTACGCGGACGTGAGTTATCGCTGCTATCTGCCTTTATATCGTGTGCGTCCTGCTGGGAAGGCACGTCACAGGGTGTTACAAGTCATCTAAAGGGTTTTCATAGCGTGTTCCTGGTCACCTAAAAGTCGCACATGGTCAATGAAATGATGTTATCATGGTCACTGAAGGAGTGACCATGATAACATCAAGTATTATTATGATCACTGTGATGTGCCTGCCCCGCATGACGGAGGAATTTACTTCGTCATAAATATCAGTTAATCGACTTATATTTCTTAATTAATGCATGTTTTTGCCAACTTCCTGTAAAACATAGGGCAGCTCATTTATAGCCAGCTCCTCCATCTGTCGCCAGATAAGCATATGTATGGAATGGAGGTATTTGATTTTGAATATTTTGTGAATGTGTTTCAGAACCTTCATAAAAATAGTTTCAAAAGAACAGGAGTAAATGTGCTCACAGAAAAACAGTATCGGACAGTTTGTTCAACCCTGATATGTGTGCTACTGCGAAGTAGAGGGAAAATCGTATAAAACTATACTGGTTAATTTTACTGACCATGCCTCCCTTTGAACGATACGAATACAGCTTTTCCAGTACGTTTTCCAGAGACAGAATTCGTCTCATGGAAGTTAATGTATGATCTCTTCCAACAAACGGATGGACGCAAGAATGGACCGAACGGCAACTTAAGAATTCAGTTTTTTGACAGTCCGTTGTATGTGAATAGACGTGGAAAAGATAACCTGCTATATGTCGTTCTGTATGTTTAGAAGAGTTGTTATTCTCTTAGAAAGAGTTGGAATCGTTCAGTAATACCTCCGCACATAAATTCAGCTGAAGTACGATTTTAAATTTAGTGCAGTAAGTTTTATTTAGTGGATTTGAATTACGAATTGGAAATCGTTCACTAAACAAAGGAAACAAAACACATGCGAAACACGCTTAAGTTCATGCTTGACGGAACGCTGCAAAAAGAAGAATTGATTTTCTATGTCACGAGAAAAAGTGAAATAAAAATAGCTAATCAATGACGCTCTTTCTGTCTGCATGCAGCAGTGAGCTATCTTAAACAAAGATTAAGGCAAAATGCAATCGAAAAACTCACGAGCTGCGTAATTAAGTTCGCTTATTTAGGTATTATTTGTTTTAAGGGGCAGAACTTTTCCGCTGTTCAGTGCAGATTTTGGATGATGTGGAACAAAACAGAAAGCAAATATTTTGTTGTTCGCATTCCGTTTCTTCATTTCTAAACCCATCGGTTTGTACATACACATTTATCAATTTATACCACTAAACGCAGCTAATTTAAGTCACTACGAACTATTTATTTAGAGAAATCAAGTTTCGGCAAGAAATAAATTTGGCAGAATAATTATAAAAGAACTGTAAAAAAAATATCCAGAGTTGACTTCTTTCATTACCATGTAAACTTACCAGTAAAATGCTTGTAACAACTGTAATTTCTTCCCTTTTCATTAGTTACCCATATTAGTGCTTGTCCTTTTAAGTATTCACTGAAATAGCCGGATGACTCGAGTTTTGATTCTAAGGTTACAATCAGCTGTGTCAATATATTTAGTATTTAATTAATTCCATGTTTATTAGGAAAATGAACATTAATGAATATATATATTTCACATATCTACGTAAATCCTATATTTATTCGTTGTTTCGTTAAAGGATTATCGATATTTATGTAATTTTATATGAGCAAGTAATAAGGATTAGTTGCAGCGTTTGATTAATTTCATATTAATTTAATGTACATACGAAATACATCTTAAAGCTAAATCGATTATGTGTGCATTTCAGATTGAGAATCTCAGCTGAAATACACACACAAATGATTTAGTTTTCACATTATCCAAAATGGAAGTACTGGTATTTGCAAATCTGCAAAATTATCGTCATTTGAAAATGTACGCAAATTCTAATAAAGGCACCGGTTGCAGGCCATCTGTTTTGGTGCTACCGATACAGTCACTGCTATTACTGCACTAAGTCTTGTTCAATCAAAAGCATAAGTCGGGAGCAATGGCTCGGGAGCTATTAGCACTGTGAATATTCTCTTCTACAACTGGGGTCAGAGACGACCCGAAACTAATTTCATTCTCATTATTTTCCAGACTTACGTCTTTCCTGAAGAAATGCACCTGGACCAAAGCCTGATTTTTACCTTTAGTATTTTATTCTTCGATTCGGTAAAAATTAGAATTTTGAAAAGAGTGACTGAGAAAAAATCCACGTTCTTAAACAAAATACAACAGATACAAAAAAAAAAAAAAAACGAAACAAGCAAAGAAAAGCAGCAACAAAAAATTGAATCCAAATATTTCCACAAAACAAGAACATCTCACGTAGTACCAAACGTTTAAATCAAAATTAAGGTTTTATTTAAGGAAATGGAACGTAGCTGTTCCCAGCGGTTTCCTGATATGTACTGAAAAAGATCTGCAGACGAACAATGATGGCACATGAAAAATTATTGTGCCTTAAAGAGCAAAGTACGCCAAGCACAAAATAATTGAGAATGAAAAAATATATTTTGCTAAACAAACAATAACGTAAAAAGAAATAAAAATCTAATTTCAACTGTTTGCAGCACGAAAAGGTGTAAAGGTATAAATAAAAGTACGCTTGCAAGGTAATGCAGGAAAAGCAGCCTGCAAATCACAGATGTCCCAGAAGCATCAATCGCTGTTTTGCTTAATTTCCTGAAAAGGTCATATGAGATTACACCTTCACAGAGAAAACTACATTAGAACTTCGAGAATAACTAAGGATTTAGTCATACAGAAACGTACAATATTCTTAGCAGATATATGCTTAATACTCTTTACATTTACTATAAATCTCGATGACAGAATGCACTTCCCAGGAATACTGATACCATGCAGATGTAATTCTGTCAAGAATTGATTTCAACTACCCGACCCGAACTGGTGTGAAAATAAATTGGTGGATGCGGAAAAGCCAAAGGGAAGGAAGATAAAAAAGAAGGTAAAGCATCTAACAGTAATTACCCCTTAGTGAATTTATCCCTAAGTTTTGTAGTAAATTCTCGGTCTTTAAAAAGCTGCTGATTGTACATTACAAAACATCATGAAGTATTTATACCTTTTTCCTTCTGGTTCTCTGAGACACTCAAAACATGTAATCATTTCACCTAGCAATTTGGCTGAGCTCTTTTTGTTGTTAATATCGGCATTCAAAGCGGAATCTACGAATGTTACCTTGAATACCTTAGGATTATATCGGTTACATGTAGGATTGAGAAACGTAAGGACATTAATCATTAGCTTCAAGACGTTACTACTCGTTGTTTCATGGATACAGACAGTTGACTCTGTTATTACTGTGAATGATATTATCCGAGACATGGAAAACATACGTGGTCACGAGCGTCACCACATGATCTAGTCAGCTATTTGAGACTGCTGTACGTTAGTAACGGTCAGCACTGTTGATCACAATGGCAAAAACAAAGGATCTTTCAGAGTTCGATAGAGGGCGTATTGTGGGTGTCTGTTTGGGCGGAACGACTATTTTGAAAACAGCAGACTGACTATTTCTCAGAAGTTGAGATGTCCCGGGTCTTTAATCAGTTGAAAAATAACCTACATTGTGCTTTTTTAACCCTTTAATGACCATGACCCTAAACTTTTATGTCACTCTAAACACCATAACGTCCAAAACTGTCTGTTGGTTTGCTTCTTTGTTTAGTAACAATAATGATGATCGAATGTGGCCCCTAATGATCCCTCATAGGTTGTACAAATTCAAAGAAAAGGTAAAGATACCAAATCTGATTTACTCTAGAGAGACGTTTCGGGCGGCTATGGTCGTTTGCATGAACGGGCGTTTTGGGCGTTATGGTCGTTAAAGGATTAAGAGGCGTAACTGTAGTGTGACAAAAATCTGTCGGGAACTAGATCGCCGTCCTATGAGAAGGCTTGTGCAGCGAAACAGGAATTATGCATGCAGAAATTGACCGAAACATTCAGTGAAGTATGTTTCCGTCCCAAATCCCACCGAACCATACGCAGGGAATGGAAGAGAATCGGTACTGGCAATTTGCAGTGGTGTCAGGAACAGCGTGACTGGACACTGGAAGACTGGAAACAAATTGTGTGGTCCGGCGAGTCGCGGTACACTTTGTTCTGCACCGACGGTTGGCAGAGAGTTTGACGGGAACCCCATGAAGCAAAAGACCCAGCTTGTCTGTTAAACGCAACTCAAGGTTTTGGAGGTGTCTTCATGGTGTGGAACACGTTCTGTTGGTACGGAACAAGTCCCCTGATACTGCTGGAAAGTCAAGTGCCCTCCAAAGATTATCTGAACTCTGTTCCCGATCAAGTATATCCTGCAACGAGGACTTCTTATCCAGTAGGTGACGGCTGTTTCAAGGACAATAATGTCTATCGCGCAGGATATGTTCAGCAGTGGTTCAGCAATCATGATTGTGACTCTCACCATCTTCCTTGGACACCTCAATTCCCGGATCTGAACCCCATGGGGCGTGTTAGAAAAACAGATCCGGGAGCAAAGTCCTCTTCCGTCAAATATGAGTCAGTTAAAGAACTGCCTGGTGAATGCCTGGTATTCTGCAGACGTAGATGCCCGTGTGGAATATCTGGAAAACCGCATACGCGATGTTATACAGGGTAAAAAAGGTCCAACCCAGTACTGAATAAAAGTTTAAAATTCAGTGGCAGACATGTCTAATATCTTCCGGAAAAGAAATTGATGATATTTTTTTTATTGGAGGTTTATCGACCACCGTGAACAACTTAATGGGATATAAGCACTCGCCCGTCTCTAATTTAGGGTCACTGATTCCAAGGAAGGGTGAGAGCCATTGCCGTAAGAAAAGCACAACATCCATTCCTCACCGGGATTCGAACCCGGGCCCCTTTTGGACGAATAATCAGAGGCCATCGCTTAGACCACTGCGCCACCGGGGCGGCAAGTAATACTTTGAAACATTGCTTGATGCTGAGTAGCTGTTATACAAATCCGAACCGCAAATTTTGCTCACAAAAAGGAAATTTGTAAATTTGCAATCGAAAATTCCGTAGATGTCGTTTGGTTCCGATAACCACAGACAAATAAAACAACAGATATATTGTTTCATGATCGCTTCTTTCATTACTTAATGATTCATAAATGTACGTGCTTAAAAATGAACAAATTTATCTTCCACCAGGATGAATCAAACGTTTATGCCATTTCGAGCTACATATTATGTTGAACCTCCATACCCATGCTAAACGCGCCCCAGCATTGTCGAGGTACCGCGATGATGTGGAACACACATGCCTGATGACACTCATTTGAAATGGAGCCACATTGCTTTATCAAATGAGCTGAGGACGGGGGTTGATGAACGTGCTGTTCCGGAGCTCCTATATCAATATTAAATGGGTTAAACGCGACAACAGCAGTGAGAGAAATTTCTTCAGTTGTAGGCTAGGAGACAATGGATAGCATGCCCTTAGGAAAATTGGTCCAGCGTTTAACGCTGGGTACACCAGTCTCGAAAACAAACCGAGGTCAAGACATTCAACGCCGACCAACACTGGCACCTTGGTTGAACCTGTGACAGCGAACCCTTTTATCAGTGCACGGTAATTAATAGCTGAGGTGGAATCCTCTGAATCTATCATCGTTCGTTACCTGCACCAGCTTAGTTTCTCCTTCAGCCGCCATCGAATAGTTCCCGATGAACTGATGCCCGAGTAAGCGGAACATCGTGTCGTTCCGTGTCGTAAATTGCTGTCAAATCCATAGGATGGTAGGTTTTGGCGTCTCATCGCCAAAAGTGATGAGAAGTGGATAATCCTAAGGTTTCCTAACATCGGGAAGCAGTTGCTGAGGCCATGCCAGGAGGCAGAGACACTTGTTCAAAGTCCGCAGGTCGAGAAAAATGTCATGCTATGCATTTCGTGGAATTGTGAGGGTCCTGTGTGCAGTGGGAACTCGTGCCAAATGACCAGGCTGTGGACGGGAACTACTATTTCAGACAACTACAGCTAGTTAATGATTCTCTCCGCAAATGCCTCGCTCATCAATAGGAAGATGGCGTTGCTGGAAGAGGTTAATGCCTCACGTCTCAGCGTAGGAGTGATCCTCCAAAAACTTCAGAAAATGGAAGGGGTTGAGATCCTATCCTATCTCCAAAAAGTCCGGAACTTGCCCCATTCGACTACTCACTGATTCACTTCATGGTCCTTTTCCTACAAGGACGCCATTTTGCTTCAGTGGTGGATGTGGAATCTGGCAACAAAGAGCTTCTTTCTTCAAAACCTGCCAAGTGGTACTGCTTTGGGATCTTGGCTGTGATGGAACGTTAAAAAGAGACAACAAATAAACGACGGCCCGTAATTTACAGAATGAGGGGACAGTACATCGCTTTCTTGCATCATTACACTTTTCAGCTACAAACGGGACAAGCTTTTGACTGATCACGGTGTATGAAATCTTTTCAGTAAATAGGTTTCATTTAGACGACAGTCTTTCAATATTTACAATGCCTCACATATTTACTGCATGCCATTTAAAATTGTCATGATTCTTAAATCTTTCGTTGAGACGAGAAATTGAGAACTGTACAGCACAAATGGTTAAACACTTATTTCTTTTCTTCGTTTGTGAAATCAAATCGTTATCACATGGAATTGGTTTTTAAGCCATTGGTTTCAATCCGAAAAATAATGTTTTTTTTTCTCCTTCGTTGAACAAACTTAATAAATTATTAGAAAGAAAATGTCTCGCGGATAAAAGGAAATCAATGAATAATTCATTGTCCTTCAGCAGCACTTATAGCGATCTGTGTAACTATCTTTTGGAGAGATATCTGCCGCACTTTGAATGATAAAAGATGGCTTTGTTTTTCATGTGCCCATCTCATCAAACAGCTGTGCCGTCTGTTTCATTTAATGCGTTTGAGTTACGGATCGGACATTTTCCCTGAAATAAATGGGAAATATCAACCGGAAAAGTCTATCAGTTAACGCTTGGAATGAGACACAAATGTGAAGATCATACTTGAAGTTATACAAGAATAAATTAATAAAAAATATTAGTCTTTTTTAGCGCTTTGCGACATGGTGAATTTATTCTGCAGTACAACCATAACGCATGTTATGTTTCCACATTTAGACCATTTGCCTAAGGATTATTTAAGCTGCAGAGATTTTATGTTTTTGAGAGAAATATTTCATTAATACCAGGAGATGTCATCCACTGAAGATGTTTCACATACTGGAGAGATATGTACTTATGTTTTTGTAAAAGTGAATATGCTATTCCTGACTTTTCTTTGCTCTAACAAAATGGAAAGCAAAATAAAAGTATCACTAGATAAACAAGTAATAAAATCGTTGAGAAACAAAAGCTGACATTTCGGTAGTGCATGTAGAAATCATAAGTAAATATTGCAATCTTCAACGAATTTCGTGGTGAAATATCGTGCAGTTGTTCTTAAGTGTTGATTGATACGGTGTTGAGAAATTCGTCAGCTGCTGAAGTTTTGAGCTTTGTGTAAAATTTTTAACTCCTACTTTATCACACTATGTATTCTAGGACATTACTACCGAATCAAGTGTTTTAAAATTTCTAATGCATAACTGATGTAAGATATAGGGAATGGACCATTAAACTGAAGGGAGAAGCAAATTCATGGTATTTCACCGGACTAAAGGAAAAACTCAGTGCCATTCATTTCTAGAACCGAAAACTGATTATCACATCATAGATAAGCCTGCATAATAAACACTCAGTAGACAAAATATTAGAGATAGGAGTGATGGGCAGTTAACATGAGCATGCCCCGCGCAGAGTGAAACAGACCGAAACCGAACGCAGGCGATGCATAAGCGGAAGGCTGGGCTTCCCAACACTGTATCGCAATCGACGAACATGGATGAATGTGGGGATCTGAGAGACTTTGAACATTTGATCGTGTACGCAATGTCGCCGCAAGACCGATGGGTCATCCTATCACCCAAATGGTAAGAAGCTTAGAGTTCCCGAGGGCAACCGCATCAAGGGGGTACCGTGAGTATACCATCGACGGACGTACCAGTGCCCAGAGAGTTAGTGGGGGGCCGACCACACGCCCGATGACCGAGGTCGACATAGAATATTTAGGCCCTTACAGACTGACGATTTGGCAACGGCGGCGCAATCACATCCAGGTAAAATGTCGGAGCCTCAAGCAATGTCAGCGAGCGAACGGTATGGCACATGCTGCATACAATGGACGACGTGCCAGGTTGACTCTATACGTATAATTATGTATATCTGGTATCCCATAAACATTTTTCGTTTTCGAACTGTAAAACAGTATCCGAAATAAGAAAAAATAGTCAATACACACTTAGTAGATGAAGTGTGCTCCTTCGAAATCGATATTTTGCCGTTTTGCCAAGTAAGTCTTCAGTTCCTATAATGCACTGCAGGCGAAATGCAAACGGGCGCCTGCCTGGTTTCACCACGGAGATTTTACTCCCCGGGGAAAATAAAAGTAACCTTTTCATCGTAGAAGTCCGCAATAAGTCAGTTGTAATCTAATAAGGCAGCATTGAAGAAACTGCAATTAGATATACTTCCAAATGTGCATTATTTTGTAAAAATCTAAATATTATGTACTTACTAACTTTAAAAAATGAAAACAAAAAGATTGTTAATTCCATAGTTATTTAACCTTTTAATGACTTTGTTCTGACTGCTTTATTTTTTTTTTTTTTTTTGGAAAGCATTTGAAAATTCGGTTGCACCATGGAAGTCCGCAGTTTCATCTGATCCTCTAGATGGGTATCCTCATTTGTGACTTAAGGAAGTCTTGATTTGATTTAGGTAGCAGGCTGAAGATTTGCAGCAATAAGTGGTTGAAAATCAAGAAAGCATTTTTCGTGTATGTTGCCTAAGGCGTGGGTATTCTATTGCATTTTTCCGTATTTCAGGTGGATATTTCTTAGGATTTGTTCTGCAAAATTTGGATTCACTCAAATGGCCACACCTAATGGCCTAGAAGGTCACATGCGACCTTAAGGCCGCAGGGTCCCCGCCCCTGCCTTAGGGCTTTCCACTGTGGATTTGGAACCACTTAAGAACAATCTGATTCTGTTGATTTTTGCAATATATGCGCACGTCTATATTTTCTGTTATTCTACATATTTTAAGGAAGGAAACAACTAATACAGTAATTTAGCACACTTTAAATGCTACTAAAAATTTGTATTCGCGCGCAATACCTAAGCTTTAAATAGCACGTGATGCATTTCCTGCCCAAACTATTACTTTGGTTGGAATAGATATTGAAGTGTTGTCAGTTAATGACTTTCGTTAGACGTAGAAGGAAAAAAGAAAAAAATGGAATATATGTTATTTTTATTTGAAAATGGTACTCTCATCGAAAATACATAACAGGCAAATCTTCATTTCGCAGAGAACAGCAAAGTATTGTTTAGAGGAGATCAAATAGAACAAGTAAACGTCGCGAGAAATCATTTTTTAGCTCTCACCCTAGTCTCATGTTCTTCACATACACACGTTAAGCTCTGTGAGAAATTACTAGAGCAGAAAGTGGAAAATAACGGCACGTATACTTACAACATCACGCCTGGCAGAGGCAAAAAGGAGTTCGTAGAACTCTTACGTGACCACATCTTTTTAATTGCCCATGGTGCTTTCCGTTCTCAGCGCATCAGCGAGTTTTCAGGTTTTTTAGAACCTGTGTAACAAACGCAAAAATTGTTCGCCAATCCATCGGAGTTTCTTGATTCTTGAAAAAAAGTCAAGGAAACCCTTTTTTTTTCGCGATGTCGTTGTTGCTGTGATAATCCTAAAGTGTTTGAGTGATTATATAAGGCTTAGTGAATGAAATTTATAATGAAATAGAATGCTGAGCATACTGGTGTAATGAATGATGCTCCATAGAATGATGAGCATATTGGTGTCGATGTGCTAGATCTCTAACTATACTCGGGGCAAAGCTAACCTGATTACACTAAAAAAGTTGTGAAACCGATTCACTGACATGAAATCTCTCTTGTTTATCAGTATTTTGACGCGCACTAATGGGGTACCATGTGTCGCGGACACTTCCCCCTAAAAGTGACTGAAGGCGAGACAACAGGAAACTTCTCGCGCGTTCCATGACGATGTCCCCCTCTACTCCCATACCTTCTCAACCTTGCCGAACACCAGACAAACGATTTCTGAATGAGTATTTTAAAACAGAAACCACGAAAAAAGGAGCAAGCTCATTACAATGTCAGCTAAGACATATCTCCACGCATCCGACTAACAATACTTCCCTCCCAGTGACAGTAAATGTCCTCCGTGTTAACTGTATAGCCTCTATGAAGCAAAACAGAAATGACAATGGCACCGCAAAAATGCGAATACTTGTATTTTTTAGAAACGCGACCGAAACTGGGATCTTCATTTTTTAATGTGTGTATGTACGACATTTAGAACATCTATATACCCATATGCTTTCTTAGGTCTTAGTTCAAGCTCGAACACGGATTTCACACTGGAACTATTATGTAATGGACACGCGCTGTAAAAAATAAGTGGTGCGAAAGTTCCTGAAAATGACGAGCAGCCGGAAGATCTCCGTCATTTAACGAAATTTCCGTTTTGTAAAGTCTTCCTTTCTAAATTCAAGATTTTGGCTGACTTTCTGTTGCAGTTTATTTCAGAAAAGTCAATTTGGATTTTTCTTTTGACGTAGGACTACGTCTAACTCCTTGGATAGTATGGGGCGACTTACGGCCGATCGCCTGTGACAAAAATAGGTCCCAATTGAAGTCATCATAGCGTTCAAAATACGGGTCGCACACTGATCGTGTTAGCATATTCGGATACAGCATGGAGTCCAATTTGCGTACTGCGCAATACATCGTGCGCGCGACGCTCTCCTCGCTCCCTGTGCCCGGGGCAGATGATGCAATATTTCTGGATGTGCCGCCTCGTTTGACTCAGTCTATCTCCGCAACCGTGAGCGCAACACGACTGTGCGTGTTATGGTTTTAAAGCTCTAGAAGAAATCTGTTCAAATATACGAAAAACATTTCGCAGTGGTTTGAACTGGACAGTTTAAAACTTGGTTTCTTGTGAACCGGTGAACACTTTTTACAATATCGCGGTTTATCTGGACAACCGTGAGTGTAAAACGATTGTTTGCAGTATCGTTTTAAAGCTCTCGACGAGATTTATTCAAATATCCACAGGTGTGCAAAAATTAAGGCCTAAGAGGAGGAATTAGCATAACAGCGGAACGAGCTGGCAGAACAGAACGAAAGACCCCTCAGGAGATAGACTAGGGTCTGGAGCGGTAGAGCATGCGTATATATGCAGCATGACGTAGGGGGTGGAGTTTCGGAAGAGTATAAAGCACACGGGCGGTATACGCTCACCAATTCGATGAAATCTAGTGCACGGTGTACATCGGTTTGAACGACGTCGATTTGCTGCCACCGTGAGATATGGCCAACAGGCAATCCAGTAGACGTCTGGATGACTTTACCCGAGGTCGCGTCATTGGGAAGTTGGAAGAATGTCGAAGTGTGGGTAGTGTGGCCGACGAGTTCAGGATCGCTCACATCATCGTTTCACGAGCTTGGAGAGCATTTCAAACGACAGGAACAGCTGTCCGAGAGTTTAGCAGTGGTCATCCACGAGCAACCACGGCAGCGGACGACTGGTATGTTGTTCTACAGGCGAGAAAAGACAGACGGCAGACAGCGGGAGAAATCGCAAGGCACATGCAACAGACAACTGGACGTCCGTCATCGCGTTTTACCGTGGCCAGGGGCTGCACAAAGGTGATCTATTTGCACGACGACCAGTACGGTGTGTGCCATTAACGCCTGCTCATCGGAGACGGCGGTTTCTGTGGTGCCAGGAACACAAGAACTGGACACATTAGCAATGGGGTCGAGTTCTCTTTACGGATGAAAGCCGATTTAGTCTGACGAGCGATTCTGGACGTATACACATCTGGAGAGAGCAAGGAACACGCAATCACACCTCCAACATAATCGAAAGGGACCGGTTTGGAGGTGGCGGAGTTCTCGTTTGGGGCGGTATTATACTTGGTAGCCGTACTGACCTCCACATCTTCCAAGGAGGTTCAGTCACTGGTGTCCGTTATTGTACCGAGGTTCTCCTGCCTCACGTGCGTCTGTTTAGAGGTGCTGTGGGTCTTAAGTTCCTCTTAATGGACGACAACGCTGTCGCAGAACTGTTGGAGAGTGAAGATATTCAACGCATGGATTGGCCCGCAAGGTCCCCGGACCTAAATCCAACAGAACGCGTGTGGGACCTTCTCGGGAGACGCTTGGCAGCACGTCACCAGCGCCAGCAACGATTCCGCAGCTGCGATTGGCGCTACAAGAGGAATGGACCGCGATACCTCAACAGCTGCTCGACAACCTTTTCCTTAGCATGGACAGACGTTGTAAATCCTGCAACCAGTCGGGGGTAATCATATCCCCTACTAAAGACTGGATTTTTCTTCGCAGCCGCCTTTCACATGGGCGTTTCTGTCTTCTGTCCCGTTGTGCTCGAAGCTACCGTTTTAATAAGTGCCTTTGTATCCTTTGGATTCCTTGCTTGGACGGTTTTGCTCACTTGTCCCATATTCTTACATCTTGGGGATCCTATGGTATGATTTGAGTCGACGTGGAGCACTTCTGCAGGACGTTACATTCGAAAAACCGTCTCGTCCTTAATTTTTGCACGCCAGTGTAATTCAATGGTCTCTATTCTGTGACCTGCTTCTATCTTAAAAAAGAATAAAGAATACAGTGGCTCGAGCACTTTTCCTTGAACTTTATTCCTAACGCAATTCGCGATTTCCCCTGTTTGTTCTTTTTTTTCACCCTTTACAAATTATTTAGCCTGTGTTAGATTGTGCGTGAAGATATTTTTGTTTAGAAATCAATGCTAAACTGACACAAAAATACGTTCTCGATATTTGAATCACAGAATGTAACATTCCAAAACGCAACTGTTTTCTGTCAGTACACGATCTACGTATATTCTCGTAAACAACTACAGTAAAACTCCCGAATAAGTTTTACTGCTCGGACCGGGAGAAAGGGACCGTTTTTGGGAGGTTTCCGTTGTTATGAGGTTAGGACTAAGTTAACATTGCTAGGCGGTTGCGTTTGTGCAAAAGCAGAATAAATATATATGAAGCTTCTGGACAATGCAGAAAACGTGCAGTGCTTTTTCCAAATGCTGACTGCTGAATAAAATTGAATATAATAATTAAATTAATAATTCTTGATGTGGAGGATTTTAAGAAGGCTGTGTATGACGTCTGGTGTTAAACAACCCTTAGAAATAGCAAGCTAGGAGATTAGGGTTAGGGTATACTGTAGAAAAGAAAACTACTCTGGCGGAAAAGTGAAAAAAGAACACCAAGAAGGAATTGGCGGACGATCATGAAATTTACATATGTTAATAGGGTCGAGTTTATGTAGGTGTGATGTTAATTTCGGGACCAACCGGTGAGCGCTTACGCCACAGAACGGCATAATATGCAAATTATCTTCGGTGGTATTTAAGGAGTACGGCGAAGTGAATGTAATTAGTCGTCGGCGTACGAACACGTGCGACGACCCTGAAGAAGCTGCAATGCCTGGACATGGAAGACGTGTACGATTTCAGCAGTTATCGGACTTTGAGCGAGGTCGTCTAGTCGGACTCCGCGAGGCCGGGTGGTCGTATCGTCGTATTGCGGAGCGAATTGGACGTGAAGTATCGGTGGTGGTACTTCGGTGGCGTAGATGGTCCGAGGAAAATTCCCACACGAGAAGACGTGGAACCAGGAGTCAAAGACGGACTAATGAGCGGACCGATCGACGCATAAGAAGAGCGGCGTTGTCAAGCAGAACATCCACTGCGAAGCAAATCCGAACTGCCGTTGCACCTGAGGTGACTGTGCGAACAAACTGCAACCGTCTACTGGATGCAGGACCACATGCACGTGTGCCTCTGGCATGTGTACCTCTGACTCCAGCCCACCGTCAGGAACGGCTACAGTGGTGTCGCCAACGTCTGCACTGGAGAACGCAATGGCGATCTGTCGTGTTCAGCGATGAAAGCAGATTCTGCTTGGGAGCCTCTGATGTCCATATGCGTGTTCGCAGACGCACAGGGGAGCGTCTCCACCCTTCTTGCATCCGCCAGCGACACACAGGGCCTACACCTGGTTTATTGGTGTGGGGAGCGATCAGCTATCACTCCCGTACACAACTAGTGTTTATACCGGGTACGTTAAACAGCACTCCTACATCAAGAACATCATTCAGCCCGTTGCTGTGCCATTTGTAAGGTCGGTCCATCGTGGTGTTTTCCAGCAAGATAATGCACGCCCACATACGGCACGTGCAACGAACATGCACTTCAGGGTGTGAGACAACTTCCATGGCCTGCACGTTCACCGGATTTGTCCCCCATTTAGCACGTGTGGGATTTTATGGGACAACGATTTATCCGGTCTCCACGGCCAGCCACGACCATCCCCGATTTACGCGTCCAGGTTGAGGATGCTTGGAACTCAATACCCCAAACGTACATCCAACATCTGTACGACAGACTCCATGCCAGAATTGCACAGTGTGACGCAGTTCATGGCGGTTCAACCTTGTACTAACCATGTTACATGGAAATGTTATTTTTCAGTTTACCAGCAAATACAGCTGTATTTTTCCATAATTTTTTTATCACGTTTTCCTCTGTATTTCATTATTATGCTGTATAAATTTCGTTGGTATCAGACGTCTCCTTCTTGGTTTTCCTTTTTTCACTTTCCGCCAGTGTATATTAGATAGTATAGCGTAACTGCATAGTTATCTGGCAGCGTGCCATAAAGCAAGAACTGAGCTTGCCAGAACAAAAACAAAAAACATCGTCG
Organism: Macrothele yani; assembly: GCA_039090855.1. Classification (NCBI taxonomy): domain Eukaryota; kingdom Metazoa; phylum Arthropoda; class Arachnida; order Araneae; family Macrothelidae; genus Macrothele; species Macrothele yani. The sequence continues at coordinate 11,720,552 of CM077017.1, read as the reverse complement.
CAACGGGCAAAATGTCGCGATTCACCAACCAACACCACAGGCGATTGAAACATACACTTATTATCATAAAAATCCGCGCACCAAAAAAAACACCTTGCGATTAACGCGAAACTCGACAAATAGCTACGAGGAGTGCAGACATACGAATGATTGAAGGTTCGTGCGATTCCACATGCAAGCGGGTCCAGGGCCGGCGCTGCTATCGCAATCCTTGTTGCTTATAAGGCGCCATCCAGGGGACTCCTCGTGCGTGCCGAAGTGCACGGTAAGGGACAGGTGAGATCCCTGAGCGATAAACATGCCGAGGAGCCGCCGTAGATGTGCGCACGGGCAACTGACGTAATTTTGAACGAGGCCTTAGCGTCGGGATGAGAGAGGCACGGATGGCCGGCACTTCGACTCGGCTGCCATTTGGGCCGGTCGGACAGTACGGTGCGATCGATTTGAGAGCAATGGACACGGTAAGGAATCCGGACACGGCGGACTGGCTCCGGACGACTCAGATACACCACCAGCACAGAGGGCCGCGGGATCGTGAGAGCAGCACGCACAGATGCAACGACATCCTTGACCAATATCCAGAGACATGTGGCGGCTGTACAAGGGACTCCTGTGTCCACCAGAACCATTTCCAGACGCATGGTGGAGGCGAATCTGCTCTCTCGACGTTCCTTACGTTTTCTGCCATTAACATCTGACCATTGTTGGCGTCGATTGCAGTGTTGTCAGCAGCAAGCAACGTCGAATGCAAAGAGACAAATTCCTCTTCTGTATGGGAATGGACGATCACCATGTCAGAGTGTGGAGGCCCGCAGCTGAGCGCTACAAACCCAACCTCACTGTACAGCGTCACACTTCCCGAAATGCAGGAGTGATGGTCTGGGAGCCATCGCGTATGACAGCCGGACTTCCCTTGCAGTGGTCTGAGGGACAATGCTAGCCCAGCGCTTCGCACAGGGGATCCTGCGGCCCCATGTATTGCTTTTCCTCGCGGGGCTGACCGGAGCTATTTTACAACAAGATAATGCCCGTCCACCCACGGCTCGAATTTCGCAGGACTGTCTGTGTCGTGCTTCGACGCTTCCTTGGCCTTCCAGATTGCGTGACTTTCACCTATCGAGTACGTGTGGCACTAGATAGGACGCCAGCTTTCTCCATGCCCCAGTGCTCGTGATTTAGAGCGTCAGTTGCAAGACGTGTCGGAAAATCTGTCTCAGGATCACATACGGCGTCTCTTTGACTCCATGCCGAACCGTATCACCGCATGTATCCGAGCACGAGGCGGTCAGACGCGGTACTAACGCTGACCGGAATGTGTGCCGTATTTCCGCGGGAAATCATCCTGCTCCTGTGATATTGTAATCACTTCTGTCCTTGGTATGTACCAGCTTTCTACCAAAATCTCATTTCAATCCGACACCTCCTCCTTGGTGTGCGGATGTTTATGACAATGAGCGTACATGGAAGTTTTAGCTTGCCTCACGTGGAACTAAATGTACAACTCCCTTCTTTTCATTTAAGCATACCACTACGTATAATAGCCGTAATTCCACCCAATTATGCCTTTATCAATAAATATTCTTTGACCCTATCTGATCCCGCTTGCTGAAATAACAAAGGAACTTAAAAATCCAAGGAACAGGTCCATTAGATCACCTTCCAAGCAGACTTGGGTGGCCCTTAGCCGCTTTTAACAGGATTCTTTCTTCGGAGGTTTAGGTTTCGTTGTTCAGAGGTTTTTCGTTTTTGTTTTGTTGTAGGTAAACTTTAATCCTACTGAAAATGTTCGGTTCCAAATGAAACTTGCCGGTGCTCGGAGTTTTGTTCTTTCGGGGGTGTCCGTTAATGTAAGTTTCACTGCATTAGCAGTACATACGATTTGCATCTTAGATCATTTAGAACTTCTTCCGAACACAATTGTTTTACTACAATAAAGTACCAAAAGTCATGGGATACGTACCTAGTATACGTATCTCATGACTTTTGGTAATTCATTTCGCCGGGATGGAGGTGGCCGCGTAGGGCCACCTCCATCCCGGCGAAGTGTAGAAATTTGACGTGGCATCGATTCCACAAGTGGCGGAAAAACTTCAGGAGAGATGCTGAACCATGCCGTCTAATCAGTCGCCCACAGTTCCCTGGTATTTGTAGGTGCAGGATCTTGGGTGCGAATGGACCTTTCCATAAGTGCTCTATTGGGTTTATGTCAGGAGAACGTGGTGGCCACACCATCCATCGGAAATGTCCAGAATGCTCCTTGAACCAATTTTGGGAAACGTGGGCCTGATAACATGGTGCATTGTCCGAATGGAAAATCCGATCGTTGTTGGGGTACATAAAGTCCACGAAGGGCTGCAAATGGTCACCCAGAAGAGCAACAAATCGATTACAGGTTAATGTCATATTTTCGAGGACCAGAGGACCCATACCGTGTCACGTAATGTCACCCCATACATTTATGTAACTACCACCAGCTTGTACAGAGTCTTGTTGACAGCTTGGGTCCAAAGCCTCATGGGGTCTGCGACACACCCGAACCCTACCATCAGCTCGTAACAACTGGTAGCCTGACTCATCGGACCACACTAGATGTTGCCGGTCTGCCAGGGTCCAATTACTTTGTTCACGAACACAGTTGAGGCGCTTTTCCGATGTCGTGGTGTTAACAAAGGGATTCTGGTGGGTCTTCTGGTCACATACCTCAAGGACGCTAAATTACGCTGCACTGACCTGGTGGATATGTCTCTGGTACCTCCCGCACTGAATGTGGATGTTATTTGAGCCAGTGTTGCTTGTCTCTTAGCATGGACAATCGTAGTCAAACGTCGCTTGATACGGTCATTCAGCACCCGTTGTCGGACAACTGCGCTGTCCACGGTGGATGACACCGAGAATACTTCATGGCCTTCCACCGAGAATACTTCATGGCCTTCCATGAATACTTCATGGCCTTCCATGAGGCCTTCCATGAAGTATTCTCGGTGCGCACGTGGCACCGTGCATCGAGGAATACTGAATGTTCGCACAACTTTGAAACTTGAATGAGACATCCGTCTGGATCCCCATTACCATGCCTCCTTCGAACTGCGATAATAATTGACGTCAGTTTCTCATAATCCTCCTGGCGGTTGTTCAGCCTGTACCACGAGATTACACCTATCAACTAATAAAAAATCGTGACTTGCGTCGAAGCCTTTATGCCGCCCCGGTGGCGCAGTGGTCTAAGCGATGGCCTCTGATCATTCGTCCGAACGGCGTTCGGGTTCGACTCCCGGTGAGGCATGGATGTTGTGTTTGTCTTACGGCACTGGCTCTCTCCCTTCCCGGGAACCAGTGACCCTAAATTAGGGACGGGCGACTGCTTATAGCCCATTAAGTTGCTCACGGTGGTCGTTAAACTTCCAATAAAAAAAAAGCCTTTGTACGACGTCAGGGCCAGTTAAAAATTTGCATACTGCTATCCCATGAATTTTGGCAGTTCATTGTATAGTTAAACATTTTTGTGATGGATGTCAAATATTAGGTCATTCGAAAAGTAAGTGAACACTTTCAACTTTACATAATTCCTGTAATAGCAAAGCAATGATCAATATTTGAGGGCAATAATTAGTAGATCCTTTCATTATCAATAATACGTTCCCAATCTGTGGGTACGTAAAGAACACCATTAAACGTTCCAGTGATATTAAATCTGTAGAAAAGTCTGTGAGTCTGTTTTTCGGAGATGCAAATAAAGTTTGTTGTTGCGGTAAGTACCTGACATCTCCCTTTTCAAATGGCCAAAACAATTTAAACCAAAGGCTTTGATATCCGGTGAACACGTGACCGTTCTATTCAATAAACAGTCGAGTAATCCTGGACCTGTGCGGCCGAACGTTGTCGTATAGGAGGACAGATCGCCATACGTGATGTCTCAGTGCTCACTGCCGAGATATGCTTCTCTACAAAACGACTAGTACCTCTTCATTGTCATGGTGATGTTCTCATCCCAAGGCTTCAGAAATGTCACGCCGCGAACATCCATGATAAAGACCAGTAAGATTTTACACTCGTGCAACTCTTCATGGGGAAAAGGCGGATCAATGCAGAACCATGACTGATGTCATTGCCTGGTGCGTACAATTCCACACAATTTATATCTATGCAGAGAAACCTTGTGAGCACCTTGTTATTACAACAATACCAAGCGAAATTATTCTGTGCAATTTCGTAACAGAATTACTTCTGCGTCGCGGTCAGTGTGTGAGCGATACTCGCGTCTCTAGTTTACTCATTAGCAGGGGTCCAAATTTACACGTGTCCATGACGAGACCAAAATTATAGCTGAGTAGTGCCGCTACAAGGCAAGCACTTTCTTAAATTCCTAGCCAAGTTAAACCAAGTGGTTTTAATCGTTGTCATATTTTTTTCTATGCGTCAGAACAAGAACGTACTGTAATTAGTTATTGTATATGACTAGTTACGTTTTTGTTCTGCATTTTTGAGAATAAACTAGTGTTTAGCTTTAACACTTTAAACGGGCAAAGTATTTGGACCATATATTGACCAAAATGTTCTGCACTTTCCAAACAGAAATGTTCACAAAGCGGCCGGGTTTTGCGAAAACTTCGGCAATACGATTCATCTCAGCGGTAGGTACGGACCGTAAACCTGTTGTTCGTGAGAAGATATCCCCTCTAGTCCTATGTTCTCTGCTTCATGACCTAAGACATGATGGGGAAGGGGTGACTTTGACACGGACATCCTGCCACTGGGCAGAAACAAATGGCTGAAACAGTTTCCTTCTTTCGTAGGTTCGTCGCTATTGTTATAGCCTTTTTAGTAGGTAATCAGTCAGAAAGGATTAGTGCCAATCATCTCTGTGAATGACCATTTTTTTAACAGCAAAGCTAAGAGGAAAGCAACGTTTTCTGATGCGCAGATTCACTTGTTGCAGTCTCTTTATAGAAAGCGAATATATTGGTTGGATCTGATTTCAGCCCATTTTGTTAATCCCGAGTTAATTTGTTCCAGCCGGTAAAAGAGTTAAGGCAAAAAATAAAACCTGAAGCTCTGTTCTGCTAATACTAACAACTGTGCCAGGAGAGCCAGCTAGTTTCCCGGTCTTCTGGGTGGTATAGGTAGAGTTGCAGGCGGGCGTGAAACGGTGGGGGGCCAGTCCTAGAATATAGAACCAGGAGCGCGCACGTTAAACGTTAAGGTTGGGAAGAGGGATGTCATGGGTAGATATGGGAATTCAAGAGGTTGATGTGCAGGGCAGTCTTGTTACTTAGGAGCGAAATGGCAAAATCTCTGACTAGTCATATTTTCTGCTAACTGGTGGACCAGTGTCAAATATTTTGACCCATGCTTATTAGGCATAAATCTTCCGTCAAGACGGTATAAACCATTGTGTGACGGATTCCCAGTCGTGCGGAAAGGTCACTGATCCTTACCCTACACGAGTGTTGCAAGACATCTTGGATGCGTCCCTTAGCTTTTTGTCTGGAAGTCGAAACATGCAGATCGCGTTTGGAAGCATTATTCACAAAGCATTTTAACCTATTTCTATCCATATAAGACTTGGTGCCACGCCATCTTAACACTGAAAGAAGATGCAAAACTTCAAGAACAGGAGTTGTTCTTCCACTATCACTTATTAAAACTTTCACTAGCCGATCAGGTGCCTTGAACTGAGTACGAGGTATACTACGTAACCACCAAACATTTGATTAGGTGCCATTTGAGGTTTCCAAAGTGTTTGCCAATGAAAGCGTTTGCGTACTTCGCGAATGACCTAATACATAGTTCCTACTCCACAGGACTATATAGTCTCCCTGTTGCAAATAACAACAATAAGTCAAAAAGAAGTCTGGTTTGTAGCGATATCCTTCACCAAAAAAGTCGCAAATCGGGTTTATCCATTTAAGATGCGATGTAGAAATAATCGTTGAACAGATCTGTCGTTATTCCATTCAGGAAAATACTTTAAATGGAGAATCCTATAAGTTACACGTTTTTTGAAAATATGCTTCTGAAATTTTTGAAATATTACTTACTATTTAGTATAAGAAGGATGTAGCAAGGATGAAAGGTTTTGCGAAAAAAGACAAAAGAACTGAGTCAGAGTAGTGATGCAGAAAGCTTTATGTACATGGCAAATGCTGGAAAAAAGTATAATTAATGGGATATAGAAGCATTATCAACTATAACTGAAAATGGCCTGCAGAGATTCTGAGTGGCATTTTATTTTCGTTTGAGTAAAAATAGAGTGTGATCGTAAAATGAAGCTCCAAGTTTCATTTACCTGGAAAGAGATGTCTGAATTTCGCAATAGGAGCTATCAGTTCAATGAGAAATGTTTTCTCTGTTACATCTGACTGAAGGTGTGTGTGTGTGTGTGTGAGAGAGAGAGAGAGAGAGACAGAGAGAGAGAGAGACAGAGAGATACATAGTACAGTTTTCATGAGTAGCAAAAATATTTTTACTTTGGATCTATGATTTAGTTTTTAAAAAATACCGGAGGTTGTTTATTTATTCGTGACATGAAAATTTCAATTCTTGAAATAGGCATATTTGCAGAAAGTGGTTCATTTTATTATACTGTGACTTTTCTAAAACAAACCGGGGCAGCTAAACTGGCTCGGGCCACCCCGGTGGCTCAGTGGTCTAAGCACTGGCTTCTGACTATTCGCTCGAGATTGGTCCAGGTTCGAATCCTGGTGAGGCATGTATCTTGTGTTTATCTTATGGCACTGTCTCTCTCCCTTCCTTGGAGCAAGTGTCCCTAAATTAGGGACGGGCGACTGCTTATAGCCCATTAAGTTGCTCACAGTGGTCGTTAAACACTCAAACAAAAAAAAAATTGGCTCGCATACTTTTCACATCATTTACGTCATATTTATTTACGATATAATATCGCAGTGCCGTCAGCATATCAACCTAACTCAGTTAGGCCAATAACAAATGTATACACATAATATATCATTATATTATATTTTACAAATGGAAATGATTCAGTGAAAACTATTGTTACTGTTTTAATTACAAGAATCAGTTATCATTATGCTGCTTATTACCATTGTAGAAACAGGGTTAACTATTTTAAGACGATCCTATATATGGATGTGTAAGTATATTAAAGACGCCATCTTTGTATGACGTGTTCTGTATAAGCAGCATATGAAGTGTTTTTGAGGCTCTGAAATCTGAGTTAAATTTAATCATCCGTTAAATAGAACCACTTCTCTGTCATTAAATTTGGAGGGTGTTATCGTGTGTGCATAAATCAGGACTATTAAAATGATGTCAGAAGTGTGCTACATTTCGGTGGTTAATTTTTTATCGTAAGTAAATAAATAAAAAAATAATAAGAATGCTGTATGTAGTCAGAATAATGAGAAATTTGCGTTTATCCAATAGTTACCCAAGATAGAGTAGAAACAATTTGAAATGATGACCCTACCTTTAAAGCATTATTTATACCTTTTAAAAATAGGTATTTTAACGACGACCATATGTCAGAAATATAGCTAACGATCAGAATAATTTATTATACGGCTGTGTCACAGAGATGTCGCTTCAAAGCCTCTTAAAGGCGAGAATCAGATATAAGATTCTTGATACGTTGATATCTTTTATGCAGTTGTGCACGGACGAATATAATTGAAAAATGTCACACAGAACGCGTTATTCCGCCAAATGTGTGTAGTAATGACCCTAGTACATATGTATATGCGGAGTTCATTGAGTTAGAACAGAAGCCGATAATGTGACTTGATGCTGCAGAATCAGTCGCAAAGTTCGTCAATAATAGAGGGGGAAATGTAGTAGCTGCTATTATCTGTGTTGCAGTAATGATAGCCGTTCCCGTCGTTTTGTCGCCGAAAGTACAATGACTGACTAATGAATACCAGTATTCCACTTGTACATTACTGCAGTGTCATTGGAAACAACACAGCACCCGACTCCCATCAGCAGCTATCATGGAAAATAAATGTTTGCGTCTATGATTATAGAAAATTATATCTTTTTTCATGCGTGATCTCTAGAACGGAAACATGGAATATCTATTAACATTTTCAATAATATTTCTCACACGAAGAATTAATGCAAGAACACAAATCAGTTCTTATAAGCACCCAGAAGTTTGATTCCTATGTAGTTCATTTTGACCTTAAACACTCTATCCATATTCACTAATCTCCTTGTAAATGCTTCAGTAAAGATACGTAACGTAATCTAAAATTTTCTGAAAGCAAGACTTAAGCTAATATTTTTTCCGTGCAAAACCTAGGGGCGCGCCAAGGGCATTTGCCACCCGGGCTCAGATTTGCCGTTTTTCAATTTCTATTCATTTTTACATGAAAATAAATACCTTTAGCAACATAATTTTCTATTTCCCGTAAATTAAAAGTTTTCATAAAACACAATTGTCTCACAAAACTGAAAGGAAAAAAATCACAGTAAAATAAAAAAAAAGGGCTTTGTGCCCCTTATTACCGCTATCAATTCTATGGAATGGAAAAGGGAGCATTGTAATTATAAAGACGAGTTTGGATTTCAAGCTTAACAGAAAGAAAAAGAAAGATGTTTATTTTTAGGCAGTGTAAAAATCCACAAAATCTGAAGAAATTTTTGTTTAACTTAAGATGAGACACGTGTCCTCCCCTCCATCCGAATTTTGCTACAGGCATCATCAAAAATATTCTTAAAGCTACTGAATTGTTTGGAAAATATATTAATGAGTCATTTGAAAATATGTATTCTAAAGTACTTTATGTGTTTATGTGATGCTTAAGCCAAAGAATTTGAATTTAGTCATACATATCTGAACCAATTATATCACATTATTTTTGGGCAATACCTGACAGTTTTATTTGTAAGTCCATACAATATTTTATCTTTATGTCTCTGCTTAGTGACGATAAAGAATAAAGGTTATTAAAAAAAATTGGAAAGTCTCGTTACGCGGGTTCAAGTGTTCGAACCGTTCTTTTTGTTACAACAAAAAATAGGAAAGTTATTTTTTTTTATTCCTTTTTGGTAGATCAATATCGCATCCGTATTTTGGAACGAAAAATTCGTTTTTTTTCTCGTGTGCCACTATCTTTAAAAGATTCGTTAAAGCGCTAATATAATGTATCGTGTATTACATCTACGGTGTACCCCAGTCATCGTTATCCTCATTGCATCGATCCTATTTTCGTACCTTGTTTCACAGCAAGGTTTTACGGTCAACGCTGGTAGCTCTTTCTTTAAAAATTGCCACCGGTAAGGCAATTCAGAAAGGAAAGCATGTATTTCTTGAACAATGCTGAAAATGTTCACAATTTCCAGGAAAATATTTTCGTCATTATTTACAATTAGATTTAAAGTATGAGCCGCTCAAAGTACATAAAATGCATAACGGTTTTATCGAAAAATTATATTTTTTTAAGTCCATTGTATTTTTCCTTCATATTGCTCCCTATGTCATAGCGCTGGCCACGCTTATCAAGAACTGAAATCTTCAAGATTAAAATAAAATTAGAAAAATAATTGTTAGTCCCTTGCCTGAGGTATCCGTTACCGAACAAAACAATAAAAAAATATTCTCTGATCACAAGTCGTTTTCTATTTAGTTATACACTGAATGGCCACTTTATGTTGACCACTCCCTCACTACTTCGTTGGACCATTTTTGCCTTTAATATTGCGTCGATTCTTCGTGGCGTGGACTCCACGAGATGTTGATAGTTGGTTTGTGGAATCTGAGACCATGCTTAATGAATAGCACTTCCCAGGAGTGTGAGATTGCAGGGTTGTGGATCCAGGTGTCTGATGGCTCGTTCAACTTCATTCCACAAATTCTCAATGGGTTGAGATCTGGAGATTGTGGGGGCCACCTAAGCAAAGTAAACTCCCCGGCATGTTACTGAAACCAATCCTGTACAATACAAGCACTATGGCAGGACGCATTATCTTGTTGAAAGTAGCCATCGCCATTGGGATAAACCATGCACATGGAAGGATGCACTTGGACCGCAACGATGTTTAGATATGATGTGCCAGTCAGACGTTGATTGACACGAATTAAAGGGCCCAAAACATGCCAGGAAAACATTCCCCAAACCATAACGTTGCCTCCACCAGCTTGAAGGGTTGTAGCAATGCATTTGGGGTCCATACTTTCGTGCTGTTTCTGCCAAATTCTCACTCGGCCATCGGCATGGTGCAACTGAAAACGTAATTCATCGGACCACATAATTTGTTTCCATTTATCGATTGTATAACGAAGTAAATTTCTCCGTCATTTTTGGTCTACGCCGGGGTTCGAACCCGGGTCCACTCATTCCGGAATAAGTTGCTCTACCAGTTGAGCTACGCGGACATTTTATTCCGATTCCTATCTGCCTTTATGTCGTGTGCGTCCTTCTGGCAGGTACGTCACATCTCCTAGTACGTTACATCATCTCCCCCTTATTTTTCTTTTTTTTTTTTTCGAAGTGCTGCTCTTATTTTTCCTATCTCGCGGTGTGGAAATAACATCACACCATTGCGAGATTGTGAACGGTCGGGTCATCCGGATAGTTCGGGCGCCATTATAACGAAGTAAATTTCTCCGTCATTTTCGGTCTACGCCGGGATTCGAACCCGAGTACGCTTATTCCGGAACAATGCGTCCTGCTGGCAGGTACGTCACATCTATTGCGTCCTGCTGGCAGGTACGTCACATCTCATAAAGGCAGATAGGAATCAGAATACATGTCTGCGTAGCTCAGTTGGTAGAGCTGCTTGTTACGGAATAAGCGTACTCGGGTTCGAATCCCGGCGTAGACCGAAAATGGCGGAGAAATTTACTTCGTTATAATTGTGCAAACCTTGTGCTCCTGTGCGAACTGGAGAACTGAAGACAGCAAAGGTGTTCGAACAGGCCATCGGCTGCCATATCCCATCCGATGCAGTGCACGGCGAACAGTGCGTGCAGAGATCATTTGAGGGGATTCTTGATTAAGATGGTCTGTAATTTGCGCTGCACTTCTGCCCTTCTGTTGCTTGTTACTAGTCTGGACACTTTCCGTTCCGCCCGAGCAGTCACTAGTCGATGACGACCACATGTTGCACGTAGATACCCAGTGTTTTGGCTGACATTCCAGTCTTTAAACACTTTAACAACAGCTGCTCTGGAATATTTCACGAATGCGGCGGTTTCGGTGATACTCGCTCCATGGCTCCGAGCTCCTACAATCATCCCACGTTGAAAGTTCGTCAAATCGCATTTTTTACCCATCTCGTCACCCCAAAATCACTTCTACTACAGTCGCAAGCACTAAGCTCTCCTTTTGGCGGCAACAGCGTGCAGCCATAGCTCATTTGCTTAAAACTGTCAGGTGGTCATAATAAAATGGCCACTCAGTGTATAATGAACTATTTTTACAAAAAAATGTGCGACATAGCATTACGATTTTTCACAGTATAACGTTTTTTTAACTACTTCCACGCCACTGATATAAATTTTTCAACCGAAAAATTTGATTGAGGAGTCCTGCCGTGCCTGAAACTAGCGCCCGGGGCCTCGCACCCGTTGAACCCCCGCTTGGCGCGTCCCTGGTTCCTTTTATACAAACTTTCTTTTAACGAGATGTAATATGTAGTGCTGCAATTAAGTAATGAGAGCCGCTCCGGCAGCGATGACCTGTGATCATTCGTCCGAAATTGGTCCGAGTTCGAATCCCGGTGAGCCATGGATGTTGTGTTTGCCTTACGGCACTGGATCTATACCTTCCCTGGAGCCTGTAACCCTAAATTAAGGACAGGCGACTGCTTATAGCCCATTGAGTTGCTCACAATTGTCGTTAAACCTCCAATAAAAAAAATACAGTAATGAGACTGATTTTTTTAACCAATCCCTGTAAAACACACGGATCGGGAAGGCATTGTTTCTTGATAAGTCATTTATCAGCTATGCGGTGGGAACAGCGTTTGCGTGAGAATTGCACAGATGGTTATTTATGCTGTGCATGACATCATTCGGTGAAATAACGTTATCACAGCTCTGCCATGGAGCCGAGAGCAAATATCCGGTTCTGTTTGAAAATCAGCAAAACTGCATCTAAGACAATTGAATTGTTGCGTCATGTTTATGTGCTAATTGCCTATCTCGTGCACAAATATTCTGATGGTGTGCACGTTTGAAGGGTGGGCGGGAAGATTTAAAAAAAATGACGTAATGCCCGTATGCCCGATTCCACAGCACACGTCTGAACTCATTGAGAAAGTTCGCAAAAGGATGAAACGTGATCATTGTGTGACTTTGAACATCTTGGAATGTGAGCTCGGTGTTAATAAATAGATAATTCGCCAAATTTTAGTGCAAGATTTGGAGGGAAAACGTTTGTGCTTGCTTTGTTCCGCATGCTTTTTCAGACGACCAGAAACATGCACGAGTGGAGTACGCAAAAGAGATCCTGGAGACTGCAGGAACAATGCAAAATTTTCTCCAAAGCATTATGGCCGGTGACCAGACATCGCGTTTTGGTTATGATCCGGAAACGAAGCGTCAGAGTGCTTAGTGGAAGTCACCACATAGATGTCCAAAAGGAGACCGTGCTTGTGTGCTTTTACGACAGCAAGGGAATTCTGCAACACGAGTTCATTCCTGAAGGCACATCTGTCATTGGCAATGCTTACACACCCATTTTGGAACGATTGTGGAACATGATTTTTCGTATCAGGCCTCAGTGCTGTGACGTACCTGCCAGCAGGACGCACACGACATAAAGGCAGATAGCAGTCAGAACGAACGTCCGCGTAGCTCAATTGGCAAAGTGACTTATTCCGGAATGAGGGGACCCGGGTTCGGGGTCCCGGCGTGGACAAAAATGACGCAGAAATTTACTTCGTTATAGTGCAAAAATGTGCTGTGATTCCTTCTTCACGATAGCGCACCCGCACATAGAGCAGTTCGTGTGCAACAATTTCTGGCACGAAAACAATCCTGTGTAATAAACCATCCCGCCTATTGTTTAGATTTGTTTCCGTGTAGCTACTTTTTATTCCCTAAATTGAACCTGCCTTTAAAAGGAAAAGTTTTCAATACATTGAAGACATACAAAAAACTGTGGCATCAGCTCTTCACTTCGTACCAAATGATGACTTCTGCAAGTCCTTCCTTTCGTAAGCTGTTCGTTCCACGTCTTGTATTATGATAACTCAGGAGAAAGTTAACTCGAATAAAACATATCTACGTAAGTTTTCTTGGTTATCTGTTGTTGTTTTTTTTATTCAGTCTCGTTATTTAATTGCAGCACTGTGTAAGAATATCGCATTTCTGTGAAGTTAATTGGCTATTACTTTTGGTAGGTCTGTCCAGTTTCTGGTTTTTTCCAACATGTATTCACTTATATGGTGTGATATATATGATTATATGGCAAAACTTGCTTTTAGCCCGTCGCTTTGCTGACGCTGTTTGTTGTTGTAGGCTTTGTTTAGCTAGAGAACGGAACTCAATATTAAGCTTCGTCGGGGATTCATCATGGTTTTCGAGCAGATAAATCCGGGCAAAAAAATTTACTTCTGCTGAAACATTTTTGATTTTGTGTTTACTAACTAACTGCAAGTAATGCTTCTCTTGGATGAGTGACATATTTGACCGTGACATCTAGACCGTGAATGTAGGGTAAACAATTACTGTTAATAAGCTTGAAGTTAAATTGGCCTAACTGTTTTATTTTAATTTCAGAAAAATTAGTGGAGAAAAAATGGATATTAAGCCGATGCTTCTTGGTAAACAATGTTGTGAGTTCTTCCATACGGCGCTAAACTGTAGAGATTTTGCTTGCTGCCAACTCTGGAACATCCAACGTAAAGTTGTCCATGGGAAAAGCAAGAGCTTTGCAAATTTAAGCCAACAACTTTGAGCGACTGTCCTTGAGATTTGTTGATGCTCATAGCGAAGCACAGGCACGGAAAAGCTGAAGTCGTTTGAATTTCAAGGGCACATCAGTCGGAATGACGGGTATTCAGGGAATTAACACATCTTGCCCCGCTGCCTGGCCAGTCATAATCGTAGCTTCAATCACGTGCGACATGAGACGTTGATGGTCAACCTCGTTCCGTTGCAGAGTCTCAGTGGATCCAAATTTCTCAACAACATGGTGGGAGTATCCATTTTGGGTTCAAGCTTGGGCAATGACACTCCTGACAATTCTAAGTTATTGAGAAATTCTACAGGATAATTAACAGCTTCTTGAGCTTCCACCGGTGAGTCTGTAGACTTGTACGTGTAAAAGTCTGGCCGTAATTGTCAAAGAAGCTGTCGACTGACAACGTTATGTGCATCATTTTTGTGCAAGAATGGCTCTTTCACGCAACCAGTCATGATCCTGGAAATGTTGAGGAAGGTTTTGCGAACACTTCTTCCGTGAGAGCATCCAGTGTCGACTATGTTTGTAACGGATGTCTTTGAAATGGTGTCATCTCGATCATCCGATGCTACAGCGCCATTTCCGAGTCTGAGTAGGTTAGCAGCAAACTTACCAGATGGAGCATCACCTGTGAGGAGTAAACTCATATTTGTTCAAGCTGAGGTAGTGCATGTGGCGCCAAATGTAGGATGCTTTAAGGCAAGTATGCAATTCGTCGGGTTTAGGTCCCCTGGGTATCACTGGCAAGGTTTGTTGGAAGTCACCAACCAAAGCCAGAGTGACTCCACCCATGCATTTATCAGTTCTGCGAATGTCTTGCAAAGTCCTGTCATGTGCTTCAAACGCAGCTCTGTGAAGTATTATGCACTCATCCCAGACAATGAGTTGACACTGCTCGAGGACCTTTTCTCTGACAGTAACTTTTGCAATGTTGCAGGTGGGCGTTTCTGCGTTTTGCAAGTCCAAAGGCAACTTGAAGGTGGAGTGAGCTGTTTTACCTCCAGTCAGCAGCATAAGGCTATGCCAGATGATGCCACCGCCAGAGCAATCATTCCGTTTTGTCTGACTTTAGCTAGGAGGATATTTATGCGGCGTGTCTTCCCAGTTCTACCTGGTGCATCTAGAAAAAAATCCTCCATCATTCTTCAAAAGTGCCTGAGAAATTTTATTCTATGCTTCTCTCCGATCTGGTACCAACTGCGATTCGTTTTCTCGAACGTATTCAGAGAGTTCAACAATGCTGTAATTTCTGTCCCTCAACAACTCACCCGCAAAGTTGTTGTCGTTGCGGTTTGGTTTGGGGAGACCAAAAGCCTCCAAGTCCGGCATACCTAAAGCTTTTATTTTGTCTTCAAGGCCAACGAGTGCTTGGTTGTAAATTTGGTCACTGTACTCGGCGGTTGGATTTGCTAATCATGCCTGATACAGAAAATCTTCTGCTAAGTTGTCTTTGTGGTTTTCCCACAACTGCACAGGGTTTGCCAAGCCCCACACTCGCAGCATGACAGCAAACAAGTTTCGCAACACGGCTCGTGACCGTGTTGTACCCCTTTCCCCAGTGTGCTGTTCCAGCGTCTGTCATCTTCCGAGAGGCCCCTCAGCTGCCAAGCTAATTTGTACGTGTTACATATGATACCATCCACTGTTCTCAAATTCTTAAACGAAGTTGGGCCACGAAATTCGTGCAACAACAGTCTGAGGTAAAAGCTCTCAAAGCTTTTCTGAAGCACCGTACAAACACGACCGAGTGCATAGCTGGCTTTCACACTAGGATGGTTGCGGACGGTTTGCTCTTGTATGTGCCGATGCCATTTCTTGTTTGTTTCGTATATGTAGTATTTTGGAACCTGATTGTACAAAAGTGTTTGAGCAAATGCATCATTCCTGCACACATCAAAAAATGCCGTGAGAGTGGCTTACGGTGTGTTCTGATTACGTTGCTGTGCGTTTTGTTCAGTGAAATAAACACGCTGGCCATTTTCCAAGTGCATGCTGAGTTGAACAATCGTGGGGAAGTGCTCGTAAATCGGAAACTCCAAGATTCTCCACATGCCTTCATTGGTACTTATGCATTTTCCCATCTGATGCAGTGTAGGCTCATCATTTGTCATGACCCTTTCTTAAAATATTGCACACGTATTTAATGGATTTTACTGAACTGCAGTATTCGACATTAATGACTGATCGAAAAGATTTCGATAGAAGAGGGCAGTATGGAATTATCCACCGGTTGTCGATCGTGAACTTAGTTCTACCAACTTTGATGGTTGCCGCAAATCCACTATCATCTGGTTTTTTGCGATGATACAGTGGATATCATTCGTGCCCTGCTTGCGTTTCCCAGAGAAATTGCTGTGTGTACTTTTTTGTGAACTTGTTGTTTTGTATACATGGTGAGTTCGAATTAATTGCACCACAGGGTCCATCACCATATTCTTTTGACAATCTAGTGAAGGATGGGATCTGTTTCAAGATCTGGAAGTTCTGTACGGATTATGTCATCTATTTTGTGCACGGACAACTTTTCCTTTAACCACACGAAAATGTGTGCATGCGGCAAGCTACGTTTCTGCCATTCCACTGTGTACATGCAGCACTGAACAGGCCCAAAATGCAGACTTTGACAATCAAATGCATCATTTTTTTTATTTTAATTTAAAAACACTTTCAATAAAATCATGTCTGTAATGTGATTTTTGGCCTATCCTCACTTCATCCGTAATTTCTTTCCATGCTGGGTTGCACGCGGAGATGATGAATAAATCGGGCCGACTGTAATTTCTCACATAAGTCCTGGCACCTTGAGTGCGCTCGTGAATGTGTCATGGCCCGCTAGTAAAACTTTATGGCAAGATAATCAATTGCCCAATGTTGTTCACGTTAACATCATTAAGAACTGCGTCCCTTAAGTGAGCATAACTCTCTGCACGAAGTTCTCTTTAATGCAGTCGAATGTATCTCAGTCTTTCTACCTCAGTCTTGCCAAACATGTCAACAATATATTGACTCAAAAGGTCTTTGAATCTCAAAATGTTATTGAGATCATTCAATCTCGCCACCAGTCTGTAGGCATAAAAGGCTCAGGCACGTGACTTTTTTTGTCAGTTTGCCGTCTTGAAACAGGAAACAGGATCCGTTTGTCGCCACTCAAAATGGCAGCCATCCTGACCTTGCCAGAGAATTAGAGGATACTGTAGAGCACCATAAAACCTGTGCGTTTCTGCAATTCTAGAGTACGTGTTGTCTCTAAAGTGCCAGGCAATATCACGGTTGCCATGTTGCACGCCAGCCAGAATAACAGCAACCTCTGAAGTTGTAGGTGCATGGAAACCACTTCTGTGCTCATTAGTTGGGGCTCTGTCAGTAGAAATGACAACTTAATACAGACATTTAACGTGGACCAGGAACATCAAGCAAAAGATCTTTGCTCTTTCCACGTTTATAAGTTAGTCACGGAAAAATTCTCATTGGCCGATACCGGGAGTCGAACCCGGGCCGGAAGACCCTGGGTTCTACTCCCGGTATCGGCCAATGAGAATTTTTCCGCGACTCACTTATAAACGTGGAAAGAGCGAAGATCTTTGTTTGATGAGAAATGACAACTTTGTACTGATATGTTACAGTTTCCAATTGCACATTTAAGACTTCTGACATACTCATTTCCTGTTTCGAGCATAGCTTGCAGTGGTAGCACTATTTCTGGTCTTGCCTACCTGATGTAATGACAGCGGTGTTCAACCCGTCGATTTTGATCACTTACGAAATAGATCTGTAAAAATTTGAGGTCTTCGATTTGCAATGGCATTAAGCTACCAATTTTATGGTAAACTTGGCCCTGCAGTTTAAATGTCGGTATAAAACCAGGCTTTATGACTCTTTTGGAAGTGCCATAAGAGAGGATGTCATTTGGAAACATGAATTGTATTTCCGAATATTATTTTGGAAATGTGTGGCATTTTCAGTATTGCCTGTTATTAATCAAAAGAGAGGTCCAGGAGGTTCCCTAATTAGAAGGACTTGAATCTTGCCACTGTTGAAGCAAGTGTTCTTGCGTTTCCATTTTACAGCAACACAGAAAGTGCAACATACTAACATTATTCCAATTACTATACTTGCATCTGAGCTGTAGTCTATTTGTGGGTTGAAGTGAAAGGCGGCCATTGCTTTTTCTCTCGAAGGAAGTACACGCACTTCTGACATTGCTGTGGCATTTCTTTGCTGTCGTGCAATTTGTTCCTGTAGTGTCTCAGCAGCACTAGCTCTGGTTGCAGCTTTTCTGTTTAGTTCTTGCCCTACAGCTTGCTGCTGTGGTGTTTCAGGGTTTCTTGCTGTGGCAGTGGCTGCTCTATGTGACGCTCACCTTGCAGCTCGCTGGTTTGGTGTTTTAGCGGGTTTTGCTGTGGCCATGGCCACTGTGTTTACATTTTGTCTTGCAGCTCGCAGCTCTGGTTTTTCATGGCTCTTTAAGTTGCTTTTACCTGCTGGTCTGTAGCTAGTTTTGCTCTGTAAGGGAGTCTCTTATCAGGAGGCATTTTAGGCCTAATTTTCAAACCAAAGTATCACTTTAGGAAAATGAATGTTTTCAAGCATTTACATGTACGTCGAAACTTAACGCAAACGTTAATTAATTAATTAAAGAAATCTTATTTCGTAAACTTTAATGAAATGCAGTGAAAAGGGCTTGTCCACGCCATCTTGTGATAGCATGTTGAACGTCATTTTTTAAGCATTTCATCACTATAGTTAGATGTCAGTATCAATTGAATTCAAAACTGTAACGTCAGAAGTGAATGAACTAACGTTATTTGTAGCTCACTTTCCTTGACGAAAATGATAATTAAATTATAAAAATTCGACTGTACTACGGAATCAGAACCCTTTGAAGTAGTTCCTAATTTATTTTGTATCGTTCAGCTTTGTTTACATACAACCTGATAACACCCAACGTAAAAGAAATCGGTTCACGATAATATACGCCTTTTGTTTCGTATTTTCATCGAAATAAATCTTATTGTAATAGAAATAATCGTAGGTATTTATTTATTATGGAAAATAATAATACATTTATTTTCATATCACAAATGTATGCGTAATAATACCGTCTCGTGCCTTTCTTAGCATACTTTGCGTTTCTGAAGAAGGCCATTACTGCAGCCCACTTAATAGCTGTCTCCGAATCTTTGGCTGCCTCAAACAGCAAGCGCGATCAATTCCACATCGGAAAAATTTATAATATCAGAATAAATACTAACAAAGAATGAGGTGTCAGTCTTAGCCACTTTGAGTTCCAGAACAAAAGTTCGAAATAGCATCGCTTAAATAATACGCTAGCTCCGGATAAAAACAAAAAAAAACCCGTTATACTGTTATTCGATATATTTCCTTCATAAAATGTATTTACAAAACAAATAGTCATTAAGGCGTCTATTATAACGTAATTCTCAAATAAAAAGGCGTAAAATTTATCCTGAACTGGTTTCCTTTACGTTGAGTGTGATCAGGTTGTAAACAAAGCGGAACGATACCCGGAAAATCGGGAACTCATGTTTTGAAATATCTAAAACTCAAAAATTCGAAACTATAAGCCCGAGATGCAATCCTCGGTGTGTAAGCTACCTTCGTGCAAAATTTCAGGTTTCTAGGTTGAATAGTTGTTTTGTATCGCGAAGGACACACAGGCGCACACACTTCGTTTTATAATTGCAGATAAATATATTTACAAACTTAAATAGGCATGCCGTATAGGAAAAATATGTGCACACAACTGTGTGAAAAGAGTATAAATGCTCAAGTTCAGAAGAATGGTTTGTAAACGGCCCAGATTATTCAACAGCTACACAAGTATTCATCCTAATTGCAATGGAACATAAGTATGCATGTCGTATGAAAGAAGAGCATATTCGTCTCTGTCGACATCAAAAATATGGTTCATTATCTGAAGCAGGGACGGCTTCTTTTTATTGCCATACCTTTTTTACTCTTAAAACAAAAGCATTCTTGCCCAAATTAAATGAGCGATTCTATTCTTTCTTTTGTTTTCAGCCAAGCGCTTTACATCAATCCGTTTCCTTTCGAATTTTCATTGTTTACAGTTCCTAAACCGAATACAGAAGAGAAAGCCCATGGGTAGTAACCGATACGTCAAACAATTTCTTTATGAAGATTCTGTTACATCGGTGCTAGAAATACACCAAAAAGGAAAGAAGTAATATTTAACTAATTCGTACTGCTGTACTAATAAGACACAAGCTACTGTAGAAAAGAGCAAAGAGAAGTTTTTTATTTGTTTTTTTTTCAGAAATAGGAAAACCTTGTTAAATTTGTTCGGAACTAATCTTCCTGCAAACATTTCTGAAAATAAGAATGAATCTTTCTGCAAATAGAATCTTCCCCGGAGGCAACTGATTTCCCAATTATCTGTGGAAGAAAGACTTGGAACCTAAAAAATATCTCTGATTTACCCTCGTGCATTCTAAAAAATAAGGCAAATGAAAAAGATCAAAATAAAACATATAAATAAACCGCAGAATTCTTAGAATTGGGATTTCGGTGTGGGACAATACATTACGTTGGTGCTCCAGAATAACGATAAAGAATCACTTAGTTATTCATGCCACTTTTACAATAATATTTTGGTAAAATATCACTCTCTGTACCTAAGATCTGTTATCACACAAAATATTTTTAAATCATTTTATACCTGGTTTTATTTCAAATTAATGAACAAAATTTACACCGTATAGAGTGGTAGTAACAATAGAATCAGTTATACGATATACACTGAAGTGCCAAAATTCATGAACGACGAAGAAAATTTCTCCATCATTTTTGTGCCAGGGGTGAGATCCGAACCTCCACCTCTCGGCTCCAGAGCTCCGAGTGCTATCCATTATACTACACTGGCATGTGATTTCACTGCTATCTGCCTTTATCTCATGTGCGTCCTGCGGGACAGGCACATCACATCTCCCCCCACCCTTCCCGAAAGAGGGCCGGGGGCATGGCCCATGTGTCGCTGTAGGCAGTCATCCGATGAAGAACGTGCATTTGAGAAATCCTAGACAATTTGATGTGTGGAACGTAACATCACACTGATTTATTTTTTCAAAGCAAGGGATTCCCATTTTTCCTGTCTAGCGGTGTGGAAAGAGCATTACACCATTGCGAGAAACCTATCATCTTTAGAGTTCGGGCGCCAATATGACGAAGTAAATTCCTCCATCATTTTTATGCCAGGGGCGGAATTCGAACCCACAACTCTCGGCTCCGGAGCTTCGAGTGCTATCCACTATACTACACTGGCATGTGCACTCACTGCTATCTGCCTTAAGCTCATGTGCGTCCTGCGGGACAGGCACATCACATCTTCCCCCATCCTTCCCGAAAGAGGGCCGGGGGCATGGCCCATGTGTCGCTGTAGGCAGTCATCCGATGAATAACGTGCATTTGAGAAATCCTAGACAATTTGATGTGTGGAACGTAACATCACACTGATTTATTTTTTCAAAGCAAGGGATTCCCATTTTTCCTGTCTAGCGGTGTGGAAAGAGCATTAGACCATTGCGAGAAACCTATCATCTTTAGAGTTCGGGCGCCAATATGACGAAGTAAATTCCTCCATCATTTTTATGCCAGGGGCGGAATTCGAACCCACAACTCTCGGCTCCAGAGCTTCGAGTGCTATCCACTATACTACACTGGCATGTGCGCTCACTGCTATCTGCCTTAAGCTCATGTGCTTCCTGCGGGGCAGGCACGTCACACATGAGATACGTACCTAGTACTGTGCAGGACCTCCTCTAGCCCGGCGAAGTGCAGCAACTCGACATGGCATCGATTCCACAAGTGGCCGAAAGACTTCTGGAGAGATGTTGAGCTATACCGTCTGAAGAGCCGCCGACAGTTCCCTGGTATTTGTAGGTGCAGGATCTTGGGTGCGAATGGACATTTCCACAATGTTCCATAAGGGCTCTATTGGGGCACATGAAGTCCATGAAAGGCTGCAAATGGTAATCCAGCAGAGCAACAAAGCGATTACCGGTTAATGACATGTTTGCGAGAACCAGAGGACCCAAATCGTGCCGCATAAAGACACCTCCAATATGTATGGAACAACCACCAGCTTGCACAG